>CM070611.1:7241445-8531964 GCA_036346395.1 Hsuehochloa calcarea | reverse complement strand
CTCGCTATATTGGTTTTAAAGTTTGTATAAATACTTGATAATATATTTACGTATTTTATAGGCTATTTAGAATTTTAAGATATCATAAATATTGAAAATGATAATAGAAGTTTGAAAGAAATTACAACTTGAGAAACGAATCAAGTATATGTTTTGATTAAAGAAAATCATTAAGCACAATAAATTATTGGGGTTCTTAGAAACTAACCACTCTTCATCATGCTTAGATCATGTAGTTGCCCTTGCTCACGCATACACTGAGGCACCATAGGTGACATACCTTGAACTTATCTTTCCTCACACGTCGGCTACCCCCATCAAACCGTGTGGCTTCTATCTTTTCTCATCACGCTTTTATGCTTCAACCTCCAACGATTAACCCTTCCATTGCAATACTTTACCACATAATTATCTTCTACTTCTCCCTAGTTATTTCTTAATGCTAACCATTGCGACATCAATGCGCATACACATACAACCGTCGTAGATCCTAGCTGGGGACTTGTGTCACACTCTCTCTGGTGACCCGAGCATATTCTCTATGGCTACGCCATCTCTACTTCAAGTTTTTGCTCCTCTCTCAGCCCCACACTTCTATTCGACGGATGCATACATGTACATATGTATGCACGATGTTATGCATGCTCAACGCCCTCTTCTCCGGTCGTTCCTTTTCTTCGACGTTGGATAACTTAACGTTGTGGCTTCCTCACTAACCGTGGTAACCTCCCATCTTCGCTAATATCAGATGTATGCTTTCATCTTTGTCTAACGATATGAAGAATCTTTTCGCCATCGCCATGCGACAACGCGTTCTCACCGCTGATGGCATACTCTAGCTACCCAATGGCCCCATATCTCCATAGCCCTTCTTCAATGCAAAGCTTCATATCCTCTGCGAGCTCCCATCATCAAGCTTCTTTGGCCACTAGCTTATTCAACAATGCCGATGCTCACCGCTTGTCATCGCACCTTGGCTCCTTCAACACTGGACTTTCTCTTCAATGGCTCAAATGATCATCTCCGTTGTCGCCGCCTTGACTCTCACTTCCCATGGATTAATGTCTTCTTGCGGGATAGATCGATGACATTGTACTCTTTTGTGATCTCTCTAACACCATTCGTGCTATCCTCTTTATAACTAATTTTTGCATATAGCAAGTTTTGAAATGGTATTTGAAGTATCCACCGCGGCGGTCAGATTTGCAAATTTAGCACCGTTGCCGCACGACCATCATGCGGGAGTGCTCCCCGCTCGCCACCCGTGCGGCAATGTCGGCACGTGCTGCTCCCCCGCGCGCCCACCGCCATGTCACCCCGTTGTCGTACGGTGGCCGTGCGACAACGCCCGCACGCCGCCATGGTCGTAGTTAGGGTTTAGTCTGTTTCTGAAATTAGGGTTTTACAACTTTTTGTATGAATTTTTAAATATAACAAATGAGTTCCAAAAATTATGAATTTTTTTGTGGAGCCTCCCGACACATTGTACTTGCATGTGTAAATTTTCCATAATTTTATTCCTTTAGAATTTTTCTTGTAATTTCATATAAATGTATTGTTTGTACGAATTTGCAAATGTAGAAATTGAGCTCCAAAAATTATGAATTCTATTTTGAAGGCTCGTCACACAGTGGACTTGAATGTGTACTGTTTGAACAATTTGATATGTGTTCTGGAATTGTAAAATTTTGGATTTAGGTTGCAAAAGTTTGGATTTTATGTTTCAAAAATTAGTGTTTCATGATTTCATATGACTTGGAATGTATGGAAAAAAGCTATATTTGCAACTCCATTGGACATGTTGATATACAATATGGCGCAGGAGTACACACATAATAACCAAGATACATGTACAAATATAGAAAAACAAAATTATGAATACAAATATACCCAAACATAATGGCATAACACGGGATATACCAAAGTCTAGATAAGCTTGTGCATAAACCGGGATGAAGGAGGACGTGATATTATCACATATAGCCCGATGAAATAGGACACTTTTTGTTCATTTAGCAGTCTAATGTGGATGACATTATTTAATATTGTATTGTATCACGTGCTAGATAAGCTTGTGCATGAACTAACTGAGAGAAATATGTGGCATGCAGATCATATAACGATGTATCCACTACTACAAAACAGGTTATAGAAGACGTCTCATCACATATGGTTCCTTTGGAACCGTCTGTGATAACATAATCACACACGGTTATCTTGGAACCGTCTGTGACATGTAACTATCACAAGCGATTTCTAAATACAACCGTCATGATACTTCACGGACGGTTCTAAACAAGAACTGTCTGTGATAATCTAAGTCATCAAGATGGTTCTTGTTAAGAACCATCTGTGATAACTTAGATTATCACAGACGGTTCTGTTATGGAACTGTCTGTTATGACTTATCACAGACAATTCCATAATAGAACCGTCTGTGATATCCCTTTATTCAAGAGGGAATCGATACGGTTTGTGCACCCTTACTTGTCACTCTGCGTTACATTTCGCCTTCACCTCCCCTGTCTTAGCCCGCTCGTTCGCCTCCGACCGCTCCCGACGCCGACTGCTGCTCGGACCCGACGATAGTCGACGACCCTCTCTCCCAGACCAGCCCCTGCCGCTCCGCCTCCCCACGCCCTTCTTCCCGACTCAACACCGCTCGGCCTCCTCCTCCCCTTCCTCCCCGGCCACCTCCCAAGGTGCGTCTCCGCCATCCGAATCCACCGCCTAGGTATGTCTCCGCTCCTCGCGCTAGTAAACCCTATCTCGACTGACTTATCACACAACCGCATGCTTATTCCAATTCAAACACATATACCGTAAACCTATTTCTTGCATTACTTAGTAGCTAGCTCTGTAGCCCGATCTATGTCTAAAAATGATGCCTATTCTTTGCTTCACGCTACTACTTTATCACGTGCTTGTATACTTGCCTATGAGCTCTATTATACCTATCAAATGTCTATTCTTTCTTATACATGGCTATCGTGAATAAATCCTTGTAAACATCTATCCAAACATGCTTCTCCTTATACTCGGCTAGCTCTGCTATTCCTGGTCGACCTCTAAGGCCACAGTGAATCGACAAACTATGTCCTTTGCGCTTTTTGTGCAATGTCATATATTTTCTTTACTACATATCTTATATTTAAGTTCAATGGGTAACTTCTATTTGTTTATGTAATTAATGTGTTTACAAGGCAACTTTAGTTAATTGGTTGGATAACTTCTATTTTTTTCAGATCAATTCTTGTTATGGATATATGGGACACCTTTGTGTGGATGAAGACGCCGCCGAATTTCTTCCACGAGTAGGGCCACTTGGTCGTGGGCTTCACGACTTATTCGATCTATTCAACCTCACCACCGCCGACGCCACTTCTACCATCTTTGGGCCTTTGTCAAGTGTGTACAATCAAGTTCTACACTCACGTAATACCGATACATATCACAACTCATTGCTTATGTATAGATACATGATGAAAAATGTCCGTCGATGGAAAGAACCGGTGGGTTTCCTCGACTCACACGTGATCTCTGAGCAAACCATCAACCAAGACGCATCATACGTCGTGAAATACATAACAACGGGATTGCTTGCTCAGGACGACAAGGACTACATAATAGTGCCCTACAACCAGAAGTAAGTGCTTCACTACTTGCTATACAAATTTCATTTGTACTTTATACGCATCACGGACTTAGGTTTATGACTATAGCGACGACATACATGAGTAGGTTCCATCGATCCTTTTAGTCATTATACCAAAGAGGAACAAGGTAATATACCTTGATTCCCTGCTCAACAAAAACCACGACTTCCCCTTGTGAAAGGAATACTCGATAGGTATGCTCATTTCCTCCATACATAACTCTATTGTAGTCTTCCTTCTTTTCAAATGGCCGAGGATAACTTTTTGGAATCATGCAGGTCGTTCATCACCTATGTTGCCGAGGGAGGGCCATACAATGGATTGAGTGCCACACTGCAACATAGGACGCGATTTTTGGTACGCGCTATAACACAATAATCATATATCACACTTCATAATAATGCGTCTCGAACTGACTGTACCTATATATGTAATTCTATTTTTGCCGCCTTGAAAAACAAGATCACCTACGTGCATTCTACGCTTGCCATCATATGCAACAAATGATGAGTGCTAAGATGAAGGATCTCGAGGTTTGTCAATCTCACAATAATTATTTCCTAATTATAAATTTAAATATATATATGCTTACTACTTTACTACGCTAGCAGCGTGGCTTGAACATAGATTTAGATGCACCGTTATGAAAGAGGTCTCGGAGGTTCGAGGCTCTGCGCCATCATCAAGACGGAGATTGTTAACGCCGACGAAGAGTTTCACCCATCGACACGCTTGAACGACTTTGAAACTATTGATTCAATTGTAATTGATCACTTTGAGTAGTTGTAATTCAATTGTAAATCTAGCGACAATACTTGAACATAATATTTTGTAATTGATTTTCGCTTTAAATGATCACTTTGAGTTGTCAACAATTGATTCATCCGTGATGTATCTATTTTTTGCTTGCTAGTTTTCAGAGGGCATGGTTAGCAATTCCTAAGGCTAGCCGAATATTTAAAAAAATAGGTATAAAGAACTATCACAGACGGTTTTTGGTTGGAACCGTCGAAATGGTACTATCACGCATTTATTTCAACAAAAATCGCGTGAAGAGCCGCTATCACGACGCATTTGTTTCAACCAAGAACCTTTTGTAACACGAGTATATCACATACGGTACTATTTACTAACCGTCTGTGATATCCTACATATCCTGACGGTTAGTAAATAGAACTATTTGTGATATTGGCCATTCACAGATGGTTCGTAGTTGAAACCGTCTGTGATAGTGGCCCTTCACAAACGGTTTCAACTAAAAACCGTCTGTGTTGAGCCTTATCACAAACGGTTCAAAAATTGTCTGTGGTAACCAACTGTTATCACAGATATAAAAATTCAGACGGTTGAAAAACCGTCTGTGATGACGGTTCTGAACCATCTGTGATGTACTTTTGTGTAGTAGTGATCATAACCTCCGACTCATGCACATTTTGAAGGCTACGGAACATCGTTATATGATCTTCACGCCACACATTTCCTCCAGTTGGTTCATGCACAAGCTTACCTAGCATGTGGAACAATACAGTATTAAAGCATATCATCCACAATAGACTGCTAAATTAACAAAGAGTGTCCTATAGCATAAAAAAAATAGGTGTCTGCAACTAGTCTTCGCGGCAATGTCTTTTCTTGGTGAGCTCACTTCATCACATAGTAGCACCTTCAATGCATGTTGATTGGTGTTTGTAGTCTTTAAAGCTAGTAGCACCTTCGTTGTCTTCCGACATTCCACGCTTCTAGACATATTGCTTTCTATCGAATACTTGTCTCGGGATGTTATTTAACAATGTGTGCAACTAGTCTCCGCGGTGCCATTGCGAGTGCCCCTTGTCTCGTGGCGCCATGGTGGTGGAGAGTGTTGAAGTCGCCCATGTCCGCGATTCCATGATGTTTGTGGATCGTCAAGAAGAAACATAACAAAGATGTAAATTGTATATAACTCACGATTCGATCATGTAGAGGCGCTTGGTTGGCCGGATACGCTAGGACGTCGGCGGTCTCGGTGGAAGGAGCCTTTCCCTTATCGCGAGACTCTCCACATCGGGTTGGTACGTCGAAGCCGTCCATATCCTACGATTCCATGATGTAAGTTCACCGTGCAGTCAAAAACGTGACAACGATGTAAATTATTCATAACTCATGTCATCGATATGGATTACGCCCGAGCCGGATACGCTATGGCGGCGGGCTTAGCCGCATGAGCCTTTCCTTCCCTTGTTGCGAGACTCTCCATGTCGGGCTGGTATGTCGAAGTCGTACATGTCCCACGATTCCATGATGTAAGTGCACCATATAATCAAAAACGTAACAACGATGTAAATTCTTCATAACTCACGTTGTTGATATGGATTACGATTGGGCAAGTCCTCGGCTCCTTCTGCCTCCTCAACAAGGTCCGCACGTAAGGTTTCCATAAAGACGAAGGTCTCGACTAGCATCGAGTAGTTCAAAGATGTACTTCTATTGGATGAGCATACGTCATACATCACCGGGCCGTCGATCCACTGGAAGAAGTGGCAGCTCATCTCAGGCTGCCATTACATGGGGTTAAAGTTAAAAATTTATGGAATTCAATGTAGGAAGAGGAAAATCAATGTGTGCGAAAGAAATGCTTATGAGGTGGTGCCGCGACATGTAGTGCGCCTGCGAAGGTGTGCAGGTGTGTGGATTGAATGATTTTTGCCTTGGCTCACCATACACATCTTGTAGGATGAAAACTATGGTGGCACCGAGCATCTTTCATTGAATAACTGGGTATTGTATATGTTTGGCCTTCTACGCATGCCACTTGCACTTCGCAGATCTTCACGTAGAAGTTTACCGATGAGTCTAATATATCTGAGTATCGTAGAAGTTTCATTGTACATCACAAAACAAGGTGGACAATACATTAAATTACGATACTGAATGACGACTAGACGAGCTCGGTCTGTTGGGACAATCCTTCATTGAGTGCTTAGGGTCTTGCATATCCCGCACTTGATTGTGCGTCTAATACGATGCGTTGGTCAAGGCGTCCATGTCATTCTGGAAGCACGCGTCGCCGTCGCTCCTTCTATTCTCTTCAAGTCCTGTTGGGACTCCATTGCACCATGTCGGCCAAAGATCAATGTAGTTCATTTTCAAGCCGTGACAGTGGAACTCTCCACCCATGTACCAAAAGGTATGCATGTCGTAGTACTCAGAGATGTACGATGTAGACATTTGTCTTATTTGCGCTACGCTTTTTACACATGCGAGCATGGTTTGTGGAGGAGCTTCGTTGCGGTGCATATTGCCACATCACCGGTGCATGACTTTTCCTTTCCCCCCTAGCATGACTGTTGATGTATTTCTGCTGATGCCTGATCTTGTACTTCCACCTGAGGCCATCAATCGCCCGGATGTCGTACATTCAGGCTTTCTCCATCTTCCGATCCATGTGCCTCTGCATGGTCTCGACCACTGCTTGCCTTCCTCCATCCGTCAGGTGCGGTGGCTCTATTGACGAAATAACCAACCGCGGCGAGTCCATGTCTCTGGATGATCGCAGTGATATGGAGGCACCACACACCTTTGAGAACGCTGTCAGAGACTCGGACATGTTGGTCGTCATAATCCCGCACTCACACCGCTTGTGTATTAGAGGAGGGACTATTTCTTCAATTCTGGAGCGTGGTCATTAATCCACTCCGAGAAGCTTATGGGTTGCTCTCCCTCCAGGGTGGACTCCCTTGTATGCCTCGTAGTACGGTGTTTCAGGTCTCACCAAATGGAGTCAAACTTCCACCTCTAGTTCTGCGACACAATGCATTGAACGCCTTCATAACCTCTTGATCAGCGGAACGCGTGAAAAGTTTGATGCAAGATGCCTCATGCATCACCGAATTGCACATCGCTCCACCGGTGAGATAGATCTTTCCTCTGCCGCATGGTGTTGATGGTCGCCAACAACCCAAAGATTGCGTCCGTGATTAGGCAGCGTTGGGTTGGTCTCCCACCACCGCCTTCTTCACGCTCACCAGAACCACAACCACGGATGTGTTCTCGCTCTCCACAATGACAAATGCTACGGAGAAGCGGTCATTCGCGTCGGCCTCCACGCTGTGAGGATGGTTCCCTTGTACCTCCCTGAGGAAAGTTTCATCCATCCTTAGCGAACGATAGAACTGAAGCCCGATGGCTCGAAAGCCTGAATAGCGATCCAAAGATGAAGCCGCGGGCCCATTCTCAAGATCTTCATGGACAATCTTATTTATGTACGTCTTGGGGTTTGATTAGCAACTGGTGAAGCAATCTCGTCACAAAGTTTGTACGCTCTTCGATGTCCGTACATGGACTCGGTGACTTTGCTTGACGATTTAATTTATAATGCTTAACCTTTCCATTGGTCCTAGCATTACAAATAAAATTTCCCCGCTATCGGTGTATATGTATTTCCCAGAACTGCAGTACACATACACCTTCCACAAAAATAGCATCAATTCTATACACAAGGTATTACATTACTGAAAAATTCAAAATTTACATATGTTCCACATACACCAAGATTTCATACAAAAGTTAAGTCTGCAGCGGAAAAACACTTGCCAATAGATGACAGGAACAAAAGCCAACCGACTGTCCTTACCCACAAAGCAACCGACCGGAAACGTCCAAGCTTAGTCATCGAGAATGTAGTCAGCCTCACACTCGTGAACCCATTGGGGGTCAACCTCCTCTGCAGCAAATAGATAATGCAGTTGAGCACAAAAACGTACTCGCAAGACTTACGATAAACAAACCTATACATAGCTACATGCAAGCTTAATTCAATAGAGATGGCCTTATAGTTTATTTTCAGCGTAAATCCACATTTAATTTGCAATAATGTCATAGATTGAAGGCAACTTGTTAAAACAATTTTCAATTGTTCAAATATCAGTGAGATAGCAATTATAAGCATAATTAACATCCTAGAGGTGACCTCCCACGGCCACCACATCAATAGCACGAATTACCCATTCGTACCACCCATTCCCAAGTTTTATCAAAATGTTATAGTCTAACTCTTGAAAGACATCCCCAAGCGTGTCCATAACCAAGGACGTGACTATTCGAATAGTTCAAAACCTGCATGGGTGTACAACTTTACCCACATGTCAGACCGCTTTTTTGCCAAGCTGTAGAGCACACTTACTTAGGTATGCCGGTCATGCTAAGTCCTACGATATGTTTTCCAATATTGTGTATTAACTACGAGTCGCCCGTATGGATAGAAACCCATACGTTGTGTTGGGGTCACTGTAAAGCCTCAGTCAACTACCCCTCGGGGTAAAGCCTCCGACAACTAAAATGCCCCTCGGTGTGGAGAACCTACCTGGAATTCCTCCCCAGCACACCCAACACACAGATCATTTCGTTTTTTATACAACACACACAACCTCCCGCGACTCGGAGCTAACACACGACAAAGTACTAAGTCAAGAGAGGTCCCATATCCCTCTCATGTGGTTACACACGAGAATGCCTGGTTCAGTGGGACAAGATGTTCGGTCCTTGTTGATTCGGGCACACAATCACACACCCGATAATCACACTATCATCCATATGCCCAAATCTAAATCCTTCTTGTTTGCATTTTTAGTTTTTCCAAATATGATACATACATGAGTACCCTGACTTACTTAATTAAAGTGATGTTGCACTTGACCATCGCCGAAGCGATGATCCCCATACTACCATTCTAAGCATGGCTAAGCGATAACAACTCCTATACTAAATATAAAATAACTAAAGACCATCCAGAGAGATCTAAATCATAACAGATATAAACTTGGGCTCAGTGGTAAATGATGGTTATTTACGTACAGTTCAATTAACTATTCAGGTAAACTATCACGAACTGAAAAATAACATGCCAACATAGCATGCATACATACAATTAAAATTAAAATACTAGCATGCACAATTAATGGGATCAACGTGCATCAAAGGAGAAGTGCTTGCCTTGATGTAGATAATCTTCTTGTTGCTGAGAATCACTCTCGTAAGTTCCTGAATTGTCGAAATCTATCGATCAAGCAAAACAACGAATAAGAACGAATAACACCAAAATAACTAAAACTCAACTCCATCCAATCATGCATACATAGTAGTAGAGGAAGATTTTACAAGGATTTCAGGTGAAAATTTTAGTCCAAAATGAATTTATTTGGATTTTCTAGGTATTTAACAAGTTAAATGCATGATTACGTAAATAAATTAAATACCACAATTTTCTAAAATAGTAACATGAATCAAACTTATACCAAGTTAAATTCTAGGAGAAACGAGAATTAACATAATTAATTTCACTCAATTTGGAGTTAAGACGAAATACTTATGAATTTTTTAATTTTAAACCATTTTCTAATGTAAAAACAAATCCTTTTTGCTATTATCTTAATTCCACATTTTTTCTGGAACAAAAGCGTACTTGAAACTTATTCGAGTAAAAAGTAAACTAAAAATTCAAACCAGCAAAATTGGTTTCATTGAATTTGGAGCTAATTTGAATTAGTTATGAATTTTCTAAATTAAATGATTTTTCAAAGGTAAATGTTATTAGTTTCTAATTTCAAAAGTATTAACTTCCTTTTCTATACGACGCTAGTCGACCACTCGGTCACCGACCCGACTGCTGGGACCGAAGTGAGGCGTTAATTGGGTCACCTTGACTCGCACCGCCGAGGTGACGCCGATGGCGATTCTCGAAATACGCCTTCCATTTTATAAAAACGTAACTCGATGGTTTAAGAAATACGCTCGCAAACTAGAGAACGATTTCAATTTTGTTCAAACACCTAACCGCTCGGCGCGGCTCACCGGAGCTCGTGCATACACGCAGCGGCGCTGGCCGCAGGCAAGGGATTTGGCGGCGAGACACTGGCCTGGAGTGGTACTCTCAGTGCACACGGACCTCACGGCCGGTGACAATGACGCTGGTCCTTGAGGATGCCTGCATGAAGTGGCGAAATGGTGACTACCGGACGCGGAGGCGAGAACATGGCTCCCGTGGAAAAGGTGCTACGAGCTTCTAGAAGACTCAGGAAGGTGCGCCTCAGAATCGTCGTGACTCCAAGAACGAGGCGCACAAGGTCTTATCAGCGGAGGAGGTCGGAGGTGACCGTAATCGAGGCGGCGGTGGTTGACCGTGATCGGAGAAGAAAACGCCGTGACACCCTCGAAATTGAACCAAACCTAAATTAATTTAGCTAGCATGCTCAGTGAGTTAATGCGATCACTATGGAGAAGACCGTGTTGAGAAAGACTCACTAGAACACCATAAAGGCTTATGAGCCTTGGCCACCGGAGTTAAGGATGAAGAGGTTGAGCTTGGCGATTCTATGGACGACAAGGGTCCAGGCTGGGCAAAACGGGTGCAGCACGAATACAGAACTCAAAGAAAGCTAAGCACATGTTCGGGTCACGGGGCCACTCGAGGCCACCCAGCGGCAAATACGCCACTCACACTGCTCTCCCACGAAAGAGAGAGATGGGCGAGAAAGCAGAAAGAGCGAAAGGAGAAAGAGGGTAGGCCTGGAAGTAGATGAAGTCCCCGCGATGCTTTGAGAGCAATCGTGGAAGCTTGAGGTGGCGAGTGGTGTCGTGTGCCGCGCATGCATGAACGCCCGACGCCGCTTCGGCCAGGTTGGGAAGATGGTGCGACAAAGTGGGGCCCACTCACCTGGCAATGATGAGGCGGTGCGAGCCCAAGTCCGACTCGGTTGGGTGAGGCGACACTCACGAGTCCAAATAAGTCAAGGTGGTCTGGTCTATTTAATAAAGGAATCTCATCCTTTCATTGAATTAGGGTTTGAATTTAGATTTGACCGAAATCAAACTAGTTTGGTTAGGCTATTTGGAATAGAAATAAAATTATGAAAATTTTTGTGGGTGTTCTCAGGTTCATAAAGGACTTAGGAAAATTTGTTTTAGTCACTATTCATTTTCCATTTTCCAAAAAACAATTGTTTCAAAATCAGCCTTGGTAACTAGGTTAGGATTTGTATGAGGTCAATTCAATTTATAAAAATTTGTGAAAAATTATAATAATCCATGATAATTAAACTAGTATTTAAAATTTTATTTCAAGAGATTTTTATACACGCATTTTTCTGAAATCAAATAGAAACTTGATTTCAAGTCAAAAGTTTGAAATTTAAGGCAAACTTATGAGTTTTGACAAAAGTTTTTGAAAAGCTCAAACTTTTATACATTTGAAATATAAACCATAGGTTGGCATGTTACATATGTGGAAGTCACATTCGATGTCGCCGCCAGGCTCGTTGAGCTCGTAGGTGTGGTCGGTCAACGCCACGACCTGAAGACCAAGTTGAAGATCTTTGCTCTGGTGAGCGCTGACCTTGCATTGACGGTAGCTTCCACTATGCACTTCACCGTGTAGTTTCTCAGTGTTGGACCGGGCACTCTGTACAATACACTACCGATGGACAAGGTGTATCGTGACTATAGCTTGTTGCACTGGCCACCAAGTTAGGGGTAGGGAAGCGCCCATCTAAGAAGGTGTCAAGATCAAACCCCATTGGGAGCCTTCTTCTTGAGGCAAGACGAGCAAACGCACCACGATATCATCAAGTCTCAATGTCACGTAAGGCACCTCAAGACATAATTCCCTGCTGGACCACCGGCCCGTGTGCATCCTTGTAACTACCATCCGAGCTTGGGTTGGCGTCTATAAGATCAAGGAGACCGACTAGAGGGGGGTGAATAGGCAATTTTAGAAAACTTTTGGCTAAAACCGATTTCTAATGCAGAAGCTTACAACAATTCGGTTTTGCACAATTAAAACCTAAATCAATTAGCCTTCACTAAGTGCACCAACAATATGAGACTGATGATATTGAAATCAAGCAAGCAAATACATGTGAGCAATTTAATATTATATAAATTTCAATGGAGTAAAGCACAAGAAGGGAAATCACAATGACACAATGATGTTTTACCGTGGTGTTCAGAGACTTGTCGGTCTACCCTAATCCACGTTGAGGTAAGCCCAACCAAATTAGACTGCTGGCCCACGAATTAAACCAAACACCTCCGAGGTAAGTCCAACCACTTGGATGGCTCCAACACGAACCAACACCTCGATCCACTAGGGTTGCTCTTCCTCCACTCCAGAGATGGTGAGCACTCAAAATCACTCACAACCGCCTGGGCTTCACAACCTTCTTTGAGAAGCTCACTAGCGCAACACCTCCAACCGCCTAGGTGTTGGCAAAGACCAAGACTAATAAGTCGTTAAAACTCTCACTTGAACGAATCAAGTGTCTAAGCTCAAGTGCATACACAATCCACTACCTAATGCAATTCATGCACTTAGGGTTTACTCTCTAAACTCACTAAGTACAACTCATGCACAAAGGAGTTTAGAGGGCTTGCACTTTCTCAAGGGAAAGAATATGGCACCAAAGAACTCTCTCACAACCGCCATAAAAGGTATTTTTACCCACACAAAGAAAACTAGCCGTTAGAGGAGAATCTTTGACAACCAACTAAAACTAGTCAAACCACCAACCAATGGTCGGTCGACTGCTCTACCTCCAACGGCTATAGAACTAGCCGCTTGGACACACTATCGGTCAACCATCCTCATACAAGGACCGCCAGATCGACCCAACCAGATCGATCGCCAGAGGAGCGGTCGATCGCCGATGAGAGAGGTCTAGAACCGTAAAATGACTCTTTTGAAAAAATGAACCACCAACTAAAAATTGGTACTACCGTGCAAAGGTAGTACCATCAACAAATGCGTCATACCGCTGCTTTTAGGATCAAGAGAAACCGCCAAAAACACATTCTCTGTAAAGAAACATACTACAAGAAAAAGTGGTCATATCTACCTGTGACTGGTGGGCTAGGATCGCCAATGATGGCGGTCAGTCGATATTCCCCACCGATGACGATCGACATGGGCGTCGACCATCCATCGTCAACAAGGTCGAAATAAATTGTACACCTTGTTTCAACTCAATTTATAAAACACATTTGCTAATTGACGCAAGATACACATTATTGGGGATGAAGGCAAGATCCTCAACAAGTTGCAAAACACATTTGCCAACTTTTAGAATCAACGCCACAAGGAATAAGGTACATGGACTTAAGCCTTTTGTAAAATACATTCGCAAACTAAAGTCACATACTACAAGGATTATACATGAGCCTCGACTATTTGTAAAACACATTCTAATGAGAGCTAGAGTAAGCAAGACTAATCGAATGTCAATACATGACTAACTCAACCTACTAGTCAAGACCGCCTTAATAGTATTTGTACATCTATACGCAATCCGTCTTCAACCAAACACCAAGACCGATAAAAGACTAGGAACACATCCTTAGCCTAGCTAGTCATACCTTTTCTTTGCACATCCTCTTGAAGCTTGATGACTCACATCTTCACTTGAAGTCTGGGTTCTCGACTTGAATATCATCAACACATGATGATCTTCTTCACTTCGGGATCTTGTCTTGATGTTCATCAACACATGATGACATCCTTCATACCGAGTATTAACTTGAATATCATCAACGCATGATAATCTTTCTCATGTGCCCTCCATCAACACATGATGGGTCTTCTGAACTTGACTTGATGATCAATCTCTCATGATCATCTTCTTTGAGATTTTGATATGCATCAACACATTATGCATCCTTCATTTGACTTCCATCAACATATGATGGATCTTCTCTTCTTGAACTTTAACTTGATGCCGATTAACTCATAATATCATCTCAAGTCATCATCATCATGAAACTCTACCTATTTTACCAACTTATGAAAAATGTTAGTTCCACAATGTGATTGTTATTAATTACCAAAACATATCATTAACTCATAATGGTGGGTCAAGACACTTCAATCTTTCCTCTTGGTAATTGATGACAACCATCACAATTACAAATAATTGAATATAAAGCAATATGAGTATATATGAACTACACAAGTTTTATATACTCAATGCATATGTTTCAAAGTAGAGATCTTTAATATAAGTGGATAAAGGAATATGGATCAATACTAATGAAAAAACAAAACATAAAGTGAACTCCCTCTAAATGTGTGCACACACGAATGTGTATTAAAAATATATGCAAGTTCAACTTTTAGTGGAGTTCAACCTATATTTTGGATCCGAGGAATGCAACAAGATATAGGAATATGATGTCGAATTCATACCTCTTTGATTTTTCACCTTTTCATCTAATGTAGACTAAACAATAGGTATAACAAACAAAGTGTATAACAAACAAAGTGTTAATCTTGCAAATAATTTTTTTATTAATCACCAAAATACTCCATTAACTTATAATGGCGGGTCTAGATTCTTCAGCATCCTCATCGGACTCCAACCCGTGAGGCTCGTCTGGTAGATACTCGTGGCAGTTGATGCAGGCCGACCACCATATTTTTGCCCCCTCATTTGGCACAAAATTAGGCGCGGAACTTCCTCCGAGGTCGCATTCCGCGGCCGCCATCCTCAAGCTTGGCTGCATTTGCCCGCTTGTAGAGGCCTCAGATCATCGTGGTTTCTGGCCCTTCGTAGACGAATTCACATACATCATAGGCTTCCGTGAATGGCCGCCAGCTCGGGAGGCATTCTCCATGTATCGCCTCCATGCTATGCTTCCTTGACGAGCTCCCACACATAATTGCATGTGATCGCTCGATCACAACTTTCTTCGTCTGCTTCGCACTAACTCCTCCGATGTAGCTTCAAACTCGTGAATATTCATTGCGGAGCACCTCCGCCTGACGACGTTACACTTGCATCTTGGCAGTCCAAACCATTGGGTCCGACTGCATTTAGATCATCGTCAGAAACACAAACAAGTCTTGTATCTTCGAAAATACCTAAAACCACAACAACCCCATCTGCTATTATCTAAAACACTAACAGATCCAACCCATATGTGTAATTAAATATAAATTGCATGCAAGTGATGGTAATTAATTACCCCATAACTAATTAATTACCACTAAATAAATTACTAGTAGTTTATTTCCACTAATTTAGTAGCACTAAACTAATTTATTACCAACGAAGTAAGTAATTACCTCTAAACTAACTAATTACGGCTGATTAATTACCTCTAAACTAACTAATTATGACTGATTAATTACAACTAAAAAATTACCACTAAAAAATACCACTTCATTTCCAATAAGTTATTTACGACTATGGTAATTAATTACATCTAAACTAATTCATTACAAGTAAACTAATTAATTAGCCCAAAACTAATTCATTACTAGTAAACTAGCTAATTATGACTAATTAATTACCTCTAAACTACCTTACCATGACTAATTATTTATGACTACAAGAATAATGGCAAAAGCACTCACAATTACCGTTCTTCTGGGAAAGTAATAAAAAAGACCGAGATTTAGAAGCAAAAATAATTAATCTCCCAATAAATTAATTATGTTACGCTCGAGTTCTCGATTTCGACGCGCCATAACAAGAATCAAACATAGTTGAGATGAGCGAAGAGTGATCATGAGAGTTCTGTGATTTATAGCCGAAAGGAGGGAGTCATGAGTGCCGGAATGTAGTCTGGAATGGAATTTCGGACGAGGCGGATGACGCATGGAGGAGGAAAGATGGATTGGAATTAGGGGAGGCCTGGCTTCGAGCATCTCCCAACGACAAATGAAGGGGGCACCGCATCATTACTGCGCGCAACAGTGGGGACACACGATCACATGTAGGTAATTTGTCTGATGCTCACTACATTTGCAAATTCTTACAAACAATACATTTATATGGAATTATGAGAAAAATTGAAATAATAAAATTTTGGAAAATTTACACATGCAAGTACAATGTATTGGGAGGCTTCACATAAATTTTTGTGAATTTTGAAACATGTTTGCTATATTTAAAAAATCATACAAACATGCATGAAACCCTAATTTCATAAATAGACTAAGCCCTAACTACGACATGTGGTGGTGCTGGCGCGCCGCACGCCGTATAAACGGGTGACGTGGCGGCGCAAAGTGGAGGAGCACGGGCGCTGCTGTTTGAACTTGTTGAGGTGGGCGAGGAGCGCCCGACGATCACCGTGCAAAAATGCTAAATTTGTAAATACGGTCACAAGGGCAACAAGATCGCAAATACGACTTCAAAACTTGCTATGTGGGACAAAAATTCTGTTATAACTTGCTTTTTTTAATCAAAATTTTATTTTTTTTATTTATTTTTATTTCATAGAAAGAAATAATAGAAACACGTGACCTTTGAAAGGAACACTGGCTTCATTTGTGTCCCTGACACCATTTGTCTCATCCTTGTTATAAATTTAATTTTTATTCAATATTTCAATTATTTTTATTGAGTTCAGATACAAATCAAATGGATATAAATTTATTTAATTTATTTGGAATTTTAGTTATTTAGGATTTTATTTTGAAATACGATGGAAATCAAATTACAAAATTCCTTTGTTTTTATTCCAAATTTTGTTCTTTTTCTTAAAATTTGTATCTAATCCAATTGCCAATTTTTATTCCAAAATACAATTATTTAGGGATTTTACTTTTCAATTCTTATTGAAATCAAATTGTTAATTTAATTTAATTTTATTTTTCAAAATTTCATTTATTTGTTGTATTTCGTGTACAAATCTAATTGACAATTGTTGTTTAATTTTTATTCCAAATTATAATTATTGTAATTCACGTCGAAATCAAATTGCTAGTTTTATTTTATTTTTATTCCAAATTTTAGTTATTGTTTGGTTGTATTTCGTATACAAATATAATTTCTATTTTTTATTCTGAATTATAATTATTTAGGGATTTACTTAAAAATTCTCATGAAAATCAAATTTCTAATTTTATTTTATTTTTATTGTGAATTTTAATTTTGTTGTACTTGATGTAGACTCTTTTACTTAAAAATTCACATGGAAATCAAATTATTGATTTTATTTTATTTTATTTATCCCAAATTGCTTTTTTCTTATACTTATAGACACTTTCTTTTAATCTAGACTGTTATAATCTGAACCCACCACGATTGATGGTGTGTATATCTTTCTCGTTTTTCATTAACGTGAGGATTTCTAGTCCTTGAAAGCGAACGTGGTGACTTTTTTTTTACCTTATTTTAATAAGATAATAGATATTTGTGGCATGTTGCATTTTTTACCCTTGCAAATGTTCCTGACCTTGCCTGAGGAATCATGTGCATGAATATTCCTTTAGCCTATGCGTCAGAACGAAAAGAAAGTTGAGAACTCCTTTAACCATGACAAGATGTCCTGCAAGCAAGTGGCATGCTGTGTTTGCGTATTCCAGCAGCATTATTGCTATCACAATCTGTAGCAAATTGGTCCCTGTCATGCTCTAACCTTCTATTGCAGAGGTTTCATACTTTAGCTGGCACTGTTGTACATGATTTTCTCTTCTTAACTGGGCTCCACTAGCTTTTACCTATGAAAACAGGCGCTACATGTTTTAAAATCTTCTTGGCAATCATATTGGGTATTTATTAATACGTGATGCTGCTGCTGCTATCTTTGTTAAATGGATGTGAAATGGACATGGCTGTCAGCCACCCAATTAACCAATAAATTCATGTTGGCTGGATCTTTTATGTGGCTGCCACGGTAAAATTAAGTGTTAAAGCTTCTTTGGGGCTCTCAGCTGGATTGGGAAGGAGGAGAAAGGAAAAGTGAGCTTTGGGGGAAGGGACCAAGGGGGAGAGAGAGGCGAGCTGAAAAGGGTGGGAAAAAATTGATGGAAAGCTTCTTCCGGGCTCTCAGTCTCAGTTGGATTGGGAAGGAGGAGAAAGGAAAGGTGAGCTTTGGGGAAAGGAACATGGGGAGAGAGGGCGTGGGAAAAAATTGAGCCGTCCGACGCAAATGTCCAATAAGACGTAAGGCTGGTATCGTTTCCCTTTGAAAAATGCTATTACAGAGGATTACAACCTATTTTCCCCTAATACGCTCACTGTATTTGCATCGTATTTCTGTATGGACTGAAATGCCCTTGTCCACGGATGGACCCAACCCATCATCTGTTCGCATCAACCACACAACTCGATCCCTTCTTCCATATTAGTGACGAGGGCATTTCGGTCCATACGGAAATACAACATAAATACGGTGAGCGTATTAAGAGAACATAGGCTGTAAACCTTGGCAGTAACATCCTTCAAAACAACCTCCTTGACAGTGATATATTTCTTTAAAAACAAGGTATCTCTAAAACATGCACTAAGCAACATCAAAATTTCCCTAAATAATGACGAAGTTTGCAAGACGAGGATCTTGGGATTTGTAATTTTGACCGGGACAGCTTGGAGTCGTTCAACGGACCAATTAATCCCAAACAATTTCTTCGGTGTGCACAGTACCTGTATTTGTGGCTGTGCAGTGTGCATGGGTGTGTTTGAATAGCGGTGACGTCACGCAGATCATCGGTTAGTGTAGATTTCTGAAGGAACCTAGGGAACACCAATCTCGGTACTGGCATCCAGGGAACTCCAGGGATGCCGCAACCAGTCCAATCTTCCCTTTTCTTTTTGAGAAAAATCCATCACAGGCTCTCATCTTTAATATATCTTTTACTATTTGTATTTATTTTTAAGGAAATTGATTATTTGCTCCGGATTGATTTTTTAGTGATGTTTTGCCATTTCCTCCCCTTTTCGTAATTTGTAATTACTTTTCGCATTACATCCCACAAGAAATGACTCATATGCCCTGCAACATCCCAATTTTCATAGTTTTTTGAAAAAATTTGAAAATAAAAATAGCTATATGATTTTATTGCTAAAGTTTAACTGAAAATTTTTGAAAATAAAAATAATTTAATATGAGTTAATCAAACTTTAATTAATTAAAATTTGGTTTATTGAGTTTTCTGGTATTTAAAGTCAAAAAGATTATTTTAAGTCTTTTCTTGGATTTTCTGGAGTTTTTATAAAGGTTTTCCCTTTTTCCTAAAAATTTAAAATAATTTATTTGCAAAATTAAAAGACAACTTTAAGTTGTAAGTAATTTTATTAAGTTCAAATTAATTCAAGAATTTTTTTTTGTGTATTTTTCTATAATTTTTGAACTTTATTTATTATTTTCTCAAAACCTATTCCCTTTTTCGCCATTTTTGTAATTCAAAAATCTATTTAAAATTATCTTTCTCTATTTGGGTTGAATTCCCATCGGCCCGTTCCCCGCACGCCGGCCCGCTCCGCTCCGTGTCCTCTCTCTCTGTCCGGTGGGTCCCGCCTGTCAACCTCCGCCTCGCCTGGTCTCCTTCTTCTCCGTGAGTCAGCGCAGGGCACCCGTTAGCGCCTGCGCCGCCCGATCTTCCCTCTCACCTGCTCCTGTTGACCTCGGCTGCCCTTTGCTTCGCCTCATCTTCTCCCCCACCAGCTCCCGTGACGCTGGAGCGCACGGACGTCCAAAGCCGCCCATGCCGCGCCGCTCCATCTTGTCACCTGGTCCTTCTCGTTCCTCTATAAATATAGCACCAGGACCCCTCGTTCCCCTCTTACTTTCCCCTCAACTCTCTCTTTCTCTCTCACCCTTGTTTCACCGTGCTTCGAGTTTCGCCGCCGCCAGCCGGAGCTCGCGCCTCCGTTGAAGTCCCTCTGCCGTCGTGGATTCGACCCCGAGAGCACCTCCTTGCCGCTGGAGCGTCGCCGGAGCACTAGCGCCGCCGCAAGCCGGATCTTACCACCGCTCTTCCTCTCGCCGTCGGTCACTCTATCGAGCCTCGCCACTGAAACCATGTGTCTTGGGTTTGCCTCGCTCCCATCTCCCCGTTGCTACCTTCACCGCTCATCGTAGTGTGTAGCGACGATGAGCCATCATGCCCGAAGAGCCCCGCCACTAGACCTCGCATCGCTGCCGCTTCAGGTTGTTGTTGAAGCCTCCTTACGACCTGGTGGTTGAAGCCTCCTTCCAACCACGTGCAGTCAGACATCCTTCTGACCAGTTGACTCTCCTTCCGATCTTATGCTTTCAAACTTTCGAGAGCCCGTTCTCCTTCATTCGAGCTCCGATTCTAGTGATTCAAATTTCTTAATTCATCTAAATTCAGTACCTTTCGTTTGGTTCTAGTTTGGTAATTTTTGGATCTTATTTGTAATTGTTTTATTTATTTAGCTCTTTTTGCGCATATAAATTCTAGTGTTTCTAAATAATTCTTGGACCCGACGACTCAAGCGTCTCAACTCTTTAGCGAATGTAAGTCGTAGACCTTTGATCATGTCATACCCATTTTATAAAATTATGTTGATTTATATCAGCATGCATTGCTAATTTATATATATATTAAATGTTTCTAGGAATAGTTAAATACCTACTTGACAGTATGACTCCTTGAATAATTGTGAATGAGATGATAACTTGTACCCTTGGATACCATAGGTTGGGTAATCTTAGTTGGACATTATTGTAATACCAACTTGGGTATCGCATATGCTTAGCCATGCTTTAGATATTCGATGGAATTCATGATCACATGCTTAAATGTTTAAACTTGATTTAATGAAAGATGGAATTGTGGCGCGACCACAGTTATTAAAAGATGTTGTGTCATAGCAAGAGTTGTCATTTGGTCGGGATGAATCAAAAATAATTTATACTCGTGCGAGTGATCGTGCAGTGCAGTAAAGGGGTGATTTGGGATGTGGTTGGCTCGTTTGAGTAGTTACTAAGGACTTAACTTTATGCACTATTGATCTGGGCCATACCGTACAACCACAAGTCTATTTATGGAGTGGACCTGGCCAACTAATTAGCAATATTTTGTTTCGGTTCTATTTGGATTGATAAGTGGCGCACGAGGAAGCCGGTGTGGCAAATCCTTAGCAAGCTAAACCAAGGCAAAATAGAGCTTTGTAAATGCCTTGTTATAATCACTTAGTCATATGCCTTCGGAAGCGTAAAATGCCTGACAGTATAAGATGATTATCTCTTGTGGGTCAAGCTGTACAACCTCTGCAGAGTGTTAAAAACTATTCAAATAGTCATATCCCCGGTTATGGACAATGCTTGGTGATTTCACACGAGGGGTAGATTTTCATAGAAAGGTTGGAATGGTTTGGTTGGGAAGCGATCTGGATGTGGTTGATGGTTGGAAAGTGAACGGGGTGTTCACTAGTTGTTTCGAAAGAACTTGTTTACTTATGTATTAATATTTTAAACTGTGCTTTGCAATCTACTTATTGTATTTAATATCAATACTGCTTTCTGCAAAATAGTCATAACGCTATCATTGTTCAAGTCTTGCATGAATACTACTTGCATACATTTCCTTACAACTTACTGAGTACTTTATGTACTCGCGGCTAAACGCCATTTGTTGATCAGTCGCCGAAGAAGAACCAGTGAGCTCCGAGTTCTACGAGGAAAATTACTTTGAAGACTACGCGAATTAGGTCGCGTTCTCCACTTAATTGTCTGTGAGCATATCGGATGGCCTTCACGAGATATTTTAGTTTTCGCTGCAAGTTTATCTTCTGTTCTTGAGCCCTGCGTGGCAACCTCTGTAAGACTTGATCATAAGATCCTTTTGCTAGTAAGTAATATTACTTTGTCTGCTTCATTGGCTACTTTATTGTATGTATATGATAACATCGATGTTGCAATTGTATGAGTTAGCTACTGATATGGGACTAGTTCGGAATACACAAAGGGCTCGGATCCAGCGACTTGGGTCCCGACATACCCTTGGGCTAGGGCATACGGAGTTGGCCGAGGATATGGGGGATGCACAGCCATGGCTCTCTGATCCGACAGCGGCACCGGTGGGAAGAGGTGGCTTGCGACGGAGCATCCCGACGTCAAAACCTGACGACAGAGACGACGACCTCACCTCGCATACATGCTCATTTTGCAAATTGCCAACACTAATCAAACATTCAACACAGTTAGATTCAGTAAAAGCATCCTTGCATCCTCGAGAAGGAGTGACAGCCTCGGTGTGAACCTCAGGGGTGTCGAGATTAGGGGCGGGGGCTGGCCTCCGTGTGGAGCTCTAGGATGGCAACGGCGAGGAGCTCGGGGGTCAAGGCCGGTGGTGGTAGCGTGACCTCAGGGGGTGGCATCGTGTGGAGCTCGGGGACGGCGAGGCGGCGCGAGCTCGCGGGGTTTGATCTGCACCGGGGTCGATCGGACCTATTGCATGGGCCAATGGGCGTACTGGTCAATTCACGTGGGCAAAAATGTGAAAAGAATTAGAAAATAGGAAAAGAGCAAAACATCATTTAGAAAATTCGATCAGGGCCTTCGGGGCAAATAATGAAACTTCTCAGAAATAAATGCATATGGTAGAAGACATGAAAGATGGGACAGATGATCTATTTTCCCTTTATTTTTTGTCATCACACTCCGTATCAGCGACCATTGCTTGAAAATTACTACTGGAACAATCGTAAAATCGTTGCTCTAGCAAAGAACGCGGGTCAACACTCCTTCCATCACTTTTTGTAAAATGTTCTTGTGAAATTGCCATGCCAAAATATTTATAGAATTTGTACGATGAACACATCGTCATTTTAATAGAATATATATATTTTTCGTGAGGAGCAAACATGCATTAGCTCATCAACAGTTAATTTCAAGAAATTTTACAGGAAACAATATAATTTCTACAGAGTATATGAAATTCAGGATGTTCTAAACAGGACATTCATGACTATTCACAGAGTAAGGACCTATTTTGGGAATATGGATACTATGAACGTGGGTTCAACCAACTATTTCACCGTCCATCCTGTTCCGAGATCTGCGCGGCTAATTCTTTTTAGTTTCCTTTTTCAATTTTCGAGTTTGTATGGGCGAGAGAGAGAGAAAGGCATCTTGTCGGGTATAGCTACCCAGCAGCTCCCTTCACCTCTCCTCTCCTCTCCTGTCTATTACACCAATCCAAACCCATTCCCTTCTCTCTCTCTCTCTCTATACTAGATTCATTGAGCCCGCGAGGCGGAGGAGTGGCACCCGACACTGCGTCTCGAGCAATAAGATGAGGCGTCGATCGGCAATGGTAAGGCGGAGGAGCTCGCTCCGTAGACTGCGGGCCGATGAGGCGTGGATATCGTAGGTATAAATGAGAGAAACTGGAATCAGGAAGTCGTTTCTTTCTCTCGAGATGCAGAGGGGAGAGCATGCCCTGTCTCAAGCAGGCCTTGCGTCTGTTGGTGTTGACATATTCCCAACAACGTCATCGTCGTCATCCGCCCCGCCTGAAACAACTCAATTTTTCAGAATCTCAAAAGTTTTTGAGTTATTGGATTCTTTTTTTAAATTTCTGTCCCAATTCGGAAACCTCTCTCACTACTTCTGTTTTCCTCTTTTATTTTCCTATTTTCTTCACCTGAAAACGGCTTTTCCAAATGCCGCCGTCGCCCAGTTCTTAGTGCTCCCATGCTGAGCTGCCACTCGTCGTGCCGCACCAACCTTCTTCCTCACACCGCCCTCGCTCCATGTCAAGCTGCCACCAATGCCACGCCACCTCACCGACAACCTCCCCTCGCCATCAATGCCCGCGCCAGCGCTGCTCGCCGCGCCCTACGACCCCCTTGTCACCTGCTCGACGCGCTGTAAGACGAGGTGGCCGACTAGAGGGGGGGTGAATAGGCGGTTTTAAAAAAAATTCACGCTAAAACCAATTAACAATGCGGAAGCTAATAACAAATTGATTTTTGCACAATTAAAACCTAAATCAACTAGGCTTCCCTAAGTGCACCAACAATATGAATACAATACAAGAGAGCAATCACACAATGATATATAAGCAATTAAAGTATGTAATGTAAATTGCTCAAAGTAAAGCACAAGACAAATAAAGATGACACGATTATATTTTACCGTGGTGTTTGGAGACTTGCCGGTCTCCCCTAATCCACATTGAGGTAAGCCTAACCGCGTTGGACCGGCTCCACTAATTAAGCCAACACCTCCGAGGTAAGTCCAACCACTTGGACCGGTTCCAACACGAACCAACACCTCGCTCCACTAAGCTTGCTCTTCCTCCACTCCGGAGATGGCGAGCACCAAACCACTCACAACACGCTAGGCCTTCGCAAGCTTCTTGAGAAGATCACCAGACACGACGCCTCCACGCCGTCTAGGTGTCGGCAAATACGAAGAGAAATAAATCTCAACTCTCACTTGAACTAATCAAGTGTCAAAGCTCAAGTGGATACACAATCCACTACCTAAGGCAACACATGCACTTAGGGTTTGCTCTCAAATCTAGCTAAGTGCAACACATGCACAAAAGAGAAGAAAGCCTTGCTCTTAGCTCAAAGAATGAGTATAGCACTCAACAATAATCTCAGCAACAACAGCAACCTCCCCAAACCAGCCAAGGTGGCTATTTATAGCCCACACCTAAAAACTAGATGTTGGGAGAAGATTCCCTCGAATCTGCACAGGGTCGGTCTGACCGCCAACTAATGGCCGGTCGGACTGCCCGTGCCTCCAACGGCTATAAAACTAGCCGTTGGGCCTTCGGCCGGTCGGACCGCCAACTAATGGCCGGTCTGACCGTCGCCAAATTGGTCAGACCGCCAAGGCTGGCCGGTCCGACCGTCCGATGCAAAATCGGCTAAGTCCCAAAACGGGCGCTCTCTGGAATAAACGTTCCGCACGAACCCCGGAACTTCCGCACATCGGAAGTTCTTTTTTCACAACAGCGGAACTTCCGCACAGTGAATCCAAGTCAAAGGAAATCGGTCGGACCGCCAACAGCATAGAGGTCGGAGCAATATGCCACCGGTTCGACCGGTGACCACTGGCGGTCTGACCGCCAGACCACAGAGCCAAACACATTGGCTTCACATCAAATGGCAAAAACATTCGTCCATTTGCGTGCAATTCCAACAAGGTTTCGAAGATGATATTCTCAGTAGGTTACAAAACATATTTGCCAACTTTTAGAATACTCATCACAAGGAATAAGGTAAATAGACTTACACCATTTGCAAACTCAAGTCGCATACTACAAGTGTTATGCATGAGTCTCGACTATTTACAAAACACATTCGAAAATAAATAGCATCATGCCTAGATGAGCTAAAGCAACCACAATGAGCTATCAACACATGACTAACTCAAACTACTAGTTAAAACCCCTCTTAATAGTACGACAACCTATACTAGCAATCCAGTCTTCCAACCAAACACCAAGACCGGTAAAAGACTAGGAACACCGGTACTAAGATATACCTTTAATAAACTTCTATTCGAAGCTTAGGATGAGTTTGTGGATGGCTCCTAGTCCAGGATCTTATCACTAAGTTAGATCATTAGTCAACTTCAATATTCAGTGCAAATGTGAAAAATGTTGAAAAATGGACATTTGAGAAAAATGAGCAAAATGATTCAATACAGGACGTGATTGGCTCTTAATGTAGTTTTTGTTAGATTTTTGATCTCACTTTGACATTTTGACATGGCCAGTTTCACTTTAGGATCCTTGTTGATGAACTTGCTGAATTTGAAGTTTTGCTTAAATTGATCAAATCTATTGCTTTACTTTTGAGCCTTCGTGCTTAGCTTTGATATATATGTCATATCATGATCTTGCTAGTTTTGTTAGGCTTGATATGTTGTTTGTGCAATATAAGAAATGCTGACTTGTTCTTTTGGGTAATCTCCAAAGCTTCTTGTAATAAAAAATTGAAATAAAAAAAAATAAAGCTACGGCATTGCACTTCATGCATACTCATTCTTATGCTTCTTTATTTATTCTGCATTTGTTATCTTTGGATGAGAGGAAGGCGTGATCCCTTGATGACTCTATTGTCAAAGGGGGAGAAGATATTTCAATGTTGGGGAGAAAATATATCTTTATTGTACAAAGAGGGAGAAGATATGTTAAAATGATAAAAGGGGGAGAAATAGGAGAATTTGAAATTATCTGAAATCTGTGGATCATAGTGAGGGGAGTTTTTGAATTGCATTCTTATGTCTTATTGATTCTTCTGAACTTGAATTGCATTTATTAATCCTCACAATGATCATAGGTCATTTGAACAATTGTTCTTTCATATGGACCTTAAGTAAGATTTTTAACTCTTTTATCGAAATCAAAGTTTTTATGCTTTCTTTTGCTTTATCTCACCTGCCTATGCTATTCTGATCACAGCTTGGTCATTTCCATTGTTTTTTCTTGCTTACGGACCTAGTTGTGCCTTTGTGCGAAAACGAAAGTATTTTACTTTTCAAACCTCCAAATTATATTTTCTGGATTATTGTCAATGTGTTCATCAAGGGGAGATTGTGGATATTATGGGGATATGCTCCAGATCTTATGATGATGTGACAATTGGTAATGGCGTTTACGGTTTATCGTTTCACGTGTTTTCGGCAAAGTTGGCATGCTTTCAGGCTATAACCGGTCTGACCGGCCAGGGTGGTGGTCCGGCGATTCTGACCGGCCCGACCGTCCACGAGGCGATCGACCGGCGATTCTAAAGTGAGGAATTGAGCTGGGCCAAAAATAGAGGGTGTAGGCAAGAGAGGGGATTCTATTGCACTTGGTCCTATAATTTTTGGAGTCTCAAGTCAAAAGTTATATTGGTTTGAAATTTTCAGTAGCTTTCGGTTTTCAGAGGTTGAAAATCGGCTCAGTCCCAGCTGGCGGTCTGACCGGCCCATAGGTGGCAGTCAAACCGGCGGGGTGGGCGATCGAGCCGACCACAGGGGCGGTCGACCGATTTCCACTGGTTAAATCGCCGTCGTGGCGGCAATATTCGTGTGTTAGGTTAAAGTTATGAGTTTCAGGGCATATATGTTGCATGATACATGTTTTGACTAACATGGGTCAAGTTGTGAAGAATTTTTTTCAAAATTCGGTTTACTTGTCTATTATTGTGTAGGTTGCTTCGTGGTCAACGACGGTCAACAGCGAGGATGATCGGAACTAGGCTTGGAGAGCCGAGGTACAGAACGATCGACGATGCCGGGTGAGGTCAATGTACTCAAGCGTGGTGCAAGATGGACAAGGGTGACCTATTAGCTAATCCGAGGCGCAAGATGACGCAACGTGTAGCTAGTTAGGTCAAGGGGAGTTAAAGACGGCGCATTAAAATATATGCGTATGTGTCCCGTTTGTTTTGGGCCTTAACGGGAGCCCAATTGAGTCAAACTTCTAGAAGGTCTAAGCCTCCACTATAAATAGGAGAGCGAGGTGGCTGCACCTTTGCTTCGCCTTTTTGCTATTTTGGAAACCATAATTTTTTAGGGAGAGCTTTGGTGGAGGCTAGAGTTTAGAGAGTTTGATGTGATTTTCGTGCTCTTGGATTAAGCATTGTCCTCCATTGATGGAGAGGCTGTAAGCCCAGATCATATCAATCAATCAAAGGAAAGTTTGATCAATGTTTTGTCTCATTGCGTTCTTTCTCTCTATTTGATGATTTTGGGTCTTTCTTTGATCCGTGAGTTTTTACTTGGTTTCTTCATGTGATCTAGCTTGCTGTGATGTGTAGGAATCTATCTAGGATCATCTTGATCATCAATCACCCACGATCAAGAGTTTTGACATAGTTTTCGTTTTGACCCGGTTTTGCACCCTTCTTCAATCAAATCGAAAAGGATCACTATTCTTCTAAGAATTATCACGATCTTCGATTGGAATAGCTTCCTGATATCATAGAGAAGGTGTGTTCCAAGTTTCATCAAGTTTGGATTGGTAGATCAAAAGTTTCATCTATTTTCATCTTCGTCATCGGGCTGTTCTTCTGTTCTGTACACGAGCGGTCAGACCGCCGCAATCGACCGGTCAGACCAGTAGGAGATCGGTCCAACCGGTGTTGTCCCAGCGGTCCGACCGCCAGTGCATTAAGTTGCTTCAATCTTTGTTGATTTTGTCTTATTGCTTAGGGGCTTAAATTAGATTCAATATTAGTCTTCCGCTGTACTGATATACTGGTCTTCATAGCTTCCATAGCTACTGGAGTAAAGTTTTATTGAATCAATTATTTATGAAAATGTGAGCGTGCTCCTATTCACCCCCCTCTAGTCGTCTTTTCGGTCCAACAGAGATGATCGTTGAAATTCATGCTTGTGGTTTTTTTTTAAAAAATTGACAGAATTTCCTTTGAAAAGAACTCGAGGAGCATAACATTTAAAAATAGCAATAATCAATAACAATAATCATGAGAATCCAAGTAAGCTCATATTTCATTCAATACATCATACAAATACATATTATAACATGAAAGATCAATTTGCTCACAAAGATATCAAAATGACACAGTCAAGTTCATCATGAGTCATACAAGCACATATAAAAAGATATTACAATATGTCTCCATTACAACGTCTAATGAGCTAAGTAACACTAAAGTTACTGGTCTACAGGAGGAGCCTCTGAAGAAGAAGGATGTTGATCTCCTTGCTGAGAGAAGTAAGGCGGACGTAGACCTCGTGCACGGCGATGATAGACCGAATGCTGAGATGCAAGGAACTGCTCACGCAAGTCTGAGACTGAAGCGTCGAGTGCATCAAATCTGGAGGTAGCGGCTGCCGGAATCTCATCCAGTCGAGTGTTTGTAGCTGTCTGAAATGCCTCTTGGGATGTGCGCATCTGATCCATACAGAGCTGGAGATGCATAATTGCTGCTAGGACAGGGTCTTGCTCCTGTGGACCCTGTGTCTAGGACCCCTGTCCTTGAGACTGAGGAGGTGGTGGAGGAGGCACCGGAGCAGGCATCTGAGGAGCAGGAGGAGGAGGAGCATCCCTGGGTCTATATTCTTTATGCTCAATATCACAGGGGCTATCAAAATCAATTATGCTCTTTATCATTTTCATAATGAAGGGAGCATAGTAGATACTCTTTGACTTATCTCCCTTGGAGGTGGCAATCTCTATGATAATAAGATCTATGATATCAAATCTTGTGCCCTCCATGATATATTTTATCACATTCCATGCCCTCCTATGGATTTCATCGTTATTCCCACTTCTAGGGAAAAACGATGCTCTCATTATCATGTTTATAATCTTTGGGAGGGAAAGAGTCCAGTTACCTTGCCACAAGAGTGATGATTGTTCTGATCATAGTACTCATCTACCAAGGTAAGTGCTAGAGGTTTCTGAAGATGTACCTTGATTCCCCTAGACTCTCTCAGCTCTAGGGCCTGCACAAATTCTTCCTTAGAGGCTTCTAGCCTTTGTTGCCCGATCATCCAAATAAGGTGATCGTGATGAGGAGACACGAACACCGTTGCATAAAATTGCATGATGGCCTTGGCATGGAAGTTGCAACGAAGCGAGACCAAAGAATCCAAACCTACATTCTTGAAAAGACGGTAGAGCCCGTTGTAGGTCGGATTCTGGGCAAGATAGCTCCACTTGACAAAGCGATGATTTACAAAATGCTTCTTCGCATAGATAATCTGGAATACATCTTGCTGGAATTTGGTATGAAACAAATTCATAGAAGCTGATCTTGCAAATCGAAATTGATTGATGTGCCTCAAGATTGTATATTGTTCACTTCTAATTCTTGACACATCAAGCCCGACGAACCGACTTTCATCTGGAGCATCTTCCTCATTATCACATGCCTCAAAATTTTCATCGCTGCTATTGTTGTCTTCACCTGACTCCTCAACTTCTTCCATACGCTCATCATCAGATTCATCTTCGACTGGATTATTCCCTTTTGAAGAGGAAGGAGGAGCCTTTGAGCGATTATGGCCAATCGCTTGTTCGGCATGACTGCTGGGAAGACAATTCAAGAATTAAACAAGGAATATTAAGGGACAAACTCATGAATATACAGAAAAATGCCATTTGCGATTCTTCAGTCCTTGGCGGTCGAACCATTGGACTGGCGATCATTGCCCGATCTGCGATCGGTCGGACCATTGGTGACCTGACACGAAAATGGACATTTCAAATTTTCACAAACATTGCAAAGATAATGCAGTGGCACAAAGGATATTCATTGGTTTATTCCCACACTACTTGCAGATCAACTATTTGCCACAAATTTGAATGGAATACTAGGATTTTACAACAAACCCTAGAAATTGGGGCAAATTGCAATGAGAGTAAATTGCAAGTAGATATTGAAGGCTTACTAGCTTGGATGGAGAGGAGAATCAAGAGAGAAGAGTCCTTGAGAGATTGGAGTGCCAAGAGCCGGTTTTAGAAAGAATCTCCCTCACCTAGGGTTCCAAATGTAGATGAGATTTGACAACCAATCCACAAAGCAATTGGAGGGAATGGAAGAGGAGATGGAGGAGAACAAATAGATACCTTGGAACCCCAAATGGATGGCCGGAGGAGGAGATCCAGAGAGGAGAAGATGCTGGCGGCCTGAGGGAGAGGAGAAGAGGAGACTCGGGCAGTGGAGAGAAGAATGGGTGAGAAAAAGGAGCTCTCGGGTGAAGGGGTTTAATACACTTCACGCAAAATCGGTCAGACCGCTGGGCCAACGGCGGTCGGACCGATGGGCTGGCGGTCGGACCGCCGAGGGTGGCCGGTCTGACCAGTTACCTCTGAAACTGACAGACAGTTTCAGTGAAGAGGGAGATTTTTGTAAATGAAATCGTATTTTCAAGAAGTTTCATTAAAAGATGCAAAATGAGCAAATGAAGAATTTTAAAGCATCCAATTGCATGTGTGAGTCATAAATACCATTATGAACATGTTCATGTGAAGAATTTTGGTTCATATGACAAAACTCTCTTGAGTGCTAGAAAGTGACCACTTAGGTCAAAAGAGTACTTTGGACGAGTTTGAAAATCAAATATATTTTTCTAGGTTGGTCTTTTAAAAATCTTTTGAATACCAAAAATATTTAGAATAACAAACTCTAGGATTTTCCTTTTGGCAAGATTTTTAAATTCCTTTTAGAATAGATTGTACACAAAAATCTAGTTTATGTCAAAAACAAGATACTATAAAGTTGATTTTTGGCTAGAAACTCATTTTCACTCAAAGTAGGTTTTTCTAGAGCCAAAACCTTTGTAAACCTTTGAAAATCATTTCTATACATTTTGTAACTAGTTCTTCAAAGAATTACTAATAGTTATAAAATTTTTGACTTTTGGCTAAAAGGCTCATTTTAAAAAAACAATACTAGCACTTAATTTATTTGGACACACTTAGAGATGTGATGTACATGATTATGATTTAGCACTCCCCCTTAATGTGCCACCACCATCTTGCTCAAGATATTAAAAATAAATATTATGAACAAGAGCAAGAACACCCCCTTTAATAAGATTTTCATGAAATGCAACCTACACAAGGCGTAAGGGGCTAGATACTTTAATGTAAGTGCTTGTTACCGAAAGGGCATTGGTTCTTGATATGAAGTGATCATCCTCAAGCTTGGCTCAAATTTGATATATGATAAAATCCATCTTTATATGAATAAGCCAAGCCTCCAATGCCTCTCCAAGTACCTATTAAGCAGTTAAGCACAATTTGTACCCAAAACTTGGTTGAGTCCACGAATGTTAGTCACAATTGATTTGGGCACTCAAATGGCCCTAACATTAGTTTTATGTGAACTAACTATTCTAGCAAACACATTGACATATTTATCTTTCCTAAGCAAATAATGATCATTATAAATAAATGGCTTAGGAGAGATACCTTTGGGATAATCCTTAATAAGATGTCCTTTTTTCCGGCAATTGTAGCAAGTTCGATATTTATATTCATCTTTTGCCTTCTTTACTTGCTGCTTGCCGGTTTGCCTCTTCTTTGATGATCGTGACTTGTTATTCACTTGATTTTGGCACACCGAGGCAAAGTGGTCCTTTCCATTGCATCCATGGCACTTGATATTCTTCATGTGTCTCGCGTTGTAACTTGTCTTGCTATTATCCCTTTTCATTGGAGTGAAGCCAATTCCATTCTTATCTTGCAAGCATTTTTGCATGCTCAATATTTCATCAAGAGTGGCCTTCCCTTTATAGCTTATTGTCAAGTCATTTTTCAATTTTATGACTTGGACCTTGAGCTCTTTGTTTTCCTCTACAATGTTAGTATCACATGATATCGAGGAAATAAGAGCATCTAATTTTGAGCAACAAAACATACCAATTAAATCAACACATGAGGTGGATATGCTAACCTTAGATGAAATGCAAGGATTAGCAACTACACATGGCATATCATCTAATAAGTTATATGTAATGCCTATATCCACCTTATAGCTATTTAGCTTATTTAGGAGGAGAATTCCATGTTCATATTTTAAAACATCATAATTATTTTGAAGTGAGACAAACTCTTTCTTTAAAATTTTGAATTTTGATTTCTCCTTTCCTAAATATTCATTGAGCTCTTCTAACATTTCCATCAACTCATCATAAGTAGGCTCATCGTCATTTACCTCTTCATTACCTTGAGCCAGAAGCATTGAGTTGATGTGGAGGGAGTTGTGGACTCATCATTGTCGGAGCTAGAAGTTGAGCATTCTTCTCCCGACGTCCACTCTTGTGTGCAATCATCGCTTGTAGTGGTGGACATTTCATAATTGTCTTTAATTTGTGTCCACATCTCATGAGCGCTCTTGAGATTGCACACTTCATCAAACACCTCCACACTCAAAGCACTAAATAAACCGTTAATTGCTTGAGCGTCGAGATGTAAGCATTTCTCTTCCTTAATTGTTGGAGCAAGATGATCCAATGGTGGAGAAAAGCCAACATCTACAATCCGCCATATTTTTAGACTCATGACCCTAAAATAACATGACATGCGAATTTCCAATGTGCATAATTTGTACCATCAAATTTAGGTGCTTCACCTAGGTGCACTATTTCTTTAGTCTCCATCCTTTACTCTCTAGACGGTTAAGTCTAATCAATTGAGAGACCAAGCTCTGATACCACTTGTAAGATCGAGGTGGCCGACTAGAGGGGGTGAATAGGCGGTTTTAAAAAAAATCGCGCTAAAACCAATTAACAATGCGGAAGCTAATAACAAATTGATTTTGCACAATTAAAACCTAAATCAACTAGGCTTCCGTAAGTGCACCAACAATATGAATACAATACAAGAGATCAATCACACAATGATATATAAGCAATTAAAGCATGTAATGTAAATTGCTCAAAGTAAAGCACAATACAAATAAAGATGACACGATTATATTTTACCGTGGTGTTCGGAGACTTGCCGGTCTCCCCTGATCCACGTTGAGTTAAGCCTAACCACGTTGGACTGGCTCCACTAATTAAGCCAACACCTCCGAGGTAAGTCTAACCACTTGGACCGGTTCCAACACGAACCAACACCTCGCTCCACTAAGGTTGCTCTTCCTCCACTCCGGAGATGGCGAGCACCAAACCACTCACAACACGCCGGGCCTTCTCACAAGCTTCTTGAGAAGATCACCGGGCACGACGCCTTCACGCCGTCTAGGTGTCGGCAAACACCAAGAGAAACAAATCTCAACTCTCACTTAAACTAATCAAGTGTCAAAGCTCATGTGTATACACAATCCACTACCTAAGGCAACACATGCACTTAGGGTTTGCTCTCAAATCTCACTAAGTGCAACACATGCACAAAAGGGAAGAAAGCCTTGCTCTTAGTTCAAAGAATGAGTATAGCACTCAACAATAATCTCAGTAACAGCAACCTCCCCCAACCAGCCAAGGTGGCTATTTATAGCTCACACCCAAAAACTAGCCATTGGGAGAAGATTCCCTCGAATCTGCACAGGGCTGGTCTGACCGCCAACTAATGGCCGGTCGGACCGCTCGTGCCTCCAACGGCTATAAAACTAGCCGTTGGGCCTTCGGCTGGTCGGACCACCAACTAATGGCCGGTCTGACGCCGCCAAATCGGTCAGACCACCAAGGCTGGCCGGTCCGACCGCCCGATGCAAAATCGGCTAAGTCCCAAAACGGGCGCTCTCTGGAATAAACGTTCTGCACGAACCCCGGAACTTCCGCACATCGGAAGTTCCGTTTTCACAACAGCGGAACTTCCGCACAGTGAATCCAAGTCAAAGGAAATGTCAAAGGAAATCGGTCGGACCGCCAACATCACATAGGTCGGACCGATATGCCACCGGTCCGACCAGTGACCACTGGCGGTCTGACCGCCAGACCACAGAGCCAAACACATTGGCTTCACGTCAAATGGTAAAACACATTCGCCCATTTGCGTGCAATTCCAACAAGATTTCAAAGATGATATTCTCAGTAGGTTACAAAATACATTTGCCAACCTTTAGAATACTTATCACAAGGAATAAGGTACATGGACTTACGCCATATTCAAAACACATTTGCAAACTCAAGTCACATGCTACAAGGGTTATGCATGAGTCTCGACTATTTACAAAACACATTCGCAAATAAATAGCATCATGCCTAAATGAGCTAGAGCAACCACAATGAGCTATCAACACATGACTAACTCAAACTACTAGTTAAGACCCCTCTTAATAGTACGGCAACCTATACTAGCAATCCGGTCTTCCAACCAAACACCAAGATAGGTAAAAGACTTGGAACACATCGTTAGCCCTAGCTAGTCATACCTTTGCCTTGCATCTTCTTAAAACTTGATGACACACATCATCAGTTCAAGTCCGGGTAATTAACTTGATAATCATCAACACATGATGATCATTTGCTTGAACTCCATCAACACATGATGGGTCTTCTCTTGTCTTGATGATGAACTCATGATCATCTCTTCTTGATAAGCATCAACTCAAGATGCATCCTTTACACCAAGCTCTTGACTTGATGATCAACTCATGATCATCCCAAGTCTTCATCATCCTGGAACATAACCTATTCATCCAACTCATGTAAAATGTTAGTTCTACAATGTGATTACCATTAGTTACCATAATAAACCATTATCACATAATGGCGGGACAAGATACTTCAATCTTTCCCTTATTGGTAATTAATGATAACCACTTCAATTACACATAAATTGAATGAAGATAAATGTAACACAACGTGAGTATATATGAACTACACAAGTTACATATACTCACGACATGAGTATGTAAGAACTACACAAGTTCTATATATTCAAAACATGAGTATACAAAAACTACGCAAGTTCTATATCATCAAACGGATATGTTTCAAAGTAAAGATCCCAAATATATGTGGTAAAAGGAATATGGATCAATACTAGTGAAACCACAAAATATAGAATGAGCTCCCCTAAAATGTGTGCATACACATATGTGTAAATAGAAACATATGCATATATTCAAGTTATACTTATGGTGGAGTTCAACCTATATTTTGGATCCGAGAAATGCAACAATATATAAGAGTGTAAGTCAAATGCATACCTCGTTGAATTTCACATTTATATCCAAATGAGACTACACATGATAATACTAAACAAGAGAGCTGGTCACACAATTAGATTTGTCATTAATCACCAAAATATTCCATTAACTCATAATAGCGGGTCTAGATCTTTCACGCGCCGTACACACCGCATCCGGCTTCGCCATTGTGCGCCCCTTACGGCAGTGAGGTGTCCTCGCCAGCACGACGTCGCCATACCGCCACCTCGCCCCGACGCCATTTCGGCCCCGCCGTCCACCTCACCGCCATGAGCGTCTCGCCTCGCCACTTCCACAATCTCCTCATTCCGACTACAAAAGCTAACAAATTCTGAGCAATATGCATCACCACTACTTACTCAACATCACCGAGCCATCATTTCTCCCCCAACTCCAGCCAAATCCATGAATTTCCAGCGCGCCCAAAATTCTCCCCGGTGAGCCTTCGTTCCGATCGACCACCTCATTCACGCTCTTGTCAAACTGATGGCGCCATGAGCTTCACCTCAACTCCCTGAACCAGTTCCCCACCACCCCTCACCTTCTCCCCGCCGCTAGCTCGCTGGCACCAAGCTCTACGACACTCACGGTTGCCGTCACCAAGCTGCTACGACACCTCCCTGACCACACCAACACCACCTTGAGCTCCCCTCAGCCCACTGGTGCTCAAGCACTGACCACTTTGTCTGGAACTTCGTCGGAACGCCGCCGCCATCCTCCTCTGCTCCGGCCAAGCGCCACTGTCGCCGCCGCACCACCTCTGTGCCACCTCGGGATACATGAGTCCCCAAAATGGGTTACTCATGCCATCCTGGTGCTCGTCGCACCATTCCTTGCCGCCGCCCGTCGTCAGAGCCGCATGGAGTGTCGTGGGATTCTTCCTCCCCAACTCGGGTGCCAAGAAGCGTGCATCGGTTCGAAGCCGTGCGCAGCTCTGGCTGTAAGGCTGAGCCTTTTAGGCTAGGCCCAGTTGGCCCGAGGCCTAACTAAGTGGTGGGCTTTGGTCAGCACTGTCCAAAGCCCAGCCCAAGACAAACCCAATGCTATTCATTTGGCCCAATACTATTCAACCTGTTAGCCCACAACCCGAACCCATTACCATTCTAGCCCAAACACGTTGGTGAATAGTCCTAGACCCGTTACTGTTCGCCCAACCCAACACTATTCGTCCAGACCCAATTTTGACATAATATGTCCATTTCTACCGTTTCGAGCCCGTGAATCCCATTTTCAACTCTGTTTAGACCGATCAAGCACCCATTAAATCCTTTTCACCACACCACCTTTCTTTTTTCGAATTGTATTTTACTTGCATGCTGTTCATAGCTCGTAACTTGTTGAGCCAGATATTTTATTTGGGTTATTTTATTTTACGATAGATCGTGACTTCGACGACCAAGCTTCGAAGAGCGCCGGACAAGACGAGTTAATAGAAGACTTTGATCAAGGAGGCAAGTCGCATTCATTTGAACTTTTTTAGGCTATATTTCATGTACTTATATTATTACTTTTATTACCGTATTTATGCCAATTACTTTAATATTGAAATAATACTTTAGAATGTCATGATGATTAGATATATCCTACCACCCCACATACAAGCCCACATATTCTTTGTAGGCCATATTCACCTTGACAAAGTTAAGTTACATAAAACAATAACTAAATATTCGGTATTGTCACAAAATGTGTTTATAAATTCTGGAAAACAGTATTAGCTAGCCGCCAATAGTTTTGGTGGAGAGTTGATGGTCGAGACCAAGAGGATGAATAAAAGTAAGTTGAAGGTGAGGCCAAGAAGGTAGAAAGCCGCGAGTTGGTTGTTAATTCACCTCCCTGTTGGAGACAAATAAGGACTAGAACCTTGTGCCAAGTAACATACACATAAATTGCTCAACCACATGTTTGGTCATTCCAACTTGGCTTAGTACATTACTCTTCCCATTGAATATCCACAGGATGAACACTGCTCTCGTGTGATAGAGCGGCTGTAGTTTTGGGGTGGGACAGGAGTGGGCCTGAAGAGACACTCGCTGGTCTACACAACGGTAGGTACCGTCAGCATTGGGCCGCGAATTCCACTATTCGCCAGTGGTTTCCCGAGGGTTGTATGGTCTAATAACCTACCGGGTAGAGGCTAGAAGGTTGAGCAGTTAAAATGTCTTGTTATCTCAACTCAGTCGCACGCTTTCGTGTTGCGTGTGTATGGCGTGACAGTATGAGTTTGAGGTATCTTGTGGGTAAAGTTGGGCAACTCTGCAGAGTATAATCAAAGTTATTCGAATATGCCGTGCTTCCACTTAATGAAGTTTTGTTTATGGGTGATTCCAATATATGAGGCATAAGTAGATATTTTGAGATGTTAAGATGGTAATTGCAATTGTTGTGTAAACCCCTGATGTTATATTAGTACGAATTTACTATTTTAAAGGTAAACTGTTTTAACCCAAATGATACATCCACATATACCTAATATGGTAAATTCTAAATCATCCATTGAACTCTTAGCATGTACTTAATTAGCTCTAAGTATGTAGTTAATTAGTTTTTCTATGTGGCTTGCTGAGTACAGTTGTGTATTCATTTTCGCTAAATCAACTACAGAGAAAACAAAGGAAAACTACAAGGATCTTAATGATTACTGGTAGCAGATCTCGACCGCGTTCAAGCGTGTCTATGGTTTGGAAGTTCTTTTGTCCTGTAATACGTGCCGGTGTTAAAACCGACTGTTAAGTATTAACCTTGTGTAATAAAAGTTTAGCTTCGATTGTAATCGAAAGCTTACTTGTGATGTTTTTTACTTCACAACTGCACATTCTAAACGGTTGTGAAAGATTCGACGATCCAACAAAAATAGAATCGTTACACCACCTCCTCGCCAACGCACCACCAGGTCTGGGAAACGCCGTGCGCTATCGGCGATGCATCTAGGTGGCGCGGCCGTGCTTCTTGCTCCGCTCTGGTGAGACGAGGAACACCGGTGAGGACACGCTAGTGCACCTCGTCTGGCCGCCCTGAGGTGGCGTCGTCAGATCTAATTCCTCCTCAGAGATGAGGCGGTGCCATATCCGTGCTCCTGCTCCGCCAAATGTGAGACGAATCTCGACCGGGGTACCGACGTGCTCCCCCGAGGTGCTCAACCGTCTTCGTCTTGGCCAACCCGCACCTGCTCCGCCGTGCACCGCGCACCTCCACCGTATTCGTCTTTGCGTGCACCTCCTCCGGTTGTCGCGTCAAAATTCAAAACAACAATGGAGGGAACTGTTCTGTCAATGGGAGAGGGACTGGTGGTGGGTCCCACATATTACTAGTTTACTACTCCTCTTGTAATCAGTGCATGAAACCTCCCTTCGTTTCCTAAATTCAGCAATAATCATATAATTAATTAATTTGCACGACTCTTGATGAGAACTGTGTGGCTGTGATAGTGGGCGCTTACCTTGGAATCAGCTTTTAGTACGATCGGTGCTTTAACATTCTGTGAGAAGCCCAAGGAGCCTGCAGATTTGAGCTGACGCTGAAGTCGCCCAAACACTCAAAAACAGTACCTAACTATTGCCTAGATCTCCCTGTGCTTGACCTGTTCACTCCACTCCCCCCTCTCTCTCTCTGAAAAAAGAAAAAGAAAAAGAAAAAGAAAAGAAAAAAGTGAGGCAAGACTGGTCCCATCCATCCTACTACCAACCAGGGAATCGGCCGATCGGAGTACCAACCTTCGCATCCTAGAAACAGCTAGCCGTCACTTGATACCCGTTAACGACACAGATCAGCCGCGCAACGACACAACCAAGCAGGAGTAAGTGGGACGGTGCATTGCAACAGATCCAGAGGCGTTGCACTCGCACGCGCTCGTCTGCCTCCACGTGACGTGAGACCTCCCGGCACGGGGCCGTGTGCGTCGCGCGACCGACCCGATCGCCGCCGCGGCCGCCGGCAACGCGCCATGCTCATGCATGGGGATCTGTTCGAGTCAATGGCAATAAGAATTCTGTCTAGTCCCATGCTACGCTCGCACTTGATATTCTTCTTCTTCTCTTTCGTGGCAAAGCGAGGACGCGACGCGACGCGACACATGCTCTGTTCAAAAGTGCAGGCTGGAAGTAGGCAAGGACCAAGGAAAGGCTGTTCACCTGTCACGTCGGCCGCTACGGCTACAGCGACGCAGTGTGTCCTACACGCTCAGAAAAGCTTAGCTAGCTTGGCCAGGCCCAGCGATCTTGATCACGATGTCTGTTGTTGCGTATGTGTCCTCCTTGCTGTCCTTTTTCTCAAGGCCCAAGAATGGCCACCTCCACTTATGTTTGTTCCTTCTGGCTCAAGGGATGGCCACGATCGTCTCACTGCAACTCTGGGCTGGGCTGGGTCCCTTTCAGCTCTGGACGAGTGTGGGAGCCCCAGGTCCTGGTACAATCATCATGGCATTGCCATCACCCACTTAAGACTGTAGGAGTCAACGTCCTGTAATGGGTTGCTTCGGTGTTGGATCTAATGATCTCTGATCTCATGTCAGAAGGAACGACACGGGGTCAGGACTAGAATACAGCTTTTTCCTCTCTTTTCTTGATGACGAGATGTCAAAGAATGGGAAAGGCTTTTGATCGTAGATTGCTATCATCATTACAACACAATACCTTGAGGCAAGAAGAGAATGTACAATGCTGCAATGCAGTCCCCCACCCACTTTTGTGGAGGGCAAGCAATACAAGGAGTATCTCGGACAGGGCGGGCGGGCGGGCGGGCGGGCAGAAGGAATGACCTGAGCCTTTTGGTTTGTTGTACTGTACTCAGGCTTAAAAAAGAATGGGGGTCAATCTGACGCCTTCAGCAATCAGCATTCGTCTATCGACACTGCTTTGGAGGCGTCGAGATAGTTCAATCGGCAGGTGCCTAGGAGGAACTCCGGGAGCTCTTCTTGCGTGTTGCCCTGCATGAGTCAAGGAAGAAGGAATTCTTTCGTGATCTGTACTTGATAGGTGCTTACTGGTCAGATTTATTCTCAATCTTGAGTAGAGTAGGAACGACAAAGTCGTGTGTAACAACTAACAAATTAGTAGGATATGCGTGATTACCTGTACCAAGAAGGCCATCTCAATCACGAGGTTGTTCAAGTAACCAAGCACAAGGCTCACTACACCTCGTGCCACTGTTGATGAGCCTATATCAACTCCAAGCTGAAAAGTACATGCAAAGATGCTTATTGCCGATTGTGTTAAACAAAATTAACAGTTTGCTTGAGCAGCGGTCAGTTAGATTCTGCGCTTTGGAGAATGTTGGAATATGCAACCTGTATTATCAGGGGGCAATTGGCCAGTATATATACACAATACATGTTATAGATAAGGAAACCAAATCAAATTATATCTCTAACTATATCTCTAACACCCCCGCTCAAACTCATGGTGGATCAACAACACTAAGTTTGGAGAGGTAGAAGCCGTGCTGTGCTCGAGTCTGGGCCTTCGTGAAGAAATCCGCTATCTGAAGCTCTGAAGGCACATACTGAAGAGCAATCACCTGATCATGCACACAAAACCTCATGAAGGAAGCATCAACACCAATATGCTTGGTGAGCTCATGCTTCATGTGGTCCTGAAGGCAATCGATAGCACCAGATCTTGTCGACAAGAGAGAGTCGGTGTAATGTGAAACACCAAAATCCTCAAGTAACCACCGTAGCCAAGTAATCTCTGGCATCAGAGAGCCATAGCTCGCAACTCGACCTCTGCGCTCGAGCGGGATCTGCGATGCATTTCTTCGTCTTCCGGGCAATAAGCGAACCACCAAGAAAAACCACGATGCAGAGATAGACCGTGATCGGAGGATCGGCCCAAGTAGCATCCGAATAAGCCTAAAGGCATAGCAAATGGGCGTGGAAAGAAGAGGCGAGAGATAGTCCACGAAGGTATCGCGAGAACTTCGAAGAAGGTGGTCAGTAGTGGACTGAGTGGGAGCGAAACAAAGCGACTCGAAATGTGAGCTGGATAAGAGTTTAATTATCCCAAACGGTCTGGCGGTTCACATAGATTCATTAGGCCAGAAATGATAGTGACAAAACAAATCTAATCCAACGAGCGTGTAACGATTACAAGCAATCTCTAGAACCTGTGGTATGCTTATTGCCGATTGTGGTAAACAAAATTAACAGTTTGCTTGAGCAGCGGTCAGTCAGATTCTGCGCCTTGGAGAAAACTTTAAAGAACATCAAATCAGTAAAAGACAAAATAGTATCAACCGAAATTGAAGCAGTCATTATTTTGCAACTGCACCATTCAAAGAGAAACATAACTCATAGACTGCTTCCTGAATGCAGCAAGTACGCAAAAATATGCAAGCCTTCCAATAAAAAAGCTGAATCTGGATGATAGATTATAGAATGGAATGAGAGAAGCTAATATTACTACATATGACATGCTTAGTGCCTACCTCCAAATAGTTACTTCCACGGAAATAATTGATTTCTAGTGCTTGACCAACCAAACAAGCTTTCTTGCCCACACTCTGCTTCACGATCCAAGATCCCTGAATGGACACATTCCAAATTTCCAATCGTAAACCATTGGCATTTTATCAAGTAAAGCTTAACATGAATCAAGACTCGTAGCACAAAATAGGTACCTTTGAGATGTAAGGGATGAGTTTGAACCTTGAATTTCTGAATGCATCATCTCCATTTACAAATCTTTCAAGTAGAGGAACCTTTTCCAATGGGGTATCCATCATATAATACAAAGCTAAGCTGTATGTGGTAGAACCAGGAACCTGTATGCATCAGGGTTATAAGTAAAAGACAAGTCTTGTTGCACAGCATGTGAAGCCTCGAGAGTTGACAACATAAAGCCGACAAAAATCTCACCTGTATGTTTACAATGAAGAAAAATTTGTTGCCCCCTTGTGCTGCATATTTCTGCAATAAAATTCGTTGTAAAATTCTTTGTTCTTTTTGCCATTGAAGGCAAATTTCTGGCTTTAGCAGAATACCTGGACTAGTCCCCCGGGACGACCAGCGAGATCATCCTCACGCTTATCAGATTTTATCCAGTCAGCACCTACCATTTGCATCAGTGTACTATTTGCTTTGATCTGTAAAAAATACAGATAATTTCATCATTATAGATGGCTGAAGCACACCAACCCAGACAGCCAATATGTTGACCGGATTAGCGAAACATGACTATTCATTGCAACAAGGTCCTTAAACAGAAGCTCAGAAGCAGTGCTATCTCTCCAAAAGAAGGAACACAATTCCTTATTTCCTGTAGACCAAAAGCCTTGCATCCTAGCCTAGTGAATTAGACTAAGAATCAGAACAGTATTAAGCTACCTTTTGACGATCAACCAAATACGATTCTCCCCGAATTAAGAATGTTGTAGGATCTGTCATTGCCCAAGTAGAAGGCATTGTACAGCTTGAATCTTTTGGAAGAGTATATCCATAGCAACATGGTCCATTATCAGCATCTGCAGCTCCCTGCAAATCAATGTATCCTCTCTTTTGGACTAGAATAGAGGAAATGGGAGACAGATGATTAGAACAGAATAAATAAAGCACTGACAATTGCACAGCAGCTGTAACACACCTGCAAGATCATGCAACCTTCTTACGAAGACAGCAGCAGTGGACAATTTGGCATGCCGTTGGTCCTGCCATGTCATGCCAAATATAAGACACATGGAATGTAAAATTCATAAGAGTTTGTTTAGCCTGGTTCTCTGAATTATGCCAACACCATGTCATTCATTGTAATTAAATTGTGGTTCTTATGACTGAAAGTGTTTCACTTATTCAAGTACGATTGAATTTTGTCATGCTAAGACCATGCCACAAAAAAGAAATAGTATGTTCATGCTTTGTTTTTTGTTTCGGACAAAAACAATATGTTCATACTGGCTGCCTGAGTGTGCCTGTGCAACATAACTGAGAGAAACATGATCAATATCTTCTTTTTAATGGTTGGAAAGAGGGAAGCCATAGTATGTGCTAAGATACACAAGTTACACTCAATGTGACGAGCCAACAGCCGAATGTTTGGAAAATATGGACATTTTTCTGGGTATTTCGAGGTTTTTAACCTTTACATATCAATGTCACAAGGGTTCAACGTACTAATGCAAACAGCCATACCACGATCTACAAGCAGTAATTCTAAAGATAAGATGGAAAAAATATTGTCTTAATCAATAAGAACAGTAAGTTAATTGCTTAACAACCTACTATCATGCAAACGCAAATTGCAAGCCTCTATGTAAAGAACTCACCCCAGCATGTGTGCTCTCATCAGAAGGCCACATAGCTTCTCTCTGATCATATTCTGATTCATCTGGAACATCAAAGAACTCATCCACTGCATCGTTAAGTTGAACGAAGGAACCAGCACTGCTTAAGTGCTTGTTAGAACCACCCTGCGATCCTTCTGTAGGGCCCTCAAGCCTGTTGCTCTCATTTGCTGGCTGCATTTCTATTTTAATCCGCTCAATTTCACCCTGTGGCAGCCCCATATCCCTCGTCAGCTCACCCGATGAGAACTCCAAACAAGCACAGTTTCCATTTTTTGCTCGGAAGAATTCTCGCAGGGCTGCAAACAATGAAGTTAGCTTAGTGAACCTTGCAGGAAACAAAGGTTGATAATCACATCAAGCAATGATCAGAAGACATGCCTGCTACTCTTCCTAGCATACGTATAGTGATGTATTTTGCGGATGAGGTAAACAGATAAGACTTCCAGAATTTCCAGTCTATAGCAAGCATATGCTTCACAACTGATTGTCTTCCTTGATTGACTGGTGATATTACATATCCTCCACCTATTGTTCATAAAAGCACATATTAGTTCAGTATAAACAAAAACAATAACCACTTTTTAGCTCTCACAGATATTCAACTGTAAAATAAAGCATACATTACTTTTAAGACATGCCCGGATATAGCCTCTCTCAGGACGGCATTTGTAGTGGAAAACAGAGTGGTATAGAATAACTGAAAAATAAGAGAATTGTCAGCTCTAAATCATGGCAAACAAATTAAATATCATTTTATGTCAACAATAGTACCATAAGTTCCATCATCTTCTCTCCTCCAATATCGTCTAAGTAATAGATCTCTCTTTCTCATTCCCCTGAAAACTAAATATCATACTATTATGACTTAGCAATAAAGCGTGCATATCAAAAGGCAGGATAGATCCAGCACCAGACCATGGTAACCAGTCGCCTCTTAATTTCTTGTGGATTATGTCTGTATGGCCATCTAGATGCTCAACCACCTTTCCTTCCCGCAAACAGAAGTCCCACCTACAAAAAATCTGACTTATTGATGGGTGGAAAAATAAACACACACCACCTTTCCTTCCAGCAAACAGAAGTCCCACCTACAAAAAATCTGACTTATTAATGGGTGGAAAAATAAACACACTTACTCACATAAAAGTGAATGTATAGTAATGTTATGCATTTAGTGACATTCCATGTACTGTCTAAATTTATGGTCAGGAGAATTGTAAAAGTGCCCCCTCCCTCCACCTCCCGCCAAAAGCAACATTTCCCCTACTGTACCATGGTAACCTTGTAGCCTTGCGCACCAAATCTCCACTTGCACCAAGTGCACTGTACCCCTCTTAATGTCATGAAGGCACATTGAACTTTCATGGGCCACAACATAAGGCCCCCAAAGAAGCTGAATTGGCCTTTCTTGCTGCTGCTAGGCTATTGCTTGAAGCTACACACAGGTTCCTAGTCCTGGCAGTAATTGACCAAACTATAGTTTGAAAATACAAACAAATTACACAAACCCAGTTCTTGACAAGCTTCCCTACTTTATGGAGTTCACATGAATTATTCATGCCAAGTTTGACTGAGTCTGGCATTATTACCTTATGTAAATGCAACATATCACATGAATTGTTCACAACTCAATGTTTCCAGCATATTCCACAACTTTTATGACTAGACAACTGAATTCAGTGAAACAAGCTCGAATTGCTGCTTAGTTTTCTCCCATCCCCATTTCCTCCTTTGGGGTGCTAATACATTTGTTTGCAATGGCAGAAGCAAACAGTGCAGCATACAAAGTTTAAAAGAGGGAAGGGAACATCTATCTTACTCAGATCTTGATTGACCAAGAGACATTACAGTCTGGAAGACATCTTCAGAATTTGCATCAACAACACCAACTGCCATTATAGCCGGATGATCATCCCAATACTGGGGTAAAGAGCAAAATCATTGTGAATTCAACAACCCACCCACACAATACATTGTTGAGAACAGAAAATACCTTCCCACGAGAGTCACCATCCTTTGCCTCCGTAAACAAACGTAGCCCTAAATGCAAGGAAATCAGAATTAAGCACAAATTTATGTGATGATAAGGAAAGGGAATTTTTATACTTACCATTTTTACAGCCAAATATTGTCCATGGAGAAGGTGCAATAACATCAGATGCCATTGGATCGTTATGAAGAGAAGAAAATACAGTCCAATCTGGAAGAATTTTCACACACAACAGAAAAATAAGGAAAAAATGGCACTACAGAGCAAAAGAGATTTATTATTTCTACAGACTTTGACAGGTGACTGTTTAATGACATTCACATATGATAAGGTAATTAACTGATTCACTAAAATTACTGATTCTATCATAAATCACAAGAACATAAAATTTACCTATTGAGTGCATGCGGATACTGCGGCGGCTTAACCTGCAACGATGAAATGGCTAATTAGCCAATAGAACAAGCATGGATACTATCTTATTATAAAAACATCAGTACAAGTAATGAGTAGTAAAAAGAAATTTCTATCCAAAACTGGTACAACATAGCATGGAGCATAAAACTGTAAAGGCTAGCAGTCAAACTCAGATCAAAGCATCCGTGTCTAATCATATAAGAAATTCATGAAAGCATGTGTTGACATATGATTATTTTCTTTTTATAAAAAAGTTGATCATAATAAGTTATATCTAGACATCATTGTTTCCTTCTAGCTTTTTATTTCTTGAAGCAAATCTACCGTAAGCAGTACGACTTTCAATTTAAACAAAAAGATACATGGCATTTAATTACACCATAACTACATGGTTTATTTTCAGGCACTAACAAGAGATTTGTAACTTGCAAAAAAGGGGGTAACATTAAAGATAATTAGGAGACCAATTTATCCATATCAATATGTGGTAGCTCAAACATCTGCATGACATTTCCAATGACAAAAGGTATAACCAATGGGGAAAAACTGAGTAAACAGAAGTAAAATAACAAAAACCGATCTAACTGTATGAACATTACCCAATACGTATCCAAGGCACCCATCCCCAGTCCATATACTAAATAATCCCCAGTCTTACCTGAAAGCCTGCCATCTTCTATGTGAACAAGCAACAACATGCTCATCTTTTCTCGGGGACTGCTCACAGTACATAAATCATTTGAGTGCTTTTGTGAACATAATGATAGTGAAAATAATTGAATAAGAAAAACACCAACCTTTAAGGCAGACTCCATTAAGCACCTGATCCACCTAGCTGCTTCTTCTGAGCTTCTAGCGCCCAACTGAAAAGCATTGGTCAATGGATACCAACATAATCTTATTGTAACAAACCAAGCAGAAAAGTATGAGCTCCAAGGTCAGATAAGTGAGTTATCACTAAAGCTTACCTTAAGTTGATCATAATGGTTAGAAGCATTGTAAAGTGTGAATATGTAAAAAACCTGCTAGCAAAATCATGAAGAAGATACTCAAAATATTGTCTGTGTAATTTTTTAGTGAAAATGTAAAACAATAAATTAAAAAAATGAGCTTACACTTCTATGCACGCTTTCTCTCCCATTGTCTGTGACACGTATACAAGAGTCAATTATTGCACTTCTGACAGGATCCTATACCCAAAAGGGTAAAAGTTAAGCAAAAAAAAAACATGGTATCATTTTCAAAAGAACATAGAAGTGGAGCAACCAAAGTTTGCTGCAAAAAATGAAGGTATCGGATCAATATTTAGATTGGTTTTCATTTTGCAACTAAAAGCCTGGTATAGCTTATATATGATCGCTATGACATCCCAGTTTATATTGACAAATCAACATGTTGCAATACTTGGTATGTTACTCTTTTTATGTTACTCTTTTTCCCCAAAGGCAACTGTGCTTTCCTTTGTACGCATGATTCAGTCACATCAAAATTACTTCCAAGTTTCACTCAAAATTGATAACAGCAGTGATGAATTGATAATCAATACAGCAATCACATACGTGGAGATCCAAAAAAAGCAGAGCAGGTACCACATAGTCACATACTTCAATTGTACAGCATGTTCCTAAAATATGATCCTTCTAAGCACGCATTTGACAGAAATGTAAGCCACTCAACAGTTCACCTAATGGCACGTAAACCCAGATGCCATCTTTTACATTAATCAAATTTCAAAAAAGAAAATCTTTTGCCTTCAAATTTCAAAAACCATCTCTTGTTTGATCCTAAGCTACACTGTCTCTCTTTCCTGCACGGTGCTAAATTAACAACACAGTTTGCTCCTAATCCGTCGCGTAAAGCTAGGTAATCCTTCCTGTCTCGGCAACCATCTTTCCATAAACGGGCCGTGAAGTAAACCTAACGCGGCAACATGCCAAACCAAGGAAGAAATAATCGTCCTCATCGCGGGTAGCGCACAGGTTCAGCTCGTGCCACTTCAAGCATCCTGTTAATACAAGCTAGTAGCTCTTACGGACAGAAGTAAAATTCGAACATCCCGAAGAACAATAGTACCTCACACATGCGCAAAAGAAACTAATGCGCTCTGCATCAATCATGCGACTTTGCGGTGCGTACAAAATCCGCATGCATTTATCTCAACCTACCGGCGGCAGAAAAAAAAATCTTCTAAGTCCCAGATTAACCCCGCCGGAAACTAGCATCGCGAGCGATTTCCAGTTCGAACACCGCAACAACGTATCATTCACCACGGGAACAAAATCATCAAAAATCGGATTGAAAAATTCACCAAACGCCCTAGGATCCCACAAAACGCCAGAAATGTCGCCAAAATCCCCCCAAAAATGCCCCAAAAACAGAGGAGGAGGAGGAGGAGGGGATAGGGAGGGGCACCTCGCGCTTGGAGCCGGAGGAGGAGGGTGACGGCGCGGCCTTGAAGCAGCGGAGCGCGGCGTCCTCAAGCACGAAGTACCTCTTGCGCGAGTACTGCAGCCCGAGCCGGTTGGATCGGATCAGGTACAACCACCCCTCCATCCGCATCCGCCCCTCCTCCCCGCCCGCCGCCGCGGCCGCGGCCGACCCCGCCGCCGCGTCCTCCACCACCACCTCCGCCCCTCCCATTCGTCGCAGAATTCCAAACCTTCTCTCCTCTCTCTCCGCAAATCTCTTCTTCGTGAGCCAAACTCCTCTCCTCTCCTCTCCTCTCGGCTTGTAGGCTCGGTCCGTCGTCTCCTCTGCTCTTGTTTTGTTTCGTTCGTCGCAGTAGAATTGAATTGGAGGGCATAGACGCATGGTGGAGCAGTAGGAGGGAGGCCTGGCCCGCTTGGCCGTGTGGGTCCCGCCGTCCAGTGGGCCCGCCTGTTTTTTCTCTCGTTTTTTTGGGTCTGATGGGTGAGCTGTTACTTCCGCTGCCTGGTGGCTGGTGGTTGTGAGTTGTTTTGCTATCGCTTTCTCTCTCATCTGAATGCATATAGAGACAGAGAAAAGAGGGGAGAGAATAAAGAAGGGGATGTGTTTGTGTGTTCTTGCTTGTTCTCCCTGCCTTAGGCTTCATTTTTGGGGGTTTACTGGGGTGAAAGGGAGGTGATGACGGGAATTTTTCTAAATAATATATTTGTTAAAAAATATAAAAACATAGTTAATTTTTTTTTACAAAACTAGACTCGTATCGTCAATTTAATCGGCAACATGATTTCTCCCGTCGCATATGCCCTCTTTTGACAAGAGCAATCAGGGATTTGGAGCCGGAGGAGGGTGACGGCGCGGCCTTGAAGCAGCGGAGCGCGGCGTCCTCAAGCACGAAGTACCTCTTGCGCGAGTACTGCAGCCCGAGCCGGTTGGATCGGATCAGGTATAACCACCCCTCCATCCGCATCCGCCCCTCCTCCCCGCCCGCCGCCGCGGCCGCGGCCGACCCCGCCGCCGCGTCCTCCACCACCACCTCCGCCCCTCCCATTCGTCGCAGAATTCCAAACCTTCTCTCCTCTCTCTCCGCAAATCTCTTCTTCGTGAGCCAAACTCCTCTCCTCTCCTCTCCTCTCCTCTCCTCTCGGCTTGTAGGCTCGGTCCGTCGTCTCCTCTGCTCTTGTTTTGTTTCGTTCGTCGCAGTAGAATTGAATTGGAGGGCATAGACGCATGGTGGAGCAGTAGGAGGGAGGCCTGGCCCGCTTGGCCGTGTGGGTCCCGCCGTCCAGTGGGCCCGCCTGTTTTTTCTCTCGTTTTTTTGGGTCTGATGGGTGAGCTGTTACTTCCGCTGCCTGGTGGCTGGTGGTTGTGAGTTGTTTTGCTATCGCTTTCTCTCTCATCTGAATGCATATAGAGACAGAGAAAAGAGGGGAGAGAATAAAGAAGGGGATGTGTTTGTGTGTTCTTGCTTGTTCTCCCTGCCTCAGGCTTCATTTTTGGGGGTTTACTGGGGTGAAAGGGAGGTGATGACGGGAATTTTTCTAAATAATATATTTGTTAAAAAATATAAAAACATAGTTAATTTTTTTTTACAAAACTAGACTCGTATCGTCAATTTAATCGGCAACATGATTTCTCCCGTCGCATATGCCCTCTTTTGACAAGAGCAATCCAGGGATTCAGATCCCTGTCACCAATTGAATTGACGATAGAGTCCTGTTCTATGAGAGATAGGATCTCCCATTAAAAAAGAATTACAAAAATAAACAGTCAAAAAAATATTACAAAACAAGATCATGCCGCCAATTGAAATGGCGACAGCTCCATGTCTCCAATTCAACTGGTGGCATGGTCTAGTTTTGTAATTATTATTTTTTTGATTTTATTTCTGTATTTTTTTAAAATATATTATTTATATAAAAAAATCCTGATGACAGTATGTGTTATATCTTTTGTGCATGCGTGTCTCTGTATTGGGAAAGGGGACATGAAAATTGAAGGGGGCAAGAGGAGAGGATGTGGTCAAATGATTACTTGTCTCAGTCTCATGTGACGCTGATGGCTAATGTAGAAATTTCCAACCCTTTTTGAGTATGAGGAAGGGTGTATTTTAGACGAAGGAACGGTAGTAGTAAATGTGTTGTTTGCTTTCTCTTGTTTTGATTTTGAATACTATGCTACGTAAACATGATATGAACTTCTAAAGTATGTCTGTCTGCACAAACCATAAGAGCACTCGCTATATGCAGAAAGCAAATCCTTTATTTATTATCTTGCTCCACTGCCCTCGCTCTAGCCACACCTTTGCCCATTTGAGTTGCTCCTCGAATCATGCAACCATAAACCCTTCAGCATTCACACTGCCCCGCCCATTCGCCCCCGCCGACTCGTCCTTTACCCTCCCTGCCTTCTTCCTGAATGTTTCATCGGATTCAAAACGCAATGTAAGTCTATATCATATATTACTAAGAAATAAATACATCAATATTTAGATGATGTGGATAAGAAATAGTGAGGAAAGGATGTGGGTTTGTTATTGGATGAAGAAACAAGCGAGTTATTAGTACCAAGAGACAAGAAACAACAAAATACTTGTTGAATACTTGTTTGTTACTAAAAACTCGTTTTGTGGGTCATACGCACTTGTAACAATTAAAGTCTTATATACAAGCTCAAAGCATCTACAATAGTTTGTTTCTTAGCTTGTTACTAAAAGGAGAGATGGTACTTAATCTAATAAAAAGAAACAAGCATTCTAATACATTGTTTCTTAAGTTTGTATCTAAAACTTTAATTGCTACAAGTGTGCATGATCCACAAAATGAGTTTTTAGTAAAAAGAAAGTGTCCAACAAGTTTTTTTTTGTGTTTTGGTACCAACAACTTACTTACCAACAACTTACTTATTTCTTCATCTAGTAACAAGTCCACATTCTCTCCTCACCATCTCTTCTCCACATCACCTAAATGTTGATGTGTCAATTCCTTAGTAACAAGTGACATTGACTATTGTAAATACTCTCAAGAAACAATCATTGGAAGTCTTATTTCTTTTTAATAGATTGAGCACCCTCTCTTCTCTTAGTAACAAGTTAAAAAACATGCTCTCGAATTCACCTTCAACCTCGAAAGAGAAGATGGAGTATTCATTCGACGTTATTGGCTACCCAACCTAAAACTATTACAATGCTAAAAAAAGGTTTCCCAAATCCGTCGCCTTATATATTTAAGCATTTACTATGTTGGGCAACTCCTATCTCACTGCACCCTCTCCTCGTATTACATGATTTTCTAGATACACCATCGAATTATGAGTGACAAGAAACTCATCTACAAATTTTTGGCTAATACATCACATTTTCACCCGGTATTTACAGGAATGAACATCGTAGAATTTTTTTTGCAGATATAACACCGTTGCCGCATGGCCCCCGTGCGTCAGCCTCTCTCTGCCCGCCACGTCAACCCGTTGCCGCATGGCCGCCGTGCGGCAACGCCTCCCCCGCCGCCGCCACGTCAACCATTGTCGCACGGCCGTGCGGCTACGCCCCTTGACCCGTCACGTGTCATAGTTAGGGTTTACTGTCGACCGAAATTAATTAGTGTTTAGCGTCTGTTTGTAGGAATTTTAAAATATAACAAATGAGTTCAGAAAATTATAAAATTTTATGTGGAGCCTCCTGACATAGTGTATTATGAATTTTATTTTAAAGGCTTCTCACGTAGTGGACTTCATTGTATAATATTTTTTCAAATAGTACACAATGAAGTCCACTACGTGAGGTGCTTTCAAAATAAAATTCACAATTTTTGAAACTCAATTTCTACATTTACAAATTCGTATAAACAGTACAATTATATGAAATTGCAAAAAAAATTATGAACGAATAAAATTATAGAAAATTTACACAAGCAAGTACACTGTGACAGGATGCTCCACATAAAATTTTATAATTTTTGAACTCATTTTCTATATTTTAAAATTCCTACAAACAAATGCTAAACCCTAATAAGTAAACACTAATTAATTTTGGCCGGCAGTAAACCCTAACTGTGACACTTGGTGGGTCAAGGGGCCTTGCCGCACGGTGGTCGTACGGCAACGACTGACGTGGCGGTAGGGGAGACGTTGCCGGCTGACGTGGCGGCGGGGAGGTGTTACCGCACGGTGGCCGTACGCAATGGGTCGACATGGCGGCGGGAGAGGCTAACGCACGGGGCTGTGTGGCAATGGTGTTATATCTGCAAAAAAATTCTACGATGATCAGTCATGTAAATACCATGTGAAAAGATGTTGTATTAGCCAAAAAAATCGTCATCTACACATTTACGAAGGATACATTTGTAGAACTTATGAGGTTTTCCACCAATCGTCGTATGCATAAGCACTCGCAGTCTGATAGTAAAGTGTAACTATTTTCTAAAGATGTCGTCAACTTCGGAAAAAGAATGGAGCCACATGACGTGCTCAAAGAAACGCAGCATGGTTGACAGTACATTGACGATGGAATTATACCCCATCTAGGATTACAATATTTTCCTTCATGTTTTTTGTGGTGCAAAAGATGGTTTTAAAAGACACCTAAAATTATATTCGTCTGGGAGAAGCAACTAACGACCGGCTAAACTTAAGCGTCTTTTGGAACATAGAGAATTCATAAGGAATAATTATATTTTTCAGTAAAATTCTTGCTGTCTGAATTCTCGAATGGAGACTTTAAATCCGCAGCATGCATGTAACAGGTGATCAACCTGGAATATATTCAGCGACAACCTGACATGCCTTGTAGGTCACGATTTCCGTGTTTCTGGCCAAATTGTTGTTGTGTTTCCTTGTTTGCTTCTCCGGGTTTAGAGTATTAGGCACGTCATAGCCGATATCATTTGCCCTTTTCTGTCCATTGTTATTAAACATTTGGGTCACCATTGCACATGCATGGCAACAACGTACAAGAGCAGCAGTGCAGAACTGACCAAGTAATGACCTATCTTTCTTTTTTTTTTTAAAAAAGGAAAACTCCTATACAAATTTTGTTGGAAAGTAGCCCACACGAGTGGAGTTTATTTCTTATAATTCTAAAGTATGTATAATTTAGTATTATATTGCTAAGACAAAGTGGAGATGATCAATATATAAAGTGGAGTTGTTGCCACTCTTTGAAACATGTGACACACAGATGAGAGTGACACGAGAATGGTTTTGGCTAAACACACGCGCGCGCGTATTCATGTATTTTCGTGTGGAAAATCGTATGACTTGTGACCCGTGACATGACGTGCCACTTTACATACCAATTTCACCTTATTTTTGGCTGAACCATGCATCTCTCTCTCCCTCTCTCTCTGTTTGAATGAGATTCAAATATTTGAATTTGAGGTTTTATTAGGTGTTGATGATAGGCAGTTACCAGTGGGTAAATAGCTGGTTAAATATGTCATTTATCAGTGAGTAAATGAATGTTTAATCAGGTCAGTTCACAGTCTGCATCTCTATATCTATGCCTGGAGACGTCCAGATCATAGCGCATAGAATCACTGCCTCCATTTCTTCTTTTCTTCATTCTGCAAACCTGTGCTGTTGTATTGCGTCGTTTGAACCTCGTGACTCTTCTTCTTGGCGTGCACCGTGAAGAAAGGGAACGGTATCTCCGAGTCATTGTTGCCGTGAAGACCTGCACAGGGGGCGGCAATAAAGTTTCTGGGAAGCTCATATCTGCGCGACCGCTCGCTTCGATGATCCATCTACGTTTCGACACTGCATCGAGTCTGCGTCTACGTTGCTTCCTGTTCTTCATCGGACCCATTAGTAAGTCTTTCGTATGACTGATTGACTTGTTTACATTTTGTTTTTGCATATATTGCTAAGTACAATTAGTTATCTGTTGTTACTATGATATATGCATAATTAGTCATTTGAGATATTTACCTTCTAGTAAAATTTGGAATTAAAATATTACCCTTATTTTCAACAAATTTTGGCATACAAATTAAGATGTAGGTGGTTGCCTCTCGAGAAAAAGATATAAGAGAACAAATCCACTAAACCCTGTTCAAAATACTGAAATGCTATAGGGATTCTGGAGTTTTAAGCCTGGAGTACTAAGCTTGAGTATAGTTCGAATATGCCAATGGATTATGGCCCTGTTTGTTTAGGCTTAGGTTTTTTTGGCTTATAGCTTAAAGCCAGTTTTTTGGCTTAATCAGCTTATAAGTCTCTTAGCTTAAGCCAAGCTTTAGTATTTGGTAATCTGGTTTTTTTATAGGATGTTGGCTTTATTGAGTTGTGTATGAAGAGGAGGATGGAAGAGCAAAAAAAAAATGGAACGATTTGCATTTATATGCAATGGCATTTTGTGGGTAATTTTAGCGAATTTTAGTGGTAATCGGTTATTCCATTCCGCAAAAGTCAAAAAAACACATCTTCTTTGACTTATGGCTTTTAGGCTTAAAATGGCTTAAACATCTTATAAGCCAGATAAAAAAAACCACCCCCTTTATTTAGGCTTAGGCTTTTTTGCTTTTAAGCGAGACAAAAAGTCCAAACAAACATAGCCTATGTCTACACTTTAATTAGTCAGTCCATGAGAGATGAAGTCCCCTTAACAAAATAGAGTACTCCACACTCTTTATCAACGAAGGCCTACCTCATCGCCGAAATCGATTTTTTTTTGAAAAAATATTTTTTAAAAAAATATATAAATAAATAGTTGACCTAAAAAATAACAAAAATAGATTCATGTCGCCCTTCTATCGCAAGCGCTGCCCGTCTGGTTGCCCAACTGTGAGGAGATTTTTTGAACCTAATGGATTATATAGTTTTAGATGTACGGTTGCGTAGTGCAGTATATTGTAAACAATTCTTTTCGGTGGGTAGTCTTGTTTTATATAGGTGGTTAATCGTGAAAATATTCTTCATGGTGCAGTGCGTCAATTATATCAGACGTCACCAATTTCAAAATTTACTACGGTACAGTGACTATTTTGGAGAGTCCTGATGGGATTGATCTATGTTATTTCCAATCGACAACCGTGCCCCTGCCAAGAGCAGAGGGGCGTACATGGGGCGCTGTGGTGCAGTGGTTGTTTCACACATTCCAAGTGGACCGTAATGTGTATGATCTGAGATTGAGTTGCCTTAACCCTCGAGTAACACAACTCACATATTTGCAGTTAGTGCAGCTGAATGGAACAAAGTCATGGCAGTTATATCTACGTGTGGCGAGGGAGGGAGGGTGGGATTTGGTCCTTCTAGCCCAGGCATATGCCAAACCTATTCATGTATCTGCGGTTGAACAAGAAGGGGGTGGTGATGCCGAAGAAAAAGTCAGTGACACACAGTGCCCGAAACTCTCGGAGTTGCCGATGCTGTCGACGAAGACCCTGAAGAAGTAACTCCTGTAGTCAGGCAGGTCAGTGGGCTTGCTAACGAGGGTGAGGAGATGGAAGCTATAGTGCAAAGGATGGACCAAGAATTCTGGGACTACAATGCATTGTTAGAAGATGAAGGGTCCGACGACGAGGATGATGTGGACTAGCTGGTGATTCCATCCGAGTGGAACACATACTAGTTCGACAATTTCGTCGTCGACGAAGGCTCCCGTGTGCCGTGGGAGTACGATCAGAGCGAGGTCAGGCAAGGAGGGTTGTGAAAATGCAAGTAGGCCGTGTAGGAGGCGGTCAAATTCTGGGCCTTGTTGGTGCAGTGCACATTTACAGTAGTCAAGTCTAACCCAAGATGCTACGGCGTGAAGTGCGAAATAGAGGGATGCCCTTGGCGAGTACACGCATTTCAACCTAAGCGGGACACCTACTGGAAGTGCTCTATAGTAGTCCCATACACATGCGTCGTCGTTGAGTCAGTGCAGTCCCACAGGAACCTAACATCAGACTTCACCGCCAACCTCATGTACGTTGAGATCATGGATAATCTTGATTTTGAGCCACGATCTATCATTCATGTGATTGAGGCAAGATTTCTAGTACACATTCAGTTATGCCAAGGCTTGGGGGGTAAAATAGAAGGTAGTAGAATTAAGGTTCGGCATGTTCAATGATTCCTACCACAACCTCCCCGGGCTACTTCAAGTCATATAAGACAGGAATTCGGGCAATCATGTCGACATTTAAGACGCCACACATCCGAAGTGGGCCGATAAGAGGGTACTGCAACGAGCATTCTTCGCCTTTTGTCCATGATCAATGCATTCCGGCACTGCCGTCCAATCTTGTGCGTAGATGACACATTCCTGACGGAAAAGTACAATGGCCAGATACTGACCGTAATAGCGACGGACGATAACAATCAAGTTCTTCACGTGGCATTCTCTTTCATTGAAGGCATGAACACAGACAACTGGTTATGGTTCCTAAAGAATGTGATAATTTTTGTTGTACAGGGCCGTCCAAACGTATGCATCATTCATGATCGGCATGTTGGCCTGTTGAGTGCAATAACCCAGCTACAACAAGGAGATGACAAACAATTTGCATGGGCAGATCTGCAGAGCAGGTGGTGCATGAGGCACTTGAGGGCAAACTTCTACAAATAGTTCCGCAACAAGGACCTGATAAACCTATTCAAGCGGCTATGCAACCAGAATTAGCAGTGGGAGTTTGAAGCACTCTGAAATATTCTGGATTAGTGGACCCGACGCACAAAAGGGAGCTAACGAAAAGGGCCACCCCAAGCGCTAACCAGACCCCCAAAGCATTGCCACGACTACCCACAGATGGTACCAGTCTGACAAGGAGGACGAGGGCGCATGTGAAATGATTCTCGGACTAGATTGAGCACCAGTTTAAGGAGAATTGGTCGCTGCTGTATGACAGGGGTGGTGCGTGATGCGGCGTTATGACAACCAATATAGCCAAGGTATACAACTAGGTTATGCGCGGCGCATGGTCTCTCTCTTTAGTTGGTATTGTGGAGGTAATTCTCCGCGGTACGACAAACTACTTCATTGACAGAAGCAATAACGTGTCGCTCGCCATGGCAAATGACAGAGTACTCTACTTCGCCATGATCAATAAGTACATAGAGGAGAAGAGCAAGAAGAGTGAGATGCATCGCGCATTCAAGATAGGCACAAGGGAGCTTCGTTTCGAGGTAGTGTGCAGGGATAAAAGATGCCTCAGGATGAACTGTGAGAGGATTACCCACAAGTACACACTACGCTACTTTAGTTGCGTATGAACTTGCAACAAGTGTCTTCTTCTGCATAGGCTCTGCTCCCATGTCATGGCCGCGTGTTCCACAGTGGTGCAGCATCCTAAGCAGTACCTCTCTGATTACTTTAACAAGGAGGCGGTGATGCAAACATGAAGTGCGAAGATGCATGGTTACACCGTGGTTGGCCATTTCACTGGTCATCCGAGCTGGGAGCAATTAATCTGGGCCGTGGACATTGAAAGACTGAAGGGAAAGGTCGGCTAGCGACAGGTACGATGCATCAGGAACGACATGGATGAAGCAGAAGTAGGACATCGTACAAAGAAGTACTCCATTTGCAGGGAGTCTGGGCACACCTTCAAGAATGACCCGACGAGAAATCCTCAGGATGAAGGAGACACCGGCACTCTGAACGTCGCCGCGGGGACCTCATCCGGCCGCCTGACTCGAGGCAGTCCACATGGGGGACATTGAGACCACTGCCATGGGAAAGCACAAAAAGTTGTAATATGTGATTTCTAATGTTCTGGAATATCACTTTTATTTGTAAAAAACTAAGTGTTGTGACGTTTTGCTCAATATTATGTAATATCAGTGTGACATATCGTAGTTTTGAGTAATATCAAATTCACATGATTTTGTCTTCCTTACCAATTTATGGGGGGAACGAACAGTACTCGAAATCTACAATACTCGAAACCAGCAATACTCGAAATTAGCAGTACACAATCTTGACTTCGGTCAATTTACTCCATAGACTGATGATGGTTTGGCTAATTTCTTTAACTTCACCATAAATACATTAGAGTCCGCAAACATAAGAACATTACATATGTTCACATGGCATGATGGTTCAACTAATTGCTTTAGTCATCCTCGCTGCTACTACGACACACTAGGACACAAATATCCGGACTATGTAAATATACATGCCTTTAGGAGATAGTAAAAAAACATGACAGGTAGGACAAGGGACTACTACGGAATGACCCAACTTACTGCGTAGACCGGGGCCATTTACCCTTCCTTGCGAGCTCGGCGTTGTACTTCTTGCCGGCCTCCCTCGCCTTGCACGCCTCGAGATGACCTTTCGTCTCCCGACGGATACAATCGTTTTGCTCATCGTTGCGGCGCTCCTCCTCTTGGATCTCGTGGTCCCTTTTTGGCATCCTACTCCTCGTAGTCCATATGCCACTGGTCGCGTGGTGGATCTCTTGGTCGATCCACTCGCGGTAGCTACATAGTGGATCCAGTGACTACAGGTAGATGGGAGAGGTTGTTAGTGCGTACTTTTAAAGAATAATAATAGAGGAACATAATGTAGCTGGTCCTTACCGGCTGCCAATAGCAGCTCGTGTCTCAACGGTGGTCGGGATAGTCCAAGGAGTACTTCGTGTAACCCAAGTAACACATGCCCAAGCTTATTTGGTGCTTGAACTTGAAGAACTTGCATGGGTCTCTGCACCAACAGGAAGGCGACATCTTCCCCCTCGGGTGGCCCCTCCGGTGAAGGCTCAGTGGGCATGTTCTAGACGGGGTTGCTGCTTCGGGGGTGGCGTCATTGCGGGGAGGTGCCCTCCTGACATGTGCTATTTGTTCATCCAAGGTCTCAGCACGCCTTGCAAGTTCGCGGATCTCTTCTTATTGCTTCTGCTTGTCCATCTTAGCGAGATTGTGTTTAAGTGTTGATACAGGAGAACCCGTCGTGGAATGGGAAGTACTTATAGGCCGAGGTGGTCGTGCGCACACAGCTGGATTGTAATTTGGTTGATAGAAATTCGCATCCGCGAGGTAGTGCTACGCAAAGCTGACTCGTTGGGTCACATCGTTGTGCAAAGCTGACTCATTGGGTCACGTGGCTGTGCAAAACTGACTCGTTGGATCACGTCGTCGTGCAAAGTTGTCTCGTTGGGTCACGCTGTTGCGCAAAGCTATAGTCGATACCAACAAGATGCTAAACGAACGATACTCAAAGCCAGCGAGACTCATTACCAACGATTACTCGAAACCACCAGACTCGAAATGAGCGATTATTCGAAGCGGTGGTGCTCGAAACAAATAGTTCTCGAACCTCACAGTACTCAAAAAGTGTGCACGCCAAAAAGAGATAATGAAACACTATATTACCATTACTATAGTTGTACAAAAATTAATATTTACATGACATCTACTGGCGGCCCCTCTTGGGACGTACCCCGCGTATCGCCCCCAGCCACGCCCGGCACTAGTGCGAATACGTCAAAGGATCAGGCAGCCGACGTACCCGACCGGCGCCAGGAGGAGGAGGTGGTTTGGCGACGTCGAGGTCCGGCTCCAGCACAACTAGTAGCTAAGAGGTCTGGTCCTGGGGAAAGTGGAAGTCATCGGGAAATATCTCGTCGTACGACAAGTCCGATTCGTCCCAACTCAATGCACGACCTGTGAAATATTACGTTACGCATGCAATCATAGGAAAACCATGAAATCAAACAAGATAGTCATACCTGGGGGCACGAAGGCAACCGCAGACGACTCCATGTACTCATGTCTCGTGTATTGGTGGAACCGAGGATCTGCAAGAGAAGATTGCCGTTAGTAACTGGTGGGGTTTGAAATAAAGTAACAGAAGTGAATGTGTCATACTCACCTGCAAACTGTCCCGAGGAGCTGCCACCATGGTGCCACAAGGACCTGCCCGCCACATTCGGGGGAGCAGCCCGTGGCCGTGAGCCACCATGACTGCCCCCTCATCCACGCACTGGTGAATGTTAATGTGTCCTCGGCCCGCAACAAGTCGCGATCTGGATCCCTCACCTCGCCTTCTCCGCGATACGCTGTAAGATCCCTTTGGCCTCCCCCCAAGCGATAACTGTTGCGTCCGGCCTATCAACTCAAGGATCTTCCGGTGTAGATTCACCTGCACACGTAATCAACAAGTTAAAAACCTAAATCTAGCTAATTAAATATGAAGTACCGACCGTTGAATATGTACCACGCTATGGAATACGGAGTCCGGCTACGTAGGGTACGTGTCGGATGTCACAGCCTCGTGTCGTGGCGGGTCGACCATGACCCGGACTCAGCGAAGCCTCGTTCGACTGCCGTACCACTACATGTACTCCTCGTACTCCCTGGTGTCATAGGGCGCATCCTCCAAGACGATGTTGGGGTAGGCGTGAGCCTGCCCTCAACCCAAGGGAACATTCTCTCTGTCCAGGTGGTAGTACCACGTACTCCCTTCCTAGTGTGTATGTGGATGACAAGACAATCATTTGGTACGTATGTAACGCATATTGTACTAAAGAATTAAAGCACAAACTAACCAATGGACGTGGACCGGCAGCCGCTGCCCCCAGGGGCTGGGACCTGCTGTCAGACCGAATTAGCGCATGACACGCGCCACCTGGTACTCCTCCACGAAGACCTTGTGCACCAAGGCCCTCCTCATGTACCAGTACGCATGGTCTCGCGTGCACAGACTGGACAGTCCACCGGGCGCGCGCGGACACCCTCTCCTCAGTGTACGGTCTTCAGATGATGCGGTCATCCATCAGCTGGTCGAACATCATGACGTAGGACGGGTACGACCCCTGCGTTGTGATCGGTGTGTAGGTCACCAGTGGAATAGACCAAAGAAACACTTAGTACATGAATTTGTGATTGCATTACGAGAAAATATAAATGTTCATGAAACTAACCTGTCGGCGACACCACACCGTGCCCATAGTAGGCCGACCCAGGTCGTCGTCGTCGGCGTACAGGCTGACCGTGTACGCTCCCAAGTCCAGCTATAGACGTCCGATCTGGAAGCGCTCGAAGGACCAAAGAGGCAGAAGTAGCAGACATTCGGAGAGGATGGAGCTGTCCTGGGTCCGGAAGCACGTGTCGCACAGTGCGTGGTACATCGCGCGCCTGATGCGGGCGAACCCCAAGGCGTAGGGCTGGATCTCCTCTCCTGGCCACTCTGCAAGCTCACGTTTGTAGCGGATGTAGTGCTTATCGACGCTGTTGCCATGGGACCCAGGAACATGACCCACTCAAACAGCCATAGTAGGTAGGCCTTGAAGTGCTTCCTCACTGTCTCGTCGGGTGCGTCCTCCGCCATAAGTTTGGGCTACAAGAAGACATATACACGTCAGTAAGGTTCACAAATAAATTGATACGAGAGGATAATAGTTAAGAAGACTTACGTAGAACTGAAAGATCCACCTCAGTGTCAACCCGTGCGGGCTGCTGAACTCGTGGTAATCATTGCCCGGTGACAACATATCCTATAACCTCGCTAGGAACTCCATGCGCCACGTGGGTGATATCTCATACGCCACCATGGGATAGCCTGCGCAGGGCAACCCGGTCAGGAAGCTCATGTCATGCAGCGTCGGCGTCATCTCCTTGCACGGGAGGTGAAACGTGTGTGTCTCTGGCCTCCAGCGGTCGACCAACGCCGTCAGTAGGGCCTGGTCGTATGGAAAACGCCTGGACGTACGACCAAGACCACAGTCCTGATCGTCCTTCCACGTCGCCTCCACCATCCGTACCAGCGGAAGGAGGTCTACCGCTCTCAACCTGCGTCGGGTCAGGTTACGAGCGTTAGTCCACACGTAGTAGTCAGATCACAAATGAGTACACAATGATCGCAATAGCACATACCTCGGCACCCAGCTGGGGTACAACCTCCAGGCCCTGATGGCGTGCGCAGCCGCAACGCACCAAGCTCAATCCTTGCTTTGCCCTCCTGGGGGAGGATGGTACTGAGGTGGCTACGGTGATGTAGGTCAATCACTTGGTCAAGCAACTTGTAGGGCCACTCAGCAGCGTGGTCTGGGTCCGCCATACCTGAAAATTCAGTGGATACATTGTAAAGACTACGAAATATGTAAAATGATAATACGAAGCGACGTTAGAAAACTAATTACCAATCACAAATAGAAACCAAATTTATATGACAAGTCATTAAGCCGCGATTACGCTCTACCTAACCTACAGAGCTAGGCTCTACCTACCCTAATTAGCTGCTCTGTATTTTCGTTGTAATTTTAAAACGTGTCATGCTATTTTCTTAGTTATAAATTAATTCATGATATTAACAACATAATTACCGCACACAAATATGGAGCTAAATAAAGCTACGATTAATTTGATTAGGCTCTACCTACCCTAATTAGCTGCTACAAATTTTCCTTTTAATTTTCAAATGTGTCATTCTATTTTTCTCCTTAAAAATAATTTCTGGTATTAACAATATAGTTACCATGCACAAATGGGGAACTAAATAAAACTGATATTATTTATATTACCCTCTACCTACCTCATACACAGCTCAAAAAATGTACTATATAATTAGACTACATTTATCTAATATACTAAATTCTATATCGCTATTTTTGTTTGCTAACCGACAAGGTTTTGACATAATGTACAAAGTTCAAAAACAATATACCTACAGGATGGCCAATCGGATCCGATGCTCCGTCCATCTCTCCTCCGCGATGAACTGGCAGAGCTTCGGAACCTTTCTTCTCTCCCTCTCCTCCTCTCTTTCTATTTTTTTTAGAATTAAAATGAGTTTGGACTAATTTGTTATGATTTTTATAGCTGGATTCTTACCAACTGGCACAGGAACTCAACCGGCGACAGGTACCTTGGCCCTGTTCTGTCGTCAGTCCGACTTGAACAGTCACCTATCGCCAGTTCAACTACCTGTTGCCAGTTGAACTGGTGATAGGTGACTGTTCAAGTCGGACTGACGACAGAACAGGCCAAAGTATCTGTCGCCGGTTGAGTTCCTGTCATCAGTTTAACTAGCGACAGGAACCTATTTTTGTTTTTTTGGACTGATTATTTATTTTTGTATTTTTTAAAAAATTTTTAGCGGAAACCTTATACACTCAAAACTCCAGAGTTTAATTACTAGTAGCCTCTAATCTCGTCGGCACTCATGAGATGACACAGCACATGGGCCGGCGACGACGCAAACTAACACCAACGCCCAACACCCATGCCATGGTAGTTCGCTCGTGAGTCATCGTTGCCCATGGCGTGCTATTGAATGCTTCAGCCAAATAGTTAAGCCTTTTACATGTATGCTCCTGCTTGCCGAGTGTATGGCCAAAATGGTACTATTGCAAGATGGAATATAATAATAGTCTATCTAACGAATAAATTGATAAAAATAACACCCACACCGCATTCAAAAACCACAGCAGAGATCTACCGTGCGCCCAGCGAATGGTAGGCCACATAACAAACACATGAGAGCCCGCAGGGCACCCGCCGTGAACTGGACACGCGGCAGGTAATGTGCGCTGAATGAACGCACAATAAACCTTATGCCATAGCTTTTAAATACGATATATGTACTATTTTTATCAATTCTTTCGCTATTTCACTTGGGAAAAGTGACTTGAAAGCTCGCTACTTATGGACGGAGGGATGCTTCGTGCTTGGCTTGCCTGGCGATTGACTCGAAAAGTTGTTGGCATAATTGTGCGTCCCGGGCATCCGTCTCTCATCGTGGAAGGTGACCTTGTCCAATTCCGCCACTCTTTCGCTCCTTACAGAGGTCACGCAGTATCGGAGTGCGTGCGACAGAATGGAATGGAGTGCCACAGGGCGCATGCCAAACGTTATCAGGCCATCTGCCGACACATTTTGGTCTCCACTGGAATATCTAGGAAATTCTGGTTGTAGTAAGGGTGGAAATTTCTTTTCTTTTTTTTTCTTTCTACGAGATTTATGTGTTCCAAATGCGGTGTCACTCCAACAACTGTTGTTCGAGTGATCAACGCGGTAGAATTCCTCTTGGTTGCGTAGATGACACGTAGCTGATATATACGAGCTGGAAAAGTCGGTATGCTCTCTGAAGTTCCTGGCAACTACTGGGAATTTATATCTAGTTTCGCACTAAAGAATTGGGGGTTGGTAGGTTGGTTTGGAATTTTGTGCTTTGGAGTTCTCCATCGATGTATATTTGGAACAAAGAAAATCTTTTTTAAAAAGGCACCCACCATGGAATAGATTTGTTTTGACTGATAATTGACTGACAGTTGGAGCCAAGCAAGAGAGAAGGAGGCGTGGGTCCCATTATCATTGTGTCTTGTGTGTCGGAACTGCATGTTTATATCCACCTTTTAATTTGTCAGTGTTGTTGCAGTGATTGTAGCACTAGTATTTTAAGCACCAGTTATTGAGGAGTAACCCAACTGCGCATTCTTTAATCTGGAGATTCCCCAATGATAAGGCACGGAAGAAACGATACTTTTATATTTGCCCAGTTGACATTTTAAATTGAGCCCGTGAGCAGGAGCACATTTGAATGGCCTTAATGGCGATCACAAGGTTAGACCAATAATTCCAGATGTCAGGAAGTATTATAGATTAGATACAGATAATTGGTAAAAAGATATTTAAAATAATAACATCATATTACATGTATTTTTAAACGATATCTGTATATACAGAAATTAACGAAGAATGTATGCAGTACTTGGAGTTCGATTTTCACTTCATCTTTTTCTAAATTGGGAAGCTCAATTTTAACTTCATCCTTTGGGGATTACCTTTAGCACATATATATTAGTACCAGTAAATCCCAGCCAAATCCTCCTAATCCAAATACACCATTAGCTAATATATTAGTACCAGTAAATCCTAGCCAAATCCTTCTAATCCAAATACACCATTAGTGTCTGGCAATCACACTTACATGTTACTATCGTCGTGTCCAAAGTCCTAAAAAAACACTTGATATATATGTTTATTCTTCTCATTCAGTTGCATTTGGAGCAGAGTGGTCAACGATGGATCCTAGTCTTTTTTGGTACAACTCCTGCCCCTAACTTCTCATTCACATATAGAGAAACCAAGTCAAACACCCCTGGCATCAAAAGAGGGATTCTCGGAGCATAAATTGCACTGACAACTTAGAACACCCCACGTAAAACAAAAGAACCCCTTAAAGTTAGAAGTAATTACTCACGAATGCCACTCACTTGCCCCCCTCACGCCTCCCCAACCTTGAGCTATCAGGAGAACTGTTTACATTTGCGCCTCCCAATTTGTTTGCGTCGAGACTAGGCGACCCAGCGGCGACCCCCCAGTCCAAGCCCTAGAGGTTGCCGCCGGCCCGAGTTCGCCGCCATTGCGGCAGGAGTCCCTCGATGTCGCCGACCTCGGAGTATCTCGCCGCTATTGACATGTGAGCACCACATTTCCCCTCTCAGCAAGCACCGGCAACCTCGACCACGTTTTCGGTGACACCCCCTTTGTCCGCTCCTTCAGTGAAGGTTAGCTCGCCGCCCTCTCCTCCCCCTTTCCCTCCCAAGTCTCAACTCCTCCTTGGTCTCCCTCCTCACCTGTGGCCACCCCTCCCCCGGTAGCCGCCCCATTTTTGCTTGGTTTTATTTGTTTGGATTGTGTAGATTAGTGTGAAATTTTCAGATCTGGTTAGGAGGAAGATTAACAGTAGAGGACGTGTTGTAGTTGATGTTAAATTATTTTTTGCATGAATTACACATCTGAGTGGAAGGAAGGCCAATGTGAAGCAAGATTGGGCGTAGAGGATATAGATTTTTTTTTTTCTTGGTTCTCAGATGATAATGTTTGCTTGTACATTAGTGTGTTTTGGATGATGCCTAGCAAGAGCATGCCAAATCTAGAATGTTTGCGTGATTTTGAGAATATTTACATGCCTTGTGAGCTATGGGTATGAATGCATGATTAATTCTTGCCAAGTTCTTTTTAGTGTGTTTTTTTTTGCTTGAAGTGATGATTCTGCCTTTGACAACATACTTGTGAATGTCTTATGAATCAGCAGCAAAAGAGATAGCAGCAGCAGGGGATGGAGTTTGCTCATTTTGGATTATGGATAGAAGCAGCAGCAACAAGTTTAATTTAGTTGCAGTTTTATTTTGGTATTGCATGTTAAATTGTAATTCGGAATGATTAGATAAATTTCATAGTTCGTTGTGATTGTCAGAGAGATTGTAATTCTGAATGGATGTTGTCTTTGCACTTGTGAATGCTGAATTGTGATGTTCCTTGGATTGGGAGCAACAGCAAGCAAGTTTTGTTCAAGTGCAAAATTATACTGCATGCACACATACTTTCAATTGCAATGTCAATGCATCTTATCAGTTCTTTTTGGCCATTCTGATATTGTACCTGGGAGTAGCAACACGCATCTCTGCATGTCTAGAGATATGCACATGTCAATATTTTCAGGTTGTGCCGACAATGATCACCACGTGCATTCTTTTCCTTCCATTTGTATTCATTTAGAAATTTTGACAACGAGCATCTTGGTATGTCTAGAGCGAACCATGGCATCCATTCGTCCATGCATTTCTGAGTTGCATTCCATTTCACTCGGTCTCGAGAAATTTGTGTACAAATAGAACTAAATTTTAATATGATCTATTTGCTTCCAAATCTTTATTTTAATATTTTTCGAGCCAAACTCTAGTCGAACATTTTCTTCTACTAGCTCCTGTTTGTTACAGCTCCAAATTCTGCTTCTGATTCTCTGAGAATCCACTTCTCTGATAATCTGAAGCTGTCTGTTGAAACCGTTTGGCTGGTAGGTTGGCTCCAAAAACCATATGAGGGGGGATTAGAGGTAAATAGACCATGTCACCTCTGGGTGTAATACTTCAATTGTATTTGTGTAACTCAGTAGCATTTGCGGATAAAAACCTTTAACTTCAAATGATATTTTCGTTTCTAAAGGTTGGATTCTCACGAAAATCTGTTGAGAGGTTGTTTCTGTTTGCTAGTTCATTTTCGAGACAGCTCATCGCGAGAAGCAGAATCTAGTAGTTTTGATAATCAGGATGTTTGATACGATTTCATAAGAATCGATTGAAAAGTTGAGAGTGGAAGCTGTACCAAACAAGATCTCAGTGGAGCAAAGCCGGCAAATAAGGTTACGGAGCTATGAGCATATGACAAAACAGGGACTAAGTCAGCGTAACAATCACATGCCACGTCATTGTGCTCAGTCCATGGGCGCATTTAGAGTAGAGTAATGCCATTGTTTGACTCACAGATAGACTGGGTCCAGTCAGTTCCAGCGTAGGGAGTAGTAGTAGCTTAGCATTGGACGAACCAAATTTTTAGATTCAAGGAACGTGTCCCTGCCTCCGTGGATCATAGAGACTAGAGAGTCCATTTTTTTCAAAAAGTTTTTTAAAAAATATGTTTTCCAGACTTATTATTTTTGGATACTTTGACCTTTCTTAGCACGTGGACTCGATCGATTGAAATCGGAGGAATTTTATTAGGAAGAAGTTCATTTTGCCCCCCCCCCTAAGTATCAAGTAACCTCCCGAACAAAAAAAAGAACCTTTGACACCAAGAAGTTACAAAACCGAACAACTAACCCCCTGATGCTGTTTCGTGCGATGGTATTGCGCACGTGGCGTCTGTTCGGCCCGATTTTGCCAGGTCAACCGTTGACTCGGCTAGGTGAGCTGGTAGGGGGTTTTTATGAGTTCGCTGGCGCAAAATCCCCTTTGCCCCCTCCGCATTTCTTCCACCCAAGCAGTTCCCCTCTACCAGCTTGTCGTTCTGTGCCTCCTCGGCGCCGGCATGGCTGTTGGCTATGGGAAACCCTTGCCGTCGCCGCCGCCCACGCCCTTCGGGCGCACCATGTTGACATTCATCACGGTGGGCATCAGCGTCTTCTTCTTCCTACCCTTCTTTGCGAATTCCACATCTGAGTGGAAGGAAGGCCAATGTGAAGCAAGATTGGCCGTAGAGGATAAAGATTTTTTTTCTTGGTTCTCAGATGATAATGTTTGCTTGCACATTAGTGTGTTTTGGATGATGCCTAGCAAGAGCATGCCAAATCTAGAATGTTTGCGTGATTATGAGAATATTTACATGCCTTGTGAGCTATGGGTATGAATGCATGATTAATTCTTGCCAATTTCTTTTTATTGTTTTTTTTTTTGCTTGAAGTGATGATTCTGCCTTTGACAACATACTTGTGAATGTCTTATGAACCAGCAGCAAAAGAGATAGCAGCAGCAGGGGATGGAGTTTGCTCATTTTGGATTATGGATAGAAGCAGCAGCAACAAGTTTAATTTAGTTGCAGTTTTATTTTGTTATTGCATGTTAAATTGTAATTCGGAATGATTGGATAAATTTCATAGTTCGTTGTGATTGTCAGAGAGATTGTAATTCTGAATGGATGTTGTCTTTGCACTTGTGAATGCTGAATTGTGATGTTCCTTGGATTGGGAGCAACAGCAAGCAAGTTTTGTTCAAGTGCAAAATTATACTGCATGCACACATACTTTCAATTGCAATGTCAATGCATCTTATCAGTTCTTTTTGGCCATTCTGATATTGTACCTGGGAGTAGCAACACGCATCTCTGCATGTCTAGAGATATGCACATGTCAATATTTTCAGGTTGTGCCGACAATGATCACCACGTGCATTCTTTTCCTTCCATTTGTATTCATTTAGAAATTTTGACAACGAGCATCTTGGTATGTCTAGAGCGAACCATGGCATCCATTCGTCCATGCATTTCTGAGTTGCATTCCATTTCACTCGGTCTCGAGAAATTTGTGTACAAATAGAACTAAATTTTAATATGATCTATTTGCTTCCAAATCTTTATTTTAATATTTTTGAGCCAAACTCTAGTCGAACATTTTCTTCTACTAGCTCTGTTTATTCTGACTCAAATTCATACGATTCTCGAGAATCCACTTCTACGATAATCTGAAGTATCTGCATGAAACCGTTTGGTTGGTAGGTTGGCTCAAAACCATATGAGGGGATTAGAGGTAAATAGACCATGTCACCTCCGGGTGTAATACTTCAATTGTATTTGTGTAACTCGAGTAGCATTTGCGGATAAAAACCTTTAACTTCAAATGATATTTTCGTTTCTAAAGGTTGGATTCTCACGAAAATCTGTTGAGAGGTTGTTTCATTTGCTAGTTCATTTTCGAGGCAATTCATCGCGAGAAGCAGAATCTAGTAGTTTTGATAATCGGGATGTTTGATACGATTTCATAGAATCGATTGAAAAGTTGAGAGTGGAAGCTGTACCAAACAAGATCTCAGTGGAGCAAAAGCCGGCAAATAAGGTTACGGAGCTATGAGCATATGACAAAACAGGGACTAAGTCAGCGTAACAATCACATGCCACGTCATTGTGCTCAGTCCATGGGCGCATTTAGAGTAGAGTGCGTACATCAACGGTGCCGCCTCAGCGACGCCGGGCGCCATAGGGCCCCGCCACGGCCGCCGCGGCGGGCGTCGGGAGGAAGCGGTTGGACCTGCGGTGGTGGCCACGTTCCCGATCATGCTGTACAGGGAGATCACGGAGCACGAGATCAGCAAGAGCGTGCTGGAGTGCGCCGTGTGCTTGATGGCGTTCGAGGATGGCGGCGATCTTCGGCTGCTGCCGCACTGCTCGCACGCGTTCCAACTAAAATGCATCGACCCATGGCTCGAGGCGGGAGTCATGTGCCCGCTCTGCAGTGCCAACCTCGAGAAGCTGGCGCCGACTACCGCATCGCCCCCGTCCCTGGAGCAGGTGGTGCGGCATCAGCCCTCGCCGCTGCTGCCGCATGCCATGGCGAAATCGGTGGAGGACGAGGATGAGGATGTGTAATACTCTGAAAAAAATAAATGAATAAATAATAATAACGTCTTAAAGGGCTTGTGCGAAATTAAATAAAAAGAATATGTGAAAATGGTATATTTCAGAGTTTCTTTAAAGAGCTATATAAATAGATTGTGGGTTTTCTAGAAACCCTAATAGTTTTTATTTTTCCACCGCCGCCAGCCATTTGTTTTTCTGCTAGCCGATTTTCTCTTATTTGCTTGCTGCGCCGCCCGCCACCAATTTCCTCTGGGAGCGCTGCGTTGCTGCCGAGCGATTGCCTCCGCGTGGGCGTCATTGCCGAAGCGAAGCCGGCCTTAGAGCAAACTCGCGCCGTTCTTTTTTCTTCCGAACTCACCCACGGCGAAACCGCTGCGGCACCCACGGCGAAACCGCTGCGTGTTGTAGTTTATGTTAAATTATTTTTTGCATGAATTCCACATCTGAGTGGAAGGAAGGCCAATGTGAAGCAAGATTGGCCGTAGAGGATAAAGATTTTTTTTCTTGGTTCTCAGATGATAATGTTTGCTTGCACATTAGTGTGTTTTGGATGATGCCTAGCAAGAGCATGCCAAATCTAGAATGTTTGCGTGATTATGAGAATATTTACATGCCTTGTGAGCTATGGGTATGAATGCATGATTAATTCTTGCCAATTTCTTTTTATTGTTTTTTTTTTTGCTTGAAGTGATGATTCTGCCTTTGACAACATACTTGTGAATGTCTTATGAACCAGCAGCAAAAGAGATAGCAGCAGCAGGGGATGGAGTTTGCTCATTTTGGATTATGGATAGAAGCAGCAGCAACAAGTTTAATTTAGTTGCAGTTTTATTTTGTTATTGCATGTTAAATTGTAATTCGGAATGACTCTAAATTAACATTCTTGTGAACTCTACGGCAAACACCTTTCAGAAGGCCATGCAGTGAAACTTATCAGTTACTTTTGGCCATTCTGATATTGTACCTGGGAGTAGCAACACGCATCTCTGCATGTCTAGAGATATGCACATGTCAATATTTTCAGGTTGTGCCGCAATACCACACGTGCATTCTTTTCCTTCCATTTGTATTCATTTAGAAATTTTGACAACGAGCATCTTGGTATGTCTAGAGCGAACCATGGCATCCATTCGTCCATGCATTTCTGAGTTGCATTCCATTTCACTCGGTCTCGAGAAATTTGTGTACAAATAGAACTAAATTTTAATATGATCTATTTGCTTCCAAATCTTTATTTTAATATTTTTCGAGCCAAACTCTAGTCGAACGTTTTCTTCTACTAGCTCTGTTTATTCTGACTCAAATTCCTACGATTCTCGAGAATCCACTTCTCGATAATCTGAAGTCATCTTTGAAACCGTTTGGTGGTAGGTTGGCTCCAAAAATCATATGAGGGGATTAGAGGCGCAGTAGAATCTCCTGCGCGTGGAGCCGCCCGCCGGTGAGTAAAAGGTTCGGCCGGTCGCTTTGCTGAGACCTTTTGGTTTGCTACATGTTGGTGCACGTTTGATTATTAGTGTTTGGCTGCTAGCATTAAATGCATGTTTTTCCTCCGGTTTCTTTGGTACTAGAAGTTGGCTTGATAGTTACACAAGGTCGTCTGGGAGATAGAGATGAAATACATAATGCAAGATAGAGATTAACTAGTTTGGCTGCTAGCTTGATTAGAGTGTACTGCATGCATGTGGGCATTAGTAGTTAATTAGTTTTATTCACATGGTTAGCTTTGGTGATTAACTAATCATGCAAGGGTAGCTTAATTAGTTCTGTTAATTAATGGAGAGAGAAGAGCTAGCATGTTTGTAAGGGAAGAAATCGAAAAGTAGATGGGTTTGGTCTGATATTTTGTTGTACGATTTATTCGGATACCTTAATGACGAATTTTGGAAATCTCATCTACTAGTTAATTGTAGATAATGTCGATATCTTTCTATAGCATATTTTATCATGTCGTTCGGACAAGTAGAATTCGAGTTATGATTTTCGGAAGGCTGCTGTCATTGTGGTTGTCGTCTTTCGGCGCTGTTTTGGTAGACTGCGGATTAAAAATAGTAAATAGACTAATTAGAGTTTTTTATCTACATGAAAGATGTAGATAATTGTCCAATGGTTCTGTAGAATCTGAGAACGCGAATTTTGGTTGAGTAAAACAAAAGTTATGAAATTAGGAAGACCTGCTGTTCCGAAGCGGACAGATCGGTTTTCTGGGCTAAAAACGGAGGGTTAGATGATTTAATTAGAAGACTTTGTAATCTAAGAAAATGTGGATAATCTTATGAAGAATCCATAATGGGGTGGTTTGTGGTGATCGGACTTTTGAGTCAAAAGTTACGTTCGTTTTAGTACTAAGTCAGCAATAGGTAACTTTTCGGTACCGGGGAAGCGTGGTAGATTTGGGGACGTGTAGGAGTGATGTCGATTGATTGTTGTTCTTATGATGCTGTAGCTTGTATTGAAATTTGTGTATATAATGTAGGAGAGGCGTCGTGCTTGTTGCCATCTTCTAGCCAAATCGTGCGTCGCATCTAGTAAAGGCAAGTGCATGGTAGACAACGATCAATGATTGATCTCTGTTTTCTTTATCTTCTGTTACCATGATTGTTGTGCTTTTATTTTATTTAATTGCAAACAAGGGAATTGGTATGTTTATATCTTTGTTGACAATCATGATGAAAAGTTGGATATGTTGTATATGATGGAGTGTGCATGTTTGCATTCATAAGCATTTTTGCATATGAGCAGGTGATCATGAATGATCACAACTCCACGGAGTGGAGGAGGTCCCGATCCTTGTGGAGGAGCGGGCTTGAGAGTGAATGTTGTCATGAGCATTCACTCATGCTATCTGCGTATCTGCTGAAAGAAGTGCATGTGGACATGTAGATTAGATTTGCATTGATACATGAGATTAATGGATGTGAATCAAAGAGAAGATAAGCGCATGAGAATATTAATGAAAGTACTGTGATGATAATGAAGTTATTGAATCTTTGTTGATTTATTATTGTTCGTTGTATATGGATGTGTTTCTTTGAGTCGTGGACTCACCCTTGCTCGTTTGTTGTCTTTAGGTGATCTTGGTAGGCGCCAGAATGGCGAGAGCAGTAGAGCACATGGACCACACATGATCATTTGACATAAGAATCTTTTCATTCAAAATTGGATTACTCTTGGACATGTTAGAGGTTGAATAAAGTTTAGGACAACGTTTGGACTAGACTATTTGTTTTAATAATTTGGATTCATTGGTTGATGCTATTTTGGACTAATTACCTGGTTATATTCCCCTTGCTTATTTATTATCGTTTGATCCATAATTATGCATGTTCTTTTGTGATCCATGGATATATTTATTGTTGTTTTCTTGCTGTAATTTTATAGTGTGTCGATAATTATTAGTTTAGAGAGTAGTGTGGTGGCATTCTAGGCTCAGTGTTGGGCTGGGGTGTTACAGGATGACAGGAAGGAGGAGGTTGTGGAGCTCGAGATGTTGCGTAGCGAGCGGCGGGCGGCGAGGCTGCTAAGATCGCACTCGACGAGGCACTCGCTCTTCGTAGTCGCCGTCACCGCGGAGGGGGCGACCACGAGAGGTTCACGCTATGGCTGCCGCAGCACGTGAGCGAGGAGGTGCGCAGGTCACGCCGCCTGTGCTGCACCATGAGCCCAGTCAACCTCTCGGACGTGAGCTCAGACGGGAGCTCGAGGGGGGAGGGCCGACAAACATTAGGAAGAGGAGAAGACATCTTCGGCAATAGCGTTGGCGGCAGTAGCAGCCACGACGGGAGCTGGTTGTAGGCGCTCTTGGCTAGGACGATGTCGTGGGTGCAAGGGGGAGGCGACGGGCCGGTGCACAAGGTGTGGGATGGGTCGACGAGGAGGGTAAGGGATGACGCTGAGTAAAGTAGAAAGGGGGCTACTGTGATGATCTCCATGCCGCTAGCGGCGACGCCATCGTGGTAGGAATGGTTGACTATAAAAATTAACAAGTTGTATGATTCGCTTCTTTTTTCTTGGAGGAGAACCCCCTGCCAGCTCACCTAGCCCAGTCAGCGGCCAACCTGGCGAAACCAAGTTGAATGGACGCCACGTGTACAATACCACAGCATGAAACAACCTCAGGTGGTAAGTTGTCTGGTTTTGCAACTTCAGGATGTCAAAGGTCTGCTTTTTTTAGTTTAGGGGGTTATTTGTCCGCATATCGATACTTGAGGGGGTAGAATGGACTTACGTGATTGGAAAAATTTGGTCACCAAAGACTTACGTTTTTGCTTATTCTAATTCTCGTCGAGAAGTCATGTACGCAAATTTGACCCAGTTTGCAGCACATGATTCTCACATGAAATTATTAGGAATCTAGTATTTAGTGGAAGTGGATATTTTGTCCTGTAAAATTCCTATAGAATTCTACGTTCAAACATAGACTTGATGTTAAACTGAGACCAGTTATTTCAACAAAAATTTTGGACCACATTTGGAACACGATCATTTTTCCTAATTCCTAGGTGACTTGAACTATCTTTACCCCCGCACAGCGGGGGCAATCGTCCCATCCCACGTGTGTTTGTCCTACCCTCCCCTCCCCCACACACTTGCCATCGTCAACACTGGTTACTGGTTGTCATGCTCCCCTCCTTCTGCCAACTGCTCGATCCCCTCCTCTTCTATCTCCACACCCACGTCCGATCTCCAGCAAAATCGCTCCACCAACGGCCACACCAGAAGCAGCTCCGCGCGGATCTCCTCCCAGAGGGTGGGGTCGATGGTGAACGTGTCGAAGGTGGATGGGTGGGAGAAGGCGTACGAGGTCCTGGTGCTACCGCGGAACTAGAGCTCGAGACTGCGCTAGTCGCCGCCGCCGCCTCCCCCGGAGGCGCGACCGTAGATGTTGTACGGGTTGTACCTGGCGCCGGACGCGCCGCACTCTACAAGGCACGCGGTGGAGGTCCACTTGACGCGGACACCCTGGAAGGTGTCATGGGTGGTGTGGGCGTCTGGGAGGGAGGCGCCAGGGTAGTGCGCCTGGCGCGTCTTGTGGAGGCACATCGCGCCACCATCACACCACCGTTGTTCCGACCGCACTGTCGAGCTCCTCCACCAAACCACAACGTCACGTCGCGTTCCACAACCTCACGGACAAGACCCCACCATCAATTTTGGGATTCCACCACTCGAGTCGCGCCGCAGTCATCTTCCCCAACTCCGACCGAATCCTCCTCCATAGATGTCATTTCTCCTCCGGTAATCCTCTCGTCGATTCCTCCCCATGAAAGAACCTCCTCACTGCCCTCTACCTCTCCCCACCACTCACTCTCTCCCCCTAACCTAGTCGCCTCCCCCAAGGTAAGCCACATGCGCCGCCTCGGTGTAAAATGGAGGGGGCCGACTAGAGGGGGGTGAATAGGAGGTTTTAAAATTCTTTCGGCTAAAATTGAGTTTTATGTTAAAATATGAATTAAATCGGTTTTGCTCAATTAAAACCTAAATCAACTAGTTTTACCATGTGCACCAACAAGCTAAGACTATTGATAGTGATAGCAAACTTACAAAGACCTGTAAGCAATTTAATTCTTAGAATGTAAATGGCACAAAGTAAAACACAAGAGAACAAACCACAATGACACAAGAATGTTTTACCGTGGTGTTCAAAGACTTGTTGGTCTTCCCTAATCCATGTTGAGGTAAACCCAAACGAATTGGACTGGCTCCACGAATTAAACCAACACATCGAGGTAAGTCCAAATGAATTGGATCGGCTCACAACTTGAACTAATAGCTCAATCCACTCGGGGTTGCTCTTCCTCCACTCCGAAGATGGCGAGCACCAAACCACTCACAACACGTCGAGCCTTCTCACAAGCTTCTTGGAAAGACCACTGGATCACGACGTCTCCCCGCCGTTTAGGTGTCGGCAAACACTAAGAGTAATAAGTCAGGCACCTTGCTTGACTCTCACCACATCCAACGAATGCACAGGCTCAAGTGGATATGAAATCCACCTCTAGATGCAACACATACAACTAGAGATCTATGTCCTTACTCACAAGGTGCAACACATGCACAATTGAGAGAAGAAGCTCACACTAGCTCAAGAGAATGAAGTGGAGTGCCAAGAGATAGTCTCTCCACCGGCCAAGGGGGTAGTTATAGCCTATACTACGAAAACTAGCTGTTGGAGACGAAAATTAGCAAAAATCATCATTTGCGGTAGTACCGCTGTAGAAAACCGGTACCACCCCTCTCATGCGGTACTACTGTAAAATCCCAAATCTTTGGGTTGTGTTTCAAATGTATGATGATGAGAATAAATTTAAACTTTTGATGCATCCTTGTTGTTATTTGAATTTTGGAAACTCTTTCTATCGAAGTTTTGACTTCAAACCCTAATGCTTTTATTGACTCGAAGTGAAGCAATCTAAAACTTTCTAGTCAAACCTTGTGATCATCCTCTAGAAATATTTTTTCCTAAATTCTTAATCATCCTGGTAACCCCTCTGAGAAATTTCATAATTTTTAGAAATTATTTGCTATTTCTTAAGGGCTGGTCAAACCTATTGGTTCTCTGGTCAAACCCCTAGGCCAGCAGCTTGTGAATTTTCTAGCAAGAAATTCACGGTATAAGAATTTTAGGAAAAATTACACACGGTTTATCTTGAAGTCAGGATCACCCAATAAAAATTTTAGAATTTTTGGAGTTGCGGAGCTACCTCTAGAAATTCCCAAACCATCTAAGCCTTTTTATATCGAAATCTGGAATCACTGTTCCTCGGACTCAGACCCGAGTCAGACTCCAACCCGGGCTTCTTGACTCAGTCCAACCATCTAACCGCATCAATTGTGAGCCGTCCGATGGAGATTCTCTGGTCTAGATCTCGCACCCGTTCGAACCTCTCTGGTTTTTCCCTTTGAATCTGAGTTGTCCAGTTCCGATCGAACGGCCCGAACTTGCGGATCGAGCCACTCTTGCCCTGCACTGTTGAGTCGCTGACTCTGCGGGACCTACTCGTTAGACCCGTCTTCTCCAGCTCGCTGCGTGCTCAGAGAGCGAGCGCCACGCACCGAGGAAGCTCTGCCGCGCCTAGTTGACAGCGTGAATCCATCGCCCCGGCTGACCACTCCTGGAGCTTCGCCTCTTCACTCTATTTCCTTCCCTGCCGTTGGAGCCCTATAACCTGTCTCCCTCGCCCTCAAGCTCTCACTTTCTTTCTCGGTGACCGAGGGAAAGGAGGCAAGAACTTGGCTCCCTCTCGGGTAAGATTTGTGCTTCCACCTCCTTCTCCTTCTCCGTTCTTCTATGTCTCCATTTTTGCTAATGCGAGGCCTTGTCTTGGTTTGTAGCACTTGGTCCGCCGTCGAGCTCCCTGCTGCTGCAGAGCACGCACCCAGAGTTGCCGCCGTGCCATCTCCGTGTGCGGTGAGTTCTATCCTCGCTTAAGTGCGTCACCATGCATGCTTTGGATTGCTTAGTTTTTCCACTCACTCAATTTAGCCATCGGTTCACAGGAGCCCGGGAGATAGGAGCTCGTTCCATTTTTCGGCCGCGGAGCTTCCTTCCTTCCCCATCTCCGGTGTGGTAAGCCTCTTGTCGATTCCTCGCTTGCACACCCTCTGTGGGCTGCTCTTGAGCTCTCTCTACCGCTCACTCCCTGTCTCCTTCACCAGAGCGACCTCTCCTCGATGAAGCACCGCTCCGCCGTCACCTTCCTTGACGCTGGCTCAGCTCTGACCTTCTGCGAGCCCCTCCATCACTCAGGTAGCATCTTTGTACCTTGTAGACGCTGTGGCACCCACTTCCTTGGACAATGCAGAGCTTAAGCGTGCTGTGTTTGTTCAGTCGTAGCTCGTCGCCGCCTCTCTCCGGTGCGCCGCCGCTTCGGGCCGGCTCAGCCACCGTGAATAACACCATTGGGTGCGCAAGCTTATTGTGGGCCCATCCATGCCCGTGGCTAGCGCCGCCGTGTGTCCGGGAACGCCGGGGAGAGCCCGGCAAGCTAGGGCGGCGTTGTCGAATTTCGACAGACTGTAGCAATGCCATTAGGGTTAAATCGCATCATTAACTTATAATGATTGCTCAGTAATTTAAAGGTTGTCTTAAATGAATTTTTGGTGTGACTTACATGTGGGGCTGAGCACAGTAAGTACGGGTTAAATGGCGGTTTGACTCGGTGTATGACATGTGGGCCTAGGCGTTTAGTGCACGGCTGTGATCTCGTGGACCGGCCGTGGACCAAAGGGTCCACAAACTATTCTGTGAACCTTGAGTATGACATGTGGACCCCACATGTTAGGCCGCATTTTTATTCAGGAAACTAAAATGGAAAAAGGCACTATTCAGGGGGCCCACGGGTCAGTGACTGTGGCTAGGTTCGGCTGGGTATAAAAAATATTCTATGTTTATTTCGAATCTGAAATACTTTATTCGTGAACTGAAAAATGCATTAACTTCAAAATTGCATAAGTAATTTATTTTAGCTCCAAATTTGATGATTCAAATTTTGCTGGTTTCCTTTTTGCATGTATTATAAAATGGTTTGAATCATGTTACTATTCCGGAAATCACTTTTGGCAAAATTACTTTAGGTTTAATACTTTTGTTGTACTAAAAATTATTTCAACTTCAAAAATGCATAAGTATTTCTCTGTAGCTCTATTTAAGTAAACTAAATTTTGTTGATTTCCTCTCTTACTGCAATTTAGAGTAAAATAGGTTTTGAGCATGTTGTTATCTCTGAAAATATGATTCTACATATACTTGTCCACTACTTTCTTGACTTTTAAAAATCATAGAAATTTCATCTTAGCTCCGAATGAGGTGAATCATTTTTCATTGCTCATCTTATGTGGTGCTCTCTCTACCATAAAAGTTTCATATGCACCACCTCTCTGGAAGTTTTCACCAAAATATTTAAATTCGGATGAACAGTAATAGATAGCTTTTTTGGGATTTTCTGAAAAACTGACTTTCAAAAGGCCATAACTTTTGCATAGAACATCCAAATCAATTAATTATTATTGATAAATTCACCTAAAGTCATGCTTTACCTTCTGTGAATTTTTTTAATGATTTTTGGATGAATTTGTATTTTTGGGTCTTCTCGGTATTGTTCGTTCTTATTGTGCTTTCGATTCTTTCGAATAGGTTCCGACGAATTTATTGATTACGCGAGTAATCCTCTGCAGCAAGAAAGTTATCTCAAGCAACGTAAGTAGTTGTTTCCAATTTGATCATGTTGATCCCATTACTTTCAAAGTCTATTATCTTGTTTGCAAAGTGTATGTATGCATGCTCTATTTTATTGTTAAATTATCGATCGAGTAGTTGATCCTATAGTTGCATAAACTGTAGGTAAATATTCATCCTCTACCACTAAGCTTAGGATTTATTCGCTGTGTTTTAGAGCTCGATGGATGGGCCCTATTCACTTTGCTTGTAGTTTGCGAGTTGATGTCGCTTAGAAATGCTTAAAACGGTAGAATGGGGATCATCGCCTCAACGATGGTCATTATGTCATCACTATAATTATTTGAGTCAGGATACTCATGTATGTAATTGTATTTGAAAAAACAAAAACTGAAAGTGAAATATTTTAGACTTGGGCACATTGGTTTGATGGTGTGATTGTCGGGTGTGTATGGATGGTGCCCGAGTCAACAAGGACCGAACATCTTGGACACTGACCCAAGCGTTTTTGCGTGCTAACCACACGAGGGTATTGGGAACCCTTCTTGACTAAGTAGTTTGGGAGGTATTAATTATTGACTCGTTGGTGGTAAGGAAAAGAAAGTGTTTGTTTTGGGATGAGAGGGATGGGTTCCTTTCTAGGTTCGCCATACCCAGGAGCACCCGCAGTTGCTTCGGCTGGGCGGTGCGTCCGACTCAACGTGTGGGTCCTTAGTGGGAGCCCGTAATGGCGGTTCACTAAGGGTTAACCCCCATACGTGCGACTCGTAATTAGTACAATCCATTGAAAAGCATCTCGTAGGACTTAGCTATGCCGGCATACAAAAGGAAGTATGCTAAATCATATGGCAAAAAGACGGTATGACATGTGGGTATATTGTGTAAGATCGTGGTGATCGACTAGAGGGGAGTGAATTGGCGGTTTTAAAAAATCTTTCGGCTCTAAACCAATATATAATACGGAAGCTAATAACGAATTGGTTTTGCACAATTAAAACCTTAAATCAACTAGGCTCAACTAAGTGCACCAACAGTATGACTACAAAATAATATGAGCAATCATACAATGATATATAAGCAATTAAAGCAAGAATGTAAATTGCTCAAAGTAAAGCACGAGATAAAGCAAGATGACACAATTATGTTTTACCGTGGTGTTCGGAAACTTGCCGGTCTCCCCTAATCCACGTTGAGGTAAGCCCAACCACGTTGGACCGGCTCCACTAATTAAGCCAACACCTCCGAGGTAAGTCCAACCACTTGGACCGATTCCAAACCGAACCAACACCTCGCTCCACTAGGGTTGCTCTTCCTCCACTCCGGAGATGGCGAGTACCAAACCACTCACAAATACACCGGGCCTTCTCACAAGCTTCTTTGAGAAGATCACCGGGCACGACGCCTCCACGCCGTCTAGGTGTCGGCAAACACCAAGAGAAACAAATCTCAACTCTCACTTGAACTAATCAAGTGTTAAACGCTCACGTGGATACACAATCCACTACCTAAGGCAACACATGCACTTAGGGTTTTCTATCAAATCTCACCAAGTGCAACACATCCACAATAGAGAAGAAAGCATTACTCTTAGCTCAAAGAATGACTATAGCACTCAACAATAACGCCATCAACCTTTCCCAACCGGCCAAGGTGACTATTTATAGCCCACACACAAAAACTAGCCGTTACGGGAAAGATTCTCTCAAATCAGCACAGGGCCAGTCTGACCGCCAAATAATGGCCGGTCGGACCGCTTGTGCCTCCAACGGCTATAAAAATAGCCGTTGGGCCTTCGGCCGGTCGGACCGCCATGCAATGGCGGTCGACCGCCATAAATCGATCGACCGCCAATCTTGGCGGTCCGACCGCCCGATGGAAATTTGGCTAAGTACCAAAACGGGCGCTCTCTGGAATAATCGTTCCGCACGAACCCCGGAACTTCCTCACAGCGGAAGTTCTGTTTTTACAACGGCGGAACTTCCACACAGAAAATCAATACAGAGGGAAATCGGTCCGACCGCCCAACACATGGCGGTTCGACCGATTGGCCACCGATCAGACCGATCCACATAGGCGGTCTGACCGCCAGATCACAGAAGAAAAACACATTTGCTTCACTTCAAATTGCAAAACACATTCACCTATTTGAGTACAATTCCAACAAGGTTAAAAGATGATATTCTCAGCTAGTAGCAAAATACATTTGCCAACATTTTACAATACTCATCACAAGAAATAAGGTACATGGACTTACACCATTTGCAAAACACATTTGCAAACTTAAGTCACATGCTACAAGTGTTACGCATGAGCCTCGACTATTCGCAAAACACATTCGTAAATAAATAACATCATGCCTAGATGAGCTAGAGCAACCATATTGAGCTATCAACACATGACTAACTCAAACTACTAGTTAAGACCCCTCTTAATAGTACGGCAACCTATACTAGCAATCCGGTTTTCCAACCAAACACCAAGACCGGTAAAAGACTAGGAACACATCCTTAGTCCTAGCTAGTCATACCTTTACCTTGCATCTTCTTGAAGCTTGATGACGCACATCATCACTTCAAGTTCAGGTCATTAACTTGATAATTATCAACGCATGATTATCCTTTGCTTGACCTCCATCAACACATGATGGGTCTTCTCTTGTCTTGACGATCAACTCATGATCATCTCTTCTTGATAAGCATCAACTCATGATACATCCTTTACACCAAGCTCTTGACTTGATGATCAACTTATGATCATCCCAAGTCTTCATCATCCTGGAACATAGCCTATTCATCCAACTCGTGAAAAATGTTAGTTCCATAATATGATTATCATTAATTACCACAATATACCATTAACTCATAATGGTGGGACAAGATACCTCAATCTTTCCCTCTTTGGTAATTGATGACAACCATTTCAAACACAAATAAATTTGATTTGATAAATGTAACACAACGTGAGTATATATGAACTACACAAGTTACATATACTCACGACATGAGTATGTAAGAACTATACAAGTTCTATATACTCAAAACATGAGTATACAAAACTACACAAGTTCTATATACTCAAACGAATATGTTTCAAAGTAAAGATCCCAAATATATGTGGAAAATGGAATATGGATCAATACTAGTGAAACCACAAAATATAGAATAAGCTCCCCCTAAATGTGTGCATATACATATGTGTAAAAAAACATATGCACATATTCAAGATATACTAATGGTGGAGTTCTTCCTATATTTTGGATCCGAGGAATGCAACATTATATAAGAGTATGAGTCGAATGCATACCTCGTTGAATTTCACCTTTATATCCAAATGAGACTACACATGATAATACTAAACAAGAGAATTAGTCTCACAATTAGATTTATAATTAATCACCAAACACTCCATTAACTCATAATGGCGGGTCTAGATCTTTCACATTGGTACACCCCTGCAGGGTATAATCAATTCGAATAGCCTCGTCCTAGGTTATGGACATGCTTGGTTAAGTCTCTACAAGAGTTAGACTCAACAGTTTTCGATAAAACTTGATTTCGGGTAGTGCGGATGGGTAATTCGTGCTATGCTGTGGTGGCTGTTGGGAAGTCACCTCTAGGATGTTATTTATAATTATAATTGTTGTCTCGCTGTTATTTAATCATTTAAAAACAGATTTGTCAAATTACTTTCAATCTATTACATATTGCAAATGAAACATTGCTTTGCGCGTCAAATGAACCATATAACCTCATCCTTGTTTCACCTTGCATGTAGCTATGTATAGGCTTGTTACTTGTAAAAGTTGCAAGTACGTTTTTGTACTCAGTTGCATTGCTTAATTGTTGCAGAGGAGGTTGACCCCCAAGGGGTTAACTATTGTGAGACCGACTTCGACTTTGCCCTCGACGACTAGCTTAGACGTTTCCAGTCGGTTGTCTTGTGGGTAATGGCAAACCGTTTGGCTTTTGTTTATCGTCATCTTATGGCTTATGTTTCCGTTGCTACTTTGGTTAATTCCTGTCATTTGGCCGGTCGGCCATACTTTTGTAATATGAACTTGTATGTCCTTTATGTTGTACGCTTGTAGACTGGGTATTTTAATGTCTTGTATGGAATGGATGCTTAATTTTTGTATGGGGTATGTGTACTGCAATTTTGGGAAGTACATATGCGCCGAGAATCGAGATATTTGATTTGTAATGCTATGACCATTTTGATGGTTAAGTATTACAAGTTAAATACCCTGGGTTCTCACAACTACCGTAGGCAAATTTCAGCACAGACGACACTCGGAAATAAAAATGTCTTAACTTTTGACTCCGATGCGGAATTAAGTGATCTTGGACTCTATGAAAAGCTTACTCAGAGAGCTACACAACCCAACTATTTGCATGATCTTAAAAAAATTAGATCAATGCAGAAAGCACAAGAAATTCAAAGAGTCACTACCATGGTCTAGGTCGACGGAAATAGCAATAAGCAATCTTAGACCATGCCAAGGAAAAATGTATGAATCCCAACAATTTGCAAAACACATTTGTAAACTTAGATCATGCTACAAGGAGTAGGTATATGGACTTTAACTATTTGCAAAACACATTTGGAAAGTATAGTCACATATTACGAGGATTAGATCCATGAGCCTCAACTATTTACAAAACACATTCGCAAATAATAATACCATGCCACAGAGGCTAGAGCAAGAGGGATTGAGCTATCAACACATGATGAGGCTCAAGCTACTAGACAAGACCTCTCTTAATAATACGACAATCGTATACTAGCAATCCGATCTTCCAACCAAATACCAAGACCGGTAAAAGACTAAGAGTACATCCTTAGCCCTAGCTAGTTATACCTTTGCCTTGAGCATCCTTTTGAAGCTTGGTGACCCACATCTTCATTTCGAGTCCGGGTCATTGTCTTGATATGCATCAACCCATGATGTATCCTTCACTTGCCCTCCATCAACACATGATGGGTCTTCTCTTGACTTGATCAACTCATGATCATCTCCTCTTCGTGATCTTGAGTGGATCAACACATGATGTCATCCAAAGTCTCCATCGTCATGGAACATAACCTATTCATCCAACTCGTGGAAAAATATTAGTCCCACAGTGATTGACATTAATTACCAAGATATACATGCATTAAATGCTTCTGAACAAACTGTTACTGCAAGTTGTGGTACTACCGCCAACTAGAATCCGGTACTACCGCTCTCCGGTACTACGTTTCTCAGATGCGATACTACCGATCTGTAAGGGAGGTGAAAACTCCCAAAAATGTGCTCTCTAGAAAAAAAAACATACCACCATGTAAAACCCAGTACCACTCATCAAAAGCGGTCATACCTATTTGCACTGAAGTTTTTCCAGAAGTAATTCTAAATACAATGCATGAATCCTAGTTGATCAAGATGGCGCGTAAAAAATCATGAAGCTACTAGTCATGATCCCTCTATTGTCTTTGCATTGCCATTTTTATGTTGTCATCCAAAATCCGGGACTAAGCCTTTAAAAACATCTTAGCACACACATTAGTCCCATAACACAATTGCAAATAATTAGATATAAAACAATATTAGTACATATGAACTACACAAGTTTTATCCACTTAAAGGGCATATTTCAAAGTAGAGATCCCCAATATATGTTGATAAAAAATATGGATCAATACTAATGAAACCACAAAACATAGAGTGAACCCCTCTAAATGTATGCATGCACGAATGTGTAATAAAAATATATGCACATGTTCAAGTTAAACTTTTAGTGGAGTTCAACCTATTTTTTGGATCCGAGAAATGCAATAAGATATAAGAATATCATGTCGAATGCATACCTCCATGATTTTTATATTTTCATCCAACTGAGAATAAATAATATCATAGTCAACAAACATGTTAGTCTCACATATAGATTTGTCATTAATCATCAAAACTAAATTAATAGAGCTTGAACTTACACTCGGGTCACCTTCGCCAGACCGCCTCGGCCTCCCTCCACCCACAGGTCGGCTCTTGTAGTACCTCCTCACTTTCCTTGTGCTCATGCTCCCTTATTCTTCACCTTCTCCCTCTCCGGCGCCCCTGCCCCCTTTCCTCCCCCACGGCCGGCTGCCTCGAGCCACGCCACCACTACCCCTCCCCAGCCCATTTTGCCACGTACAGCTACCGCCGCCGTCTCCATTGCTGACGACAAGTGCCACCCGAGCCACCTCCCCTCCTCCTCTGTTCTGCCTCTGCTCCTCTCTTCTACGTGTGTGTGTGTGTCTCTCTCTCTCTAGCAATGTCAGGTTTACCACCCCACCCACTACTACAGAACACGTCATCACAGACGGTTCGGAACCGTCATCACAGACGGTTTCCGAACCGTCTATATTTATTCGTCTGTGATAACAGCGATTACCACGAGCGGTTCAAAACCGTCGTGATAACACTTATCACGAGCGGTTTTTAACGTAAACCGTCATGATAACCACTTATCACGACGGTTTTTTAAAGTAAACCGTCCGTGATAAGTGGTTATCACGGGCGGTTTCACGTTAAAAACCGTCTGTGATAATTACTTATCACGCAGCGGTTTACTTTAAAAACCGTCGTGATAAGTGGTTATCACGACGGTTTTAAAATAAACCGTCGTGATACGTCTAGTATCACGAGCGGTTTATTTTAAAATCGTCGTGAAGGCTATTACCACGAGCGGTTTTATGTTGAAACCGCTGCGTGGTAATAGCCTTCACGCATTTCAACATAAAACCGCTCGTGGTGCTGAGCGATTCTAGCTACATTGTTTCTTCGTTTTTGGCCACCTCGGGAATTGCTAGCCATGCCCTCTCAAAACAAGCATGTACAAAAAGCAGATACATCGCAGAGAATCAATTGTTGACAACTCAAATTGACCATTACTCAAAATAAATTAATAAAGATCGAATTTGTTGAAGTATTTTTGCTATAGTTGTACAATTGGATTACAATTAAGTCAATTGTTTGCGTGAATCTGGTCGTGCGATGGAGTGAAACTCTCCTTTGTTAACTATTTACGTCATGATAAAGGTGCATAGTCGCCTCGAACTTCCACGAGCTCTTGCGCAACGAGTCCATGTAAATCTATTATCAAACCCTGCTAGGTCAAGAAAAATGGTAAGGATATATATTTGAATTTACAATTACAAAAAATTATTTGAGATTGACAAACCTCGGATTCTTCATCTTAGCACTAATGATTTCTCGCATATGATGGCAAGCGTAGAATGCACATAGCTCATCATTTTTTCTTTGGCACCTTGCAAAAATAGAATTACATATGTACGTATAGTCGATTGAAGACACATTTTTATGAACTATGATATATATAGGATTATTGTGTTGTAGCGTGCGTCTGGAAATTTCGTCTGTGTGTTAGTTGGTATTTGGATCCATCAGTATCTTCCTTGTTGGCTAACATAGGAGATGAGCGAACTACATAATTGAAAAAGTTATCCTCGGGCATTTCAAGCGAAGGAAGACTACAATAGAGTTATGTATGGAGGAAATGATCATACTTGTCGAGTATTCCTTGCGAAATCTTCAAGTCGTGATCGTTTCGACTAGGGAATCAAGATATATCACAGTGTTCCTCTTGGGTATAATGACTAAAAGGATCGATGGTACCTACTCATGTATGTCGCTATAACTATTAAACCTAAGTACAAATGAAATTTGAATAGCAAATAGTGAAGCACTTACCCACGGTTGTAGGGCACCGAGATGTAGTCCTTGCGATTACGAAGAAGCAATGCCGTCGTTATATATTTCTCGGCGAAGGTCGCGTCGCTTGGATGGTTTGCATAGATACCACGTGTGGGTCGAGAAAACCCACGGTTCTCGCCCTTCGGGCATTTTCATCATGTATCTATACATAAGCAATGAGTTGCGATATTTATCGGTATTACATGAATGTAGAACTTGATTGTACACACTTACGATGTCCAACATCGTAGAAGCGGCGTCGAGGGCTTCGAGATTGAATAGGTTGAATAAGTCGTTGAAGCCCACCACGAAGTTGCGGCCCGTTGAAGAAATGCTCATCCTTGTATGCGACGGTGATTCGATGATCGCACCCCTTCTTTGCGGTATTCCGTAAGTACCGAGCATGCAAAGCGACAAGCAAATCCAGCGTGGGCTAATTGTGCGTTAGGGCACAACGGTTTTCGATGGAGTACTTCCGTGCTTCGGGACTTAGGAGGCGGCTTAATGTTCGTCGATTTTGATTTGGCCTTAACGATTGGCGTCTTCTGCGAGGCGACTCGGGAACCGATACGGTAGCACGCTTTTGTTGTTCCTTCTGCGCGTCTTCTCCACGGAACCGATGAGGTGGCCTTCGAGGCGAAATATGAGGTGGAGTCATGGAGGGTTCCGTTGGAGAGGAATGGTCTGTCGAGATTGCGGCCTTCTGGGTCGGGGCGATGTCCGTCTTGGGCCACCGGATAAAACGCGTACGGCATCCCCTAGTGTTGTGATCTCTTCGTTGGGCGAATGTCCACGGGGCGGCCATGAAATGTTGATGTACCATGTCCACCTCCACCCTTGCGTAACCATGCGCCACACGACACCGTCTTTGCCTCGCTCCTTCTGGTATGGATGCACCATCCCCGCCCGACCTCAATAGGAATGGACCCAACTAACCTCGGTTGGAGCTTGCGGCCGTCGGCTCCTACAAAACGATCGCAATTAGCTAAGGCGTCCTATAGGTCTATCTTTGGTGCATTCCATAGATGTACATTACCTTGATGCGGTCTATCGGTAATTGGTCGTCGTCATGTTCAAAATTATGCGTGGGCGCGACACTACTCCGATGTCGAGGACTTGTTCCCGCAATAACGAGGCGGCTTGCGGCGGTTGCGGAGTACTTGATTCGATTGATCCCGCAAACTTGCTATCTCGTCCCTGAAATTACGCTTAAGCGCTTCAAGCGATTGTCGTACTCGGCCTTGGATCTCTTCCTACTTCTATACATGAAGTAGTCGTCATGAATCCATGTACCCAAGGTACGTTAACCCCTTGCCTCGCGTGCGACCGGTGCTCCTTGTTTCCTAGGGCCGTAGATAGTATATCCTTCTCCTGTGTTCTTGGAAGGAGCCTTCGAAGTTTGGGCAATCAATTCACGCCGCAAGAGGTCATCATGTTATTATAGTCACTATGAAGTTATGGACTTATAAACAAGTAGGTAGTTCGACATATTTACCACACGTTGGGACACTTCCAGTCCGCGGGTTTGGGAAAGTGACGCCATCGACGAGACTTTTGCCCTCGCTTTTAACCGTGCACGGAACGCGGTGTGTGATATCGGAAATAGATTCTCCTCCTCCGCCTCCCATTGCGCGGTTTAGCCGCGTACCAGTGTGCCGAGTCCGTGGGGTGAGTGTTTCGTGCTGGATTGCTTTGTGCGCCGCACTTTGCTCCTTAAATTCATCCGTCGTCTTCATAGCCACAAAGGCGTTCCATGTTTCCCGCGTCAAGAATGGAAACTTCGTGAAGGGCGTCTCACTCTTGTTCACGTCTTTGCGTGACAAGAACGCTCTTGAAGGTCCTCCACGCGTGACACATGGAGAGCAAGGCATGCCATTCGACGCGTTTCATGTCATTTACGGGATAGTGAACCCGCTTGAAAGGTCTTCCCGGACGCGCCTCTCGATCTTTTGTCGAGACTTCCACTTTGGTGTGGTGATAGGGACCTTTTCCCTTGCAAGTATCCCGCAGATGATCCGGAATCTCGCCGCTGATGCCGGGGGACTCAGACGGACCCCAACGTCACTGACCTCCGTGATGGTCAGTCGGCCAGCAGGCAATTTCGATATTCCTCTACCATATCTCTTATGTATCTGCGGCGTCGGTGACGGCGGCGAAGACGGCGCCTCTGCCATGTCCGGCGTTGGTGACGGCGGCGAAGACGGTGCCTCTGCCATCTCGCTTACTTCCTATCTACATAAGTTACGTACGCAATTATTACATAGTATATAATATATGGGAAATTGCACAAAAAATATAAACAAATATAATCAACGTTTGCCATCTCGAGTAAAATAAAATAAATTGCCGTCGATGTACCATAAGAATCATCACGGTTCCCGTGTTTACCTGTTAGTCGGCACCCTAAGTATCGAGACTACCCACACCAACCTAGGTTAACCGGCATCTTGGTTTTCAAGTCACCTAGGCTAACCCATATTAGTCAAGACCGGATACCCATGATACCTAGGCCAACCTAGTAAATCGGCACCGCCTTACTTCCATAGGTTTTCATCATTCGACTATACCTCAAGTTTCAGATCGAAAATGTTGATCAAGAACCGACAACTACAAGAGAGATTTTTCTTAATAAATGCGAGAAAAGTGAATGAAATGAAATACAACAGATTATAAACTAAAATTGTAAATACACGGAAACAAACTCATAGTTTCCAAGATTTTGTATTTTAACATACACTTTAGTCGTGGATCAAACTCTCGGATAGTGAAATCAAATGAGTGTATTTTAACATACACTTTAACATACAATGTTTTGGCTTTACGAGCTACAAAGTAGTAGTAGTGATGGTCGTAGCTTTTTATGAAATGTCATTTGACAATTTGGCTTTTTGTTTGGTATTTGACCGTTGCTTGATCAAGCTGAAGAAGGATGAAATGTCTAAATATCCTTAAGGGTTACGAAGACATGTTTGTGTCTTGATTTAGTGTAAATAATTGAGGAACATTTTGCAACAACAAAAATCACATATGTGTTTGCTTGTATTCAGATAGTTCATGTTGAGATCATGTTCATGTTCTTTTTCGGATTTGTAACACACCAACACACAAATTGTAACATTTGGATCCAACCAAAAAGAAAAGTGTGATTAATCAAACACAAACACAAACACAAACACCAAAAAAAAAAGCATGATTAGCCAAATTGTAACGACTTGTTGTACTAAGTTTCAAACAATTGAGCAACATTTTGCACCATCCAAACACTACATATATGAAGAAATTCTTTTGTCGACCAATGAGTCTTGAATTACTTTTTTCCTTTAGCATACCATTTATCAGGATGATCTACACAAGAACAGTACTTGGATGATCAATTCCCAGTGTACAAAAAGACTCATGGACATGTACAAGGATGAATATCTCTCTGATTATACTATAATTTGCATTACATCTATTTTCTTGATAATTATCCATAAGAAAATGAATTAATCCAACAACTAGTAGTACCCTAAGTCTGTTAAATTCTTAGCAATGTGAGATGGTTTTGCACACAAAATACATATAATTTCTTAGCAAACTATGCACTAAGGATATCTTGAACCCCTTGCAAATAGAACTAAACACCTAGCTCCCAAAATAGGAATTTATCACAAGATGTGGCTTTCCATTCCTATCATCATAAATAATACAAAATGTCAACACAGACAACCACAAAAAGCGAAACAAACTAAGCACAACCACCAATTTTGTCATTCTCATGGCGGACATTTAACAATAATACGACATAAATGCTATTAAATTTCAAGTCGGATTATTCTACACTAAAATACCAACAGGATGAAAAGGTCATCCAACTCTATCCTCGATTCACGATTACATATGGTAATGTCCACCGTGTCCACAATCAAAAACTTGCGGACAATCCTTCTTGAAAATTAAAGCCATCCAAAGATGATCAACAGGTTTATCAAAATTGCAACAACTCTTGATTTAATTCACGCGAACTATAAAAATATCGAATCTAACTACCTAAGCGGAAAACATCAATCCAACATTTTCACAATATATCACCTCCTTAGCAACTTCCACCGTCCTATCCATGGGAATCGAGCTTACAGGCGGTGGCGGTGGCGAGGTGGCCGGCTCGAGGCGCCTGGTCGGGGAGGAGGGCGGGGTCGGGAGGCGTTGGAGACGCAGGCGGCCGGGCTCGGGAGGCGCCGGCCTGGGGAGGAGGCGCCGGGTCGGGAGGAGGCGCGCGGGTCTGGGAGGCGTCGGAGAGGAGGCGGCGCAGAGGACGTTCGAGAGACGATAGGTTAGATCAAAACCCTATCGTCACCGAACCTATATATAGTCAACACGCATCACGCATTTGTTCTAGAGGGAACTGCTCAGATGCGTAAACATCACTGACGGTTTTTGAAGAGCCGTCGTGATGTTTACCGTAACCTACATTCTATCCTAAGGAAGATAGACCTATCTGGTAACTTTCTTTGCAGTGCAATTCCTCCTAAAATAGACTCCTTACCAATCTAGAATATTTGGACCTTGCGGTTAATAATCTCACCGGCATCATCCCAAGAACTGCTCCAAACCTCACCCAATATGCTAGGCAACGTGTTGCCACCGAACTTTGGCGATGCCCTCCTAATCTCCAACACTATCTTTGTATTCTAACAAGTTTGAAGGTCACATCCCAACTTCCCTAGACAATGCAAGGGACAACCAAGGTGGGAATTCCTATATGAGTTAAGAAACCAGATCTTTAAATACACTCTCACTCACTGGAAATAATGCAGGATCTATACCACATTCAATTAGTAATATATCCATCACTCTTAAAGTTTTATAAAAGAACCGTCAGGATTCATTATCACTGCACGGCTCTATTCTAGATCCGTCTATGATATCCCCACAACAAAGATGTATGAACTGTTGGATAAGCGATATGATGACAAGTTTGAGTTCAAAAGTTCATATCTAATTCAACTCAACATTACCATGAATATCCACATTGACATCAATATTAAAGATCACAAGTCCATAACACATTAACACATGACAATGGAATAAATAAATTAATTACAATGGAGTAATTAAATTCTTAATTAAAATCTGACCCTTCATGATGATCGACGCGCATATAGCTAGCTTCCTCACCGGTTCTTCCTCGAGCTTGATGACGTCTCCAAAGGTGGCAACTCGTCAAATTGATTGTATTCTTCCTCGTCCACTACATTCTCAACTCGACAATCCTCCTTTTCCATGAAGAACTACGTGGCGCTTCTTATTTGCCGGTCGGTTACATAGAAGACTTGAACAACTTGGTTGCTTGATCACGAATGGTTCGTCTTTGTATCCGACACGCTCGAGGTCCACGGTAGTGACGCCGTGCTTGTCGACCTTCACTGTGGGAGATGGACCCAACGGCACCGAAATAGGGGATCTTGAAAAGCACGTAGTCGATGTCCCATATCTCCTCTATTTGCCCATAGTACGAGCTCCTCGGCCCATCGATCTTCGAATGCATCTATCACGGACACCGCTGCTCAGACTTTGTGCTCTTCCTATCCCGAGTGCCGTATAAAATGTGTACCCATTTATGTCGTATCCTTGCCATATGACAATTGTAAAATGTGGCCCTCTTGCCAACCATAGCGATGTATCATCACTTGATGACCTCCGAGTGATTCGCACCTTTAACCATTCGTTGAACCGACGGTTGTGCTCTCGTGATCCAAACCTCCGACCGTGCGGATTACGCTGGCGTACCATGTCTTTGTGCTCGTCGATGTACGGGGACACTTGGGTCATGTGTTGCAAGACCGTGAAATGGGCTTGAGCGTGCGTATCGGATCGGGAGTGATTGATTTCCTTCCGATGGTCCCGATACCATCCAGCTCCCCTCATGGCGAGATAGAGGCACACCAATCGGATCCACCGAGCCATGTAGTCGACGCAGAACTCAATGACCTCTTCCATTGCATAACCTTCGATGATGCTTGCCCTCCGTCGAGATCGATTCCGTCGTAGGACTTGAGAATTCCCATGTACCTCTCGAACGGGTACATATGACGTAGAAACACAGGGCCACATATCTTTATCTCTTTCACAAGGTGAACAATGAGATGGACCATGATATCGAAAAATGACGGAGGGAAATACATCTCAAGATGACACAGAGTCGTCACTACCTCGACCTGCAGAGCATCTAGTCCTTGGGGATCGATGACCTTCGAGCAATTGAGTTGAAGAAATAACACGACCTCAAGATTGCCACTCGGACCTTGTTCGGCAAGATACTCCTAATTGCAACAGGAAGCATTTGTGTCATCAGCACACGACAATCATGCGACTTCATACCAATTAATTTCAAATCTTGCATAGAAACAAGTTTCTTAATGTTAGCGGAGTAACCAGACGGGACTTTCACACGTGCAAGCTCAGCACGCTTCATTTCTCTCGGCCTTGGGCAGAGTGTAGCAAGTCGGGGAAGGTACGTTAAATCTGTATCGGTCTCTTTCGGTGCTAACTCGGTCCTTATGTTCATATCGACCAAGTCACGCCGTGCGTTAACACCATCCTTTGTTTTGCCACTAATGTTCAAAGAAGAGACCAATCAAGCTATCACATACATTCTTCTCTCGTGCATAACGTCGATGCGATGGCGAACTTCTAAGTACTCCCAATAAGGCAAGTCCCAAAAATTGACCGCTTCTTCGGATATTCTTCTCACGGGTTCTTAATTTACGTCCCTTCCCAAGCACAACATCGATATCCTTAACCATATCATAGACCTCTTTCCCACTAAAAGCCCTTGAAGTGAACCGTCTTCCTTATTTCCGTCGAATTGTTTCTTCATCTTGCGGTATGGGTGACTCCTCGGAAGGAACCTACGGTGGCCGCATATACACGCTTTCTGCGAGTTGTTCAACCATACACTCTCCGTAGCATCTAAGCGGTCTTGAACGGGCTTTGGCTCCTTTTATCTTTGGCTTCGACAGTTACCAAGGGCGGGAAAATCATTGATGGTGCGAGAACAACATGGCGCGTAAAGTGAAGTTCTCTCGTTTATACGCATCCCATACACCACCCTTCGTTCCACAGTGTCACAAGATCTTCCAAAGAATGGTGCTAGGTACACATCAATATCATTCCCGTGTTGCTTGGCCCTTGGATAAGTAGTGACATCAAAATGTACTTCCGCTTCATACAGAGCCAAGGAGGAAGGTTGTACATACATAGATTCACGGGCAGTGCTATGTCACGCTCATGTTACCGAAAGGATTCATTCCATCCGTACTCAACCCTAACCTTATGTTCCTCGGTTCCGCACCGAACTCTTGAAGTTCCGATCGAAGTTTCTCCACCGGCGAATCGCAGGTGTCTTAGCTTTCCATCTCTCTTACGCTCCTCACGAGTGCCAGCGCAGCAATCTTGCCTCCTTTGGGTTCGCAAATAAACGCTTCAAACGTGGGATTACAGAGATACCACAACATCTTAGCAGAGGTCCTTGCTTCACCTTAGCGATATTTTGGCGCTTGTATCGGGATGCTTTGCACACGGGACAATAATGCATGTCTGCATACTCTTTACGGTAGAGGATACAATCGTTCGGACATGCATGTATTCTTTCTACTTCCATTCCCAATAGGCAAATAACCTTCTTTGCTTGATAGGTGGTCTTTGGGCAACACGTTTCCCTCCTAAGGATGTCCGCTAGGAGACCTAACAACGCCGTGAAACTCTTATCGGACCAACTATTGCTTGCCTTCAATTTCAGCGAGCTCAAGCACGGTTGACAACCTTGTGTATTCCGGCTTGCGGCCGGGGAACAAAGGTCTCACCGAGTCCTCCTTAAGCCCTCGAATTTACAAAACTCTCTCTCACTGTAGTTCTCTTACGCATCGCGTAGCATCCGATCCAGATTGTCATCGTGCCCCTATCCTCATCAAAAGCACGACCACATCCGCAAATCGTTGACTTCCTCGGCGATGTCGTCATTATTAACCACGGTATAATCTGCTCTTCACCGTGGATGGTCCAACATGTATACCCTTTTTGAAACCCCTTGAATCAAGTGCGCTTCGATCTGCGCCGTTGTTAAACATCTTGATTACGCAATCAATGCACCTGACGAGACATAAAATTTATCCCTTCTTCAACATATCACCGCTCAATGGCTCTTCTAAAAGCAACCACGCCATTAATGTAATCTTGACTCACACGGTTCACACCGTACATCGATTCGATCCATCTACACTACGCATGTAACAAATTAGTGTCAAATTGATTAGCGATTAATTTATAGCAAGCGAAAATGTGCAATATAAACTCATTCTCCAACATTTGTATCTAAGGTTATTGAAAGAAAACTCTTCACTAGTTATGTACCACACGCGGTGGCATAGCGTAGCCATGCCTATGGCCACAACCATGATCCCTACCTCTCGACACCGATATCTATCTCAATTGAACAATCATGCAACCCAAATATAGGCATCACCTCATACAACACTTATTAACCTAAAATACGTAACAGTAAATGCAATATTGCTTGACCCAAACCCCACCGCATCGTGAACCGGTGTGTAAATTTTATTTTTAAGCCAATTAATTATCCTAACTCAAATTTTAGTGATTATTAGACCTAATTCAATTTTATTAAGTTACCACTCCTAAGTCAAATTTTAGTTCATTAGTTATAAGGTTTCAAAACTAAGATTTGCGGGGCTAATATTATTTATTGCAACATTGACGGTGCAAGATCATGTGCTCATACCAAGATTAGAGGAGGAGCGAGTTGGAGGAGCTAGGGCGGGAAGTGGCGCTGAGCGGTAGACACCTGTGCGATGAGGAGCTAGGGCGAGGAAGTGGCGCGAGTTTGGAGGAGCTAGGGCGGGAAGTGGCGCTGGAGCGGTATACAGCAGTAGTGAGGAGCTAGGGCGAGGGAAGGGAAGGAAGTGGTAGACACAACAGCATCTTGGTGAGGATGTCTCGGCTCAATTTATATGAAGCACAAGAAATCATGCATTTGCGGTTCTATTTGAGCCGTCAGGATAAACAATATCACTGAGCAGTTACGAAATAGAACCGTCTGTGATAGGCCCGCTGCGCCAAAACATAGCCCAGACAGACCCAACACAGACGGTTCCAAAGGAACCGTCTGTGATGGGCCGTCTGCTATAGCCTCTTTTGTAGTAGTGACCTCTCTTTCTCTCTCTCTCTCTCTCCCCCTCTCAGGTCCATGACAGCGGGCCCCACAACAAAATGGAAGGCTAATAGAAGGAAAATCTGTAGGTTAGTTCATTTCAGTTAGCAGTTTGCAATATCAATTGATGTCAATTCAAAATGGTTAGTGTGCTAACAAGCAAATCTTAACTAATAAAATATGTACATGTTTTATTTCCTCGTTGTATTGACTCCTTTTGGTTGTTAGGCACTTTGATTTTTTTAATCTCCTGGGCACCGTAAAAATGTAGCAATTATGAATACTGGAACCAATTAGCACTACTATTGGGACATGCAAATTAAGTCCTCTACTGTTAGATGCTCCAAGGCATCGTTAACGGACAGACAATATTCTCAGAAAACTTTCCATATTTGATGTTTGGAAGCAAATTTATCCTTTGAGCAATGTGAGTTTGGAGTTGGAACTTGTACTTTGGATCCTCATTATGGTCAGTACTACTCCCACACAGGGTCTCCCAGATGTATAGAGGCTGTATCATCCTTATATGGAACTGTATCCTTGAAGGCAAGTAGTGTATGTTTTGGATACAGTGAAATGGAGAATCTATTGAGAACATTATTTATCTGTTAACAACAAGCAGTGGGGCAGAGGCTTTATTTGAATTCTTGAGTAGTGGCTTATTTTCGTGAAGCAATAAACATACTTTATTATAGGCATATGTCAAGTTTTCTGGTCATTTTATTTTTTTCCATGGTATATTATTCACTATTTTATTGTATATCGATATCACATTAAGCATAAATCTATATTATTAACTCCATGGAAACAACGCTTTGGATATATGTACTCGTGATAAAGGTTTTGTGCACAATCCTGATTCATCATAGTGGTATAAAGATGCTTTTTTTTTTTTTTTTGCAAAGGGATGCTTGTAATATGCAATGCAAACTTCAATGGATGCAATGAAAATCTGTCGGGTTTTTTTTTCATGGAATGTAGAAAAACTAAGATTTTATATATTTGTGAGTGTTTTGGTTGATTCAATGGAGATTATGTGTGCGTGTAGATGCGTGGTTTCAAATTCAAGTATTTTGTATGTCCAGTTATTTGAATGAAGAGAAGAAATATGGTTCACTAAAATTCGTTTGGAATGGTAAACTATAATGAAGCACAACATAATTGATCTCTATCTCATGTTTAAGACCAGAGGAGCATCACTTTTGCAGTCAAAGATATAAATTTTTGATTGAGTACCTTTCCCTTAATTAAATTAGTTTGTTTTGTATGTTTCACTCCATTTTAGACTTGGTAGCTCATATGTTTTTTTTTATTTGCATAATACAGTTCATAATCTGTGTCCAAATATTGCTACTTAAGTGTTCGGGGGTTTTCTTTAGGCATTCTAATATTGCTGATGCTTGTTGTTTTTTTTCTTAACTTCCAGAGAAATAGTGGACATGCTTTAGTTTGCGAGACACTAGAACGACCCTACCCTACAAAGTTCAAGGAGGACTATATCCAAATGCAAGCTAAAAAAGGCGTCAAGCTCAGCTTCCCTCACAAGTAGTTATTGAATGAAACTTTTAGTTTATCTATTTACAATCTTGTACTTTTGCCACATGTTAATGAAACTTTCTTACGCTAACAAAATTATAGTTTTTTATATGACTTTCAAAGGTCAAGGACGACAATCTAATTCTTGAGAAGACAATAGTTCATCAGCTGCCAAGGGGCATTTTTGTTCTAAAATCCATACTCTTACACCCGGAGTTGTCATGTTTGCATTTGTGATAAGGCTATTCATGTCCATGGTATTATCCCCTTTCCTCTCGAACTGTATTGATGAGTGATTAGTAAACAGCAGGTAGCTCTCCGGATGTGAAGAAGAGATTAACTATACTAATGTATCTTTGTACATGAGTGGTGGTGCCCGATTGTTAAACAAAAATTTAGTGTACTTATAATCCTTTCCCATGTGAAGGTATCCAACTATCCATGAGAGACCTAAAAGTCATTTAAAAGTAATTTGTTTTTGTTTCGTATCATTGTGAATGGATGAAGCACCACCTTTTTGTGATTTGATTTGAACTCACAACATTTGTAATTTTATAGAATCTCAAAAAGTATTGTGAACATGCACATCTGACCAATCAAGAGAAATCACTAACAATATCAAGATGAGCGTGATAAAATTTATATTTTCGTTGCAACAGACAAACACCTACTCGTTTCCTTTGAAATTCCTGTGAAAGAAAGGTAGTAACCTTCTCATATAAACCGTGGGCTGTTGGTAACGTGTCACTCATGAGCTATCCACACGACTTGTCAAGGCCCTAAGTGTCTCCACTCCACACGCCAAAATGTAGCACCGACAAATCTCAGGGACCGCTAACTTGTTGGCTCAAAATGGGCGGGCATTTATATTGTCGTTTTCGGTCGTCATTAGTGCACCGCAGTGATAACGACGTAGTACTATGTACTCGGCAAGCTAGGAATTTTTCTTGCTTTAGTTGGGTCATCTGATCATGCTATCGATCGATCTGACACTAGTTCAGAACAAAGTCGACGGAAATCAAAGTCGCCTGGGATCCGGGTCCTCTCCGTCGTTGAACCAACAGCTCCTGTGCAAATCGACGCATTAATCTGAACAAATTGTTGAATTTTTGTAGCAGGCGAGTATCTTATTAAAGCGCTTATTCGCGGATAACGAAGTACTTCATCGACCAGGCTATATAGCAATACTATGTATGTTTCCGAACTTTAGGCAAGGCCTATTTGCCCACCGTTGCACCCCTAGAGAATTTTGCTCCAGTCTAATGAAAATGCACACAAAAAGAAATATGTGGTACTATATTGACGAGGATTATTGATCGGGTCAACTTTATTTTGGTTAAAGTCAGAGTTACTGTCAAAGAGATCCCACTTAATAAGAGGTTCACTTATAACGGTTATGAATCTGCAGCCAGTATATAAAGAAAATATAATTCTCTTTTATTATGGCCAAACTAGTCGACAACCAATTTGAGTCGTGAGACGATCAGCTATAGACACTGTCCGACTAGTTATACGGGTTTTGACGATCCCCGACCAGTAAACTGGTCAGGAGATATAATAGTAAAACATGTGACTAACGGTAAGACAACTATTGACGCATCCAACAACTTACGACTTATGACTAAATGACTTGACGGTTCAAGACTCTCCTAGCGGACGCTCGTGAAAATTAGAGCCGTCTTTAGCGGCATTAACTGTCACCCCTTCAAACACTGTAAAGGGGGCCGCCCATATACTCCGTAACCATATCATATACTTTAGATAATTGATAATAAATCAAGATTATATAACATCTTTATTGTTTTCTCGTACATACACTCAGCGTATTCATACTACATTTTAATAGCGTTGTCATATTATTTTTTCGGATAAACTCGATAGAGAATCCTATATTTCGACCATCGATCATCGACATATATTTACAAATTAAGACATGTACAAAAATATCACCGATCGGTGAATTTCTGGCACTACTACTACCGAGGAGGTAGTCTACCGCATATCCTTGTTGATGTTCAGGTTCGTTGTTGTGTGTAACTCAAGACTATTCATAATCTTAATGAAAATAACACACGAGTCTTTAAAAAGGAAAACACACTGCTAGGTAGTTTCAGGGTTGCTCCTTCGTTACAAGTCATTCACCCTAGGTAGTTTCAGGATTCCTCCTTGGTAGCAAAAGTCTGAAACTCGGTTATTATAGGTGACTTGTAGTTCACCTTTGTCCTGTTTGTCTTTTCTTTTCTTTTTCAGAACTTCTGTAATGGTCTGGTTTCATTAATGAAACTGGGAGTAACTGCCTAAAAAAATGAATCACCCTAGAGTATCCCAGACACAAAAAAAAAAAAGATTCAACACTAGGGTAACTCCAAAAAAGATCAAAAAGAAACACAACCAGTCCGCCTCCTCGCGTTTATCATATTTTTATAATAAAATAGTTAAAATAACACCTATAAATACAAAATATCCTGATGTAATATTTTTTTTTCACGATAGATAGAGATATTATTTTTACTATTTGATTTATAAGAATATTATTTTTCTTATTCCATATAAAAACATACTAAACGAGGAAAAAAGCTTGAAGAAGATCGAAGTGACTGCAAGTCTGCAACGTATCCAGATCCCAAAACGGCACACTCGTATCAGGTTTCGACTGGGCTAGATACATGTGCCTCTGCCCCGTGTGGGCGGCCACGGCACCAACTAAAAGCCTCGCTTCACCCGCCTGCTTTCCTTGGGAGACGACAGCAGCGTGACTTGCGTGCAGAAAAGGGAGACTGACTGATTTGATTGATGCAACCTCAGCGACTCATTGTGCTGCGCCTCGACGTCAGCAGTCCCGGCTCCCGCAGCGCAGTCACCGTGTGCCAAATGATCTGGGATCCTCTTATTTTAAGCCCGTCTCAGAACTAGACGGGGAAAAACCCGGATCGGCTCAACATTGTTTTCATTAGATTTGTTGTTTGGTTAAATTTTAAAATAAGTTAATTTTGAATAAAATTGGATTTTACTTTGACCGACTATGTTCGGTTCGTTAGCTCGGTTCTAAAAATATTTTTAAACTACAAATAAAACGATATTAAATTAAACTATGTCAATTTCAAGCTAAGCTCGGCAAGATAAACCGACTAAGAGCGTGGCAATGTTTTCTGATTGCTGTGAAAGTTAAATTACTTTTTTTAAAAGTCCCTACGATATTCCCGCGTTCCAAGCTGCAGGTTGCAGTAAGATCCGGTTTGGAATACGGTTGTTTAGTTGGTTTCAGCCGCGAGATACCAAGGTGCCCGAATCGGCAGCTTGGTTAGCAAAAGGGAAAGAAAGAAAAAAAGGTTCCAAGAATAAAACCGAGCTGAGCAGAACAGCATATCAAGATCCATTCAATTCTTGGGTACCAATACCACGCGCAAAAACAAAAGGTTAGCAGTAGCCGTTCGGCTGTTCAAGTTTTGGAATCTGGACGGCATTTGGCAAGAGAAATCAGTACCCGTACACAGAAGGCATCTCAATATCAATTAAAGCGCTTTGCAAGAGAAGAATCGAATCAATCTCGTGCCCAACTCGCACGAAGAACACCTACCAGAAAAAAACCACAAGCTTGGATGGCTCGGGAAGCAACACGTACAAGCGTTGTTTGCCCAACTCCGGAAATCATGTCTATTCAAAATGTTTAAATCAGTGTCCGGAGCCTGAGTTAGTGGAGTTATGGGTGTATCCATCAGGATTCAAATTTTACTTAGTCACTGGAAATTTTATAGGGTTCATAAATTTATCTCCGATCTTTGTCTGTATAGATATGTACGGATGGAAATGCATTTATAAATAAATGCGTGGGTAACCGTGTAATTTCGTTAATGAGCAGGGGGCAAATTGCAATATCCCTTTTGGGACCTGAATCTTAACCGGACAAAATGCGGCTGTATACCGGTTAGACTACCCATCGTTTGGTAGATACCTTGCGGTTACTTAACGTATCACTCACGAGTCACAGCGATGTAGTCGATGTCGACAAAATGAAGTCATTGTGTGGCCATTCATGTCGGCCAGGAAGCTTCTGTGGCACAACTCCTACGGGTAAAATGAAAAGGCTTTGCCCTGTCCATACAAATTCTGGAACTTGATAGCCAGAGCAAGCCCAAGCTAAGCTGTTGGGCCGTGCCTATTTGGAGAAAGCTATCCTTTCACCCTACATTTTCCCTCCGTTTTTAATTCGAGAGCACTTTTCCTTTGTTTGGCATCGGTGAGTTGTAGCTCGTAACTACAGTGTTGCAGGGTTACAGATAAGAGCTTGACAACGGCAAATAGGTGAAGCTTTTGCAGAACAATCCTTCCTCCCATTTGGGAATGGAGAATTTCGGTAGGAAATGTACTACTTGCTTATTGGAAAAATTCTTGTGAAATTCATGCGATACAAACATGGCCTATAATTTTTGGTGAGGACCTAAGAGATCCTAGTACCACGCTGTAAAATCACCGTTGCAAGCTCAGGAAAGAATACATTTCGTCATCTAGGAACTCATCATTGTAGGAGAGAAATCCCGAAGAAAAAGAATTGGAATTGCACTGGCCAATACGCTACATCTTTGAGCACATCTCGTCCTGCCGTTGCTCTACCATGCTTCCTAAGCTAACTAAGCGTTCACCTGCCGGCTAAACGCGCTCTTCGCCGTCCTCGGCACATCGTCGAAGCTCTCCACTCCCTTGCTCTCCTGCCACGGCGAGCTATTCGTCGAGCTGAGGAGCGGCGCCGAGTCCTTCTCGCTCATCTGCAACGGCGCATGCCGGTTACATTACAACCGTATCATGTCATCTCCGTAAAAACATGCACAAACTCATGCCATTTCTGTTTCAGATACTAGAGTGTCAGAACGGGTACGGACCTGGGTGGATACCGGCAGCGAGTTTCCCTCGGTCTTCTTCCTGCTCTCGGAGACGGAGAAGAAGGAGTAGAGTCCCATGCCGAACATGGCGATGAGGATGCCGGCGACGTTCCGGAACGTGAAGGGGTCCCTGAGCAGGACGTAGCCGAAGGAGAGGATGAGGCACGTCTTGAGGTGGCCCAGGACCTGGTACGTCACCGGCGACGTCGTGCCGATCACCAGGAACGTGCTGAAGTTGACGCACACCGCGATCGAGCACGACAGCATGATGAACAACTGCACGCACGCACAAAGTTCAGCTCAGCTCATAGTTGGCGACAGTAGCTACCAGGTCCCTATCATCAGTCGATCGTCACTCTAAATAGTGACTTATCCTTTCAACTAGCGACAATGATTGTAATTTTTTAATATTAAAATTTGAAAAACCGTTATTTCAAATGACAATAGGGATCCCGCAAATATGCTATTCAAAATAGCGACACAATCTATCTTATAAAAGACCTCAAAATTATGATATAACTCATTTTTATTCGAAAAAAGAAAGAAGGGAGAAAGGAAGCTAGCGAAGCACTGCCCGTCCGGTCGTCTACCTTTCATGTATTTTTTAATCGAATGGACTACATAGTTATAGATATATTGTTACATAGTATAGTATATTGTACATAATCTTTTTCGGTGGGTAGTTTAGTTTTAGATATGTGGTTAATCGTGAAAATCTTGTTTACGGTGCAACACATCAAATATGTCGGATGCCGCCAACTTCAAAATTTACAACGGCAGATGACTATTCTTGAGGGTCCCGAGGGGATTGATTTGTATTATTTTCAATTGACGACCGTGACCCTAACAAGAACAAGGCAGCGTACATGGGGCGTCGTGATGCAATGGTTGTTCCGCTCATTCGATTTGGACCATATTGTGTATGATATGAGATTGAATTGTCTTGCCAACCAAGCACTACATGCACATATTAAGAGTTAGTGCAGCTCAAGGGAACAAGGTTATGGTAGTCATATGTAAGCAGGGCGGGGGAGGAACGGTAGGATTTGGTCCTTCTAGCCTAGGCATATGCCAAACCCACTCCTGCATTGGCGGTTGAACAAGAAGGGGTGGTGATGCCGAAGAAGAAGTCGGAGATTCCAACCACAGCGCGATGCACACAATGGCAAAAGGTTCGAGAGTAGCTAATCCTATCGGTGAAATGTGGAAGGAGCTCTTTCAGCCAGGTAAGTTAGTGGGCTTATTAACGAGGGTGAGGAGCTGAAAGCAATATGTGCAAAAGGTAGATCTCAAAAATCAAGACTACATGATATTGTCAAATGATGAAGGATCCGACAACGAGGATGCTTTGGACCAGCAGACGGTTTTGTCCAATTAGAACACATATCAGTTCAACAACCTCGTCATTAATAAAGACTCTCGTGTGCCATGGGAGTATGATCAAAACGAGGTTAGGCAAAGAGCTATGTACAAATGCAATGAGATTGTGCAAGAAGCGGTCAAATTATGGGCCTTGTCGGTGCGGCGCATATTCACAGTTGTCAAGCCCAACCCAAGATGTTACGACGTGAAGTGTGACATAGATGGATGTCCTTGGCGAGTGCACACATTTCAGCATAAGTAGGACAACTACTGAAAATACTCTACAGTGGCCTCTCACACATGTGTCGTCACTGAGTCAGTGCAGTCTGAAACCTATCATTAGTATTCATCGTGAACCTCATGTACAGTGAGATCATGAATAATCTAGATTTTGAGCCACGATCCATCATTTGGGCGATTGAGCCTAGATTCCAGTACACAATCAACTATGCCAAGGCGTGGAGGGCAAAACAGAAGGTATTGGAATCAAAGTTTGGTACGTTCGAGGACTCCTACCACAATCATCCCGGGCTACTTCGATTTATACAAGATAGGAATTCCGGCACTTATGTCGACATTCAAGATTCCACGCGTCCGAAGTGAGTCAATAAGAGGGCATTAAAGCGAGTATTCTTCGCCTTTGGTTTATGCATCAATGCATTCTGGTACTACCCTTGCCCAATCTTGTGCATGGATGGCACATTCATAACTGGAAAGTACAAGGGTCAGATACTGGCTGCAATAGCGACAAACGAGCACAATCAAGTTCTTCCTGTGGCATTCATTTTCATTGAAAGTGAGAACACAGATAGCTCTGATTGTGGTTCCCGGGGAATTTGAGGATTTTTGTTGTACAAAGTTGTCATAACGTATACATCATACATGATTGGCATGCGGGCCTGCTGAGTGCAATAACTCAACTACAACAAGGAGAGAACGATCCATCATTCGAGTGATTGAGGCTAGGTTTCAATACACAGTCAGCTATGTCAAGGCGTGGAGGAAAAAACAGAAGGCATTGGAATCAAGATTCGGTACATTCGAGGACTCCTACCACAACCATCCCGAGCTACTCCGAGTCATACAAGACAGGAATTCCGACACTTATGTCTACATTCAAGGCTCCACGCATCCGAAGTGGGCCAATAAGAGGGTATCGAAGCGAGCATTCTTCGCTTTGGTCTATGTATCAATGCATTTCGGTACTATCATCCAATCTTGTGCGTGGATGACATATTCATGACTGGAAAGTATAAGGGCCAGATACTGACTGCAATAGCGATAGATGGGAACAATCAAGTTCTTCCTGTGGCATTCACTTTCGTTGAAAGCGAGAATACATACAATTGGTTGTGGTTCCCTAGGAATTTGAGGATTTTTGTTGTACAAGGTCGTCATAACGTATATATCATACATGATTGGCATGCGGGCCTGTTGTATGCAATAACTCAACTACAACAATGAGAGAATGAGCCACTTCCAAAGCGGATCTCGAGCAGGTGGTGCATAAGGCGCTTGGGTACAAACTTCTACAAGTAGTTTCGCGACAAGGACTTGATGAACCTGTTCAAGCGGCCGTGCAACCAGAGCTAGTAGCGAAAGTTTAAAGCACTCTGGAAGATTCTGGATGAACGGACCTAGACGCACAGAAGGGAGACAACGAAAAAGGTTGTTACAAGCGCTAACCAGGCCCCAAAGCATTACCACAACTATCTACAAATGGTCCCAGTGTGATGAGGAAGACGGGGGGAGGGGCAGGTGAAATGCTTCTCGAACTGGATTGTGCACGATCCTAAGGAGAAGTGCTCGCTGCTACATGACAAGGGTGGTGCTCGATATGGTATTCATGACAACTAATCTAGCCGAGGTGTACAACTGCGTCATGCGGGGCGCAAGGTGCCTCCCTTTGGTTGGTATTGTGGAGGTAATTCTCCGTGGTACCACAAATTACTTTTTTGACATAAGAAACAACGCGTCGCTCACTATGACAAATGACAGAGTACTCTATCCCATCATGATCATCAAGTACATGGAGGAGAAGAGCAAGAAGGGTGAGACGCACCAGACATTCAAGATGGCTACAAGGTGGCTTCGCTTCGAGATACTGTGTAGGGATAAAAGACACTAATGGATGATCTGCGAGAGGATCATCCACGAGTGCACGCTACGCCGTTCTAGTTGCATATGCACTTGCAACAAACCTCTTCTTCTGCATAGGCCCCGCTCGCATGTCATGGCCGTATGTTCGATGGTAGCAAAACATCCCGGCCAGTACTTCTTTGACTATTTCAACAAGGAGGTGATGCAAACTTTGAGTGCAGATGTATGCTTACGGCGTGGTTGACCATTTCATTGGCCATCCACCTGGAAGCAACTTATCTTGGCCGGACATTGATAGGCTGAAGGGAAAGATGGGCGGCGACAGGTAAGATGCATCAGGAATGATATGGACGTAGCAGAAGCGGACGTCGTACGAAGAAGTGCTCCATTTGCACGGAGTTTGGACACACCTTTAAGAAAATATCCTACGAGAAATCCACAGGACGAAGGAGACATCGGCAATCCAGAAGTCACCGTGGGAACCTCATTCGACCGCCGCTGAATGTTATGTAATGTAATGTGACGACGTTGCGCTGAATGTTATGTAATATTTTTGTGATTTATTGACAAAAGATGTTATGACGTTGTGTCGAATGTTATGTATTATCAGTGTAATTTATCGATAAAATATGTGCTTGAAAATAATCAGTAAAAAAGCGAGTAAAGTTGTTTGTTCTGTCGCCATTTAGAGTGGCGACACGAACATGTTGAGCCCTTGTCACCGGTGGCTATGTTCGTGAATGACGACAATAGCTTAGTTGTATTGAAAAAAAATCAACTATTTTATTTTTATAATTTTTTAAAATTAATATAATTTTTTAAAATTATTCCAAATGCATCTCTGACAAGTTGCTGCAGCTGCACTTACCACGACTTGGAAGGTGTAGTCGAACGCGAAGACGTCACGCTTCGTCAGGAATTTATCGACGAACGGGCCGGTGAAGAGCAGCACGGCGGATTGGTACGGAGAGGATTGGTACAGGAGCTGCGTGGACGACACCTTGAGCCTCCTCTGGATTTGGTTGGTCAACTTCGTTCAAGGTGAAGCTCAAGGATGACATGGACATGAATATTCAGGGTGCAATTAACTGTGTCTAAGAGACCGTAAGATGTGAGGGCGGAGCAGAAGGATACAATCTGGCTGACGCACGTCGCGGCGATGGTGAGGACTGCGATGACTGAGCCGAGGAGATTGAGCTGGAGATCGGTGACCGATGCGATGCCAACTCCCAGGAGGAGGACCATGAGAGCGGCCTTGATGCTCTTGCTGCATTGTTCAAGATTGTGAAGCATGAGAAGAATGCTTCTTCGCTTGCATAATACTACTCAACTTGGTACATGATCAGCAGTGTGTTCAAGAACAGCGCAAAGAGGTTCTGTAATGTAAGGAATTTGAGAAGCACCTGAACTTCTTGCTCAGAAAGAAGGTTTCCAAGAGCACGGTGAAGGGTATGATGGCCAGCTTGGTCATCTGCAGCATGAAACAACCGTAAATTCAGAAGTAACAAAATAGGAGCAGTACGAAATATCAGCAGTTGGGGTTCAGCAAAACGGAGGATGCTTGCCTGGTAGAAGCCAACCGAGTTGAAACCAAGGCAAAGGTTGAGGAGACCAATGGAGATGCCATTGAGCAAACCGAAGGAGATGACGGTCTGCGCGTCGATCGGCTTCGCCTCGAAGAAGCGCAGTCGCTGCGCGACGTGCAGCGTGCAGAAGGTCACTATCAGGTGCCAGCTCGTCAGCGTCGTCGCTGCATCCCCAAACCCCAAACACGCAAAATCAGAAACTTCTCTGCACAGATCAACAGTACACGTACCCGACAAAAAAAATTGTCGGACGGAGTAACTAGAGTACCGAAACTCTGAAAGTAGTAGTACTGACCGAAGAAGAAGCCAAGGGTGCTGATGAGGTACTTGTTGCAGATGACAATGGCCACCGACGACGTCACCGAGAGGCCCAGCGCTCCGGCGACGCCGATCTGGGAGGCCCCACCGTCCGACGACATCTCCTTGCCGACGGTCGCTTCCTCCTCCTCCCTGGTGGAAGATGAATGCCCCGTCGGTGAACAAGAAAGTATGTGAATGAATCTTGAAACAAGCAATGGATAGGAGGAGCAAGAACCGGTTAAGTTGCCTCCTTTTTCTATAGGTTTTTTCGGTAAACACGTGAGCTCAGCCAGGAAAATCGAGCGTTGACATGGCTTAATGTTTCATGTCAGCTTCATCTGTACTTGTGCCGTAGTTGTGCGTATATTAAACAAGCGTCCAAAGGCGTGGAGCTAATCCTGAGATAGCTCATGACTTCATGGCTCATGCATTGACACACTCGATCGATTCGTACATGTTCTCAAATCAAGGTAGTTAGAATGTAAAATGGAGTTCTTGATGCGAGTTTATCCTAATCATATGCTAGTTGTGTATTACTTCCATCTTAATTACACCATGGTTTTTTTAGGCCTTCCTCTCCCTTTAGTCTTGATTTGAACAGGCTGAAGTTTTCCACGAATGCTACTACACAACAAGCAACACACAGTGACGTACCCCGAATAATCGATCCTTACAAGAACACAATTGGGACAAGGCAGCTTCAAGTGGCAGTTTGAGTGTTTCTTGCAGACTACCAGTCTGCACATTTGTTGGGTGGTCGCATCAGCATAGAATGGACTGGCACTTCGAGTCTTCGACTTACTAGAAGATGGTGATGTATAAAATAGTACTACATTAGTACTACGTCTCATTAGTGACCACATGCGATGTGTCCAGTTACCGAGGTAAATATGCTTAAGAGCACTCGAGAGTAGTAGGGGTGTCGGCGGATCGAATTCTATGGATAAAAAATAGGATAAAACGGATAATTAAGATTTAATTAACACTTTTTTTTTAGTTTCAACGTATTCGATCAAATAATTATATGAATGCCCGATAAAATAAATAATTCGGATCCGATTGACACCCCTACTCAAGAGTGTCGTGTACAAGGAGCATGGGCAGGGGCAGGGTTAAACTTCGAGCCACCGGGAAACAATGCGAGGGCTAGAATCAAAAGTCCATATCAATATTTTTTTCATAGCCTAAAAATGCAAATATGACACAAGAACAGCCGGTTCCCTGGCCTGCAAGGGCACGAGGAGTACTTAACCTAATTAACTAGGCTGAACTTCTGGTCCTGAACGGTAGTACAGTATATCAATTATTGAAACCATTTCCAAGGAGATCAAGTGGCACCTCGAATCAAAACGTGGGAGGAAGAGCTGAAAATCTGAAATAGGAAATTTCCCCCGATTCTTACAGAAACTGACGCTCACAAGAATTTTTATAGAAAACTGTTTAATTCATCCAGTTATCGGAGAAAATTCCTGCGTTCGGACTTAAACCCAGATTAATTCTTGCATCACTAAGAAGAAACAGGTGTAGCTCGCGGAGATATTTCCGTCCGGACGGCGACCTCTGCCCAGAATTAGTTAGGTGTGACACGCAATTTGTGAGACGAGGATTGCATAGGGGGCAAAAAGAGGAATGTGACCGGTACGGCGCTGCCATGCCAGCCCACAGCCGCCGAGTGACGTAAAATTAGGCCTACACTAGTGGTTGGTAATGCTCCGATCCACTGATTTGAGTGCCAAATTTGGCAGCTCCATGGACAGCATTGCTGTGGCACACTAATGAAACCGAGTAATCTACTGGTTTGGTGGCTTGGTGCGCATAACATAAGGCGTCGCCCATACCAAACCTGAAGTCAAAACTCTGCCTAATCGCCAGCAGGTAGGGCAGGTAGGGCTTAACCTGTTGTGGTTATAAAGGGGCACGTTCGAATCCCTCCACTTACATATTTGTACATGTTGTATAACGGCTTTTTCTTTGATTAACCTAGAGACTCAATGGTCGAATTTATATTTTATAAGCTTACAAATAGATGCCATTTGAATTTTCAGGACCGGTTTGGAACGTTCAAATTTCATAGAAACTATTCAATTCCGGCGTTTCAAAACTTAAAACACGCCGCTTACACCAAAGGTCAAATGCAGTCGCACGTAACCGAAGCCCGGAGGCAGTCGTAGGCTGCCGTGGGCTCTATCCATAACCACGCACACAAATCAAAACCAAGAAAATTAGGAAGCCAGAGATGTCGCTAGGATTCTTATCCGTAACTCGATCGACCAAGCAACAAAACATCTTCTCTCCGTCATCGGAGGAAAAAAAGGGCTATGTATGTATGTAAAAGACAACAGCACAGGGAAATCAACGAACCTCTTGCTCGATCGATCCTCAGTAAATCTTCCAACGACGAGAGAGAGAGAGAGAGAGAGAGAGAGAGTCGTTCTTCTCTCCAAGGAGGGAGACTGGGAGAGGGAAGAGAAAATGGGTTTTGTTAATCGATCGTGAGTTGTGGGACTGGAGATGATGAGGCCATGAGGAGGGAAAGTCTTCGAGAGATGGAGGGTAGGTGGGGAACAACTCAAACGCCGCCGTCGCTCTCATCGGCACATCGCCATGGTGCCTCTCTCAAACACCCACGCCTCCGATGTTCTCCACCTATGACTTGTGGGTCCCACACAAAAGATGCACGCAGAGCACACATGGGCAGAGTTAAAAAACCCGGCCGATTTACCGGTCGGAGCCGGGAAAAAAATACCAGTTAATTTTTTAAAATTCAAATTTGAATTTTTTGACTCCATAATATCCTTCCCTAGTTGATTTAGGCATTGTTATGCTAGATTATGTATTGAAACATTAGTTTTTAGTATATTTAGCACTATTTAGTTTACCCCTCCCACCCCACGACAAACCGACGACGCGTATGAAAAAAGAAATGTTGCCTCGCTTGTCTTCCCTCTCCTTCCACCCCACGTCAAACCGCCACCCGCATGGAAAAAGAACCGTCGGTTGGTGGTGACGGGGGGCAGGGGCTTGGTTCTGAATTATGAATTATGAGGTGTTTGACATGATTTTCTTTGCGATGTGTTATTTGGACTTCTTTTTTGAGGTTCCGTTGCAACGCACGGGCACCCTACTAGTAAAACATAAATGATGACTTTTTATGCACAACTTGAAATACTTTCTTATTAATATTTGCATTATTCCAAATTTAAATTTGCTAATTACCATTTTCTGGTTTTTCTCGGTTTTTCCGGTTACCGGTCCGGAGAAAATCCATATTTAAAATTTGAAATTCAAATTTGGCCTGATTTTTAAATTTCCAGAACCGACCGTTCTGATTATCGACCATCGTAGGGATCTTCCTCGATATCGAGATTTTGATCCTGCATGGGGACACAACTCATACGAATTTCGCCCTTTTGGGCTTGTTTGTATATGAATGGATTAGAACATATCTTTTCAAATTGGAAGAGGTTTTAGTTTAAATTTTGAATCAATCCGAAGAAACTGAGTTGGATCACAATGTATCCAAACAAGCCCTAATTGGTATGGGACCTGTGAGAATCTGAAAATTCAAACTAATCTAAACAACGCTAATCGATAATTAGTAGTAAATAAAATTCATCTAAATAAAAACAAAACATAAGCTCAGTATTGAACAAGCCGCCAAACAATTTCATATAAGATTATGTTATCAAAAGTCCACAAAAGAATTTATAATATGAATTATTACAACACCAATACAACATCGATATAACTCACAGTCGATTACAAAAATCCTTTACAATCAAAGGTAAAAAATTAAGTACAAACTCGGAATTAAATTGCAATCATTATTTACATCGGATCAACATACAAGAATTCATTATAAGCAAAAGTAAAACATTCATACAAGCTCAGAATTAACTACAGAAATTCTTTACATCAAAGCATAAATGAAAAATTACATCAAGTGATTAAATTACAAAACAAAAACTATTGCATGCTTGGTAGCCTCAATCAACCGCATCTCTTTTCCACGTATCGCCAGCCCGTAGCACCTTCCCGAGCCAATCCAAAGTCCTGCCACCTTGCCATTCCATTGTAAGTAAAAGCCAACAGACCAAAAAACAAATCAAATCAATAGATTGAAGTTAGAAGTGAAGAAAGACTGTCGTCAGATCACTTGAAGCTCATTGAGGTTCCCAAACTGACCTAGGTCAGTTGGCGTCCTCTCACTTCGGTGGGTTTCATCACCTAGTAGTTATAGAAAATCTAACACCCATATTCTACCGACTTACCTGAACCGCAGAAAATTCGACTTACCTGAACCGCAGAAAATTCGATAAATAGTGCCTTATGGACCATTGGTCCATAGCTATTACCCAGCTGAACAGTAACATCAGAGAGGGGAATGGATGAGATGAGGGCAATATGGGCATGACACAGTAGGGGGCAAAGCTAATAGCCAACCACAACAAAGCCTCATATAGAAGCCCCTCTTTCACAGGCACAGCCGAAGCCTCAAGCACAAACCCAACTCACAGCCACTTGCCCACTCCAATGGATCAACGGCCCGAACAAGTACGATAAGACATTCATCCAGCAGAAGTACAAATTAAATTACACGGTGCCACCCGAGAACTTCATCCGTTGGAAACCTTACACGGTCGAGAGCGGGGAAGACAAGGAAAAATCAGCGATGATGCCTAAGATACGAGGGTGGTGATGCAAGACCCCCAAACAGCTTGCTGATGACGACCGGGCCGAGCACGCGGCGGACAAGAGGAAGGCACTCATGGTCCCCGATGCTCCTACTAAGCGGGTGGTTACTTGCGAGGAGCTCTTGGAAGCCCAGTACAGGGTTGCCTTTGGGACTGGTCACACCTACAGGTTTGCATGAGACAAGGTGAAGGCATCCATGAGCCCTCAAGACTGACTTCTTTTCAATCCACCAGTTTTTCCGATTCCAAAAAGACGCACATGTATTCTACGTGTAGATCGGTTTGATGATTTGTGCATATTATCGTTTGTATCGTACAAATAGCGGGACAAACAAATGCACGTAACCAACACTGCGCGCCATGTAATTTGCACTAACATTATGAAGTCTTACTATTGCAGTTGAGATCCCATCTTTTCAATTTAATTCCCAAATCATTCTATATTTAATATTTTGTTCTTTTTCAAAATAATTCGGTTGCACAAATATTACACTCGTAACAACATCGTGGGTGCAATTAAACTATAAGGGATTTAACCACATCGTCAACAAACTCCAGCTTCTTTAAGCACTATAAGATATTTCAAAATAACTTAGTAAAATCCTATCAAAATATAGATATATATTTTTTAAATTTTTTTAGATCATATCTCCATTTGGTTTGGCAACAGGAACGTGTCGCTATTTCAAATGACAATTTGCTTCTCTGTCGCCATTCCGAATAGTGACAAAAACATTTAATACTGTTTGCTGGGCGACAAGGCTCGTGCCGCCAATCTAACTAGCGGTTGGTGACAGGGGTATGTCATCATTTCAAACAACGATAAAAGTCCATTTTTGTAATTTTATTAAACAGAATTTTTTATGTAATTATATTAAAAATGTATTATTTTAAAAAATTGTCTTTATTTTTCTCCTTTTATAAGGTAGGAGAGGATGAAATTACGTAATTATTGCTAGAAATACAGATCACCTATTTATTCTGTTGTGTGTTATTGGTTTACATTAGGGTGTACACGAATTGAATTACTCTTTTTTTTAATGAGGACAACGAAACGTGACTTTGCAACAGATTTGGGGTGGATCAGAGCGCAATAGCGGTGGTCGGAGCGGGATGAAGAGGTTAAGGCAATGGTGCATTTGCCGGAGAGGAGACCACAACGACGCTTTGTGAACAACTGAGCAATGTGGAGACAGAGTTGGATGAGGGTAAAGGGTAATCGACAACGAGAGAAGATGGCTCTATGTGAGCGGCATCATGCAACAATGATAACGCGCGCAACGGCCGTGACGAATGGTGTGGCGGCATGGTGTGAGGTTCCTGTTAAGAAACCGGGTCTAGGACTCCGGAGAGTCCTGGCCCAGTTGAACTCCTCATCCCCTGAAGTCTATAAATAGAGGGCCCCCCTCATTGTAATCTCGATGATTCCGAAGCAATAAAGCGAAGCCTGAAGTCCTCTCATATATCTGTGTTCAATCTACTGTTGTGTTCTTGTGTTCTTCATTCGTTCTTACGATTCTGAATATTGTATACGAGGTACCCGTTCGGACTGGAGTCGTCAGCGACGGTTACTCAACACGTTATCAGCACGATCGACTCTCCTCGCATCGAAAGGTAACCGTCGAAGAACGCTCTCGTATATTGAATCGTATTTTCTAGATTGTTTTCAATTATGCAAATTTGATTTTCTAGATTGGTTTTCTGCGGTGCAAATCCGCTCTAATCTACCGCGAGCAGACTTGAAGTCACCGGCACAATACCGATCGGTGGATTGTACGAAAGATCGGATGTTGATTGTATCGCAGATTATTGCATGAACAGTAAATTTTTTGATGAACAATATTTTTTTTTCTCTCTCTCTCTCTCTCGTACAAACAGTAAGTACGACAAAAAAAGGGGAACACGGTCGGCGCACGACTTCGATCGTCGCGCCCGGCTAACAGCATCACCCATCCCCACCGGTGTCTTGCGCCCGACCACCCAACCGGCGGCCGCCGCCGCAACGGCCGTGCCACCACCGCCGAAGCCACCACCCTCCCCACCCCACGGCCGCCGCAGACAAACCCCCACGGCAACATCACACGGAAGGGAGAAGGGAATACGGCCATGGAACCGCCGGCCACCTCCTCGCCTCGCCGCGCCACGCATGGAGCAAGCCCGCGGCCGTGACCGCCGCGCGTCGCGACGCGCATCCGCCACCTCCCGCAGAGGCGACGCGCACCTCGCCCCGCCGCCTCGGTCGTCACCGGCCGCCGCCTCTAAGGCACCGCCGGCCCCATCGTGATGCGCCGCCGAAAAGGCGCGGCCGTCGCAAACACCAGCCGGCGACCACCGCCAGTCGAGCTCCGCTCGGGGCCGTGGCCGCCGCTCGGCCACCCACCGCTCTCCACGCCTTGTGCGCCGCCGCCGAGCCTCTCGCGCAGCTCCGACGAGCTCTGCATGGGCCACCGCCGCGCCAACCGCCGGGCGGCGCCGCTGAGTCGAGCTCCGCTCGAGAGCGGCCCAAGCCGCGGCAGGGCTCCGGCCGCGGCGGCTCCCATGAAGGGAGCCGCCGCCACCCGAGAGGAACTCGGGGGTAGCGAAACCCTACCCCTGAGTCCCCCGCCCCCGCTGGGTTTTTATGCCGGTGGAACGGGCCGGCCCGTATAACCGGGCGCCAAGAAAAAAAGGGAAAAAAGAAGAAAACGAAAAAAAGGCTATTTTGCAAAAAGGGCCTCGATTTTTTCGTAAATTGCGCGAAAAATTTCTCAGAACTGAATTTATCACGTTTTAGCCTCTGGAAATTGCAAAATGCACCGAAATTCATATTCTAGCAAAAAGGGCGCGTGAATTCAAATTTTGAATCGGTTTTTTGCATTTGAATCATATTTTACCTTGTTATTATTATCTCTATGCAATTTATTTACTGTATTTTGATTATTTGTGATTATTTATATTACTTTTAATCACTGAAAATAGCAGTAAGTCATGAAAAATGCATAGAAAAATACGGGAACATTATAAGAATTTTTGTAACTATTTTATGCAAGTTACCAGCAGTAATGTTATACACTCTTTGCATGAATATGCAGATAATTGGCATTACAAACCGGGAGTTCGAAGAGCTGGCCCAGCATGGCCACAATTATCTAACTTGGGCATCAGATGTCGAGATTGTACTTGGAGCAAAGAAGCTCCGTGCTGCTATTGGACTTGGCACCTTGAAGGATGCCGCTCCAACTGCTGAGGAGAATGATCAAGCACTTCATTTCCTCAGACACCATCTCTGCCTAACGCTCAAGAATGAGTACATGGCAGAAAAGAACGCACTAGCCTTATGGACCGCACTGAAGAAGCGGTTTGAGAAGCTAAAGTACACCATCCTTCCTCGTGCAGAGCAGGATTGGAACCGACCGCGTTTTGCTGACTATAAGACCGTGGAAGAGTACAATTCTGCATTGCACATAATTTGTACAAGTCTTCAACTATGTGGTAAAGTAACCACAGACGAGCAGAAGATAGAAAAAACTCTCTGTACCTTCCACCCCAACGCGGTGCAATCCGCACGCAACTATCGGCAGGATGGCTACAAGGAGTATACCGAACTGATCGATATCATGCAAGTTGCGAAGTTCAAGATGACGTTCTCCGAAAGAACTACATCTCACAGCCACCTAGTAGCAAAGTTGGTCATGAAGTCAACGCAAGCAACTACAAGGTGAGAAAGCCTCACTCAACAGAAAGAGGCAGGAAGGGTAAGGTCATGGGTCGCAAACCAAGCAAACTGGCCAAGCCAAGAAGGGCGGACAAAAGAAGCGCGACGAGAAGCTATATGGTCAGCAGGACCAAACTTGCTACAAATGTGGCACTTGGGGTTATTGGTCACGTGTTTGCCATGAGTCACAGCACATGATCGATGCCTTCAAGGCTAAGAAGAAGGGCAAAGGACAGCATGAGGCACACCTCGGCATTGCAAGCACAGAGGATCCACAATCATGGGATGCACCCATGCATGCGGACAGCCCGATGGCAGCCCCCATCACACCTTCTTTGGACATCGTAGCAGCAGCAGCTATAGTTGCCGACGAGGAGCAGATGAACGTAGCGCAGATCCAGGCAGAAGTATCTTCATACTTCGCTGATTCAATCTAGTGCACGCATTGCACTTAGTTTTATAATCATTTGCAGTTTTTGGTTGTAATAGAATAATAATTTTGCATAATGGTTGTAAGCTCTAGGAGAGCAAAGAAATAAATTATTATTATGAGTCCCGCACGACTTTTTCTCGTATTAATAAAGGCAAATTGTGTTTTATTTTGAAGTATTTTATATGTATGGTTGCTTGCTACCTTATATTAATAAATATTTTATATGCATATCAGAATGCGTGTGGCGCCATTTGGAGGAAGTATGCTTAGCAGACAGCGGCACAACGAATATCATATTAAGAGAGACAATTTTTCCAGTCAATCAGCAAGAATGCTGGTAGTCTTACGACAATCGCAGGCAGTGATACTTGTGTAATAGGCTCAGGAAGAGCCACAATTATATTCCTGATGGGCACAACATTGGTCATTGAAGAAGCCTTGTTGTACACAGAATCGACTAGGACTCTCTTATGCTTTAAAGATATTCACGCTAACGGTCTCCACGTAGAGACTGAAGAAGAGTATGGTAAGGAATACCTACTCATTATAAAGCGCGAGGAAAATGGAAAAAGAGTATTAGAAAGACTTTCTTCATATGAATCTGGGCTATACTACACTCATATTAAGGCATCTGCAGCTTATACTGTCCTGAAAATAACTTTTAGAAGCTCTAAATTTTTCTGTCTCTGGCATGATAGATTAGGCCACCCCGGTCTTAGAATGATGAGAAATATAATTACTAATTCTCAGGGACATAATATCAATGTAAAGAATTTCCCGAATCCATAAGATTTCGTGTGCCCTGCATGTGCCACCGGGAAAATGATTACTAGACCCTCTACTATGAAAGTAAAGGATGAAATCCCTGCATTCCTGGACCGTATCCAGGGAGATATTTGCGGTCCTATATAGCCCCTGTCAGGGCCATTTAGGTACTTTATGGTGCTCATTGATGCTTCCTCGAAATGGTCGTATGTATGCTTATTGTCTACGAGAAACCACGCTTTTGCAAAGCTGATCTCGCAGATAATTAAGATTAAGAATAATTTCCCTGATCATCATGTGAAGTCCATCAGGATGGACAACGCCGGAGAATTTACTTCAAAGACATTTGATGATTATTGTATGGCAATGGGAATTACCGTTGAGCACTTTGTACCACATGTCCACACCCAGAATTGACTAGTAGAAGTATTAATTAAAAGAATTAAATTTATTGCCCGACCGCTCTTGCTGAATTGTAATTTACCAACTACATGTTGGGGACACGCAGTCCTACATGCAGTAACTCTCATCAATTTTCGACCATCAGCATATAACATCCATTCACCTATGCAACTAGCACAAGGGTCAACACCGAAAATCTCCTATCTTCGAACGTTTGGTAGTAAGGTTTATATACCTATACCACCACCACAGCGAACTGCAATGGGCCCTCTCCGAAAGTCTGGGATATACGTTGGTTATGAGACAACATCCATAATCAAGTATCTGGACCCCATGACTGGAGATTTGCATACAGCCCGCTTCGCTGATAGCATATTCGATGAGGATAGTTTCCCGTCATTAAGGGGATGAAATCAACCCCTTGATGAAAAATGTCAGGAACTGACGGGAATCCATACACATAACCCGCTCACTAGTGAAACAAATAGAGAAGTTCAGAAGATAATTAATTTGCAAGCATTAGCGAATCAACTGCCTGACCACTTTAGTGATTTGAAAAGTGTGACCAAGTCACATGTGCCTACACGCAATGCGCCGGAGAGGGTTGAAATACCAAAGAAAATTAAAGGTTTCCCAAATCCCGTCCAGAGGCCTCAGAATAAAAAGACGAGAACTTCGGCCCTTCGAATCCCAAGTAACCGGGGACGCCTGGCGAAAAAGGATAAGAAGGACTTGACACGGCCGATCACTGAAGTTCCTCATAACCAGAAGGGGAGCCAATTGAGACCTGGCATCGGTATGGAGCCTTCAGTAAAAGGCATACCAGATTTGAATATTCCCACAGAGGGAGACATCAGCATAGATGTGTGCGCACACATCGGAGCTGAAAAACTAAAGGGACTTACCCTCGCAATTGAAAGCAGCGGTAAGCAAGTAGACGCATTAGAAGTATCGTCCCATAAAGAAATAGCTATAAATTATGTGACCACAGGAGAATCTATGAATAGAACAACAACCAATGTCGACATTTATTTTGCAAAGAAAATTGCCCCAATCATCGATCTTGATCCAGAGTCTGCATTGCTCGCTGAATGTAAGAAAAGATCAGATTGGAAAGATTGAAAGAAGGCAATAGAAGCAAAATTAATATCTCTGAATAAAAGAGAGGTATTTGGGCCTATAAGCCATACGCCTCCCCGTGTGCACCCAGTAGGGCATAAATGGGTATTTGTTCGAAAGAGAAATAAAAACAATGAAGTTGTAAGACATAAAGCAATGCTTGTTGCACAAGGTTTCACCCAACGACCAGGAGTCGATAATGAAGAAACTTATTCCCCGATCATGGGCGGAACTACCTTTAGATATTTAATCTCAATGGCAGTAAACTTGAATTTGGAAATGAAATTGATGGATGTGGTAACTGCATACCTTTATGGGAACTTGGATTCAGACATTTACATGAAGGTACCGGAAGGTATCCCTGTCCCGAACCAAGACAGAGCAAATAGAAATCTATACAGTGTGCAACTCAGAAAGTCACTGTCTGGGCTGAAGCAATTAGGCAGAATGTGGTATAATCGTTTAAGCGACTTTCTCTGCAAGAAAGGCTACACGAACAATGAGGATTGTCCCTGTGTTTTTATACGGCGATCCCATGATGGATTCTGTATAATCTCAGTACATGTAGATAATCTGAATATCATCGGGACCATGGAAGATATTAAGAAAGCAAGCTCTTACGTGGAGTCAGAATTCAAAATTAAAGACTTGGGTAAACCCAAATACTGCCTAGGCCTGCAGCTTGAGCATACCCCTGAAGGGATTCTAGTACATCAGTCAACCTACAGTCAGAAAGTGTTGGAAATATTCGGCTTTGAAAAGGCATATCCTTCGAAAGTGCCAATGGTCGGGAGATCCTTACAGCAAGACAAGGACTTGCATACGAAAAATACTAGTATGGATGGGAAGCTTATGAGATGGGGAATGCGATGGTATAACATGCATTGAAGCTTTCATGATCCTTAGTTGTGTTTGGAAGGAGAGAAGGAGATGAGATGAACTAGTGCTATTGCTTGACTAGAAATGGCTTGGCTGTTGGGGGGAAGAGAAAGTGATGTGAGGTGTGTCGGCTGGAGAAGGAATAGCAAAGAAAGGGGGAATGCAGTGAGATATTGCTCTCTTGGGTAAAGAAATGGCAGTGAATTGAGTGGAGATGGCTGTGTGGGGAGGGGTGCTGTTCGGCTGAGCAAGAAAATGGACAATGGGGTGCACAGTTGGGATAAAAAAAATGGCAAAGCAATGAGTTGCTTTGGGATGGAAATAGAAGATGGCAGGGAGATAAAAGGATAGATGGCAATGAGGGTGACATGGCTGTGGGAGTGCTCCAATGAGAAATGAAATGGTAGAAATAAATAGCAGTGTATTTCTTCCTCAATTTCTCCAACTCGATAAAATGATCTCGCATGCGAGAACTAAAGGTAGGAATGGATTGCCCTCGCAATACCGAATGCAGCGATATATTTTGTATTGACGAATTCTAGATTTTTATTGGTGATTGCGAGGAGACAAGTTGGAAAAATAAAGAATGAACACGCAGGTATTTCGTCTGCTACTTATTTCCTCATTTTTGTGAATTCTCTCAAACTGCCTTGCATGCGAAAAAAATTACAGAATCGGGTTGGTCGTGCGATGCTGATCGCGGTAGTATGACATGCATGGCTTGGTTTTGAGGTTTTGGATGAGATTTGAAGGAGAGAAGTGAAAGTAGTTAGCAGGGATGGCAGACGAAAAAGATGACCGAAAAAGACGGGACACACAGGCGTTTCGCCTACGGTCGGTCGAGCTAGAAAGGAAAGCGAAGATACTGATGCATGCATAATTATATGAATTTTGTGATGCTTGCGAATCAAGAAATGAAAATAATTAATTTTAATTACAGTCTTTAAGACCTTCGATATAATATCGATAATTATTACTTGATGAGAGAAAATTACAAAACAAGCTTTAATGCCTCAATTTATATTTAAAATAATTATGCAGAGTTTAGATTGTTAATTATAAATTATAAATCCCATTCGTTTTATTTATCTATCAAGTTTGCATTTTAAAATTCCATTTCAAATTGACCAAGCAAAATAAATAGGGAACCAATAACCACCAAAAGTTCTAGAAAAATCCAAACAAGCATTTCAGAGAATATAGAATCCAACTAAAATATTCCCACAATTTAAATCCTTTTAGTTTTTCTCTGACTTCAAATGAAGCTTTTGAATGGGAGACGATGTATTAGATTACTAGTTTTTTTTAAAAAATTCTAGTCTTCACATAACACAGGATTATCAACATATGGGTTACATAAAAAGTTTTATAAACTCCAAGATTTCACAAGTACACATTAGATGCTTAACTAATCCAACTTAGGGATTTGGGCTGTTACACTTGATGACGCACATCTTTACTTCAAATATGAATTCTTGACAAGTGATGATCTTTCACTTGATAATCATCAACACATGATGATCTTTCACTTGACCTCCATCAGCACATGATGGGTCTTCTCTTGACTTGATGATCAACTCATGATCATCTCCTCTTCGAGATCTTGACACGCATCAACACATGGTGCATCCTTTACTCCAAGCTCTTGACTTCAATATCATCAACAAATGATGATCTTCTACACTCCGGAATCTTGACTTGAACATCATCAACACATGATGATTTCCTTCATCCCGAGTCTTGACTTGATGACGATCAACTCATTACGTCATCCAAAGTCTCCATCATCATGAAACATAACCTATTTATCTAACTCATGAAAAATGTTAGTTCCACAATATGATTATCATTAATTATCACAACGTACCATTAACTCATAATGGTGGGACAAGATACTTCAATCTTTCCCTCTTTGGTAATTGTTGATAACCACTTCAATTGCAAATAATTAAATGTAGATAAATATGAGTATATATGAACTACATAAGTTTTATGTACTCAAGTATATGTTTCAAAGTAAAGATCCTTAATATACGTGGAAAAATGAATATGGATCAATACTAATGAAACCACAAAACATAGATTGAACTCCCCCTAAATATGTGCATACATGAATGTGTAATAAAAATATATGCACATTATTTAAGTTAACCTTTCAGTGTAGTTCAACCTATATTTTGGATCCGAGGAATGCACCAAGATATAAGAATATGATGTCGACTGCATACCATTTGGATGATTTCACCTTTTTATCCAAATAAGACTACACAATAATGAAAGTGTTAGTCTCACATATAGATTTGTCATTAATCATTAAAATACTCCATTAACCCATAATGACGGGTCTAGATTCTTAAATCCCATCCGTTTTGGTGATTGATGACAAATCCTTTATCAATAGCAACAATTGGATATGAATCATCGTAAATTATGAAGTTAAGCCATTGAACTATGTTTATGCACTCGACATGAGGGCTGCCGCCGCTGTCGCTCAGGAGCACGAGGGCTGCCACGGCGCCGCACCTCGTAGCGTGAGCCGGGGACCACCTGTCGCCGTCACTCGGTTGGAAGGGAAAAGAATCAGAATCGGCTGAGCTTTGTTTGGTTGGAAGATTTGTTTAGTTGGAAGGAAAAAAACCGGGAGGAGAGGAAGTAAAGAAGAAAGCTTTGTTTGGTTGGAAGGGAAAAATTGGTCGAAAAGTTATGTATGATTGGGTAGAGGTAGACATCGCGATTCGACGGAACGTTGATGCGTGAAGGGTTGTCGTGATAGTGGGAGATACGCGTGACATATCTTGATAGTGATTTGCATTGCTCCAGTTGTTTGAGAAGATGACCCCTGAGGTGATTGATGCTTCGAGAAAGGAGGAGGGAGAGCCGCAATGAGGACGGTAGAAGAGAAAAGGAAGATAGTTGTCGAGACTACTTCCTCGCTAGTAACTTAAGGCCATGGGAATCATGTTACAGGACCTCTTTGCAGCGGGTATGATAGTCCAAGGGCTGGTGCAGGGTCATTTGACCTAAAGCTGGAGCTGATGCCGAATGATATAAAGTTGGAAGGAAGTAAGAATTACCCGAGTTGGTCTAGAATGTCTCAATTAATTCTGAGGACGAAGGGGGTGGAGCACTACCCGTGGGAGACTTGTGCTGAATCTGTAGATAAGGCGAGCATGGATTGGAGGATGTGGAATACCACCAACTCTGTAGTAATAGCTTAGTTGCTAACTTCGATGTCTCCATCCATCGCTCGGATGGTGGAGATGATGCAGAGTGCACTGGCGATGTGGAAAACGCTGAGCAACATGTACTCCAGGGTAGGGAATGCAATGATGATGGTGGAGGTCTAGGGCAAGGTGGAGGTCCTGAAACAGGAGGAGAAGACCATCCAGGAGTATTCTAGTGAACTGCAGCAACCGTGGGCGGATTTAGATCACTATAATCCACTGCAGTTAACATGTGCTAGTGATATTGAGGCTGGCAAGGTGTGGCCACAACGCAGACGGGTTACACACTTTCTAAAGGGACTGAACCCAAAGTTTGAGAGTGGAAGAGTTGCTATGTTTCACTTAGCAAACTTGCCTTCTATGGAGGAGGCTATTTCGGCTATGGTGTAGGACGAGCTTCGACTACGAGTAATAGGGGACAACAACCCGGTCAGATCTGCATACGCTATACCAGATGATGGGGAGTGCTACAACTGTGGGATGATAGGACATCTGAGTCGTGCTTGTCCTTCTTCACAGTATGGAGGTCGTGGTGGTCGTGGAGGCTGAGGTGGAGATCGTTGTGGTCGTGGAGGTGGAGGTCGAGGAAGGGGCTAAGTGGGCCCCAGGGCTAATGTGGCCCTGACAGAGGAGGTCACGTCTGTTACACTGACAGGCAATCAAGCTGTGCAATGGGAGAAGTGACATCAAGGAAAGGCATTATAGATTTCTTATGATTCCACCTCCTTTGGCAACTTTGCAAATTATGTCCATGTGGGCGAAGGTCGTCAGGTACATGCACTTGCATCTACATATAAGCACTCTCCTACACATAAGGGCATCCAAGTATGTCACGGTTTCACTTAGTGCTTTTGCTTCTTACACCCCATATACTCATTCTAAAACTGTCCAAACAGCTGATGGAACCTCCCAGCTTTTTCCGGGTGTAGAATCTGTAGAGTGCATACCATCCATTGCTTTATCATCTGTTTTGCATGTTCCCTCTCTAGTCAACCTTCTTTCAGTCAGTTCTATCGATGACCAATTCAAATGCACTATCGCATTTGATGAGGATTCATGTTTGTTCCAGGACAAGAGAACTGGGAAGATGATTGGGATTGGAATAAATCATAATGGGTTGTGGTATATTGATTAGGTTGATGCGGCATTGGCAGTGGCTATAGGAGGAATTGAGGGAGATGTTTTATTATATCATCGTCGCTTAGGATGTCTATTGTTTGAGAGTTTAAGTCAGTTATACCCTGATTTATTCAAAAGGGTAGACAAGAGTAAACTTGTGTATGATGCTTATGAGTTTGGAAAGCATACATGGTCTACATATAGTAGTATTGGCCTTCGAAGTTATGAACCTTTTATATTAATACATTCGGGTGTTTGGGGTCCATGCTCAGTTACTTCTGTGAGTGGTTTGAGGTGTTTTGTCACATTTATTGATTGCTATACTCGTATGACTTGGATTTATATGATGAAACATAAGAGCGAGGTCCTTCGATATTTTTAGGACTTCTATAGGATGGTTGCTACTCAGTTTGACACAAAGGTTCGGATTATTCGATCAAATAATAAAACTGAGTGTGTTAATAAGGAGTTTATAGTGTATCTTTCAAAAGATTACATGTCCAGGAACCCTACCTCAGAATGGTGTGACTGAAAGGAAGAATCGACATTTGTGGGAGGTAGCATGTTCACTCATGTTTCAGATGAATGTGTCAAAGGGATTGTGGAGCAAGGCAGTAATGATGGCAGTGTATCTCGTCAATCGCATGCCGTCTCGAATACTTGGGATGAGCTCTCCAACTGAACTTTTTTTGTCAGCGGGAGTTCAAGGTGCCTCCCAAGGTGTTTGGTTGTATGTGTTTTGTTCGAGATCACCGACCAGCGGTTAGCAAACTAGATCCACAGGAGCGGTTGGCAAACTGGATCCACATGAATTGAAATGTATCTTTATAGGTTATTCACCAAGTTAGAAGGGTTATAGATGCTGGAACTTAGTTGAACGAAAGTTGTTCGTGAGTATGGATGTGACATTATGGGAGTTTGAGTCTTATTACATGAGTGGAGATACTTTTGATCAGTTTTTGGAGTTCTCTCCTATCACTGAAGGTGACAGTCAAGGGGGGGAACTAGGAGAGTTAACGAGAAGAAGAAGTTATTGTGGGGACAATTTTGTGCCCAAACCTAACAGAATATGCGAGAGATATGATAGCCCAAAAGGAATTGAAGATTTATCAGCGAAGACGCTTTGGGAAACAAGGGGAGAAGCCGAGAGATAAGAAGTCTGCACCTGAGCCATCAATGGCGGAGATTTCTGAACAGTCGGCATCGCCACAGCCAGAACAGCCTTCTGAACAATCAGCCTTGCCAGTTGATCCAGTCCCAAATCCCTCCTCGGGTCTCTCTCCATCAAGTTCCTTGCCTCCCCTTGGGGCGAGTGGTAATGTTCATTCTAATCACTCCCGTCTAGAGTTACTACTTGCACAACGTAGAGAAACTAGAGCTAATGTAGGAAAGCCTCCAGTCCGGTATGGCTTTTGGCATGACATGGCAAATTTCATCTTATATTCCTATATCTCACCTGCATACAAAGCATTCATTGCATCTCTTTAGACAGTGCATATTTCAAAGGATTGACGAGCTGCTAAGCAGGATCCTAAGTGGAAGAATGCCACGAAGGAGGAACTTAGTACATTTCAGAAGAACGAGACATGTGATCTTGTTCCACTTCCAGCAGAAAAAAGGGCAGTAGGATACAAATAGGTGTTTACAATTAAGCAAACCCTTGAAGGCAAGATAGAGAGATACAAGACACGGTTGGTTGCAAAATGTTATAGTCAAACATACGGGGAATAGACTATGATGAGACCTTTGCACCAGTGGTGGATATGAGCATGGTAAGAACGTTGATCTCCTGTACTACTAACTTCAATAGCCCCTACATTAGTTGGATGTGAAGAATGCTTTTCTACTTGGTGATTTACAAGAGGAGGTATATATAGATATTCCTCCAGGCTTTGAGAATAGGCAGTCTGAGAGGAAAGTGTGTAAACTCAAGAAGTCCTTATATGGTTTGATGTAGTCTCCAAGGGCGTAGTTTGATAGATTCAGGCGTGTAGTTTGTAGTATGGGCTTTTCTCAGTGCAATGGAGATCATACTGTATTTTATAGGCATAAAGGATCACATATCACTATATTGAAAGTCTATGTTGATGATATTGTGATCACTTGAGATGATGAAGGCATGTGAGGTGAAAGATCTTGGAGCTCTTTGATACTTTCTTGGAATCGAGATTGCTCGTTCTTCGAAGGGTATAGTTCTCTCCTAGAGGAAATATATTTTTGATCTACTGGCAGAAACAGGTATGCTTGGGTGTCACCCTATTGCCCCGCCTATTGATAGGAATCACAAGCTATGTGCTGAGTCGGGAGATCCAATTGACAAGGAAGTTTATCAAAGGATTGTTGGGTGTCTTATCTATTTGTGTCATACAAGGCCTGGTATCTCATATGCAGTAGGTGTGGTTAGTCGATATATACATGATCCCAGAACATGACACATGGATGATGTCTATCAAATCCTGCGAAATTTGAAGAATAGACCTGGGAAAGGCCTTTGGTTCAAGAAGATTCAGCATCTGAATGTGGAAGGGTATTGTGATGCTGATTGGGCGAGCTGTGTAGATGATAGGAGGTCTACCTTTGGATATTGCATCTTTGTGGGAGGTAACCTTGTGTCATGGAGAAGTAAGAAGCAAGAGGTTGTGGCTCGCTCTACTGCAGAGGCAGAGTACAGGGCAATGACATTGAGTGTGAGTGAAATGATATGGATGAAGGGTTTATTGTCCGAGCTTCGGGTATGGAGGAATAATCTCTTGGTTTTGCATTGTGACAATAAATCTGCAATCAACATTGCTAACAACCCAGTTCAGCATGATCGTACCAAGCACGTTGAGATTGATAGGTTTTTCATCAAGGAAAAGTTTGATGGCAGAATATTGAAGTTGGAGTATGTTAAGTCTGGTGAACAGTTGGCTGATTGGTTTACTAAAAGGTTAGGTCCTAGTGAGTGTGTTACAATATGTAACAAAATGGACATGATTGATATCTTCGGTCCATCTTGAGAGGGAGTGTTGGAGAGTTCGTGTTAGATCTAAATAACGAGTTGTATTAGAGTTGGACTCTATTTTGATACTATAAATAAAAGGTGTGAGATCCTACAGGGATAAACACAATAATTCCCCTCGAAAGACAACACAATCCAGTGTATGACCAAATGAATTGAATTGAGAACTTTAGAGAGAGCAATACACATACACATTCTAGAATCTGAACTGCATTTGCAAATGATGAATGAGCAATTTGGGGAGGTTTATAATAGTCTCCCCAAAGCAACTTCGTCAGGATATGAATGGAAGGTTAGTTAGTAAATTGTGATTGCAATATAAATAAAAGAATTGCATCAGTTGTGGTGTGCTGCTGCAAAGTCCTTGTCTGAACTTGGTGATGTTTGATTTTTCTAGTTTAGAATAGAGATGTATATTTGTGTTAACCACGTAGTAACAAAGTAGTTAAGTGGGCAATAAGAAAGGGTAGAAAGGATGTATTTCAGGTAAGGTTTTGATCAAATTGATACAATGAAAGCAGTGGACTTGGGGAGAACAACTTCTCCCTGAGAATATATTAATTATCACTTATTCAATACTGCTTGTTAAATTTATGATGTAGTTGAGTTGAACCCAGTTGGTATTCTTGAAATGCAGTGCTGCCTTCTGCTCTTTATTATTTAATTGACCCTTGCTATCAGTTGAATCGAATGGGTTAAGCCATTGTATGTTGACACCTTTTTTTGGCAAAATAGGCCTCGGGCCGATCCAGCGTGTTTTGGCCGACAAATCAAATTTACACTGTCATTTTCAACTGTTATTTGGATTTTAAGCTGGCAGTTTTAGCTGGGCCTCGGGTCATTGCCCCGGAGGCCCGAGGTCCAGCTCCGCCACTGCCTGCAGTGGCAAAATAGTTCCTACTTTTCCCTTTTGGTCAGAGCACTGTGTTCGCCAATGCACAAAAACACATTTTAGCAATGCCATTTGCTGACCATTAGCTAGTAATTTCTAACAATTGTAGTTAATAGGAGTCATTTTGTAGCTTACTATTTTTTTTCTGTCTGAAACTATAGGTTGTCATTTCCCTCACCCAAATGAGGTCAGTTAATCCTTCGACAAGCAGAACAAATGCAGCTGAGAAATACAAAAAGGTCGTCTCTGTTGACAATCATGATTTTTGGTTCATGGGCTTCGTGTACTACGACAATGCTGTTAAGAATCCGCAGGAAGCACTTCAAGAGGCCCAGAATTTACTAGCCGAGTGATGTGTCTATATATTGGAACTAGCATGTCTCATACATTGCCTGCATCCATACAAAGCGTTATTTGAAGATTCTTGATTGTACTTTTTCTGTTGGAGCAGGTCCGTACTCAGGGATAATTGGATACATCTTATATGTCCAATGCGATTAATTGTCCTAATTCCAATAGTGGTAGTTAATTATCGTTAAATGTAGTCAATTATGATAGTTATTGTTAATTATACTAGTTGTTCATTGTCTTTAAATCTTTAAATGATGTTAATTACGTTTAACATTGTTAATTATCATCAACTGTTGTTAGTTCTCATTAAATATTATTAATTTTGTTAAACGGCATCAAACAAGCTGTTCAGTGGTATTTCAGATATTTCTCATCTCAGAAGCTGCAGTCAGTCTACCTAAAAGGCAGACAGTCAAACACCAAATATCTTCAGCTCAGCCGTTCAGTCTTGTAGCACAGCCAGAGACTATTTTTCAGAAAAACCATAGCCATTTCAAATATACCCTATATGACGCGCTGATGCAGTGGTCGGGGAGTGATTGCTCCGGAGTCAGGTCACTTGCCTAGCCAATGAAAAAGTAGAAGAGGGGAGGGGGGAGTTACAGTGTCGTGCATCCATTTTCATCTCCTTCTATGCTCTGATTGTCCTCGACACTGTTAATTGCTGCCAAATGATGGCTTCGAAACGCTTGATGGAAGGAAATGGTTTGTGCCGCCCATTTCCTCGCCGATGCCTAGGGACGTCCCACGAACGTGGCCGATACAAAATGGGTTTTTGGAGCAAAATCAGATGTCAAAAAATGCTTAAAATAAAGTTTTTAGAGAGCGTTAGCGCGATTGCTTGTTGCTTCGTTTTCATTCGATCCTCTGCTATATCTACATCAACTGCGTGAACTACTACCACGACGTCCACTACGCCATGACGAACGACGACCTCACCAGGACTTCTGCTGCTGCTACTTCTTCCACTGAATTTGGGTATGCCTATCTCATACTTATTGCTTAGTTAGCTTTATTATATGTTGTTGATCTGAACACTGAGATAAGAATGCTAGTTTCTGTTCTTCTAGAAATTTGTATGACTATAGTGTTTTTGATTACATACTTTATGAAAAAAGTAAAAGTTCTTTCTATAATTTACCTACCATATTTTTAAATTAAAATAATTCATAAAATGCTCATATGTTTATCAAATTCGACGCATCAAACGTTTGCGCGTCACTTCTGTAGGCTCACCTCAACTGTTGTTAGTTCAGATCGAGGCTGTTGAGAGCTCAGCTTGTAAAATTTGACCATTGAGATGTCAAAATCTTTGTCCGGCGAGAGATAGTGCCTGCCTGCGCTCAGCTGTTTAATTAAGACACACCTTAGCTATCCTGGCACTGGAATGGCGAACGAAGTCGTCCTATCTGGGTATTTAACCCTTCGAATTGCAGGAGTCCACTTCAAAGTTGAACCACCTTCAAACTGCAGGAGTATTACAGGAATGAGTGAAAAGCCCAAATAAAGGGCAACGTGCATTTTTCTTCCTAACTAGAAAATTGGACATTTGGACCAAATGCTTGAAGTGTGCAGAATTCTGCAGCTGATTGACCAAAATAACACTAACATGGTTTTCAAGATGCTCCGTTCGGCAGCCAAACTGCGACGCCAAACATCGACCATCACCAGAAGAGACAGTGCTTTCCTATGTTTTAAACCTAACCTGCATTCCTGGCTCCTGCTACGCCAACATATGCCGCCATCCTGAGATATCCTCACAACAAGGGAAAATGGTGCATTTTCACATAAAATGAAGATGGCATCAAGAATACCAAAGTGCAAGAATACGGTTTCATGGGATCATCAAATCAAAACAACAAAATTGTCCGTGGGAGTCGTGTCATGGGTTTATTGATGCCATACAAATTAGTTTTCTACGAGTCAACCGTCGCTGTATTCGGCTCTTATTGATTCCTCATTGCACACTGTAATTATACAACGATTTTTTTGGCATTTCTAAACCCTGATCTTCTTTATTTTCAAAACTAGTCCCCTCCCACCATAATTCGCACATTTAACCACTGTACAGTGCACCTACCCCCGTTCCCGGGCGCGGCAGGCCACCTGCCCCGATGGCGGGAGCGACAGGTGACCTGCCTCCGGCCCCGGGCGCGGCAGACCACCTGCCCCCGGTAAATTTCAAAAAAAATATATAAAGGGGAATTTTTTTTAAAAAAAATTGAGATTTAAAAAAATTACATAAAAATCCAAAAAAAAAACTTCATAAATATTACTAAATTTAATTGAAGTTTGTTTTATTCATTTAAAAAATTCCATTTTTCAAAATTTTACAATTAAGCTTTAATTAATCCAATAAAATAGAAATTATTTATTTTATTTGTACTTTCATTCACATGCTTGTGTTTTATCCACCTCTCTTCTTCATGTAGTCATTACAGTTGCATTTAGCTATGCTAACGTGGAGGATTCGATGTCAGTGCGAATGGTTATTTCTAGGATTCCACTAGAAGATGCATACTTGCAATATAGGCTTGCTTTAATGACTCAGTGGAGGCACGGAACCAAAACTACATTAGAGTTCTCGGACGGAAGCATGTTACACGTGTTCATATGGCATAATGGTTCGGCTATTTGCTTTAGTCATCCTCGCTAATACTATGGTACACTGCGACATAAGCATCCGAACTATGTAAGTATATATGCCTTTAGATGATAGTAAAAAACATGGCAGGTAGGCATGTGGACTACTACGAAATGGCCCAACCTACTGTGTGGATCGGTGTCATTTGCCCTTCCTTCCGAGCTCGGCGTTGTAACTCCTCGCCGGCCGCCTTGGCCTCGGCCGTCATTTCCCCCTTTTTCTCGCGAGCCTCGTGCTCCCTGCGCCTGCACGCCTCGAGACGAGCTTTCTCCTCCCGACAGATGCGCTCGTTGCGTTTGTCGTTGCGGCGCTCCTCCTCCCAGATCTCATGGGCCCTTTTAACATCCCACTCCTCGTAGTCGAGAGTCCACTGGTCATATGGGTGAATCTCCTGGTCGATCCACTTGCGATAGCCACATAGCGGATCCAGGGACTACAGGTAGGCACGAGAGGTTGTTAGTCTGTACTTTGAAAGAGAAATAGTAGGGGAACACACTGTAACTGGTCCTTACCGGCTGTCGATAGCTGCTCGTGTCCTAATGGCGGTCGAGATAGTCACAGGAGTAGTTCGCACAACACCAGTAAAGCGTACCCAGGCTGAGCCGCTGCTTGGATTTGAAGAACTTGCGTGTGTCTCTGCACCAACAGAGGGGTGGTGTCTCCCCCTCTGGCGGGTGTTACGACGAACGCTCGGTTGGAACGTTCTGATAGGGGTTGCTACTACGGGGGGCGTCATTGCGGATAACTGACATCCTAGCAGCTCCTCTTGTTTGACCGGCCGCAGTATCCCTTGCTTGTTCGTCCTGGGCCCTAGCAGCCCTTGCTAGTTTGCGGATTTCGTCTCATTGCTTCTTCTGCATCTTGTCCATCCCGATGTGGTGAAGCAAGCTTTGGTGTAGTGTTGGGTTTGATTGTGTAGTGTTCTCTCCCAAATATATTTCTCTTTCTTTTATAAGCCACAGAGTTGGCATGGTATGGTTAATTTTATGTGAGTAGCCTGCGAGGCAAAGTGTTGCCTTGTCTTTCTGAAAAGTTGCTGGCGAGGCAGAGTATTGCCACGTCTTACTTTGCAAGGAGCTGTCACGTTCTGCTTTGCAGAGTCCTGTCTTTTCGGTATGAAAAGCTGAGGAGGCAGAGTGTTATCACGTCCTACTGTGCAGAGTCTGAAAAGCCGAGGAGGTCAGGGTTGTCAAGTTGATCTGAAAAGCATAAACCCTAAACCTAAACTGTAGGGACCTGCCTCCTGTGCTAGGCGCGGTAGGTGACCTGCACCCTGTGGGGGGCGCCGTCACGTTGCGTCTCGTCAAGTCATTCGCTGTCTGCGTAGGATGAATCTTGCAGCCACGCAGCGTCATTTTCCGCCCAAAGCTGCTTCATTGGGTCACGTCGCGCGCAGAGCTGCCCTGGGTGTGGGGCGCGGTAGGGACCTACCCCCTGTGCTAGGCGCGGCAGGGGACCTGCCCCCTTTGTCAGGCGCGGTAGGTGACCTGCACCCTGTGGGGGCGCCATCACGTCGTCGTCACGTTGCGTCTCTTGTACTCGGCTATTTAAACGTGCAACCGCACACTCATTCTTCACAAGCTTCAGGTCTCACTCGGGAAATTTTTCCACTGGCTTGTTCGTTCCTCTTAGGCATCTCTCCCTCTTTGTGAGGTGCCACCCTCTGTCTGAGCAGGAGAATTAGTACTTAATCGTTTTGTTAGTCCTTTGTTGGCACCATTTACCAAAGTCGTTACTAATGCGATGCATGTTTGAAATTGCAGCCTTCCGTGTCTGAGGTTAAGAGATGGTAACGTCGTAACGGTAAGTTCATTTTAATAACATATGTATGGTTTTTGTGTTGTGTTTTGGTTGAAATATTGTATTATCTTCGTTAGAAATGGAGACACTACATGTGTTCCACGGTAACGTGCGTGGCGGTCCAGACAGAGTTGATATGTCAAGCTGCCAACGCGCCTTGCAAAACGTTCCCAACCTGGCATACGTGGATTTGCTCGAGCTACGACGGTGCATTAGGCAGTTGTTCGATAGGCACATCGCCAGGAACAAGATAGTAATAGAGGCGGTCACCGCCACCACGGCCCCACCACACGGGCAGATGTTGTGGGGCCTGGCGAAGGTGACCAGCAGTGCCATGTGAGCACAGTACATGGAGATCGTTAAAATCCTCACGCTCCGATCTATCGACGACCCATAGTGTATGCCCATTTTATTTATCCTGCTCAGTCCTCTAGGAGGGCCGCTGTTGAAGGGGGCAGCGACGCTCTTGTCCCCCTCTTCGGTTTGTTGATGACGGGAGAGGTCTCGGGAGCGCTAGACGTCGCTAGGAAGGATGCTCCAGTTGATGGAGATTCTGGTAGTTTCCAACCGAATGAAGGTGTGGATAAATGGCAGGGTGCTTTTGTTGACAGTCGCGATATTATCAATGGCATGTCCGAGGGCACTGCCATCGAACTTTGACTCGCAATCCAATGAGGACGAAGCCGACGATGAGGGTGAGATCGTCAGTGGCATTGTTTCGATTGACACGGACTATGTTCAAAGTGGGTTGGATTGACAAGCGACCTCTTCCCTTGTTCTGCCACAGGAGCATGAGTCTTCGTGGGTCTTCGATGCAGGCACCCTACTTGTGGGGCAACATTTCCCACACAAGATTACCGCCAAGCAAGTTATCACTAGTTTTGCGGTGAAGACCAGTCAGACTTACCGAGTTTACACGTGAGTTTCGACGTTGTTTGTTGTATCTTCAACTATCTACAGTACATTGTACTAACCATTATCTGTCTTCCATTATCTGCAGGTCTAACCTTGACATGTACATAGTTAAGTGCGTGGTTAGCTCTTGCCCTGGCAAAGTTCGTGTGCAAAGATTCGCTGGGGCGGGAATGGCCTTCCGCATCACAGTCGTGACGGATCACACATGTGAGCTTGAGGAGCCGTTGCAAATGCATAGGAATGTGACCTCGGGTTACATCGCGACCATCATAAACCATGTAGTTGTCGCCGATTTTACCGTTTCGCCGAAGGTCCTGATGGTTGACGTAGCAAATATAGTAGGGTATGCCGTTAGCTACAGTAAGGTCTAGCGGGCGAAGCGGAAGGTGCTCAAAGGGTTGTACGGTACCTGCAAGGAGGCGTACGACCTAGTTCTGAGAATGCTGAAGCAAATTGCGGATGCTAATCTGGGGACATGCATCAACAGGGTGGAGAGGACCCACCCATCGAACATCCCATATTCCCTAATCCTTGATTGAGTCTTCTGGGCATTTGGCCCAGCAGTCCAGGGCTTCTCCCACTGCCGTCCCGTCCTGACTATGGACGGTACATTCCTTTGCGGAAGTACAAGGGCATCATTCTCACCGTTGTTGCTGCTGATGGCAATGACCAGTTGCTCCCAGTTGTCTTTGTAATTGTGGAGAATGAGAACACTGAAAGTTGGCTGTAGTTCCTAGCCAACATAAAGCAACATGTTGTAAGGTACCGACCGAATGTGTGCATCATCACCAACCGTCATACCGGGTTGCTGTCCGCGCTGTATCTAGCCGCCAACTTCCACAAGCGCTTCTGGAGCAAAGACCCCATGAAGAAGTTCAAGAAGCTCTGCCTGCAGAATCAGAAACGCAAGTTCGATGACGTGTGGTGGGAGCTTGAGGTCGAAACCGAGCGTTCTGGGCCAGGCGCACCGCAAAGCGAGTTTGCTGAGTGGATGAGCGTGCATGCTCCCGACTATGAGAAATGGTCTCTTCTTCACGACACCTATGGTGCTCGGTACGACATCATGGCAACCAACATATCGAAGGTCTACAACGGTGTGTTGAAAGGGGTCCATGCCCTGCCCATCACCGCTGTTGTCGACGAGATATGGAACCGCACGGTCGGTTACTTCGTCAATCGGGCAATGGTGGCCAAGCAGCATTTGGACGAAGGGAAGCAGTACTCGGAGGTTACCCTTGCCTATATGGAGAAGAAGATTACCAAGGCCCGATCCCATGTAGCTCACACAATGGATGGCGTGAGGAGGAAGTTCGAGATCCGCCTGCAGGATAAGTACGTTCGCGGCCACATGAGAGATGACCAGAAGCATGTTTGCACCATAGGTGATGTGACAATTTGCATCTGCAACAAGCCTCAACTCCTGCACAAGTCTTCCTCCCACGTATATGCTGCATGTGTTGTATTTCACCAATCTTGTAGCATGTACATGTTGGAGTACTACAACATACATTACCTGTATGATACTTGGAACAGGGAGTTCAACTCCTACGGCGTGGAAGGCCACTACAGGGATCTATGGCCGGGAGCAGTGAAGTGGTCACCAAATGAAGCACTGCAGCATCCAGGTCGTGGGAGGCGTCAGTCAAGGCGCATCCGCAATGACATGGATGTGAGCTAACGTGGAGACTGACCAAGACCAATGAGGTGTAGGCTATGCAAGACTCATGGACACTCGTTCAGGAACTGCCCGAACAAACCTTCTTCCTCCGACGCCACTTAGTATCTGTAAGCTATCTGGTGTATTGAGTCATGTTGGTCGTAGTGATGTGAGTGTTGTAGTGATTTGTGTTGTAACATGCATTGCTTTGTACGATGTTACAAGTTGTTATTACCGCTTCAAGTTGTTATTACCAATTTATAAGTACGGATATCTGCCCCGTTTGGGTCACATCCTGCTTTCCAGAAAGTAGTCACGTCCTGCTTTGCAGAGAGTCATGCCCTACTTTCCAGAGTGGTCACGTCCTGCTATCCATACAGTCGTCATGTTCTGCTTTGCAGACTATGGTCATGTCCTCCTTTCCACACAGTGGTCCCTTCATGCTCCCAACGCTATATATGGATGCTTTGACTGCCATTCACATCACTATTCTCTTCATCTTCTCCTTTCTTCCCGTGTAAAACGGGATGTCTTCGACCTCATCTAACTTTCGAGTGAGCAGACAATTAGAATCACTACGGTAGCACCTGGTTTGCCCTCGTTGCAGGGATCCGGTGAATGTGTTCACCTTGCATACGCCAACGAATCCATCCTGAGTGTTCATAAAGTGTTCAAATCTTACGGTAACTTGTGCAAAATCACCCCGAATGAATTCCATTGCAAATACCATGTTTTCTTACTTTCATTTGAAGCTGCAATTCTTTTGTAGAACACAACATCTCGGTTTTGGTAGTGGGCTGATAAAGCTGTCCCAGTGGTTCGAAATATTGCAATGCAAATTGCTGCCTTGGAAGAAGACTCCTGTGGTGTTGCTGCAATTCGTCCAGTGGCTCGAGCGTCCAATCTACCAATGCAAAATGAAGAGAACATACTTAAAAGACTGGATGAAAGGATGGAAAGAGTTGAGAAGATGCTTCAGAAATTAGCTAAGATAGTTAGAGTTGAGAAGATGCTTCAGAAATTAGCTAAGATAGTTAGTTTTGCAATCTTTCTTATATTATATGTTGTTCTTGCCAAGTAGAACGTCAGTTGTAATGAGATTGTATTGTCCACTCTTTATCTATGCATCACATTCCTTCATGAATGAGAATAAAATTATTCTACTGAGATAGGTAACGAAGTAGAAGTGTCCAATTACGATACCATTACCACACTCTATTCGAATTACAAATTACTAACTGAAGTACAAATTATAACATGCTAGCATTTCTAATCTTACTACTGCTCACACTGGTGTTCACTGCTCCCGGCCATAGGACCCTGTAGTGGCCTTCCACGTCATGTTCCTGCCATAGGGCTCCGACGAATCTATTCCCGCGGGAACGTCAGCCTCTCAGGTGACCGTGGGTTCTGCCGCAGGTCATAGCGGGCCTCCTCACTCGCCGTGTTGTCATACTGGGGGGATCACCTCAGGGAGTGGCGTTGAGAACATCTCGATGATCCAAGCAGTAGGATCCGCAGAGGGGCACCAACTCAGTTGAGCTTGCGGGGTGAACTGCTCCGGGTACGGTGTGTTGCCGGACTGATACCATGAAGCCGTATCGCCCATTTGCAATTGTCCAAGAGTGTGGTGCTCGGCGGGAGAATCTGGGATAACCTCAACGGCTTCGGGTTGCACGTACGTGCTCTCTGGTACGACCTCTTCCCGCCTCTGTGACAACGATGACATCAACGTAGGGTCCTTACGTCGCAACTGCACGGACGATTGGCCGTCGACGTTGCACCGCTAGGTCGACTCGCTTGGACGGGAAGATGGTGGGGGCGAGGGCACGCGACGATACTCCGTCGATGCCTCAAATCGACATTGGTCCCCATGTCACCAGGGTTGGCGGCCCATTACCACTGATCTAAGCGTGATAGCGATGCCGAACATCCTATGCCTTCTCAAGTAGGGGTGGTAGATTACATGCTATTGCTGCAAATAGAGAACAACTCATAATTAGCGAAGTCATTTAGGTGGTAGATTATATGTCATTGCTGCAAATACATTACATGGCAGATTGACAGTAATTATGCATATAACAGTTGTAATCGATATGAAGCACGTGCATTATTAAGTACTTAACGCTAAAAATTGCAATAACAAAAGTATTACATACCACAGACGAGCGTACGAACGGTCAAAATTTGTTCAGCTAATCTAATTGAAACATGAGCTTCAGCTTATCAAAAATCGCCGGCCACGCGATCCCTTAAATAAGCACAAAATGTAGACAGCGAATAACTCGACAAGACGCGACCTAAACTTAGGAAAAAAGGAAAAAAAAAAACCAAAATAGCTTTTGGTGCAGTGCCGCTGCGGGGGTCGAGGCGGGTGGTCCGCGCCAGGGCCGGGCGAGTCCTCACCGCCCTCCACCGGGGCAGGTGGCCTCTGCGCCGGGGCGTGGGCAGGTGCACTGTCTGATAGCTAAATGTGCTAATTATGGCGGAAAAAGACTAGTTTTGAAAATAAAGAAGATGAAGGGGCTAGAAATGCCAAAAATTCTAATACAACAACAGCAGCGACAGTTCTTGGTATGTACATTTTTCTAATGAGGGGCAAAGAATATAGGTTATAGTATATCTGAAACAACTGATTTTAAGGGATGTAAATTTCAAGTAGAAGTTCCATCTTGCTGGTTCTTTTGGTACACATTTTCCAGGCATTCCTTGGCTCGGTGAACCTTTGATTGGAGGTAAAAGCTCCCAGATTTTGTGTTTCTCTCGAATAAGTTATCGTACCGCTGCATTGGACATATAGTTGTTAGGAGATTGTAATGACTGTACATGCAAATAGAATAAGGTGTATAGGAGAGGAGTGAAGAGAAGAAAGTAACAAACCTGTACGATCTCTTCCCATGTGGACTGTTCAGACACACCCAATATCTGCCTCGCTTCTTGCTCGGTCATTGTTTTGCTGGCTTGGCGGATATTATGTATTGCTTCATGGGCCACACCAGTTTTATTTGCATCTAGCGGAATACAGGAGGAAAAGTAACATAAGGAGGTGCATATACATAATAAGTTTTCGCTCTCTTTTTTAATAAATAGTAGTACCAACGAAGTTTGGCAGGTAAATATAAAATATCCATCTTGTAAAGACTAATTGTGTAAGAAACATTAATAAGATGCTGCTGCAAGCACCTTCCTATACTGTTATTATGACCATCTGATCAATGAATGCACGTAGTGTCACTGTGCCATCTTATGTACAATCATTCTACTATCACTAGTTCACTACATGAAGCACAAGGGATTTTGTTCACCAAAAGCAAGAGAAAGCAATAAATCCTGATACATTATTACCATCATGTTTCCTTTTCTCGGAATCATGCATTCTTCTAAGCTAATAAACAAGGAAACCTTAGTCTGGTACTCTGGTACTCTGGTGAACATTCACTAAATACCAAAGTATGTAGTTGCCAAAAATTGATTTCATAATTCTTTATGTTCACAGACGAAACCTAAAGAAATGAAAGGATTGTTTTTAAGCAATAATATTTAAGTAGTGAATTCTTAAGTAGGCTTCTTAGAGCAGACATGTTGGCCTAACCTCATCCCTTTTCGTAAATCAGGGTTCTAGTGTACTTCATTTTAACAGTTTCCTTAAGTTGAGCAAAGCTCTCATTATAATCCTTTTCTTTTTGGATAAAACCAAGAATCTACTTCACTTACCAAATTGCTAGATCATAAGTGAAACCAACTAATAAGTTGGATAGCACGACAGGCTCACTATTTTAATTTATCTGGGGGAAAACCCAAGTTCAAGCATAAACATTGAAAGATCAAACTTATTTTGATAGGATTAAGCTTCTCGAAGCTAGACACTGTCACTCATACATTAAAAAATCTGGCATGCCACTAGAAATTAGACATCTCACAAGCATCAGGTCAAAAGGAAATCAAATTAACCATGAGGAACGAGACTTATACTTGTAACTTGTAAGCTGTAACACACCAAAATCTACAACCCCAATACGAGCATCTATAACTGATGAATACCGACCCATATTACGACAAAATGGATCAAAGATAGGATAAGCTAACACACCAAAAGCTACAACCCAAATGCAAGCATCTATATCTTACTCGGAAAATGCCAAAACAAGACAGCTGAAAAGATAATTGATAAGTTAGGACAAATAATTTATTTTACAAAACTTGAAGGGTTACAAAACAAAACACAAAATTACCATTTCATTTTACTTTTTCAGCAATGATTATTCCAGATCAGTGGCCATTGACTATAAAAATTTGGTAGCTGTCCATCTACCTCCCATTCTTTTATGTCCTCAAGGAACTAGGTGGTCAAGGCGTCTCTAGGTGCGGGTTACCACAAAGCTCATAAGGAAAGAACTTACTTTCAAGTGCTTTCCGGTACGCCTGAAGCATAGCTCTTCCTATAATCCCAGAGCCCATGACAATCAGGTTTGCAATAAGCTTCCCAGCCTGCAAATCAGAAAGAGAGACCACATGTGAGTGAGCAGCAAAACGTAAATGGGTATTTCATGCATTTGGATACTATGCATCAGCGTTAAATCTCCAGAGGGAGTATGATTAATAATCTACCCAACAACGAATCGAACCGACGATACGGCCCTCGTTAAATTCCAAATTTGCCTATGAATATGGCGGTACCCCACTTTGGGCTAAAAAACCAATCATCGAAAAATTAAGCGCGAAAGTTGAGCTCTAATTATATCAAGTTGAGCTCTAATTATATCACCCCCATACCCTAGCTGCTGTCGTTCGAATCTGTTCATACCGTAGAAAATCAAAGAAGCAAGGTCGCAATCCGTAAGCAAAACTAAAAATCATGTCTTTGTTACTTGATTTCTTGCCAGAAACGCAGCAAATCGAGCCTGTGAGACTGCACACTATTTCCCGATACCTATCCAACAATCGATTCCTCCTGTGCATTTAGTGGCTCCAGCACCCTCAGCATCACATGAACAAAGCCACCAATTCGACTAGACAGACCTATTGGCAAGCAGACGATCCGTAAATCTCGAAAACCTCAGCCCCCAATCAGCCCTAAGAAACTACAGATCTCAGCTTCGTTTCAACACAACAAGGCAGTTCGCACATATCCGTTTTTTTTATTTAAAAAAAAACGGATATTGGGCGGCAGGGATGCGAAACCTGACCATGATTTGATTGGTTGATTCCGATAGATGGGATGCGAGGCGGCGCGGCGCGGGGATTTGCGGCTGCGGGGAGGGAGGCGTCGAGAGGTGTGTGCTCTTGTTCTTCCCGTGTGTTGCGTGGATTCGCGTCTGGTTGATCCGTTTTGTGTTGGGCCGGTTTGGTTTGGTTGGGAGGAAGGGAAGGTTCCAGAAGGGAGGGAGGGGTTGCTCGAACCGGCCCGGTTCAAGTGGAACGAACTCCTCTGACGTCAACAACGCAAGATACGCCGCAACTTACCCAAGCCATCCACCATCCAAGTTAATCCAGCTCTTCTCCTTCCTTATAGGGGTGTAAACGAAGCGGATACAGACGGATATCGTTTATTTCGTATCTTTTTCATATTTTTCTCAAATTCGGAATCATTCACGGATAATGCTGGATATGAATACGAATGCGGATAGTCTCGGTCACGAATACGGACCGAATACATGCCTAACCGAATACAAATTATCTCGATCACGAATACTTAATCGGATATTCGAAAACATAAACTATATATATCGCACAAATAAAGATCAATCAACCATACTACATGTCCAAATACAACTAGATTAGTAGTTTAACAAGTGAATTTAAATACATCACACGATAACAAATGGTAGTTAACTAGTTAAACAAGTAGTAGTAACTAATAACTAGCAAGTAGCAAGTACATGACAGATTGACAGGGGCTAATTAATCAAGTAGTAACTACAAATTTGTTGTAACATGATGTTACATGTAGTTAGTAGGAGATTTTAGTCCACAAGTGTTCTGGTTGTGTGGTTTGGATTCATAATGTACCTTTCATTTTATCATAGAACAAGTTTGCTGCTTGCAACTATACTATTGCATCTCGAAAATCCTACAGCCATATTCTCCAGTTCACTATCTGTTTGGGTCAGCTTTACGGATGCTTGGTTTACTTCATTACCGCCTACTTAGATGGCTTCAACTTCTGGACCAATCCATTCTTCTACGGGCATATTTCATTGATGCGAACAGTTCATGGGTTGTGAACTGATAATAATGCTCCCTGCAAACTCCTATGTGAACAAGATGACAACAACAAGCAAAGTTATTGAGAAAAGAAAATGCCCAGAAAGGTGAAATATTAGGTTGTACGGTTTGTGTGAATTATAAATAAAACAAAATTCTTGTGATCACAAGCCCCCCCCAAGATTAAAACCACTGACACTTCCATGTAGCCATGTTAAGGCCTTAAGGGAAAGAACAACCTTATTTTTCTATACAACCATATCAAATTTTACCAATTCGAAATAAAGGGAAAAAGGATAGTATATCTCCAGATGCAGCTGGCAACCTTTAAGGTAATGGTGACAATGATGCTACAAATCTCCAACAACACACTGGGCATAGCCTTATCACAATGATATACAGAAGTGAACTAATCATGCTTCTGTATTCTTTTTTATCAACATACTCTCCATCCTCGTCGGGGTCTAACATTGCAGTGGATCCCATTAGTGTGGAGACTAGTTTATTTGTCCCCATATCAAAGCAACGAAGAGATCATTAGTTTACTTGGTTTGATGAACAAAAATACCCAACTTTGATTGCTTGATCTGAAAGCCTAGGAAGAACGTGAGTTCTCCCATCCTGCTAATCTCAAATTCCTTACTCGTAGTATCTGAAAACTTGGAAACAAGAGCATGAGAGGAACCACCAAAGATGATATCATCCACATAAATCTGAATGAGTAAAAGATCACCATGCTTGAGAGTAAATAATGTTTTATCTACTTTGCCCATTTGAAAGTCATTTTTAAGCAAATATGGTTCAAGCCTATCATACCATGCTCTAGGTGCTTGTTTTAAACCATATAAAGCTTGGATAATTTGTAGACATGATTAGGAAATTTAGGATTTTCAAAACCAGGTGGTTGTCTTACATACACTTCCTCCTCAATATAACCATTAAGAAAAGTGCTCTTAACATCCATTTGATACAACCTGGAACCCTTGGATGCAGCAAATGCTAAAAGGATTCTAATGGCTTCTAATCGAGCAATAGGAGCAAAAGTTTCACCAAAATCAAGACCTTCTACCTGGGTAAATCCCTGAGCCACAAGTCTAACCTTATTTCGAACAAAACAACATTCTCACTTTGTTTATTCTTAAAAACCCATCTTGTTCCAATAACATTATGACCATGAGGAGGTGAAACTAAGGTCCAGACTTTATTACGCTCAAAATTTTCTAATTCTTCATGTATGACATTAATCCAAGACTCATAAGATAAAGTTACGCTCATAAGATAAAGCGTAACTTACATCTTGGGGTTCAAAAGAGGAAACAAAAGCATCATGAGCATATGAGGCATCGAGTTATACCTGTTACGAAGAACTCTCTCATTTAACTCACCAATCATTTGTTCAGGAGTATGACGTCGTTGAATATACAAAGGAGCCTGAGGTGTCGTTGATGATATAGGTGTAGTAGTAGTGGCCTCTACCTCATTGGAGATAAGATCAGAGTCACTAGCTATAGACTCCATCGGTGTAGATACGTGTATCGAAGTGTGAATCGAGATTACCCTTTCATTATCATCGGAGTCATAAAAGATGTCTTCGGGTGCGTCATTTGCTTGTATACCTGCATTGTCGGGTTTAGTACTAGGATTAGCCTCATCAAAAGTGACCTCGTAGGTCTCAACAATTTTGTTAGTTTCTAAGTTGAATACACGATAACCTCGAGTGTAAGCTGCATATCCAAGAAAAATACCATCTAAGGATTTAGATTCAAATTTATCAAGTTTTCGTGTTTAAGAATAAAACATCGACATCCAAACACCCTCAAGTGATAAATTTTAGGAGGATGACCAAAACGAAGTTCATAGGAATTCTTATGCATTTAGCTCATAAAAATACTCTATTAGAAATATAGCAAACAGTAGAAATAGTTTCAGCCCAAAACTTCCTAGGAGTAGCATATTTATTTAACATCGTTCTAGACATCTCAACCAAAGTTCTATTTTTATGTTCTACAACACCGTTCTGTTGTGACACACGAGATGAAGAGAATTGATGATCTAAACCTTTTTCAGAAAAAAGAAGCAAATGATGAGTTCTTGAATTCAATTCCATTATCACTTCTAATTGCTCTTAGTGCCCCTAGGAGTTCAGAGTAAGTCTAAGGGCAAGCTCTCTAAAGTGACCAAAAGCTTCATTCTTAGATGCCATGAAAAAGACCCAAGAGTACCTAGAGTAATCATCAACCATAAAAGAATATACCATTTACCTCCAGCTGACTAAACTCTAGCGGGACCTACAGTGTTCATGTGCAACAATTGACCAGGTGCATCAGTCATAACAAGTGTGAGAGGAGAATGTGATGCAGATATAATCTTACCGTGATGACAGGGTAAACAAACACAATCCATTGACTTTTTAATTTTAAGATTAGGCAAACCTCTAACAAGATCCATATTACTGATACGAGCAAGATGATCAAAACCAATATGATCTAGTCTACGGTGTCAGTGAAGTAAATCTTTGGAAACAGATGAAACAAGACATCTAAGATCAGAAGATGATGAATATGAAAAGTCACCCTTAAATAAACGACTCATTCAAATAATTTTGCATACTAGATCGCTATATGAATCTAAGATGTGACATGAATGCTTTTTAAAGCTCACTTCAAGATTATCGTCTATCAACTGTGAAACTGAAAGCAAATTATAATTCAACTTCCTGACAAGAGAAACGTCTTTTAAAATGAATTTATCGTTGACGCGCAGTCCCTTTTGCAAGAACTCGTCCTTGAGCATTGTCCCCAAAAGTAATCATCTTATCACCGGTGGTATGAGTGAGGGAGGAGAACCATCGAGAGTCTCCGGTCATGTGGCGAGAGCAACTGAGTTAATAAACCATATTTCTCCTTTCGCTTGCGACGAGCCTATAAAGCACGAAAAATCATCGGTATCTTAGTACTGGGGTTATAGAATAAAGGTTTAGGTAACCAGTACTGAGATATGCGATGAACAGAAGCAAAAGCAGGTGTAGAATTTTTTTTTTTGACATTCTCGATACTGCCGGTCAGACCACAGTTTACGTGCCGGTCTGATCGCTGGTCGGTATGACCGCGTAACAAACGCCGGTCGTACCAGTCTAGTCGTGGAAACTTCAAACCTGCAGAAAATTATTTAGAGGGAGAAAAGCGATGATAAGGAGCTTGAGCAAACTCCACTCTAGTATGAGAAATCTTTCTTAGCTTGTCTTTATTTTCTTTCTTTACTTTTCGAAAATAAAATTGAACCAAATGACCCTATCTACCACAATGAGTGCATTTATACTTATCTTGATGAGAAGTTGTATCTATTGCCTTTACATCACTGACTTTAGTAGATGGGTTCTTTGCAATACCAACTGATTTAAAAATAATTTATTTTGGTTCAGATTCTACTTCAAATTTTCCAGGTTCAATAAGCTTAACAACCTTAGGAGGATTATTCTTGGCATAGTCAACAAAATTAAATGCTAGACCATGATATTTAACACTCACTTTTGACTTATCTAGGATCATATTCAAATTTTTCTTGCCAAAGAAAAATCTCTCTAAAGTGTCCTCGAGATACTCATTTTCTTTAGCTAGAGTGAGACAAGTTGTGCATTTAACAAATTCATTCACAAGTTTCTTAGAAGTACTAGACTGAGTCAATTTTTCTTTTTTAGCAAAATCATTAATTTGTCTAGTCAAAATTTCTATTTCTATGGTGAGTTTAGGACAGTTAAAGCAAGAAGATATCTCACGATAAAGCATCTATTGAATTGTTTCTTGAGATGAATTAAGTCTAGCTTCTAGCAATCCACAATTAGAGCAAGTTTTAGTTTGAGCATTTGAAATACTTGATTCTAAACATGTATGAGAACTAAACTTAAGCTTTTCAATTTCATTATTTGCAAGTTTTAACTTTTCATCACAAGAGTCATGTGCCAACATTAATTCACCGAATTTAGCATTTATATTCCTAAGTTGAATCAAGTTTGATGCATTCATAATCTACCAGTCTCCAACTCAGAATGTAAAACTTGACAGGACTCACATGATTCTTTATTATGAGTAACAGTTCTAAGTCTATTGATTTCAAAAGTTAAGCTTTCAACAAGACAATTATTTTCTTTTAGTTTCTTTTTTATCTTTTTCAATTCAATAGCAAATTTAATCAAACCATCTTCAAGCTCATCATATGATGGTCTTACCTCATCGGGATCACTGTTGTCGTCATCGTCTTTTCTTGCCATGAAGCATATGCCCGTGAAGTCATCATTGTTCTTCTTCTTACCTTTAGCATCATCATTATCGTAGTTGTCATCATCGCAACTCTCATATTCCACATCACTCAAATCCATATGCTCGATAGCTGAAAGAACCTTTTCTGAAAACTTTCGACGAAAATTGCCACCCTTGATGTTGTTCTTCTTGGATGACCGACGATGGTAATTCTTGTCTTGCTTGATCACATTTCCCTTGAGTTTGGGACACTCCACCTTAATGCGGCCTGGCTCACCACACTCATAACATTTGATCAAACTTGACACGCCACCCCGCTTGCTCATCCTTATGTTGTTGAGTGCCTTATATGCCTGTGAGGATATCAACACCAAATTCTCTTCAAGGAGCTGTTCGAACTGTTCCTCTAAAAAAACACAAAGCAAACACAAGAAAAGAACTAGGCGAAGCAGCCTGCAAGGGTTAGTCACAAATGCTAAAGATGAAGATTTATCAGTCTTAGATGGCAAAACTTCTATCTCATAGGTTTTCAATCTAGAGAAAAGATCATCAATGGTTAAAGTATATAGATCGACAGTTTGATTGATAGTTGTGATAACCATCAACCACTCGTAACCTAAATGTAGCGTCCCGCTTTTTCGGAGTTTTTGAAAATTTTAAAAGAGAACCATTAGCTTCTATTTGCCAAAAGCTTTAATTTGAAATTTCAGAATCCATTTGCAGTTTAATATGAATTAATCAAACTTCAATTAAATTAAAGTTGGTTTAATTGAGTTTTCTGGAATTTAAAATCAAAATTATTATTTTAAGAATTTTCTTGGGTTTATTGGATTTTAGAAATTTATTTTCATTTTATCCGAAATTAAAAATTATTTTAATTGCAAAAGAAAAAGAAATATTAAAGTTAAAAGTATTTTTATTAAGTCCATAATAATTCAAGGAATTTCTTTGAATTCTTCTAGAATTTTTGGAGTCTATTTGCTATTTTCTATATTGCCTTTTTATTTATTTGAATTTCTAAAATCAAAAGGTATTTTAAATCACCTTTATTGCTTGTGGGCGAATCTCTTGCCCATCTCCCTCGCCGCCCGCTTCGTGCGCGCCCGCTCCACAAGCACCCTCGCTCCCGCCGTTGGATCTCCATCCGTAGTCCTCTCCGCCATGATTCGCCTCCGCCTCGGCCTCGCGCCACCGTCCGATCGTCATCGTGCGGCTCTCGCTTCGCCGCGTCGCCCCTTGCTGCTGGCCGTCCGATCGCGATCCGACGCCATCGCCCTCGCCCGCGCCTCTCTACCTCCCCACCGTCCGATCGAAATCGGACGGCGCCCGATTCGTCTTCCTTGATTATATAAATGGTTATTGTGGATACCAGAGTATGATAATGGGTATGCCTTGATTATAAATGGTTTAAATAATAGCATATTGATGGATTATATAAATCGTGGAGTAAAGTGATCAGGGAGGAAAATCTTGATTAATCATGAAGGATAAAAGAATCTGAAGTACTGATTTGATTATTAGGAGAAGTTGTATTTAAATTGAATCTTGAGCTGGTTATAATGTCGGTTGGATATTTGGAATTGAGAAATTGTGCAGAAGAGGCACAGAGTAGAATGCGAAGAGAATTGGAATTTTTCATATCGATTTATGATGTTAATTTTGGAAGAATTGGTTGGATCTTGGTTGGATTGTAGAAATGCATGATTTCTAGATTGTAGAATTAAATTATTGTTGATATGAGATTATGGGAGATTGGATTATAGAAAAGTATCTTGGATGAATTACAGAAATTGATCTTGATTGGATTATGGAAATATGATTGTGGAATTTGGGTTATAGAAATCTAATTTACTGGATGATGGATTACAGAATATATTATGATTGGATTTGGATTAAAGGATTACCTGATTGTTAAGGATTTGGATTATATGATCGCCAATTCTTGACGATGATTGTGGTGGATTATGTTGAATCAAGAAGAATGGAATTAATTGAGTTTGTTGGTCACATTGGATTCAATTGGATATGATTGAATAGAGAGGTTGGGCTTTAAAAGAAATTTTGGTTGGATTATAGAGATATGTCTTGATCGGATTATAGAATTGCGCATTTGTGGAGATTGGATTATGCAAACAGATGATTGTTGGATATTGGAATTTATGATTGACGGATATATTACTGATATCGGAGTTGGTCCAAAATAATTGTTGGATTGATGAATATCTACAGGTATTGGAGTTGGACTGAATAAATGTTGGATAAATGGTGATACAATAATTGGCGAATTAAATTTGAATTTGGGATGGCAAGCAGTCTTTTGGAAGGTTCTAAAATTGAGATATTGGATTAGTATAAAGAAATTCTGAGGGTTGCAATTGATAAATTTGCTTGAGGAAATTTAGTGGATAATGTTGTGGAATTAGTCAATAATTTCGGAGGAAGCAATTGCGTGACTATAATCTTTGGAAGAATTTTGTTTCAAAAAGGATAAAAAGAATTTAGCGTGATCTTGGAGTTTATCCGATCGGAAGAGGCAACTATGGCCACTAGATCTCATGGATTTATGCAGAAAAGGAATCTTGCGATCAAAGTGGTGAATTTGTTGGATTATTTAAAACTTATGCCAAAGAAGGATGTGTGAATCATGTTGGTGTATCGATAAGGTATGAGATCGATTAAATGATTGGATTTTAAGTGGGTGACCTTATGACATGCTGGATTGGTAGATTTCGATAATAGTGAGAATTGGATTCAGCAATTTGGAAGACAAAATTGATAGCTTCCTAGTTGGCACTCCAGAACATAGTTGTAAACCCGCAGTTTGGCATCAGTTTCCCAAAAATGGAGCTACCACTGCAGCTGTCAGAGATGTGCAACACGTTCAGTTGTGCCGCAATAGAAGGATTCTCCAAGATAGCAAGACCCCTCACTCAGCTGTTGAAGAAAGAAAAGAAATTTGCTTGGACAACAGATTGTGAACAAAGTTTTCAAGAGTTGAAGAAGCGTTTGACAACAGCTCCGGTGTTGATTTTGCCCGATATCCGGAAGAATTTTGAGATTTTCTGTGATGCATCCCGGCAAGGACTTGGTTGTGTCCTGATGCAAGAAAGGGAGGTAGTAGCTTATGCTTCCCGTCAATTGAGGCCTCATGAAGTAAATTTCCCCACTCATGACTTGGAGTTAGCTGCCGTAGTGCATGCTTTAAAGATATGGCGTCATTACCTTATTGGTAATCATTGTAGTCTATCTGGACCATAAGAGCTTGAAGTACATTTTCACTCGGTGATCTTAATATGAGGCAAAGAAGATGGTTAGAGTTGATCAAGGATTATGATATTGGAATCCATTACCACCCAGGCAAAGCTAATGTTGTGGCAGATGCCTTGAGTAGAAAAGTCTACTGCAATACCCTGACGATCAAGGAAAATCAGCCAGCCCTTCATAAAGAATTCCAGAAGCTCAAGTTAGAGTTGGTTGAAGAAGGTTACCTAGCTGCCCTAGAAGTTCAACCCACTTTGCGGAATCAGATCAAGGAAGCTCAAATTGAGGATGTCAATATTAAGGAAATTAAGAGCAACATGAAGAAGGGTAAAGCCCCGAGATTTTCGAAAGATGAACAAGGCACCATTTGGTTTGACAAGCGAATCATGTTCGAGCAGAAAGAGCTTAGCAAATTACTCAAGGAAGCCCATGAAACTTTGTACTCCATTCACCCTGGAAGCACAAAGATGTACCAAGACCTCAAGGAAATGTATTGGTGGCCTAGCATGAAGCGTGAGATTGCCGAGTATGTAGCTCGGTGTGATGTCCGTCGTGAGTTAAAGCCGAGCATCAAAGACCTGCTGGACTCTTGCAACCCTTGAGAGTGCCCGAATGGAAGTGGGAAGAAATTGGCATGGATTTTATCACTGGTTTGCCAAGGACAAGGTCAGGATATGATTCTATTTGGGTAATTGTGGATCGTCTAACCAAAGTTTCTCACTTTCTCCCAGTCAAGACTACTTACTCGTGATAGATCGCGAATTGTACATGGCAAAGATAGTGTGCCAGCATGGAGTGCCGAAGAAGATCGTGTCGGATCGAGGATCCCAGTTCACCTCAAGATTTTGGCAAAAGCTGCATAGTGTTCTGAGTACTAATCTAAATTTCAGTACAGCTTATCATCCCCAGACGGATGGTAAGACAGAAAGAGTAAATCAAATCCTTGAAGATATGTTAAGGGCTTGTGCCTTAGCAAATCAGACCAGTTGGGATCAAATGCTACCTTATGCAGAGTTTTCCTATAACAACAGTTACCAGTCAAGCCTCCAGATGTCTCCATTTGAAGCTCTTTATGGAAGAAAATGCAGAACACCGTTGTATTGGGATGAAGTAGGCGAAAGACAAGTGTTTGGGCCAGATATTTTGGAAAAAGCCGAAGAGCAAGTTCGATCAATTAGAGAAAGGCTGAAAACAGCACAGACCAGGCAGAAGAGTTATGCTGATAACCGTCGCCGAGATCTAGCTTTTGCACCTGGTGATCATGTGTACCTGAAGGTGTCGCCTCTCAAAGGGATGCGTCGTTTCAGAGTAAGTGGAAAGCTTGCACCAAGGTACATCGGACCTTTCCCAGTTCTAGCCCGAAGAGGAGAAGTCGCTTACCAGTTGGAGCTCCCGCCTCAGCTGTCAGATGTGCATAATGTCTTCCACGTGTCACAGCTGAAGAAGTGTTTGCGTGTGCCCGAAGAGCAGATGCCAATGGAAGCAATTGCCCTGTAAGAAGACCTCACCTACAAGGAGTATCCCATCAAGATTTTGGAAATAGCAGAGCGAGTGACAAGAAGCAAGATCATCCGTTTCTGCAAGGTCCAGTGGAGCAACCACACCGAAGAAGAAGCCACTTGGGAACGAGAAGATGACTTGAAGGTCGAGTTTCCCCACCTATTCTTTAGTCAGCCTGAATCTCGGGGTCGAGATTCCCTTTAAGAGGGGTAGGTTTGTAGCGTCCCGCTTTTTCGGAGTTTTTGAAAATTTTAAAAGAGAACCATTAGCTTCTATTTGCCAAAAGCTTAATTTGAAATTTCATAATCCATTTGCAGTTTAATATGAATTAATCAAACTTTAATTAAATTAAAGTTGGTTTAATTGAGTTTTCTGGAATTTAAAATCAAAATTATTATTTTAAGAATTTTCTTGGGTTTATTGGATTTTAGAAATTTATTTTCATTTTATCCGAAATTAAAAATTATTTTAATTGCAAAAGAAAAAGAAAGATTAAAGTTAAAATTATTTTTATTAAGTCCATAATAATTCAAGGAATTTCTTTGAATTCTTCTAGAATTTTTGGAGTCTATTTGCTATTTTCTATATTGCCTTTTTATTTATTTGAATTTCTAAAATCAAAAAGGTATTTTAAATCCCCTTTACTGTTTGTGGGCCGAATCTCTTCGGCCCATCTCCTGTTCCCCGCCGCCCGCTCAGTCGCGCCCGCCTCCCCTGCAAGACTCGCTCTCCCGGCCGTTGGATCTCCATCCGCCATCCTCATTCGCCGCGATTCGCCTCCGCCTCGGCCTCGCGCCGTCCGATCGTCATCGTCGGCTCGCGCTTCGCCGCGTGCCGCCTTGCTGTCAGCCGTCCGATCGCGATCCGACGCCATCGCTTCGCCGCGCCTCTCTACCTCCCCACCGTCCGATCGAATCGGACGGCGCCGGCTCGTCTTCCCTCCGCGCTTCGTTCGTCTTCTCGGTAGTCCGTCGAAATCGGACGACGCTCTGTTCGCCGCGCCTCCCTCGCTCCCCACCGTCCGTCGAATCGGACGGCGCTCTCATCGTCTTCCTCGCTCGCCGCTTTCTCCCACGCGTCGTCGCGTGAATCCGCCGCCTGCGAATCTCGCTCGTCCCCGTCCCGCCGTCTCTCACTCACGTGCCTTCGCCGCCGCGAATCCCGCCGCTCTTCCCCTCCTGCCGCCACGCCTCTGCCCGTCCCTTCACTGCGCCTCCCGTCCGTCCTCTCTCTCTCGCCGCGCCTCGCCCGGCCCTCAAGCGCCTTCGCTCGCCGCCCTATTTAAGTCGCGCGGCTCGCTTCTCCCTCTTTCCTCCCCGCGCTCTCTCCTCCCTCTCTCGCCTCGGCCGCCTCCGTTCGTCGCCGTTTTCCTTGGTAGCCGCCGCCGTCTCCATTTGCGCCGCCTCCAGTCCTTCCCCGGCGCCGCCGACCCCACCGCCACCTTTCCAGCGCGTCGCCGTCTGGTGCGCCCTCCCGTCGCCGGCCGACCCTCCGCCGCCACACCGCATCTCTCCTCGGCTCCGCCGCCTCCTGTCTCTCTCTCTCTCGCTCTCTCTGTGACTCATGGCCGAAGCCGACGCGTGGCCGCGTCGTGGCCGGGTCGGCCTTGCGTCGGCCGCTTTCGCCGACGTGGCAGCCATTGCAGTCGCTTGCGCATAGCCGACGTCAAAACCGGGAGTTTTCAATTGAAAAATAAATCCGGAAAATCCGAAAAACCCTAATTCTATCATTTTATGTGATTTCCAACTTCTTTTGGCCATAACTTCCACATCCGAACTCCGATTTGGGTGATCCAAATTTCTAAATTCATATAAATTCAGCCTCTTTCATTTGGTACTGGTTTTGTAATTTTTGGAGTTTATTTGGTGCTGTTTTATTTATTTGTTGCTATTCTCGCACGTGTAGATTCCGGCGTTTCGAAAGATTTCTTCGACCCGACGACCGAAGACTCGCTCCTCGCCAACGAAGGCAAGTCGTAGGCCTTTGACCATGTTGAACCCATTTTATAAAAGCATATTGTATTAAATTATCATGCATGGCTAGATTTATTAAAAATGGTTTTGGGAGTAGATAATTACCATATTGTCATTATGCCTCCTTGATGAATTGAAAATGAAATGTCTCCTTGAATGACATATATCCTTGGACACCATAGGATGGTTAATACTAGTTGGACATAATTGTATACCAACTTGGGAGCGTAGTATTGCTTAGTCTTGCTTTAGCTATCCGCGAGGCTTTCGATCACATGTTCAATGATTAATGAAATTTGACTAATGGAACTATGGAACAGTGGTGTGAGGCCACTTTTATTAAAAGATGTTGTGCCATGGCAGGGATTGCCATTTGGTCGAGAATGAACAAAAATGATTTATGCTCGGGCTTGAGGTAGGAAGCTAGAGTGGGTGTGTGATGCACATTGGGTTGTGGTAGACTTGTCTGAGCAGCCAACTAAGGACTTAACTTTGCAAGTCATTGATCTGGGCCACATCGTGCAACCACAAGTCCGGTATGGGACGGACCTGGCCAACTAATTAGGGAAGTTTTGGGTCGGTTCTGCTAGGGTTGATTATTGGCGCAAGAGGGGGCTGTGATGGCGAAACCTTAGCGAGCAGAACCGAGGCAAAATGGAACTTTGTAAAGGCCTTGTGGTAATCACTTAGTCGCACACCCTCGGAGTGTGTCGACGGACATTACAAGTGATTTATCTCTTGTGGGTAAAGTCGCACAACCTCTGCAGAGTATTAAAAATCTATTCAATAGCCGTGTCCCGATTACGGACATGCACAGTGATTTCGCGCAAGGGTAGCATTTTCAAAAATGTGGTTTGGTTCGATAGAAGCGTTTGGTTGGAATGGTTGGGAAGTGAGCGGGATGTTCACCGTTTGATTCAAAAGAACTTGGTTATTTATGTATTATTCTTTTAAAATCTCGCTTTGAAATCTAATTCTCATTCTTCGTTAAACTTGCTTTACGCAAATTAACCATAAAGCCATCTTTGCTTAAGCCCCACATGAATACTATGTGCATACATTTCTCTACGACTTCTTGAGTACTTTATGTACTCACGGCTTTATGCCCTTTGTTGATCACCCAATGAAGAATCGGGAAATATTGAGTTCTACGAAGAAGGCTACTTTGAAGACTTCGCGAACTAGGTCACGTCCTCCACTCGATTGCTGTGGGCATGTCGATTGGGCTCCACGTATTTTGAGATTTCCATTGCGGATACTCTTATTGCTAAGCCACGTGAGGCGACTTTTGTAAGAACTTGACCATAAGGTCTTCGTTGTTTTAAATAATATTACTTTGTCTGCTTCATTAGTTCGTTGTTGAATGGTTATGATTACATCATTGTTGCAACTGTGCAAGCTAGCTACTGATCATGGGACTAGCTTGGTATGCACAGAGGGTCTCGGGGTTGTGTGACACCCGGGGTCCGACACTAAAGATCTAAAAATTTTAGTTGTATTATCTTCATCAGAAGGAATAACATTAACACCGCGGAAATTACTCAATATTTTTTTCAAAACGAGCAAAAAGATCATTAATAGCTTCACCGGGCTTCATAGCAAAATCAGAATATTATTTTTGATAAAGATTTTTACGTACTTTCTTAATTTTAGTTGTTCCTTCATGATAATCACAAAGAGTTTTCCATATTAAGTGTGCGGAATTAGTATGAGCTACACGATCAAATTCTTTGCGAGAGATCCCTTGAAACAGTAAGTTACAAGTTTGAACATTTAAATCAACATCAGTTTTATTTAGATTAGTAACAGTAACCAAAACCTCATAAGGGCTAGAAACATTTTTCCACACGTCACTACCTTGAGCCTCAATATATACTTGCATACGACACTTCCAAAAAGCAAAATCAGTATCATCTAGCATGGGGATGATTCACATACCTCTCTGACGCCACACTAACCTTACTCTGATACCACTTGTAGGATCGTTAATGACAATCGAGAGGGATGAATGATTGTGGAAGATTTTTTTTTGCCAATACCCAGACCTCAACAGCAGCTTCTCCACCTCAATGGCACAGCACCAAAACTTATAATGCTATCAAAATAGCAGCAGCATCAACAATATGTCTCCTAACCCAAAAGGCTAGCTTCATGTGACTTCTTTTCTTTAATCAATGTGAACAGCAGCCAACACCAACAAGTGATTAATGCTTCCTGTTGTGAGGCATTAAACAATTCGATAATTGATTGAAATCACCCAGTGACTTCCGGCCAGCACAAAACAGTGATAGAACTAGACTTTTGAGATCAATTTTAGTAGCTCCCCTCACCCACGAACAGACGACAGACACAAGCACTATGCACCTCCAAACAGCAATGCGAAACAGCAACTATCAAGATTTAGATGACCAATAGAAACATCAATACCAGGAAGATCTCACGGCAGTAAAGAATTCGGCATAATCAACCGAATAAAATATTCACTAATCAATCAACACAACATATCAGCAAAACAAAGATTGGTTCGGCTAGCTCCTAATCCACACAAGACATCACGCCGCATGCACTGCCACAGTGCCTTTTTTGATTCCCTGTCAATTCCTGCCGCTAGCACCCGCCCGCAAAGCCTGCCGCTCACACGCGTGCTATGCTTGCCGTGTGCCCCCCAAGTCACAGTCGCCATCGGCGCCCTCGTCTGTTCCTTTTTTTTTTTTTGCGTAACCGCACCAAGCCACCGCCAGCTAGCACCTGCATGTCCCCCCTGTGCAGCCGCGTTTCTTCGCGTTATTGTGAAAAGACCGGCAGCCGCCAACCCTTATTCTCTATAGCTCATACACGCGAGCAATAAGCCTAGAACCCTAACGAGTCTTCTAGCGTTTGAAACTAATCACACACGTACGTCCCACTAAAGTTCTAAGACCCAATGCATAGGCTTTTATCCCAAATTACACAACCAATTTTGGACACTCCAAAATTATCACGTATCAAAAAAACCAGAAGCAACATTTCAAAGAAGATTACATCTCAAAAAATTTATATGCAGAGAACGCTTTTAACAGTATTGGTTTTACAAGTTTCATTTTTCAACGATCGCAACATTTATTTTCAACGTCGTAGCAAAAAAGAACTTGGGGACTAACAGATGCAACATTTTTCAACATCTCAAAATTGTTGCAACAATAAAAATATGAAACTCTACAAAATCCAGTTGATAAGATGGAGAAAACAACGGCAAGGGGCGAGCTAGCAGTAGGGGTAGGAGCGACCAATCGAACACCTCGTTGTCAATGGGGCCAGATTTCTCACCGCCTTGCCATTGGGAAGCAAGAATCAGTAGAGCAAGCAAAAAGGATCAAAAAAGGCATGTAAAAGAAAGGAAAGGAAATTGGTTGACCGTAGTAAGGAAATTGATCCACCTATTGATGAAGGTGTCGATGCTGCCCATCCTCAGTCCTAGCTCCCAAATCGACCATAAACATCGTCCTCAATCACTAGAGTCTGCATGGGAGAGAAGCAAAAAGATAGAGGTGTTGTTGTACAGTGCAGACATATGGAGAGCGGAATGGGGATGAGTTGAGAATAGGCTAGAAAGAATGGTCGAGTCAGAAAAGAGGGCCATGTGGGTCATAGGGCAAGTCACATGAGTAACAAAGCGTCCGAACTTTTTTTCTTCACTTCGGACGTATGCCTCCAAGGATTATCCTTATATTTAAATATCTGAAAAATCTATTTTACAACCCTGAACTCTTCAAAAAGTTTAGAAATCAACCCTAAACTACAAAAATCGGACACAAGCCAACCTCCAACTATCAAAACTTTTCACTTTACCCCCTTCCGCCCTAAACCACTCCGGTTTTGTTGACGTCCATGTCACCGTACTTTGCCACCTTAGTAGACAAATGACTTCCTCTCTCTTTCTTCTTTTTCTTCATTTTCACCTCCCCGCACGCTTGCTTCTCCTCTGTTTTCTCCTCCTCCATCTCCATCTCCCTCTTCTCTCTCAACTCCCCTCTCCTTTTCTCGCTGCCGGCCACTAGATCCTGTCGCCACCGCCTGCTCACCATCCTAGCCACCGCCCCCCTTGGTCACTACTCCATCTCCCGAGGGGGCAGCCCTCCTGCGGACGATCGGTCCGTGGGGGCACGACAACGATGGTCGATGATGCGTGGTGGCCACAAGGGGGCAAAGCCGGCAGCCGATAAAGGGGGGGGGGGCGATTGCAAGAGGGGGGAGGGGTGTTGAAGCTTGCAGCCACGAGGCGAAGCTGAAAGCCACATGGGGCGGACGGGGCGGCGGGCGTGGGCCACTGGGTCGGGGCGGCTACTGGTGTGAGGGCTCCCCTTCGCTCCACCTCAACCTACGCGCCTCCTCGGCCAGCGCTACCCCGACTACGGCTCCGCTTGCTACCTCTGCCTCGGGCTACCGCCTATGCCTCCGAGGAGGCCGTCGCCAACTGCTCCCGCCCCGTCGGTCGCCGCCTCTATTGGGCCCCTCCCTCTGCACCATGGCCGCCGATAACCCCCACTTATGCTACCTCTGCGGCGGTGTCGCCAACAAAAACTCCGCCATGTGCCTTCTCCTGAGGATGACTGAGGTCGGCCAGGAGTTCCCAGCGTGGGCACGCACTATCTAGGAGGGTGAGGTGTGTGTTGCGCGATTGAGACTCTCATCCGCGTAGGTGGTGGCACGACGCTGGGAGCACAGCCCCAATGAGCTCGCCGTCGCCGCCAACATGCACGTGCTCCGCCTCACCGCCTCTACGCTCCTCTGTCCACTCTGGTCACCTCCCCACCACCTCATGCCCTCATCCCCAAATCTCAAGTTTCTCCACCCCTTTCTTTCGGTCTCCATCAAATTTTGCCTCCACTCGCCACTTCCTATCTACTGTTGCTTCCTCCTAACCCAACACTTGGATTTATCGAGAGGAGAGGAGCTTTAGCAAGAGAATAAGAAAGGAAAGAGGAGAAGATGGCGAACGGAGGAGAGGGGAGGGAGAAGTGGAGAAAGAAGTCAAGTAACAACATTAGAGTGACATGTAGGGTCTAGTATAATTTTAACTTTTTTGGCACATGAGCGTCACATCATACAAAAATCACTGTGTTGACTACATGACATCCAAGTGGCATCCATGTCAGCTTAAAACCAAAGTGGAGTGGACTCAAAGATGGTAAAGTGAACAGTATTGAAAAATGAATTTTCGTAAGACTTTAGAGGTGTCAAGTTAACTTTTTCCTTAAATATATTTGAGTTCGTATTCATTTTTAAAATATGAATCATTCGTACTCGATCCGCTTCGGCTCCTACCTATCTGTCCGGTTCGGTTACATTTATACCGTAGTCCACTGGCTCGGTTCGTTGCGATCCCCTTTTTCTTTTTGAGGCTCGAGTTTGTCATGAATTGCGGCAGACTTGGAGGATTCTGCAGCGGCCGCACCCCGTCCCCCCACCACCCGTGCCCGCCTACAAGAATGTGCCGTGCTCACGATCGCCGCGGCCATGGGCTAACCGCGCATGTAGACGCGTACCCGCCTCTTCTCCATACGTTGCAACTTCCACCAAGCCAGGCCTCGTTTGGCAGGGAAAATGCGGCTCTTCTGACCCCCTGCTGCATTTCTTACAGAGAACTGCCTGTCTGGTTCGTGTACGCCGTTAACATTGCCGAGTTGCAACTTTATGAGACTATGAAGCTAGAAATGAAGTAATTTCAGGTGGCATCGCCGGATTACATCTCTCCTTTCAATACGAAAGGCACGCGTTTGCCGTTCGTTAAAAAAAATGAAGAAGAAAGAGAAAGCTAGAAATGAAGTGAGTACTTGATTTTTTTTAAGAGACAATGGGCGTCTTTGTATTAAGAGAGAGAAACAACGGGCAAACAAGCCAAACGTAACAACTATTGAAGAGAACAACTGCTGCCCTACAACGAACTCAATACAAAGTGTTGAGGAACCGTCGCTAGCGAGTTCAATCTGAACGATAACCTCGTAGACAAACATAGAATCGCATCAAATAATACAAGAATATAAGAATAGAATAGTAGATTGAACACAGAGATGTAGGGGACTTCTTGCTTCTCTTTATTGCTCTTTATACAATCAATCCTTTACAATGACTAGCACACCTTATTTATAGATTACAGCCCTTGCTAGGGTTTGGAATGGGGTACTCATATATGGGCCGGCTGCTGGGCCGAACCCATAGTTTCCCAACACTTCCCCTTGGGCACCCATCCTCACATGTTCATGCCTCGTCAAAACTCCATAAAAAACCAGTGGGAAAATTTTGGAGAAAGAGTACACAACACACGTTCTGCTGCATTGCATAAATTTTCTCGTTAAAAACCTTAACTGAGAAACTTCAGGAAAACTCATCAAGGGAAAAAGAGTACAATCCACCCAATTTCATTTAATCTCCAGGATTTACTCTTTGGGTATTCGATCTTCATGATCAAGTTTTAATAATAAGTTTGTGAAGGTTCTCCCCCTAAATTCTGCACTTCTCAAAGTCCTATCATTCAAATTCTATGCATCCACCTTTCAAAACTAGATGCTAGAAGTGACTTAGTGAATAATCTGTAAGATTTTCATGTGACTTAGTATGCAGTACTTTAATTTTATTCATCTTTTGCAATTCGTGAGCATAGAAGAACTTGGGGTTGATATGCTTAGTGAGAGGACTCTTCACATGACCCATTTGTATTTGTGCAACACAAGCTGCATTATCTCCATAGATAGTAGTGGGGGTTTGCGCGGTATTCAATCCACATGACAGCTGGATGTGGTGAATCATCCGCTGAAGCCAAACACATTCGCGTGAGGCCTCGTATAGTGCTATGATTTCTGAGTGGTTCGTCAAAGTCGATACAAGACTTTTCTTAGATGATTTTTGTGAAATGTAGTTCCACCATATAGGAATACATAGGTTGTTTGCGACTTGGCAGTATGTAGGTCCTACAAGTACCCAACATCTACATAGCCATTCATAGTTAGGTCTTGGTTCTTTCTGTAGAACAGACCAAGTTCTTTTTTCCCTTGGAGGTATCGGAAGATGTCCTTCATTCCCTGTCAATACCTTTTGGTAGGTTCTGCACTGTACCTTGTTAGCAGGTTCACTGCAAATGCAACGTCCGGTCTAGTTTAGTTTGTCAAATATATGAGTGCTCCTACTGTGCTCAAGTATGGGAATTCTGGTCCTAGGACTCCCCCCTCTTCTTTAGGTCTATACTGGTCTTTATTTCGCTGCAAAGTCCTCCCGATCATCGACACTTTCGAAGGATATGCCTTTCCAAAATCAAACCGTTCTAACACCTTCCGAGTGTAGGCTGACTGATGTACTAATATCCCTTCAAGGGCATGCTCAAGCTGCAACCTTAGGCAATGTTTGGTTTTACCCAAACCTTTCATTTCGAACTCTGACTCCAGATAAAAGCTTGCTTTCTTAATACCTTCCAGGATTCCAATGATGTTCAGATCATATTCATACACTGAGCTTATATAAAATCCATCATGGGATCGTTGTATAAATACACATGGATAATTCTCATTATTCGTGTAGCCTTTCTTGCATAGAAAGTCTCTTCAAGCGATTATACCACATCATACCTAATTGCTTAACTTCGTACAGTGACTTTCTGAACTTCTCACCGTACAAATTTCTATCAGCTCTGTCTTGGTTCTGGACAGGGATACATTCAGGTATCTTCATATAAATATCCGAATCCAATATTCCATAAAGGTATGTTGTTACCACATCCATCAATTTCACTTTTAACTTCAAGTTTACTGCCATTGAGATTAAATATCTAAAGGGTGGTTTCGCCCATGACCGGGTAATAGGTTTCTTCATAAACAACTCCTAGATGTTCAGTGAAACCTTATGCAACAAGCCTTGATTTACTTAATTATTTTCATTTCTCTTTCGAACAAATATCCACTTATGCCCTACGGTGTGCCCATGGGGAGGCGAACGGTTTACTGGCCCAAACATCTTTCTTTTATTCATATAAAATAATTCTATTTCTATTGCCTTCCTCCAATCTTCTCAATATGATCTTTTCTTACTTTCAGCGAAGTGATGCAGGCTTTGGATCAAGATCGATGATTGTGGTAATTTTCTTTACAAAATCATTATCGATATTGGCTGTTGTCTTATTTATAGATTCTCCCGAGGTCATAAAGATTGTAGCTATTTGTTCAAGGGGCGATTCTTCTAATGCTTTTACTTGCTCACCGCTGATTTCAATTATGGGGGTAAGTCCCTTTAGTTTTCCAGCTTCGATGTGTGCTCATACATCCATGCTGATATCTCCCTTCATGGGGATGTTCAATTCTGGTATGCCTTTTCTGAAGGTTCCATACTAGTGCCATGTCTCAACTGCTTCCCCTTCTGGTTCTGGGGAACTTTTGGTGATCTGCTGTGTCAAGTCCTTCTTACCATTTTTCACTAGGCGTCCCCGGTTACTTCGGATTTGACGGGCGGAGTTCTCGTCCTTTAAAAGGCCTTAGGACGGGATTAGGGATACCCTCATTGGTATTTCAACCCTTTCTGGTGCATTGTTTGCAAGCACATACGACTTAGTCACGCTCTTTAAATCACTAAAGTAGTCAGGCAAATGATTTGCTAATACTTGCAAATCAATTATCTTCTGAACTGCAATTGTCTTCTAGATTTCAATTGTCTTCTAGACTTCAATTATCTTCTAGACTTATCTATATGCTTCACTAGTGCGCGGATCATATGCATGGATTTCAATTATCTTTTGGACTTAAATTGTCTTCTGGACTTCTCTATTTCCTGATATTTTTCATCAAGGGGTTGATTTCCCCCTAATGACGGGAAATAATACTCATCAAATATACTATTAGTGAGGCGGGCTGCATGCAAATCTCCACCATGGGGTCCAAATACCTGATTATGGATGTTGTCTCATAACCAACGTATATCCTAGACTTTCGGAGATGGCCCATTGCAATTCGCTAAGAGTGGAATAGGTACATAAACCTTGCAACCAAACATTCGTAGATGATAATTTTCGATGTTGATCCTTGCCCTAGTTGTATAGGTGAATGGATGTTATATGCCGGTGGTCTAAGATTGATGAGAGTTGCTGTGTGCAGGATTGTGTGTCCCTAACATGTAGTTGGTAAATAACAATTCTTTAAAATTCTGCTAATCCATTCTGGGTGTGGACATGTTGTATGGAATGCTCAACTTTAATTCCTATTTTCATGCAATAATCATCAAGTGCATTCGAAGTAAATTCTCAAGTGTTGTCAATTTTGGTGGACTTCACATGATGATCATGAAAATTGTTCTTAATGTTAATTATCTACGAGGTTAGCTTTGCAGAAGCGAGGTTTCTCGTAGACAATGAATGTACGTGTGACCATTTCAAGGAAGCATCGATGAACACCATAAAATACCTAAATAGCCCTGATAGAGGCTGTATAGGACCGCGAATGGCTCCCTGGATACATTCCAGGAATGCAGGGATTTCATCATTCGCTTTCAGAGCAGAAGGTCTAGTAATTAATCTCCTGGTGGCACATGCGGTGCACACAAAATCTTCCTAATTTGGGAATTTATTTACATCGATATTATGTCCCTATGAAATTGTTAATTATATTTCTCATGATCCTAAGACCTAGGCGGCATAATCTATCATGTTGGAGATAGAAAAGGTTCAGATCTTCTAAATAAAGTTTTCAAGGCAATATAGGCTGCAGATACCTCAATAATAGTGCAGTATAGCTCAGTTTCAAATGAAAAAAGTCATTCTAATACCATTTTTCTACTTTCTTTACGCTTTGTAATGAGCAGGTATTCCTTACCATACTCTTCTTCAGTCTCTACGTGGAAACCGTTAGCGTGAATATCCTTGAGAGTTCTAGTCGATTCTAGTTACAACAAGGCCTCTTTTAATGATCAAAGTTGTGCCCGTTGGGAGTATAATTATGTCATTTCCTGAGCCGATTATACAAGTATCGCTCCCTGCGATTGTCGTAAGACTACCAGTATTCTTGCTGGTCGAAAAAAATTCATCTCTCTCAATTGTGCCACTACATGCTAAGCACACTTCCTCCAAAGGGCGCTACACGCGTTCTAATAATGTGGATATCATGAGGATATGCTCCAGATCTTAGAATGATGTGACAATTGGTAATGGCGTTAACGGTTTGTCATTTTCACGTATTTTCGGCAAAGAAACAGTCTTTGTCGAGGCTTGAAGCCATAGCGGCGGTCGGACCGGCCAACTTCAAAAGTGGTCAGTACTTGCTAAGCACACTTCCTCCAAAAATAGAGGGTGTAGGCAAGAGAGGAGATTCTATTGCACTTGGTCCCATAATTTTTGGAGTCTCCAATCAAAAGTTCTATTGGTTTGAAAATTCCAAGGGTTTGATCCTCCGAGAGGAAATTCGGCTAAGTCTTTCCCGACCGCCAATAGGTGGCTCGGGCCAGCTAGGATGATCGGGACTAAAGTCATGAGTTTCGTGGCATATATGTTGCATGATGCATGTTTTGACTAACATGGGTCAAGTTGTGAAGAACTTGTTTCTAAATTTGGTTTACTTTGTCGATCGGTGGTCAACGATGCGAGGATGATCGGACGGGCTTGGAGAGCGAGGTCCGAGGATCAATGTACTCAAGTGTGGTGTAAGATGGACAAGGGTGACCTATTGGCTAATCCGAGGCGCAAGATGGAGCAATGTATAGCTAGTTAGGTCAAGAGGTGTTAAAGACGGCGTATTAAAATACGTGCGTATGTGTCCCACTTATTTTGGGCCTTAACGGAGCCCAATAGAGTCAAACTTCTAGAAGGTCTAAGCCTCCACTATAAATAGGGGAGGGAGGTGGTCTCTTTTGCTATTTAAAAAACCCGAATTTTCTTAGGGAGAGCTTTTGTGGAGGATAGGGTTCTTGATAGTTTGATATGATTTTCATGCTCTTGAATTGAGCATTGTCCTTCATTGATGGAGAGGCTGTAAGACCATATCATATCAATCAATCAAAGGAAAGTTTGATCATGTCTTGTCTCATTGTGTTTTTTCTCGATATTTGATGATTTTGAGTCTTTCTTTGATCCGTGAGTTTTTGATTAAATTCTTCACATGATCTAGCTTGCTGTGACATGTGGGAACCTATCTAGAATCATCTTGATCATCAATCACCCACGAGCAAGTTTTTGGATCAAGTTTTTGTTTTGACCCGGTTTTGAATCCTTCTTCAATCAAACGGAAAATGATCCTTATTCTTCCAAGAATTATCACAATATTCGATTGGAATCGGTTCCTGATATCATAGAGAAGGTGTGTTTCAAGTTTCATCAAGTTTGGAGTTGTAGATCAAAAGTTTCATCTATTTGCAACTTCGTCATCGGGTTGTTTGTGTTCTGTTCTTCAGGCCGGCGGTCAGACCACCCAAGGCAACCGGTCATACCGGCAGGCAATCGATCAGACCGCCATTGAGCCAGCGGTCCGACCGACAGTGCATTGAATTATTTTAGTCCTTGTTGATTTTGTCGTATTGCTTAGGGGTTTTAAATTGGTTTCAATATTAGTCTTCCACTGTACTGATATACTGATCTTCATAGCTTCCATAGCTACTGGAGTAAAATATTATTGAATCAATTATTTGTGAAAAAGTGAGCGTACTCCTATTCACCCCCCTCTAGTCGCCTTTTCGGTCCAACAAATATAATGTACTTTATTAATATGCAGTAGAAAACAAGCAACATATAAATAAAACACTTCATATATCAAAACATAACTTGCTATTATCAATACGGAATAAGACTTGCAGGACTCATCATAAGAATTTAATGCTTTGCTCTCCTAGAGTTTACAACCATTATTCAATGTTCCATCACAATCATAAACTGCAAGTGATTGTGAAAAGCTCTAAGTGCAGTGCGTGCACTAGATCGAATCAGCGAAGTATGTAGTAACTTTTTTCTGAATCTACTCCATGGCGATCCTCTCCTCTTGGGCAACTACGGTTGCGGCCGCTGCGATGTCCAAATGAGGAGTGATAGGGGCTACTACTGGCTATCTACATCCATTAGTGCAACTAATGGCCGTGGATCCTCTGTGCCTGCAATGGCGAGGTGTGCCTCATGTTGTTCTTTGCCCTTTTTCTTAGACTGAAAACATCAATAACGTGCTTGCGACCCACGACCTTACCCTTATTGCCCCTCTCCTTCGTGAGATGCTTCCTCGCCTTATAGTTGCTAGCATTGGCTTCATTGCCAACATTGCTACAAGGCGGCTGTAGTTCTTTTTAGAATATCATCTTGAACTTTTTCAACTTTCATGATGTCAATTAATTAGGCATACTCTATGTAACCATCTTGATAATAGTTGCGTGCGGATTGTACCGCATTTGGGTGAAAGGTAGAAAGAGTCTTCCCAATCTTCTGCTCATCCGTGATTATATTATCACAGAGTTGAAGACTTGTACAAATTCTGTATAAATTCTGGCCATGTTGGGTCAGTTCTTCGAACTCCTGGTTCGTGATGCCAGTCATCTTCATATTCATGCAAAGTGTTCATACGATTACTACTGGTAATCTATATAAAATGGTTGCAAAATTCTCATAATATTCTTCGAACTTTCGGTTCGTGATTTCGTATTTTTCTATGCATTTTTTATGATTTACTGCTATTTTTAGTGATTAAAAGTAATATAAACAATCATAAATAACCAAAACAATAAATACAATACATAAATTGCATAGAAAAGATAATAATAAAGTGAAACATATTTCAAATACAAAAAATGATCAAAAATTGAATTCTCGAGGCCCTTTTCTACTTGAAAAAGAACTTTCGGTGAATTTTACAATTTTCAGGGGTTAAAATGTAAAATTTCAGTTCTGAGAAAAATTGCGCGTAGTTTTCAGAAAGTCCGAGGGGTTTTTCAAAAATTTTCTTATTCGAAAAACTTTCTCATAATTTTTAGAAATCCAGTCTTTCTTTCCGGGGGTCTTTTTGCAAAAATAAGATTTTTTTTCTTTCTCATTTTTTTTCTATTCTCATCCAACAGGGAAAAGCGGGCCATCGTTCATGGGTGGCTGCTTGGCCCAGTCGCCGCTGCTAAAAAAGGGACGCCGGGGGTAGGGAAACCCTACCCACTGTGCATCGGGTGGCGGCGGCTCCCAAGATGGGAGCCGCGTCGGCGGAGGCCGGTGGCGGCGTCATGGGAGCGGCTCGGGGCCGGTGACGCGCGCCGGTCGTGTGGGAGCAACTCGGGGTCGGCGACGGGCGTGGCGCTCCGTCTGCGGCGCCCGGTGCGGGTCAGCAGGACGAGGCGCCAAAGCCCACGCGGCTCCGAGCGTTACATCGGCGGCCGATGCGGCGGTGGCCCGAGTCGGCCGGTTCAAGCGGCGGCGGCTCTTCTCCATCCCCTTCCCTTCTTCTTGTTTTGGGTGGTGCGGGCGGCGGTTTAAGGCGGCCGAGTGGTGTGGCCGTCTTTGCGCGCCGTGGCGCGGTGGCGGCTTCAAGCCGCCAGGTGGTACGGCCGTCGGCGGTCGGAGCCTTCTTCCCTCCCCATATTTCTTGATTTTTCTATGATGTTTTGCTTGTATGGGGAACGCCGACCGTGCGTGGCGCTGCAGCGCCGTTGCGGTGCCGGCGATGCGGCGCATGCTTGGCGGCGGCCGTCTGAATGGTTTAAGATGGTCTCAGACGGCGCCGTGGAGGCAGGCCATTGCCCGGCAGCAGGGCGGCTGCAGGCCGGCGGCTTTAGGCCGTCATGAGCCGCCTCTTCTTCTTTTTTACTGTTCATTAAAAAAATATTGTTCATTGGAGTATTGTACTGTGTGTACTATTCATCCAAGACTATTAGTATAATCTATCGATCGGCATTGGTCGGCGGCTTCAAGTCGGCTCGTAGTAGATTAGAACGAATTTGCAATTTTAATCTACGGTACAATCGACATCCAATCTTTCACGCAATCCACCAATTGGTATTGTGCCAACGACTTCAAATCAGCTCGCGGTAGATTAGAACAGATTTGCACCATAGAAAAACTAATCTAGAAAGCCAAATTTGCAGAATTGAAAGCAATATAGAAAAACGATTCAATCTACGAGTGTCGTTCTTCGACGGTTACTTTTCGATGCGAAAAGAGTTGATCGTGCTAATAACGTGTTGAGGAACCGTCGCTAGCGAGTCCAGTCCGAACGATAACCTCGTAGACAAACAAATAATCGCCTCAAACTAGGGATGAAAACGGATCGGATAGTTTCCGACCGATCCGGACGAAAACGGATTCGGATTGTCTCGGATCGGATTTTTCTCGGATAATTTTCGGATCGGATACGGATTCGGATTTTTTGTCGGAACGGAACGAATACGGTAGGCATGCTATCGGCGGATACGGATACGGATACGGATTATCCGGATAAGATAAGTCCGGATATCCTGATTTCGCCCAATAGAAGATGATTTCATTAAAAAGGGAAAATGAGATTTTAAATGATTTTCGAATTTGTAAAATGCAACAAATCAAATAGCCTTTTAGAAAATAGCAAATAGAGTTAAAAAAATTCTAGAAAAATCACAAAATTCCTTAAATTATTTTGAACTTAATAAAATTAATTCCAAGTTAAATTTAGTTTTTTGCACATAAATTATTTTTAATTTCAAAAATATGAACAACCTTTTTAAAATCCAGAAAATTTAAGAAATTAATTATTATTTTTTCATTTCCACTTTAAATATAATAAAATCCCAGAAATCTCAATAATTTTTTTTGACATTGAAAACTAGGAAATTAAATAATTGACTTTATTTCATTTATTTTTCTTTTAACCAAGAAAACTCTTTAAATCTCAAAAATCCAATAAACTAATAACTTTATTAATTTTATTTTTGGTAACATACTTTGGGATGTTACAGTCATTTACGTATAGATTAACTATTTAGTCTCATCAATGTTAGTGTGAACTAAGTTTTATGTATGTGATAAGCTAAGTGTGAATGTGTGATGACTTGTGACTTTGTGAGTTCTGACTTATAAGCTAAATATGGTAAACTAAGTGTTATGTTTATGATGAACTAGTTAATGCAACTTGTTAGTGCCAATGTTATGCGTGGTTGTTGAAAATATGAATAATTCATGAATGTGTTGCATCAAATGAACTAGTTATATGTTTTCGTTAATTTCTGGCATACAATTTAAGGGGTTTTCATGTTCCGAAAATAATCCGCGATCGTATTCGTTTCAATTCAGATTCGCCCGTATTCAGATTCGATATTATTCAGATCCAGATTCAGATCCGAGTATCCGTATTCATATCCGGATCCGGGAAAAAAATATGAAAACAAATATCACAGAGCCATTATCCGTCCGTATCCGATCCGTTTTCACCCCTACCTCAAACAATGCAAGAATATAAGAACAGAATAGTAGATTGAACACAGAGATGTAGGGGGCTTCTTACTTCTCTTTATTACTCTTCATACAATCACTTCTTTACAATGACTAGCACCATCTATTTATAGACTAAATCCCCTTCTAGGATTTGAAATGGGGTACTCATACATGGACCAGCTGCTGGGCCGAACCCATAGTTTCGAACACAAAGAACCAACAAAAATACCCTCTAAAACAAGTTACCGAACAACTTGTCTATACAGCTCGCTCCTCCAAATCTCCATGTATCTCCTACCGCGCCACCACAGCTCAATGGGTGTGCATCAGTTGCATGTTAGACGCATCCGTAATACCATTTTTTGTCAATTCACTCGTGAGATGGCTATTTTTTCTATTTCGTTGCGCAACAGCGCCAAATAAACCATTAACTGAAACCTCCACATATCACACCCCTCTTTGATTTCTTTCACACTCACAGACAGATCCTTGGAGGAGTTACTGAATACTCGTGCATTCCGCTCTAGCCAAATAATTCTGAAGTGAGTACTTGTTCAATGCCTAGTATAACACTTGCTGTAGTCAATCGATTCAGGATCTTGAAATCAACATTGATAGATAGATAGAGTACGTACTAGGTTGGTGGAGATCGAGCAGAAAAACAGCAGGGAGGAGGTAACTGAAACCGATCAAGTTTTACAATAATTAAAGCTGTCCCGGATCGAAGCAAACATAAACATATACAAAATGGGCCCATGCACACACGCACGCACGCTCTTAGCTACAACAATTAAACCTTCATTCAACATTTCAAATCTGCATCAAGTTAAAACACATCCCAATCTGACAACTTGATTCCTCCGTCCGTCGATCGATCGCCATGGGCGCGGGCTCAGCTCGCCTGTTCGTCCATACTCCAGGGGCGCTGGCCCTCGCTTGCAGAGTCAGTACCCTAGGTGCCCCATCTCCCAGTTCAGCTTCGACGCGACCCTGTCGTGGTAAGGCACGTACTCCTGAATAATCGAACAAGTCTTTGCATTAGCAACATTCCAATGGATTCAGGTTCAGTGGCATGTGCATTATCCGTGACATTGTCTACCTCTAGCTTCTCCATCAGTTCTTGCGCCGTCGGGGCCAGCACGATGATGCGGCGCGCGCTGGAGTTGATGAACCCCTCCTCGACCGCCTTGTCGATGAACGTCAGCAGTGAGTTGTAGTATCCGTCGACGTTGAGCAGGCCAACCTGAAGAGCCAGAGCCAGCCAGTACATTCAGATATTTCAAAAAGTGTTTAATAAAGTGCATATTTAACTCACACAATACGTAATTTAGCACATTTAGCTCATATGAAATGATTTAGCACATTTAGCTCATATGAAGTGCAAACCGGCCCGAAACAATAATTCAAGCATATTTAGCTCATACAATACGTACATTCAGATATTTCAAAAAGTGTTTAATGAAGTGTATATTTAACTCATACAATACGTAATTTAGCACATTTAGCTCATATGAAGTGATTTAGCACATTTAGCTCATATGAAGTGCAAACCGGTCCGAAACAATAATTCAACCATATTTAGCTCATACAATACGTAATCTATCACAAAATATGCTTAAACCAATCTAGAAAGTGCATTATGCATTCAAAAATTCGAATTTAAAATTTAAATTTCCCACCGGTAAATTCGGTTACTGGCGGTAAGCGGCCAATATTTTTTCCCTACTTGCAGTAAACTACTGATGTCAAAGTGAACTTAGCCTAAGTAAAACCATACTAGCAGATAGAGCCCACACAGAGGAAAGGACAGTACCGGCTTATGATGAATGCCGAGTTGTGCCCATGTAATCACCTCAAGCAGCTCCTCCAGTGTCCCATACCCTCCTGCATTGACACATGATGAGCACTAGAAAATTGGTACTACACACAACAATAAGACATACATTCTGAGCAAATTCCAGCTTGACATATCCATCAACTCAGAGATATAACCTTTGCACCAATTATTGGTTACACTAGGAAGGTAAAGGCTCACAAGTAGCCCCAGTAGTATTCATTTTTAGACATGTGAGGCACTGTACAAATGGCAGAAGTTATAGCTCCCACTTTGCTTTAACCTGTCAGGGATTTCTGCAGAGCCTTGAATGTTCCTTTCACCTGATCCTAGTGGGATAAAAATGCAGGCTATGAAGGCATGAAGGCATCAGACTCACCAGGTAGGGCTATGAAGGCATCAGACTGCCTTGCCATCTCTGCCTTCCTTTGGTGCATGTCTGCCACCGGCCTCACCTCCCCCACTGTCTCACCACTTATCTGGCAAAAGAAAAATGAACATTGTTTTTCAGCTCACCTCCTCTCCTGAGCCATGCCGCAAAGGGAACAGTAAAAGAATTATCTGCCACGCCATGTTGCCTTGTCTCTGTGTGTGGTGGTGTATATGTGCAGACAAACACTACTAGCTTGTAGTACATTCCCAAGAGGGGGCATGATTAGGGAACCGAAAATGACACTAGAAGATTTAACTAGTAGTAGTTCTGTTGCCTGCTTGGGGAATGGTAAAATGCCAACTAGGAATAGGACCACAAACGAAGCTACAGTCAAGAACAAATGAGTAAGGATATGGGGCTTCTGAACCATGAGTTAATTCTTTGTGGCATATAGTACAGAACCTATCAGTGATATGTCATATAAAATAACCACAAAAGTACAAAATCGTGACTAGAATACTACACATCATGGATCATTTATACTTCTTGTTTTAAAAATAAAAGGGGACCGTTTATAATTTTTCTCAAGGAGTTTTTTTATATCTGAAACTGAAACTTCACAGATACTAAAACTCTCGAAGTTACTGATAATTTGGTGCAAAATATGACATCAACTCCTCATTTGCACCAAGACGAGTGCACTTTTGTCTACGTATAAAAACACATCCTCAAACTTCACACACAAAAAAAGAAAGAAACGTTCCTCTGGTGGGCAAAACACCAGAGTCGGTCAAAGAAAATGCCCTCTACTTCTGCTTAGAATAACATGCTACTCTTGCATCAAGAAGGCTACTCCTTTTTGAGTTTTTTTCCTTTGTACCGGGCAGAAAGGGATGATGCCATGACAAGACTTTTTGAAGAAATCAACACCTGTAAAGCTGTGCTTTCCCACTAGTTTATCCTCACGACAAGATATGGATTTGTGCCAAAAGCACGTAGCTCTCGATCACAACGGCTCATCAGATGGGATTCGTTTATGCCAAGGTGCCATGTCACCCGGGACTCCAACGGGTGTTCAGAGTCCAAACTCTCAAGCACCATTTGATTATTACTCCTACGCCCTAACAATTAACAGCTTAAAAAACCCCAAACGTGAGCGCATTGCTATGATGGGGTCCAAGGGGCGTACGAACGACACATGTACAGGATCCCGCCGACGAGTCGCTGACAGGAAAGCCCCACTGACGGTGGAGATTCAGCCGGGCGCGCTTGTCAGTGAGTCCACCGTGTCTGCGCATGTTCTATACGCGTAGCAAGTTTGTACATGCTACTACTAGTAGTAGTACTTGATTATAATTAAGGTGATGTCGTAATAAGTTGTAGTAGCATGATGGATGGGGGCAGACATACCTCTGGGGTCATGAGGGTCTTGGGAATGACCCTGCGCGTGGACAGCAAGATGACAAAAAGAAGTGATCAGCACATGAACTCTCACAGACAAAAAACACATTCTTCTTGGGATTCATGAGAGCAGGTGAAGAGTTTGCCTCTGGCTCTGCACTTACCCAATGACGTGCCTGCCGCCGTCATACACCGCCTGGGAGACGAGCCCCATGAGCCCGATGCTGCCGCCGCCGTACACCAGGTCTATGCTCCTCGACACCTGCAACGTCGATTGATCCAACCCCAAATTACTAACCCAGTAAACGCAATATTACAATTACCGCGAGTTGGTAGCGATGCTTCTTTAATGCGAGGCGATGGAGCTAGCCGTTCAATTTATGGAGCTCGTGAATGCCGTAGGGCCGGCTCGGCTTGACGAGCAGGAGCTCACAGAAAAGACCAAGGATTGCTCGAAGTGTGCGTGAACCTGTGACGCGTGCGGGTGATCGATGAGCACAGGTGTGAATTTTGCAGAACGAACACGGTGCAGGGAAGAAGCAAAAGGAGCAAACGCGGGACAAGATGAGCGACACAAGAAACAGAGAAGCTGCAGAGTGCGCGTGTCTTGCGTTGCGAAGGTAAAGCAGCAGCTGCGCGTGACGTTTGTGGAAGGAGGAGGAAAAAGAAAAAGGCGGCATCTGCCAAAAGCTCAGTGGTGGTCACAACTTTTGCCGAGCCGTCTGCAGAGAGCCAGAGACACTAGCTCTGCCAGGGAGCCAACTATGCTCCCCGTGTTTCTTAATTATCACTGCTAAAATTTGCACCCAAGGCTACTGTCTCTGTGTGTGTGTGTGTGTGTGTGTGTACTAGTAGAGGGGATTTGTGTGGTAAATCATGTTACTTTTGCATTGCAAATTGATATGGTGAAGTTAAATTACACGAGATGGCCATCGACACAAGTAAAGAAGCATGCAGCATCTTGCAAGGTAGAAGTAGAATAGGGGAGTAGTACTCTACTGGGGCGTGGTTGGTTAGTTACCAGCTCGTTGCCGAGCTCAATGGCAGCGTCATGGTAGCTCCTCTTCTTGCCCTGGCTGCTGCCGCAGAAGACACAGATCCTCTTGAACCTGGACTGCCTCATCTCTCTCTCCCTCTTCGTTCCTCCTCTCTCTCTCTCTCTCTCTGCGTAGTAGTAGTTCTCTATTTATCACTTCACTCTAGCTAGCTAAGGGTCGCTCTTGTAATTGCAGTGGTGAGGTGTGCACACAGTGCTACTGTGATGCTAGTGCAAGCAAGCAACGCGCAGTACTACAACAAGGCCTTCTTGCCGATCGAGCTGTGAAGTGCACCCATGGCTTATATAAAAGTGGGGAGGGGGGAGGGGGGAGAGGAGAGAGAAAGGGACGGATGGGGTGGGGGGGAAGGGGGAATGCATGCACATGGAAAAACACCATCCCACCCAGCAGCAGGGCGTCGTTGCTGATGACTTTTATGTGATACGGACGGGTGGGTTATTTGATGGGTGGGTCACCTTATCGGCTTTGCCGGTATAAATTGCGTCAAAGCTAATCGTGGATTATCTTTGCTGGGTCGTTTTAGGGAAAGCGTGGGAGTAGAATCGTATGGATACTTTATGTGTTACTGTTTCTGTCCACAACTTAGGTCGTTTTTTTTAAATTTTTTATGGTATCTGATGCAAGACTTTTATTATGATTTTTATCATAATGTATTAGCAAAAAAATAATATTATATATTGTAAAAGTGTTTTGCAGGAAGAATTCAATAACATTATCTTTATATAACCAATTTATATATATTTTAATATATATTAACTGTCAAAGTTCCATAATGTTAACCACATGGATCTCACAACACAATACATTTGTGAGTAGAGGAGTAGTATCTCCCAGAAGCAAATGACATATCATAATAAAATAAGAAATACTAAAGAATGCTATAGCGTTCTTTCCCCAACCGGCGGGATAAGAAATCACCGCCCGATACATCTCGTGGAAGCCGTTCGATGAATCTCCTTTCCCTATCCTTATCCAAACATGTACTATCTCCACCACATCCTCACATCTCTCTATCTCTTTATTTATCCATGAACGACACCCACCACCTGACGAAGCGACAACGCCCACCACTCCGGCGCCACCGAAACCATCACTGGATCTGTCGTCCTCATCGTCGGAAGCACATCATCCCCACCTCCAGTCGCCAGATCTGGCGTCCTCCTCACCGGATCTGGCCATGAGAATCGGCGGCAAGCTCATGGCCAGCGATGGGCGTGCGCGAAGACAAACCCCACGGGGAGCGCCAACGAGGAGCATGGTGAGACGACGGAGCAAGGAGGCACTGACATCGACAAGTGTGGGACCACATGCGAGCACACCAACACCCTGGCTTTTGTCGTGCTCCCAGACGACTTCCAGTGGAAGGGACCAAGAAGTGCTACTCTTTAATTTTTTGTGAATTTTTTTGAATGTTTTATCAAAACTTGTTTGATTTGTTATAGAACTTTATCAGAACTAATCTGCAATGTGAAGTTCTTGACTTTCTTGTGTTTGAAATCTGCATGAAACATCAAATTTTCATGTGAAACTCGCCTGAAACTTGATTTTTCGAGGACTCGTACAAAACCTGAGTATTTTTGGCACAAAACTTTTTATGAAACTTCAATATTTGATATGAAACTTGTCTAAAACTCCTTCGAAACTTGAATCTTTGGGCATGAAACTCTATGAAACTTTAAGCTTCGGGAATGAAACTAGTTTGAAACTTGAAGACTCATTTGAAACTCACATAAAACTCTTTGAAATTTGTAGTCTAGAGTTTGGACTGAAACTTTTTGAAACTTCATGGAACTTCTTTCAAGTTTCAATTTTGAAACTTCATGAAACTTGTACGAAACTTGCTGAAATCAAGTTTCGGTTTCTTGAAACTTGCTGAAACTTATTTTGTAACTTGAAACTTGTTCTAATTTTTTCTCAAATTCTAAAATTTGCCCAAACACTACTACAAAAAGGCTCATACTAGATGTCTCATCACATACGGTTTTGATTTAGCGACCGTTTGTGTTACTAGATGCGCTAAAAACCATCTGTGAAGAGGTAATATGATAGCCGGTTCGTAACAAGAACCGTCTGTGTATGTCGGTGATCTAGAACTGATCTTACGTATGATTGTTTGATTCGAGGAGTCTCCTAGACTGAAGCTACGTGGAGAATGACACAAGGATTTTATACAGGTTCAGACATTCTCTGGAGAGAATAACAACCATACTCATGTGTGTATTGTATTGGATATGAGTGCACAAGTAACAATCAACAGGAAGGCTGAAGTCTAAAGTCCTCTGCTACTGATCGCACTTCTCCTCTTCCATTCCTTCCTCCTTTTTCCCTCCTCTCCTCCCTGTGTCATCTACTGATTCCACCCTTTATATAGTGCTTGAAGAGAGCGGCGATTTCTCCAGTCCAAGGGGCGCCTCAACGCTTCAGATGATGAAGCGGTTACTAGAGATTATTGTTGGAGTAGTAACGTCCCCACGTCGCCAGGTGGTTATCACTAGGATAGAGAGATTAATCATGTAGTTATTTCAGAGAATAACAATGTGATTAACTACCACATATCTTTAAACATGGTGTATAAGACTCCCTGATCGACCAGGCCTACATGTCTGTAGGCTCCATTGACTAGAGACTGGTCGTGGAAGAACTTACGACCAGGTGGTGGTCGTAGTAAAGCTTATGACCATAGACTTGTCGTTGGAGGACTTACGACCTTAGGGTAATCGTAGAAAAGCTTACGACTAGGGCTGGTCGTAGAGGAACCTACGACTACGACCAGGGGATGGTCGTAGAAAAGCTTACGACCTTTTTCCTTATGGATAAGGGGTATACTCACGAGGAGTGTAAAGATATTGCTATCTATAATAAGAATTATAGATAAATGAATAAAATGAGGATTATTAGATCCTCATCACGGTGTTTAATAAAAACCGTATGTGATAATTAACTCACCACAGACGGGTTGTATTAAAAACCATATGTGATATTTAGTCACCCCCTTTATTCAAACTGCTTCAGATTTGGCCGCCCCTTTATTCAAACCGAAGCGGCACCGCGACCTCTCAACTACTCCAGATCGGTTCTGCTACCCAAATCCTATTATATATACTACCTGCAGGTGCCCAACTACTCCAAATCGATTTCGCCGCCTCCCCCAAACTGATCGAAGCGCCCTGTCCCCCCAACGACACCGACTACCACCGTGAGCTCCTCCGCCTCCAGTTGTGACGCCACAGTTCACTGCAGAAGACACTCTTGTCATAAAAGTGTCTTGTACAGAGTCATTGTCGTGAGACAACGGTGAGGCCGCCGCCGCCTCTCCTTTATCGCCAGTGATATCCCCTCCCCTGTCTTCCTTGATGCTTGGATATGAAATTACAAAATTGATGAATGGCTAGGGTTTCAACCATGTAAATCTTGATGCTTGTGTGTGTCAAAATTAATTGTTGATGCCTCTAGTTCTTGTGATGATTGATGGATGGCTAGGGTTTTAGCCATTTAAATCTTGATGCTTGTGCACGTGAAAATTAATTATTGATGCCTCTAGTTCTTGCGATGATTGATGGATGGCTAGGGTTTCGGCCATGTAAATCTTGATGCTTGTGCATGTGAAAATTAATTGTTGATGCATCTAGTTCTTGTGATGATTGATGGATGGCTAGGGTTTCGACCCTTGTTAAAATTCATGTTTTATTGCACGATGAAGACATGGCGCCAAAGTCTATTGCACGATGGTGATCTCGTTCTCATAAATAGGCCCGCTTTGGTTCATCTACATTCTTTGATTGCACTGTTTTATAGTGCAATCAGAGAATGTTGATGAACTGAATGAGGCCTATTTATGAGAATAAGATCACTAGCTATCACAGACGCTTCTTAACTAGAACCGTTTGTGATAATAGACTATCACAAACTGTTTATACCAAAAACCGTCTATCATAGTAGTCCTTCACAAACGATTTTTGGTACAAGCTGTCTGTGATAGTAGACCTTTATATATGTCTTCGACCAAAAACCTACTATGTTGTTACTTATCACAGACGGCTCACAAACCGTCTATGATAACCGCCAGTTATCACAGACACATAAATTCGGACGGTTCAGAAACCGTCTGTGATGACAGTTTAGAATCGTCTGTGATGATCCTTTGTGTAGTAGTGAAACTTTCTGAAAAGGTTTCAAGACTTGCTAAAACTTTCTTTTGTTAAACTTGCCCTTTTAATCTTGTTTTTTGTTGAAACTTCACACATTCACATTGTCGATGGTTTAGTACCGATCTTATGAATGAATATTTGAGGGTCTCCTAGAATTAGAACCACATAGAGATGACACATGGATTTAGATAGGTTCGAACTTCTCCGGTAAGAATAACAATCCTACTCCTGTGTTGCCATATTGACTATGTTGTTTACAATCAGAGAAAGAGCTAATGCCTAATGTCCCTCCCGGATCTGTCCCAATCTCCACAGACTATTGCCTTTATATAGCGCGCGAAGGGGTGGTAGTTACTTCAGACCAAGAGACGCCTTAACGCTTGATCAACTTCATCTGTTGATGGAGGTTATTGTCAGGGAAATAATACTCCACATCACTAGGCATTTATCATTGTAGACAGAGGCAAAATACGTGCAGTTATCCTAGAGGATAATAGCGTATACTAGCTCCTCTGTATTGATTACACCGCATAAGAGTCCATAATCGATTGAGCCAACATATCTGGGGCTTTATCGATTATAGGGTGATCTTAAAAGATCTGGTTGTAGAAAGACTTACAACTATAGACTGGTCGTAAAAAGACTTACAACCATGAGGTGATCATAGAAAGCCTTACGACCATAAACTAGTTGTAGAAAGGCTTACAACCATGAGGTTCTACGATCTTACAGGGTTGTCGTTGAAGGGTTTACAACCGATTATCTTAAGCTTCCCCCTTACAAACAATAAGGGGTATACCCAAGACCATCATGGGGATATTGCTATCGATAATGACAATTACAGATAAACGAATTAATTAATTGAGAATTATTAGATCCTCATCATCTAGCCCCCAACTTCAAGTGAAAATAACTTACTTGGAAAAGGAGGTCGTAGAGTAGTGGTCGGAAGCAAAGTATTTTCGACTGGTATCGTATTTGACCAGAAATAGACTGGGTCAAAAAGGTAATTTTGCTTTAGTTGAAAGACATGATTACTTTTTCCAAACAAACAGATTAAAGAATTCCAATCGACTCTCACATATCTGTCTGTTGGAGCGGTTCCCAAAGAGGTGACAACTGTTGAGTTCCCACAGTCTCTAACTCAAGCGCGCGGCTATAAAAATCTACCGTAGGTGTAACTTAGGGTTTTTACTTTCCCTATTTGTTTGAATGTGCTTCAAGTTCTTGTTCTCTCCGCCGCCAACCAAATTGCAACCTCTTCCCGAAACCTTCCCAATCCAAATCAATCCCACTCAAGAAGATGGCTCTCTAAGTGGGAAAGATCAGAGATGGATGTGAAGAAGATGAAGGCCCTGGTCGCAGCTGAGATGATCCCAAAGCGAGCCTATGTGAAGTGGATTGAAGCTGCAGGACAGCATTTTGAAGAGGGCACCATTCCAGTTTTCCAATCATACTCTGAATGTGGCATTTGATTGCCCATTCATCCTTTTTTTCACACTCGTACTTCAACACTTTGGGGTGGAATCGGTGAATCTTGTTCCGAATTCCATGACAATGTTGAGTGTATTCGTTTATTTGTAGGAAGCCTATCTGGGGATTCTCCCAGATTAGGAGCTCTTCCAGTATTACTATGGGATGAGCAAGCATGGTGGAATTGCAGGTAGTTATGGTTTGAAGCTCCACGATGGGAAGTCGAGGGAGTACATTCAGATGTTCACCCGGTCATCATGGCCGGAATGGAAAAAGATGTGGTTTTACTGGGAGATATCCAAGGAAGACAAACTCTTCTTCATAGGAAAGCCTGCAGAGAAAAGTAGTGCTTCCTGAGACTTGTCTCCAAGCAACCTCGATCGGATTACCCTCTATATCCAAGCCGTCAAAGACTTTAAAGAAGGGGGGCTTACCGGATGGCATGTGGTAAGAGACTTCATCATGCGCCGCATCACTCCTCTGAAGAATCAAGCACATTCCATGTTGATGTACTCGGGAACTACTGATCCAACTAGGGACTTCAAAAAAGGCAAAAGGAATATCCAACCTAGCTCCTCTTGGTTGATTTCGAGCTTGATAGTTGATTGTTTTATTTGCCATTGTAGATCTCTCGCAAAAAAAGATTGACCACCGAGTTAAACTCATTTGCGAGAAGGCTCCAATACCCACTATAAGGGCTCCTCGAATCCCAGCGGCTGTGTCTGCAGAGGAAAGGAAAGAACACTAAGGTAATCAAAAAAATTTTAGGTTTTTGTGGTTGTACCATTCGACCATTGGGTAATGTTTTTTGTCTTTCACAGAAAGTAGGCATGTCAAACTATCAAGACGACCAAGAGGTCGAATTTAGGGCTGTCGAAAAGGGGCCAGAGGAAGAGATAGTTCCTTCGTCCAAAAAGCATCGCCTTGTGAAGGTTGTTGACAAGAAGGGCGAAGGCTCGAGCTCCACTCCTCCTCCGACCAGCCCCTTTAACCAATTCTTTGTGGACGTGGTCCCTGCAGAGAAAAGAGGGGCGGTCGAAGTGCTAAAACACAAAGCCCCAAAGTCCAATGTACCATTCTACTATGACAACAAGATATTTTCAGTTTCTCCTTTTCACGACTTTGTCAAGCAATTAGAAAAGGAGAACTGAAAAAGTTTTATGTCTTTTGTGAAGGATATTGCTGCGACAGTAGAGCCTATGGTCGAAGAAAGTGTCATTCCTCATGTGGTCGAAACAAGTTTTGACCATTAAGAGGGGCAAGAGGCTTTGGGAGCTGTAGCTCTCAATCAAGACCTACGACCAGACGTGGTCGTAGAGGTCCCAATCCCTCAACTAGACTTTCGACCATACGTGGTCGAAGAAGCTTTGAACTCCCAATCTCAAGACACTGAAATCCTCCTAGTGGTTGAAGGCGTCACAAGAATTGAGGCGATCGAAGAGAAGAAGAAAAAGAAATATTTCTTGGGAAATGTTTCTTCTAAATTCAAGATTGTATCAAGAAAGTCAAGGTATGTAAAAAACCAAAAGCATAAAAGTAGCAATTACATTTTGTTTCTGCAATTTGGCATGTTTTCTTCTCTCTATGATTTTAGTTCTACTTCTCCAGTCCCTAGGGATGTTTGTGTCGAGAAAACCCACAGTTGTTTCTCCTGCAGTCATGGAGATAATCAATGTTTCTCCTGTAGTCGAAGAGATAGCAGTGGAGGTGCTCGAGGAATCGACCCATGTCCTTGTGGTGGCAGTGGAGGAAGTTACTACCGCTGAAGCAACTACGATCACTAAGATGGTCGTAGAGACAGAGGCGAAAACAACAGAAGATCCGGTCGCTATGGTGATCAAACCGATTATTGAGGATATCAATAATAGGATAAGAGACTTGATGATTCGATCACCAGAAGCATCCGGTCAAGATGGAGGAGGAACCTCCGACCGCCGTGCTAGAAAGGAAATCGCAGAAGACGTTCCTCTTGGTCCTGAAGGAGGAGTTGTCGTGGTTCTCAGCAACAACGACGAAGAAGAAGAAGACAAGAACTTCATCGACCTCTTCCCCATGTTTTTCGGCCCTCCAACTATCGGATCTTCTTCATTCAAGTCTCATGATTGAGTCCCAAACCTCAAGGATATTCCGAATTGGGGACATATTTTTTATGACGTGCGTCTTCAAAAAGTATGGTAGGACCAAGTTGAGAAGCTCTATGAACTTCAAGATTCCGAGAAGGTATATGACAATTTTGCTCAGTTAACCATCAACGTAAGTACTCAATACCAAATATTTCCATATTTGGATTTCCTCCCTTTTCTCACTGTTTTTCTTTGTACAAAGAGCTCTTGAACAAGTTGTTGTTGGTGGTGAATTGTCGGGACCCCGAGTGCGCAACCCCGGGACCCTTTGTGTATACTGAATGAGTCCCAGATCAGTAGCTAGCTCACATAGTTGTAACGTTGGTGTACTCAAACCATACAACAACACGGCTAAAGAAGCAGATAAATTAATAGTACTTAGCAGCAAAAGGACCTTATAGTCAAAGTTTTACAGAGCTTGCGACGAAGGGCTAAAGTCACGACCAGGTTCACGACCTGATCCACGACCAGATCTATAACCAGGTCCACGACCAGATCTACGACCAGGTCCATGACCAGAGTAAACTTGCAGCGAAAGAAAACAAACTCGTGGAAGCCATCCGACATGCCCACAGGCAATCGAGTGGAGAACGCCTCCTAGTTCGCATGGTCTTCGAAGTATTCCTCCTCAAAGAGCACTGTGCTCCTTGGTTCATATCCGGCGACTCATCAACAAATAGCGCAAGCCGTGAGTACATAAAGTACTCAGCAAGTCATATGGAAATATATGTAGGTATTATTCATGCAAGGCTTGACAAGGATAACTTTATGTTTAGTTTGCAGAAAGCAGTAATGACTGTAAATTTAAGTAGATTGAAAGCGTGAGTTAAAAGATTAATACATAAGTAAACAAGTTTTTTTGAAACAACTCGTGAACACCCTGTTCACTTCCCAACCAATGATCACGACCAGATCGCTTTCCATCCAAACCATTCCAACAACTCGCAACCAGCCACGACCATATTTTTTTTTAGAAAATCTACCCCTCGTGTGAAATCACCAAGCATTATCCATAGCCGGGAACACAACTATTTGAATAGTTTTACACTCTATAGAGGTTGTACAGCTTGATCCACAAGACACGACTTCTCTAGTTTGTTTGGCATCTATCGATACCACCACTTACTACCTTAGGCAAGCAGTCTAGAGCACGTAACAAGACCTTTACAAAGCTTCATTTTGACTTGGTTCTGCCCGCGAAGGTTTCGCTTTTCTGGACCACCTCTTGCGCCATATGAATCCATTCGTAAACTTGGGGATCACACCACCACGACAGAACTAAACCAAAATATTGCTAATTACTCAGCCAAGTCCACCCCATCCTAGACATGTGGTTGCACGGTATGACCCAGATCAATGGCGCACAAAGTTAAGTCTTTAGTGGTTGCTCAAGCGAGACTACCTCATCCCATGTACCTCGCGCACCTAAGTGCCCCCCGCACCAAAAAAATGTGCCTCCCGCACTACCTCGCGCATTCCTCCTTTGCCACCAACCACTCGCCCGAGTATAAACAATTTTCGTTCACCCAAGCCAATGACAACCCCTGCCATGGCACCAAATTTTATAACAGCGGCATCGCCCCACAATTGACCTAACTGTGACCTCGCACCACAGTTGCACAACAGTAGTATCACACCACAATTCCATAGATCATTAAGTCAAATTTTATCACCATTGAATCATGTGATCGAGAGACCATCACATAAATAAAGTATGACTAAGCATAATACTCACTCATGTTGGTATTACAATAATGTTCATCTAAGATTACACAACCTATGATGTCCAATGGGACATGTCAACATGTCGTTCACAATTGTTCAAGGAGTCATATTGTCAAGTAGGTATTTAACTATTCCTAGAAACAATTGATATAAAAATAGCAATACATGCTGATATAAAATAATATAATTTTATAAAATAGGTACAACATGATCAAAGGCCTACGACTTGCCTTTGTTGAAGAGTTGAGATGCTTCGGTCGAGGTCGACGGGTCCAAGAACTCTTTGGAAACGCCGGAATCTATACGAGCGAAAAAAGCCAAATAAATAAAACAACTCCAAATAAAATCCAGAAATTACCAAACTAGAACCAAAAGAAATGTACTGAATTTAGAGATTTGAATCACTCAAATTGGAGCTCGGGCGGAGGAGAACGGACTCTCGAAAGGGGATTTGACTAAAGGTGGTCGAAGAGGTTCGAGTAGTCGAAGAAGTTCGACTACTCGACACGGTCGAAAGAAGAAAAAAGGATTCGACTGCTCGACGTGGTAGAAAGAAGAAAGAAGGATTTGTCTGCTCAACGTGGTCGAAAAAAGAAGAAGGATTCGACTACTCGACGCGGTTGAAAGAAGGATGAAGGAATCACTGGGCACGAGGAGCTTACCAAGACTGAGAGAGAGGCTGGAGGAGGTCGATGGACGGTAAACGGCGGCGGGGAAGCTCACGGTCGGAGGCGAAGAAGAATAGCGCGAGCGCTCCGAGGAACTCTTCGGCGGCGATGAGGTCGAAGACGGCACAAATTGGGTAGGCCGCAATCTTGCGAAGCCAATGACAAAGGCCACATCGGCGGAGAAGCTTTGACGGCGGCGCTGGAAGCGGTGGTGCGAGCTCTAGTCAGCGGCAGCGAAACTCGAAGCACAGCGAAACGAGGGCGAGAGAGAGGAGAGGAGAGTTGCGGGGAAAACAAGAGGAGGCAAAGGGCTTCCTGGTGCTCCATTTATAGAGGCAGGAGGCGGACCGGGTGACAAGATGGAGCAGCGTGAATTGCGGATGCACAACGGAGACAACGACATTTAATGCACATATGACATTTAATGCACACGATGCGGTAGAGACAACGACATTTAATGCTTATACGTCATTTAATGCGCATGGTACGACAGATACATTTAGTGCACACAGCACTGGGGAAAAAGAGGGAGGAACACGCGTCGAGGAGGCTGGTCGAAACCGTAAGGGTGGTCGAGACCACAAGGCTGGTCGAAAACTACAAGGCTAGTCAAGACCACAAGGCTGGTCAAGACCGAAAGGCTGGTCGAGACTATAAGGCTGGTTGAAACCAGAAGGCTGGTTAAGACCGAAAGACTGGTCGACTACGAGAGGATGGTCGATACCGAGAGGATGATCGACACCGAGAGGACGGTTCACTACGAGAGGATGGTCGACACCGACAGGGTCGTCGACTACGAGAGGATGGTCGACACTAAGAGGGTGTAACTCGGGGAAGGTGGTGCTAGTGCGCGACAAAGGGGCGCACGGGGAGGCAAGCAAGGTCAAGGGGCAGGTGAGGGAGGAGGCGGGAGTAGTAACGACCGACGAGAATTTGGGACAAATAGAGAGAAGGGAAATTCAGATACCAGAGAACTCCAATAAACTCAAAATAAACCAAATTGAATTAGTTGAAGTTTGATTTATTCATTTAAATTGCTTTTAATTCCCAAAATTTCAAGTTAAGCTTTGGCAATTCAATAAAATCGAATGGTTATTTTTATTTTTGAAATTTTTCAAAAAATCCTAAAAATTAGGATGTTATAAACCTACCCCACTTAAAGGGAATCTCGACCCCAAGATTCAGACTGACTAGAGACTAGGTTCGAGAACTTGGACTTTGCTCACTAAACCGAACTTAGTTCCCTTCCGAGTGAGACAAAACCAAAACGAAAACCGAACTGACTTGATCTTACCTGGAACGACATTAATTTTGAGCTGATTAGGCTGGCTAGACGGCGACTTGATTCACTCGACGTATTGCAGAACGAGTGGAGTCCAGGTGGCTTGTCTTCGAATCTAAGTTGTTCCTTGGCCTGCTTCTGGGGTGGTGATTCTGGCTGGCGTAGCTCCCAATTTGAATGGAATTGGCGTCGGGGCTCGCTTTCTTGGGTAACTGTGGGCATAATGACCGGTCTCGTGGCATCTGTAACAGGCGACTCCTAGAGTTGGATTGTTGCTTCCGTGTAGTTGGCTGTTGCTTACACTGAAATAGCTGGGCGAGGTGTCTGTGCAGTGGTTCTGAATGCGGTAGGAGGAGCAAAATGGACAGGATGCTGCACAAACGCTATGAACCTCTGCAGATGATCTTGATGAGACCCATGCTGCATCATTTTGTTTTTGCGGGATTCTTCTAGTTCATGATGAGAATCTTCTATGAGCATAGTCTTGTCCACCATATGCTGGAAATCTACATAGTCATTGCCAACGACTTGAACCTTCAAGCTAGGGTTGAGTCCACGTTTGAAACACTTTTGGCATGCATCATCTGAAGCAATGTCCTCTGGAGCATAACGAGAGAGTTGGGTGAACTTCTTGAGGTACTCACTCACTGACAGGGTTCCTTACTGCAGCTCGCGGAACTCGCTCTTCTTTATTTCTACTATACCATCTGGGACATTAGAGTGGCGAAAAACTGTTGAAAACTCAGCCCAGGTAATATCTTGTGGATTCTCATGGGTTGCACAGTAAGTCTCCCGCCATTCTGTAGCAGTACCTTCAAGCTGATGTGCGGCATACGAAACCTTATCGTGGTCATCACATCGAGCAATGGCCAGCTTCTTCGTTGTGGAGCGTAGCCAGTCATACACGTCCAAAGATTCAGATGAGTTGGAGAAGGTAGGCGGATGCATCCTCATAAACTCTGCAAACTTTGATTGCTGGAAAACTTGTGGTGGGGGTGGCATGGCAACTGCTTGATTATTCTGATTCAGCATTGCGACTAGAGCAGCAGCAGTCTGGTTCTGTTGAGTCATCACTTGGTTCATATTCTGCATCATCGCGTTCATCAACTGTGTCTGGGATGCCATGAACTGACCCAACCCTTGATCTGTTGTTGCGACTGGCGAAGGTGGTGGCGGTGGCGTAAAGGGATCCACTGGTTTATCTTGGCTTGCCAAGTTGCAGGTCTGAACCATCTGAAATAATTCTCCACAGATTTAATAGATGAGAGGAAGAAAGCACGATAGGTGAGAGGGAAAAGCACAAAATGCGAGAGAGAGTAAGGGAGAAAGACAAAACAATCTAACTGGGGCAAGTCGGTTTAACGCAACGAACAAATAGGCGGAAAGCTATTAAGCAACAATAAAAGGCGACACTCAAATAGAAAGATCCTATTACGCGGACTAAGCGATACTAAAACTAAGAAGGATAACCCAGCTAAAGCACTTATGACCAAACTTATATAGACGGTCAACTTGATACAAACGGTAGGTCTTGAAACTTCTAGGCCATCCAGCGCTCGGATCGTCGAGGAATCGATCCTATAGAAATTACTGAGGTGAGAAAGATCAATTTAAATTCAAAACAAAGTTTCAGAAGAGATAAGATGTAAGTATCTAAGAATGAGATGAGAAAAGATTAGAATGAGATAAGAAAAGAATAGAACAAGACGAGAGAAAAATAACTACTCATGTTAATCGGTTGGTTTGATATATAAAATAAAATTTGAAATCTTTGACTAAAACTACCATACTAACTATGGTTGCATCCTACAGTCGATGTGGCTCTGATACCATCTCTGTCGAGACCCCGAGTATGCAACCCCGGGACTCTCTGTGTATACTGAACTAGTCCCAGATCAGTAGTTAGCTCACACAGTTGCAACGTTGGTGTACTCGAAACATTCAACAACACGGCTAAAGAAGTAGACAAGTTAATAATACTTAGCAGTAAAAGGACCTTATGTCAAGGTTTTACATAGCTTGTCACGCAGAGCTAAAGTTACGACTAGCTCCACGACCAGATCCACGATTAGATCTACGACCAGGTCCATGACAAGATCTACGAAGGTCCATGACCAGATCTACGACGAGGTCCACGACAGAGAATGACACAGAGATTTAGACAGGTTCATGCCTTTTCTGGAGAGAATAACAATTGTACTTCTGTGTTGTTGTATTGACTATATTGTTTACAATCGGAGAAAGAACTAATGCCTAATGTCCCGCCCGGATCTGCCCCAATATTCACTGACTATTGCCTTTATATAGCACACGAAGGGGTGACAGTTACTCCAGACTAGGAGACGCCTTAATGCTTGATAAAATGTGTCCGTTGATGGAGGTTATTGTCATGGAAAAAAACACCCCACGTCGCCTGACAATTATCATTATAGACAGAGGCAAAATACGTGCGGTTATCTCAGAGGATAATAGCGTATATTAACTGCTTTGTATTGATTACAACGCATAAGTCTCCATAATGGATTGAGCCCACATGTCTGGGGGATTTATCGATTATAGAGTGATCTTAAATGATCTAATTATAGAAAAACTTACGACTATAGACTGATCGTAGAAAGATTTACGACCATGAGGTAATCATAGAAAGACTTACACTCATAAATTGGTTGTAGAAAAATTTACGACCATGATGTGATACGAAACCTCGAAACTGACTTGACAACATGAAACTTAGAGGTCAGTGGCGAGGTGGAGGACTATGGCGGGTTTGACCATGATGGAGGACTATGGCGGGTGAAGGACAACGGAAGGTGGTGCCATGGAGGAAGTGAGGAGCCGTCAGATTAAATTGCATTTGACGTCCGAATCGTGTCTTGTTAGGTGCGATTTGAACAGCACAGCGTGGCGCAACCGTGTCCCAATAAAATATGTTTATTTGTTTGTTTGTCGATTTTATTTTTTCTGCCGCCCAAGAAAATTATGGCTTCATTTATAGCTCTGTACATGCGAGCATGGCTGTAAATTGACATCCATTCCGTCCATTTGGTAATCAATGTGAGCTGCAAGCATGTTAGCACTAAATCGTTATTTTCATTACACGACTAGCAACTTACGTACCAACTTGCACAATATACCCACCACAACGATGGTCCATATTGCGACGGCCACCACGACAAGTGGTAATTTCAACGGATAACCAGTGTGTCTCGCCTGTAACAATCCACTCATCACTCATGGATCTATCTAACCGTACAAATTCCGGTGTAGTAACAATAATCAGTGAAGAAATGGCAAAGCAAGGTGCAAATTACATGGCATAATGTTGGTCCACGAGACGGCCACTCATGGTCGTGGGGCTGCGGGGAAGAGACGTCTGCCTTGCAGAGGAGAGGGCGCGCTCGACAGCAAGGGACAGCGCGCGCCACGCACATCGGCATCGTCGCACACGAGCGTGCGAGGATGGCTCGCACGGCGGCACGCGGGCCGATGCCATTGCCATGCCCCCACCCCCCGTACGCCCCCGCGCGCTGGCCGGGTCGGGGCCGAGCAGAGGGAGCCGCGCCCGCGCGGCACGTACGTACCGGCACGGCAGGATGGGCGCGCGGCGGGAGGGTGGAATCCCGTGCCGGCGCGTTCGAGTTCGTGCCCGGTGGTAGTACTGCCTCTTTTCGTGCGCGAGGGAGGGTGGAATCCTTCAGAATCTTGGTTTTGGGATTTGGACTCGCGCTCCGTGCGCGTGGATGGTTGGTCCGTGCGTGCGGGCGGGCCGTCCTGGATGTACCGCCCGGCCGTGCATGGCTCCCCCCCGGCGGTATGTGTCAATTCCAGCCGCCCATGATTGATGCCAAGCGTGGAAGTATATGAAATTTCCGCATTCTAGATGGGGCGTAAGATTCTGAAGGACCATAGAGAATTCGAACCGTTTTCTTACAAAATTTCTATATAATTTATATGCTCCAAACGAGCCCGAGATCTCGTACGTTACAACAGCCTCTTGCAAACGACCGGGCGGGCGCATGTAACCAGTGGCTGGATGCGGGCCGCGTCCGCTACGTGGCAAGCTCGATCGCAGCCGGCCGGCGCGATGCGCGTGGGTGCGTGCGTGCGTGCACGTTTGCCGGTGACATCATATGTGCGCGCCTGGCCCCCACGCCGAGCCCCCTCGGTTTCCCCAGCGGCCCGACAGAGCGTCGTGTGCAGGTGAAACCCGCACGGTGAGAAGCGCTCCTGGTCGGCGTATAGCCGCCGTGCTTTCGCTTCGCGTACGTCGTCGTAGCTACCAACGGGCGCGGACGTCGCGTTGCCACGGCCACCACCGCCCAACCGGCCGACACGGGCTTTAATTCGCTACGTGCCGTTTATTACCCGCTCGTGCAGGGACGGGCGGGGACTCTACAGTGATGAAGCGCCATTTCTTTCATCCTCTCATTCGACATCATCGCAAACAACAGTTTATTAATTAATTAGCAAATCCCATGGCCTGTAATCCACAACATCATCACAAATGTTCGATCGACAACAATTTCTCTTTCTTCCTCCTTATGGTCGCTGCAGGATCTAATCAACCAAAAGAACTAAATAATAAAGTTGGAATATCGGATACACCAAAAATATAGACACGAAACTTTAACCATGCAAGCAGGAGGTTGCTCTAAATTTTGATATCTTAATCTCAATCGTTAGGGTATGTATAATGATATAGATAACAACTCTCTATAGTATCCATCCATATCACCTATAAACAATAGCATTAAAAATAATTTCTATAATAAGTTATCTTTTTATATGTCTATGTAGACATATCTTTCATGTATAATGTGTTTTTTTTTTACAGTCGATTACAGTACAAAAGATATATACAATGATCTGTACACTCTTTCTCATCTATATTATGTGACAATATTTAAATACAAATAATATTGCATTATTGTACATGCTTAACAGAGGAAGACATGGACTCAGTACTGCACCGGACACACGCATCGATCACGGGCGCCTTTGCATCACATGTTTCTATATTCCACCCGACCTGTAAAAAGCAAAACTTTTCTCGGTGGTAATGAAGCGTCAGAATATTGAGACACTGCAGCTGCGCATTCTGAGTTCTGTCAGCAAAGATTTGACTGCCATTTGACCGGCCCCTAACGCCCCTACCGCAAATGCATGCCTACGTAGCAGCCACTTAGCGCCAGACAGACCGATCCATCCGTAACAAGAAGTTACGTTACACCCAGCCATTGGCCATGCCACATGAAGCGATTCAGGCATACTCAGCTATCTGATAATTTAAAAATTCACTGGTAGCCTACGCTATCTAATAATTTAATAATTTTATCATGTAATTTAGGATGTCATATAAATAAGAGATCATATATTGTTACCACCAGACGCATAGTGGATCAAAAAAGATTGGAGCAACCTGATGCAACGAATAGCGCATCGATGTAGTGGTCGTAGTCGATCATCCAACGTAGACGATCGTTCTCGTAGTCAATCGTCTTTTTCAGCAACCAAACGAGTTCCTCGCTAAGATCGTGGATCGCCCTCAAGCGCAACAGCAACTGCAGTAGCGCCTCCACAGTATCCACACGTCCAGGGAAGGAACACCATACGCTGGTGTGCTATCACCAAGTCGCACGGGAAGGCTCTTTCAAGAAGATGATGGCTAGGGTTTGGAGCAACTCACACTAACTCTTGTCGTGTGTCTCGTCTCCTCTCTCCCCCCCCAACAGCCTCAAGCATCTCCTTATATAGTTCCCGTGACAGATCCTATCCGAACACGTTTGACAAATCATATACGTACTAGTTTGTTTCAACCCGTTAAGTGTGTGACTCGTTAGCTTTATGCGTAATCAGTTGTGACTCGGAAACTCCTTTCTGATCACGAGTCATTAGCGGCTCCTAGCAGAACATAATGATCTCCGAATACACACGAATTATATAAGACGAACCTTAATGCAATATGATCTACGACCAGATCCTTGTCACTAACGACTAGCTTGTATCTTTATACGACCAGTTCATATATAGTCTCGACCAGTTTGTAACTTCTTACGACCAGGTTTCGACCAGCCTACGACCAGCTCGTATCTCTATATGACCAGATCATATTTGGTCTCGACTAGTTCGTAACTCTTTACACCAGGTTTCGACCACTTAGTCATCATGTTCGACTAGCCTACGACCAGCTCATATCTCCATATGATTAGTCCGTATTTGATCGAACTAAAAGACCTGCTCATGTATTCTCTCTTTGCCTCACGATATTTGGTTGAACTCCAGGTGATACATTGTGTTATCCATGGACTGTTCAATACTTTCTCGATCATGTGTCAGATAACTTCACGTGGTCAAATACTTCAACCACTAGTGGCATGGTCATGCACTTTCTTTATCCGACCACATCGAGGGGCTCAAAGATATCTCTCATGTTATGTTAGGAGGGGTAAATCTCATATCTGACCAGTCACATTCCTTCACATGTTTCATATTATATCTGAAAGCCACCTTTATAACTACCCAGTTACGGAGTAGCGTTTGGCAACCCCAAAGTGTACTCTTATACATGTAAGAAATCATGTTTATCTCACGTCTAAGGATTATACATCATCATTGCTTCAGACCAACTGGTGACACATGAAATCATAACAATCTCAACAGTGTTTCAAGGTGGGTCAATCCAACACCATGTTCTCTAACATGTTTTCACATTATTGATTCGATATTCCTATATCCATGACCGGTGAAACATGGTCATCAATCAATACATGTGTTGGTCGATAGAGTCACTAGTGTTCCAACCAGTGACATTCGATCAGGGATACATTTAGAACAACATCATCATAAGTTAAAAGAGCTTCACCAACAAGTCACATACTCGTTAATCTTTATAACTGATGATTCATTCAAGGAATAGACTAACACTTATTCAATAACTCATAAACATATATGTGATACAACCATCTCTATGATTGCCTCTAGGACATATCACCAACAGTCTCTCACTTGCACTAGAGTCAATCAAATAGGTTTCGAATACCCATAGCTCTTGTGTGCACCTCATGCTTAGGTTGTGGGAGAGACTTCGACCACCTTGGTTTAAGACTTCGACCACACTAGACACTTCGACCACATTGGTCTAAGACTTCTGGTCTAAGACTTCGACCACCCTAATTGCGATCTGAAATCATCCTTGTCGATTTGGAAGCTAGCATGGGACTGTACCGGGGTCTTCGGCCAAACCTATTGGCCAAGTTTCTCTTCCTTTAACGTTTGGTTCTTCAAGCAATTTCAGAACAGAGAAAATCTCCTTTGATATGGTTGATTTCGATACGACATATAGTGCCATACTTTCTGTAGGAGTCAGAAAAAGAAATATTACTAAGTGGTCATTTTCTACAACCATCCCCTAGCCGTAAGTCCTTCTACGACCAGTATCTAGTCACAAATTTTTCTACGATAATCCCCTGGTCGTAAGTCCTTCTATGACCAGTATCTAGTTGTAAGTTTTTCTACGATAATTCCCTGGTCGTAAGTATTTCTACGACTATGACATCCTAAAGAAGAAATCAATCTTTGATTACCTTTAGGCGTTCCATCTTATCTTCTGCGGACAAGACCGCCAAGATTTGAGGAGCCACCACATTGGGTGGTGGGGATATTTCACAAACAAGCTTGACTCGAGCGTCAATTTTCGCTTGTGGGAGATTTGTATGGCTAAATAAACTTTAAATAACCAAGCTCGAAATCAACAGAAAAAGAGATAAGTTGACAATTCATTTACCCTTTTCGTAATCCCTAGTCGGATCTTTTGGCCCCGAGTACCTCCACATGAGATGTTCTCGTTTCTCTAGAGGGCTAATGCGGTGCATGATGAAATCCTTCACTACGCTTGAATTAAAGAATTTGGTAACTCAACAGTTATAACCTCTTCGATAACTGCCCCAACGGAGAGGACTGTGAGAGTCAATTGGAATTCTTAAATCTATCTATTCGAGAAAATCGAGTATGTCTTTTCACCTCAAGTGAAACTACCTTCTTAACCAAGTCTTTTTCTGGTCAAATAAAATACCAGTTGGAAAGGTTTTACTTCCGATCATCGAACTACGACCACCTTGTAGTCGTAAGATTTTCTACGACCCACTTTCCAAGTAAATTATTTTCACTTGAAGCTAGGGGATAGACGACGAGGACCTAATAATCCTCATTTTATTCATTTATTTATAATTCTTATTATAGATAGCAATATCTTTACACTTCTCGTAAGTATACCCCTTATCTATAAGGGAGCAGGCCGTAAGCTTTTCTACAACCATCCCCTAGTTGTAAGTTCCTCTATGACCAATCTCTAGTCGTAAGCCTTACTACGACCACCACCGGGACGTAAGTTCTTGTACGACCAGTCTCTAGTTGATGGAGCCTATAGACGTGTAGGCCTAGTCGATCAAGAAGTCTTCTACACCATGTTTAATTATACGGGGTAGTTAATTACATTGTTATTCCCTAGAATAACTACATTATTAATCTCTCTGTCCTAATGATAACAACCTGGTGACGTAGGGACGTTACTACTCTAGTCATAATCTCCAGTAACTGCTTCATCAGCTAAAGCGTTGAGGTGCCCTTTGGACAGGAGAAACCGCCGCCCTCTTTGAGCACTATATAAAGGGTGGAATCAGAAGGCAAAAGGGACAGAGCAATCAAGAGCACAAGGCATTAGGCATTAGTCTTCCTCTTGATTGTAAACACTCATATTCAATACAATACACACAGGATTAGAGTTGTTATTCTCGCAGCAGAAGACCCGAACCTGTATAAAATCACTGTGTCTTCTCTGCGTGGTCAATCTTAAGAGACCCCCACTACTACAGAAAAGCTCATCACAGAGCGGTTCTAAACCATCATCACAGACGGTTTTTGAACCGTCTGAATTTTTGTGTCTGTGATGACACGAGGTCATCACTGCACGGTTTTGAACCGCTCAGAAAAAGGCTATCACGCACGGTTCTATTCACGAACCGCTCAGGATTGTAATCGACTATCACGCCCACGGTGATGGTTCGTGAATAGAACCGCGCATGGCGCATGTGGGCGTGATAGTCATTTTCACATGCACGGATCGTGAATAGAACCGCTGCGTGATAGTCTATTTTCACGCATTGCGGTTCTAAACAAGAACCGCTATGTGTGGGCGGTCCGCCCACTGGCCGGGCATTGAGCTGTGATAGTTTTTTCTATGGCAAAAAAAAAATGAAAACAGATTTTCACTTCGTCTGGAGCCTCCCGAGCCTCGCGAATGAATCTGATATTGATTTTTGGATTTCGCTAGCTTTCCCACAATAGCCATAGCATCACAGTAGCATCAACTCAATCCATTCACAGAGCACTAAAAACAACACAGGATGCATCACCCACATCACAGTAGCATCAACTCAATCCATTCACAGAGCGCTAACACATCACAGTAGTAATCCACATCACAGAGCAAAAGGGGGGAGTAGAGAGAGTGAGGTCGTGGGAGGCTGGGGTGACGAGGTTATGGGAGGCCGGAGACGATGAGGCCGGGGCAAGGTGGAGGAGGCCGCGGGAGACGAACTCAGGGGAGGACGGGCGACGAAGTAGAGGAGGCCGGGGGCGACGAGGTCGTGGGAGGCCGGCGACAACGAGGCTGGGGCGAGGTGGAGGAGGCCGCAGGAGACGAGCTCGGGGGAGGCCAGAGGAGAAATGACAGATGAGGAGAAATGGCAGAGGAGGAGATGGAGATGGCAAAGGAGGAGATGGAGATGGCAAAGGGGGAGATGAATGACTCTGTTAATATAGAGAGATTTTTGGGAGCCCGCTATTAAGTGCAAATTTTTGTTTTCCCGCCTAACGAAACAAAAGTATCATAGACGGTTTTATACAAAAACCGTCTATGATGACATATCACAGACGGTTCGTATCGCGAACCGTCTGTGATAAGCGTCTCATCACAGACGGTTCTAACCACGAACCATCTGTGATGAGTATCTCATCACAGACGGTTTGTGTATAAAACCGTCTGTGATTTTATGGTTTCACCATGGCTTAGATTTTTCCATGGCAACCAATACTCTGCCGTGGTAGCGTTTGGGCGGCCAAACCACTGCCGCGGTAGGGTTTGGGTAGCCAATCCCCATGGTAAAACCCTAAAATCACAGACGGTTTTATACACAAACCGCTCGTGATGAGATATCATCACGCACGGTTCTAACCGCATTCATGGTTAGAACCGTCGTGATATTTTCGATATCACGCAGCGGTTCATGATTAGAACCATCTGTGAAGCATCACAGACGGTTCTAACCACGAACCGTCTGTGATATCTACATATCACAGAAGGTTCTCTAGAACCGTCTGTGATAGTGATATATCACAGACGGTTCGTCTTGGAACCGTCTGTGATTATTTTATCATAGACGGTTTCAAAGAACCGTCTGTGATGAGGCGTCTTCTATGACCTGTTTTGTAGTAGTGCCCCCAAATCAAACAATCATACGTAAGATCGGTTCTAGATCACCAACAGAACACTATTTAAAGTGAAAACCGCTATTTCTTGAGTGTATCCCCAGAATTGCAATAGAAGATCAGATTGACTCATCATTGATCGAACCATGTCTAATATTGTTCGATTCCGTCATTCAGACACGCCATTCCATTGATGCATTCCTAGTGGAGTAAGTTGTGGAATAATTCCACACTTCTTTAGATTACCACCAAACTCATGGCTCAAATATTCACCACCAAGATAATATCGTACATATTTGATTGTCTTGCCAAGTTAATTTTGCACTTCATACTAAAATTCTTTGAACTTTTCGAAGGATTTCAACTTGTGTCTTATCAAATATCTACTTAAATCATCAGTAAATGTTATGAAGTATTGAAAACCACCTTTGACCAAAATGTTCATTGGTAAACATACTATGTTCAACCAGTCTACGACCAGCTCGTATCTCCATACAACTAGTGTGGACCCAGTCATATCACCGTACGACTAGTCGAGAGCTAGTCGTATCACCATACGACTAGTATGGACCTGATCGTATCGTCATACGACTAGTCTATATGTACAAGGGACAATAATTCACTTGCCCTCTCACCTCTAGTCGTGGAAGGCGCCTTCGTCATCTTACCTAGTAAACAAGATTCATATATTTCAAATAATTCAAAATCCAATGAGTTTAAAAGACCATCTTTATAGACCTTCATCATGCGTTTCTCATTTATAAGACCTAGACGACAATGCCATATAAAAGTGGGATTCAAATCATTAGGTCGAAGTCTCTTAGCATTAATGTTATAGATGAGCCCATCCTCAAGATTCAAAATATACAGTCCATTCATCAATGGAGCATGGCCATAAATCATATGTTCAAAATAAATTGAACAACAATTATTATTTATTCTGAACTCATAACCTTTTGCTCCTAAATATGAAGCAGAAATAATATTTTTACTTAAGGTTGGAATATAATAATAATTATGTAGTTCCATAACTAATCTGGAGGGTAAAGCTAATGATAAAGTTTCAATAGCTAATGCAGCAACTCTTACTCCATTGCCCACACGAAGATCAACATCTCCTCTTGCCAAATTTCTACTCCTTATCGGGCCCTGCATCGAATTGCAAATATGAGGAACCGATCCGGTATCAAATACACAAGAACTAGTCGAGAAGTGGCAAGATTAATTTATATAACATTTATACCTGAACTGGAAGTTTTACTTCTCTTTTTTTCCATCTCTGCTAAGTACTTCTTGTAGTTTATCTTCCAATGCTCAATCTCATCACAATGATAACATTCTGATTCAGGCTTGGAACCCAGCTTGAGCTTCTTAAGCTTAGCTTTGAGACTCTCGATCTCATCTTGTGTGTTTCCTTTGCCTTTTCCCTTTCCCGACTTACTCTTGAAGCTAGTAGTCTTTTGAACCATCATCACATGATTAGCACTTTTTTATGCTCTCCTCAGCACCTTAGCATGCCATGCAACTCAGTCATTCGATTTCTCCATGCCATTCAAATGAAAATTCAGTATGACTGGCTCAAAACTCGCAAGGAGCAATTGGAGAATCACATCAGTAGCCGACTCTTGGCTCAGGGAAAAACCAAGCTTTTCCAAGCTCTCAATGTGGTCAATCATCTTGATCGCATGAGGACTGACCGGGTTGCCTTCCGACAACCTATAAGAAAATAATGCATTGGAGGTATTAAATCTCTCTGCCCTTGCTTGCTCCTGAAACATATCTTTCAGACCCACAATCATATTGTAAGCGTTTGTGGTCTCATATTGTTTCATAGGTGCCATGATCTACAATAGAAATATATGCAAAGATTTAGCACTATATTATGTAAGTTCTATTAGACACTCATGTTGGTGGTCGTGTTCGACATGTCTAGGACCGGTTCGTATCTCCATACGACTAGTCTGGACCCGATCGTATCATCATACGACTACTAGTCTTGACCTGGTCGTATCACTATACGACTAGTTTGGACTCGGTCGTATCACTATACGACTAGTCTGGATCTGGTCGTATCACTATACGACCCGTTAATACCTGGTCGAACTTAATCATCAACAATCAATTAAAGATACTCCCAATATATGTTTTAAACCATGTTTCCCTCAAACCTAGTGAGCTTTGGCATCACTGCTAGAAACCTAGTGATTTTTGGTAAGCAACATCTTGCCAATCATATCACACATGACTCTTGTTTGTTGGGTGGCATGTCCATGCCCCGGCGACAAACACTATGTCCCAAGGCCTAAAACCCTTTTGATGCCCTTGTTAGTTAACCAATACTATGCATATGGGTGTCCGACACCTACTCCATCTTATTAAGATAGTCAATGGCACTCTACTTTGGTAGACCTACCAATTAACTATCAAAATCATGACAGGCTCAACAATTGGAAAGACATCAAATTAACTTAATTTTTCTTGAGTGATACTATTCTACCATGTTAAAACATCTATTGATAAAACATGATCAAATAGCATGACAGGAATAAATATTCACGGATAATCAAATTAAACTGTGAAATAGTATGACCCTTATCATAACCCATCACTATTCTTACGATACGTATCCATATTGTTTTGTTCCAACCCGTTAAGTGTGTGACCCGTTAGGTTCATGCGTAATCGGCTGTAACTCGGAAACTCCTTTCTAATCATGATTCGTTAGCGGATCCTAACAGAATATAACGATTCCCAAATACAAATGAATTATATCGGATGAACCTTAATGCAATATGATCTACAACTAGGTCCTTTGTAACACTCCAAAATGCCTTAATGCAAAAATACGGGATTTTTAAAAACTTTTTCATGTGTCATCTATTGTCATGCTTTTTACCAGCATTCTGAGATTTATGTGATCTGCATTTCTTTTCTTGCCGACACAAGTGAACCCTAAAGTACACAAACCTTAGAATCAGAATAATGCTTAAAAACTAGTTAGAGTTGTTTAGCAAAATACCAGACTGTGATCTATCATTTCTAGAGAATTTTCTTAAAAGCAAAGTTCCTCTTCTTGTCTCCAACCCCCCCTAATCTCCCCTTACCTCCACAGATAGCCAGCATGACGCCATAAGCCCCCGAGCCCCTTTGTCTAGTCGTGGTAGCCGCTCCCCCATGCACTATAGTACCACCTAGGTGCGTCCCTATGCACTGTTCCTCTGACCAGTGGTCCAGTCAAACCGGTGCAGTTGAGACCGCGCCCTGGTCGTGGATGCCTAAACAGACCCAGGTCGGGTGCCAGTCAAGCCGGTGCGACCGAAGACCGCCCCTGGTCGTGGTCTTCTATGTGGGCCCTTGTCAGTGCATCCTCTCCCCCGCTGGCGTCGACACCTGCCGAGTCCATACGACCCGATGCGACATGGTGCATGCGCTGGCAGCCGTCGTCGCTCAGCCATTAAGAGCCATCGCTCAGTATGTCACGTCACTACACTGTGCTGTTGACTCCGTCACTATCGCCAACCACCCCGTGGTACTGCGTAGTGCTAGATGCAGCGTATGCCCGATCGAAGCAACCCCAGGTCCTCACGTTGCTGTTCCGCACCACGAGAGCTAGTTCTTCTGTTCCTCCATTCCTCCATTCCTCAGGAGAGCTCGAGCTCTAGGTAAGGCTTGAGCGTTAGCTTCGGCCGGTGCCTCCGTGACGTCACTAGCAGTATTGGCGCCATCAGTGACGCCCTCTTATTATTGGTCGCTTCAGCTCTTGTTCCCTGACCCGGAGGTGGATCCCATCATTGATTCCACTCTGTAATCACAAGAGCTGTCGCCGACCTCGTTCTTTCTCCTCTCCGACCAGAATAGCCCAAGCGTTCGGATCGACTCCACTGGCCATCACCACCACTTGGAGCCTCTTATGCCGTTCCAGACCTTCGTCGCCAGACCGTCTCTGGCTAGCTTGCTTATTTTGCTTTCTACTAGTACGTTCCAAGTGGCCACTAGAAGCTCATTTTCAATATTGATGTGCGAAAGCATTGTGAGAGTGAAGAAGCGTTGTAGACCCAAGTTGTAGTCAAACCAGACCAAGTGGTCGAAGCCCCTCCAACTTCGAGTATAGTCGAACCTCTGGATAATCGAACTCCCTCCGACCATGTAGTCGAAACTCCCTCCGACCATGTAGTCAAAACCTTTCCCCACCAGTCAGTCGAAACTCCTTTCGACCAGTTGGTTGAAACCTCTTCGACCAAATTGTCAAAAACTCCTTTTGACCAGCCCGTCAAAGACTATTTCGATCAGCTAGTCGAAACTCTCCTTCAACCAGCTGGTCGAAACTTCTTCGACTAGTTAGTCGAAACTCTTCTTCGGACAGCTTGTCGAAACTTCTTCGACCAGTTAGTCGAAACTGTCCTTCGATCGGCATGTCGAAGACTTCTTTGACCAGTTAGTCGAAACTCTTATTCGACAACCTTGTCAAGACTTTTTCGACCAGTTAGTCGAAACTCTCCTTCGACCATCCTGTCGAAGACTTCTTCGACTAGTAGTCGTAATTCCTTCGACCAATAGTCCAAACACCTTCCGAAATTTCGTTCGACCAGTTGATCGAAACTCCTTTGACAAACTAGCTGAAACTCCGTTGACCAGTAGTTAAAAAATGAATAGTAGTCGAAATAATAAGCGATGCCCCATTTGGATTTCATTTGGATTTTGAATGCATGTCGAACTTATTTGGGCTTATTTGAATTTTGGTTGGTTGTTGCGTATAAAAGTTGAAGCTCTAGAAGACCCGCTACCAGACCACGAGCAGGAGCAGCAGTACCACGACCAAGGAGAGTCAATACTTTGATCATATTGCACTCAGTCTTTGCGAATTATGTTGTTTTAAATTATGAAATTGTATTGATATGATTTAAACAGTTATATTGGTCTAGTATATAGTTAATGCCTTAATGATAACTGAGTATAACCTTCCACTCCTTGAACTTGGATATTATCATTTGTCATCCTAAACTTAATGGTTACATGCTAGTTAATAAGTCTGTATCTAACTGTCATGCTTAGCCTTGCTTAGATAGGTGGTCGTGCGGGCATTAAAGTGCCCGACATCAATCTTTCCAAACATGAAAAGCTAGATTTGGGCAGTCGAGGCTGGGAGCCTGGCTGATATGTTGGACTAAAGTTTATTTTCAAAATCAACCAAAACTTGAAAATATGTACTCGATTTGGGCGGATGGAATGAGCGGCTGGTGCTGGTGATGCATGTCGGTGGGGTATGTGGATGCACCGCCCAAGTCAATAAAGGACCGAGTTCTTGTGATGACCTCTCGTGTAAAAACAGTATGACCACAAATGTATAATGGGCACGACCTAGCTAACTAACTTGTTCGCCTTGGTGTGGCTTAGCCACTGGTGGGTGTGTGGCGTGGGTATGGGTAGAAGCCACAGTAAAACCACATGACGCAAGAGGGGGTCTCCTGGGAGCGTGGCTCGGGTGGCGAAAACCTTAGTGAGTGGGGTTGCGTCGAAGTTGAGCATTGTAAAGGCCTTGTGGTAATCTCCTCTTGATTCACATGTCTAAGGAAACGTGTGTAGATACCAAGATGACTATCTCTTGTGGGTAAAATGTACGAACTCTATAGAGTAAGAAAACTATCTAGATAGCCGTACTCACGGTCAAGAGCGGTTCCTATAACTCACTTGAACTAGCTTTTATTTTTATAAAACCATGTGTGTGTGGTCGTGGAATGAAAAACTGGGGTGGGACCTTAGGGATTTTGTGAAGGCCTGGTCGGGGACCAGTGGTAATTACAGGTTAGCCTGGGCATCGAGTGGATGGAGCCACTCGATGATATAGGAGATGAGATCTCCACTAGTACCTTACAAATGAAACCCAGTTTATAAAACATGTTCCTAAAAATGCTAGGTCGCATGATGTTCTACTACTTGATCTAATTCAAACTTGGCTTTTTGCAAATAAAAGAACTTTGAGCCTTCTCTTGACTAGCCCTACATCTATGATAATTTGCATTGTGTGTTGGCTTGCTAGTACGGTTGTGTACTCAGACTTGTCCAATATAATCTTTCAGAGTCGCTCGACTAGAACCCCTACGACTACTGCTAGGCAACCAAGCCAGTCGGTGGCGCCGATGATGAAGCTTAGGCTAGAACCCCCAGTCGCTTGCCTGCGGGCAGAGTGAATGGATCCGCCACTACTTCTTTTGTCTTCCCACTTACCCCGTTACTCTGTACTCTAACCTTGTGGTGGCCTTTGGGCCCTTTTATAGAACAATGGGTTGTACGACTGGTTATGTGATATATTTGGCTGTGAATACGATGTATGTGATTGATTCAAGAATATATCTGTGTGTGTTATCTACTGATCCAAGGAATGACACAGATTGACACAGTGGATTCCAAATTACAAATTTAGGTCCGACATCCTTGTCACTAACGACCAGCTCGTATCTCTATATGACCAGTTCATATATAGTTTTGACCAGTTCGTAACTCCTTACGATCAGGTTTCGATCAGCCTACGACCAGCTCGTATCTCTATACTACTAGATCATATTTGGTCTCGACCAGTTCGTAACTCTTTACGACTAGATTTCAACCACTTAGTCATCATGTTCGACCAGTCTACGACCAACGCGTATCTCCATACGACTAGTCCGTATCTGATCGAACTGAAAGACCTGCTCATGTATTCTCCCTTTGCCTCACGATATCGTGTTGAACTTCAGGTGAGATGTTGTGTCATCCATAGGTTGTTCAATACTTTCTCGATCACGTGTCGGATAACTTCATATGGTCGAACACTTCGACTACTAGTGGCATGGTAATGCACTTTTTTTATCCGACCACATCGAGGGGCCTATACATATCTCTCCTGTTATGTTAGGAGGGGTAAATCTCATATCCGGCCAGTTACATTCCTCTGCATATTTCATAGTATATCTGAAAGCTACCTCTATAACTATCCAATTACGGAGTAGCGTTTGGCAACCCCAAAGTGTACTCTTACACATGTAGAAAATCGTGCTGATCTCAGGTCTAAGGATTATACATCATTATTGCTTGAGACCAACTGATGAGACACAAAATCATGATAATCTCAACAGTGTATCAAGGCGGGTCAATCTAACCCCATATTCTCTAACATGTGTTCATATTATTAATTTGATATCCATATATCTATGACTAGTGAAACATGGTCATCAGTCAATACATGTACTGGTCGATAGAGTCACTAGTGTTTCGACCAGTAATATTCAACCAGGGATACATTTAGAACGACATCATCATAAATTAAAAGAGCTTCACCAACAAGTCGCATACTCGTTAATCTTCATAACTGATGATTTATTCAAAGAACATAATAACATTCATTCAATAACTCGTAAACACAGACATGATAAAATTATCTCAATGATTGTTTTTAAAATATATCACCAACACCATAAGCATGCCACGAGGCGCCAAATTCCCAAAAGTTTGAGATAACTTTCTCTAGGTAGCTTCTTTCCGATAAACACACTACGTATTCTGTTAGCTATCGATCGATAACTCGAAGCGACAGCCATCTGGGAAAGAGAAGGGAAGGAAAGAGAGATAATGATCTGGTAGAACATGGAGATGACGGGGAAAACGGCGACAATCCAATGATCAAGGAGGAGAGGCGTCATCGGCGTCAGGGCACACCCATCCATGGCACATACACCCACCCAGCTAAAGGAGGAAGAAGATGGTACATGGTGGTGATGCATTAGCTAGTCTTATTCTACGAACCGGTCATCCTCCTGCCCCCCTCGTGCCCAGGGTACAGGAGACAGGCGCCTTTTCGCTAATGCTGCGAGGTCGCCCACTCGATCGGCCACTCTCCCGTGACATTCACTGCGGCCATCCAGAGACCAGTAAGCATGCAGCTGTCCACACCACGCCGCTACTCTACGCCACTGCCCTCAGCTCCATCTACGCGTGCATGGCCACTTGCACTATGCCGCCATTATGCGCCCATGCGTCTCCGAGTTCCTCCCACACCTGGTCACTGATCCCAACACTCAACAGCGGTTAATGGGCATATACGCATGGTCTTGAGCATTGAATTGGGCATGAACATTCCTTTCCAAAAAGAAGAAACGAGGAAAGATTGATGCAAGCCCCACTAATGTGTGTTTTCTACTGATTAAAACAGCGTAGTCGACACTTGAGCAGTACAACACTTCAGTGATCTACAGTGGCGGCACTAAGAGGGAATAGGTATTCCGCGTCCCCCTCTTTCTGCCTCCCTCAAATGCAAGTTGGAGCAAAGTACCAGAAACACTTGGGCACAACTTTCCGGGAATATCACGAGGTCCCTTACTCAAGCATTGGATGCATCTCGAGTCACACTGTGACGCTCCGTGTTATTACCCCTAGGATAATCACACTTAGGCATACGGATTACTATTCGTCTGCCCGGTAGAACACCGCTCCGACGAATAGCAAGCCATTTTATCAGAGTTGCGCAGCAGAACAATAAAATAGAAATTGTACATCTTTATTACAGTAGTAGCCACATAAGACTAGGGTTCTTAATAAAGCTATTACACAGATACAAAAGGAGCTTCCGCCTCGAGTCCGCTCAACTACCTCCTCCTATTCGTCCCACGAGTCAAAGATGGCTTCCATCTCGCTAAGTCCTCGCCGGGTGCCTTCTCCTCCCGTCATTGCATTGGTACTGAAATCCTTCGTCCCACTCGGGATAGCTCCCACCGGACTAGGATCTAACAAAGGAGAATACTAACAAGGTTGAGTATGTAAGTACTCAAAGAAGCATTAATAGCAAACAATGCAATTGCATGACTGATCTCGGTCTTTATCACAAATTCTAAAATCATCTCATTCTAAAATAAACATTAAAACATTAAGTTGCAATTTTAATTACGAAAATACTACTAGTCACTCGGAAGAAGAAAGACTCCTAGCGGTTCCGTGAGACTCCAATCCAAGAGACTGCATGAATTCATGATTTGTATAGCATCGCAGCTTGCGCCACTTTACCCATAGCTATCCCGAACTCTTTATGAGCTAGGTCCATCGCATTTCCTTTGATGCGACTTCAAGTTCGTAATACGACGCTTTCCGTGTTACGTGATTAAGTCTCCACCCATTGTTTTCCGTCGGTGTCCCGAGCGCACCCAGGTCCTCCACCGAGTTCCAACAATGTTGGTTGGGGCGGCTATCCTCCGAGCCCAACACTCCACCTTGGACCGCTATCCTCCGTGTCCAAAGATTCCGCTGTGGAGAACGTAATTACGTAAACAGTAGCATTTTCGCGCTCACCAAACGGGAAATGGTTGGCACCGATTTTACTGAGATCCGACCGAGTAAGAGTTTTGTTAGTCCTTATATTATAGCTGTAGGTAAAGGGTCCCACTTCTTATCATCATCATCATCATCATCATCTCTTTTCTCTATCAAGGCCCCCTTTACCCACATAGTAATTCTCATCTCATTCTCATTCTCATCTTTCTTATCTTTCTCATCATCTCAATCCAATTTGATTTTGAGATATAGTTTTGATGCAGTACATATATGATAGAGCAATATACGGTTTACATTTAAATTAGCTATATTGATGTTCAAGAGGATCGCTTGCCTTCGTAGTAATAGTAGGTGTCGGTGTCGATGAGTCCGGAATCAGCTACGCCGGTCGGCTGGAGTTCGTCTTCTGAAGCAACGCGGTAATACAAATAGAATACCGAGAAATATTTAGTGATTTTTGGTGATATTCAAATAATTAATTGCTAATGCGATTCCTACTGGTTAGCCAATTTTTAACTTACAAATATTTTTCCCGCAACTCGACTCAGTTAGCAGATCTTTCAAAAATCCTATTTTAATTACCCTATTAACCCTAATTTATTTCAAACCTAATTAACCTACAAAAATCCTATTTAACATATGTAATCACCCAAACCCTAATTAACCTAATTACTAAAATACCTAAAAACCCTAACCCTAATTGTCAAATTACCTAACTACCCCTAACCCTATCTAACCCAATCCAACCCCGGTCTCTCTCTCTCTCTCCCTCCACTCTCTCGCCCCTTCCCCCCCGTCTCTTCTTCTCCCGGGCGCCTCCTCCTCGCGCGCTCACGCCGCGCCTTCATGCCGCTGCCTTCCGACGCGTCTCAGCTCGTCTTGGCCTTCGGCTTCCCGCGCCGGAGGCTGGCGCCACCGCCCGAGCTCTCCTCGCCGAGGTCCTCCAGACTGCTCCGGCCGCCGCCGGCCGCCTGGCTCCACCGCGCCCGGCCCCCCGCCGCCTCCTCTCGCACGGATCTCCTGCGGCCCGAGGCGCCGCTGCAGGTTTCTCCCGCGGCTTCATCGGTTTGATTCTCCCCTCTCGCTCTCTCTCCCTACCTGCCCGACTCGACGCGCTCGTTCGGCCGCCTCCCTGCCACGGCCGCGGCCGCCTGGGCTCAAACCGCCGCACCTCCTCCTCGGTTGCGCCTGAGCCCGCCTGCTCGGCCTGCAGCTCGGTCTACTACGGACTTGGCTTCGTTAATCGTTTTGCTACTGTTGCTTTCTTTAGCATTTTCTTGGTTGATGTTAATGTTCATATTAAATTGATGCATGCTCAAGTTGATAGATTGGGTGAATCGCCATGGTGGGGTGATGGTGATGATTCAACCGTGGTCGGTAACACCCACCTCCTTCTCTACTCCCCGATCCCTTGCTCTGTGATGAAAATGGATTGCCGCCTTGTGATGGTAATTGAGATTTGGTGGTATAAATGAATGATGTGCATAAAGTCGTCGTGCATACTATCGGGTGTGAGTTCACCTTTTGTTGAACTCGATTGGGATGGAGAAGGATGGCAGCACGGCTTGCCGGTGCTCTCCGCTTCTGGGTCGTCTCTGGTGGCTTTCTTCTTGCTCCTTGGTGCCGGCCTCTTGCTCTGGTTCTTGCTCCTTCTTCGGCGTAATCGGAGAGGATGCACCGGAAGGCTCTTGGGTGTTGGCTTGGAGTGGGAATGGATCTGTGGTTGGCTTTTCGGTTCTTTGGTCGCACCGGTCTTGTCTTTGATGCAAATGGTCGGGGGATGTATGGTGGTCTGCTTGTGTTAGGCGGGGTTTGGCAGGGAATTGCATCCGGTGGGAGTGCACTCGGTGATCTTATCTCCGTGTCAGGTAAACTGCTTTCACCCCGCCTCTGCTCATTTCTACTTTTACCATGATCCTATCCTTATGTCTCGTACCTTTGTGGTGCCAAATGGGGAGTGTATAGCTTCGTGATCATTATTGGCCCCTATGCTTTTGTGCTTTTCGTGGGGTTTTGCCATATGCTTTGAACTGGGGAAATTTGGTATTCGTAGGTGCTGGATTTGAGAATGCCGAATGATGAAACCTACGGTAATAAGACGGCGTCGATCGCTTAGGTTGGGTTTAGGTATCGCGGGTATCCAGGTGCCAGCTGATTTGGTTTAGCCTTGGTGACTCGAGAATCAAGTTCTTGGCTAATCCGTGTCGGTTTGGGTAGCCTCGGTATTCAAGGTGCCAGCTAACCTAGGTTGATCTGGGAACCGCGGTGATTCCTACTGAATTCTGACGGCAAGCTATTCTGTTTTAATTCTATGCTATGGTTTTCGATTTGGGAATGGTCTTATGTTTGGTTGACGGAAAATGGAGCTGATTGCGGCATTTCGGATTGAGTCGAGGAAGGCAGTTCGATTGGACGGCGATGGATGATCAATACTCCAAGGAAGGCTTCAGGGATATGAAATGCAAGATCTTTGTTTAATCATTTTGTAATGAACTCAAAGTTGTAATTATGATTCGATTTGTTGTAATATATTCTTTTGATTAAACGATGTGAATTCTGTACTTTAATTTGTTGTAACAATACTCCTGTAACATTTATGAAATTGAAATATACCGATGTTATGACAACTAAGCTTGCGATTGAAAGGAATTTTAAAGAGATGATTACTGCGATTGATCCTAATACAAGCCTTTAATTAAGATTACGAGATTCTAATTTTGTCGGGTTCTCACACACACAACATAGCTGTTGGACCGAAAAAAAACAAAAAGAGCAGAGTTAAATAGAATCATTTTCCCACACCTGGTCACTGATCCCAACAGTCAACAGGGGTTAATGGGCATATACGCATGGTCTTGAGCATTGAATTGGGCATGAACATTCCTTTCCAAAAGAAGAAACGAGGAAAGATTGATGCAAGCCCCACTAATGTGTGTTTTCTACTGATTAAAAAGCGTAAAAAGTACAACACTTCAGTGATCTACAGTGGCGGCACTAAGAGGAATAGGTATTCAGAGTTAAATAGAATCATTTTTTCCCTTGCTCAAGCATTGATGCTGCAACAATATTCAACTTCTTCTTTACATCAATAGCTATAAAAGTTATGAAGATCAGAAACACAAGAACATAACAGCAGTCTTGCATTGAAAATGGAAAACCCCGAGGTCAAAAATCTCCTGGTCGGTCTAACCACCAAAGCTTCACCGGTCTAACCGCCTAAGGCACGGTCTGATCGCAGCTACAGGAAAACAACCCAAAGTGATCTCAAATGACCTAACTTTTGATTTCGAGATCCAAATCCCCGAGATTTCAAACATGGCTCATCAACAAGAGCATAAACATATTCCAATTGACGACCGGGACGATCGAAGCCAAAGTTCTATCACTACTACAAAAAGGTTAATACTGGACACCTCATCACAGACGGTTGACCAAAACCGTCTGTATTAAATACAATCACAGACGGTTTGGTTTAGCGACCGTCTGTGTTTCTGATTGCACTAAAAACCGTATGTGAATAAGTAATATCACAGACGGTTCGTGTTGAAAACCGCCTGTGAAGTATCACGCACGGTTCTGAACAAGAACCGTTCGTGATAGTACTAAATTCACAGACGGTTATTTATTGGAACCGCATGTAATTAGAAACAACTAGTTAGCCGATTCCGACTACCACTCCTGATCGGGCCAGATTGATCTTTTAAAGTGGTCGAATTGAAGCTGATTTCCCCAACAAAAGAAAGCAGAAGATATGTAATCCGGTAGACACCTTGTTCCGTATCATGTGTAACTTCACTGTCTTAACGTGTAACTTCCGATCAACAGAAGAATGCAGAAGTATTTCCCGTGATCGATCGATCGGAAGTTACACATCATAGATAGTGAAGTGCTCACCTAATCGTAGGAATATGATCTTCTATCAACTTCTTGAAGACTTCAAATCCATAGACCAAATTGACTTTCCGACCACCTAAATTGAAATAGTCGATATATCATCCATGGATTTTGTTTTTTTTCATGCACGGTGGTCAAAAAGTCAATTTATTCAGTGAATTTTGTCTTACTAGGGATCGAGATGAGAACTGTAAGAAGAAATAGAAGTAAGAAAAGATGGAAAGTTTAAGAGTGATTTTTTCTTAGTTCTGCGCGCGCGTCACTTCTGATTGTCATTTATAGGCTTAACAACTTGTGGCAAGATTCCATTAACGAATAAAGACAGAAGTTTGGCGGATAGGATTTATTAGAATCTGCTCCTAATAAATCGTTGATAACCAAAGCATCACCATCTTTTCGGGAATTATTTTTAATAAAAACAGTTGACGCACCTTTTCATGTGTTTACAATTGAAGCATCACAGACGGCTTTTAATAAGAACAGTCTGTGATTACATACTTCACATACGGTTTTTAAATATAACCATCTATGATAATTCAATCTTTCGGCTCCCACGCGATGCGTCTCTTTGTCTCGTGTGCCGACGTTACGATGCAACTCTTGACGTTTTAGAAGAATTATCATCGCGCGCCTTGGTGAGCACACATAGTATTGGTGAGCGCGCGGAGCATGATGGCGAGGACCAAGGCGAGGAGGTCGTCGATCGCCATCGCTTTTCCTAACGATGTCGTCGTCCACATCGTCGGCCTCGTGGCCGCGAGCTCTCCTCAGCCTATTCCTGACCTCTGCAACCTACGAGCTACGTACTTATTATGTTCTTTTGTTTTTGGTAGGTCTGAAGGAGTCAACATTCTGTTCGATTTTTGTTCAGAGTCAGTTTCTGAAGATGACTGTAGCGTATCATATCCTAGTTAATTGTCGAAAAACTTCAAGTGTTCCTTTGAAAATCTATAAAAGGAGAAAAACTGAAAAATCGTATCAGTTGATACGGCGCAAAATAATGTCGTGCTGATTTTGTTTTGTGTCCAATATCTAGTTCTGAACTAAACTTGACTAGCCACAACGACCTTAATGTGACCTTCATCGTCGGCCTCGCGCTTGTCTTCGCGCCCCAAGATATGCATCGCGGCCTTGTGTTCCTTGAACAGGCGACCGTCACCAGCCACAAGGCCACGGCCTACGTGCTCGGCCTCCTCCTTTACACGGCTGGCAAGACACGCGACGCTAGGAAGTACTACATTAGCCAGGTCGAGGGCAAGCTAGCTGTCGGCGGGTGTGGGATGGCCAAGAGGACCAACCGGGAGTGCAGGCGGTGTTGGAGGCTCGCTGCAGACATGGTCCAGAGGCGGCGTGGAATAAGATGGTCGGGCCGCTAGGCCGGGTGTGGACGTTGTCAGAGGACAACCACCCATGCATGAGCACCAGCTGCGGCATGATGGAAAGGTGGGATGACTACGATGACTGCACGATTAGGCATGAGGATGCCAAGTTCTTTGCATAGGTGTTGAACTACTTGCCATAAAATTATCGGTTTTAGCATAGTTTTAGCAAATATTCATATATAATTATTTACTAATATGTGAATGTGTCATATGTACTTCTAAATTTGCATTTATGTATGAATATTATAATAGACAATTCTATTATGGAACCGTCTGTGATGTGAGACCATATCACAGATGGTTATATTATGGAACCGTCTATGATAAGTATCACTAACGGTTACATAATAGAACCGTCTACCCGCTTGGGTTTGCATCCTAACTCGTACCTCCCCAGCGTCCTTACTCTCGCCCATTCTCCTCCCCGCCCAAGTGCCCCCAACCTCAACACCACCGCCCGAAGCCTCCTCCCCGACGGCCGCCCCCAAGTCGCGCCTTCTCCCCGACGCCGCCCTTCTTCCTGTCACCGCCATTTATAACACCACGGTTCACTGCACAAGACACACTTACGATAAGAGTGTCTTATGTAGCGTCACCGTCGTGACACAACTACGGTGACGCCGCCGGTCCAATCGACCTTCCCTGGCAAAATCCACCACCCCACCGCCAGATCTGCCTTCCCCTCTTCGACCTCTCCACCGCCCCCCCAGCTACCTCTCCACTGACCTCCCCTTGCTACCTCTCCATTATCTGTTGCTTCAGATTTTGGGTTTGAGTTTGACTTATTTACTGATGTGGGTTATTGTTGCTTATGCATACATGCAGGAGATGGATGTGGTGAGCTACTGCCGGTGGTCAATTTGCCGATTGCACTGGGGCAACTACTCCCCTTTCCTCTCTATATATCTCTTTCCCTCTCCTTGCTCTATGATGTGGGTGATGAATGCTGTGGGCTATGGTGCGTGTTCTATGATGGTTGGATGATATGGGTGGGTTTTCTGTGTATGATGTTGGTTCATGAGATGTAGCTCGGATGGGGCAAAACATTAGTCTTTACATATACAAAATTTTCCATTCTCTGTTGCTTCAATTTTTTGGGTTTGAGTTTGACTTGTTGTGAATATCGTGGGGATATGTGCATGATCTTAGAGTGATGAGTCAATTGGCAATGGCATTGTTGGTTTGCAAAATCTCGTGTTTTCGGGTTTGCTTTAGTCTTTGTCATCATTTGCGGTCGACCGCCAGCCGCGGTCTCGATCGATTAGTTGAGCGGTCCGACCGGCAATGCTTGCCGGTCCGACCGCCCACAGGTGTAGGTGGTTTTTGAAGCTGAGCAAAAAAAATAAGTTGTGTAGGTAAGTGAGGGGAGTCTCCTGGATGTGGTCACATAATTTTTGGAGCTCCTAGTCAAAAGTTCTATTCATTTGAAAATTCCAGAAGGTTTCGGATTTTCGAGATGAAAAATTGGCTAAGTCATTTCGGGCGGTCCGACCGCCGTTATGGAATCGGTCCGACCGGCCTGAAATCGGTCGGACCGGCAGTATGGGGCGGTCAGACCGCCAATCACTTGGACTTTAGCCTTTTGGCATTGTTGTGTTTTGGATGTATTTTATGTATGAATTTCAATGCCTTATTGTTGCATATTGCATTGCTGAACTAACGTGGGTCAAGTTGTGAAGAACTTATTCCGGGAGACGATTTCTTTGTCTATTGCTGTGCAGGTGGCTTGCAGGTCAACGACGTCAACGGTGAGGTGGATCGGGACTACGCTTGGAGAGCTGAGGTCCAGAACGATCATGGATGCCGGGTGAGGTCGTGTGACTCAAGCATGGTGCAGAATGAGCAAGATGGATCGAACGGGCAGTTCGTTGCAGCTGGTTGGATCAGGCGGTGCGGAAGTCGGTGCAAGTCCCTTGGAGGTTCCGATGGGATTTGGACGGGAGAGACTTGCCGACATGATGAGAGCCGTTGATCAACCTACAAGTGGTGAAGCAGGCGATTGCTTCAACAGATGTATGTGTGTGTATCCCATGTGTGTGTGGGCCTTAATGGGAGCCCATGAGTGAAACCCTAGCTCTCCATATAAATAGAAGGGGTGAGATGTAAAAGCTCCAAGAAGCATTCATTTGGAAACTGCAAGACTTTTCTAGGATTTGGAGAGGAGAGGAGAGGCTAGGGTTTGGAGAGATTTGATTGTGTGCTCTTTGATTGAGCTCTTGTCCTCCTTGAGGGAGTGGCTTTGACAAGCATCATATTGAATCAATCAATCCATGAATGCTTGTTCATTGATGAATTCTCATTTGCTTTCTTCTCTCTTTTGATGATTGTGGTGCCTCCTTGATCCAGTTGATTTGGGTTGGTTTCTTGACCTCATTTACCTTGCTTTGATGTGTGGGAATACTCCTAGAACCCTCTAGATCTTCAATCCCCCACAAGCAAATTTTGGATCAAGTTTTTCATATTTCTAGGGTTTGAGCACTTCTTTGGTAAAACCTAAAGAGATCGATTATTTGAAGTGGATCTGAACGATCGTTGCTAGAAATAGGTCTCAGATATCCTCAGAGAGGTGTGCTCCAAATTTGGTCAAGTTTCATTGGTTGAATCAAAAGTTGGACCAATTTTCGTTTTGGATTTGGGCATTATGTTTTGGTACTGGACTAAATCGGTCCGACCGTTTTAGCAATCCATCGACCGACCGCCACTTTTCGATCGCTCGATAGTCCGGTCCGACCGATCAACGCAAGACCGCCGATGTTGACCGGTCTCCTGAGATCATTTCTCTATTTTTGAGTCTTGTGGTTAAGGGGGTAATCGATTCAGCACAAGGCTTCCTCTGTGCATTCACTGATCTTCTTAGCTTTCATAGCTAAAGGAGAAAAGTGCGTGTTGAATTTGATTAAGGTGAAAAATTAAGAAAGCGCCTATTCACCCCCCTCTAGTCGCCTTTACGGTCCTACACTTGTTTACTGATGTGGTTTATTATTGTTTATGCATACATGCAGGAGATGGGTGTGGTGAGCTACTCTCGGTGCTCAATTTGCCGGTTGCACTGGGGTAACTACTCCCTTTTACTCTCTATCCCTTTCCCTCCCCTTGCTCTGTGATGTAGGTGATGAATGATGTGGGCTATGGTGGGTATTATGAGATGGTTGGATGATATGGGGTGGGTTCTCTGTAAAGTCTCCCAAGCAGTGGCTGCTTGTGCCATTAAAACCGACTTCCTATATATATGTATATATTATATATATTGTTCGTAGTCCCCAGTCACTTTCATGGAGGTCGTCCTCGTAGCATAAGGAGGATGAGATAGCAGCCACGAGCAACTTCAAGAAGCATGACTATCAGGAGAGCACGTGGATATCCAATTACCTGGATGACGTTGACAGATAAATGGACCGCTATGTTCAAAAAATAGCGTGGACATGCAGGTACTCCGACTTAGAAGTGGCATCATGTATCAGCAACCAACCATAGAACTTGACAAGCTGATACATGATGCCACTTCCCAGTCGGAGTACTTGCATGTCCACACCATTTTCTACACATAGCGACGTCCAATTACCTGTCGACGATATCTAGGTAATTGGATGTCCACATGCTCTCCTGATAGCCATGCTTCTTGAAGTTGCCCGTGGTTGGTATCTCATCCTCCTCATACTTCGTGGACGACCCCCCGAAAGTGGCTGGAGGACTATGGACAATATATATATATATATATATATATATATATATATATATATATATATATATATATATATGAAGACAGTTTTAAAGGTACAAGCAACCACTGCTTGGAGACTTTATAGAGAAGAGTCATCACAGACGGTTTCATCTACAAACTGTCTATGATACATCAGCCATCACAGACAGTTTGTAGATGAAATCATCTGTGATACATCAGCTATCACAGACGGTTTTATCTACAAACCGTCTCTCATACATAAGCTATCACAGATGATTTCATCTACAAATTGTCTGTGATAGTCAACTATAATAAACAGTTCTGAGTTAATAATCGTCTGTGATAATCTGTATCACAGACAGCTCAAAAACCGTCAGTGATGACCTCATGTCATTACTGACCCATAAACTCAGACGGCTCACGAAACCGACTGTGATGACATTTTTGAACCATCTGTGAAGACCTTTTCTGTAGTAGTGTATGAATTTATTGGATGAGGTCAAGAAGGCACGAAAACCAGATAAAGTTAAACTTTGATCCAAAAGATTGCTCGTTGGCGGAAGATGGTCAAGATGACCATAGATCAATTCCCACAAGTTCTAGCAAGCTAGATCACAGCAAAAGACCCAATCAAAACCCTAGAAAAAGAAAGCAAGAACAAGATAGAATTCATCTTGGGGCAAACCTTACTTGGATTGATTCAAATATTGTTGGTTTATAGCCACTCCGCCATGGAGGATAAAAACTCAACACTTGATAACTCAATCAATCCATCTTCCTCAAACCTTAACCCCTATATCTTCACTTTCCATAAATCACAAATTAGGGTTTCCAAGACTTGAGAAAATTGAGTGCAAATCCCGTACTCTTCCTTTTTATAGTGGGGGTTAGGTCTAGAGAGAAAATCTTATCGAGTACCCATTAATCCCCCACACAAACGGGTTTACACTCATGCACACTTCTCATAGCGGATGACGATCCGGGTCTCCCGAACCAGTCTCTTCATGAACTCTGTCTTCTCTTGACCTAAATTGCCTCTCCTTTGCTCTGTCTTGCGTCACAATTTTTCCAAGGTCACCAACCCGGTATTTTAGCAAAGATACTAAAATACCACTTCTCGATCCTTCTCCAAAGACCGAGCCCAATCATTGTGAAGCAATACCATGTTTCGTCACACGTAGGTTTATCAATGACTCTCTTCTTGTCAACAAGTCTGTCCCATCCGGCTCCCACTAGAACCACCATGACACTTGCACTGACCCCATGCCATTTGATGCAACCTGTTGCGCCGAACTTTCCATTCGGTCGTTCTTGTCCATCTTGCACCATGCTTGAGTCCAACCACTTCACCTGACATTCTCAATCGTTCTAGACCTCAGCTTTCCTAGCATAGTCCCAATCACCCTTATCATTGACCATAGTTGACTCCAAGCCACATACACAATAATAGACTAAGAAATCGATTCCAGATGCAAGTTATTCGCAATTTGACCCCCATTAGGCAAAACATATATCATGCAACACCTATGCACCGAAACCCATGACCTTAGCCTAACCCACGAAATGCACCGCCTTCCCGGCACATGACAACCTTCTAGTCGGTCAGACCGCCGTCCTTGGCTGGTCTGACCGCTAGCCAGCTAGTTTGACCACTACATGGCTGGTCGGACCGCCCCAATGGTCTGAACGTTGGCAAATGGCTGGTCAGTCAGCTCGGGAAATTTCAAACTCTTTCTAGCTTTTCCTCGAAACTCAATTTCAATGAGATCTAGTGCAAACACATCACTTCACCTTACTACACAAGTGATTTTTGGCCAAATCCAAAAAAATCCACTTTTCAACCTTCGACCGATCTGACCGCTGAGCCCTGGTCGGTCAGACCGCCGCCCTAAGGCCAGTCAAACCACCGGCAACTGGCCAGTCAGACTGCCCATAAGGCTGGTCAAACCGCCAATTACCTAATAGTAGCAGGAACTTTGCGAAAACGAGGGTTTCTCCAAACAACTCGACACCATTGCTAATTATTCAACATACTAAGATTAAGGTCATCTACTCATGATCACCACAACAACACACAAGGACACACCAGCCAGGGCCTTCTTGGTTACAATGACTGCAACAAGGGACAGTTTTAGGAGGAGCTATGCGTCTTTAAATTAAGGTAGAAGATAGGGTTCAAACTTTGGACTTGTAGCCTTAACCGCACATACATGCTTTTCCACTACGGTACATGGTCTTTCCTAGCAGCGGTGGACTCGGCAAGGGTCATCGGTGTTCAGTTGGACACTTATTTTTTTTGTAAAATACTATGTATGTAGTAAGTATATTAGACATATATTGATAATTAGGACAAATACTTTATATTTATATCCCCAATAGATTTCAGATCATTCCTGCACCTCCCCTTTTGCAATTTGTCTCAAGTAATTCGGCCCCGTCGGCCAACATAACAACCCAATAAGTTCCACCCCAACACATGTATCTCTCGAGTTGTTGGGTAGCACTGGCACACGAATCCACCAAGCAACCAAGCGTTACATGAGGCGAGTAGGCGAGGGTGGTGTTGGGGTTCTAGCTTGAGCTCGGTGGCGACATGTAAAGGGCAAGGTAACAAGCGCCAAGAAAAGCGGGCAACGGCGTGCGCCAAGCAGAGCCTGGCCGGGCACGTGAGAGACATGATCCTCGAATTTGAGAAGGGATTGCAAGGCGGCGGCTACGCCGCCCGGACCGGTGAGGTAGGTTACACACGATGATAGTAAAACATGCTTATCCCTATTCCTGGATCACAACTCGTAAATGCCTAATTCAATATTTTTTTTCTTAATTATTTTGTAATTACTTTAATTTCTTTTGAGATATTGTGTCTACCACGAACAATTTGTAGTTTGATTCTTTTTTTCCTTTTACAAATCTTTATTTTTTTTCATTGAACAATATTTGGTTGATTCCAAACACCTATTAAAAAAGCTGTGCTTCAGATATACCTTGGTTTAAAAAGTACTATAACAGCAGACAACAGGATAAGTTTCGGTGAATATGGATGAGAACAATACGCAACCTTTGAAAAGCGGCACTACAAAAATCTAGCTCACTTTTGAGCCACCATGAAATCGGATAGGTTAGGATAATGACATTTCCCTTCAACACCATTTGACAAGAACAAGTAGTTAACGAATCAAATGATGTCCAAGAAAAAAAAAAGTTAACCAATGAATCGTCCCTTTTGCCCTTGAACATGCGCTGGTGTGCTAAACCACTATATTTAATTTTATCAACTCCTTGATGTGATTATGTGAAGACCAACATCACGTTACACAGAACCCATCAGTTTCAGATTAAGTACCGTCACAACAACTAACTCTCTCTCTCTCTCTCTCTCTCTCTCTCTCTCTCTGTCCATACTAATTAACAACACCCTGATCTGTTTAGGAACGGAGGTTGTAGCTAGCTGCCTTTGGAGACGGATGCAACTAACCACGCAAGTTCCATCACGAACCTGCCAGGGAAAAAACGTGTGCTCCACTCATAAAAACAGCATCAGGACGACACGATTAGTTGGGCACCATTCGCCCAAAGCGCTAACTAAAGGGATCGCGACGCGACGCTCGCCCGGCAACACGTACGCGAGGACGGAGAACACGAGTAGCGCGCGCATGCGCGGTGGAAGAACGCTCGAGCGCGACTGAGCGAGCCGCGCGCGCGCGCGCCTCTCTGATGGTTATCCGGTTCAGGTTCAGTGCATGAGTGAAACGAGCCACGAAGGCAAAATCACGCTCCGTTTCCCGCCCCATTTTTCGCCCCACTCACTGAGTGGAGTGCTGCTCTGACTTCTGCGCTCGGTCCACGACAGCTTGAGGCTCCGGATGAGCTGTTGCGCTCGGCACGTTGGCTTCTCCAATCTCGGCATCTGTACTGTAAGAATTCCACAACTTATGTGTTGAGTCCCATTGGGTTCCAATAAGTGGACGAATTGTGCCCGTGTTGCTGTAAAATCTTTACCAACCGTGGGTTCTTCGGAATCCACTCGATATGTCAAAGTCCACTTCTCAGTCAGTGTCTTACTGGTTATGCCTCGTCCGAAACGAAAATTCCAATAGGAGTTATGACGAAACTGACATACTTCCTACGAAATTTATGCGTTCTAAACAATCTCTCAAACAAAGAATTTCACAAAAATAACACACATCAATGAACAATTACATGATCCTACCTCTTAACTCATGCTACTTAACTACCCTTGCGAACACCTTGCTCGTTCCATTGACTACTAGTAATCCAACAAAGGAGCAGCAGGCCAGCAACAACTAACACTGACGCGTCGTGCCACTCGAGCGCTGAGCAGGGCAACGTCCGAGACAGAGCACATAAGGAGGCCCTGCACTGCAGCCGCGCCGAGCAGCAGCCGGTGGTACAGCGACCGGGTGTTCCAGGCCCCGGCACGGCGCGGCAGAAAGCGCGACAGAAAGCGCGGCGTCCAGCGCTGCCTGCCCTCGCCATGGACGTCATTTCAGACAGGAATGGAAGCTGAGCTGAACTTCCCTTCCTCCCTACTTGATCGATCGACCACGCTGAGCCTGGTGGCCAGTCCGATTCACTCTCCACAAACACACGCAACGCATGGTGCGTGGTGCCTAGAGCCATAGATGGATGGACAGGCACAGGGGTTGGATTGGGGTACGTTGTGCGTGATGGGCCAGCCAGCCATTGGCAATTTGGCATCCGGAATGCTGGGGTTTAACGTCTACGTTAATTTGGCATCCGGAAGGTGGTCCAGAAGTGGACTATGTGTTGACGTCTACGTTAATGTTCACAACTTCACATGTGCTGAGAACGTGCCACACGGGAATTTAGGTGCCAAGAGGAATTGGTCGGTGCTTGAAACCCGGCGATACCTACGGTGGTATCATTATACAGTGGATACACGCACAGACAGATCGATGCATACATGCATGCACTTCATTTCTTGTGTCTACAGATGCCCAGCCGGATCTATGAGGTGCAGATACTTCCTTTCTGCCATCTTCTTGCCGCAGCTTTTGCGAACAAAGATAGGCTGCGCATTCGATGTTTTCGAGCCTCCAATGGTGAAGGCAAAAATGCGCAGCAGCAAGCAGAATGATCCAAAAACCTGTGTCCCTCCCTTCCTGAGAAGTACACGGCGGCCGGTCGGGAAATCGTCATGCCGGTGCAGCACCTGGTCCATGATTCTGCTTTGTCTACGGACACCGAGAACTCGCCCCATCTGCTGCGTTCAGAAGAGATCAGAGAGAATCCGCCTCCCATCGAGGAATGCCATCCATCGATCTGCTTGTGCCGCATGCATCTTGGCTCCTGAAAGCTGGACATCATAAGTTGACTTGATGGATGTGGCCGTGCTATAAGTTGACTTGGAAATGGAATCCTATCTTCACGTACGGGAACACTGCAAACTAAATTTGGGGCAAATTTAACTTGCTATGAGCCAATGGTAAGTCCAGCAATAGAGAGGCCGGCCGGTAGCCTGTTCAACATTTTTTTTGCCCTTTACCATGAACAAGTGTCCCTCAATAGTTACAAATCAATTTTGGAAGCTTTGTCCACTAGCACTTCGTCCATAAGCGTGTTGGGCATCAACACGACATTTTGGCGCTGTGTTATGCCCGTACATGCTATGCTTTGCATGCTTCACATTGTTCTCACGTAAAAACAGAATGCGTACAGCTCACCGCCCAGGGAAATTTCAACTCTCTTCAGGATAGTGATGAGTGATGACAAGCATGAGCTGCTGTCTATTCAATGGACCTGCACATACGGTTCAACGATGCACAACGTTAATTTTGTACGTTTTAATACAAAGTGCTATTGTCTCTGACCAATAATCATGATCTGATTTTTTTTAAAAAAAAACTGAACATCAACAACGAAATATACAATTTAGACAAACTACATGAAGAGGGAAACACATGAATCTCACTCGGTAAAGGATGGAAAACGACTAAAGCACATCAAGGACAAAAAAACCAGGGATGTGGGTAGAGTTATAATAGACCAGCACGCACCCATGTACCGATCCCTGAAGTTTTGGCTTTCGGTCGTACACCAGATGCTCGCATAGATCTCAGGAGATGCTAGCTTGGTAGAAGAGATCTTTGGGATTTTAGACTAGAGATCCTGGGGGGCCACCCTGCCCAGATGCCTTCGGTGGGAGGGCTAGCCTCGGCCTGGTCCTCTTCCATCCGACAAGTATACTGTTAAGAAATAAGATCTGATCTACGATGAACTCGTATTCTTTCACTAGATTATTCTATTGTACTATAGTTTTAAAGAAGAGTAATAAAAAGAAGATAAAAGTTAAATCATATCCCTATGTTTAATCTACTATTTTGTTTGTGTATTCTTGCATTGTTCTTACAATTCTAAGTTTGTCTATGAGGTAATCACTCGAACTGGACTCGCCAGCTGACAGTTCCTCAACACGTTATCAACACGATCAACTCTGACCTACTCTTCTCGGACCGTCGTAGCACGACGCTCGTAGGTCGAATCATTTTTCTAGATCTCTTTCCATTCCACAATTGTTGCTTTCTAGATTATTTTATTTTACGGTGCAAACCCATTGTAATCTGCCGCGAGCTGACTTGAAGTCACCGGCATAATACCGATCGGTAGATTGCATGAAAGAGTAGATGATGATTGTAGTGTGGATTGCAAATCCACTCTAATCTACCGCGAGCCGATTTGAAGTCGCGGTCAAGCCGATCGGTGGATTGCATGAAAGAGCAGATAACGATTGCATGGTATATTGTACATCGCATTGCATGAACAATAAGTAACAAAAAAACGGCACAGCCCCGTACGACCATGTCGCCGGTCCACCGTCGGCCTGTAGCAAGGCCATTGCCGGCCTGGAGCCGCACCACCGCCGGCTGGCGTCGCTGTCCGAAGCCAGCGCCATCCCTGCATGGGCCCTCCACAGCCTGGAGCCGCACGCACCGCCTCACCGCTCTGTGCATGCGCCCGCATCAAAGCACTGCCGCTCGACCCATCCCGAAGATGCGCGCCGGCCGCGACACCTCTGGTCGCCGCTCTGAGCGCCTCAAGACGGGCCCTTCCGGCTGGTTCACCAGACTGCCGCAGGCCGGCCGCGTCGCCGGAGCCGCCCCGCATGGGCTCCGCCCGTAGTGCGCCCGCCACCGCGTTGACACCGTTGGCCTACCGCCAGCAAGTCATGCCGCCCCCGCACAGGCTCCGCGCTGCAAGTTCTCGCGCGGCCGTCGCGCTTGAAGCCGTTGCTGGATTTTAGTATATCAGTCAACCTACACTTATAAAGTGTTAGAAATGTTCAATTTTGAAAAGACATACCCTTCGAAAGTGTCAATAGTCGGAAGGTCCTTGTAGCAAGACAAGGATCCGTTCAGACCTAGAGAAGAGGGGGGAGTTCTGGGACCGGAATTCACGTACTTGGGTGCTGTAGGAGCACTCGTGTATTTAGCAAACTGTACTAGACCGGATATTGCATTTGCCGTGAACCTACTAGCAAGGTATAGTGTAAAATCTACCAAAAAGACATTGGTAGAGAATAAAGGACATCTTCTGATACCTCTAAGGAAGCAAAGATCTTGGTCTGTTCTACAGAAAGAATCAAGACCTGTCAGACTCGCATACAGCCAAGTCGCAAATTGACTATGTATTTCTATGTGGCAGAACTGCAATTTCATAGAAATCGTCTAAGCAAAGTCTTAGATCAACTTCAACGAACCACTCGAAAATCATAGCATTATACGAGGCCTCGCGGGAATATTCTTGGCTTCAACGGATGATTCACCACATCCAGCAGTCGTGTGGATTGAATATCGCGAAACCCCTACTATTATCTATAAAGATAATGCAGCTTGTGTTGCACAAGTGCAGATGAGTTATGTGAAGAGTTCTCTCACAAAGCATATTAACCTCAAGTTCTTCTATACTCATGAATTGCAGAAGATTGACGAAATTAAAGTGCTACATACTAAGTCATGTGAAAATCTTGTAGATTTATTCACTAAGTCACTTCCAGCATCTAGCTTTGAAAGGTGCATACGTGGAATTAGAATGATGAGACTTAGAGATGTGCAGAATTCAGAGGGAGAATCTTCACGAACTCTTCATTGAAACTTGATCATGAAGATCGAGTACTCAAGGAATAAATCCTAAAGATTAAATGAAATTGGGTGGATTGTACTCTTTTTCTCTTGATGAGTTTTTCTGAAATTTATCGGTTAAGGTTTTTAATGAGGTAATTCGTGCAATACAATAGAACGTGTTTCATGTACTCTTTCTCTAAATTTTTCATACTAGGTTTTTATAGAGTTTTGACGAAACGTGGACATGATGATGAGTGCCTAAGGGAGAGTGTTAAGAAACTGGACCCAGGCCAGGCAGGTCTAGTCTATGATGGGCTCCTTATCATCCTATATAAAGGGATCCACATCATCCTATTATAGACTATATAAAGGAAAAGATCCATCATATCTCTATGTTTAATCTATTATTATGTTCTTATATTTTTTATATTATTTTTACGATTCTAAATTTACCCGCAAGATAATCGATTGAACTCAACGTATTCCACTCCCTTATCTAAACTCGCTAGGAATGGAGGTCACTCCCTTATCTAAACTCGCTAGGAATGGAGGTCCAACGATGCATCCGTACATTTAGTCCACGAAACGCGCTTCGCCACGTGGCCGTTACTGCTCGCCTCGCCTGGGCCGGTTAGCGTTTCCCCTGTGCGTTTTCTTTTCAGCTGCTTCTTCACGGGCCTCATTTCCCGGGCCGTCATTCTGCTCGGTTGGCCCTGCATGGTGCGCCTCGCCTCGCCTCGCCTCGAGCGTCGGATGCGCGGGCCCCTGCTGTCGGCTGCCACCGGCACCACTGGCCTGGTGCCGCGCCATCGTTGCCGTCGCCTAGGCCTACACCTGCCCATCTGTACTGGCAGCGCTGACTGCATCGCTGTGTTTGCGCGACGCGTAGCAGCATTCGTGGCTTCCCATTCTCTCTCGCCGCCGTCGCCTCACCTCCTTCCCATAACGAACGTGAAGTTCAAGTAGCCTATTAAAATATGCTTTTAGTGAAATAGTTATCTACCTTACCGTTTATACTGTTAACATCCAGAAAAGTGTTATTTACCATGTCTGTTGCATCTCCCGTACATCTATTCTTTTCGTGTTTTTTTATTATAGAAAATGCTCCTTTAACTTCTAAGTCTTTGTTTTTTCCTTCTTGTCAAATATGTCTGCTTTTCAAAGTGTTGCTGCTTCCGAGATATAAGGTCCCTGAGTCTTGGTAATGTTTCCAATCATTGACTTGATTCAGTTTTCAATTATTCTACAGAGTTGGCCATGGCCTAATTGCTGCTTAATCATGCTTCATTTACTTCAAGCTAGAAAGAGCTATGGTCTGCCTGTTGGATCATGGGTGGGTCCATACGCAATGTGCCGGGCTTGCCAAACCTTTGTCCGCACAAATAGAGAGCGTTTTGTTTTCATGATTAGCTCATCAGGTATTAAAATTTTAAAATAGAAATGCGATTGAGTTGGAAGTGTAGAAGGTTATTTACCATGCGCTTGTCAACCAATATGATTAGTAACAGCTACTTTGCTGAGCTTTTCCAATGCCATATCAATTGTTGTGTGATGACAATGAAATTGGTTCATGGAAATGCATTGCATAGATATGAGAGGAAAATGTCTATTGTTCCTATAAGCCTCACAGTTGTTATGTGGTTCACAAGTGCAATGAAGCTACACATGAATGCATATTGTTAGATATTCACGGATCTATTTGTCAGTCAATAGGTACTTCAAGTACTTGATATATCTTGATGTTAAGATATGTCAAATAAATTTTACTGGAAAATAAAATTAAACTTAGGAAGTTGTATTTGCTTGGAAGTTTTTTTATTCTTCCATAGTTTTGATTCGTATATATCATTTACGACTCCACATATTTGCTAACCCGAAGGGGCGAACTCAAATTGAGGTATAAACTCCCGCTTTCAGATTTCTTTTGTTTTCATGCATAAGATCTGATTTGAGGTTCTACAGCCAAATTAGTTTATAAAACCCTGATCTGAACTGATGGCCTCTAATTCAGACCTAATAGAAGGGGACCGCTGCCCTCCTACTGACGGCAGTTCCAAAATGTGAGTACACTTCATTGTGTGGTTTCTTCAGTGTTAATTGTTGTGGGGTTTCTTCGCTAGCACATGGAACTGCTAGGTATGTGGGTTTTTGGGTTACATCCGATCCTTTCTTTATTACTAGATCTTTATGTCAAAGACAGAATGCGTGTGTGTTGTTAGGAATAATCAAGAGTTGGTATGTGAGTTAGTGGGCGTTAGTTGGGTTAATTGTTAGTGTGTGAGTTACTTGGGGTTACTTGAGTTAATTGTTAGTGTGTGTGTTACTTGGGTTAATTGTTAGTACGTGCGTGAATGTGGCGTGAGTAGTGGCCTGTCAGTCAGACTTGTATGTGTACTTTATATATCCCTGTAGTTGTGCTGTTTCAGTGTGGAGTGAATAACAGAGAACAAAAGCGAAAAGAGACCAAGCAGTTGCGGTCTCGCAAAACTTTTCGTGTTCTTGCCGTGTGTTCATCTTCCACCGTGTGTTTAGCAGGGATCAGTGCCTACAATTGGTATCAGAGCGAGATTTAATGTGAGAAGAGTGCTCACCCGATGGCGCCAGCGGTGGGGCACAGCCCAGCGCTGGCGGCGTGGCATGGTAGCCAGCGGAGAGGCACAGTCGGGCAGCGCGCGACTCGGTCAGGTGATGGCGGCTCTCGGGGCGAGCGGCGGAGCACGGCGGCTTAGGTGATATGCAAGAGCGGAGGCGGCATTTCTGACACTGCGTTGTCGAGGGCGTCGGTCAAGGTACATATGTCGAAGAAGGAGGTGAACAGGGTGCAGAAGGAGTACAAGTGCATCAAGGTCTGCGAGGCCTCCGTGATGCAGCTGTACGAGACGTTCGGTAACCTCATCGCCCTGGTGCATGTGGAGTGCGACAACGACGATGTGGGCGAAGCGGAAGCGGTGTCCGCGTAGCACTTGCTGAGGCGACACGCAAGGTGCACGCGTGGACGTGGAGGCGCTGAGCCTGTTTTCATAGCCATGTCCTATGTATGCGTATATGGCACAGTAGGAGTGTTGCAGGTGTTTACACACGTGCATATATTTGTGTTATGGTCATGCATGTAGGTGAGTCCGTGCATGATGCATGTGTGTGTGCATGAGTTCTTGTAGAGGTGTCTAAGTTCTGATGTGTGTAAGCTCTAGTGAGATTCTTCGTCGCCGTCTAGTTGTGTTACAGGCGAAAAACAATCGGAGCTGAGGTAGACGAAAAAGACGTCGGCAAATTGTGTCACCGGCGGCATGGTCAGCAAGAAAGAGGAACAGACACATCTCATGGAGGCGAATGCCGACGATGAACCGACACTGCTGTGAAGCTAACTTGATTAGGGGGAGATTGTTAGGAATAATCAAGAGTTAGTATGTGAGTTAGTGGGTGCATGCGTTAGTTGAGTTAATTGTTAGTATGTGAGTTACTTAGGGTTACTTGAGTTAATTGTTAGTGTGTGCGTTACTTGGGTTAATTGTTAGTACATGCGTGAATGTGGCGTGAGTAGTGGCATGTTAGCCAGACTTGCATGTGTGCTTTATATATCCCTGTAGTTGTGTTGTTTCAGTGTGGAGTGAATAACAGAGAACAAAAGCGAAAAGAGACCAAGCAGTTGCGGTCTCGCAAAACTTTCCATGTTCTTGCCGTGTGTTCATCTTTCACCGTGTGTTTAGCAGGGATCAGTGCCTACATGTGTTGCCATTGCATTAGTAACCTAACTTTATGTTGCCATTGCATTAGTAACTTAATTATCCATCAAGATGACTTTTGATGTAGGTAGAATCTACAGAATAGATAGAATCCATGTAAACTCATCAACAAGGTGCAGTAGAACTCCAGCTGTTTCTTTCGATGCTCATGGTTTTTCTATTCTGAATTTAGTGATGGTTTTGTTCTATAGTTACTTTATTTTTTGGACATCATTTAAGAGGGTTAAATTAATTCTCTTCAGCTGGAAGTCCGTGCTTCTGCATCTCTTCCTCACCCGCTCAGTTCGTGCTTCTGCGTCGCAGGAGAGGCTTCTTTGGGTTGTCGCCGAGATGCCTGAAGGTAAGAAAGTAGTGCTCCTTACACATCTAATTGATCTGTTTTGCTTACGCTAGGCGGTGACGCTATTTCCTGTTTATTCCAGGAACACCCCCTGCTTCTTTTGGCTTGCTGCGCTCATGCAGGAGCTGATTCACAATAAAAATGATTAGAGGCCCCTGAGTCGAGATAGATCACGTTCGACTGAGCTGTGGCTTAGAGTATCATCTTATATCGGAATTAGTGTATGTGTGTAAATATATATATCCGAAGGAAAACGGTATAACGATGCTAGCGGTCTTTACTGTCCAAATCGATCTTTGCTTCTGTGTTGGTCCTCTATTGTGCTATCACTCTTTATGTTCTATGCGACCAACTAGGCGTAAAGGTTGTAGCTTCTTTTTCTTTTTCTTTAAGTGGAGGCAATATCTAGATTCAATGGTTTCCGTATGAATGGCAATATCTAGATTCAATGCTATATTGTTGTGCTTTGCAGTGATAGATTAGTCCCGTAGGAGTCGGTATCTGTAGGTTTGAGTCTTCTTCCATTAGTTCCATCTTTCATGCTATTTCAACTTACAAAAGTATCAATATTTCAATCTTTTCATCAGAACAACTATCAATGTTTACAGAGAATAGCCATTTTTGCTGTCTCTATTAAACGTAATTCCTTACGGATATCACATCGATCTGTCGTTACTCTTAGACTGTTAGATTGTTCAAACCATTAAGAGCATCTTTAGTGTATTGAACCGATGTCAATTCAAAATTATATCACGTAAGTATTTTAGGAACTAAGCTTGTTTTTCCTCAATGTATTAAACCGATTCCTACTAATAACTGGGACACATATTATATTAAAAAACTACAAAATAATACTATCATATCTCAACCGTATTATCTTCTATATAGTTGTTTAATGCTCATATGAGTTATTTACTACTTTGAATAGACTTCTAAGTAGAATCCGATTCTATGTTAGAATCGATCTCTCCAATGTATTGAATTGGTTCAATATCTTCTCGCTCTTTATTTGAATCAACTAAAACATAACATCAAAGAGGTCTAATATAATTACAGACAACGCTATCTACGACCGTTCAACACAACCTTTGGATCGTTTTCATGATCGATGGGTCCTGACGGCGCAGCCTAGCGTGCCCGACCTTCTAGTGGGTTTCATGCTTCATGGATTTCCTCGGATCAACTTGGTTTTCCGTAAGGATGCTCGTACAGTGGCCATTGAATTGAAAAAAATTTACATGACCGATGTTCCACTGGCGCGGTGGCATCTTATTCGCACATCGGAAGTATACATTCCGGGTCCTGCAGCACGTGCGTGTCGATTCTCAGTGTTGTACCAGCAGTCCAGCATGAGGATTGATTGAAACAGCTAACGAATCCGCACCTCCGGTCAGCTTCCGGTGACACTTAATTGGTTCCATGGCCTCTCTGCAACTAGCACATTCATGCTCCCTCCCTTTATTGCTCTGTTACTCCAGCCACCCACCGACGAGCCAGGGGTGGCCGACGCTGACGGCTCACCTTCATGCCATCTGCCTAGCTGCCTCATTGATGGATCTAAAAACAAGAGAACAAATCTTACCTTAGAGAGCACGTTAGGACTCCTACACACTGTTTATTGAAAGCGGACAGGTATTCTGTTGAAGTTTGAGAATAATCGTGCGTGTCCCACAGACATCCTCTCACAACTTTTATTTATAGTGCTGAGAATTACAGTATGACTTTAACATAACTCTTTATTAGACTCTAATACTAACTCACCAAAACTCTTCCTCGGGATAGACCGAAGATATCAATCATGCACATCTTGTTACATATTATAGCACCCTCGCTTGGACTTAACCATTTAGTGAAACAATCAGCCAACTGTTCACCAGACTTGACATACTCCAACTTCAGCATCCCGCGGTTGAGTTTCTCCTTGATGAAGAACCAATCAATCTCAACGTGTTTGGTACGATCATGTTGTACCGGATTGTTAGCAATGTTGATTGCAGATTTATTGTTACAATACAACACAAAGAGATTATTCCTCCATACCTGAAGCTCAGACAATAAATCATTCATCCATATTATTTCACTCACACTCAACGTCATTGCTCTGTACTCTGCCTCTGTAGTAGACTAAGCCACAATCTCCTGCTTCTTACTCCTCTATGGCACAAGGTTACCTCCCACAAAGATGTAATATCCAAAGGTAGACTTCCTGTCATCCACACTGCTCGCCTAATCAACATCGCAATACCTTTTCACATTTATGCGTTGATTCTTCCTGAACCAAAGGCCTTTCCCAAGACTATTCTTCAAATACTACATGATTCGATAGACTTCATCCATGCTTCTTGTTCTGGAATAATGCATATATCGACTCACCACACTCACTACATATGAAATATTAGTCTTGTATGACACAAATAGATAATATACCCAACAAGCCTTTAGCCAGCTTCTTTGTTAATTGGATCTCCCGACTTAGTACATAGCTTGTGATTCCTATCAATAGGCGAAGCAATAGGACGACACCTAAGCATGCATGTTTCTGCCAACAGATCAAGAACATACTTCCTCTGGGAAAGAACTATACCATTCGAAGAATGAGAAATCTCAATCCCAAGAGAGTGTCGAAGAGTTCTAAGATCTTTCACCTCAAATGCCTCTTCTAGTCTTTTCTTCAAGGACTTGATTTCCTCGGCATCATCTACAGTGATAGCAATATTATCAATATAGATTGTCACTATGGTGATATGCGATCATCTATGCCTATAAAATATAGTATGATCTCTATTGCACTAAGAATAACCCATAATACAGACTGCACATCTGAATCGATCAAATCACGCCCTTAGAGACTGCTTTAGATAGTATAAAGACTTCTGAGTTTACACACATTCTCATTTGTCTACTTGTTCTCAAAGCCTAAAGGAATCTCTATGTATATCTTCTCTTGCAAATCATCATGGAGAAAAGCAACTGATGTATGGGCTATCTGAAGTTAGTTGCACAGGAGATCAACATTCTATTTTATCGAACAAATCAGGATACGATGATGTAACAAAACTTCTCCATCAACTCCTCCTGTAGCCACTTCCATCAACCTAATCAATGTACCACATCTCATTACGCCTTATTCTAGTCTCAATCTTCTTCCTAGTTCTCTTCTCTTGGAACAAACACGAATCCTCATTAAATGAGACAGTGCATTTGAATTGGCTAATGAACTAACTTAAAGAATGTTGACTAGAAAGAAGGGAACATGCAAAACAAAATATAAAGCAATGTATGGTGTGCACTCTACAGATCCTACACCCTGAATAAGATGGGAGGTCACATCAGCTGTGTAAACAGTTTCAGAATGAGTATATGGAGTGTAAGATGCAAATGCACTAAGTGAACCTGCGACATACTTGGATGCCCCTGAATATATGATCCAATCGTTATGAGAGTGCCTATATATGGATGTAGTTGGCAAAGTTACCAAAGGAGGTGGTTGTTGTTGTTGTGGAATCATGAGTCTCCAATGTCTGTACCTGTTGTCACTTCTTGCAATGCATAGCTTGCTCGCCCGTCAGAGTAACAGATGTGATCTCCTCTGTCATTGGCCCTAGGACCAACTCGGCCCTTCCTCGACCTCCATAATATTTACCTCCACCTCCACGACCACCACGATCTTCACCTGAGCCTCTATAATTTCCAACTCGGTCTCCATGACCACTACAACCTCTACATCGGCCTCCATATCGTGGATAAGAACAAGCACAGCTCAGATGTTCTCTCACCCCACAGTTGTAGCACTCCCTATCACCTGGAATGGTGTATGCGGACCTGACATGGTTGTTGTCCTCTATTATACGTAGTAGAATCTCCTGTACCATAGCTGAAATAGCAACCTCCATAGTAGGTAGGTTTGCCAGGTGAAACATAGCGGCCCTTCTACTCTCAAACTTTGAGTTCAATCCCTTCAGGAAGTGTGCAACCCATCTACGTTGCAGCCACACCCTACTAGTCTCAACATCACCAGCACATGTTAATTGCAGTGTGGTCTAAATATGCCCACAACTGCTGTAGTTCACTAGCATACTCTTGGACAGTCTTCTCCTTTTCAGTGCCTCCACCTTGCCTTAAACCTCCACCATCATCGTCACATTTCTTACCCCGAAGTACATGTTTCTCAACATCTTCCACATTGCTGGTGCACTCTGCATAATTTCCACCATCCGAGCGATGGATGGAGAAATCGAACTTAGCAACAAAGCCACCACAACAGAGTTGGTGGTGTTCCACACCCTCTAATCCATGATTGCCTAATGTACATGCTCAACAAAAGTCTCATGCAGGTAGTGTTCCACCCCCTTCATCCTTAGAATTAGCTGAGCCCTTCTGGACCAACTCAAGTAATTATTGCTCCTTTCCAACTTTACATCTTTCAGCATCAGCTCCAGCTTTAATTCAGATGACCCTGCACCAATCCTTCACACATCAACGAGGAGGTAGCATCATCAATTGTCCTCTTCTTTTTGCCACCTTCATCGTGGCTTCTTCCTCTGCCTTCCTCGCAGACTCAATCTCCTCAAAAGGCATCTTCTCGAACTAGAGCAATGCCACTCACCACAAAGTTATGTCGCACGTTCTCCCATGATCATGCCAATCTTTCACCCATCAACGTTATTCGTCGCCTTGGTTGCCTCCGACCGTTACAGTATGCATCACAATAATATCAACAGAACCACGCAACAATACCAGTACAACACAACGCGCACCAGCACTCGTGCTTTTCTTTTTTTCCTGTCCTCTTCTCTCTCTAGCCCAAAAAGCAACAATCTTCGTCTATGTCGCTCCTCCTTTCCCCTCCGCCCACGGCCACCCACCCGAATCCTAGATCTGAGGGGGCGCACCCGCAGCCCAGGCTCGCCCGTGAGGCGACAAGGCGACGCGATGGCGGCTCGGTTACAGGCCGAGGTGACGCAACAGACGCTCGCCCGCGAGGCGGCGTGGCACACTTGTCCACAAGGAGAGATGGTGATGGCAATGACAATTTGAAGGGTTGGACGACGACGAACGACGACAGTGGCTAAGATAAGTGAGGGTTAGGGTTACAATTTGGTGGTGGATGGGAACGAGGATGGCTCTAATACCATGTTGAAGTTTAGGAATAATAGTGTGTAGTTCCATAGGATCCCCACACCCATTTATTTATAGTGAAAATAATTACAATCCGACTCTAATACAACTCATTACGAGACTCTAATACTAACTAATGAACATATTCTGGCTACCGAATCCTGAGTGAGAATAAAATGACAAGGCATGAAGTGGCGTGTAACATTCTTTTCCTCATTCGTTTACCTGCTGCTCCTTAGTAGGACGTAAATACTCTCTGTGTACATGACCGAACAAGGATAATACATGGAACTTGATTTATGCCAACAAGACCTGAATATCGCGTAGTAAAATCTTATCTTAAGTCATGTGTTTACATGTAAAAGATGACCAACTAATGTCCTTTATAGCAAGGTAGACAATTAATATAAAGCAAATATTCATCTTTGAAGAAATATAAGCAATCCTACAAGTAACAAACATTAAACTCGGTTGAGGAGGAATGGGTTCATTGACATACCTGAAAAATAGGCAATTTAGTTGTCATGAATCTTGATTCATAGCGGAGTAAACACCGCTGAAAAGAAGGTCGGACGGCGTCGGTTTAGTGGGATAAAGATTAGACTATAGACTGAGATAATAGAATCTTGAGAGAGACTAGATTAATTCATCTTTCTTATTTGATTGTTAATTGATACATGTTACCTTTTTATAAGGCTAACCTGACTTGACCCATAAAAAATAGTCTCTAAAGAACTATATCTCTAACAACCCAATCCAATAATAATTTGTTTAACTAACAGATAATATCAAACAACTAATAGATAGATTATTAAATAGTAAACTTTTTCCTAATAACTGTCGGTAGCTATCGTTCATGTGTAAACAGTAATACATACACTACACCAGCCCATAACATTATTGTTCTTGCCATCTCTACACCACTGTTGTACCGAACATACGCCTTACCGAACATACGCCCTCATGATTTCACATCTTGCCCGACGAAAGGTTTAAAAAATGAGTAAGCCAAGTTAAATTTTTTGAATAAAAAAGTCATTTCATGCGCATGTTTGGTCGATTGGGCAAGGGCGACAGAGTATTTGTTTGTATGCAGGTGCAGATGCTTTTGCATTTGTCTGTCTAAATGTGTGCTTTGCATATATACATGCGAGCATGCTGTAAGAAATATTATGAATAAGTTTCGATAGTTTGACAAGCCAGCAAAACTGCCAAAACATAGCAAATACTAGTATAACTCCGAATTCAGAAGAGATGACAAGAATTCAGTATTAGAAACATATATCTTTAAATAAGATAATCGGTGGTAAAAACATGGTTACCTAAAACATATCCACTATTGCTGATTGTGCTAAAAAGATCACCATCCGGTAGGTACTAAGTCTTGCACTGCCAAAAAGTGGGTAAGCAAAAGGTTAACTGTTGTGGTAGGCCCTTACAATTCTTGATTCAAATATACTGATCATGTGACGCAACTGGATGTAAAAAATTGATTTAACCTAACACTTTGGCGCAAGTTGATCCTGTAGTTCCCTGTGGCCCATGATGCCCTCAATCCTCGTCTATCCAAATATAGAGGACCAGTGTTACCATGACACGCATATCTAATTTTTGTTTACCATGTTGACACGAGTCTCCATGTCGACGCGTGTCAAACTCTTTGCGCCACGCCTCAATGCCGATGTTCAGATAGATCTGCTGCAAAAGGGAAAAAGAGATGTTGGTGCTCTAACATGATTTAAAGAACTGTTAGAGGAAGTAGAGTCGCGGGTGGAGTGGTAGTGCTTAATCGAATGAGCATCTGAATTAGAGTGAGGTTGGTCTGATGAGAAGGAAGAGAGGGAGAAGGCTAGAAGAGCTACGAGAGACCTCATCTGTAGTATTTCTTTATTTATTTTTACATTTAACGAGGTATTGGATAGCTTTTGCTACCATTTTAAAAGGGTGAGTGGTGTGTAGCTTGTCTTTCTTATGACCAGGTGATGTCAACGGTGTCTAAGATCTTTTATGGTAGTTATATAGTGTTATGGTCTTGCATATAAATTAAATATTTCATTGCATAAATAATTTTAATTTAATTTTTAAAGATAAAATAATATATATTAGACGAATCCTCGAATCCTATTTTCCAGAGCTTGCCGAATCAGATACCCGAATTGTCATATGGGGACTCACATATACAAGAAATAGATCAAAGGGTTCAATTTAGTTATTATTTTTCTAGATTAGAAAGTCTGTTAATTAAAGAAGGATTATTTTGAGTAAGTATTGAGATAGAACTGCAAACAGAGTGGTAGTCACGTATTGTATTAGGAAACAGAGTTGAAACCAAGTATTGTATTAGGAAACCGAATCCCTATTTAAAGGGGTTACGGTAGTATCAACGAAGCAAGCAAAAACAATCAAACAATCTATCTGTCTCTCGCTCTATTCTCTGTTACACGTCTTCTGCCCTTTTCGTTCTGCGCCCGTTCCTCTGCGCGTCTCTTGTTTCGTTTTCCTGGTAAAGCAGCACGGCTTCTCCAGGGAGATGCGGAGGCCTCGTCCAACGCCCTCCGGTGTATCACGACTACCGCCTACAATCCCAAGACTCTGCACATGACAGTTTGGTATCAGAGCCAATGGCGGAAGTTTCTGAATTGACTGGCTTAACAGATTAGTTCGCTGAATTCACGGTGACCACCACACAGAAACTGGACGAGATCAAGTCTAGTCTTTCTGCAGAACTGAGATTCATCAAAGATCAAATTTCTGCTCTGGAAAAGCGATCGGGAGAAGGATTGCTGTAGATCAAAGGACGCAAGCAGGCGGTAACAATGTTGGCGCTACTGCCCGCACGGTAAGTACCGCTGCCATCCCGGTTGTCCCGAGGACTTCAACACCTGCAGAGGGACTTGCAACTACAGGCTCGACGACGCCTGAACGCTATAGAGATGGCAGAGCGTCGCCGTAACTGGCTCTCTGTTTTAACTGCGACGAGAAGTTTGTCACGGGTCATCGATGCAAGAGGCTTTTCATGCTAGAATGTGCGCCAGATGACTCGGATGAGAAAGATTGCGAACCAAATCATCGAGGATTAGTCGGCCATATCGCTCCACACCTTAACCGGGTTTCAGCCGCGTGCTACTCGAATGATTCGTTTGCCGGTTCTCTTGGGCGATACTAAGTTACTAGCTCTCCTTGACACTGGTTCGACTCACAATTTCATTTCTCATGGTGTAGAGAAACGAGTGGGAGTTAAGAGTGCAGCCTCAGCAGGGATTGAAGGTGTCTGTTGCTAATGGAGAACGTGTCACTAGTGCTGGCATTTGTCGCGATCTGGAATTGCGTATTGCTAATGAAACTTTCCGGCTGGACTGCTATTCTATTCCATTGGAAGGGTTTTATATTGTCACAGGGGTTTTCAACGGTTGAGCTCGTTAGGACCGATTATGTGGGATTTCAGCAACATGACCATGGCGTTTCAGTATAAGGGGCGTCGAGTTACTTGGACTTGTATGACTTCACTATCCACACATGTTCATATGTTATCTAGAACATAGCCGGATTTAATGGTAGAATTGGTGGAGGAATTCTTAGATTTATTTGCTGAACCATGGGGACCGCCTCCCGAACGTGTTCAAGACCATCGTATTCGGCTCGTAGCTAGAACAGATCCATTGCGGTGCGGCCCTACTGTTATTCTCAATTGCAGAAGGATGAGCTTGAAAGATAGTGCACGGCCATGTTACAACAAGGTACAATTCTCCCTAGTTCCTCGGCTTTTTTCTGCTCTGGTGCTATTAGTAAAGAAGCATGATGGGCCGTGGCGTTGTTGTGTGGATTACCGCGCTCTCAACGACAAGACAATTAAGGATAAATTTTCAATTTCCGTAGTTGAGGAATTATTGGATGAACTCAAAGGCACCTACTATTTCACTAAGTTGGACCTTCGGTCAGGATATCATCAAGTGTGCATGCATCCTGATGATGTGGAAAAGACAACCTTTCGTACTCATTAGGGGCTTTTTGAATTTCTGGTGATGCCATTTGAACCGACTAATTCTTCAGCAACATTTCAAGCTCTTTCTCGCCATGACTCTGATGTTGCTGCTGTGTATGCGCTATCAGCTACTCAGATTGCTCTCTTTGATGATCTACGGCTTGAGGTGAGCAATATCCCGAGTTGGCAGCCCTTCGGGATCAGATTCTTGCTGGTACAACACAAACAGATTGGAACTGGGTGGATGGTTTGATTACTTTCAAAGGGTGTGTGTTTGTTTCCAAGTCTTTGTCGGCTCTACCGGCTATTTTAGTATAGCCCATACTTCCGGACATGAAGGTATCCAAAAGACGATTCATCGCTTAAGGGTCGATTTTCATGTTCCTCAAGCTCGCCAAGTTGTTCGGAATTTGTGCAAGCTTGTCTCAGGTGTCAACGTAATAAAACATATCATCTTCATTCGGCCGGTCTTCTTCAACCTTTGGAGGTACCAACACAAATTTGGGGGGACATTGCTATGGATTTTATTGAAGGGGTGCCAAAAGTACATGGCAAGTCTGTTATTATAACTGTTGTTGACCGCTTCTCTAAGTATGCACATTTTATTCCTTTAGCGCATCTTTACTTGGCTAGTTCCGTTGCTCGAGTGTTCTTTGCTGAGATTGTTCGTCTTCATGGGACCCCCTCTTCCATTGTAAGCGACAGAGATCCGGTTTTTACAAGCAACATTTGGGAGGAGTTGTTTCGTTTGTGTGGAGTTCAACTCAATCGGAGTACTGCTTTTCATCCTCAGTCAGATGAGCAATCCGAGATTGTTAATAAAGTGATTGCAATGTATTTGCGCTGTCTTACAGGTGATCGACCTAGACAATGGCTTCAATGGCTTCCTTGGGCCGAATATTGTTACAACACTTCATATCATTCATCCCTTAAGGATACACCATTTAAGGTGGTATACGGTCGTGATCCTCCTTTGCACACATATGATCCTTGTTCTGCTCGAGTTGCAGCAGTTGATCAAATATTATTGAACCGTGGTGAGTAGCTTACAGATATCCATGGTCAACTGCTTCATGTGCAACAGCAGTACAAGTCAGCGTATGACTCTCGCCATCATGAGCTTCATTTTGATGTTGGTCAATGGGTTTGGTTACGCATTCACCGCCGTCCTGTTGCATCATGAAACACATCATGTAATTTAGCCTTAGCCGGTAATTGAAGACGATAAGCCACCATTCCAATCTTCTCCAGAATTTGATAAGGCCCATAAAAATGTGGAGCTAACTTATGAGAAATACGAATTACCAAAGAGGAATCTCGACCCCGAAATTCAGATTTGGTTAGCAAAAAGGTGGGGATACTCGGTTTCAAAACTTCTTCTCGCTCCCAGGTGGCTTCTTCTTCGGAATGATTGCTCCACTGGACCTTGCATGAATGGATGGCTTTGCTAATGGTGATACGCTCTGCAACACCAATGATCTTGATTGGTTGTTCCACATATGTGGTAGCAGATGCCCTGAGTAGGAAGGCTTATTGCAATATTGTGTTAGTTCAGGAGAATCAGCCGAAATTGCATGAAGAACTGAAGCACCTGAACCTGGAAATTGTCAGCTAGGGCTGTATCAACGCATTGGAAGTTCAACCAACCATCCAAAATCAGATCAGAGAAAAATAACTAGAATATGAATATATCAAGGAAATCAACAAGAACATGAGAAGAGGCAAAGCCCCAGGATTTTCTGAGGACGAGTAAGGTACCGTTTGGTTTGGAAACCGCATCTGTGTACCTAATCATCAAGAAACAAGATAACTGATTCTAAAAGAAGCACATGAATCGCCTTACTCCATCCATCCCGGAGGTACCAAGATGTACCAGGATCTGAAAAAAAAATTAGTGGGTCAGCATGAATCGAGAAATCACGGAGTTTGTTGCGCGTTGTGATGTATGCCAACGCGTTAAGGCAGAACATCAGAGACCCGCTGGTTGGTTACATCCATTACCAATTCTTGAGTGGAAATGGGAGGAAATTGGTGTAGATTTTATCATCGGACTTCCTAGGACCCAATCGGGATGTTATTCCATTTGGGTGATAATTGACCAACTGACTAAAGTGGCTCACTTTATTCCGGTCAACACCACCTACAGAAACAACAAGTTAGCAGAACTATACATGGCTAGGATCGTCTATTTGCATGGAGTACCCAAGAAAATAGTGTCAGACAGAGGTTTGCAATTCACATCAAGATTTTGGCAGAGCCTACATGAAGCTTTGGGAATCAGACTCAACTTCAGTACAGCTTATCATCCCCAAACAGATGGCCAGACAGAACGTGTCAACCAGATTCTAGAAGACATGATTCGAGCTTGTGCTTTAGACAATGGAAGAAGCTGGGATAAGAATATACCCTATGAAGAATTTTCATACAACAATAGCTATCAAACCAATTTACAGATGTCACCATTTGAAGCATTATACGGTAGGAAGTGTATAACTCCTCTCCTTGGGGATCAAGTGGGAGAACATCAATTCTTTGGACTGGAGTTGATAAAAGAAGCCGAAGATAAAGTAAAAGCAATAAAGGAATACCTGAAAGTAGCTTAGTCCTGACAAAAGAGTTATGCCGACAATCGACGGAGAAAACTATCCTTTGAGGTAGGAGATTTTGTCTATCTCAAAGTAACTCCACTCCGAGGAGTGAAGAGATTTCGGACTAAAGGAAAACTCACACCCAGATTTGTTGGACCTTAAAAGATTTTGGCAAGAAGAGGTGAAGTTGCTTACCAAATGGAACTACCTGCATCTCTGTCAGCAATCCACGACGTCTTTCATGTAACCCAGCTGAAGAAGTGTCTTGGAGTGCCAACAGAAAAAACACTGCTTGAGAGCATCGATCTTCAGGAAGATCTCATATATGTGGAACAACCGATCAAGATCCTTGGTGTTGCAGAGCGTATCACCAGAAGCAAAGTCATCCGTTCATGCAAGGTCCAGTGGAGCAATCATTCCGAAGAAGAAGCCACCTGGGAGTGAGAAGAAGTTTTGAAAGCCGAGTATCCCCACCTTTTTGCTGACCAAATCTGAATCTCATGGTCGAGATTCCCTTTAAAGGGGCTAGGTTTGAACAACCCAAAATTTCAAGTTTTAGTTGAAAATAAAGGTTTAATTTATTTTGTGGAATTTTAAAATAAAACTTTTCCCTAATTATTTTAAAGCCCAAAATAATTTGTTTGCAAAATATATTGTCAAGAATATGTTGGAAATATTATATTTTAATCCAAAATATCTTAGAGAATTTATGTGAATTTTCTCATAATTTTTGGAATTCATTTGCTATTTTATAAACCTTTTTGAATTACTAGAATTATTTTAATTGATAAATGAATTTAAAAATCTTTGCACTGTGTTTGGGTCGAAACTCTTGCAGCCCATCACTGTTCTCCGACCACTCCGACCGCTTCAGCCTTTCGCCGACAGGTGGGCCTTCTTCCCCGCGCCCCTTCTTCCCCGCACGGCTGCGCCTTCGTCCATCATTACTGCCGAATGAAGCTTCATCAATTTACAATTTCTCTCCGAGATTCTTCTCGCATTATTGTGCATTCAAACCGCCAGTTTCCGCCGCAATCATTCCCGGCCGTTTCCCCCTCGTTCATGCGCATTTACGCCGGGCGTTTGCCATCTCCGTCGTGACCTCCGCGCAACATCTCCGCCTCCCGACCTCCCCTCAGCCTATAAAAGGTAGCCCCGGGTGGGCATACGTCTCCTCCACCTAGCGCCCCAGCTCTCCTTGCTCTAGTCTCTCTCTAGCGCACGCAATTCGAGTTTCTTCAGCGATCCCCGAAGCTCGGTTCTTCGCGGATTCCGTCGCCAACGACCCCGCTCCAACCGCCTCGACCGCATCATCAGCATCGCAGCTTCACTGTGATCCTTGTGCGCACCTTCACTTCGATAAGAGACCACCGGAACGCCTTCGCCGTCGACAACCGAATCACTCCTCCGCTCCCTCCTGACCGCTGGTCACCTCCTTCCTCCTTCGACCACTCGAGTGAGCGCATTAGACTCCCCGTCACTCCCTCTCTTCGGCGCACATCTCACCGCCATTCGTCGGGCCGCTGTTCGCTGGTACTGTTGGGATCCGAGCGCCGCCCCCAACCAGTGCCGATGTGGCTGCCACTACGAAGACGCATAAGCACCACCTCAGCATTTGTGCCGACATGGCTGCCCGCGTGGACGCCAGCGTGGCAGCTTGCATAATAACTTGAATTTCCTTTAAAAAAATAATCCAGGAAAATTAATACAATTTGATTTTAGTATTTTCTTTAGTTTTAAACTTCCACAAGCTCGTATTTTTCCATACGAACTCCGATTTAGGTGAATCAAATTTCTAAATTTGTATAAATTCAAGATCTAGCTAACTAAACTAAAATTATTTTCTTTGGAGTTAATTTGAATATTAATTTGAATTAATTTGTATATTATTTGAATTTAGCTTATTTTTGCCTATAGATTTTGACGACTCCGGAGAGCTCGATCCATCTGAAGAGTTAGATTATCAGGACTTCGAGCAAGGCAAGTTATACCATTAATCATATTGATCTCAATATTTTAAATTTATTTAATTCTATTTTTAAATTACTATTGCACGCATAATTTTATACATTTAATTTAAGTCCCTGTTTTAAATTTATAGTTGGTCTAATTTCCTTTGTATGGGCAAACTTGAATGTTGAATCATCATTCCCTTGTCACCTTAGTCAAATAAAATTTGAAAATATAAATGTGCTTAGACATTGCTTAGATCGCAAATATTTGATTTTGGGGAATTTTAGCCAAAATAGCAAGTATTGATTAAAAACCTATAACATTGTTTTGTCATAGTGGATTTTTGCAAATGTCTTTGAAAAATAAAAGTGAAAAATGGGTTTGGACTTGGGCGGAATGGATGCTTGGTGGGTGCAGGTTTATGCATGGGCTCAATCCGGGTAAGGTTGAGGCCCAAGGGTTATTTTTGGAAGTCGCCCAAGTAAGTTAAGGACCGGTCTTTAAGCCGCATCTTGCAAAACTCTACCGTAGTACCACAAGCCTGGAATGGGACAGGCTAGACTGAATAATTTGCAACACTCTATTATTAGTTGTGCCATTTTTGGTGTGTGGGTGTCGGTTAGACAGTATTCCCACTTGGCGTAAGAGGGGGTTTCCGACGGGTGGTTAACCCAATAGAAGTGAAACCTTAGCGGCGCAAGAGGGGGCTTCTAACGGATGCTTAATCCAAAGGAAGTGAAACCTTAGCGAGCATGACTACTTTGGAATGACACATTGTAAAGGCTTCGTGGTAATCACTTAATCGCACACCTACGGAAGTGTGTCATACAGGCGTTAAAAGTTGATTATCTCTTGTGGGTAATGCTATGCAACCTCTGCAGAGTGTAAAATGATTCGAATAGCCGTATCTACGGTCATGGACATGCTGAGTAAAGCCACTCTAGGTTAGATTTTGTTTTTTATTTATAAAATAATTTTAGAAAAATAATTTTTGGATGGCAAATACTTGTAGAAAAATTGGGCGATTAGCCATGTGATAGGAGGATATCCATCACCTTGTTTCATATGGAGGTTATCCACTATAAAACTGTCAATTGAACATCTGATTTTAGTTATGAATTAAAAATGTGCCTTGAAACTTAGTATGGTTATTTAAAACTGAAAATGCTCTTTACGCAAATAAACCCTACCAGTCTCACTTGTTTACCTATGCATACAACATATTTCTTTATTGGGTGTAACTTGTGAGTACGGTAGTTGTGCTCACTCTTGTTGAATAATATTTATTCAGGAGAAGACTTCTATCCAGAGGGTGAGGATCCAAACGTTTAGGACTACGCCTCCAGACGATTGCCTGTGGCGCATCGTGTGGTCCACTACTTATTTATTTTTCCGATGTGTTATTTTAATTGGTCTCTGGCCCTATTTTGTAATAAACTCTGTTTCATATTAAATAAATGTGTGATATGATTGTGATGGCACTTTTGTTGCACTGTGTACACTAGAAATCCTAGACTAGTGTGGAAAACACAGCGAATTAGGGATCCTTCGTTCCCGGGTTCGATAGGCTCTGTGTGTCCAACCTGCGGTCGGGGTAGTTCGCGCAGAAGTTTGGACTGTACCAATAGCGTTGCCAATGGTCTACTCATCGGTTGATTTTACACACTTGCAGACGTCCCGACACCAGCAAAGGGGTGGTGTCACCCCCTGCGGGGCCTTTTCGGAGGGCATTCTGCGGGCAATGGACGGGGGGGGGTGCGTGGCTTGACCTGGAATTGTTGGGAATACTGCGAGGCAGCCTCCTTAGATCAACGACCTCCGAAGGTGGGTGGTGAGTGTAAGGCTGTTAACTAAACACCCTGTGGCGAGCGGCGGTTTCTTGGAGAGACACCCAGTCCTTCAAAAGCTCGCGGCTGTGCTCTCATTCCTTCTCCTTGTCTATGTTATGTAGGTAGTGTTGTTGGTGAGGAGTTCCTGGCCGATTAGTGTTGTATTTATAGCGAGAGCGGACGCAGCTTTAGCGGCTCTATAGCGGCCGAAGTGCAATCCGGTTCAATCAAATCTGCGTCCGCGAGGAGGAATCTTGTTGTCGTGTTGGGTCACATCGCTGTGCAAAGTTACCATCCTACGAAGCATGTTCTCATCATAGAGTATTGCCATATCAGTTTGTAAAGGTGGAGTGGGGGAGTCCGGGCGTAGACAGAGGGTGGTGTGGGGGAGTCAGGGCGTAGACAGAGGGTGGTGTGAGGGTGCACCGATGTAGACTCCCTCACGTGGTCGCGTTGTTCACACAAAAAAGAGATATCGAAACACGATACTAGCATAGTAATAGTTGTTCAGAAATTAATATTTACATGGCATGGCTGACATTTACAGGAACAAACATCTACTGGCGGCCCCTCTTGGGGAGTACCCCACGTGTCGCCCTGTCCTCAGCCGTGGCGGCTGTTGGCGCTGGTGCGAGTACGTCAAAGGCTCAGGCTACTGTGGTACTCGACCGAAGCGAGTAAAGTTTCAATCTCTCTTTTTTACAGCCCTTTCCCCTAACGAGATCAAGGAGCGGATCAAAATGATCTACGCCGGGGAGCCTAAAGACAAGGCTGACTACTCTGCAGAAGAGATAATAAAGAGGCTTAAGGTAAAAAAAAAATAACAACATTTTCTTCATCATTAATGTATTTTCTAATCGGATGTTATAATACCCCTTTGACTTGTAGTCGGTCGGATTGAAGATCAATGAGGACACAGAAAGCTGTGAGACAATTGATTCTCTAACTGCTTATGCCCCAATGACCACTCAGAATGGTGGTCCCTTGGAGGTAAAAAAGGAGCACCGAAAATAAACGTACATCTTATATGAGAAATTCATCACCATATTAACTTTGTTTTTTTAATCAGGCGGGTAAGAAGCAAAATCTTTCAACCGAAACTACCGTGGTTGTAGATTCTAGAGTGGTCATGACCGACTAGGCAATTGTTGCTGAGATAACCATCCCAGAGGTCGATGAAGCCACAATCTCCGACGAAATGGCCTGGAAGATTATCTCCGACCTTGTGGTCGAGGAGATTTCTTCTGACCTATGGTTGGAAGATGTGAGGGGTCTAACCAGCCCTACTGGGTCGGAACCGGTGCAAGTGGTTGAAAAGGACAAGAGGAAGGCAAGCTCTCTGAACTTTGCTCCAAGGTGTTTCAAAATTAAGACAAAGAAGATCAAGTATGTAAAGTATAAAAGAAACATATGTAAATAAATACCTTTAGCACTTCTTGTATCTTAAAATCTGAATCTTTTTTCTTTTTGTATATATCCTTTGGTTCTTTGGTTGTTTCCGACTAGAGAGCCCCTTAGGAGGAAACTCCTTAGGTGATGATTGTTGAGCCAACACCTGCTCCTGAGGTGATGATTGTTGAGCCAACCCCCGAGCAGGTGGCATCACTGATTCCTGCTCATGAACCTTTGGCGGGTCCAACTCTGCCTGTGGAGGCAGAAGTTACAGAAGAGTTCTAGCAGGTTTCGACCACTGCTGGGATCATAATGATTGATCTCACAGAGGGGAGACCTTTGTTAGCCAAGAGATCTCATCCTAGCAACTTCCCTAGCGGCCCTCGGATTCTCGATGATGAGAAGCTCGACGAAGCCTGGAGGAGAATTTTGGACCGTCAATTAGAGATGGGTCCTACTACTAGTTACTCTGAATATGCGAACATGGTGATCTAGGTAAGCACCTACGGCCACTCTTATAGTCATTCCTTCAAAGGTTATTTTAAAAAAAAAGTTTAAAAAGTTTACTATTTTTGTAGCATATGGTGGAGAACATCGCTGTGGTCGGAGGAGTGACCCAGCGAATAACTATCCTGGAGAAGAAAAACTTTGAACTGAAAAGCAATAACTTCTTGACTTCTTCCCTTTTTTGCTATATTGCTCCCCCACTGTTTCTCAACTTCTTCCCTTATCATATTTGATATAATTTGAAAATTTTGAGGAGGAGGTCGTGGCTAAGGAAGCTATGATGACTAAGCTTGAAGAGAGGTGCCAGGATAAAGACATGTCGATCGAAGACTGGTTGACCAGGTTCAATGAAGCCTCCCTAAAGCACAAAGAAGCCATTGAGGCTTCCGAGAAGAAAACTCAAGGTAACTGATCGTACATTTGACCAGGCTTATTATGTGTCATTTTTTTCTTAACTCTTGATCCACTCATGCAGAGCAAATTCAAAAACTAGAAAAGATCTTGAGTTCGAGCATGACAAGGAGGTAGAACTCAGGCGAAGTCTTGAAGAGAATGTCAAGACTCTTAACAAAATGCTCTTCGACATGGGAACGGGATAATGTCTACCCTTTTTAAGAGATCCAGTGGAGATGATAAATTATCTTGGTCGACAACTTGAAGATCTCAAAAGTCTGCTCGAAACTACTCACAAGAACCATGCGTAGACCATGAAGAATGATGGTGCTAACGGAGTTAGCTTTGCCTTGGCAAAGCTTAAAGCCTCCGACCCCTCCATCAATCTCCAATCTCTCGAAGTGGACTTCAACTGCTCAGAGGAAGAAGCAACCAAGATCTTCGAAGGAGTAATACCCTTCAGAAACTAGGTTGCAGAGGAAATGGAGGTCGTATCTCCGTCGCATAGGAACCAGTCTGGTGGCCCCAAAGAGTAGATTGATGTAATATTAGAATTGTAAATATTAAAACTTACCTTTTGTCATCAGTAAAGTCTATATTTATCTTTTGTACTCATATATTTCCTCGCCCCCGACTGTTTGTGTTAGTAGAAAAACTTACTAAAGAAGTAGTATACTAAGAAAAAGTGCAAAAGCTATGACCATGATACAAAGTATGTGCTAATTATGTTATAAAAATGAACTAATTAACACTAGGAAATCAATTTGGTCGAAACCAGTGTATGATTTCAACTAGTTTTAGATATTTTCCATAATTGAAATACTGTATAGTATATTGTGTGGTCGGAAGATGTTATAAGCTTGAACCGATGATAAGAAATCATGTAAAAATGTACGCAAAAAGCGATAAGTGGTCTTGTTTATACACATTATCTAAACTGGTCGTAAAGGTTGCTAAGAACTAAAGACATGATAGACACTTCGTGAAACATGTTCGTTCTCAAGTTCCGACTGGTAGCAAAGATCGTAAGAAAATGATCGTCGCTAAGAAACTCCTTTGAGTGGGCAGGACCACATGAAGAGAGGAGATATTTCTACTAGGAGGATTTCTGTGTCTCGACCAGTAGCCAAACAATAGTAGAACAAAAAGTTAAAATGAAGAAAGTTAGTCTTTGAATCCTTAAGTATGTAATTAACTATATTAAGTTGTCTGAGTTATGCTCCTTTACTTGTTTGCTTCTTTGAGAAAAGAGTGTATGGTAGCTCGTGAAAACCATCGCTGTGATGGTCACGATTATGGCCTTTATGGCTTTTTAACAACTATGTCATGGCCAAAAAAGTAAAATAGACTCTTTATAAGGATATCATAGACAAATTGTTATTCTCCGACTAGTTAAACAATAATACTATGTGGCTAGATAACGGATAACAAGCATATAAACAATATCAATCATCGGAAAATATATAAATTATGAATCTTTATTGAAATTGAAATAATGAAAAACAAAACATAGAACTTACGTAGTTGATCAATATTCCAAGAGTTAGATAAATACGCCCATCTGACATGGCTAGTCGTATCGAACTAGGTCCGGTAACTTCGACCACAGTGTATGGACCTTCCCGTTTGGGAGAAAGTTTGTTGCAATTTTCCTGGCTCTGGTTTTTCTAAGAACCAAATCACCTACAGCTAGGCTGGGAGGTTGCACATTACGACTGTGGTACCTTCGCATGGCTTGCTGATAAATTGCTGATCGTACAAGGGCTTGGTTTCATCTTTCTTCAAGGAAATTGATGTCATCGAATCGTCGTTCAGTCTGATCGTTCTCATTGAAACAATCAGTTCGAGTAGAGCCAATTTTCAGTTCCGGAGGAAGCATGACTTTAGCACTATAAACCAGGAAAAATAGTGTTTCACCAGTCGCACGACTGGTCGTGGTTCGAACGGCCAAAAACACAAAGGTAAGTTCTTAAACCCAAGCTCCTGACCATTTTACTAACTGGTCGAACACTCGCGTTTTACTCCTTGTATTATTACACTATTAGCTCGTTCGACTGCTCCATTACTCTGCAGATGAGCCACGTAAGCGAAATATATCTTGATACCTAGATCTTCGCAATATTCTTGAAAAATTCTGCTCGAGAACTGGGTACCGTTATCTGTGATTATACGACTGGGTACATCAAATCGTGTAATCATGTTTTTTGTGATGAACCTCTTAACGGCTTCAGTTGTTGTTTTAACAACTAGCTCGGCTTCTATCCAATTTGTGAATGTATCAATTATTACAAAAAGAAACTCAAATCCCCTGGGTGCCTTTGGGAAATGTCCCAGAATGGTTAGTCACCAGGTTGCAAAAGGCCAAGAGAGAGGTATTATTTGCAAAGCTTGTACCGACTGCTGTACTTGCCGACTATGAAATTAACATTGTACACACTTTGTCACAAGTTCTTTTGCATCATGGTGGACAGTTGGCCAGTAGTATCCTTGCCTGAAGGCTTTATCGACCAGGGTTCTGTAGGAATGATGTGCTCCATAGACTCCTCCATGTATGTCAGATAATAACATAATACCATTTGTTTAAGGTATGCATCTCATCAACACTCTGTGAGATCCCTGTTTGTAAAGGGCACTTTCGATCAGAGTGTATGATTTGGCTTTTCGAGCTGTACGATCAGCCTCTACATCATCTTTAGGAATTTTGCCACGCTTAAGACAATTGTAGATCGACGTCATCCAATCACTACAGGGATCGATCTGTACGACCTCTAGGGAAACATGCATATTCTCCAGTGGAGCATGCAAGTTCTAGGAATGCTCGACCACCAAGGGTGAATCAAGTTGCTCAAGAAAAACTCTGGGCGGGACATGTGACCTTGTGGAAGCCATCCGAGCCAACTGTTTTGCCAGAAAGTGTTTTTTCAGGAATATGTTGGACATAGAAACCGAAGAAGTGCTTTTCGAGTTTCCATATTTCCTCCAAATAAGATGACATTTTGGGACATGAGAATTGATAATATTTCCAACTTGATTCGATATTAGTTGAGAATCGTCTTTCACTAGTAATCTGCGAATCCCGAGCGCTTTGGCTACTCAGAATCCTACCAGTAAACCTTCATATTCTACCATATTGTTTGTAGTAGGAAAGTTTAGCTGAATAACGTATTTAATGTGTTCACCAGTAGGAGATATCAGGACAACTCCAGTCCCCGAGCCTTTGAGCATCAAGGAACCATCATAGTACATTGTCCACTCTTTGTGGTGTTCGTATTCAGGCCCTTAGGTGGGTTCAGAGTTCGTCCATTCGGCAATGAATTATGCTAAAACCTAAGATTTGATTCATTTTGCTATTCGTCCTGATGATTCCCTATATTCGAGAACTTGACCAAGAGGATATCCGAAGATATTTCTACTGCTTGCCATATTGTTAGTCGTGTCTTTGTGAGACCTTCTTTGGGCAAAACTGCTTATGAGCTTCGATTTTGCAGAAAACCTTCTGTCTCACACTTTTGAGTCTTTGGATCTAAATATTTTATTCTCAAGACAGAAAATCTAGATAAATTTAAGTCAAGAACTTTTGATAGTTTATTTCTGGGTTATCCTGCACAATCGAGGGGTTTTCGGGTTTTTAATGCTGAAACTAATCTTGTTCAGGAGACATGCAATGTCACTTTTGATGAGACTAGCCCCGGAGCTAGATCATATATTTCATGTGATACACAGGTGGTAGAGAGTATATTCATAGAGGAAGATGATGAAGAATTGATAATGTTCTTCCACCTGCTGCTGTTGACGCTCTATTCCAGCACAAGAATCTGTTGTGACTACTTCGCCTTCAGATGAGACTCCTGCTGCATCTTCATCATCAGCAGTACCTGCAGAGGTTGAAGAGATGCTTTCCTCTCTAAGTGCGCCACTACACATTCAAAGGCAACACCCACCGGATCAAATAATAGCTTTTCTGAGACTATGTCCAGGGAATTTGAGATGATTTTGATGGGAGAGCTCAATTACTTTTTGGGGCTTCAAATCAAGCAATGCAAGGAATGGATCTTCATCCATCAGACAAAATACACTAAGGACTTGCTCAAACGCTTCGACATGGGTGACTGCAAGCCGATCTCCACTCCTATGTCAACTTCGACTGTTTTAGATCCAGATGAGGAAGGAGAAGCCGTGGATCAACGCGAGTACCGTAGCATGATCGGCTCCCTCCTGTACCTGACGGTCCTCAAGATCGGACATCCACTTTACGGTCTGCCTCTGTACGAGGTTTCAAGCGTCTCCGAGAGCTTCCTATCGCCAAGCCGTTAAGCGCATATTCAGGTATTTACACTCTACCCTTTTGTATGGCATTTGGTATTCATGTTCTTCGGCTTTTCCATTCGGTGGTTTTCTGATTCTGATTTTACGGGTTGTCGGCTAGATAGGAAGAGCACCTCAGGCACTTGTCACTTCCTAGGCACTTCACTTGTCTCTTGGTCTTCTAGGAAGTAGTCTTCTGTTGCACAATCCACTGCTGAAGCTGAATATGTAGCTGCTGCTAGTTGCTGTAGTTAGATTTTGTGGATGGTATCTACTCTTAAGGACTATAGGTTAAATTTTGCTAGTGTTCCTCTTTTCTGTGATAACACTTCTGCTATTAACATTGCTAAGAACCCTGTGTAATACTCTAGAACCAAGCACATAGACATTCACTATCACCTCCTTAGAGACCATGTCGAGAAGGGTGATATTGTGCTGCACTTCATGGAGTTTGAGGCTCAAGTGGCTGATATCCTCACCAAGCCTTTAGACCCAACTAGGTTTGCCACCTTGAGGAGCGAGTTAGGGGTAATTTATCCCTTTGGGTTGGTTTGAGGGGGAGTTCAATCTTTTCTGATCTTACCTTGTTCTTCTGATCTTTCCTTTTTCTTTTCTGAACTTATTGATCTTTTTGAACTTTTTAGGTTTTTAGGCTTTTATTGCATCTCATTGTATCATATTGCATTCATATGAAAAATCCAAAAAGATGCATTGTAATATAAGGTTTTCTGCTTATCTTTTAAAATTGATGAAACTTTGCCTATTACCCTTTGGAGCTTTAGTATTTCAATTCTTGCTCAATGCCATGTCTAGTTCTTTGACTTGCTAGAATTATCATACTTTCACATGAATTATAATTCGAACTAAAAACAACTCGAACTAAGAATTATCATACTTTCACATGACAGATAAGTCTTTGTTGTATGAGCTAGAACTCAAAAACAACTCGAACTAAAAATTATAATTTATGGATGTTTTAGCTAGTTTGCGCAATTAGTGCTCCTTTTGTGACATTGGCCCTCTCAGAATTGCTTTGTTAGCTCTTGAATCTAAAATTGACCATTACTTGAGCTTCTTGTGTTCTTGAAAATCTAAAACTACTCTTGTGAAACATGAAAAATCAAGATTATCTTATGCTTAAATTGTGCCAAACTACTCTTACAAGATTGTATGTCAAAGACATGAACTTGGAGATAGTTTGATGATCCAGACGATCTCATGGGGACTGCTTGTCAGAAATCACATGAACCTCAAGATTTGTCGCCCTGGTAAAATCTTAGGAAGAGTTTGTGGATGGCTCATAGTCCAAGATCTTCTTTACTAAGATATGCATTTAATCAACTTCTGTTCGAAGCTTAGGATGAGTTTGTGGATGGCTCCTAGTCCAGGATCTTGTCAGTAAGTTAGATCACTAGTCAACTTACATATTCAGTGCAAATGAGAAAACTGTTGAAAAATGGGCGTTTGAGAAATTTGAGCAAAATGATTCAATTTCGGACCTGATTGTCTCTTAATTTTGTCTTTGTTAGCTTTTTGATCTCACTTTGACATTTTGACATGGACAGTTTCACTTTAGGATCCCTGTTGATGAACTTGCTAAATTTGAAGTTTTGCTTAAATTGATCAAATCTATTGCTTTATTTTTTAGCCTTCGTGCTTAGCTTTGATATATATGTCTTATCATGATCTTGCTAGCGCTGTTAAGCTTGATATGTTGTTCGTGTAATATTAGAAATGCTAGCTTGTTCTTTTGGGTAATCTCCAAAGCTTCTTGTAATCAAAAATTAAAAAATACAAAAATGAAGCCACTCCATTGCACTTCATGCATACTCCTTCTTATGCTTCTTTATTTATTCTGCATTTGTTATCTCTGGACGAGAGTAAGACGTGATTCCTTGATGACTCCATTGTCCAAGGGGGGGAATATATTTCAATGTTGGGGAAGAAGCTATATCATTATTGTACAAAGGGGGAGAAGATATATAAAAATGATAAAAGGGGGAGAAAGTTGGAGAATTTGAAAGGGGGAGAAGATATATAAAAATGATAAAAAGGGGGAGAAAGTTGGAGAATTTGAAATTTACTAAAATCTGAGGATCATAGTGAGGGGGAGCTTTTGAATTGCATTCTTATTGCCTTATTGATTTTTCTGTACTTGAATTGCATTTATTAATCCTCACGATTTGAACAATTGTTCCTTCATATGGACCTTAAGTGAGATTTTTGACTCCTTTCTGAAATTTAAAGTTTTTATGCTTTCTTTTGCCTTATCTCACATGCCTATGCTATTCTAATGCCAGATTGGTCATTTCCTTTGCTTTCTCTTGCTTATGGACCAAGTTGTGCCTTTGTGCGAAAACGAAAGTATTTTGCTGTTCAAACCTCCAAATTATTTTTTCTAGATTATTGCCCATGTGTTCATCCAGGGGGAGATTGTGGATATCATGGGGATATGCTCCAGATCTTAGGATGATGTGACAATTAGCAATGGCGTTAAAGGTTTATCGTTTCACGTGTTTTCGGCAAAGTTACAAGATCTTGTCGAGCCATAACCGGCGACGGCCGCCGTCGTGGTCGATCCGGTCCAAGGGCGGTCGTACCGGCCATAGCGGCGGTCGGACCGGCCAACTTCAAAAATGGCATTTTGAACTGGGCCAAAAATAAAGGTAGCATGCAACAATGGGGATTCTATTGCACTTGGTCTCATAATTTTTGGAGTTTCCAGTTAAAAGTTCTATTCGATTGAAAATTCTAGTAGGTTTTGGTTTTCTAGAGAGAAAAATCGGCTAAGTCCCAACTAGCGGTCTGACCGGTCAATAGGTGGCGGTCAAACCGGCCAGGGTGGGCTGTAATACCCTGAAATTTATTCGGGCGAATAGGAGAGTATTCGGGAGAAAGAGTTAAACAGAGATTACAATTTTCAGTGATCTCAAGGGGGTTTTCGCGAATTCCCGACAACCTGGGCATTGGGCCACGGCCCATGTGGCCCAAGAGGGGGCTGGCCAAAGGGGGGATGACCTTCCATTCCAAAGGGAGTGGATTTGTAAAGACACATCAACTCCAGTATGGGCATGTAAGACCCACTATTCCAATGTGGGTAGTTTCGGACGCCCGTATGAAACGTTCTTCATACGGTAATTTGGTCCCCGGACTTTGTTAAGTACGGGCTTAAGTGAACACCGACGGGTGTCTCACTCACTATACCGGTATGAGCATGTGTTAGTCCATTCCTTTCAATGCATCCATTCGTTCCATTCATATACATAAGTTTTCAGAGATTAATTCTTAATTCGTAATGTGACTGACTTGTTCATAACCTAGCATGTTCAATTGTTTATTGTACTTGCTGAGTTTCGACTCACCCTTGTTTTTCTGTGTTTATTTAGGTGAACCTTGTTGATGATAATGTTAATGGGAGGGAGTAGACCAGCACGTTCCACACAGTTCATTATATTATATTTTCATTAATGGATTCAACTATGTTAATCTTTGATGAGAGATGAATTGTAATAAGTAATGTTTAGACTTCATGTCATGTCGTTCCATGACTAGTTCCTTGATTATTCACCATTGATGAATTAGTTATTTTCACCTCGTTACCATGGTATTGTTGTCTTATTAGAGGCATATTGAACCTTATTCCGTAATTTGATGGTATGTTGTATCTTTAGGTAGCATCTTGGCTTCTGAATAGCCAGGGTGTTACATGGGCGGTCAGACCGACCCTAGGGCGGTCTGACCAGTTTTCACTTTGATCGTCGGCCTTCGTGGCGGCGATGTTCGGTTGTTAGGCCAAAGTCATGAGTTTAAGTGCATATATGTTGCATGATGCATGTTTTGACTAACATGGGTCAAGTTGTGAAGAACTTGTTCCCAAATCCGGTTTACTAGTCTATTGTTGTGCAGGTTGCTTGGTGGTCAACGACGAGGATGATCAGGACTAGGCATGGAGAGCTGAGGTCCAGAACGATCGACGATGTCGGGTGAGGTCAATGAACTCAAGCGTGACGCAAGATGGACAAGGGTGACCTATTGGCTAATCCGATGCACAAGATGGCGCAAGGTGTAGCCAATTAGGTCAAGAGGAGTTAAAGACGACGCATTAAAATGCGTGCGTATGTGTCCCGTTTGTTTTGGGCCTTAACGGGAGCCCAATTGAGTCAAACTTCTAGAAGGTCTAAGCCTCCACTGTAATACCCCGGCCTGCTTGTAGCGTGGCCCATGAGGAGTTGTGTGGTGGGATTAGTCCCATATTGCTTGTCTCAAGTGAGTTGTAGTGGTATATAATGCCTGTTGGATCCAAACATAGCACCTCCGGGTTAACCCTTTTACATGAAGCGAGGACGAAAATGTAAGTGATGTGCTATGTGTAGGCGGGTCCGCCCCACGGTGGGCTGGGCATTGAGCCGAATTTGGGTCAGGGTGTTACAGATGGTATCGAGCATCAACCTTCGCCGCACGCGCGTGCGGGGACAGGGCGCGGCATATGGTGCATGGCGCATGTGGGCGGAGTGGACACATGGCATGGCATATGTGCTGCGACCGGGCGCACTGACGTGTCCGAGGGGTGCTTCAGGCATTTGCACAGATGCGGTATCTTTGCCGAGGTCGCCCTCTAAGGGGGTGAATGTAATACCCCGGCCTGCTTGTAGCGTGGCCCATGAGGAGTTGTGTGGTGGGATTAGTCCCATATTGCTTGTCTCAAGTGAGTTGTAGTGGTATATAATGCCTGTTGGATCCAAACGTAGCACCTCCGGGTTAACCCTTTTACATGAAGCGAGGACGAAAATGTAAGTGATGTGCTATGTGTAGGCGGGTCCGCCCCACGGTGGGCTGGGCATTGAGCCGAATTTGGGTTAGGGTGTTACATCCACTATAAATAGGGGAGGGAGGTGGCTGCACCTCTGCTTGGTCTCTTTTGCTATTTTGGAAACCCTAATTTTGCTTAGGGAGAGCTTTTGTGGAGGCTAGGGATCTTGAGAGTTTGATGTGATTTCGTGCTCATAGATTGAGCTTTGTCCTCCATTGATAGAGAGGCTGTAATCTCAAATCATATCAAATCAATCAAAGGAAAGATTGATCAATGTTTTGTCTCATTGCGTTCATTCTCTATATTTGTTGATTTTGAGTCTTTCTTTGATCCGCGAGTTTTTGATTGAATTCTTCACGTGATCTAGCTTGTTGTGACATGTGGGAACCTATCTACGATCATCTTGATCATCAATCACCCACGAGCAAGATTTTGGATCAAGTTTTCGTTTTGACTCGATTTTGAACCCTTCTCGTCTCAAACGGAAAAGGACCGTTATTCTTCCAAGAATTATCACAATATTTGATTGGAATAGGTTCCTGACATCATAGAGAAAGTGTGTTCCAAGTTTCATCAAGTTTGGAGTTGTAGATCAAAAGTATCATCTATTTGCAACTTCGTCATCGGGGCTGTTTTGTTATGTTCTTGGTCGGCGGTCAGACCGGCCAGGGTCACTGGTCCGACCGGCAGGTAATCGGTCAGACCGTCATTGATCCAGCGGTCCGACCGCCCTGCACTGAGATTTGTTTTAGTTTGTGTTGATCTTTGGTTGTTTTGCTTATGGGTTAGGTTGGATTCAATACTAGTCTTCCGCTGTACTGGTATATTGATCTTCATAGCTTTCATAGCTACTGGAGTGAAATTTATGTTGAATCTATTATTTATGAAAAAGTGAGTGTGCTCCTATTCACCCCTCCCCCCTCTAGTCGTCTTTTCGGTCCAACAGAAAAATTCAAAACACACACTTCTTAGGATTTAACTTAAGGTTATGTCTTCTTAAGTTATTGAAAGTTTCTTGCAGGTCAGAGATATGATCTCCAACATTGATGCTCCTTACGATCAGGTCATCAACATAGGCTTCTATTTTTTGACCTATCTACACACTAAAGTTTTTTTTTTGCATTAGCTTCTGAAAAGTAGCACCAGTATTTTTGAGACCAAATAGTATCTTGACACAGCAATAAGTGTCATATGGTGTGATGAAGGAAGTTTTCTCTTCATCATCTTTACTCATATTAATATGGTGGTACCCTGAATATGCATCTAAAAAACTTGATAACTCACACCCATAAGTAGAGTCTACAAGCTGGTCGATACGTGGAAGGGGAAAAATCATCCTTCGAACAAGTTTTATTTAGATCTGTGAAATCGATACACATTCGTCATTTTCTGTTACTTTTTCTAACCATTACAGGATTGACGAGCCGTTCTAGGTGGTTGACCTCACGAATAAATCCAGCCTTGAGAAGCTTGTCAATCTCTAACTGAATTACCTCCTTCCGATCTGGTGCAAAGCGCCTTAGTTTTTTCTTGATCGGTTTTTTGTCAGGTCGGAGAGCTAGCATGTGCTCGATCACCTCCCTGGGGACTCCGGGCATGTCGGATGCCTGTCAGGCGAATACATCCGAATTGGCTCGGTGGAAGGAGATGAGCGACTCTATTTAGGATCAAGTCCCGCTCCAACTAGTATCTTTTGAAAGGTTCCGCTAGCATTTTCGAGTCCAAATGATGCTTTGGCGCTTTCTGGAAAAGCGTCCTTGTTGAGTGAAACTTCCTTGATCTGGTCAGAGGGCTTTGGGGTCACCTTTGGTCTTGAGTGCTTGACCTATCTAGAAATGGTTTGCTTGATCTATTGTTGTGTATGTGGTTCCAGAATCAACTATGGTCAACGACGAGGAAGACCGAGACTTGGTTAGGAGAACCAAGGTTCAGAGCGGTCATAAGGCCTGGTGAAATAGTTGGACTCAGACAAGGCGCAAGATGGACAAGGGCTATGGAAGACACAACTGATCAACGTCAAGTAGGACATGTGGTGTGACAAGTGACTTCAGCCTATTTGCAAGCGTGGATGGTTCAGTGGGATCTAGATGCGTGAGAGGCTTGACGGGGAGTCATTGGGACTACATGGAGGATGAAGAAGAACGAGCGATGCTTCAAGGAGAAGGAATCGAGAAATGACAGTGGATGAACAATATGGTCATTTGCCCAAAACCAAAAAAGTGAGCAATTTGCAAAACCGTGGATGTGGCCTAAGTAGATTAGGTCAAGGAGACTTCATGGAGGATAAGACTTGATGATTTCAGGCTATTGGAGCTAAGGGAGAAGAATGACGCTTTGAAAAGTGTGCATCAGTGAAAAACCTAGTTGTGTAATGGGTTAACAGGTTCACAAGGGTGTGTGTAGTGGATATAATCCACTTTGTAATCAGGTTAGGGTTTCTTGTGAGCCTCCACTATATGGGGGCATTAGAGAAAGAAAAAAAATAGTTTTTGCACTTGAGCCTCCAAGACAGAAATTATAGTTTGGTTGAGAGAGCTAAACGTTGCCCTTGGGGTTTTGTCCTCTAGGTGGAGCGATTGTAATCCTTCCCCTCCAAGTAGTAATAGAAGATCAAACCTGATTCACCTATCTTATTTGTGTTCTTGTTTGATTCCCTTGCTTTCTTAAGGAGTTCTTGGTTATTCTTGGTTCCATCTTGTTCTAGTCTGATTCATGCTGAGATATAGCTTCCGAATGCTTGTAGGAACTCATGTAGAATCATATTGCCTGCTTAGATCTCATGAGCATAAGTAGATCAAGTCTTTCCTTTTTGCCCGGTTCCTAAGCACTCTTCCCTATGATGGATAAAGAAGGAAATCTTGACAACAATTTTTGAAATTGTTGGTTGGAATTGGTTCTATACATCCTAGGGTGGCCGTGTTTCAAATTTAGTGTGATTTGAACGAGTGGACAAGAGTTAGGTGAAATCCCCTCTTGAAAATCGTGTTGTTTTTAGTTCGTCAGCAGGGGAGCAGTCGGACCGCTAGCCATGCCTGTCAGACTGGGTGGTGGTTGCCGGTCAGACCGGCAGCCCGATCAAACGGTCCTAACAAGGTGATTTCCTAGTTCTTGGTTGTAGGGTTGCTTCTCAGTGCTCGAAAGTTCAATCTCTATTTTCACAACTGCTGGAGTGAAAAGATTATCGAATATCATTGGGAAAATTGTCAGTGTCATTCACCCCCTCTGACTATTGTAACCGATCCTACAATTGGCATCAGATCTTGGTGAGCTCTTCTTTATAAGACCTTCACCGATCTGAGTATGGCGTCAAAAAGGTAATACCAAGCCTCCTATCTTCGATGGGTCAACTATCCCTTTTGAAAGAATATGATGGTTTATTACTTGCAAAGTCAAGGTCACGCTATTTGGAAGAAAGTGAGGGGTCCGTTCAAGGTTTCAGAGGTCATTACTCCTGATAATACCTCAGATGTAGAGAACAAAGACATGGCACGTAACATCCTCTTTTATGGCTTAGGTCGGAGTGAGCATGATCGAGTTTCACATTTTCCGACGGCGCATGAGATCTGGACAACACTAGGGACCTATCATGAGGATTCTTCCTAGATCAAGGAACAATGTCATGATCTATACAAGTTTTAACTCAATTCCTTTTAGATGAAGCCTACCAAGTCCATTTGATGGGATGTTTTCTAGGTTCAATAAGATTGTTAGACAGCTGAGGATTGTAGGTCTGAATCTTTATGAGTCTAACAAGTCTCGTGCTTTGTTGGGATCTCTTTATTCGACCATTTGGTATTCTAAGGCTACCGCTATCATGGAGTGCAATAAATTGAGTGATCTCACTCTTGTTTCACTTTACTCAAAGCTGAAAACTTATGAGATGGCTCGGGACAAGAAAGAGTCCACGAGCCACTCAATGGAACTAATAGCAGATCCTGAGAAGAGTATTCCTTGTTGTTGGACCGAAAAGGCGACTAGAGGGGGGAGTGAATAGGAGCTCTGCCTATTTTTCAACTTGATCGGATTCAACAAGATTTTCTCTCCACTAACTATAAAAGCTATGAAGATCAACAAATAAGCACAGCGGATGTGTTGTATTGAATCCAATCGAAACCACGAAGCACAACAACTAAAAACACAAAAAAAACACACGCTGAACAGTACCTGCAAACAGACCAATGAACAGTGCCAGTCATACCGGTGAATAGTAGCAGTAGTATCGATGAACGTTATTACTTTGAACAGTAGAGTCACTACTAGGTGAACAGTAAAAAATAACACGACGAACAGTAAAATCAGCCCAAAACCAGAATCGACACAACTTTTGATTTGGTGGTCAAAATTCCTTCAAATTTCAACCATAGACTATCAAGAAGGTCAGAAACCTATTCCAATCAACGATTGGGAAGCCAATATTTCATGATTATCATAGATGAGTGAAGGAGAGCACAAGAATCTTAGAAAATCAAATTTTGATCCTAGAACTTGCTCGTGGGTAAGAGATGATCAAGATAAATCTAGATGCATTCCCACATGTTACAGCAAGCAAGATCACATCAAGAAACCAAAGGAAAACTAAGGGATTGTCAAAAACCCAAAAATCACAAAATAGAGAGTAAAAACAAAAGGAGACTCATCTTGAGGAATCTTGTTTGGATTGATTTGAGATTGAAGTTGGTTTACAACCACTCCACCATGGAGGACAAAAGCTCAACACTTGAGCACATAATCAATATATCCATCTCTCACAAACCCTAACTTCAACTACTCCAAAATTCTCAAAACACAAATTAGGGTTTCTCTATGTGAAAGGCTTGGGGACTCCACATTTGGACATCCCTTTATATAGTGGAGGCTAGGTCATGAGAGCAAACCCTAAAGGTCACCCATTAAGCCCACACACAAACAGGTCTACACTCACGCACGCTTCTCAAAGCAAATAACGAACTGGGCTTCCCAAATTCGTTTATTCGTGATCTTTAACTTTATTTGACCTAAACCACCTCTCCTTGCGCCATCTTGCGCCGCGGTTTAGCCAAAGGTCATCAAGACGGTATTTGGTAAAATTACCAAAATACCCTTCTCGATCCTTCTCCGAAGATCGAGTCCAATCTTCATGAAGAAATCTCATGCTTCGCCACGTGTAGGTTGATCAACGACTTTCTTCATGTCGGTAAATCTCTGTCATCCGGCTCCCACTGAAACCACCATGGCACTTGCACCAACCCCCCGCGATGCTTGATGCAACCCATCACACCGAACTTTCTGTTCGGTCATCCTTATCCATTTTGCGCTATGCTTGAATCCACTGACTTCACCCGACATCCTCGATCGTTCTAGACCTCACCTTTCCAAGCATAGTCCCGATCATCCTCGCCTCGAACAATAGACCAAGAAATCAATTCCGAAATAAGTTGACCTCCAAACATCATACAACACGCTCATAATCTACAAATATCACGCACAACAATAGACAAAAAACTACCACACGTGACATCGGATATATATATTCTTTGAAAAAAATATACTACCAACTGGAATGCGGTCCTACCGCGCTGCATAGTAGTACCAACTAAAGTCTAATCCTATCTCACTGCAAACCGCTCATCAATTACGATCGAACCGATTTTTCTAAACCGCCAGACATAACCTGAATACCGGCCAGGTGGGTTATTCACGTACGTCTGGCTCAGATGCTTCCGGACGGACAGGGAGATGGCACGGTGGAAAGCTAGCCGGCTGCGCGGCACGTGGCACCTGGCCGGCACGCGTCACCTCTTCTCTAGCTACTCCGATTCTTTCAACTCATCACTTCATCAGTACTTAACTAGCAACACCCCGGCACAAACCATTCGATTCCCTTCATTGATTCCTCCACTTTCCCTTCCCCTCCCATCTCCATTAAACCACATCTCCTCACTCCTCTTCTCTCTGCCTCGTCTTGATCGATCTCGATTAAAGCTTCTGGTGATCGATTGGGAGAAATCGATCTCGATTAAAGCTTCTGGTGATCCATTGGGAGAGATCGATCTTGAGCAGAAGAGGAGAGCTAGCTAGCAGCTCGTGTCTCAGGTACGTACGTGCGTGCGTGCGAGTCCGTTTGATGCTTCTTGCCTGCGTACGTCTGTCGTGTACATGTGTGCGCGAGCATGATTTCCTAAAAGAATAAAAAGAAGAATTGTGTGTGAGGACAGGTGCAGTGATAGGCTGCATGCATGCTTGGTGAGTCATCTTTCCTGCGGAGACATTCTATCAAATTTTCTCTCTCAAGTAGTACACGATAACAATAATTGCATGAGCATGTGCTACGGTTGTTATTTCGAGATGAGTTGTTTCATGAACATATATATATATATATATATATGTGCATGCTACATAAACTCTTCGTCGACGTAGAAAACAAGAACACCACTGTTGCCAACAAGTATTAATTAGCCTTTCGGTAGTATGTTTCCAATAATTCGGTAGGAAGTTTGCAGACGATAACTGTTACTGTGATCTAAGAAGACCTCAGTTGGTGTCACTTAGCAGCAGCACTACGGTGGTTGATCTACCTGTGTTTCCATGCAACTACTAGAGTAAAAACCAGTAGTCCTCTGTACTTCCTATGTTCATACGTGAATGGTTTTTCTGTTTTGCAGGTCACATTTTATACAGGTAGCACAGCAGATAATCGATCGCTCGATGGAGCTGGTGCTGGTGATATCGCTGCCGCTCCTGGCGCTCATCGTGATCGTCGCCATCGTCCTCTGCATCATCTGCCGCTAGCCACCTCGCCGATCCGTCAAACGGCAGCACCGAACACCGCAATCCATCGTGCCATCTGCTAGTGTAGCAGTAGTACTCTGTTGTTATTTAGTGAAAAACTAGTACAAACAAAGGTGCGTCTGCACGGCCGTTGGTCTGACTCTGGCGTGATTCGTTGCCCGAGCCTTCCTTTCTGACGTGAAATGTATTTGATTCCGTGTGTGTTGTGTGTGGGTGTGTGGGGTAGAGTATTACTATGACCATCTCTTTGTAAGGAGCGTCAATTTCTCCATGTTTTGATTTTGGCCCAAGGTATGTTGCGAGTTTGTTTAGCTGGACAGAAAGGTGTAGGCCGAGGAGTAACGAAATGATAAGGAGCAGTCAGAATAAGGCGTAACATGATTGTGGCTGTGAGGCTACGGCACCGTCCAGTTGGAGTCAGGCGTCCGGTGCGGCTCAGCGTCACCGGGCACGTGGCACGCATTTTCGCTTCTCCTTTCTTCTCACCCCAAGCTGATTAGTTTAACTCGCACACCACCCAAACCACTTCCTCCCTTCTCGCTCCTTCGTCTTCCCCATCGCCATCTCCATTACTTCTCCCTTTCTCTCTGGGATCCAACAAGAGCAAGATCACCAACAAGAGCAGGCGAGCAGCTCGATTCGCGCAGGTACTACTGGCCCCCTTTGATCTCCGCGAGCCGGCAGGCTGAGGCCTCCGTGTGCTGCTGTCTGCTGATTTAGCTCGAGTGAAGCGTCTCAAATCTAGGGCAGTTTCAGGGTGCCATTTCCTTTTTGTTTAGTTTCTTTCCTCCCTTTTTTTCGTGCCCGCCCGTGTCTCAGCTTCACACACTAGTTCTATGATGTGCTTGTTAAATCTCGTGAATTTTTTTACATTAATTCGAGTAGTTTTCACTTGAAACCAAACAATTGATGAGTACTACTACTAATTAATCTAAGTGATCCATCAAGACTGGTGTGGCTTAGTTGAGGGAGCAAGAACTGTATACCTTTCAATTATTCTAGAGCAAGTTTAAAGACTCATGACTCATCTGTTGAACTCGATAGAGTGATCCAGTCAAGACTGTGGTCAGTAGCATCATCCAGTTGAAATTGGAAGTACTACTAATTAATTTAAGGAATTAGTAGCTGTTGTCGTCTCAGCCAGTGGTGAACTCACCTATCTCCTCCAATCTTCTGTACTGTGTTTTGTTCTGGAAAGCCTAAGCCAAGTTTGACCCAAAGGGCTATACTGCACTGATGAGGAATCGAATCGATTCGTGTCGTGTGGGTAATATGGACCTAATTCAAGTACTTAACGGGAGTTAGATCCCCCACCTTTGTAACAAACGGGATGGCTGTTCCTTTCTAGGAGCATCGAAGCTATGGTCATGTCTCGAATAACAAATATCAAGTCAGTTGGAAAAGTTACAAAGCAATCCTCGAGAGATTTGGTGTGCCTTAGTTCCTCACTCGACTCGATTTCAAGCACTGAATTTCGATTTTATGACTGATGTGAGTGCGACGTTCGAATGTCATGCCAGATCAAGTATATGATCCCTTTCTATGTGAATCAAACTCATTGTGCCATAACAACTTTACAAATTACTAAAGAATCTAATCAACCAATTGTTGGAGCATCAAAATTCCACAAGTTGTAGAACAGTTGTCCAGGCAAAAATTCCAGAACCTCAGTAAAGAAGTTCTGTGCTTTACCATTTTGCTATTGCTTCTTTTTAATAGTAGCATTTTGCTTTTGCTAAGCGAGAAAGGAAGAAGGAAACAAACAATTATGTTTTTAGACCCAATGAAAACTATAAATTTTGATCTGTTTTGCAGGTACAGCAGATGGAGTTCGTGCTGATCATTTCGCTGCCACTCCTTATCTTGATCATAATCATCGCAATCGTTCTCTGCATCGTCTGCCGTTAGCTGAATGGCGACGCATAATTGTTCGGCCCATCTTTGCTGTGATCATACCATGTGTTAATTAATTTAGTATACCGATATACCATGACTTATAAAGCTCTCTCTCCTTTGTTGTTTATCTGTGTGATTAGTTGGCTCTAGTTTTAGCTTTTCTAGTGCCAAAAAGACATTGATTCTTTATGTCATTTCATACTCATGCATATGTGTTGTAAGATCTGATTTAGTTTTTTTTTATATAAATGCAATAGCAAAACTAGTATCGTATCCGAAATGACAAAAATGACACATCTATCATGTGAAAATACCGCGGCAGGCCATATACTGTGATCCTTGCGGCAGGCCACCTGTCGTGCGTGTAGTTCGCTACAGGTCGGTAGGTAGGTACGGCAGGAATGTGTGCAGACCATTTGCTGTGGACTGGGCACACGACAGGTGGTCTGTCGTGGTCTGAGTGCGCGACAAACCGTTTGCTATCGGCTGGGAGCTCGACACGTGTCTTACCGCGATCTAGAATCGTTGGCGTGTGGTTTGCCGTGGTATTTTCGTGTGTTAACAGTATCATTTTTGTTATTCCCTTTGTGATAGCTAGTTTTGATATTTAGTTTAAATAACATGTTATTATATCGTAAGTGTTATTTTTATCATTTCGTTTTTCGTTCGTGATATCTAGTTTTGGTATTTGGTTTAAATAATGTGCCATTCTGTCGTAAGATTCGCCGTAAGAATTTCCCCTAGCTTAGATTCGTTCTCGTACTGGTACATGCATGTGGGAGAATGGATAACTGAAAGTGGGATCTTTTCTTCTCGTTTCGTTCTTCTGAATTCTTCGAGATCAGGATGTTGCTGGAGACTTGGCCTGACACTTGGGAGTTCAATAGCATTCTCTGCTTTGTGCTGTGCATCTATCTGTGCCTTGTACCATTTGTCGTGCCGCCCGAATTTTGTTAAATTTTACTTACGAGAAAAAAATTTGGCGACCCCACGATAAATCGAGCGCCCCCCGCCTTTTTGTCGAGCAAGAAACGTAAGGAGAAGCCGGGAGAATCGAACACGGAACAGGTGGACTGTTGGGCACGCCTTGTTCTCACGCCTTTTGTGTGTTAAATATATGAACCCCGCTGTACATACGACATTTACATTTTGATGGTGCAACCTTTGCCTACGCTTTTTCTAGGTCCCATCGACTGCTTGTGTCTTGTCGAACTAACGTAGTAAATATATACATGCTTTTGTGTATGTTTTTTTGCTTTGGATCTGTGCTGGGGCTGCAATGGAAAGTCACCAAATGGATTGCCGACAGTTTGGTGACACAAGTACACGATCATCTTTGAAACTACTGGTATATCGAGCTGAGCTGCCAGGCCAGCACACTTGGCAGTTGTTGCTTGCTGTGATTATTTTATCTAGAACTACAAATAGAACCAAGAGGAATGGCCATGAAAGTGTGTACATGAGCAAGCAATAGCAGTGCCATAGTCCATGCGGAATCCCAGTTACTTATTTGTAACGTGTTCTTCGGACAAGGTAGAAGCATGGGGATTGGGGGCTAAAACTTCGTCGTTTCTGAGTCAGAGCAAAGAAAAAGTTGCTCACAAGATTATACAAGCCCACATCAGATGAAAATGATATGTCTACCTACTCGTCTTTGCATGGAAAGATCAACGAATGACAAACCTTCTCAACAACTGAAAACTATTTATGATCACAAGGTCCTCCTTTCACATACCAGCTAACGTCACTTTTGAAACCAACATCTGAACAAATCACTGGAAGAGACTGGCTCTCTATCTTCAGTTCTTTCATGAGCTTTGCCACGCCATCACTTTACATGGGAACCTTGGAGATCAACAAGCAGAGGATGCAAGACCTAAATGGCAAACATTAGCGGCAAGCCTGCAACAAAATGGACAAGTATGGTTAGTTTCAGAAGGTTTGAAGCATTGCAAAGGTTACTTGTAACATTTGCATGTTTTTTCTGCTATGCATGTAGTACTTGGTCATTATGCCATTTTCGAGCCAAACAAAATTTGGGTTTACTGTTTTTCAATCAATAGAACAGTTAAGTCAAAAGTGTTTGGACGCTATTCTGTAAGACAGACCAAAATGCATAAACTGAAGACAGACGGTGCATTCGCAGTAAGGAAATCATAACATTAACACAATAAATAAAGGACCCAAGTATAGTAATAGCACAGACAAGATTATCTAATGAAATAATTATTTACTATCATTTGTGTTGCTAGATGGGCTGGCAGACTTGAGGAATGGGAAAATGGAAGCAATAGTAACAAAATCATTTTTGCTAACAGACCACTTAAAGACCCATTACTCCAGCTTAAAAATCACATGATTCAAACAAGTCACTACTCATGGTTGTTTGTATCTCCAACATAAGGAGGCAACAGACTGAATCGTGATATTTGTGGTGCAAAAGGACCTTTTATTTTCTTCCAAATTCTCTCACAGAAAGAAAAAATGATATTTATGCACACTTGCACAGTATACTAAAAAATGGGATACATGCCACAAGTATATGAATCACCATCATTCATTCATCAGAAACAATCCTTTTCATGGTAAATGAACAACGAAAGAAAGGATAAGAAATCCCTTTGCACTTGCTCATTGTAAATAAAATTTGGCTCAGGAGTCAGGAGTTCCAATGTCCAAGCCACCCCATCTTGTTTTTGAAAAATCAAGCTTTCATGAGGATAAAATCTAAGTTGTTGACATCATCTGAGTCACAGCAATTGATTTTCCCTTTCAAAGGCTTTGATCATTTGAAATTTCATTTAGATAATGTACAGGCTAGAGCAATGATTTTTTTCTTCTTTTCTTTTCTTTTGCCAAATGTCAGATGAAGAAATAACTGATGATCAATTTTAGAGCACCAGTGTCACAATCAATCGTTTTATCTTGGAAGCCCTAGCTCTGTTTATATTTAAAAAATTGAGAGTGGAACAACATTTGAGATCCATACCAGCTAAGAAACTGGTATGCAAAGTAGATTTTGTTGAATCCGCTTCATTGTCAAACATATAGATTCAGGCCTTCAGCCAAGAGGATAAAACATTAAAGGCATGTGCAGCACAAGAAGTCGTGAAAATTACTATTCAATGGCAATATAGGAGAACAAACAAAAAGCAACAGGGCTAAAAAGAATAAAGCATGAACACATGTTAGTTACTGCAGTCCATAGTTCAGTAAACATATAAGAAAATACAATTTTATTGATAACAAAAGCATCAAACTTGTCCCTAATTGGAAAACTTTAACTTCTGTTGCAACAGCACAATACATAAAAACAGGGACGAATAATGAGTGGTAGCATGTGAATTCCCTTGGAGGATCAAGATATGCCTAATCCTTATAAGGTTTAGCGGTTTATTTCATGTCAATGTTTACAAGGATGCTTTCATAAAGTAAAGTGCTTAAAAAACCAGCAAGCACAAGGCTTTCACTCAGAAAATGCGGATAATAAGAATCAATGAGGATCAATGATTACATATTAAAGTAGTATTGGAAAAATCAATCCTGATCCACCAAACATATCCACCCCAAAAATCATCAATTCATCATAATCCAATATCCTATATCAAATCAAAATCCAATTCCAAGGGGTCCCCATATATCGTTAGACATAAAATATTCATAAATTACAAAGCACTGAAGCTCCAAAACCCACTGAAGCTAAATATTCAGGTAAGTTGACCAAAGCTAAATCGGACTGGAGCTCCAAAACCCACTGCCACCAACAACTCAGACCATGTTAGTGATACTGAATTACAAGAGCACGAAATATGAAGATCAGTATTAGCATCCTACATATTACATGTCTTTGTCACAATGCCTAAGTAGCCACAATTCTGCAGATTTCGCACAAATCACTTAACCTCCTCGCGCATACAAACTAGCAATTCTCGAAACCATCATCCCACACAGCATGACAACCAAATAGAGAAGGGGGCAAAAAGAAGCAGAGGAGAAGAGCCTTACATCCGGCCGCCGCCGCCGCCTAGTGCTTCTTGCTCCGCGCGGGCTGCTTGGACCCGTCCGTGGCGAGCCTGTAGATCCAGTACCCCTGCCACAGCAAACCAAAAACAAGAATTTAGCCCAAATCCAGCCAGTATCAGTAGTAAGGCGGGCTAAGGGAGGAGCGGAGGGGTGAGGGGGCGTACGAGGGCGACGACGTGGGCGGCGATGAGGAGGACGATGAGGAGCGGGGCGAGGTCGAGGAGCCAGGGGCGGAGCGCGGGCGCGACGGCGTCGCGCGCCATGGCGACGCGGCGGGAGAGGAGGCCGGGGAGGTGGAGGCCGAGCACGGGGTCGGGCATCACCGGGTTGTTCGAGCCCATTCGCCTTGCTTGGAGCCTGCTCTCTCACTCACTCCTCTGCTCGCCTCGCCAGTCGCCGCGCTGCCAGTTCGGATTCGGCGCGTCCGCGTGGGCTGCCTAGGCCTGGGCCGGCTGCCTTTTTTGTGGCCTGCGCACGCACGCACGGACGGGCGGTGGTTGGAGTGGTGGTGGCCTGCGGGCGAGCGAGGGGACGCGACGCGACGGGAGGTGCCAACTAACTGTCACCTTTTCTGGTGCACCTAAACCCGGGCCGCACCGCTCGCACGGACCCCCAGCTCCAGGCGCGGCGCGGCACGACACGTTACGGCGGAAAAGGACCCACCCGGCGAGGGCGCGCGGTACAGGGTGGTGGAGTGTAAACCGACGCGCGGCGCGTGGTACTCGACGCGATCTCGTTCGTCTCCCCGCGCCGTGCGCCGGTGCTGCCGCGCGAGTGAAACGAAAGGACGGCGCCCCCGGCTTAATCCTGAGGTATGGCACGGTGAAGACGGCATTGCAGCCAGCCCAAACGTGCGATGAAACCGTGGATGGAAGGCTCCGTCCACAGACGTGGGCCGGCAGTCAGATAGATAAGATACTTTTTTATAAATAATATTAATTTAAAAATAATTATTCGAGATTTTTTTTACAAATGTAGATGTCTGTCGTTGATTGGAGTTCCTAACGTCATTCCATTAGGCGACGGACACTCCTGTCGCCGTTCTAATTGACGACAGAAACCTAATAATTACTTGTCACTGGTTCAACTACCTATCGTCAGTTCAACTAGATCACGGGTGATAGGGATATGACTATATAAACACCCCTCCTCCTCAAAAAAAGAGGAGAAAGTCATTTTAATTCTGAAAAAGAGATGAGAGAGAATGAGAGACTTTGCAAAGCCGTGTTGGTTCATAGCGGAGTAGACGGAGCAGCAGACGTGGTCGCTCATTTAGTAGGTAAATATTTTTACAACTTTGTACATAAATTCGAAACCTAGTAGGTAAATATTTTTACAACTTTGTACATAAATTTGAAACCTAGTAGGTTAGCAAATGAAAATAGCGATCTAGAATTCAATGTATTAGATAATTTTAGTTGTATTGTTGTTTGATGTAGCATTCCATGTATTAGATAAATAGCAACCAAGAAAATAGGAGGACACCTGTAAAAATAAAAAAGATGCATATTAAAAATCTGTAAAAATTACAGAGTAGCTAAATATGGTATGCTAGTCCGAACATAATATCTGTTAATAGCGAAAATACTTTTAGAACTAGAAAAATAGCAATCCACCTCTAAAATTCTATAAGAAATCCAGGGTAGGTATGTAGGGTATGTAGAGCTAAATTAAAATGATGTGAACTTATTTTTTGTTTTCATTTGTACACGTTAAATATTTTGTAAATGCTGGAGACACTTTCCAAACAAGAAAAGTAGCAGGATGGCTATAAAAAACCTATAAAAATTGCAGAGTAGCTAAACAGGGTGTGTAGAGCATAGCTCAATCAAAATAATCACAGCCTAATTTTGTTTTTCATTTGTGCACGTTAAATATTTCATTAACGTCAAAAGAACTTTATAAACTATAAAAATAGCCATACACCTCAAAAAAATATGTAAAAAATCTAGAGGTGGTATCCCAAAGCTAACACTTTACCATCCTGTTTTCCTTTTGTGCTATCATAATATTACTTGAATTCATCCTGTTTTAGATGCCTCAGCATCTATCCATGTGGTGACAAGTTCAGCACCGACTCCGTCGCCGTGTTCTTACGCCTTGATAGCTCTAACACGCTCTGTGGAGTCCGCGATCATGGCTGAATTCACTATCCATCATGGACCAGAAGGATGGGAAACACAAGCAAAACACAGGTTCAGATCTCTGCAGCAGAAGCTTTCTCAGTGTGTTGTGATTTGTGAAAGCAAAACATACAATTCACTACTACTAGGGTGTTTGGTTGGGTGTATATGCTTGGGTCAGACTCCTCAGGTGCAAAATCTTTTGGGTTGATGATCAGTGCATATTAGGTAGTATTAGAGTTGATTAAAGTGGGTTAAGGTAAAACGAGGATTATTGGAATATATTAAGACAAAATTAAAGCCATGCTAACATTTTCTTTCCACAGTCTCTTGCATCTACACTTGCGGTTAACGTCCTTATGCACCCAACCAAACAACATCTCAGCACAGTCTGACTTAACAGAAACAGCCAACCAAACAACCCATATTATATCTACACAGTCTATGCCGCTTCAGCCTGGATGATTCGTACGGACCAAACTAAGGATACGTAGGAAACAAAACACACCTCTAGTGACTGCATCTGTTCCCCAGCTGGTCTGATCTTGTTTTTTTGGCAACCGCAGCTCGTGTCGTGTTTTCGGATGCTTGTACTTCGTGGGGATGGTCCCCGACTTCATTCCGCGCAAGACGTTCAAGGACCCGTCCGCGGGGTATCTCGTGGGATCGAGCTGCACGGTTCAAGCAGAGATCACCATCGTTGGGTCATCCAATCATGGATGGTGATGAACTGAGCCTGAAAAATAATTATTAATGACCTTTTGCATCCTTCTGGCTATCCTCGTTTACTTGAGACGAAGAGCAGAAGAGCTGCAATTCATATTTCAGTGGAATTACACATAATAAAGAACTACTCATCATTTCCTGGCTAGCCTCTGCTATATTTGTATTTCTAGGTTATGAGATGAGCTTGGAATAGTTTACAGCCTTACAGGAACAGTACTGATTAGTGAAGATTTCAGACTTTGATATTATTTCTAGGTAATCAGATTAATGTGATATTTGATAGTGTTTCCATGGGAACAATCTTGTTCTAGATTTCTCAACATAAGTATCTCAGCTTCTTCTTGCTACATGTTTCGCTGTAATATACAGTCACTGCCATATCTCAATTTGTTCTTGTCTGCTAAATGCCAACTGCTTAATTATTATGGATTGTTGCTCCATGGCTATCTGTATGGCTGTTGTGACACTTGATTACTTTGTTTGGTTTGCTCACTCGAAGGTTTTGTTTTCCTCGCTGCTTGATCTCGATAGATGACTACAAGGTGATCTAAGGGCCTAAGGGCCTTGGTAGATGACTAGATCCATGTGCATTTGATAGAACTTCTCACTAATTGCATTGCAACCCAAATCTAGCTGCAATTGAAATTTCACTTGTTCTCACACAGCCCAAAAGGAACTAAAAAGGCCCAAATCCCAGCTCAAGGAGAACATCTTTGCTATAGTTAGTACAAAAGATTGGACCGAAGAAAATATGAATTACAGATTTATTTTTTTCTGAAGAATTTATATTTTGAAACAAAACAAAATGGCACAAAAGACCTTATCATCAAATAAGTTTGAATGTAACTTGTAACTGTTTAATTTAAATTTGCAGTCATTAAAATAACTGCTCCAGTTTCATTTCACCCAATCATGTCAAAACAAAATGGTTACCATACGGCCCAAAGATAATTCGACAATGCTCGGGTTCTCCTCTCAACCCAGCCCAGCCCATCCCAGCCCAGCCCAAAGTCCATACAACATAAAATACCAATGAAGCGTTACCCAAATATCCAGCTCAGCCCAAGCCCAAGCCCAAGCCCAAGCCCGTGCCTCAAGTCTCCTTCGTCACCCGCGCGTCAACCTCCGCGTCCCCGATTCCCCATTCCCTCGCCACCCCTCGCCGATCCTCAACGCCACCGCTATGCCGGCCGCCGCAGCCGCACTGCCGGCGCCACCTCCGCCGATCCTGGACGCGCGTACGGGCGGACGCGTCCTGCGCCGCGCCGCGGCGCACCTCCTCCACCCGGCCTCGCTCCCGCCGCTCCTCCTCGCGGCGCTCCTCCTCCTCCTCTTCCGCTCGGCGCTCCTCGCCGGCACGCAACGCCTCGCCTCCTTCGCCGACAGCGACCCCGCCCTCCGCTCCCTCCTCTCCCGCCTCTCCCCTCCCGCCCCGCCGCCTCCCCAGCACCGCCTCCCCCGCCGCCGCTCCCCCTTCACCCCCTCCTCGTCCTCCCTCTCCGACGACGACTTCCTCGTTGGCCCCCTCGACCTGGCCTCCTCCGCCCCCTCCCGCCACCGCAACGCCTCCTACCACCACATTCTCTTCACGTCGTCCTCCTCGCCCAAACCCTACCCCGTACCCCTCCCACACCCCCTCCTCGCCTCCGCTTCCCCCTTCTTCCTTGCCGTCCACAACGAGACCTCCTCGCCGAAGGCCGCCTCGCCCCGGGGCGGGGAGCTCCGGCTGCTCGACCTGACCAGGCGCGACGCCGCGGCCATCGTCAACCTCCTCGCGCTGCTCTCGTCCGCGCATTTGCTCGCGATCCTCGGGTACATCGCGGTGCACTCCGTCGCGCTGGGCGCGGTGTTCGCGTCTGTAGCGGGGCGGCACCTTCCTAGGCAGCGGCAAGGGTTCCTCCTTTCCGGCACTGCGATGGGCGCGAGGCGGTTCACGGGGTTCGCGTTCCTGCGGTGGGCGACGCGGGACGCAGTCGTGCAGATGCTCTGCCTGTGGTTTTTCGCTGACGTGCACGACCAGGCGCAGCTGTTCAGGCTCTTTGTTGTTGCCAAGCTCATGCCTTTCTCGGCTTCCGTCAACCCGTGGCTTGCTGCAGCCGTTGCAGGCCCAGAGCTCGACGGCTTTTTCGTTACCTGGGCTCTTCTTGATGCAGTCGTTTCGGTGTTGTTCACGGTGGTGCCATGGGTGGTTGTCATGGACCGTGATCCGCGCCCACCTGGCCGCAATACTGTGAAGGAAGGGTGCTACCTTGTGTCTTTGATGGCAACCGATGCCACACTGATCAAGTGCTGGGAGACAGTGGTGTGTGGCAGCATGGGTCGGCTCATTATGGTGGCAGTTAGTGGGAAGGTTTTTGGCGGGTTTCTCCACTCAGTTGCGGAGGTGTACTTTATGGTGGTGTGGCTGATGTTCTACTTTGCAGCAAGGTGTAAGGAGTCACGGTTGGGGGGCCGTCAGTTTGGCCTGGAGGATGTAGCAGCTGCTCTTGATGGATTCAGGTAATGGCGAGTTGACAGGGGCCGCATTGGTGCGTCAAAGCATGAAGAGAGGTATATTTCGTGCCTCATGGTGCTCATTCATGACACACTACTGGTCTTGGTGAAGTAGCAGTTTTTGTAGTTCTCTTGATCTTCCAAACTGTGCTGACATGATATGCGATTTGGATGAGGCAGAGAGAACTTGACAATGCTTGTATGTACAGTTTTTGCCCTCTGGGGGTAATCTGTGTATAGTCACACCATTTAGCATACAAGAAAGGTTGTTTGGTTCCCTTTCCATGGGAGGTAAGATGCCTTGTGATAGGTGTTGTAGTCTATGATGCACGGACACGGATACGTCGACACAATACGACACCGACACGAGGATTCGCCATTTTCCCAAAAACGCCGATACGGCGACACGGCTATATATATTTAAATAATAAGAATAATATATACATATGTATTATTTTTTATTTTTCTACATGCTTGTCACACTAAAATAATGTAAAGTGTAAATTAAACTAGGAATATGTACCTCTCAAAGATAACCCTCACCTCTTCATTCTTCTTTCAATCAGTTCATGATATGTTCAATTGTTCATATTAATACCATTACCAGAAATTCAGAATTCCATTAACCTGGGAGCCAGCGAGAGGCGGCACGCTGCTGCCTGCTGGTTGCTGGAGAGGGAGGAGGCGAGGTGAACCAGCAGCGCGACGAGGGCGGGGGCGCGTGTGAGGGGTCTGAGGCGGCGTGCGGGGAACATGGGTCGGGGGATTGGAATCGAGAGGAGCTAGGGTTATGCGCTGAGGTGGTTGAGGTGGGCTGGGCTGTGTCGGATACATGTCCAAGCCGTATCCGACATGTGTTGGAAATTTTTAAAATTAAAATTTGTTGTTTAATTGACCGACACGTGTCCGTGTTGTATCCGTGTCAGACATGGTGTCCGACATAGATATGGCAACAAACGGGAGAGTCTGTGCTTCAGAGGTTGTAGCTTCAAGATGATAATAGTGAACTTTATACAGTCCTACGGTGTGCTAGCAGAATTTTCTTGAGTGATTTTTAAGGCTGAAACTTGTGATTTTGTAGGTTCACACACTGGTAACGCTCTGTTGATATCCATCGTCTTTTCCATTTTGCAAGCAACTTTGTCTTTTACTCTATCTCAATAACCCTTTATATTGCTCTGTGAAGAATTTATTGGCCCATTATTGATTTATTTTATTTTATTTTATGTTCTGGTTCTCTTAATCTGTGGAATGATTTGTATCTCCAATTGATATGATAGGCCTTTATCAACACTTTTAGAGCATTCCCATAAGCAACATAGCATCTGGGGTTCTATTTATTGGAAAAGACCCTTCATGGACCAGTATTCTTCATATTTCCATACTGACCTATAGTTTTAGATTACTAGGTCACTGCATGCCACCTGCCCTATATATCTTTATTCAGTCCATAATTCATTAAAAAATTTAAGCATGCTACGTGTGGAATACTAGAATATATTGAGTTTTTACAGTTGATTGATTGGTCCAAAAGCAGCAATATGAACCAGATAAATTAGTAGGGTAGGTGTAAAGTTTGGATTGGTTATAAGAGTAAGGGCAGTCTCTCGTGACATGAAAACCATTATCAGTGCATCCTAGTAGGCCTTTGCAGTTAATTGTTGTTGTTTAGGATGCTAACTGAATATAGTTGCCCACTTGCCCTAGCCCAAGCGTATACCTGATTTTATTATCATGTGACAGTTCCATTTTGACTTGGGTTGTTTACCAGTTTATGTCATGACTGCAGATGTCAATTAATCAAGATATATTCAGAAGATAAATTGACTTCTACAGAATAAATTGACTTCTACAGAACTGATTGTAAATGGACCCATTATTTATGGGTTATACCGTTATGGTCCGTTCTATCACAATACAAGTAGCTTACGAGTTGCTTGTCCTGAAGTGATTTTCCGGGCATTGTGTGCAATACTATTATTATGCTGTGAAAGCATATGCTAGCCATTACAGCCTGGACCCTTTTTTCCTTCTGCTGGTTCTCGTTGTCACAGATATCCATATCAAACTTAAGACATGCATCCATCAACTGCTGCTAACTATACTCTATTGCACATTCAAAAGTCAATACTTGTTCTTTGCAATGTCCCTCTCCCCTTTGTCATGCTATTGGAGTAAGTGATTAATTGTTACTAGGCTTTACTAACAGATTAAAAAAATCCATTTTACTTTATCTTAGATGAGTTATAGGTTGCTTAAAATGCGATGATCATTTAGTTTGTGCTTCAGTTTTGTAAGTACATAACACATATGTTGTTTAGGCAACTTGGTACATATCGTGTTTGAAAATTATAAATCTTCACTTGCTCATGTGATATTTGGACAAAAAGGGGATATGTCAACCGCTTAACTTCAAAATATTATGCTCTTTCTTTGTTACTTTTCTTTTAATGTACTAGAAATTGATTTCAGCATTCCTTGTTGATAAACAAGAAGAATAAATCATATTTAAAGTCAAGTCAGCACCTTGCTATTGATTTTGCACACTTGAGACTTAAAAGCCGCAACCTAGAACAACATTAATATTACTAGGTTGGGGAATGTGTAAACTAAAAACTAGGTGGACTGGTGCTACAAGGTTTGTATACGCATGGGTGCTATCTCTGAAGCTTGTGCAACTGCAACATGTATTCTTCCTTTTTAATGGGAATCAAAATGTACTCTGATCATCTGATGAACCTCAGGTCCAAAAAACCTAATTGTTTGTTCGATTGATGTTAGAAATCTGTATGACGACAAGATGTCAACCATATGCTGCATTGGTCCGATTGTTCTCATTTCTCAGTTGGTTCAAAGTTTGTATGGATCATCTGCTATGCTTGTTTCACTCATATCTATGCAAAGAATGACAAAGGCTCATAGCATTCTGTGCAAAGTCATACATAGCTGATGCTCATGTTGTTTTCTGTGTCCAAACTTGTTGTGTGTGGCGATGGCATGTTGGGAATATGTTCACTACATTAGGGGAGCGCTCTGCGATTAGTTTGTTGCTGCCTTTTTGGTGTATCTGAACCTCTACCTGTCTGCCAATTATTTGAAGTCTGTCCTATGAAGCATTTATCACTTTACCAGTGAAATTCTGACCTATTTATCTCGTGATGTCCTTTATCGATAGAGGCTTCTGACCGAAGGAACAGTTACTTGCATTTGCTACTATCCTTGTGATGAGATTATTTGTGCTCTGTTATTAACGAACTCTGCTGTGCCGTTGTCTGAAATGGGACTTGGATTTTGGAGTGGTAGGTAAGCATCCAATTGTCAGTTGTCAGCTAAGGGAAGTGGTATCAACGTATCACTGGATACGTTTTATGCTTACGCTAGTATTTCTGCTGGATTTTTTTTGCTGATAATTTTCCTTTTGTGATATTGTGATGCTGACCTGCCGAAGCCCGAAGGAGCTCCCTGGCAGGCAGTGCCACCGAGCAATTAAACATTTTACTTAGTTCTTGTGACATTTTTCGAGCCGCTATATGTTCCCCAATTCTGATCAGTTCCATTGAAAACCTTGTTTGTCGGTCTCGGTTGATCAAAGGAGTGCAAGCAAATGTTAACAAGTTGTGATAAATCTGGTTTCGACGGTACGCAGAAGTTAAAAAATAAAGACGTCTTGGAACAGGGAGGTGTACTGGCTACTTTATATTTTAGCCAGTCATAAAGTAGAAAATTCAAGGTACTACTTAATAATGTTGAAGACGAGATGGCCTTCTGTCATTTATTAATCTTCCATATAGAAAACTGGGCTGTAAGGGGATGCAAAAGATAGCTACGATAAAAGTGCGTGTTGAAGTGCACGTATAGTGCCCTGCACGTATCTAACTTGTTAATTTTTCATATTAATGGCTAGGTAACCTAAAATATAACTTTTAAAACAAATGCTACAGTCAATACTCAATACTGCAAATACCACACACATCATGGATTTTCTCAACACTTTTAAAAATTGTGGTATTCGTAAAATGTATTATCTCATGCCTTACACATCAGAAAAAATGTGGGTTTTAAAAATTGTAGCATCCAAACAGGCCGTCAGATTGTTGCACAGCTTGGAATAGACCACTCCGCACCCCGAGTGACGTGGCTTCCCCGCTTCTCTCCTCACAACAGTTTGGCGCCAGCATGTGGCCCCTAACTACCGCGCCAGCATGCACATGACAAACTCTTGAACTACTCCTAACGAACTCTTGGAACTACTCCTAACAAACCACAGTAACGGAGCGTGGTCTCGGCTAACCTGCGTCGTGGCACCTAAAGCATTTTAGAAAAAAAATTTAACATGTATGCAGTCTATAACTAATCTAATTGGATTAGGTTAGGTCTATTTAGAAGAGCTATTGTTACTGTCTGTTACTAATTAAAATAGTACTCAGCGAGATAACGACTTCAATCGTACAACGGCGAAGCACTAAAGCAATAGACGGGCGATGAGGCGCTGACCACTGGTGCGTCGCGAGCTTACCGTGGCCGGGCCCAGCGGTGAAGAAAGATGTGCAACCGACGGTTAAAGTGTCAAGTTTGATAGTCGCGCAGGGTACGCAGCAAGTAGTGCTTTTGAATTTACTTTGATCTTTGATCCATTTGAAATTTTGCTCAAGCTCGGCCACACATGCACATAAGTACATAACAAACTCTTGCAAATAATATGCAACAAGGGGTCCTGATGATTTAAACAGTTGAACTGTAATAATATTCTATCTGAATTCCATGCGTAGCCATAGATAGCTCTGCTCTTTTTTTTTTCGTTTTTTTCTTTTTTGAGAATAGATAGCTGTGCTCTTAGGAGGTACGTGACGACTACGACTAGTCAAGTCTCTGGCATTTGCTAGCCGAGAAAATATAGAGGAAACGCCTGCAAAGTGTGGGCCAACTCCAGGGGAAAATGCCAAAATATCTTTCAGTGAACATCTAAGCAGAGTCGTGAGTCACGGCCATAGTCCAAGATCAAAGGTGAGCCATGCATGGCCGCTTCGCGCGCGCGCGTCGTTGCGTCGGCCTGACCAGCGACCCCACCTGACAAGGAGCCGTGTGCCGTGGCCGCTCCTCGAGCGTCAACCTGGCCCTCCGCGTCTACCGCTCGGCGCGAGCCTGCCACCGCGCAAATGGGCTCCGCGTAGCGTATGCTAGCCTGCCGCCGCCGAGACGCGCTCTGGGGTCTGGCCGAGCCGCGGTGTATATCGCACCCGGCCACGCGCTCTGCTGCGGCTGCCATGCCGTGCCGTGCGCCGCGTGGTCGCCTATAGCCGGTTGCTGCCCGCGTGAGTTGCACGGAAAGCTGCCGTTGGTCGATCTGCCTTAAGGCTTGATCCGATACAATTTTTTCAGATTGACTTAGAATTTAAATTAAAATTCCTTCCAATCCGAATGAATTAATTTTAATCCATTCTTACCCAAACAAACTCTAAATGGGCTGAAGGTCCGAACTTAATTCGCACCAGACGGGAACTCCGCGAGTGCCATACCACACCTTGGTGTAGCGTCCGAAAGGCGTGGGAACGCATGACGAACTTCCGTTCAGAAATCGGACGGTTGAGAGTTGAGACGCGAGGGAGAGGCCGACGTACGTGTGTATATATTTTGACTCCGGCGTGGTCTACGGTCTACTGAATACGTGCAGCTGGTAGCGCACCTGCTCCAGCGAAAATAGGATTTGCTTGGTGCCAAAAGTTTCTAAGCTCAGGTCCTCGAGAGAATGGCAAACTACTTTTACTAGCGGCACTAATGCGATCACACCTCGCTTCATTAGTCAATCAGTTAGCTCCCACTGTAATACTCCAAAGCCGCGTACCTACATTCCGTCTTGTAACTTAGTCGACGAAAAGATGGTCGCAACTCGCCTTAAGTTTGCTAAATCCGAATTAACTCGACGTAACGTAATCTTTCTCTTGGCAACGCGTGATGCACGGTTGGTGTTGGCAGCAGAGCGCGAACAGGAGGTAGGGAAAAAAAATAGAAAAAATAACACATCTATCACACAATACCACCGCGAAAGACGACGTATCATGCGAAATCACAACGGAAAGCTATCTGTCGCGAACTGGGACCACGCCAGGTCGTCTGCCACGCACCCCCTGTTTTGTTGCCGCAGGTCCTAAAATGTGTTGGATTTAATTGGGCTTTGGCCTATTAATTTATCAATAATTCATAGGAAAATCCCAAAGACCTATTCATGCATGGTGACATGTAGAATACTTTAGTCCTATATTGTTTAAGGTAGAGAGACACCACCTTATAAGGTGAAATATGTCTAGTCTTGGCAAAACAAGAGAAAGAGAACTACACGCGCGACTCGCCTCGCCGGGCTGAGCCGGGCTTCGCGGGCATGTAACGTGCGCGTGAATGGTGCGGCTGTTCTGGGTCCTTGCGAGAGTTGGATTGTTCATGATAATGCTCTTAGCGTTCTTTTCGATCGTCTATGCGATGTGTATAAGCTAATCCTGTATATTTACATGTACAACTCCACACATGAGGGTAGCGCATGTACTTTCCAGTCCAGCGAGTATAAGATCATCTACAATAGTTTATTTTTTAGCTATTTACTAAAAGAAGAGAGGGTACTCAATCTAACAAAAAGAAATAAGTTTTTCAATAGATTATTTCTTGATCTTGTGTCTAAGATTTTAATTTCTATTTAATTGCTATACACAAAACTGATTTTTAAGCAACAAGCAAGTCTCTAATAACTATTTTAGTGTTTATTATGTCTTGATATCAACAATTTACTTATTTTTTTCATCTAAAAACAAACTCATCTTCCGTTCTCACTTTCTCTCTCTACATCATTAAAATACTAATATGATAATCCTTTAATAACAAATAACATGAACTATTACAGTTGCTTTAAAATAAATCTGCCAAGGTGGACATGCGCGCACGAGCCCATATGCCCATGTGAGATATATGCAAATTGCCGTAAACAAACAAACAATTAATCAACCCCCATATGGAGTATTCTTGAACCCCAGCGATAGTGGATTGATCGAAAGAGAGCCACATGCAATGCAACCATAAGGCACTGATGACCAATCATGGCGCTACTTTTAGGTAAAAGGGTATATTACCATTAGAGAGCTAGAGTTGAAAGGTAGCTCCGATGGTTGTGCCCTTTTTTTATTTCCAGAGATCCGATTAGAGAATACCAAAGAGTGTTTTAAGGCGAAGGAGAAGGAGACAAGTGCATGTACATCAACTGTATCTTGCATGCTATAGTATTTGTACATCTGACCCCGAAGGCCCTATTTTGAAGACGGGAAAATTTCTCAATTTCTATGAAATTAAACTGTTTGCTTTAGAATTTTTGTAAAATTTCCTGCCGGTTTAGTCTTTTTTCTATCGAGATGGCAGAAAGCAGGGCCATGGCACAGCATTCTGCGCGTGCATATACGATTGCTGCGCCCGTATGGATCAAAAGTGCCACATCACAGAATACCTGGGAACTCCTACACCCATCACATCCATCCGTCTACGTCTCTGTGAAGTGTGAATCATGCTACTGGCCCGCAAACAAGGACCACTGCTGATCGACGGCTAGGGGGGCAGCCTGCCATCGACTAGGAAGCCATTGAAGTCAGCATGTTGTGCGCAATGTCTCTGGCTAGCCACTCCCCGTGCCAACAGAATTTTTAGCACATAAAGCATCTGTTCGGTTTGTATTTGCAAAAATATCCATTGTATGGCTCATTCGTCTGAGCCACTACTCTCTACCTGCTGTGGCTGCGTCTGCTTGTGCGGCCTTATTTTGTGCGAGCATGACCTGTGGAATACGTCCACCGATCCGGAGAGCACATGCCGGTTCGGAGGGGGTACGGAGACCGTTGAGGCAGAGGTGGACCAGTAGGCTGACCCTGGAGCAGAGTCTGGTAGCTGTACATGTTGTCGTGATGAGGCATCCGACCTGGGGGACACCTCCTAAGAATTCATCCACGACAGAGTCTATAAAATCACTCCGGGGGTACGATGCTTGTAACTCTGATTATATGGATGAGCTCTGGCCTTGGACATATGGGGATCCCGCGTACCTAGATGAAGTTTAACTCACAGGGGTATGGCTCGCGACAAGGGCTTGCCGTCCGGGGCACGACCTAGTGCACACTAATCTGTTGCATTACACACCGCAACGGGTAAGGCTCCACCATATGTGCGAACACGGTGGCGGTTAAATGCGTCCAAGACTACATCCCTGATGCATTGCACGTACGAAGCGGTCGCTACTGCAGTGTGCAATTGTGGATACCATGGATTCCATATAATGTCGCTCTCGTGCAACGACTCGAACTCGTTGTGGTACAACGAGTAGAACCTCGCCGGTCTTGCGTTGGCCCAGCGCAGACGGCCAATAGTCCACCGTAAGCCCATGGTTGGCCCGTCTATCTAGTCATGGGGAACGGGGTACGGGTGCACCGCTATCTCGATGGACGGCCGCCCAACAGGGAAGTGCTCCCAACTCCATAGCTGCAGGAGCACGTAGCAGACGACCATGCTGGGGGTACCACCGGTGCCACACCGCGAAGCGTCACAGAACCCCGGTATGTGGTGCAAAGGACGGCTGATTCTCAGCTATATCGAGGCATCACCCCAGCCTCCGCATCAACCAATGACTCAGCGAGGCGGATGTAGCTGTGGTAACAAAAATCACCCTGTGTGGTTGGAAACAGGACCCCAACCAAAGAGCTGAAGAAGGTAAGCAACGAGATGCATCCTAACGACCTCATCAGGTGCACCATACGGGCACTGAGTGAACTGCCTCAGCCAAGTCTGGGGTACACCACGTATACGCTCTGGGAGAGGTTTGGCCGAACCGCTGCTTCCACCGCCTTTCCGTCCGCACCGAGGGCCTGAATAGCACCACCTCGGATCGGGGACCGGACAAGAGTGAGACGTCCTGTAGGGTGATCATCATCTCACCCCACCGAAAGTGGAATGTGTACGTCTCGGGCCTCCACCTGTCCATAAGTGCCGACAGCAGACTGGTGTCTGGGACGAACCGACGTCCTATGGACACCAACCTCACAAGGGGTAACAAGTCCGTGTCCCGGAGGATCGGGATGTAGCTGTAACACTCCGGCTATTCGGAAGCCAAGATGCCACCTAATGGGACGACATACTACTCAATTAATAAAAATAATATCACGATAAGAGACAATATCGAATAATCAAGATAACAATCTAGAATTTACTAACAGATCCTCAATGTATTAAAACAAGGAATGACCATAGAGGAATGGAGGAACATCCAAAGTGACTTTTATTACAATTTAATACTTAATCAATTAAACCAAATAAACTAAAACTGTGTCATAATGAATGAATGATTTATTCAAGTGTGTAGAACGTGCTGGACTACACCCTCCCGCTAGCAACAGTTTCACCGGAATTCACCTAAAACAAATAAAAGCAAGAGTGAGTCGAAACTCAAGAAGCACAACATATAATTCACAAAGAATACTGAATCGTAACAATATACCAAGTAACAACATTTACTTCCATGAATTTGCGAAAGCATGGTATGAATGAATGCATTGAAGGAGAATGGACTTTTCACACGCTTATACCCAGATAACTAGTGACACACCCGTCGGTGTTAGCTAAGCCCGCCTTAACCAAGAGCGGGGACCCAAGTCCGTATGAAGAACGTTTCATACGGAATGTCCAAACCGCCTACATTGGAATTTAGCGCATAAAGCATCTTTTCGGTTTGTATTTGCAAAAATATTCATCGTGAAGATGTATTTGTAGAAATAGCACTATTACCGTACGATTATCGTGCAGAAGTCTCTCCCCGCTTGTCACGTTGTCCTTGCCGCACGGCCGTCATACGGCAACACTCTCCACGCCACCACATGCCCCCCTCTCTCCCCGCCCGCGTCACCATGAGGCAACCGTTGGCACATAGACACCGTGCAGCAACGGCTGAGAGCCCACCACTTATCGTAGTTAGGTTTAGGGTTAGGGTTAATTAGGGTTTAGTGATTAGTTTCTACAAGTTTTAAAATATAGCAAATGAGTTTAAGAAATCATAAAATTTCGCGTGGAGACTTCCGACACAATGTACTTGTTTGTGTAAATTTGTCATAATTTTATTCATTCAGAAATTTTCTCGTTATTTCGTTTAAGTGCTATGTTTATGCGAGAACAAAAAAATCAACAGAAAACCGTACCATGTGTTGTTTGCCCAAACACCTGAATGAGGTCCTCCCTCCATTTGCCTTTCTTTTCCACCGAAAACATCAACCACTTTGTATATAGCAAATGAGTTCAAAAAATCATAAAATTTTATGTGGAGCCTCATGCATTTCCCTACTTATCTTCTATTAAACAGCGACAATGCATAGCTTTCTGGAGACGTGCTTGTATATAAATAAGGTGGGAGAAAACACTACATTATGACACCGAATAACACACGATACAATATGGCTCATTCGTCTGAGCCACTACTCTCTGCCTGCTGTGGCTACGTCTGCTTGTGCGGCCTTATTTTGTGCGAGCATGACCTGTGGAATACGTCCACCGATCCGAAGAGCACATGCTGGTTCGGAGGGGGTACGGAGACCGTTGAGGCGGAGGTGGACCAGTAGGCTGACTCTGGAGCAGAGTCTGGTAGCCGTACATGTTGTCGTGATGAGGCATGCCGACCTGGGGGACACCTCCTAAGAATTCATCCACGACGGAGTCTATAAAATCACTCCGGGGGTACGATGCCTACAACTCCAGTTGTACGGATGAACTCTGGCCTTGGACATACGGAGATCCCGCATACCTGGATTAAGTTTGACTCACAGGGGTACGGCTCGCGGTAAGGGCCTGCCGTCCGGGGGGGGGGCACGACCTGGTGCACACTAATCTATTGCATTACACGTCGCAATGGGTAAGGCTCCACTATATGTGCGAACACCAGGTGGCAGTCCGTCGTCCACAGTACTACGTCCCGGATGCATTGCACAGACAGTTGGTGCGACGCTACCGTGCGCACGAACTGTGGATACCATGGATTCCATATAATATTGCTCTCATGCAACGACTCGAACTCATTGTGGTGTTGCGTTGGCCCAGCGTAGACGGCCAGCAGTCCACCGTAAGCCCATGGTTGGCCCGTCTATCTGGTCATGGGGAACGGGGTACGGGTGCACCGCTATCTCGATGGACGGCCGCCCAACAGGGAAGCGCTCCCAACTCCACAGCTGCAGGAGCACATAGCAGACGGCCATGCTGGGGGTACCACCGGTGCCACACCGCGAAGCGTTACACAACCCCCAGTATGTGGTGCAAAGGACAGTTGATCCCCAGCTATACTGAGGCACCACCCCAGCCTCCGCATCAACCAACGACTCGGCGAGGCAGATGTAGCTGGGGTAGCAAAAATCACCCTGTGTGGTTGGAAACAGGGACCCAACCAAGGAGCTAGAGAAGGTAAGCAATGAGATGTGTCCCAACGACCTCATCAGGTGCACCCTACAGGCACTGAGTGAACTGCCTCAGCCAAGTTTGAGGTACACCACGTATACGCTCTGGGAGAGGTTGGCCGAACTGCTGCTCCAGCTCGGCCTTCCGGTCCACACCCAGAGGGCCCGTAATAAGCAGCTCACCCCGGTTCAGGGGACCGGTCAAGAGAGAGACGTCTTATATGGTGACCATCATCTCACCCCACCAAAAGTGGAATGTGTGCGTCTCGAGCCTCCACACATCATAAGTGCTGAATAATCAAGATAACAATCTAGAATTTACTAACAGATGAGGGGAGTGCAGGGGCGAACCGACGTCCTATGGACACCAGCCTCACAAGGGGCAACAAGTCCGTGTCCCGGAGGATCAGGATGTAGCGATCGTCCAAACCGCCTACATTGGAATGGTAGGTCTTACATGCCCATATTAGAATTAATGGGACTTAATCAAGTTTCACTCCGTGATCTGCAAGAAGGAAATATGTGTGCATGGAATGAAATGCATAACTTGAACTTCATCTCAATTTATCACGTAAGAAGGTATTGAAATCAACCACATCATGCTCAAATCACATGAATATTCATAAGTTACCAAATTATCATGCATTCATCGAATTCACACAAGTTAAATATTGCACTTGCCTTGGTCGTGTGACGCATCGGGAAGCAACGAAGGTGTCCTTCCACTCACCGCCTCACCGTACACGAGTTCTACGATACCTCTAATCAACCCACACGCCCAAATGTTCGCTTTGACCTCACGCCAAAAGTCCAGATTATCGATCTACAGCAGTTGTACGAAAAAATTCACCATTAATTATATGTAACTCTAAAAGACCTGAAACCAGTGCTCACTGAATATTAACAGATCAGGCTATAAAACATTAGTTTGCGGAATCCCCTGATTCGGCCAAAACAGAGGGCTAATTATCAGCTAAACACAATCCATCTACGTCTGTCCAGAATACAAATCAGTAATAAAGAAAACGGCGTAACTTTTAGCCTACTGATCCAATGAGAATGATCCTTATCAACTTGGAAATATAATTGAAAGGGTTACAATAACTTAGTTGGGTGGAGGTTCTGAATCTGACCATAACTTGATCAAAACTGAGGGACAACACGACTGTCTTCAGTTTACAGACAGACCGAACAGTACGTGGTAAAACAGTCATAACTTTTAACCTACTGGGTGAAAATTCGTGCATAACTTTTGATTGGAAACTCTAAAATTGTGCTCTTTATCAACTTGGAAATCTTATTGAATTATCTACAACATTCGTTTTGGGTGGCATCTCTGATTCGGCCTCTAAATAATTCAAAACGCCAGTCCCTCTCGTCAGTTCTCCTGACAGCCCCAAAAGAAAGATAAAAATAATACCTACAACTTTCTAAGAGATGGACACGACAGAAAACGAACGCATCTTACGCAAAATCGACGTACAAGGCGGTGCACAGCAAGGGGGAGGGCGGCGGCTCCAAAGGGGAGGGGAGAGAAATGTGGAGTTTAGGGTTTGGGGGTGGAACCCCCTTATGGCCGGCCACCACATGGGCCCCTCTGGGCGGGCCCAGGCCATCGAGAGTTTATGAAAATCCTTCTATTTTTCTCGAAATTTCGTCGTGAATGATCCATATTACATCTTTCTCCCAAATATTCTTCTACCTTTCGGTGGTCCTCATCGCGAAGTGTTCGAAACTTGTGCCTCATCGCAGAGACATGTCTTGCAACACATGGAATAGAGGGAATATTAGTGAGAAGGTGGCTAATGACTATAAAAGATTGTAAATTAAACATGCTAGCTTTTTAATTGCAGAGTAGTTTTCCTGGGGTGATAAGCTACATGATAAGCTAGCTTAATTAGATTATGCTCCTCTGCTCTTCAGTGAATGCAGTTCTTATTATTTGATTTCGCTTTACGACCAAACTAACACTACAAATTAATGCACACTAATTTACTAATTAATTACTACTAATTATTCAGTAACTGGTTAGCACTGTAAATTAAAAATTACGACCAAATTACTTGCGAACGACAACAGTTAATAACGCTGAAATGTCCCAAAAAATATAATCGACACATCAAGAGAGCAAGCGACTGCGAATTGAAATGAACGAGCAAAAGAGCGAGTAAATGTGAAATAAAATCGTGCTCGCTCGCTCTAATTTATAGCCGCTGCAGGAGGGAATCCTTATTCCGTGTGTTAATTAAGCTATGCATTTTGAGGGAGACAAAGATTTGATGGATGGGACAGGGAGGTGACAAGATATACAAGTGATTGATGCTTTCGGTGGAAAAGAAAGGCAGATGGAGGGAGGACATCATTCAGATGTTTGGGCAAACAACACATGGTACGATTTTCTGTTGATTTTTTTGTTCTCGCACAAACATGACACTTAAACGAAATAGCGAGAAAAATTCTGAACAAATAAAATTATGACAAATTTACACAAGCAAGTACACTATGTCAGAAAGCTTCACATAAAAGTTTATGTTTTTTTGAACTCATTTGCTATATTTTAAAATTTTTAGAAACTAACAACTAAATTCTAACTAAACCTAACTGCGGCATGTGGCGGGCTCTCAGCCGTTGCTGCACGGTGGCTATGTGGCAACGGCTAAGGTGGCGCGGGCTGGGAGAGAGGGGGCCACGTGGCGACGTGGGGAGCGTTGCCGCAAGATGGCCGTGTGGCAACGGGCGACGTGGCGGGCGAGGAGAGACCTCCACACGGTGGCTATGCGGTAACAGTGCTAGTTCTACAAATACATCTTCGTGATGGACATTTTTGCAAATACGTGCTGAAAAGGTGTTGTATGTGCCAAAAATTCCATACCAACAAATAATTATACCCCTATTTTTCTTCTTCTTCCTGAAAAAGAAAATGATTGTTTTTAATTTTGTTTATAGAGAAATGAGTGGGTTTGTTGATGGTGGGGCCTATTGGCTACCCTTCCCCCCTTGGAAAAGCACCCCCCTTAACTTATTCCCCAAGGAGCATATATATAATTTGACATATAATTGTTTAATGTTTACCAGCTAATTAAAGCGACCACATGTTTGATGTTTCATTCATCAGAATATAGTTGGGGTTTTGTACGGCTGATTTGAACAATAGTATATATATATATCTCTCTATTTATATATATATATATATGTGGTGTCTTCACATCATATATGCTCTAGCTAGGCACCAATACACGAGCAGCATGGTACATCGTTTACGTGACACTTGCGACTCCTGTCCATCGATCTCTCTTAATACGCCATGCATGTTACCCCTCTCTCCTCTCTCCTCTCTCCTCTCTCCTTGGTGAGCTTTCACCCAAACAAGAGTAGACGAAAGTTAGCAAAGTTGCACGAATTCTTGCTCAATTTGCTAGGCAACTGGGACATCGCGCAGTTCGTCACGCACATGCACACCCTCGAGTTCATTTCTGATGTAATCCGTGATGACAGCAACAGTGCAACACCAACACGAATGAGGATAATCTGCATGCATGACATGTGTGCAGTTGGCCACAGGTCACGTCTCAGTCCAGTTGATTTTGGACTATTTCTTTTATTAATTTTTCAAAAAAATTAACATAATCTTTTAATCCTAACAACTATTACCCTGTCGGCTCAAGGCCCAACTCCGCCTCTGCGTGCGTGCGACATCACCGGTCAAAGGCGCGCGCACGGGTACGGTGTGAATCCTCACCCTGTCCAATCTTTGAAAGACCAGCCTTACCCTCGCGCACGTCGCATGCACAGAAGCTGAGCTTAGGAAAGTTTGCCCGGTCTCGGAGCTTCACCATCCTGCATTCCTGTTTCTCTCATCTTCCAGGTCTTACATGAAGATTAAATTATGTTACCACTACGATCATTTTGCACGAGTGACCGCACGCACAATTGTCATGTTCCTTGGTTATTCCATGCTCTGGTCAAGTAGTAGATGTTTACGAGCCATGTGTTCACATATGGAGATAACAAAAAAGGTCACAACTCACAACTAACCTGGATGGTCACATCATAGTATGGCATATCTAGGTAGAGCCATGTGTGTCACATATACATGGAGATGATAAAGGTCACGACTAACCTAGAGAAAAGTGGATGGTCACATCATAGTATGGCATCTGTAAGTAGAGCCATGTGTGTCACGTATATATGGAGATGATAAAAGGTCACAACTCACAACTAAACTAGAGAAAAATGGTCGCATCATAGTATGGCATATCTGTAAGTAGAGCCATGTGTGTCACATATATATGGAGGTGCTAAAAGGTCACAACTCACAACTAACCTAGAGAAAAATGGATGGTCTCGCATCATACTATGGCATATCTGTATATGGGTGATATGCTAAAATAGTTAGACCAAAGATATGTGCATGCTGAATTCGCTTGAGCACAAAAGAGTCAAAGCCTCAAAGGACACATATACTGCAGCATCATGGTCGGGAATAGTACAGGAGTACATCAAGTTGAATAGGCAAACGATTAACATTTTTGTAACCTTATTTTTTTCGTAGTCTGGAGATTAAATATTACAAACGTACAGGGGTACAGACTGTCCTGTTTGACCGCAAAAAAAGTTATTTACTCAATTCTTTTTTAACAAGAATTTATTGATTTAATTCAATGCATTAGAAAGTACATTCACCTTAAGTCGACACAAGAAGACATGCAAATGCAGTGTATATCTTCCTGGCTTCATATCAATGTATCTAGACGAGTAATAGAATAAATGGAAGGAAATAATAAGCGATGAATTAACACCAAGAATTAATTAGATACACCGTATATATGCACATACATTTTTCGCCAACACTGGTAAGTATAATATTTAATTGAAAGTGTGAAATGAAGATGATATTATATATAGCAGGGTGAATCATCCAGCTAGCACAATTGGTATATATATATATATATATATATATATATATATATATATATGATCTCGATTTAATTTCTTCAACAACAAAAAAAGATCGGTCTGTATTTCTTAATTAAGGAATGGATATGCATGGATGCATGTAACTTTGCAGTCTTCATTATGTTAATGCTTTTTTAAGACGTCATTATGTTAATGCTATACCGATATATTCGCTCGCGCATACAAGGGGATCATGTCTACTGCTAGTATCCGGGTATCATGGGTTTGCACGTGCAAACTTGGGGTTTAATATAACTAGCAGAGTGACTCGCGCTATATTGGTTTTAAAGTTTGTATAAATACTTGATAATATATTTACGTATTTTATAGACTATTTAGAATTTTAAGATATCATAAATATTGAAAATGATAATAGAAGTTTGAAAGAAATTACAACTTGAGAAACGTAACTGAAGTATATGTTTTGATTAAAGAAAATCATTAAGCACAATAAATTATTGGGGTTCTTAGAAACTAACCACTCTTCATCATGCTTAGATCATGTAGTTGCCCTTGCTCACGCATACACTGAGGCACCATAGGTGACATACCTTGAACTTATCTTTCCTCACACGTCGGCTACCCCCATCAAACCGTGTGGCTTCTATCTTTTCTCGCTGTCACAGTTTTTATGCTTCAACCTCCAACAGTTAACCCTTCCATTGCAATACTTTACCACATAATTATCTTCTACTTCTCCCTAGTTATTTCTTAATGCTAACCATTGCGACATCAATGCGCATACACATACAACCGTCGTAGATCCTAGCTGGGGACTTGTGTCACACTCTCTCTGGTGACCCGAGCATATTCTCTATGGCTACGTCATCTCTACTTCAAGTTTTTTGCTCCTCTGCCTCTGTACGCCCACACTTCTATTCGTACGGATGCATACATGTACATATGTATGCACGATGTTATGCATGCTCAACGTCCTCTTCTCCTGTGTCAGTCGTTCCTTTTCTTCGACGTTGGATAACTTAACGTTGTGGCTTCCTCACTAACCGTGGTAACCTCCCATCTTCGCTAATATCAGCATGTATGCTTTCATCTTTGTCTAACGATATGAAGAATCTTTTCGCCATCGCCGGCGACAACGTGCCCCTCACCAGTGATGGCATACTCCTAGCTACCCAATGGCCCCATATCTCCCATAGCCCTTCTTCAATGCAAAGCTTCATATCCTCTCTGCCAGAGCTCCCATCATCAAGCTTCTTTGGCCACTAGCTTATTCAACAATGCCGATGCTCACCAGTTGTCATCGCGCCCTTGGCTCCTTCAACACTGGACTTTCTCTTCAATGGCTCCAGCGATCATCTCCGTTGTCGTCGCCTTGACTCTCACTTCCCCATGGATTAATGTCTTCTTGCAGGATAGATCGATGACATTGTACTCTTTTGTGATCTCCTCTAACACCATTCGTGCTATCCTCTTTATAACTAATTTTTGCCGCATATAGCAAGTTTTGAAATGGTATTTGAAGTACTGACCACCGTGCGGTCGTATTTGCAAATTTAGCACCGTTGCCGCACGACCATCATGCGGGAGTGCTCCCCGCTCGCCACCCGTGCGGCAATGTCGGCACGTGCTGCTCCCCCGCGCGCCCACCGCCATGTCACCCCGTTGTCGTACGGTGGCCGTGCGACAACGCCCGCACGCCGCCATGGTCGTAGTTAGGGTTTAGTCTGTTTCTGAAATTAGGGTTTTACAACTTTTTGTATGAATTTTTAAATATAACAAATGAGTTTCAAAAATTATGAATTTTTTTGTGGAGCCTCCCGACACATTGTACTTGCATGTGTAAATTTTCCATAATTTTATTCCTTTAGAATTTTTCTTGTAATTTCATATAAATGTATTGTTTATGCAATTTGCAAATGTAGAAATTGAGCTCCAAAAATTATGAATTCTATTTTGAAGGCTCGTCACACAGTGGACTTGAATGTGTACTGTTTGAACAATTTGATATGTGTTCTGGAATTGTAAAATTTTGGATTTAGGTCGCAAAAGTTTGGATTTTATGTTTCAAAAATTAGGGTTTCATGATTTCATATGACTTGGAATGTATGGAAAAAAAGCTATATTTGCAACTCCATTGGACATGTTGATATACAATATGGCGCAGGAGTACACACATAATAACCAAGATACATGTACAAATATAGAAAAACAAAATTATGAATACAAATATACCCAAACATAATGGCATAACACGGGATATACCAAAGTCTAGATAAGCTTGTGCATAAACCGGGATGAAGGAGGACGTGATATTATCACATATAGCCCGATGAAATAGGACACTTTTTGTTCATTTAGCAGTCTAATGTGGATGACATTATTTAATATTGTACTGTACCACAGGCTAGATAAGCTTGTGCATGAACCAACTGAGAGAAATGTGTGGCATGCAGATCATATAACGATGTATCCACTACTACAAAACAGGTTATAGAAGACGTCTCATCACATATGGTTCCTTTGGAACCGTCTGTGATAACATAATCACACACGGTTATCTTGGAACCGTCTGTGACATGTAACTATCACAGACGGTTTCTAAATACAACCGTCTGTGATACTTCACGGACGGTTCTAAACAAGAACTGTCTGTGATAATCTAAGTCATCAAGATGGTTCTTGTTAAGAACCATCTGTGATAACTTAGATTATCACAGACGGTTCTGTTATGGAACTGTCTGTTATGACTTATCACAGACAATTCCATAATAGAACCGTCTGTGATATCCCTTTATTCAAGAGGGAATCGATACGGTTTGTGCACCCTTACTTGTCACTCTGCGTTACTCTCGCCCCTTCACCTCCCCAGTGTCTTAGCCCGCTCGTTCGCCTCCGACCTGCTCCCCGACGCCGACCTGCTGCCCGACCGACGACGAGTCGACGACCCCCTCTCTCCCCGACCCCGACGCCCCTGCCGCTCCCCGCCTCCCCAACGCCCCTTCTTCCCGACCTCAACACCGCTCGGCCTCCTCCTCCCCCTTCCTCCCCCGAAGCCACCTCCCAAGGTACGTCTCCGCCATCCGAATCCACCGCCCAGGTATGTCTCCGCTCCTCGCGCTAGTAAACCCTATCTCGACTGACTTATCACACAACCGCATGCTTATTCCAATTCAAACACATATACCGGTAAACCTATTTCTTGCATTACTTAGTAGCTAGCTCTGGTAGCCCTGATCTATGTCTAAAAAACAGATGCCTATTCTTTGCTTCACGCTACTACTTTATCACGTGCTTGTATACTTGCCTATGAGCTCTATTATACCTATCAAATGTCTATTCTTTCTTATACATGGCTATCTGTGAATAAATCCTTGTAAACATCTATCCAAACATGCTTCTCCTTATACTCCGGCTAGCTCTGCTATTCCTGGCTGACCTCTAAGGCCACAGGTGAATCGACAAACTATGTCCTTTGCATTTTTTGTGCAATGTCATATATTTTCTTTACTACATATCTTATATTTAAGTTCAATGGGTAACTTCTATTTGTTTATGTAATTAATGTGTTTACAAGGCAACTTTAGTTAATTGGTTGGATAACTTCTATTTTTTCTGTATCAATTCTTGTTGCGGGATATATGGGACACCTTTGTGTGGATGAAGACGCCGACCGAATTTCTTCCACGAGCCGGGCCACTTCGTCGTGGGCTTCGACGACTTATTCGATCTATTCAACCTCACCACCGTCGACGCCTCACTTCTACCATGCTGGGCACTGTAAGTGTGTACAATCAAGTTCTACACTCACGTAATACCGATACATATCACAACTCATTGCTTATGTATAGATACATGATGAAAAATGTCCGTCGATGGAAAGAACCGGTGGGTTTCCTCGACTCACACGTGATCTCTGAGCAAACCATCAACCAAGACGCATCCTACGTCGTGAAATACATAACAACGGGATTGCTTGCTCAGGACGACAAGGACTACATAATAGTGCCCTACAACCAGAAGTAAGTGCTTCACTACTTGCTATACAAATTTCATTTGTACTTTATACGCATCACGGACTTAGGTTTATGACTATAGCGACGACATACATGAGTAGGTTCCACTGGATCCTTTTAGTCATTATACCAAAGAGGAACAAGGTAATATACCTTGATTCCCTGCTCAACAAAAACCACGACTTCCCCTTGTGAAAGGAATACTCGATAGGTATGCTCATTTCTTCCATACATAACTCTATTGTAGTCTTCCTTCTTTTCAAATGGCCGAGGATAACTTTTTGGAATCATGCAGGTCGTTCATCACCTATGTTGCCGAGGGAGGGCCATACAATGGATTGAGTGCCACACTGCAACATAGGACGCGATTTTTGGTACGCGCTATAACACAATAATCATATATCACACTTCATAATAATGCGTCTCGAACTGACTGTACCTATATATGTAATTCTATTTTTTTAGTGCCGCCAGCAAAAACAAGATCACCTACGTGCATTCTACGTTTGCCATCATATGCAGCAAATGATGAGTGCTAAGATGAAGGATCTCGAGGTTTGTCAATCTCACAATAATTATTTCCTAATTATAAATTTAAATATATATATGCTTACTACTTTACTTCTGCTAGCGACAGGGCTTGAACATAGATTTAGATGCACCCGTTATGAAAGAGGTCTCGGAGGTTCGAGGGGCGCTCTGCGCCATCATCAAGACGGAGATTGTTAACGCCGACGAAGAGTTTCACTCCATCGACACGTTGAACGACTTTGAAACTATTGATTCAATTGTAATTGATCACTTTGAGTAGTTGTAATTCAATTGTAAATCTAGCGACAATACTTGAACATAATATTTTGTAATTGATTTTCAGTTTTAAATGATCACTTTGAGTTGTCAACAATTGATTCATCTGTGATGTATCTATTTTTTGCTTGCTAGTTTTCAGAGGGCATGGTTAGCAATTCCTAAGGCTAGCCGAATATTTAAAAAAATAGGTATAAAGAACTATCACAGACGGTTTTTGGTTGGAACCGTCTGGAAATGGTACTATCACAGACGATTTTAACAAAAATCGTCAGTGAAGAGCCGCTATCACAGACGGTTTCAACCAAGAACCTTTTGTAACACATAGTATATCACATACGGTACTATTTACTAACCGTCTGTGATATCCTACATATCACAGACGGTTAGTAAATAGAACTATTTGTGATATTGGCCCTTCACAGATGGTTCGTAGTTGAAACCGTCTGTGATAGTGGCCCTTCACAAACGGTTTCAACTAAAAACCGTCTGTGTTGAGCCTTATCACAAACGGTTCAAAAATCGTATGTGGTAACCAACTGTTATCACAGATATAAAAATTCAGACGGTTGAAAAACCGTCTGTGATGACGGTTCTGAACCATCTGTGATGTACTTTTGTGTAGTAGTGATCATAACCTCCGACTCATGCACGTTTTGAAGGCTACGGAACATCGTTATATGATCTTCACGCCACACATTTCCTCCAATTGGTTCATGTACAAGCTTACCTAGCATGTGGAACAATACAGTATTAAAGCATATCATCCACAATAGACTGCTAAATTAACAAAGAGTGTCCTATAGCATTAAAAAAAAGGTGTCTGCAACTAGTCTTCGCGGCAATCTCTTTTCTTGGTGAGCTCACTTCATCACATAGTAGCACCTTCAATGCATGTTGATTGGTGTTTGTAGTCTTTTAAAGCTAGTAGCACCTTCGTTGTCTTCCGACATTCCACGTTTTCTAGACATATTGCTTTCTCTACTGGAATACTTGTCTCTGGGATGTTATTTAACAATGTGTGCAACTAGTCTCCGCGGTGCCATTGCGAGTGCCCCTTGTCTCGTGGCTGCCCATGGTGGTGGCGAGTGTTGAAGTCGTCCATGTCCTGCGATTCCATGATGTTTGTGGATCGTACAGTAAGAAACATAACAAAGATGTAAATTGTATATAACTCACGTATTCGATACAGAGTGCGCTTGGTTGGCCGGATACGCTACGACGTCGGCCGGTCTCGGTGGAAGGAGCCTTTCCCTTATCGCGAGACTCTCCACATCGGGTTGGTACGTCGAAGCCGTCCATATCCTACGATTCCATGATGTAAGTTCACCGTGCAGTCAAAAACGTGACAACGATGTAAATTATTCATAACTCATGTCATCGATATGGATTACGCCCAGGCGACCGGATACGCTATGGCGGCCGGGCTTAGCCGCATGAGCCTTTCCCTTCCCCTTGTTGCGAGACTCTCCATGTCGGGCTGGTATGTCGAAGTCGTACATGTCCCACGATTCCATGATGTAAGTGCACCATATAATCAAAAATGTAACAACGATGTAAATTCTTCATAACTCACGTTGTTGATATGGATTACGATTGGGCAAGTCCTGGGCTCCTTCGGTGCCTCCTCAACAAGGTCTGGCACGTAAGGTTTCCACAGCACGAAGGTCTCGACTAGCATCGAGTAGTTCAGCATGTACTTCTATTGGATGAACGCCCTGTCATACATCACCGGGCCGTCGATCCACTGGAAGAAGTGGCAGCTCATCTCAGGCTGCCATTACATGGGGTTAAAGTTAAAAATTTATGGAAATCAATGTAGGAAGAGGAAAATCAATGTGTGCGAAAGAAATGCTTATGAGGTGGTGCCCGCACATGTAGTACGCCCGGGCGAAGGTGTCTGGGTGTGTGGATTGAATGATTTTTGCCGGCTCACCATACACATACTGTAGGACTGAAAACTATGGTGGCACCAGAGCATCTTTCATTGAATAATCTGGGTATTCTATATGTTTGGCCTTCTACGCATGCCACTTGCACTTCTGCAGCATCTTCACGTAGAAGTTTACCGATGAGTCTAATATATCTGAGTATCGTAGAAGTTTCATTGTACATCACAAAACAAGGTGGATAATACATTAAATTACGATACTGAATGACGACTAGACGAGCTCGGTCTGTTGGGACAATCCTTCATTGAGTGCTTAGGGGTCTTGCATATCCTGCACTTGATTGTGCGTCTAATACTGGTACGTTGGCTGGCGTCCATGTCATTCTGGAAGCACTGCGTCTGCCGTCGCTCCTTCTCTATTCTCTTCAAGTCCCTGTTGGGACTCCATTGCACCATGTCCGGCCAAAGATCAATGTAGTTCATTTTCAAGCCGTACGAGTGGAACTCTCCACTCCATGTACCGAAAAGGTGCTGCATGTCGTAGTACTCAGAGATGTACGACGTAGACATTTGTCTTATTTGCGCACACGCTTTTTACACATGCGAGCATGGTTTGTGGAGGAGCTTCGGCTTGTTGCAGGTGCATATTGCCACATCACCCAGGGTGCATGACTTTTTCCTTTCCCCCCTAGCATGACTGTTGATGTATTTCTGCTGATGCCTGATCTCGTACTTCCACCTGAGGCCATCAATCACCCGGATGTCATACATTCAGGCCTTCTCCATCTTCCGATCCATGTGCCTCTGCATGGTCTCGACCACTGCTTGCCTTCCTCCATCTGTCGCTTGGCTGCGGTGGCTCTATTGACGAAATAACCAACCGTGCGAGTCCATGTCTCCTGGATGATCGCAGTGATATGGAGGCACCACACACCTTTGAGAACGTTGCTGTAGACCTCGGACATGTTGGTCGTCATAATCCCGTACCTCACACCGTTTGTGTATTAGAGGAGGGACTATTTCTTCAATTCTGGAGCGTGGTCATTAATCCACTCCGAGAAGCTTATGGGTTGCTCTCCCTCCAGGGTGGACTCCCTTGTATGCCTCGTAGTACGGTGTTTCAGGTCTCACCAAATGGAGTCAAACTTCCACCTCTAGTTCTGCAGACACAATGCATTGAACGTCTTCATAACCTCTTGACTGCGGAACCGCGTGAAAAGTTTGATGCAAGATGCCTCATGCATCACCTGAATTGCACATCGTTCCACTGGTGAGATAGATCTTTCCTACGCTGCATGGTGTTGATGGTCGCCAACAACCCAGCATTGCGGTCCGTGATTAGGCAGGTGTTGGGTTGGTCTCCCACCACCGCCTTCTTCACGTTCACCAGGAACCACAACCAGCTGGATGTGTTCTCGCTCTCCACAATGACAAATGCTACCGGGAGAAGCTGGTCATTCGCGTCGGCCTCCACCGCGGTGAGGATGGTTCCCTTGTACCTCCCTGTGAGGAAAGTTTCATCCATCCTTAGCACGGACGATAGAACTGGAAGCCCCGATGGCCTGAGCGAAAGCCCAGAATAGCCAGTCCAGTATGAAGCCGTTGGGCCCATTCTCAGCATCTTCATGGACAATCTTATTTATGTACGTGCTGGGGTTTGATTAGCAATCTGGTGAAGCAATCTCGTCACAAAGTTTGTACGCCTCTTCGTATGTCCCGTACATGGACTCGGTGACCCTTTGCTTGACGATTTAATTTATAATGCTTAACCTTTCCATTGGTCCTAGCATTACAAATAAAATTTCCCCGCTATCGGTGTATATGTATTTCCCAGAACTGCAGTACACATACACCTTCCACAAAAATAGCATCAATTCTATACACAAGGTATTACATTACTGAAAAATTCAAAATTTACATATGTTCCACATACACCAAGATTTCATACAAAAGTTAAGTCTGCAGCGGAAAAACACTTGCCAATAGATGACAGGAACAAAAGCCAACCGACTGTCCTTACCCACAAAGCAACCGACCGGAAACGTCCAAGCTTAGTCATCGAGAATGTAGTCAGCCTCACACTCGTGAACCCATTGGGGGTCAACCTCCTCTGCAGCAAATAGATAATGCAGTTGAGCACAAAAACGTACTCGCAAGACTTACAATAAACAAACCTATACATAGCTACATGCAAGCTTAATTCAATAGAGATGGCCTTATAGTTTATTTTCAGCGTAAATCCACATTTAATTTGCAATAATGTCATAGATTGAAGGCAACTTGTTAAAGCAATTTTCAATTGTTCAAATATCAGTGAGATAGCAATTATAAGCATAATTAACATCCTAGAGGTGACCTCCCACGACCACCACATCAATAGCACGAATTACCCATTCGTACCACCCATTCCCAAGTTTTATCAAAATGTTATAGTCTAACTCTTGAAAGACATCCCCAAGCGTGTCCATAACCAAGGACGTGACTATTCGAATAGTTCAAAACCTGCATGGGTGTACAACTTTACCCACATGTCAGACCGCTTTTTTGCCAAGCTGTAGAGCACACTTACTTAGGTATGCCGGTCATGCTAAGTCCTACGATATGTTTTCCAATATTGTGTATTAACTACGAGTCGCCCGTATGGATAGAAACCCATACGTTGTGTTGGGGTCACTGTAAAGCCTCACTCAACTACCCCTCGGGTAAAGCCTCCGACAACTAAAATGCCCCTCGGTGTGGAGAACCTACACGAATTCCTCCCAAAGACACCCAACACAGATCATTTCGTTTTTTATACAACACACACAACCTCCCGCGACTCGGAGCTAACACACGACAAAGTACTAAGTCAAGAGAGGTCCCATATCCCTCTCATGTGGTTGCACACGAGAATGCCTGGTTCAGTGGGACAAGATGTTCGGTCCTTGTTGATTCGGGCACACAATCACACACCCGATAATCACACTATCATCCATATGCCCAAATCTAAATCCTTCTTGTTTGCATTTTTAGTTTTTCCAAATATGATACATACATGAGTACCCTGACTTAATTAATTAAAGTGATGTTGCACTTGACTATCGCCGAAGCGATGATCCCCATACTACCATTCTAAGCATGGCTAAGCGATAACAACTCCTATACTAAATATAAAATAACTAGAGACCATCCAGAGAGATCTAAATCATAACAGATATAAACTTGGGCTCAGTGGTAAATGATGGTTATTTACGTACAGTTCAATTAACTATTCAGGTAAACTATCGCGAACTGAAAAATAACATGCCAACATAGCATGCATACATACAATTAAAATTAAAATACTAGCATGCACAATTAATGGGATCAACGTGCATCAAAGGAGAAGTGCTTGCCTTGATGTAGATAATCTTCTTGTTGCTGAGAATCACTCTCGTAAGTTCCTGAATTGTCGAAATCTATCGATCAAGCAAAACAACGAATAAGAACAAATAACACCAAAATAACTAAAACTCAACTCCATCCAATCATGCATACATAGTAGTAGAGTAAGATTTTACAAGGATTTCAGGTGAAAATTTTAGTCCAAAATGAATTTATTTGGATTTTCTAGGTATTTAACAAGTTAAATGCATGATTACGTAAATAAATTAAATACCACAATTTTCTAAAATAGTAACATGAATCAAACTTATACCAAGTTAAATTCTAGGAGAAACGAGAATTAACATAATTAATTTCACTCAATTTGGAGTTAAGACGAAATACTTATGAATTTTTTAATTTTAAACCATTTTCTAATGTAAAAACAATTCCTTTTAGCTATTATCTTAATTCCACATTTTTTCTGGAACAAAAGCGTACTTGAAACTTATTCGAGTAAAAAGTAAACTAAAAATTCAAACCAGCAAAATTGGTTTCATTGAATTTGGAGCTAATTTGAATTAGTTATGAATTTTCTAAATTAAATGATTTTTCAGTGTAAATGTTATTAGTTTCAGAATTTCAAAAAGTATTAACTTCCTTTTTCTACCGACGCTTAGCCGACCCACGGTCACTGACCAGTGGGACCGAGGTGAGGGCGTTAATTGGGTCAGCCTTGACTCAGACCTGGCCGAGGTGACGTCGATGGCGTATTCTCGAAATACGTCTTCCATTTTATAAAATGTAACTTCGATTTAAGCCTAAAAGAAATACGCTTCCGCAAACTAGAGAACGTACTTCTCAATTTTGTTCAAACACCTAACCGTTCGGCGGCTCACCGGAGCTCCCGTACACGAGGGCGCGGCCGTGCAGTGGATTTGGCGAAGTAGAGACACTCTGGGCTCGTGGAGTGGTACCTCCAGGTGCACACGGACCTCACGAAGCTGGTGACAGCGACGCGGGTCCTTGAGGATGCCGGTGGTGAGCTGGTGACTACCGGACGCGGAGGCGAGAACATGGCTCCCGTGGAGAAGGTGCTACGAGCTTCTAGAAGACTCAGGAAGGTGCGCCTCAGAATCGTCTTGACTCTGTAGCGTCCCGTTTTTCGGAGTTTTTGAAAAATTTCAAAAGAGAACCATTTGCTTCTATTCGCCAAAAGCTTAATTTGAAATTTCAGAATCCATTTGCAGTTTAGAATGAATTAATCAAACTTCAATTAAATTAAAGTTGGTTTAATTGAGTTTTCTGGAATTTAAAATCAAAATTATTATTTTAAGAATTTTCTTGGATTTATTGGATTTTAAAAAGGGTTTTTCCTTTTTCCCGAAATGAAAAATTAATTTATTTGCAAAAGAAAAAGAAAATTTAAAGTTAAAAGTATTTTTATTAAGTCTATAATAATTCAAGGAATTTCTGTGAATTTTTATAGAATTTTTGGAGTCTATTTGCTATTTTCTAAATTTCCTTTTGATTTATTTGAATTTCAAAAATCAAAAATGTATTTTAAATCCTTTTCTTGTGCTTGGGCGAATCCTTCGCCCATCATCGCTTCGGCTCCGCCTTTGCCTCCGCGGCCGCCTCGCTCCGTGGCCGCTCCATGCGCGCCTCGCTCCGCCGTCGGATCTTCATCCGAGCGCCCTCGCTTCGCTGCGTCGCCCCTTCTTCTGGCCGTTGGATCGCGATCCGACGCCATCGCGTTCGCTCGCGCCCTCCGTCTTCCCACCGTCCGTCGAAATCGGACGGCGACCGCTCGTCTCCCACCTCGGTCGCGCGTTTTCTCTCTCTTATCCACCGTCCGATCGAAATCGGACGGCCTTCCGTCGCCGCGCCTCCTCGCTCCCACCGTCCGTCGAAATCGGACGGCGCCGTCGTCATCTCCCGCCACGCCGTCTCCTCTCTCTCCCACGCCCGCGCCGCCCGAATCTCGCCACGCCGCGCCGTCCGTCCGCCTCCCGTCGCGTCGCGGCCGTGCCGTCTGTCCCCCTCCTCCCGCGCCGCCACTCCGCCGCTCCGCCGCGCTTGTGGCCTCGCCTTTAAATAGCCGCCGTTTTCCCTCTCCCTCTCTCCTTCCTCCTCTCGGTCGCTTTCGCCCGCGCCGTTCATCTTCTCCTCCGCCTCATGCGCTCCTCTTCTCCTCCGCTTGCCGTCGCTGCCCTGTTCCCAGCGTCGCCGCCGTTTCTGACTCGGCCAAGGCGTCCGTCTCTCTCTCTCTCTCTTTTCTCTCTCGATCATGGGGCGAGCCCACGTGGCCACCCACGTGGCGCCACGTCGGCCCACGTAGCGGGTTTTGCCGCGTGGTCTGCTGCGTCGCGATTACATAGCGCCCGACGTCAAAGTCGGATTTTCAATAGAAAAATAATTCGAAAATCCGAAAAACCCTAATTCTATCATTTCATGTGATTTGAAACTTCTTTTAGCCAGTAACTTTCACATCAGAACTCCGATTTGGGTGATCCAAATTTCTAAATTTATATAAATTCATCCTCTTTCATTTGGTACTGGTTTTGTAATTTTTGAAGTTCATTTGGTGCTATTTTATTTATTTGTTGCTATTCTCGCACGTGTAGATTCCGGCGTTTCGGAAGATTTCTTCGACCCGACGATCAAGACCCTCTCCTCGTCAACGAAGGCAAGTCGTAGGCCTTTGACCATGTTGAACCCATTTTACAAATGTATATTGTATTAAATTATCATGCATGGCTAGTTTTATTAAAAATAGTTTTGGGAGTAGATAATTACCAAATTGCCATTATGCCTCCTTGATGAATTGAAAATGAAATGTCTCCTTGAATGACATATATCCTTGGACACCTTAGGATGGTTAATACTAGTTGGACATGATTGTATACCAACTTGGGAGCGTAATATTGCTTAGACATGCTTTAGTTACATGAGACTTTCGATCACATGTTCTTGATTAATGAAATTTGACTAATGGAACTATGGAATAGTGGTGTGACGCCACTTTTATTAAAAGATGTTGTGCCATGGCAGGGATTGCCATTTGGTCGGGAATGAACAAAAATGATTTATGCTCGGGCTTGAGGTAGGAAGCTAGAGTGGGTGCGTAATGCACATTGGGTTGTGGTAGACTTGTCTGAGCAGCCAACTAAGGACTTAACTTTGCAAGTCATTGATCCAGGTCACCTCGTGCAACCATAAGTCCGGTATGGGACGGACCTAGCCAATTAATTAGGAAAGTTTTGAGTCGGTTCTTGTGGTGTTTATTGGCGCAAGAGGGGCTGTGATGGCGAAACCTTAGCGAGTAACCGAGGCAAAATGGAACTTTGTAAAAGCCTTGTCACGTGCTCTAGACTACTCACCTAAGGAAGTGGCGGTGGTATCGACGGATGCCAAACAAACTAGAGAATTCGTGTCTTGTGGGTAAAGTGTACAACCTCTGCAGAGTGTCAAAATCTATTCGAATAGCCGTGTCCCGATTCACGGACATGCACAGTGATTTCGCGCAAAGGTAGTATTTTCAAAAATGTGGTTTGGTTCGATAGAAGCGTTTGGTTGGAATGGTTGGGAAGTGAGCGGGATGTTCCTTTGTTTGATTCAAAAGAACTTGGTTATCTATGTATTATTCTTTTAAAATCACGCTTTGCAATCTAATTATTGTATCTCTTTATTAAACTTGCTTTACGCAAATTAACCATAAAGCCATCCTTACTTAAGCTTTGGCATGAATACTAAGTGCATACATTTCTCTCGACTTCTTTGAGTACTTTATGTACTCACGGCTTTATGCCCTTTGTTGATCGGTCCCATGAGAAGAATCGGGATAGGTTGAGTTCTACGAAGAAGGCTACTTTGAAGACTTGGCGCTAGGTCACGTCCTCCACTCGATTGCACGTGGGCATGTCGATTGGGCTCCACGTATTTTGAGATTTCCATTGCGGATACTCTGTTGTTGCTAAGCCACGTGAGGCGACTTTTGTAGAACCTTGACCATAAGGTCTTTCTTTGTTTTAATTAATATTACTTTATGCCTTCATTAGTTCGTTGTTGAATGGTTATGATTACATCATTGTTGCAAGCTGTGCAAGCTAGCTACGATCATGGGACTAGCTTGGTATGCACAGAGGGTCTCGGGGTTGTGTGACACCCGGGTCCGACGGAGATGGTATCGAGCCATATCGGTATGGGGCGTAACCTTTAGTTAGATTAGTCGTCTTAGTCAAAAATTCAAAATATATTTTCTAAATCAAACCAAGCAATTAACTTGACTAGATATTCTTCTCTCATCTTATTCTGTTCTTTCTTACCTTGTTCTATTCTTTTCTTATCATCTTACCCTCTTATATCTTTCTTGAGTTCTTTCATCTTATCTTTTCTGGAACTTGGTTTTCAAATTTAAATTGACTCCCTCATCTCTGGATTATCCCTAGGATCGAGCCCTTCAAGATCAAGCAATGAAAGCTTTGGAAGCTCAAGATCCGCAGTCTGTTCCAAGTTGACCCTCCGTAAAGATTAGATTGGTAGCTGCCCTCCCTAGTTTTATAGTCGTTTAGTCTGCGTAATAGTGCTTTTGTGCTTAAGTGTCCCTTTCTTGTTTGCTTCCTGATAGCTTTCCGGCTATCCGTTCGTTGGGTAAAACCAATTTTGTCCGCATTAGGTTGATCCATCTATCTCCCTTGTTCCTCGCTCATCTCCGTGCTTTCCCTCTCATCTAAATTGCTTTCTTCCTCTCGTCTATTAAACCGGTGGAGCTTTGTCGCGAGATGGTTCGGACATAACTCCATAAGCGAGGATGAGACTCCAAGCGCCGATGCCCGTCTTCGAGCCGCCGGTCAGATCCGGGTTTGAGTCAGTTCATGGCGCCAGACGCACTGATGAGCTCTATGATGCGAGAATATGACTCGGATGATGAATCGTGAGAACCGCACTTCTTGCCCTTCTCGCAATGATGAATCGAGCAGTCAAGCGGTGCCGCCACGCCCTTTGCTCCACCCCCGTGTTTCCTCGGTCTAGGTGGCGAGTTTCTAAGGACCCATCCGCCCACTTTCTCTAGCTCCTCGGAGCCATTGGGCCAGAATGATTGGTTACGTTCCATGGAAAAAACTCGCTATCACCGTTGTGATGATCGCGAGAAGGTTACGTATGCCACTCACCACCTTGAAGGTACCGCTGCGAGAATGGTGGGAGAACTATTGTGCCGCCCATGGAAACCATGAGAGTATCACTTGGGCGAGTTTTGGGAGCTTTCCGCCACTCCCATATCCCCGATGGAAAGGTGGAAATGAAGAAGAATGAGTTAGTGAGTTGCGGCAAGGCAACATGTCGGTGAGTGAATATCTTAATAGGTTCACTCGGTTGTCCGTTATGCCCGGAGGACGTTGCCACAGATGATGCCCGCGAAGCGCTTCAAGAGAGGACTCAACCCGGTTTGAAGGTGCAAGTCATTGGGAATGATTATGCAGATTTCCGGCACTGGTGAACAAGGCCATGCTCATCGAGAATCCGCCGTGAACTTGAAGAATCCCGAAGAGAAAGATGATGCGACCGGTGCCCATCGGTCTCACTCCCAGTCGAATGAATGTGCCTCCTCTGCCGTGTTGCTCCACTGTCACATTGAGTCCCCATGCGACACCTCGCCCGGCAATTCCGGTGACCGCGGCTTCAGCGGCTCCGGCAACGGCCACCAAGGAATGGCAACCTGCGGCCGGGATCACTGCTTTAAGTGCCATCGGTGGGGCACCGCCATGATTGCGCCGCGAGAGCAAGGCCCTTCTCCTGTTCGTTTCAACATGGGAGCCACTCCGACCAGACCCCACTCCGAGTCGCACGTGGAGCCCTCAAACTCCAATCGCACGGTCAAGACTCCTCGGCCTTTTGGAAGAGGTCGTGTGAACCACACCACCGTGGAGGAAGCCCGACGCCGGGATGTCGTCTTTGGGTAAGTTTCTTATCAATTCAAAGACTTTGCCACTGTTTTGTTTGATTACGGAGCTTCGCATTCGTTTGTTTCTGGAGTTTTTTGAAAGGCACCAGTTGGAAGTTTTGCCCCTTAAAAGTGTTTTGTTGGTTCAGATCTCGGTTCGAATTGAGTACGAACCAAGGTTGCCCTAAGGTTAAAGTGACCATAGAAGGGTAGAATTCCTTGCTAATCTCATCATCATAGACACCAAGTCTCTTGATGTGATTTTAGGAATGGATTGGCTTGCCAATCACCAAGCCCTCTTGGATTGTGGTGGTAGAAGCATCACTTTGGTCGATCCGGATGGAACCAAGGTAAAGTTTGAAGCCTCCCTGAGAAGCTAGCCGGATCTTTAGTCTGCAGTGCGGTGTTGTATCTATGGAAGAAGTGCCGTGGTCGAGAGTTCCCAAATGTCTTTCTGATGACCTACGGAATGCCGCTGCATCGAGACTTGGAGTTTGTCATCAATCTTGTTCCGAACTGCACCTATTTTCAAGAGACCCTCTGATTGCTGTCAATGATTTGGTTGAGTGAAGAAGCAAATTGAAGAAATGCAAGAGAAATGTTTTGTCCGCCAAGTTCTTCACCTTGGGAGCCCAGTGATCTTTGTTGCAAGAAGGATGGCACCCAACGGATGTGTGTGGATTACAGCCCTCAATGAGGTCACCATCAAGAACAAGTACCCTCTGCCCGGGATCGATGATTTGTTTGACCGGTTGAAAGGAGCCTGTGTTCTCCAAAATAGACTTGAGGTCGAGGATACCACCAGCTAAAGATTCGTCCAGAAGACATCCCCAAGACAGCTTTCTCAACCCGGTATGGACTGTATGAGTTCACGGTCATGTCTTTTGGATTGACCAATGCCCCTGCTTACTTTATGAATTTGATGAATAAAGTGTTCATGGAGTATTTGGACAAGTTCGTCATTGTCTTCATTGACGATATTTTGGTGTATTCCAAGAGTGAAGAAGAGCATGAAGAGCACCTCCGTTTGGTCTGAATAAGCTTAGAGATCATCGACTCTATGCTAAATTCAGCAAGTGTGAGTTTTGGATGAAAGAAGTTACTTTCTTGGGTCATGTCATGTCTGCAGAAGGAGTATCTGTTAACCCCAGCAAGGTTAAGGATGTGCTTAATTGGGAGTCACCCAAGTCGGTGCCTCAGGTCAGAAGTTTTCTTGGAATGGCAGGATACTATCGTCGATTCATAGAAGGATTCTCCAAGATAGCAAGACCCCTCACTCAGCTGTTGAAGAAAGAAAAGAAATTTGCTTGGACAACCGATTGTGAGCAAAGTTTTCAAGAGTTGAAGAAGCGTTTGACCACGACTCGGTGTTGATTTTGCGGATGTCCTAAGGATTTTGAGATTTTCGTGATGCATCCCGGCAAGGACTTGGTTGTGTCCTGATGCAAGAAAGGAAGGTAGTAGCTTATGCTTCCCGACAATTGAGGCCTCATGAAGTGAATTACCCCACTCATGACTTGGAGTTAGCTGCCGTAGTGCATGCTTTAAAGATATGGCGTCATTACCTTATTGGTAATCGCTGTGAAGTCTATCTGGACCATAAGAGCTTGAAGTACATTTTCACTCAGTGATCTTAATATGAGGCAAAGAAGGTGGTTAGAGTTGATCAAGGATTATGATATTGGAATCCATTACCACCGAGCAAAGCTAATGTTGTGGCGTATGCCTTGAGTAGAAAAGTCTCTTGCAATACCACATCAATCAAGGAAAGTCACCACCCTTCATGAAGAGTTCTGAAGCTCAAGTTAGAGTTGGTTGAAGAAGGTTACCTAGCTGCCTAAGTTCAACCCACTTTGCGAATCGGATCAAGGAAGCTCAAATTGAAGATGCCAATATTAAGGAAATTAAGAGCAACATGAAGAAGGGTAAAGCCACGAGATTTTCGAAAGATGAGCAAGGCACCATTTGGTTTGACAAGCGGATCTGTGTTCCAGATCGAAAGAGCTTAGCGGTGATACTCAAGGAAGCCCATGAAACTTTGTACTCCATTCACCCTGGAAGCACAAAGATGTACCAAGACCTTAAGGGAATGTATTGGTGGCCTAGCATGAAGCGTGAGATTGCCGAGTATGTAGCTCGGTGTGATGTCCATCGTGAGTTAAAGCCGAGCATCAAAGACTCTTTGGACTCTGCAACCCTTGAGAGTGCTGAATGGAAGTGGGAAGAAATTGGCATGGATTTTATCACCGGTTTGCCAAGGACAAGGTCGATATGATTCTATCCGGTAATTGTGGATCGTCTAACCAAAGTTGCTCACTTTCTCCCGATCAAGACTACTTACTCGGTGACAGATGGCGAATTGTACATGGCAAAGATAGTGTGCCGCATAGAGTGCCAAGAAGATCGTGTCGGATCGAGGAACCCAGTTCACCTCAAGATTTTGGCGAAGTTGCACGGTGTTCAGGTACTAATCTAAATTTGATCTGACTTATCATCCCAGACGGATGGTCGAGACGAAAGAGTAAATCAAATTCTAGAAGATATGTTAAGGGCTTGTGCCTTAGCAAATCAGACGATTGGGATCAAATGCTACCTTATGCGAGTTTTCCTATAACAACGATTACAGTCAAGCCTCGGATGTCTCCATTTGAAGCTCTTTACTAAGAAAGTGCGAAACACGTTGTATTGGAATGAAGTAGGCGAAAGACAAGTGTTTGGGCGGATATTTTGGAAAAAGCCGAAGAGCAAGTTCGATCAATCGAGAGAAAGGTCAAAACAAGCCTGCACCGTGCGAAAGAGTTATCTCGATAACCGTCGTCGAGATCTAGCTTTTGCACTGGTGATCATGTGTACAAGGTATCGCCTCTCAAAGGATCGTCGTTTGAGTAAGTGGAAAGCTTGCACCAAGGTACATCGGACCTTTCCGATTCTAGCAGAAGAGGAGAAGTCACTTACCAGTTGGACCTCCCGCCTCAGCTGTCAGATGTGCATAATGTCTTCCACGTGTCACAGCTGAAGAAGTGTTTGCGTGTGCCCGAAGAGCAGATGCTAATAGAAGCAATTGCCCTGCAAGAAGACCTCACCTACAAGGAGCATCCCATCAAGATCTTGGAAGTAGCAGAGCGAGTGACAAGAAGCAAGACCATCCGTTTCTGCAAGGTCCAGTGGAGCAACCACACCGAAGAAAAAGCCACTTGGGAACGAGAAGATGACTTGAAGGCTGAGTTTCCCCACCTATTCTCTAGTCAGCCTGAATCTCGGGGTCGAGATTCCCTTTAAGAGGGGTAGGTTTGTAGCGTCCCATTTTTCGGAGTTTTTGAAAAATTTCAAAAGAGAACCATTTGCTTCTATTCGCCAAAAGCTTAATTTGAAATTTCAGAATCCATTTGCAGTTTAGAATGAATTAATCAAACTTCAATTAAATTAAAGTTGGTTTAATTGAGTTTTCTGGAATTTAAAATCAAAATTATTATTTTAAGAATTTTCTTGGATTTATTGGATTTTAAAAAAGGTTTTTCCTTTTTCCCGAAATGAAAAATTAATTTATTTGCAAAATAAAAAGAAAATTTAAAGTTAAAAGTATTTTTATTAAGTCTATAATAATTCAAGGAATTTCTGTGAATTTTTATAGAATTTTTGGAGTCTATTTGCTATTTTCTAAATTTCCTTTTGATTTATTTGAATTTCAAAAATCAAAAATGTATTTTAAATCCTTTTACTGTGTGTGGGCGAATCCTTCGCCCATCATCGCTTCCGACCCGCCGCCTCCGCGCCCGCTCGCGTAGCGCTCGCCCGCCGTAGTCGGATCTTCATCCGAGCGTCCTCGCTTGCGCGTCGCCCCTTCTTCTGGCCGTTGGATCGCGATCCGACGCCATCGCGTTCGCCGCGCCTCTCGTCTTCCCACCGTCCGTCGAAATCGGACGGCGACCGCTCATCTCCCACCTCGGTCTCGCTGTTTTCTCTCTCTTATCCACCGTCCGTCGAATCGGACGGCCTTCCGTCGCCGCGCCTCGCTCGCTCCCACCGTCGATCGAAATCGGACGGCGCCGCTCGTCGTCTCCGCGCGCGTCTCTCTCTCTCTCCCACGTCCGCGCGTGCTGCGAATCTCACGCCACGCCGCGCCGTCCGTCGCCTCGTCGCGTCGCGGCCGTGCCGTCAGTCCCGCCTCGGCGCGCGCCGCCACCGCCGCTCGCCCGCCCGTGGCCTCGCCTTTAAATAGCCGCCGTTTTCTCCTCTCCTCTCTCTTCCTCCTCTCGGTCCGCTTCGCACGCGCCGTTCATCTTCTCCTCCGCCTCCGCCACCCTCTTCTCCTCCGCCCTGCCGCTGCCGTTCCCGGCGTCGCGCCGTCTTCCCCAGCTCCGGCCGCCGCGTCCCCGTCTCTCTCTCTCTCCCCATTTTCTCTCTCTGACCGCGGGCCCGAGCCCACGTGGCCACCCACGTGGCGCCATGTCAGCGCCACGTAAGCGGGTTTTGCCCGCGTGGCTGCTGCGTCAGCGATTGCGCAAGCGCTGACGTCAAAGTCGGATTTTTCAATAGAAAAATAATTCTGAAAATCCGAAAAACCCTAATTCTATCATTTCATGTGATTTGAAACTTCTTTTGGCCGTAACTTTCACATCCGAACTCCGATTTGGGTGATCCAAATTTCTAAATTTATATAAATTCATCCTCTTTCATTTGGTACTGGTTTTGTAATTTTTGGAGTTCATTTGGTGCTATTTTATTTATTTGTTTCTATTCTCGCACGTGTAGATTCCGGCGTTTCGGAAGATTTCTTCGACCCGACGACCGAAGACCCTCTCCTCGTCAACGAAGGCAAGTCGTAGGCCTTTGACCATGTTGAACCCATTTTACAAATGTATATTGTATTAAATTATCATGCATGGCTAGTTTTATTAAAAATAGTTTTGGGAGTAGATAATTACCAAATTGCCATTATGCCTCCTTGATGAATTGAAAATGAAATGTCTCCTTGAATGACATATATCCTTGGACACCTTAGGATGGTTAATACTAGTTGGACATGATTGTATACCAACTTGGGAGCGTAATATTGCTTAGACATGCTTTAGTTACCCGCGAGACTTTCGATCACATGTTCTTGATTAATGAAATTTGACTAATGGAACTATGGAACAGTGGTGTGACGCCACTTTTATTAAAAGATGTTGTGCCATGGCGAGGATTGCCATTTGGTGGGAATGAACAAAATGATTTATGCTCGGGCTTGAGGTAGGAAGCTAGAGTGGGTGCGTAATGCACATTGGGTTGTGGTAGACTTGTCCGAGCGACCAACTAAGGACTTAACTTTGCAAGTCATTGATCCGGTCACCTCGTGCAACCATAAGTCCGGTATGGGACGGACCGCCAATTAATTAGGAAAGTTTTGAGTCGGTTCATTGTGGCATTTATTGGCGCAAGAGGGGTGATGGCGAAACCTTAGCGCGTAACCGAGGCAAAATGGAACTTTGTAAAGCCTTGTCACGTGCTCTAGACTACTCACCTAAGGAAGTGAGCGGTGGTATCGACGGATGCCAAACAAACTAGAGAATTCGTGTCTTGTGGGTAAAGCTGTACAACCTCTGCAGAGTGTCAAAATCTATTCGAATAGCCGTGTCCCCGGTTACGGACATGCACAGTGATTTCGCGAAAGGGTAGTATTTTCAAAAATGTGGTTTGGTTCGATAGAAACGTTTGGTTGGAATGGTTGGGAAGTGAACGGGATGTTCACTGTTTGATTCAAAAGAACTTGGTTATCTATGTATTATTCTTTTAAAATCCTGCTTTGCAATCTAATTATTGTATCTCTTTATTAAACTTGCTTTCGCAAATTAACCATAAAGCCATCCTTGCTTAAGCTCGGCATGAATACTAAGTGCATACATTTCTCTACGACTTGCTGAGTACTTTATGTACTCACGGCTTTATGCCCTTTGTTGATCAGTCCCAGCAGAAGAATCAGGACAGGTTGAGTTCTACGAAGAAGGCTACTTTGAAGACTTCGCGCACTAGGTCACGTCCTCCACTCGATTGCCTGTGGGCATGTCGATTGGGCTCCACGTATTTTGAGATTTCCATTGCGGATACTCTTGTTGCTAAGCCCTGTGAGGCGACTTTTGTAAGAACCTTGACCATAAGGTCTTTGCTGTTTTAATTAATATTACTTTGTCTACTTCATTAGTTCGTTGTTGAATGGTTATGATTACATCATTGTTGCAACTGTGCAAGCTAGCTACTGATCATGGGACTAGCTTGGTATGCACAGAGGGTCTCGGGGTTGTGTGACACCCGGGGTCCGACAGACTCCAAGAACGAGGCGCACAAGGTCTTATCGGCGGAGGAGGTCGGAGGTGACCGTAATCGAGGCGGCGGCAGTTGACCGTGATCGGAGAAGAAAACGTCGCACACCCTCGAAATTGAACCAAACCTAAATTAATTTAGCTAGCATGCTCAGTGAGTTAATGCGATCACTATGGAGAAGACCGTGTTGAGAAATACTCACTGGAACACCATAAAGGCTTATGAGCCTTGGCCACCGGAGTTAAGGATGAAGAGGTTGAGCTTGGCGATTCTATGGACGACAAGGGTCCAGGCTGGGCAAAACGGGTGCAGCACGAATACAGGAACTCAGCAGTGCGGTCACGGGTTCGAGGGCGTCACCGAGGCGGCAGCGCTCACCTCAGCTCGTTCTCCGGCCGAAAGAGAGAGATGGGCAGAGAAAGCGAGAAAGAGCGAAAGGGAGAAAGAGGGTAGGCTCGGGAAGTAGATGAAGTCCTGGCGATGCTTTGAGAGCAATCGTGGAAGCTTGAGGTGGCGAGTGGTGTCGTCGTGGCGTGCATGCGCAAACGCCAGCGACGCTCGGCTTCAGCGGTGCGTCGGGGAAGATGGTGCTGACAGGTAGGGCCCACTCGTCAGCGGCAGCGATGAGGCGGTGCGAGCCCAAGTCTGACTCGGGTTGGGTGGAGCGACACGGTCGAGTCCAGCCAAGTCAAGGTGGTCCGGTCGGAACAGTGAATCTCAGTCCGGTCGGAATTAGGGTTTGAATTTAGATTTGACCGAAATCAAACTAGTTTGGTTAGGCTATTTGGAATAGAAATAAAATTATGAAAATTTTTGTGGGTGTTCTCAGGTTCATCAAGGACTTAGGAAAATTTGTTTTAGTCACTATTCATTTTCCATTTTCCAAAAAAAAATTGTTTCAAAATCAGCCTTGGTAACTAGGTTAGGATTTGTATGAGGTCAATTCAATTTCTAAAAATTTGTGAAAAATTATAATAATCCATGATAATTAAACTAGTATTTAAAAATTTATTTCAAGAGATTTTTATACACGCATTTTTCTGAAATCAAATAGAAACTTATTTTCAAGTCAAAAGTTTGAAATTTAAGGCAAACTTATGAGTTTTGACAAAAGTTTTTGAAAAGCTCAAACTTTTATACATTTGAAATATAAACCATAGGTTGGCATGTTACATATGTGGAAGTCACATTCTGATGCTGCCGCAGGGGCTCGTTGAGCTCGTAGGTGTGGTCGGTCAACGCCACGACCGTGAAGACCAAGTCGAAGATCTTTGCTTGGTGAGCGTTGACCTTGGCACGGTAGCTTCCACTATGCATTTCACTGTGTAGTTTCCTGTGTTGGACCGGTGCACTCGGTACACACGGCTGATGGACAAGGTGTATCGTACTATAGCTTGTTGCACGGTCATCTCGTTAGGGAAGTGCTGCCCATCTAAGAAGGTGTCAGCATCAAACCCCATTGGGAGCCTTCTTCTTGAGGCAGTACGAGCAAACGCACCACGATATCATCAAGTCTCAATGTCACGTAAGGCACCTCTGAAGACATAATTCCCCGGTTGGACCACCGGCCTGGTGTGCATCCTTGTCACTACCATCCGAGCTTGGGTTGGCGTCTATAAGATCAAGGAGGCCGACTAGAGGGGGGTGAATAGGCAATTTTAGAAAACTTTTGGCTAAAACCGATTTCTAATGCAGAAGCTTACAACAATTCGGTTTTGCACAATTAAAACCTAAATCAATTAGCCTTCACTAAGTGCACCAACAATATGAGACTGTTGATATTGAAATCAAGCAAGCAAATACATGTGAGCAATTTAATATTATATAAATTTCAATGGAGTAAAGCACAAGAAGGGAAATCACAATGACACAATGATGTTTTACCGTGGTGTTCGTAGACTTGCTGGTCTACCCTAATCCACGTTGAGGTAAGCCCAACCAAATTAGACCGGCTCCACGAATTAAACCAAACACCTCCGAGGTAAGTCCAACCACTTGGACTGGCTCCAACACGAACCAACACCTCGATCCACTAGGGGTTGCTCTTCCTCCACTCCAGAGATGGCGAGCACTAAATCACTCACAACTGCCCGGGGCTTCTCACAACCTTCTTTGAGAAGCTCACTGCGCAACACCTCCAACCAGTCTAGGTGTTGGCAAAGACCAAGACTAATGAGCCGAAAACTCTCACTTGAACGAATCAAGTGTCTAAGCTCAAGTGCATACACAATCCACTACCTAATGCAATTCATGCACTTAGGGTTTACTCTCTAAGCTCACTAAGTACAACTCATGCACAAAGGAGTTTAGAGGGCATGCACTTTTCTCAAGGGAAAGAATATGGCACCAGCAACTCTCTCACAACCGGCCATAAAAGCGTATTTTTACCCACACAAAGAAAACTAGCCGTTAGAGGAGAATCTTTAGACAAGCAACGAAAACTAGTCAAACCACCAACCAATAGTCGGTCAGACCGTCCTACCTCCAACGGCTATAGAACTAGCCGTTGGACACACTATCGGTTCAACCATCCTTACAAGGACCGGCTAGACCGGACCCAACCGGTCAGACTGCCAGAGGAGCGGTCAGACTGCTCGACAGAGAGAGGTCCAGAACCAGAAAAATGACTCTTTTGGAAAAAATGAACCACCAACTAAAAATCGGTACTACCGGTGTGCGGTAGTACCACTGAACAAATGCGGTCATACCGTTTTTAGGATCAAGAGAAACTGCCAAAAACACATTCTCTGTAAAGAAACTTACTACAAGAAAAAGTGGTCATACCGCTGACCAGGGGCCGGTTAGACTGGCCAACAGATGGCGGTCAGGTCGATACCCCACCAGTCAGACTGACTGACATGGGCGGTCAGACCATCCACTGTCAACAAGGCTGGAAATAAATTGTACACCTTGTTTCAACTCAATTTGTAAAACACATTTGCTAATTGATGCAAGATACACACAAGGGATGAAGGCAAGATCCTCAACAAGTTGCAAAACACATTTGCCAACTTTTAGAATCAACGCCACAAGGAATAAGGTACATGGACTTAAGTCTTTTGTAAAATACATTCGCAAACTAAAGTCACATACTACAAGGATTATACATGAGCCTTGACTATTTGTAAAACACATTCTAATGAGAGCTAGAGTAAGCAAGACGAACTGTCAATACATGACTAACTCAACCTACTAGTTAAGACCACTCTTAATAGTACGGTACCTATACTGACAATCCGGTCTTCAACCAAACACCAAGACCGATAAAAGACTAGGAACACATCCTTAGCCTAGCTAGTCATACCTTTTCTTTGCACATCCTCTTGAAGCTTGATGACTCACATCTTCACTTCAAGTCTGGGTTCTCGACTTGAATATCATCAACACATGATGATCTTCTTCACTTCGGGATCTTGTCTTGATGTTCATCAACACATGATGACATCCTTCATACCGAGTATTAACTTGAATATCATCAACGCATGATAATCTTTCTCATGTGCCCTCCATCAACACATGATGGGTCTTCTCTTGACTTGATGATCAACTCATGATCATCTTCTCTTTGAGATTTTGATATGCGTCAACACATTATGCATCCTTCATTTGACTTCCATCAACATATGATGGATCTTCTCTTCTTGAACTTTAACTTCATGCCGATTAACTCATAATATCATCTCAAGTCATCATCATCATGAAACTCTACCTATTTTACCAACTTATGAAAAATGTTAGTTCCACAATGTGATTGTTATTAATTACTAAAACATATCATTAACTCATAATGGTGGGTCAAAACACTTCAATCTTTCCCTCTTTGGTAATTGATGACAACCATCACAATTACAAATAATTGAATATAAAGCAATATGAGTATATATGAACTACACAAGTTTTATATACTCAATGCATATGTTTCAAAGTAGAGATCTTTAATATAAGTGGATAAAGGAATATGAATCAATACTAATGAAAAAACAAAACATAAAGTGAACTCCCTCTAAATGTGTGCACACACGAATGTGTATTAAAAATATATGCAAGTTCAACTTTTAGTGGAGTTCAACCTATATTTTGGATCCGAGGAATGCAACAAGATATAGGAATATGATGTCGAATTCATACCTCTTTGATTTTTCACCTTTTCATCTAATGTAGACTAAACAATAGGTATAACAAACAAAGTGTATAATAAACAAAGTGTTAATCTCGCAAATAATTTTTTTATTAATCACCAAAATACTCCATTAACTTATAATGGCGGGTCTAGATTCTTTAGCATCCTCATCGGACTCCAACCCGTGAGGCTCGTCTGGAGATACTCGTGGCAGTTGATGCAGGCCGACCACCATATTTTTGCCCCCTCATTTGGCACAAAATTAGGCGCGGAACTTCCCTCCGAGGCTGCACATTCCGTGCTGCCATCCTCAGGCTTGGGCTGCATTTGCCCGCTTGTAGAGGCCTCGGCATCATCAGGGTTTCCCGGGGCCCTTCGTACGAAATTCACATACATCATAGGCTTCCCGTGAATGGCCGCCTTAGGCTGGGAGGCATTCTCCATGTACTGCCTCCATGCTATGCTTCCTTGACGAGCTCCCACACATAATTCGTGCATGTGATCGCCTCGATCACAACTTTCTTCGTTGTTGCCTCTGCGACGAACTCCCTCCGGATGTAGCTTCGAAACTCGTGAATATTCATTGCGTGGAGCCCTCCGCCCGGACCACGTTACACTTGCATCTTGGCAGGTCCAAACCATTGGGTCCGGCTCGTACGAGATCATCGTCGTAAAACACAAACAAGTCTTGTATCTTCGAAAATACCTAAAACCACAACAACCCCATCCGCTATTATCTAAAACACTAACAGATCCAACCCATATGTGTAATTAAATACGATAAATTGCATGCAAGTGATGGTAATTAATTACCCCATAACTAATTAATTACCACTAAATAAATTACTAGTAGTTTATTTCCACTAATTTAGTAGCACTAAACTAATTTATTACCATCAAAGTAAGTAATTACCTCTAAACTAACTAATTACGGCTGATTAATTACCTCTAAACTAACTAATTATGACTGATTAATTACAACTAAAAAATTACCACTAAAAAATACCACTTCATTTCCAATAAGTTATTTACGACTATGGTAATTAATTACATCTAAACTAATTCATTACAAGTAAACTAATTAATTAGCCCAAAACTAATTCATTACTAGTAAACTAGCTAATTATGACTAATTAATTACCTCTAAACTACCTTACCATGACTAATTATTTATGACTACAGTAATAATGGCAAAAGCACTCGACAAATTACCTGCCCTTCGGGGGAAAGTAATAAAAAAAGACCGAGTGACGAGAAGCAAAAAATAATTAATCTCCCAATAAAATTAATTATGTTACGTTCTCTGAGTTCTCAGCGACGAGCGCCATAACAAGAATCGAAACATAGTTGAGATGAGCGAAGAGTGACTGCGAGAGTTCGGTATTTATAGCCGAGCGAAGGAGGAGCCGCGGCATTGGTGTCGGGAATTCTGTAAGCGTTGGGGCTGGAATTTCTGGACGAGGCGACAGATGTGCGGAGGAGGAAAGATGGACGGTGGAATTAGGGGGAGGGCCTGGGCTTCGGAGTATCTCCCAACGACAGCTAAGGGGGGGCACCGCACGACGGCTGTGCGGCAACAGGTGGGGGAGGGCATACGACTGCTGCGGTAGGTAATTTGTCGGATGCTCACTACATTTGTAAATTCTTACAAACAATACATTTATATGGAATTATGAGAAAAATTCTGAAATAATAAAATTTTAGAAAATTTACACATGCAAGTACAATGTATTGGGAGGCTTCACATAAATTTTTGTGAATTTTGAAACATGTTTGCTATATTTAAAAAATCATACAAACATGCATGAAACCCTAATTTCATAAATAGAATAATCCCTAACTACGACATGTGGTGGTGTGCGGGCGTTGCCGCACGGCCACCGTGCGGAAACGGGTGACGTGGCGGCGGGCAGGCGGGGGAGGAGCACGTGGCGGCGTTGCCGGCAACTTGTTGAGGTGGCAAGCGAGGAGCGCTCCCGCACGACGGCCGTGCAAAAATGGTGCTAAATTTGCAAATACGGTCGCGCGGCAGTCAGTACTGCAAATACGACTTCAAAACTTGCTATATGGGACAAAAATTCTGTTATAACTTGCTTTTTTTAATCAAAATTTTATTTTTTATTTTTATTTCATAGAAAGAAATAATAGAAACACGTGACCTTTAGAGCGAACACGGTGGCTTCATTTGTGTCTCCTCGGACACCATTTGTCTCATCCTTGTTATAACTTTAATTTTTATTCAATATTTCAATTATTTTTATTGGAGTTCGTATACAAATCAAATGGATATAAATTTATTTAATTTATTTGGAATTTTAGTTATTTAGGGATTTTATTTTGAAATACGTATGGAAATCAAATTACAAAATTCCTTTTGTTTTTATTCCAAATTTTGTTCTTTTTTCTTAAAATTTGTATCTGAATCCAATTGCCAATTTTTATTCCAAAATACAATTATTTAGGGATTTTACTTTTCAATTCGTATTGAAATCAAATTGTTAATTTAATTTAATTTAATTTTTAAAAATTTCATTTATTTGTTGTATTTCGTGTAGAAATCTAATTGACAATTGTTGTTTAATTTTTATTCCAAATTATAATTATTGTAATTCACGTCGAAATCAAATTGCTAGTTTTATTTTATTTTTATTCCAAATTTTAGTTATTGTTTGGTTGTATTTCGTATACAAATATAATTTCTATTTTTTATTCTGAATTATAATTATTTAGGGATTTACTTAAAAATTCTCATGAAAATCAAATTTCTAATTTTATTTTATTTTTATTGTGAATTTTAATTTTGTTGTACTTGATGTAGACTCTTTTACTTAAAAATTCACATGGAAATCAAATTGTTGATTTTATTTATCCCAAATTGCTTTTTTGTTATACTTGATATAGACACTTTCTTTTAATCTAGACTGTTATAATCTGAACCCACCACGATTGATGGTGTGTGTATCTTTCTCGTTTTTCATTAACGTGAGGATTTCTAGTTCTTGAAAGCGAACGTGGTGATTTTTTTTTTACCTCATTTTAATAAGATAATAGATATTTGTGGCATGTTGCATTTTTTACCCTTGCAAATGTTCCTGACCTTGCCTGAGGAATCATGTGCATGAATATTCCTTTAGCCTATGCGTCAGAACGAAAAGAAAGTTGAGAACTCCTTTAACCATGACAAGATGTCCTGCAAGCAAGTGGCATGCTGTGTTTGCGTATTCCAGCAGCATTATTGCTATCACAATCTGTAGCAAATTGGTCCCTGTCATGCTCTAACCTTCTATTGCAGAGGTTTCATACTTTCTTTAGCTGGCACTGTTGTACATGAGATTTTTCTCTTCTTAACTGGGCTCCACTAGCTTTTACCTATGAAAAACAGGCGCTACATGTTTTAAAATCTTCTTGGCAATCATATTGGGTATTTATTAATACGTGATGCTGCTGCTGCTATCTTTGTTAAATGGGATGTGAAATGGACATGGCTGTCAGCCACCCAATTAACCAATAAATTCATGTTGGCTGGATCTTTTATGTGGCTGCCACGGTAAAATTAAGTGTTCCACTTGGAACTTTGTTTCTTAATTGTTGGAGGGTAAACAGTGATTTATATATGTATATGTAATTTTGAAAGTGTCGAATAGCCACTAGCGTTGGAGTACGTTTTCACGGTTAACGATTAACCTGTACTGAGGTTAACTCATACTAAATATCTCGTGAGAAAAGAAGAGGATGTACTTGGTCAACCATTTACCCTAGTTAAGTAATGACATGTGAATACACGTGGCTAGACTCCACACGATTTAAAGACATAGTTACAATAGTTACATCAACGAACTTATGCAATCAATATCTTGTCAATAACACAATAGAGCAATCAGCTGCCATCAACACGGATGGACTCCTTCAAGATTGTATCTTTGCGAACCATTACGTCATCAAACGGTAAATCATAAAGTAGCAAGGTTAACCATTAACAACACCATACATGTCTATAATTTTCAACTATATTATCTCTTTTTATTTTTGCAACAATTCTAGATTGTATTCAGAATGCATGCATAATCCTGAAAACTATAAGGAAAACAAAAGGAAAAAAGAGCCTGTCAGAATCCATGTTCTAAACATGCCACAACCATGGTCAGGCATAGGCAAACCCCATGTAGCAAGTAGCCGCACAGCCGTCACAGGAAGTACCACGCAACTTTTCGCCACATAGAATCCTCAAGCAACAGTTCAACCAGTCTACCAATTCCTAGACACGTGGGAAAGCTTGCGCCAAATAATCACCTGGAAGCAAACCACACACGGCGAATACACTACTAAATCAGCTTACACGCTACAATTCCTCGGCTCCATGACAATCCAGTACAAAAGGCTATTCTAGAAAACTTCAGCGGCTCTAAAATGTAAAATTTTGGCCTAACTAGCTATCCAAAACACACTATGGACAACGGACAGGCTGCAAGCGTGAAGTTGACCGAATCAGACCACGTGTCCACTTTGAGAGCAATCCTAGGAAGAAGCCTTACATATCTTTTCGGAGTGCATGTACAACCGTCGCGTTTGGAAATTTACAGCGTAATGGCTGGGATGTGCCCCGCTACCGCCTCCTCAATGGAGCGTAACACACAGCATCGGGGACTGGTGGAAAAAAATTGCAAGTTGAGACTTCTTCCAACGAAAGGCTTCAGCCACGACGATTATTCTAATCACCCGAGAGATCTAAAAAAAGCGCAACACATAAGAACCTTAAATAATAAGCTTTCCTTCACCTTGGACTTAGTTGCAAGTTTAAAGGCCGAAGGAAGATATTGGACTCTAGTTGAGGCAAAATGCCTACAACATATGATCATCGTGTAATTAAACACTGAGCTCGCGTCAGCCTGCTTTATCAATATGTTAGACAGCCGCCCTGCCTATTCCTTTTTTTTTTTAAAAAAAGGAAGCGAATTCAACACCTCAGCCAATAGGCAAACTAGGCTACAGCGTCAGCGGTAGAGTGAACGGGAAACGACGCATTCACTCGTTTCCAAAAAATAACTCCCCACCTCCTACCCGACCTTAAATACCCCGCGAGAGGGACTAGCTCAGCTCGTCCTTGTCCCGTCTCCCCGCAGCGTACACAGCGCAAAGGCGCGAGCTTTTCTTCTCTTGTGCCACCGATCACGCCGCCGCCGCGAAGAGCAAGGAGCTAGGAGGCGGAGGAAGGGAAGGAGAGGGATTTGGTTGATGGGGAGAGCGCCGTGCTGCGAGAAGGAGGGGCTGAGGAAGGGGGCGTGGAGCCCCGAGGAGGACCAGCGGCTCGTCGCCTACATCGGCCAGCACGGCCACCCCAACTGGCGCGCCCTCCCCAAGCAAGCCGGTGAGTGCGATTATCGGGTTTTGCATGCTTTCGGATCGATTGATCGAATCCATTGGCGATTAGTTTGATCCTCACGTACGGCGTGTTGGTTCTTGCTGCAGGGCTGCTCCGGTGCGGGAAGAGCTGCCGACTGCGGTGGATCAACTACCTCCGCCCGGACATCAAGCGGGGCAACTTTACCGCCGACGAGGAGGACCTAATCGTCCGCCTCCACCACACCCTTGGCAACAGGTACAAATCCCTTGATTCTTTTCTTACATTAATTCCTGTTGATATCAATTGTTTTTTGTTGGAGATTTTGTAACGCTGGTTGACTGATGGTTTGATCGATGTAGCTGCGGTCTAGATCCATTTCTCATTCAATTTTAGCAACAAATTCATTCACACATAGCAGCAAATGTGTCGTACTAGCTAGTAACTTCTTTTGCTCCACATATAGCACTTCCTTCACTTTGTCCCAATTTTGGCCACTGCTAATAGCGGGGAGCCAACTTAGAATATATGCACATTTCTCCTCCTCGTGCCGTTACGCGGCTAGTAAGTAAAAGTTTAGCCAACACGGAAAAAATAGAAAGGCGCTCTTAGAAATTGAAAGTTTATATATTGGGCATGCAGATCAACAGTGGTTCAGATAGAAAAAGGTACTCCATTTTGAACTTTCAGGTATGGTTTATCATTGATTGGCGGCCATAGCCTCCTCGAAGCAATAACTTATCCCCCAAAGAAGACAAAAGCTTGGGGCGATTAGTTTAAGCCCCACATGCAAAACCAATCCAGAGCATGAAAGTCGCAAGAGATTCCATCTCATTTGGCCTTAATGGCTGCCAGTGGGAGTGGCTGCTGCTGCAGATGATGCATATGAAAATACAGCATTTGATATTGCTGCAGCAACATCACCATTCACCACTTGCTGCATGCCCAAGCTGGACCACACTCTGTTCAGTGCATATGTAGGTGTACTATTAAATTGTGCATATTGTATAATGCAATGAAATCCAGTGTCCAAGGCCATCCCGATCCCATAATTTCTTAGTTTAATTGCACATGAATGACTGCCCCAGTTGCTGAATTCAAGAGCAAGCATGCATAAACTATGACAAGGAGGAGGATAACTTGTGCTTCAAAACCCTCTGATCCACTGTTGAATCTACTTGTACTGTGCATTGGGAATCAAATCTTTTTGGTATCAGAGCCTTGCAGCATGCCGGTTTTTTTTACTGTTGTTTCTTTTTTAAAAAAATCTTGTGACCTGTTCTGGGTTCGGTCCGTCGTATACTTCTTTGTAATTAGTGTTTATGGAGTTGTCCTTTATTGGCAACAGCTGGTCTGCGATCGCCGCGCAGTTGCCGGGGCGCACCGACAACGAGATCAAGAACGTCTGGCACACCCACCTCAAGAAGAGGCTGGACGACGACCGGAAGGTCGGTGACGGCGGCGGTCGGCAGCAGCGCAAGCCAAAGTCTAAGAGCGCTGCTGCCAAAGCAGTGGACCATGAGCAGTTCACGGCGTCACCGGACCAGTCGAGCAATATCACCACCAGCAGCGGCGTGACGTGCTCCACGGTGACCGAGTCGGCCGCGGCGGTGTCGTCGTCGGCGGACAACGCGGCCACCACCAGCGCGAGCCACAGCGACCACCAGCATCAGCTTGTCAAGGAGGAGAGCTTCAGCTCGGCCGAGTTCCCAATCCTGCCGATCATCGACGAGAGCTTCTGGTCGTCGACGGACGTGACGGGGATGATGGATTTCGGAGGTGCCATGGACGAGGAGCTGAGCCTGACGAGCTCGTCGGCGAGGAAGGAGGACATGGAGTTCTGGCTCAAGATGCTGCTTGAGGCCGGGGACATGTGGGACTTGACCGTCTTGTAATAATGGGAAATTAAGCTTAATTAGCTGTCTGGAAGAATAGAGTCTATTATCTTCTTTTTCATCTTTTTATCATATCGTTTTTGGATTTTCCGGTGAAAAAATAATGGGGAAATTAAGGTGATTTCAGTGGCGAAGGCGGAACAAAAATAGGGATGGTACTCATAGATCGAAGCTAATATGAGATAAGCATATCGCATATACATCTAACGGTTTTTGCTAGCTAAATTCACTTTATGGCATATTATTGGACCGAAACGGCAACTAAAGGGGTTGAATAGGGGCACTAACTCTTTTTCACTTTGATCAGATTCAATATAACATTCACTCTAATAGCTATAAAAGCTATGGAGGTTAATGCACAAATATATCGAAAGTCTTATATTAAATCAAATCAAAACTCCGATGCACAACAACAAAAAAACACTAAAAACTCGAGATACAATGAGTTGAATGATCAAACCTCTCATGTTGGGCAATCAGATTGGAGGCATGGCGGTTAGGCCTCTCACTAGAGGCGGTCTGACCTCCAGCACGATAAACTGATAAATTAGCACAAAATTAAAATCACAAATTGACTTAATTTTGATCCGGTGATCCAAATTCTCTCAAATTTCAACCATAGCTCAGCAAGAATGCCAGGAACATATTCCAATCGACGATCGTGAAGACCAAGATAAAGTTACATGAATTTCATTGATGAGGGAAGGAGGGCATAAGAACGTAGGAAAATCAAACTTTGATCCTAAAACTTGCTTATGTATAAAAGATGATCAAGATAATTCTAAATGTATTCCCACATATCACAGCAAGGGAGATTACAATAAGAAATCAAAGAAAAACCAAACGATCACCAAAATCCCAAAAGTCACTAAAGAGAGAGTAAAAACAAAAAGAGACTCATCTTGAAAAAATCTTTATTGGATTGATTTGAGATAAATGTTTGTTTATAACCACTCCACCATGGAGGATAAAAGCTCAATACTTGAGCACACAGCCAATCCATCTCTTACAAACCCTAAACTCAACTACTCCAAAATTCCTAAATCACAAGGTATTTCTCTTGGAAGGACTTAAGAACTCCACATCTAGGGATTCTCTTTTATAGTGGAGGCTAGGCAGAGAGATAAGACCCTAATGGGCACCCGTTAAGCCTACACACAAAGAGATCTGCACTCACGCATGCTTCTCAAAGCAAATGATGAACTGAGCTTCTGAATCCGTTTCTTCATGATTTTTATCTTCACTTGACCTAAATCATCTCTCTTTGCGCCGTCTTATGCCGCGGTTTAGCCAAAAGTCACCAAGGTGGTGTTTTGGTGAAGTTACCAAAATACTCCTTCTAGATCATTCTCGAAAGACCGAGTCTAATCTTCATGAAGTAATCCCATGCTTCGCCACGTGTAGGTTGATCAACGACTCTCTTTATGTCGGCAAGTCTCTCTCATCCAACTCCCACCGAAACCACTATGGCATTTACACCGACCTCCGCACCGCTTGATGCAACCCGTCGCACTGAACTCCCGTTCGGATATCTTTGTCCATTTTGCGTCATGCTTAAGTCAACTGACTTCACCCAGCATCCTCAATCTTTCTGGACTTCAGCTCTCTTAGCCTAGTTCCGATCATCCTCGCCGTTGACCGTCATTGACCTCCAAGCCTCCTGCACAACAATAGACCAAGAAATCAATTTCGAAATAAGTTCTTCGCAACTTGATCCACGTTAGTCAAAACATGCATTGTACAACACATGCACTAAAACCCATGAAATTGACCTAACCTACGATCATCGTCGCCATAACGGCCAGTGAATGGGACAAAACCGGTCAGACCGACATCCATGGTCGCTTCGCCCGCTTCGGTTAAATGGTCGACCATCAAGACATTGACTGGCGAATTTTCTCCCTAAAAATCCGAACCCTCTCTGGAAATTCAAATGAATATAACTTCTGACTCAAAGCTCCAAAAAATATAAGATCTAGTGTAGAAGAATCATCTCTCTTGTCTACACCCTCTATGTTTTGCCTGGCCTAAAATTTGAACAACATCTTTTTGACCGATCAGACTGCCGCCATGGCCGGCCTGACCGTCAGAGGTGGTCAGTCAAACTGCCACCAAGGTCGGTCTGACCGCCTACTACCTAATAGCATCTGAAATTTGCCAAAATGAGTGTTTCGACAAACTCTCTCTACCATTGCTAATTGTATCATCATCCTAAGATCATGAGAATATCCCCATTATATCCACACATATTGATAAAATGACAAAAACAACACAGATCAGAAGAGAAGCTCGCATTTGCACATTGCAATCAAACAACCTGGTCATCTCCCACCAAACTTGTTTTCACCAATTGGGCCTAGAAGTGAGCAGCCCATCAAGTAGGAGATGACCCATGATAGAGCCCACTCGCACAAGGCCATCTTCCTCCTCACACCTACCACGTTCTTCTTCCTCCGGTCTGCTCTACTGGTGTTGCGCTACCTTGCGACCACCAAATGCACCGCCGGTGTTAAGAGGGGGTCCCGGGGACAAGGGAAAGGGTCTGACAGTCGGAGCTGGGCGCTCGAGCCCCAATTAGCCCCAATGGTGGATCCACCCATGGGTGATTTCACCTTTAGAAGAAAAAAACAATACTAGTAGCAACATTTCTTTTGTTCTTTGTCCGGCCTCAGAATTAATCAGATGCAGTACTTATCCTGGAAATGGGATGAATTTTTTAAAATTATATTAATTTTTAAAAATTACAAAACTAGGGAGTCGACCAAAAAAATTACAAAACTAGGTCTCTGTCACCAGTTGAACTGGCGACAGAAAGTTGAACAATACTCCTATCGCCAGTTGAACTACGACCAGATTTTTCGCCAGTTCACAGTCAACCACAATGGTCAATGGGTTCGACCAGATTATTTCGATCACACTGGTTTATGGTTTCGACTAGATTATTTCGACCATATTGGTTTATGCCTTCAACCACACTGGTCTATGGTTTCGACCAGATTATTTCGACCATAGTGGTCTATGCCTTCAACCACACTGGTCTATGCTTTCGACCACACTAGTCTATATTTTCAACTAGATTATTTCGACCATACTAGTCTATGCATTCGACCACACTAGTATAAGTGTTTAACTTCCTGTCGCTAGTTGAGGGAGGCAACAGGGTTCCTGTCGCTAGTTGAATTGACGACAGGAGTTCAACCGGCGACAGCAACCCATATTTGTAATTTTTGGGTTAGCTATTTTATTTTTATATTTTTTTAAAAAATATTATTTTTTTAAAAAAATTCGAAATGAGATTGCCACAGCTATTTGCCTCCGTTTTTACCTTCCTAAATTAATTTATTACTCAAAATTAAGTGGAATGGCATGCAGATTCAATGTGTTGGTGTGAAAAAAAATACATTTCAAATCTTCTAAGTTGATTTCAGATCTGGAAAGTGTACTGAAGCACTTCACTCTGTCCTACGTTACAGCACAAGAGAAACGTTTCACAGCTAGCTAGCCCATGATGGAATAGGAATAGTTGTGGTAAGGTTGGGTGTGCTGAGATGTATTAGCATCAAGATGTTTCACATGTGTACTACAGAAAAATACTCCCGATTGGTTGCATTAAAGAAGGAAGATTTAGCTCCAGCTTGACTCGCATCCAGCAAGCAAATCAAGGAAGAATTAATGGCTTAACGGGAGATATTTGGTTGAAAACTTAATTTTTTGGATGTTGCATTGTGGAAACAGCAACAGCATATTACATGTGACCGCGAATTCGTGATTTAACTGAATATTTTTCTCCTTCGTTTTCTTGATCATAGTAGCAGCAGCACAATCTGAAGATCGATATGTGTTGCCAATTTTCAGAAAGCTGACAGCTCGGTCACAATCGAAACAGTGGTCGAGGGCATTTCTTACATTGAAGTATAAAGAAGAGGCTTTTATTTCAGGGAAAGTAACTGAACATTTCAAATGCCAGGCTGAACTGAAGATTACATCAAATGATCACACGGAGAATGCCAAATGTCAATGGCTAAATAGAAACCGGTAGTTAGCAAACTAAATATGATTCACTAATTAGACCGAATCCTTGGTTGACCGTGTCAGTCAAATGATCCAGACACCCAGTACGTAGAAGATAACAATGTTCGGGTTCACAAGTAAGTTGAATAAAAAATAAAGTGAAAAGGGTAAAAGAAATGGTTTTTGGTTGCATGCATGCTAAGTCAGAGAGAAATAGTCTAGGACTCTCTAACTTTCTAGATTAACTAGGACATCTTAGCTGCAAGTAGATATCTTTAATTAATTGGAGTAGAGCATAGAAAAAGATAGGTCACATTTTCATACACTTTTTGAGTGAATCAAGTGTACACGAATTCTAAAGCAGCTAGCTAGGTGTTGTCACTTGTCACCAATACTTTTCTCTTGGAAAATTAGTCCCTCAATGGCTATACCTTTTAGGTATGTTCAATTGCACTCTCATTGACGCCAGCATGAACCAGAAATTACGCCCGCATGAACCAGAAATTAACTGAAAATTTTATGTGAAAACATGTACAACTTTTGCTATGTCATCCGAGCGCTTATAAAACTAATGTGAAGCCGTCATAGCGTTGATCAACGTTAAGATTTCCAAACATAGTTGACCGATCAAGCCATATATACATGTTTCAAATGGATTTGGTTCAGTCAAAGACAAGATTATCATGCAATCAATCAATACTTAACTGCTAAAAAGGATCAATGGCTAAATTAATTAGCAACAGCATGACACTAACACGGACTCCCCAAGATTATATACCCGGTATAAAGTATAAACACTCACCTTCTTGGAAGACTTGGTTCTGAGTGTGAGATGTTCAACTCTTTTTTATTGTACATTTGTACTCCCTGATGATCTAGTCAAGGATCTAGCTAGGAACGACTGTAATCTTGTAACTGACGATCGACACAACCCATAAAGAAGTATATGTTTCCCATTTCAGTAACAAGTCTGAATACAGGAATGAGCAGATACCCGATTTTGGCCTACCTGATCCTCACGAAGTTGGAATGGTCCAAGCTCTGAACATGCATGCCAATTTGCCAATCAAAGGCCGCGACATCCACTCATGCATATATTGTTGCAAATATGCGTAATATTTTAATTCCAGATTTTAAGGTAAAGATCATAAATAACTAGATATGCATAAAATAATGCTAACAGCAAACAACATATTATACTTCTAAACATACGCAATAATATGATTATAACAGAGTAGCGTGATCACACAACCAACTTACAGTCGGGCTAAATGAAGAATAGGAAGCAGCGCAGGCTCGATGTAGTTAAGATTGTAGATGATGCAGTGAAGCGAGCGGTTGTACAGATGACACTACTACAAAACATGCTATACTAGACACCCGTCTGTGATATATAAGTATCACAGACGGTTCGTGTAAAGAACCGTCTGTGATAATCTGCTCATCACAGACGGTTACAGACGGTTCTTTAAAAGAACCGTCTGTGATACGCGACTATCACAGATGGTTATTTAAAAGAACCGTCTGTGATATATTAGCATTATAAGTAGGCGCTGCCGACAGTCCCCATTTCCATTAATTCCATTTGAGCCGCCGCCACCCTGCTGCTGCTGCGTCCTCCCCCATTTTGAGCTGTTACCCCTACCTCCTCCTCTCCCATTTTGAGCTGTTACCCCTGCCTCCTCCTCCCCTGGCCCATTGCGGCACCTCTGCTGCCTCCTCCCACATTGCGCCACTTTGGAGAGAAGGGTAACGATCGATCTGTAACCCTTTATTTTTACTATAGACTAATCACTAATGTGTAACGATCTGTAACCCTTTATATTTGCTATAGAGTAATCACTAATGTGTTTGGTCATTATGAAGTGTACTTGCGGTTTATTAATATATAATTTAACACTAATTAATTTGTTACGTGCGTATACGTGTAGATGGACCGAAACTGGATGTACATTGAGAACCGTGTGAGTGAAGAGTATATTAATGACGTGTTTGCTTTTAGAAGAGCCGCCGAGCAGGATATGTTGAAGAAGGGGATAAAATTTATGTACTGTCCATGCATTGATTGCGGTAATATGAAAATGTTTAACAACCCAGCGCAGATCGAAGCTCACTTAATACGAAGAGGTTTCAAAAAAGGATATACATGTTGGAGCAGTCACGGTGAAGAGCAGATTATACCGGAAGTCAGAAATGACGACATCGCCGAGGAAGTCAACGATATGCAGGGCATGGAATGTGCTTTTGATGAGGATAGGTCGCATGATGACAATCTGGATCAGATGCTACGCGATGCAGAAGGGAACTACGGTGAGAGAGAGTTTTGTAAATTCGAGGGCTTAATGGAGGACTCGGGAAAACCTTTGTTCCCTGGCTGCAAGCCGGAATACACAAGGTTGTCAACCGTGCTTGAACTGCTGAAATTGAAGGCAAGCATGGTTGGTCCGACAAGAGTTTTACGGTGTTGTTAGGTCTCTTAGCTGACATCCTTCCGGAGGGAAACGTGTTGCCCAGCACGACCTACCAAGCTAAGAAGGTTCTTTGTCCATTGGGAATGGAAGTAGAAAGAATACATGCATGTCCGAACGATTGTATCCTCTACCGTAAAGAGTATGCAGACATGCATGCATGTCCCGTGTGCGAGCATCCCGATACAAGCGGAAGAATATCGCTAAGGCGAAGCAAGGACCTCTGCTAAGATGTTGTGGTATCCACTGTGATCCCACGTTTGAAGCGTTTATTTGCGAACCGAAAGGAGGCAAGATTGATGCGTTGGCACTCGAGGAGCGTAAGAAAGATGGGAAGCTCGGACACCTGCGATTACGCCCGGTGGAGAAACTTCGATCGGAGCTTGAAGAGTTCGGTGCGAACCGAGGAACATAAGGTTAGGGTTGAGTACGGACGGAATGAATCCTTTCGGTAACATGAGCACCGACATAGCACTGCCCGTGAATCTATGTATGTACAACCTTCCTACTTGGCTGTGTATGAAGCGGAAATACATTTTGATGACAATACTTATCCAAGGGCCGAAGCAACCTGGGAACGATATTGATGTGTACCTAGCACCATTCTTTGGAAGATCTTGTGACACTTTGGAGCGAAGGGTACAAGTATGGGATGCGATAAACGAGAGAACTTCACTTTACGCGCTATGTTATTCTGCACCATCAATGATTTTTCTGCCCTTGGTAACCTGTCGGGGTTCAGTACAAAAGGAGCCAAATCCTGTCCGCACTGCATAGATGGTACCGAGAGTGTATGGCTGAACAACTCACACAAAACTGTGTATATGCGTCACCGTAGGTTCCTTCCCAGGATTCACCCATACCGCAAGATGAAGAAACAATTCGCGGAAATAAGGAGGACGGTTCACTCAAAGGGATTCTAGAGGGAAAGAGGTCTATGATATGGTTAAGGATATCGATGTTGTGCTTGGAAAGGGAGGTAAATTAAGGACCCCTCAGAAAAATATCTGGAAGAAGCGGTCAATTTTTTGGGACTTGCCTTATTGGGAGTACTTAGAAGTTCGCCACTGCATCGACGTCATGCACGTGGAGAAGAATGTATGTGATAGCTTGATTGGTCTCTTACTGAACATTACTGGCAAAACAAAAGACGGCGTTAACGCACGGCGTGACTTGGTTGATATGAACATAAGAACCGAGTTAGCACCGAAAGAGACCGATAAAGGACGAACGTACCTTCCCCCAGCTTGCTACACTTTGTCCAAGGCCGAGAGAAATGAACTGTGTCAAAGTTTGCATGGTGTGAAAGTTCCGTCCGGTTACTCCGCCAATATTAAGAAACTTGTTTCCATGAAAGATTTAAAATTAATTGGTATGAAGTCTCATGATTGTCATGTGCTGATGACACAGATGCTTCCTGTTGCAATTAGGAGTATCTTGCCAAACAAGGTTCGAGTGACAATCTTTAGGCTGTGTTATTTCTTTAACTCAATTGCTCAGAAGGTCATCGATCCCGAAGGACTCGACGCTCTGCAGGCCGAGGTGGTGACGACTCTATGTCATCTTGAGATGTATTTCCCTCTGTCTTTTTTTGATATCATGGTCCATCTCATTGTTCACCTTGTGAAAGAGATAAAGATATGCGACCCGTGTTCCTCGTCATATGTACCCTTCGAGAGATACATGGAATTCAAGTCCTACGTACGGAATCGATCTCGGTCGGAGGGCAGTATCATCGAAGGTTATGCAACCGAAGAGGTCATTGAGTTCTGCGTGGACTACATGGCTCAGGTGGAACCGATAGGCGTGCCTCTATCTCTTCACGAGGGGAGACTAGAGGGTATCGGGACCATCGGGAGGAAAGCAATCACTCCCAATCTAGATACATACGCGCAGGCCCATTTCACGGTCTTGCAACACATGACCCAAGTATCCCCGTACGTCGCGAGCACAAAGACATGTTACGCCAACAGAATCCAGACCGGTCGGAGGTTTGGATAACGAGAGAGCACAACCGTCGGTTCAACGAATGGTTAAAGATGCGATTCACTGGGAGGGCATCAAGTGATGAAACACTGCTATGGTTGGCCAAAGGACCAAAATTTACAATTGTGACATGGCAAGGATACGACATAAATAGGTACACGTTTTATACGGCAGCTCAGGATATGAAGAGCATAGTCCAGAACAGCGGTGTCCGCATAGATGCATTTCACGAGGGGTTCAATACCGCGGGGGCACGCGGGTTGAACTCGTACTATGGGTTCGTAGAGGAGATTTGGGAGCTTGACTATGTACTTTTCAAGATCTCCCTGTTTCGATGTCACTGGGTTAAACTTCCGCAGGGCGTGAAGGTCGACAAGTACGGTGTCACTACTGTGGACCTCAAACGTGTCGGATACAAGGACGAACCATTCGTACTCGCTAAGCAAGTTGTTCAAGTTTTTTATGTAACGGACCCGAAGAAATAAGAACCGCCACGTAGTTCTTCATGGGAAAAGAAGGATTGTCGGAGTTGAGAATGTCGTGGATGAGGAAGAGTACAATCAATTTGACGAGTTGCCTCCTTTCGGAGACGGCATTAGACTGGTGGAAGAACCCAGTGAGAAAGCTAGCTATATGCGCGTCGATCATCATGAAGGACTATATTTCAATTAAGCATGTATATATTCCATTGTAATTAATTTGATGTTAACATGGAAACGCGTCACGTGTTATGGGCCAGTGCTAAATCGGTCAATTTGCCTCGGTCGGTCGTGTGAGACCTCGGTTTATCAGACTTGTAATGCAAAAGATATATATGAGAAAATTAAACACCTCACTTGGAGCTATGATACAGTGAATCAAGCACCTCATGAGATGAACAACCCAATTGGATTCATCTCATTTCGAGCTATGATGCACTTTCTACAATTTTTTAAAGCCTTGAAATGAGCAAAAGTAAAATGCATAAGTAAACTTTTCACAGCTTAGCTCATTAATTAATAGAGAATCCAACAAAATTGGATTCACTCAAAAATAGTTCTGACAAAAAGTTATGCATTTTTGAATTTAATTGCATTTTTCGATTAACAAATAATCCTTCTCGGACGGTTCTCAAAAATAGTTTACAAGAATCGGGCGTCCATCTAAAGAACGACGGTTCTACATATGTGTGTTCACATCACGCGGTCGTTCTATAACGAGAACCGTCAGTGATACTTAATATCACGAGCGGTTCATTATCAGAATCATCGTGATATGAAATATCACGAGCGGTTTCATAATGGAACCGTCTCGTGATATTAAAATTAGGTTTCTCTGTTAAGTGTTCAGGGCGGTTCTAACGGTTGGATTTAGATCCAACGGTCCATGTGGATGGCAGCGTTGGACGGTCGAAACTTTTACGAATCGGGCGTTGATCTATCTATGGGCGGTTTACAACGAGAGTGCTTTCGACGGTCGAGCGTTCACGAGAATATGGACCGTCCATCTAAAGTACGACGGTTCTACTGTCTGTTCATATCACAGACGGTTCATTAATAGAACCGTCTGTGATATGAACATATCACAGACGGTTCAGTTATGGAACCATCTGTGATATGAAAATTAGGGCTTCTCTGTTAAGTTATCACAAACGGTTCTATAATAGAGCCGTCTGTGATAGTTAACATCACAGACGGTTTGTTTATGGAACCGTCTGTGATGTATTATCACAGACGGTTCTATTGATATCCAGGTATATAAGTCTGTTCTATCATCGAACGGTTGTGCACACTCTGCTTTTTCCACCCTTCTCTGCCGTGAGGGTTTACCAGCGCCGCCTCCCTTCGTCCCCACCTCCGACCAGCGCCGCCTCCCTTCGTCCCTGCCTCCGACCAGCGCCGCCTCCCTTCGTCCCTGCCTCCGACCAGCGCCGCCTCCCCCGCCCTACCGAGCACCCGGTGAGTTTCCCAGCGCCGCCTCCCTTCTCTGCCGTGAGAGCCCGAGGTTTACCTCGGTGCCGCCCCCCTGCCCGCGCACCGGTGAGTTTCCCGCGCTCCCCTTCTCTGCCGTGAGGCAGGGTTTACCTCGGTGCCGCCCCGCCCTACCGAGCACCCGAGGGTTCTTTGTGCTTTCTTTGTGCTTTTGTTTGAAATATTGGCCATCTGTGCTCAAAGTTGTTGCTATAATATATATGTAAATTTGAAGTTAATGGAGATGAACTACACAAAGTTGCACATAGTAGATGAAGTCTGATTCTTTGTGTAACTTGAGAGGCTGAAGATGAAGTCTTGTACCAACAGTATGCTCTAGTATTGTACCAACAGTATGCTTTAGTATTGGTTTCATTGTTTTTCTAGGAGTGCAAGTAGTTGGATACCCAATGTTGTACCAACAGATGCTTTAGTATTGGTTTTATTTGTTTTTTGTAGGAGTGCAATTAGTTGGATACCCAAGATTGTACCAACACTATGCTTTAGTATTGTACCAACTAATATTTAGAAGACAAATAGGCCTATACTGCTGAATTTGTTTAGCATCTGTTTTTTAGAAGCAATGTAATGATCCCAAAATTCAAGCTAAAGAGAGGCAGTGAGCTACTATGAAAATCATGAAACATGGCCATTAACATATTTTTAATGACATCCCAAAATTCAAGCTAAAGAGAGGCCCAGGTGCTTTATTATGGTCCATTTGAAAAACTGCTTCTTTCACATCTTTTTAAGTGAAAGGTTTTGTAAGGGAATTAATTTTCACATCTGAAACTTGAGGTATATCCTTTGTAACAGCATAAATCATAGATAAATGATTAACGCCGTGTATTTCTTGTAGGGTCAAGGGTAGGCTACACTAGCGCAAATTTATAAAAATTCTACCCGTAAACCAAGATCACTGCAGTTATAGATCACGGTCTTACCACTTGACGCGCAGTCGCGAAACCGATGCAAAGACGTCGAGGCGAGTAGTCGTGCCAGTTGATGCAAAGACGTCGAGGCGAGTAGTCGTACTACTTCCTCGTCCTCGTCGCGGCGTCCCACGTCTGACTCCTCTCTGCGGTTCGTCCAAACGCTACTGATCTGGCGCCTCAAAGGTATCCACACGTGCGGGAGAAAGCGACGCCGCGCCGGATCGCTAGATCCGCGAGCGACTAGGGTGTGGGAGAGGTGGCGGCGTGGTTTGAGGTTTCCAAAATCGCTACCAACTGGCGCCCTTGCCCTCCTTTTATAGGCGTCCTTACAATGGGCTTCTACCAATAGAGGCCCATTAGGACTCAATGCCCACTCTAATTCGGATCTAATCGAATTAGGCTTCACTTATAAGTGTGTGACCCTCTAGGTTCGCGTGACGTTTAGACATGACACGAGTACACATACTTGGTCAATAGTTGGTAGCGACCTCTAGCAAGGCGTCCCAACTCCTAAACGTACACAAAGATCATATCGACGAACCAACACAGCGTTATGTACATGCCAATCCCTTTGCCTCACGATATTCGGTCGAGCTCCAAGTGACCACTCTTTCTCGATCTTGTGATCCGGAATCCCTTACTAGGTTAACTCTTAACCTTAAGTAGCATGGCCATGCATTTACGGATCCGATCACTCGAGGGGCCCGAGATATCTCTCTCGTAGAGAGGGCAAATCCCATCTTGATGACCATGCCTCACAAAGATGCTTCATGACAAACCCGAAAACTACCTTTATAACTACCCGATTCACGAGTAGCGTTTGATAGCCCCTAAGTAGGTCGATTCACATCTCAAGTACATGCGACAATCTTAGGTCTAAGGACAAGGCGTACACGTTGTGTAGAGAGAACCATAAGTAAAATTGTTATGTCTCATGTTGGGTCGGTCCAACCCCATGTTCTAAACATGTGTCCACATTATTGGTTTGACATCTCCATGTCTATGACCTGTGAAACATAGTCATCAACCGATACATGTGCTAATCCACCATTCACGTGTGTCCTCACATGAACTCCGACTAGGGACAACTTTAGAATAATCATACAAGTAAAGAGTTTCACAAACAAGTCAAATACTTGTTAATCAACACAAAGGCAATATTCAAGGAACATTTATTAAATCATGGATACAACGAAATATCATCATCTCTATGATTGCCTCTAGGGCATATTTCCAACATTTCTATCCCCCTTCAAAAGAAATTTCGCTTTGGACCTCTCCATTGCCAAATTTGTATGGCAGAAAGACATCTATTTTTCTTTTTTCACACATCAGCAACTAGGGGTATCCAACTACGACAATTGCCGAAAGTGGGTGCTGAATTGTAATAATGCCGAATGATGAAAACCTATGGAAGTAAGACGGTGCCGATTTACTAGGTTGGCCTAGGTATCATGGGTATCCCGGTGCCGACTAATCTGGGTTAGCCTAGGTGACTTGAAAAACCAAGATACCGGTTAACCTAGGTTGGTGTGGGTAGTCTCGATACTTAGGGTGCCGACTAATCTGGGTAAACCTGGGAACCGTGATGATTCTTATGGTACACTGACGGCAATTTATTTTATTTTACTCTGAGATGGCAAACGTTGATTATATTTGTTTATATTTTTTGTGCAATTTCCCATATATTATATACTATGTAATAATTGCGTACGTAACTTATATAGATAGCAAGTAAGCGAGATGGCGAGGCACCGTCTTCGCCGCCGTCGGTGACGTCGCCAAATCGTCTGGATCTCGATCAAGGTGGTACGCAGCGAGAAGGCGAGAGGAATCTCTAAATTGCCCTCGGGCGCATGACGATCACGGAGGTCCGTGGCGTCGGGATCCCGCCGAGTCCCAAGAAAGCAACCGCGAGATTCGGACCGTCTGCGGGTACTTGCAAGGAACGGGTCCCCATCACCACCCCAACACGGAAGTCTCGGCGGATGTACGAGAGACCGGCCAGGATGAACTTTCGCCTCGTTCACTTTCCTCGGCGGACCGAGCACGTGTGCGATGGCACGCGGCTGCTGGCGATGTCCCAGCGTGGAGGACCTTCAAGAGCACGCTTGTCACGCGATGACGTGAACACGGGTGGACGCCCTTCACGGCGTATCAATTTTTGTCGCGGGATACATGGGGCGCCGTGCGATGAAAACAACGGCGAATTTCAGGAGCAAAGTGCGGCGCATGAGCTATCCAGCACAAAACACTCACCCCACAGACTCGGCACGGCGGGTACGCGGTAAAGCCGCCGATGGCGGCGGAGGACGAGGCTGCCGCACGACCGTTGTTTGAGATCTCGGACGAGCGCGCTCGATCCTGGTTAAGAGCGAGGGCATCAGCCACGTCTTCGGGCAACATCTCTCTGACAAACCCGGCAGACGAGGCAGTGACTCAACGTCTGGTAAATTTCTCGAACCACTTAATTGTTAATAAGTCCATAACTTCATGGTGTCTACAATAACATGATGTTCTCTTGCAGGAAGCATTGACTTCCGCATGTTCCCAAGGTTCCTTCGAAGTAGACAGGGAGAAGGATGTACTGTCTACGGCCCTGGGAAACAAGGAGCACCCGGGTCGCACGCGAGGCGTTGGGGTTTACGTACCTTGGAGGGATGGATTCCCACACAACTCCGACACGTATAGGAGTAGGAAGAGATCCAAGGACCAACACGACGCTCGGTTGGAACATGTGATTATTGCACAATTTGAAGAACAAATAACAAACTTGCAAAACCAAGTAAATCAACTCATGCAGGCGCAAGCCGCCCCTGCTAATTTGGGAGCAAGTCCTACTCGACATCGAGTAGCGTCGCGTCCACACATAATTCTGGACATGACGACGTGCAATTACCGATCGACGGCATCGAGGTAATGTACATCTCTGGAATGCTCCAAAGATATACCTATAGGACGCCTTAGCTAATAGTGTACGCTTTTGTAGGAGCCGACGCCCTGTAAGCTCTAAGTGAGGATAGTAGGGTCGATTCCTATTGAGGCTGGGCGGGGTATGGTGTATCCATACCAGGAAGGGGCAGTGCAGCACGGTGCCCAGCTGGCGCAGGGTTACGCCAGGGTGCAGGTGAACATGGTTCATGACAATTTCATGGCCATCCCGCTGGAGATTCCCCCGAACGAAGAAATCAGAACACTAGGGGATGCCACGCACACTTTTATCTAGTGGCCCAAGAAGGATATCGCACTGGACCCTTCAGTGACGCGATATCGAGAGGACCCTACCTCTCCAATAGGACCCTCGATGAGTCCGCCTCAACCAAAGCTTCAGAAGGCCGTCACATCGCTTCCCGTCGAGAAGACGACAAAGGGACAAGAAAAGCGTGTCACCATATCGGTCCCTGAGGCGTCTCACGGGAAGACGTCCCTCAGCCGCCTCGTTAAGGAGAAATCGAAATCGAAGAACATTAAGGTACCTCCCAACCCCGTCAAATACTCACTCGGAAGTCCGTTGGTCTCCGGTGTAGAACTAAAGAGCTCAGGAGTAGCTTGTCAAGCTTTGCATGATTGGTACTTGCGCAAGACCCGAGCGAAGGGGGGTCATACTGGAATCACCGTCAGATACGGGAGGGAGCATTTTCTCCACGAGCCTGGCCACTTCGTTGTGGGCTTCGAAGACTTATTTGACTTATACAACCTAACTGCCCTCGACGCATCACTTCTACGATGCTGGACACTGTAAGTGTGTGCAATCAATTTCTACACTCACGTGATACCGATAAATATCATAACTCATTGCTTATGTACAGATACATTATGAAATGTGCCCATCGAATCAAAGAACCGGTGGGTTTCCTCGACCCACACGTGGTCTCTGAGCAAACAATCAACCAAGACGCATCCTACGTCGAGAATTACATAAAAATGGGATTGCTTGCTCTGGACGACAGGGACTACATAATGGTGCCCTACAACCAGAAGTAAGTGCTTCAATATTTGCTATACAAATTACGTTTCAACATAGGTTTATGACTATAGCAACATACACGAGTAGGTTCCACTGGATTCTTCTGATTCTTGTGCCAAAGAGGAACATGGTATTGTACCTTGATTCTCTACTCAACAAAAATCACGACTTCACCATTCTTAAAGGAATACTCGATAGGTATGTTCATTTCCTCCGCACATAACTCTATTGTAGTCTTCCTTCGTTTTAAATGGACAAGGATAACTTTTTTGAATCATGTAGGGCGTTCATCGGCTATGTTGCCGAGGGAGGTTTATACAAGGGAACGAGCGCCACACTAACTCACAGGATGAGATTTCCGGTACGCGCTACAACACAATAATCATATATCATACTCCGTAATATTGCGTCTCGAACTGACTGTACATATATATGTAATTCTATTTTTGCAGTGCCGCCAGCAAAAACGAGATCACCTATGCGCATTCTACGTATGCCATCATATGCAGCTATTGATTGCTTCTAGGACGAACGATCCCCAGGTTTGTCAATCTCGTAATAATTATCTCCTAATTATAAATTTAAATATATATGCTTACTACTTTACTCCTGCTAGCGATAGGGCTTGAACATAGAGTTAAATGCACTCGAGATGGACCAGGTCACGCACATTCGAGGGGAGCTCTGTGGCTTCATCAAGGCAGACATAGTTAACACCAACGGAGAGTTTCACGCCGTCGACACCGATGAACGACCTCGAAACAATTGATTCAATATTGTAATTCACTTTGACTGGTTGTAATTCAATTTGTAACTCTAGCGACAATATATACTTGAAACATTCTTTTGTAATTGATTTTGAGTTAAATGATCACTTTGAGTTGTCAGCAATTATCTGTGACATGTTTCTACTTGCTAGTTTTCAGAGGGCATGGCTAGCAATTCCTGAGGCTAGCTGAAAATACGAAAAAATTAATTAGGTTTAAGGACTTATCACAGACGGTTCTAACTACGAACCGCTCAGGATCTCGAATAACCACGAGCGGTTTGTAGTTGGAACCGCTGCGTGATTATGAATTATCACGACGGTTCCAACCACGAACCGCCTGCGGATATCGAATAATCACAGACGGTTCGTGGTTAGAACCGTCTGTGGTAATTCATAATCACAGACGGTTCCAACTACAAACCGTCTGTGATTATTAAGTATCACAGACGGTGCCAACCACGAACCGTCTGTGATATCACAGACGGTTCGTGGTTGGAACCATCTGTGATAACCGCCTGTTATCTCAAACATAAAATTTCAGACGGTTCAAAAACCGTCTGTGATGACTGTTACGAACCGTCTGTGATGACCTTTTCTGTAGTAGTGTGCGCTACCCAGAAGCTTTATTGCCGCCCCGTGTAGGTACTCTATGTGGCAATGGCTCGGAGATATCTGCTCACCCTCCTTCCTGGTGCACACCGAGAAGAAGGAACGGCTTGGTTCGATAGCACAACACCCCAACATAGTTTAACACAGAAAAAAGAAGAAGAATTGGAGAAATTCTTGATTGTCTAATAGGTTTGGACGTCTCCAGATCATTTTAAGGTCAAGACAATTACTCTATGAAAACTACCTAATTAAGTTTATATTAAACCACTAGTAACTACTAATTCAAAACTAATGAATGGTAATTAAGCAGTGTTTATCAACTCCTGACTACACACTGGTTTACAACTCCGATCAGTGTATTCCGACCACACCAGTCTTCCGACCTATGTAATTCGACCAATGAATAGAAAAAGAGAAACACCCGGTTAGCAAAAGAAAGTGGACTTGGTTCACAATGTGACTGCACTACGACACGTTCATAGTCACGCGTCGCAAGTTACACGATTGCCACGCAAATAAGCGTGCATGTGCGTACATGTGTGTGTGTGTGACTTTAGCAATTGTCCTCCTCATATCACCACATGCCATGTCTCCCATGTTTTAAGGGGTGGCAATGACTCCACTTTATAAATTATTCTCCCAATCATCCTAACCAAGATTGATTGTTGGATTACAACAAAAAAAATTTATTCTCAGATTCTATCTGAGGGGTTTGCGATCGTTGCAAAAATCTCATTCTCACTACAAGAATTATCTTGTCCGAAAGAAAAAGAAATGCCAAAGGCCGGGTAATATAGAACTAAACCATACACTCTTTGGAATTTTAGGAATTAGTGAACCTTAACACTGTTGAGCCCAATTCTAACATATGCGCCTAGAGCTGTACAAGTGTGCTTTTGCAACAACTCCCCCCCCACCAGTTTAGTTATGAGTTATCTAACCAGTGACCATGAATCAATGGCCTCCAATTCTCTCGATCTCCATCGTCTACGTCAACCCTAACGCCCATCAATCCACAACGACACGATCAGCTGCACCCACTTTTTATGCATGCATGCAGTAGCTTAGGGTGTGTTTGGTTGCCTATATGCCCCTAGCCTAGCTCGTATGGGTCGTCCTGGTTGAACCTAGCCAGTTGAATGAATGCAATGGTGGGTTGTTTGGTTATCTATTTCTGTCGGGTTAGGCTGTGCTAAGATGTTATTTGATTGGTTGTATTAGGAGAGTGGATGCATGCCTGGATGCAGTGTTAGGTTGTGGTTGTTTGGTTGTCTGAATGTAGCGAAATATACTCACCTCTTCTAGTAAGCGTGATAATACCTCTTAGTGGTATGTTTGAATTGGATGAAAAAATGGCTAAAGATATGACTGGCAAAGGCTAGTAGGGTCATGGTCTCACCTAAGGAAAATATTTTGGAAGATCACACGGGTCATACTCATGAACAAACGATTCTAGACGTACATATAGCTTTATGCTAATGTCGAAGATTTGCACGATTTTTTAAAATGTAGATGTAGGTAGACATCGGAATATGTCATATTTGCGATTATTTGCAAATTCTATAAGCACACTACTCATTGAGGTATGGTTCTGTTTGCGGCCTTAAATCAGTTCTTCCAGAGCAAGATTGCACATACACTGCTAGTATTCAACCAAGAGCCCGATCAAACAGCACTCAAAGCTTCTAAAAATTTAGTGTGGGTTTATAATCTAGTCAACCTTTCACTACACGAATGCAACAGGCAAATAATCTCACATCAATCAATACCAAGAGAAAAGAGTAGCAAACACAAGTACTGAAGTATACTGTGTACAGATGTTAACAATCCGATAAGTACTAGAAGGGAAAAAAACAGATTGCAATCCACCAAATCCTGCTCTTGCTATTGATGCTCACATTCTCCGAGTACCTGGAAAGCAAAGAAATTATGAGGCCAAATCAATCCACAGTGCTTCGTCGTCTATGACAGAACTTAGTTTGCAAAGACTTGAAGCATGACTGATGGAACTTTGACTAATTTGAGCAGCACCAGGTTTACAACAACAGCAGAAAAAGGTAGCAGCAGAAATATAAGCTTATTAACCACTGAAAACTCTGTACTGTGAGTAAAGCTACCTTCTTGGGTTGTCGTAACAGCGAAACTATATCAGTTAATATACCTCCATTTGATTAGCAAGAATCCACAACCAAAGCATCGATCCAATAAGTACTGTACTCTCTGCTACAAGGTAAAGCCTAAATTCAATTCCCTACTCTCTGAGATAAGGTAAAGGCAGACAAGGTTAGGATCATTTTTGAAGCAAAATAGATACAGTGATGCATCACTATTGTAAAATCAAGAACTAATTTCTTATTTGCACTAAAAGTTGACTGGGTCCCTAAAATACTACCGTGAAAATACTTCTCTCTTCGTTGTCAACGGATATCAACTTGCATCTCGTTTTTGCCACTTCCACCGGTCAACCATAGGTTGACCATCAAATTATATGCTAAAAGACTAATTTACTTTTCTTTCTCTTCATCTTCTTCTTCATCCCTCTCTCTCCCTCTCTTCGCCAGCGCCGAGGCAGCATTGCAATTGAACACCAATGTAAACAATTTGCCACTCCCCACACCTAAACTAGCTAGCAACTAATGGCCGAGGTTCTGGTGGGCTTGGAGCGTTGCGTCCTCATCAGCGGCTACGACATCCCCACGCCGTCGCCACCATACAGCCTACTCGGCAGAATTGGCCAGATGGACCTACGAGTACGTATTGTCATCACAGTACTATCAATTGTCATGCGATCGATGTCTCTCATTGGTCCTCGGTGTTGCAGGCCGACGACGGCTGCTTCGTTGCCGACGTCCGCCGTGCGTCGGCGCAACAACACCGCACCGAGTCCCTGCCCTCGGCGCTCCAGCATGTCCAGCCCGTCCGTGGCGCCGCCGCGGCAGGCCGAGGACCACACCTTGTCCGAGTTGGCTCTGCTGGAGCCGTGCAAGGATCCGCCCGCGATGTGCGCGGCCAACAAGCCGGACGCGACCGCCGGGAGCTGGAGTGTCGTGCAGATCCTGCAGAGGGGCGCGCGTGAGCTCCATCGCAACAAGCCCAACCAAAGTTGAGTTCCACCGTTGCGAAGACCTCATTTTGGAAGTATGCAACATGCACTGCTCTTGATTACAAATCAAATTTTGCACTGTATATTTGAACCACTGAATCAATAAAGAACAAGAAAACTGACTTAAAGTTGACAAAAATTTAGGCAACTTACAAATAGCAAACCATCAATTGGACATTTCTGTGACTGCCCCGTGTCGTTACCCCTAGGGTAATCACACTTAGGCACACTGATTACTATTCGTCTGCCCGGTAGAACACCGCTTCGACGAATATCAAGTCTTTTTATCAGAGTTGCGCATCAGAACAATAAGATAGAAACTGTACATCTTTATTACAGTAGTAGCTACACAAGGCTAGGGTTCTTAATACAACTACTACACAAACACAAAAGGGAGCTTCTCCACTTCTGGAGTCTGCTCTGGAGTACCGCCCTTCTACTCGTCCCACGAGTCAAAGATGGCGCCCATCTCGCTCAGGTCCTCGCAGTCGGTGCCTTATCCTCCTGCTGCTGCATCGATACCTGCAAGTCTTTCGTCCCACTCGGGATAGCTCCCGACCGAACTAGGATCTAACAAAGGAGAATACTAACAAGGTTGAGTACAAAAGTACCCAACAAGCATTAATAGCAAAAGATGCACTGCATGACTGATCTCTGGTCTTTATCATATTTTCTAAATCACCTCTTTCTGAAAATATTCATTAAAATATTAAGTGACAAATTTTAATTCTGAAAACACTACTAGTCACTCGGAAAGAAGAAAGACCCCTAGCGGTTCCCGTAGACTTCAATCCAGGAGACTGGCATGAATTCATGATTTGATATAGCACTGCGCAGGCTTGCACCACTTTACCCATAGCTACTCTGAACTCTCTCTGAGCTAGGTCCATCGCATTTCCTTTGATGCGACTTCAAGTTCAGAATACAGAACGTTTTCCAGATTACGTGATTATGTCTCCACCCATTACTTTTCGTCGGTGTTGATTTAGTCACGGTGCTGACCTCGTCACACACCGAGTTCTAGTAATGTTGGTTGAGGCGGCTCTCGTCCGTGCCCAACACTCCACCTTGGCGCGGCTCTCTTTCGTGCCCAATATTCCAATGTGACCCGTTGTGGAGAACTTAATTACGTAGCAAGGTAGCATTTTCTGCCCGCCGAAACGGAAAAATGGTTGGCACTGAATTACGGCTCCCGACCGAGTAAGAGTTTTGTTAGTCCTTATATTATAACCATATGTAAAGGGGTCCCACCTCTTACCATCATCATCATCATCATCGTCTCGTTTCCCCTGCCAGGGCCCCCTTTACCCACCTAGCAATTCTCATTCTCATCTCATCATCTCTGTTCTCTTATCTTTCTCATCATCTCAAACCAATTTGATTTTGAGAAATAGTTTTGATGCAGTACATATATGATAGAGCAATATACGGTTTACATTTAACATAACTATATTTATGTTCAAGAGGATAGCTTGCCTTTGGAGTTGTAGGAAAGGTCGGCGATGACGAATCTCTGATCAGCTCCTCCTATCGGCACTGGATTGCCCTCTGTAGCAAAGCGGTAGCACGAATAATATATAAATAAATACTTAGTTGAGTTTGAGTGATAGTAGACGCATAAAATGATAATACAACTCCTATGTTACCCAGTATTTTATTTTAATAAAACTTTTCGGAACCTGACCCAGTTAGCACTCTCCCGCTAAAAATCGTTCTAGGGTTAAACTCGATCTACTGCCGACATCGCCGAAATCACGCTCTACACTCGACACAAACTACTACCGGATCTTACGCGCTACTACGCCTACAAGAATCTACTCGAGCGCACAAGACTACCAACACTCCTGGCACACCAACAGGTTACTCTCAAAACTGAACAAACACTAACTATACCGACTCCTAAATTTCCTATACTCAGAAACCAAACAACTAATCTTCAAACCATAATATCTAGTCACCTATTTACCTAATTACTCTAATCACCTATTTACCTACTACTCTAATCACATACTTAACCGACTAACCTACCCGGCTAATCACCTCCTAACCTTAACTTAACCCTCCCCCTAATCTAACCCCCTCTCTCTCTCTCTCTCTCTCTCTCTCTCCTCTTCTACCCCCTCGGCCGACGCCTCTCATTCCCCCTAATCCTCTCTTTCCCGACGCCTTTCCTTCTCTCTCGGGCTTCTCCGCCGCCATCGCCTCCAGCCGGCCTGCCGCCTCCGGCCCCTCGGCGCTGCTCCATGCGCCTCCTCCGGTCCTACGCCGCCTCCCTCGGCTACGACTCCGCCTCCTTCTTCACCGGCGGCGAAGGCCGGCGCCTGCTGCGTCGCCTCTGCTTGCCTCGGCCACCTCGGCCGTCGCTCCGCTCCCGGCTGGCTCGGCGCCTCTGCTGCGCCGACTTCGCTCCGCTCGGCCCGGCACCGCCGGCGTCGCCTCTACTCCACCGGCTCACCCTCGGTCGGCCCGGCCTCCCGGCTCGCTCCTCCCGGCGCCGATGCGGCCCTAGGCGCCGCCTCCTCTTCCTCCTCCCCTCAGCTCGATCTGGTAAGCTCCGGCTCGACCGGCTCGGCCCCTCCGGCCGCCTTTGCTCCCAGATCCGGCCCGGCCCTACCTCGGTCTGCTCTATCCGGTTCTCTCCCTTGGGGTAAGCCCTCACCTGACCTCCCTCTCTACTCCTACAGTGCTCTGTGCTGAGGTGAACTGATAGCTACGAAACTATTCTACTGAAATCTAGTGATTTGTGAATGGTATGCAAGTGTGCCATGCTTACTGATGTGTGCTGGGGTTACCTCTTGATGGATCTGGGCTGGGAGAGGGATGGCGATCTTGGCTGGCCGGTGCTCTCCTTCGCTTCCTTGCTCCTCGGTTGCGCCGCTGGCCGGTGGCTCCTTCTCTGCCCCCTGGCTATTGCTGCTGCTGGCCTTCAGCTGGGAGATGCAGAGTTGAACCCTCCTTCGGTTCTTGCCTCTGCTGGCTGTGGAATGGAATGGATGGCTTGCTTGCTTTGTGATGCTGGGAAGAAGAACTGGCTTTAGGGGAATGTATTTGTGCTGCTGCTGTTTGGGGGGTGGATGGACTTTCCTACGCTGCTGGCTTTGCAAGGGGGATGCCTTTGCTGGCTTGCTGCGGGGGGATGAATGTTGGGGCTGGCTTTGCAGGGGAGATGCATTTGTTCTTTGCCACAGTGTGGGTTCGGCGGAGGAGCCGGTGTTCTTTGCCTTCAGAGGGAATGCATTTGTTGGTTGTCTTTGCGGTGCTTTCTTTGGGGGGGATGCATTTGTGCTGCTGGTATCCTGTGCTTGATATTTCGCTGGCTGGCTGGCTTGCCCTGTGAGAGGGGCTTGGCCAGGGGAGCTGCACTGCAAGAGAGGGCTCTGGAAATGGTTACTGCACCCGGTGACGCTTGACTGAGGGTGCAGTTTACTTGGATAGGCACTGAGGGCTTTTATTGGGGTTTTGGCAATTGCAAGAAGTGGGTGCTGGGTTCTAACAATACCGGATGAGGAGACCCACAGAAGTGACAGATGCCGAAGGATCTTGGGTGGTCTGGATACCTGGACGATTAAGGGGCTGACTAACTCCGGTTGGTCTGGGAATCATGATGGTCAAGGGACCGACTACTCAGGTTACTCCGGATACTCTACTGCACTTCGGGAAATCTGACGGCCACTTTCTATACTCTAACTTCTATACACTACTGCTCACAAGAAAGGCTCTCAACTAGACTTACTAACCGATTGCTGATTTCCCTCCGAGCGAGGAAAACGGGTCGCGAGACGGCTCTACGGGCGGACGCTCAAAGAACAAAGCGACGAGGAAGGCTGCTACTACAGAAGGCAAGAAGAGAAGAGGACTTGGGTTTTAATTACTTGCTGCCAAAAACACTGCAAATGCTTGTAAAACAAATATTGTAAAATTTTTGATGCAATGAAATGGAAATGTTTTATGTTAACAAGGATGCAAATGATGCGGGTTGTCACATCCTCCCCCCCTTGGAAAACTTTCATCCCCGAAATTGCAATCTCTTCGGAGGGGGTTTGGGCTAGGTTCGCGTAGTGCTTCTTCCCTTTTTCCACGAAGCTTCACTGACGGGTGATCCCTCCACTGTATTTCTTTTGGACATATCTTCTGGTTCCTTAACTGACGGGTTTTTGTAGCCAGAGTCTTCACGTGGATCCTTTGAATGTTGAATGTCTTGCAGAGGAGGATCGAGATTTTTGTAGAAAGGTGAGGGTCATCTCAAGTATTTCCTAAGATAGAGAATGTAGGATACGCCACGGGTTCCCAATGATGAACTTGGTAAATCCAGTAGGTACGCGAAAGTGCCTTTACACTCCATGATCCGAAACGGTCCAACATACCGTGGACTTACGTATCCTTTTTAAATCTGACTCGACGCACCCCGCGCGTAGGTAGTACTTTTAGATACACAGAATCTCTGACTTCGAGCTGTAGGTCCTTTCTACTTCGATCTGCATAATCCTTCTGCCTGATTGGAGAAATCCTGGGACACTCTCGAATTAACTGAATTTTCTCGCCGCTTTCCCACACCGGTTCAGGGCCTAGAAGGGGTCTTATACTTCCTCTGCTAGAAGATTGGCTGGACTAAGGTCAAATGGTTCCCGCTAGGTTCTAATCTTGAGGTATTAACGATGCATCCCGTCGGGCTTTTTGGTGGAGGCTTGTGTGAATACACCATCTATACTTACTCGGTGAGCAGATAACCATACCAATCAGTGTGTTCACTCCCAGGGATTTTTCCAAAAATTTTGAATTTAAATAGCTCTTCACTAGTAATGCAGAAGATAAAAAGGAGTGGGTTCTTCCAGCGTTGAAAAGAATAATACCCGGGGAGAGTGGAAGTAATAACGTACCCGTTATTACACCTGATGCTTCTCCAACCTGTTTGGCGGTCATGTGTGATAGGCGTGCCGGTTCTCCTCTTCCAGCTTCTTTCGTGACTAGTTGGTTGTCTTCAGTCTGCTTCATATAGGTGATTTGCGGTGGTGCTGGAGTAGGTGGTCTTGGCATAAATACTGGTTGTGGTGGGGTTCCAGATGTCCTCCGGGGATTGGGGCAATCAATCTTACGATGACCAAGTTGTCCACAATTGAAGCATGCACCTATGTCCCTCAGACAATCCTTCGTCATGTGGCTTCCTCTACACTTTTCACATCTAATTACTATGGGTACTGGTTGATGCTGGGTTGTTGGTGTCTGAAAAGGTGGGTTGAAGGGTCGCTGTTGAGGTGGTCCATATCTTGGTGGCAGTTGCTGTGACACAAAGGGATGACGTCTAGGAGCAGATGAAGAATGATGATCGGTTTTGGCCTTCTTCCTTCGCTCTTCGGTGAGGCTGGAGTATTCATTCTCTAGAATTATGGCTCTGTTGACTAGGTCTTGGAATTCAGTGAGTTTGTGGATGGATATGAGCATCTTTAGATATGGCTGCATTCCATCCAGGAATTTTTCTATTTTCTTCTCCTCGGTGTCGACATTAGCTGAAGCGTAGCGGGAAAGATCGTTGAACTGACTCAAATATTCCACCATCTTTTTCCCACCTTGAGTTAGAGCTCTAAATTCTCGTTTCTTTAATTACATCCTTCCCATAGGCACATGTGTTTCGGTGAAACGTATCTTGAACTCAGCCCAAGTGATGGGTTGCTCACTGACACAGTTGCGGTTGTAGTTCCTTAATTCTCCCAGAGCGGTAAATGTATGAAAAGGTCATATGAACTAGATACCTTTGCCTTGAGGTAAAAGAGATCCTTTAGCGTTCTTTTGTCTTTGTTCGAGAATAATCATTTTAACATCTTGACAAAATGAGTTAGTACAAAACACATGATTGTCCTTAATTACCAAAACACTGGAAATGGAGCCTAGATTCTTCAAAGGGTCCCCGCGCTACCCCGAGCCGATGATAACCCCACGAAGGCATGATTGTGGATCAACCCTGAACGAGGTCTGGGGACCGATCCCGGATGGGGTCCAGGGCCAACCTCGCTGATGTACGACACATCGGTGGACCAACCCCGGACGGGGTCCGGGGGGCAACCTCGTTGAGGTACGACACATCGGTGAACCCACTCCAGGGGAGGTCCGGAGACCAACCCCGAATGAGGTCCGAGGGCCAACCTCGCCGAGGTACGACACATCGGTGAACCCACTCCGGACATGATCAGGGGGCCAACCTCATCGAGGTACCACAAAACAGTGAACCCACTCCAGGCGAGGTCCAGAAAGCAACCCCGAACGGGGTCCGAAGGCCAACCTCACCGTGGTATGACACGTCGGCGAACCCACTTCGAACGAGATCTGGGGAGCAACCCGGATGTGGTCCGGGGGCCAACCTCGCTGAGGTATAACACTTCGGTGAACCCACTCCGGGCGAGGTCTAGAGACCAACCCTGGACGGGGTTCAGAGGCCAACCTCACCGAGGTACGACACATCGGCGAACGCACCCCAGACAAGGTCCGAGGACAAACCCCGGACGAGGTCTCGGGACCAACTCCGGACGGGGTCCGGGGGCCAACCTTGCCGAGGTACAACACATCGGTGAACCCACTCCAGACGAGGTTTGGGGACCGACCTCACTGAGGTGTGACATATCAGTGGACCCACTTGAATGTGGCGGGACCCACTTGAATGTGGCTGGACTCGCTTGGCCAAACGGACGAAAGCACCCCCAGGATGAACTAGATACCGAGGATAACGATGTAACTTCGCATGCCTACCCCTCCCACTCTATAAATATGCACCATGTAAATGGGGGAGGGGAGGCCATTTTGTTACAATTACTACATATATGCAATACATGAGGATGGATTGTGGTGTTTGATTCTCGTTGAGGTCCCCTCCGCACCTCCGATGGTCGATGCATCCGACCGGGGGTGCCACAAGTTTACTGTCCGTTATCGTATCGACAATAGTATGTTCAAAATGATCAATTGTAAGGACTTGTCTTGCTCAACTATGGATATTACTGGGTTTTGATCTTGTCCTAAAGCAATGGCAAAGTCTTCGGCGACGTTGTAATCTTTTAAGTGCAAAATGACGACTTCGAATAAATACACATGACTCAAATAAATTTAAAAAATCAAATGAACTTCAAAAATTATTATTTTGGTACTAATGGAAAGATCTTAAATTTATAAATAAAAATTATTTTTTTTGGATTTAAAACAAAGAAGAACGAGCTCTCCAAAGTTTGACGCAAGAGAAATTCCAGAAATTCTGAACATTCTGATAGGTGGGTTCGGTTAGATTGTCAATTTCGTTTCATTTTATTTTTATTAAAGAAAAATATATGTCACTGGCAGGTGGGGTTCATCTAGATTTTTTTATTTATTTTCTTTTTCTTTGGGAAAACCCTGAGAGAATGATAGGTGGAACTGCGGTCCATATGTACTCGGTCCACCTGACGGTTCAAGGGGCCAAGGGGCCCACACGTCTGTGGCTGCGATCTACGGATTGGGTCTATGCAACGGGCTTTAAGTGGTGGATCCCGCATGTCATACTCACATAAGCTAAACTACGGTTTAATTAGATTATTTAATTGCGTCGGGCCTACATGTCATACTGACATTAACAATAATTACCCAAAGTTAATATTAATCTTCAGGTGGGGTCCAGACATCAGTGCTATAGTGCTTCTTCTTTAGAACATAGGAGTGGGGAGGGAGTCATGGCCGAGCAGCTTGATGAGTTCATCGACAGCGATGGGATGGCGGGGGGCTCGGGCAACCATCAAAATGGAACGGGGAAAGGATGGTGAAGCTGTGGGCAGCGGTGTCACCCAAATAGTGGACGGAGGTGGTGGCAAGACGGCGTTGAGAGACGAGGTTGCTTCGGTTATGCAAGGGACTCGGTGCAAGAGAGTCTGGGGTGGTTTCTGGCCGCAATGCGAACTAGAGGGAGAGTGTGTGACTCAACAAGGAGAGGCATGGGGACCTAGGGTCACCGAAGTCGTGTTGGCGGCGAACAAATGAGGCGACACTAGCATTGGAACAGTGGCGATGATATGAACCAAGCTGGGATGCAACATTAAGTGGCACAAAGTGATCCTGGGACTTTAGGAAATTCATCGGTGTGGATAACGACAACGGAGAGGCACGGTGGTGGCTGGGCGACGGTGACAGAGACAAGAGTTACGGTGGTAGCCCTCCTCGGTGATGGATAGCTGAAACAAAGACACACATAAGGGTAATAGGGTCACGAAGATGGCAAAACCGCGGTCCAAGAAGACCGAGACTCACCGGAGAGGTGGTAACATCGAGGACGGCGGTGGAAGCCGGAGATGGGGAAGAAGATGGCGTCTGTGTGTTCATGTGAAGGAGATCCAAAAGTGATTGAGGGGAAACGATGTTGGGGATGTGGAATACATCGTGACGCGAACGGTTTGGGGATAAACTCACCAAGTGTGCAGGAATGATGTGGAGGAGCTGCGCAACGACGTTTTGGCGTTTGAGTAAGCAAGAGCAGGGGAAAAAATCTCGATCGGTTACCGGCGGTAACCGGATTTCCCAGTATCGACCGAGTGAATAGTAACCAACTAGAAATTTTTAATTTTTAACTTCTCTCATCACTTCCTATGTTGGTTTAGGCCTATTTTGTGCTAAATTACGTATTGTATGAGCTAAATATGCTTGAATTATTATTTTTGGTCGGTTTGCACTTCATATGAGCTAAATATGTTAGGTTACGTATTGTATAAGTTAAATATGTTATATTACGTATTGTATGGCAAAATATGATAGATTATATATTGTATGAGCTAAATATGTACTTCATTAAACACTTTCTAATTCAAAATTTGTCAATTCAAATTTCTGACTGGTTTTTCCGGTAGCCGGTTTTCAAAATTGGCAATTCAAATTTTAGTTTTGAAATTGCCCGCTTTTTCCTGAGATTTCGAATCCGGTTACGGTTACAGATCTGCTACGAGCGAGATTTCAACAAGTTACAGTTTTTGGATCCCTGAGCGAGAGGGGGTAAGAGAAGAAATGAAGAGGAGATGACACATACGGAGTGTCTTATAAGGAAGAGGAACTCGTCATTTTATCGCAGCGTCGCGGCCAATGTGTGTGCGAGTTCTCGCAGGTTGTAGCATTGCACGTGCTCTGGTGACGAAGGGACAAGCTTGCGACGCTCAGAGAGGAGGGGAAAGGCTCAAAAAGCAAGGGCACACATGCCACTGCATCATCCTTGTGCCGAGCAGCGCACACGCGTACGGGCGAGAGAACGGGATAGAGAAGAACCATGTGAGAGGAGGAAGATGTATAGGGTTACAACTGGCGGAGTTGCTTTTGAGGAGCAAGGCTGTTGTGGCACATGGTCGGGCGCACACGAGGGGAGAGAGAGGCGGGGAAGAAGAATAGTTGCGGAGCGCTGACGGGTGGGATCGGGCCCACACGACAATGAGAGCACGCGAGAGAGAGAAGGCGGAGCTGGGCTGCTGCGCGGCGGCTGGGCCGTGGCTTGGCTGTGCCACGAGGGAAGAGGGAAGGGGAGGAAAGGAAGCGGGCTGCGGCTAGGATTCGACCCTAGGGTCGGGTCAAGAGAGGGAGAGAAAATATATTTGATTTTTGATTTGAGATTTCAGGATTTATTTGGATTTGAAATCAAATGTTGTGGAGGTTTAGGACATAATTTATCTTGTAGATTTTCATAAGTTAAATTTTTAGGCAAGAAATTTGATTTACCATTTTGAATTACCCGGCAAGGCTTTTGGGGAAAAATCGAAATGCAACCAAAGTTTTTGAAGTTCATAAAATTCGAGCAAGTTTTAAATTTAACCAAAATTGGGCTGTTACAGCATGTCACTTTGTAAGCAAACAATCCAAACCCTCGAGGGCAGCTTGTATGTGCGATGAGACGAAACTCACTGTGCATGTTGAGTTGCTGCTATCTTGCTGGGGATGCAGCGGTGGGGCTAATGTGAGGAGCCAAAGGCCAGATAGGAATGCTCAATAATGATATGCAACAATAATGCGGATTGGCATCCTCTACTATTGCATTGGCAATAGCACATGAGTATAGTACTGTAACACTAGGTAAATCTGAGATAAATAGTACCTAATACAATATTTTAGTTTTTAATCCGTCGACCGCTACGCAATGACATTGTTCAGGTGATGCGCTCCCCAATAATGCATGCAATCTTTGATTAAGCTTGCACAGTCCTGGCCTTGGGGCTATCATGATTTTCTGACGATGGGCTGGCTAACAAGACATCATTGAACAGATCAATCAATCAGAAATATAGTGCCACATCGTTAGCAGGAGACTTCAAGTCCAAATTGTTCAGGAATTTATCCTTACCCTCTTGGGAGTTCAAGAATATACGTAACTTATTCAGAGGTATAGGGGGCGTCAGTCACAACGAGCTGAAGATACTATTTGAAGAACAATTCAAGGCAGAAGTGTCGGGACACCTTACCGACACAGAAAATCGACTCATTGTACCCGGCCCACAGCCAACGTGAGACAGACAACCCTTCTCACTGAAATAATTCTTCCGGTCATACAAATCGACCAAGGCAAATTGGCAGTCTCTTCTTAACTGAATATTTTTTTTTCTTAAATAAACCATTTTAAAAAATAACCTACATTTTTTTTACATAAATAATCTACAATCACTGATCCAACAGACGACTAGACCCAATCTCGCGGTGTGCTAGCAGTTAGGTGATGAGGAGCTGGTGGTGTGACTGAGGCCTGAGGCACAGTCGTCGGGTCAAAATGCGACCGAGACTAGTTGCAGATCAAATCGGCGACTGAGCACAGTTTTTAAAAATAGTTTAAATAAACGGGATACAACTATAAATGGATTACACAAACTGACAACGACGATAAGAACAAAGATGTATCAGGTAGCAACTCCAGCTTTGTGATCTTTAACATGTCGTCTTCCACGACCTCCTCGACAATCTCTCTCATGACCACCACTAGTCGTGTCGTCGTGACCTTCACCCCACCCTTTAAGCTTTATGCAATTGTTCTTCTTATGCTCGTAATCTCCGCAAAGGACACACCTCTTCACAAGGCCCCTGGTTTTAGACTCATTCATGTCATTTTGGATACGACGAGTCTATCGGCGACCCTTGCAACCCTTCAGCAAGTTCAAATCAGGGACCATACCATATTTTGCACATCGTCGTCTGTGAATTACCAACACAGAATCTACGGATCTCCCCGCTTCAAGTTTGAATCTATTGGACCGAAAAGACGACTAGAGGGGGGGTGAATAGAAGTACGCTCACTTTTTCACAAATAGTGGATTCAACATAAATTTCACTCCAGTAGCTATGGAAGCTATGAAGATCAGTATATCAGTACAGCGGAAGACTAATATTGAATCCAATAAAAACCCCTAAGCAATACTACACAAGATCAAACACAAGATAACAAATCTCGATTACCTCACGGCCGAATCAACCGCTCAAGAGCGGTCGGACCGATTCTTCGCTGTCGACCGGTGATGTTGGCGGTCGACCCGCCTCCTCGAGCAGATCAAACAACCCGATGACGAAGTTGCAAATAGATGAAACTTTTGATCTACAACTCCAAACTTGATGAAACTTGGAATACACCTTCTCTATGATATCAGGAAGCTATTCCAATCGAAGATTGTGATAATTCCTGGAAGAATAAAGATATTTTTCCGTTTGTTCAAAGAAGGGTTCAAAACCGGGTCAAAACGAAAACTTGATCCAAGATCTTGCTCGTGGGTGATTGATGATCACGATGATCCTAGATAGGTTCTCACACGTTACAGCAAACTAGATCACGTGAAGAATTCAATCAAAACTCTCGGATCAAAGAAAGACTCAAAATCATCAAATATAGAGGAACAACATAATGAGACAAAACGATGATCAAACTTTCCTTTGATTGATTGATATGATATGGGCTTACAGCCTCTCCATCAATGGAGGACAATGCTCAATCTAAGAGCACGAAAATCACATCAAACTATCAAGAACCCTAGCCTCCACAAAAGCTCTCCCTAAGAAAATTAGGGTTTACAAAAAAACAAAAGAGACGAAGAAGAGGTGCAGCCACCTCCCTCCCCTATTTATAGTGGAGGCTTAGACCTTCTAGAAGTTTGAATCTATTGGGCTCCCGTTAAGGCTCAAAACAAACGGGACACATACGCACGTATTTTAATACGCCGTCTTTAACACCTCTTAACCTAACTAGCTACACCTTGCACCATCTTGCGCCTTGGATTAGCCAATAGGCCACCCTTGTCCATCTTGCACCACACTTGAGTACATTGACCTCACCCGGCATCGTCGATCGTTATGGACCTCAGCTCTCCAGGCCTAATCCCGATCATCCTCGCCGTTGACCATCAAGCAACAGGTGAAGGGACTCCTCTAATGGATCTCAAAGCTCTCCAGGCCTACAAGCCTAGGCCTATATGTAGTACGAAAAACAGGCTGTCTGGCTCTAGAGACTACAGTAGGTGAAGGGACTCCTCTAATGGATCTCAAAGCGTTCATCCTCTCTTTTCTCTCAATCTTTGCTCTCCGGAAGCAGAACTCAACAGTGTGGCCTTCTTTCTTGCAGAAGGTGCAATGGTACTTGACCTTTTGAGGGGGTCTATACTGGTGAAACAGAAACACCTTTCTTGCCAGAAAGAGTTTGAGCAAAGCCTCCAGATTTGAAAACAACCTTGGATGGCTTAGGAGGTTCTAACTCAAACAGACCACTTTTCACAACTCTAGCAATCTTAGGTGGGTGATTCTTGGAATGCTCTAGGGGATTAAAACCTAGGCCACTATTTTTCACACTCACCTTGGATTGGTCAAGAATCATGTTGAATTTCTTTTTCCCATTAGAAAACTTCTCAAGAGTCACTTTGAGGTAATCATTCTCTTTAGCTAAAATCTCACATCTAGTGCACTTTCTAGACTTGATTGCCTCATCATGTTTACTCTTAAGAAGAGCCACTTCCACTTTAAAGGCCTCACAAGACACACAATAGGAATCCTTAATCCTATTCAACTGCTCCTTAAATTTAACTCTAAAAGCCTCTTGAATCTTACCAACCATTGTTTCAACTTCAGCATTCAAAACACAAGAGGTAGAGTCAATAACTTTCTTAGAAGCAGTAAGAGGTATGGATTTTTTAATTTTAGCTTTTTCTTCAAGAGTCTTGTTTAAAGCTTCAATCTCAATTGTAAGCTTAGGATAATTTTCACAAGAAGCAGCTCTAGAGTACACAACCATTTCAGTCATCTCTTGCATTTTAATCATATTATTCTTACAATGAGAGCAAGTGTGACTAGCATCAAATTTTGCAATTCTTTCAAGGCGCTATCCAATTTTAATTCAAGCAAGGCACAGTTTGAACAAGTTAAAGGGATAGCATCCAAAGCGGACACATTAAGTGAAATGGCATCCATGCAAACAGAACTAGACTTGAGAGATTCTAGTTCATCAAGAGCATCTTTTAATTGATTAACAACAGAGGAATGAGCAGTTTTTAAGCTTGTCAGTTCTTTAAGCAAGCTAGAGCAGGAATCACAAATATCATCAGGATTAATAGATTTGAGCCTAACAACTTCTATGTTCAAATTATCAATCATAGTGTCCTGTTTCTTAATTATTTTTGCTTGCTTATGCAATTTCTGTTCAACAAGCACCAAAACCCTTTTCATATCAGCAAGTGAAGGGCATACCTCATCGGGATCGCTGAAAGGATCCTCGTCATTTGAGGAGTCAGTGTCGTGGCTGTTCTTGGCCATGAAACACATGCCTGTGAAGTCATGGGCCTTCTTCTTGCCACGTGAGTCACTCTCGTCGTCCTCCGTCTTCGAGTCCACATCGCTCATGTTTACATTTTCTAGAGCGGCAAGGACCCGATGACAAACTTGCGATAGTTTGTCTTCTTGGGTTTAGCATCTCTCGCTTGAGGATGCCTTCGTGAATCCTTCTCCTCCTTGCCCTTCAGCTTGGGGCACTTGGAACGAATGTGGTTTGGCTCACCACATTCAAAGTATGTGATAGGTCCACCTCTCCTCCTGTTTCTCACCTTGTTGTAAGCTCTCGTAAATTTGGTGGATAGGAGGGCTAAATCATCTTCAGGTAGTTTCTCAAGCTGCTCATCGCTCAAAGAATGCAAAGCTGATAAAGAAAAACCCGATGAGCTAACATCCAAAGAATCAGAAGAACTACCCTTCGATTGGTCGACCACTAAAGCCATTGACTCTATCTTAGGGAGACACGAGATAAAATCAATCTCACGCGTCTTCAACCTCGAGTACAGCTTATCCATGGTAAGCTCACTCATGACAGTGTTGTTATTGATGGAAGTGGTCTTCATTCCCCAGACCTTCACATCAAGAGCACCCAAAAGCTGGCGTGCATTTTCCGACTAAAAAAAACTAGGTCAACTGCGTGGAGATCATGAAGAATCTTAGAAAATCTTCCCCACAGCTCATCTAAATACTCACCAGGTCTTTGCTCGATCTTGGAGTAATTTTTCTTAAGCTGGTTCTGTCTCACTTCCTTCATCGCAGTGGAGCCCTCGTGATAATCACAGAGAGTCCGCCAGATCTCATGAGCAGACCGCAAATGAGCGACACGCTCAATCTCCGATCGACTAAGGCCTTGGATCAAAAAATTTAGAGCCTTGCTGTTGGCCTCCACATCTGGAGTGATCACATCGTCATCGGCTGGCACGACATAAGGATTTTTCACCTTAAGCCAAATTGCGTGCCCTTGAGCCTCGATGCAGGCCTGCATTCGGGCCTTCTAATAAGCAAAATTAACTCCATCAAAAATATATGGTTTGGTTGAATACTTGTCAGTCGCCATAACTCCAAAGACCGGTTAAGATCTATGAGAAGAGCTAACCGGGCTCTGATACCACTTGTAGGACCGTAAAGGCGCTAGAGGGGGGTGAATAGGCGCTTTCTCGATTCTTCGCCTTAATCAAATTCAACACGCACTTTTCTCCTTTAGCTATGAAAGCTAAGAAGATCAGTAAAAGCACAGAGGAAGCCTTGTGTTGAATTCAATTACCTCCTTAACCACAATACACAAATATGGAGAAATGATCTCACTGAGCGGTCAGACTGGGTGTCTTCTTGGCCTAATCGCCTAGCGGTCGGACCGGCCTCAATTGGCGGTCTGAATGTAGGGCGGTCGGACCGGCAGTGTAAAATCAGTCAGGTCGATTTAGTCCAGAGACAACACATAATGCCCAAATCCAAAACGAAAATTGGTCAAACTTTTGATTCAACCAATGAAACTTGACCAAAATTGGATCACACCTCCCTAAGGTATCTAAAACCTATTTCTAGCGACGATCGTCCAGATCCACTTCGAAGAAACGATCTCTCAAAGTTTTACCAAAGAAGTGTTCCAAAACCTAGAAATATGAAAATCTTGATCCAAGACTTGATCTAGATGATTCTAGGAGTATTCCCACACATCAAAGCAAGATAAAATCGATCAAGAGACCAAGCATAAACACTTGGATCAAGGAAGCACTAAAATCATCAAAAGATAGAGGAACACAAAAGAGACTTCACCCTTAAGCAAACATCAATAGATTGATTGATTCAATATGTTGTTTACAAAGCCACTCCCTCAAGGAGGACAAGAGCTCAATCCAAGAGCACACTCAAATCTCCTCTCCTCTCCTCTTCTCTCCTAACCCTAACCCTAGAAATGGTTTTTGCAAATGAGGGCTTAAGTGCTTGGGGGGTTTTTTCATCTCCCCCCTTTCTATTTATAGGAGAGGCTAGGGTTTCTCACATGGGCTCCCATTAAGGCCCAACACAAATGGGACCCACACACACACATCAATCTGTTAAAGCAATCGCCTGCTTCACCACGTGTAGGTTGATCAGCGGCCCTCATCATGTCGGCAAGTCTCTTCCGTCCGAATCCCATCGGAACCTCCAAGGCACTTGCACCGACCCCCGCGCCGCTAGATCCAACCAGCTGCAACGAACTGCCCGTTCGATCCATCTTGTCCATTATGCACCCTGCTTGAGTCACACGACCTCACCCGACATCCATGATCGTTCTGGACCTTAGCTCTCCAAGCGTAGTCCCGATCCACCTCACCGTTGACGTCGTTGACCTGCAAGCCACCTGCACAGCAATAGACAAACAAATCGTCTCCGGGAACAAGTTCTTCACAACTTGACACACGTTAGCTCAACAATGCAATATGCAACAATAAAGCATTGAAACTCATGCATTAAACACAATGAAAACACATCAATGCCAAAATGGCCGAAGTCCAAGTGGAAGCCGGTCTGACCGCCCCACCAAGCCGGTCGGACCGATTTCAATGATCGGACCGATTCGAACGACGGTCGACCCCAAAAAGACTTAGCCAAATTTCAACTCGGAAATCCGCAAGCTCTCTGGAATTTTCAAACTGATAGAACTTTTGATTGGGAGCTCCAAAAATTATGTGACAACATCCAGAAGACTCCTCTCTCATGTCTACACAACCTATTTTTGGTCTAGCCCCAAACTCCATCATAAACTATGGCCGGTCGGACAGGCAAGCATCGCCGGTCGGACTGCCACACGGCCGATCTGACCGGCGACATAGCCGGTCGGACCGCCAATGACTGACAAAGACGAAGTTTGTCTTTGAAACGCGAGATTTGACAAACCAACAACGCCATTGCCAATTGACTCATCACTCTAAGATCATGCACATATCTCTACGATATCCACATCCCCTCTGTTGCCTGCTACCTCTATTTTTGGCCCAGCTCAATCCAACACTTTCTGACATTGCCTGAAAACACGTGAAACGACAAACCGTTAACGCCATTGCCAATTGTCACATCATCCTAAGATCTGAAGCATATCCCTATAATATCCACAGAATCACATTTTTCTTAACTAAGAAACTTAACACGTACCACGCGGAGTCCATCTTGATCATGTCACATGTAACCAACACATGAGAACATAGCTTATGGAATAGCATTTGCTTGCTACACGTCCACTTGCAAGTGTTCTTGCCCTCCCACTCAACTCGTGCGACCACTTGTTCCAAGCCCATTACGATTTCTTAGTAATACATCGAAATTGTGCTCAGTCGCTAGCCTGATCTCAGTCGTGTTCTAGCCCGACGATTGTGCCCAGTACGAGCCTCAGTCGCACCACCAACTCATGACTAAGACACATAGCAGACCAAGGTCTCAGCTGCGATTCGATCACACAACTAGGCCTCCCTAGTCACCTAATTGCTAGCCCACCACGCAATTGGACCTTATCACCTAATGAGCTAGCGACTGTAGATTATTTATGTAAAAAAATCTAATATATGTTATCTTTGTAAAAAACAGTTAAAAATGGTTTATTTAGAAGAAAAAAATTCTTCCAACTCTGCTTGTATTCTAGATCCGAATGAATAAGACTCTCAGTGTGCTGCCCATGATCAGACAACAAACGATAAGAGCAAAGGGCAACGATGCCTTCCTTGTCAAAGCAAGTTTAACTTGAAGTATTCAACCTATGTGCACATCGCATACCTGTGATGTATCCATGCAACTAGCCTGAAGGCCCAAGCCCGATGCAACAACAGGGCGTTGTTTCGCAGAAATTTGCACCATGTAAGCAACAAAGCTTTGGTTCCAATCAGGTGTCAAATGGTTCAATCATTTCAGCAAATGTCCTGTAAATCATCAGGCAAAAAGGGAGCTACGAGCCTCATACACACTGGGTAAAACCAGCAACGGTGTCTGCACGGCGACGTGCAGCAGTTCTGAGTTGGAGATGAGAGTTTCTATGTAACGAAACGAACGGTCTCTTCTTTATTCAAGACATAAGAGTAGCAATTGCTCTCCGGGTATGCTAGTTTAATTGAGGCACGAGTAAGCGAGCGCCTTCTCCTCCGACAGCTCCTGGGCGGTTGCGTCCATCTTCTTCCTCGAGAACTCATCAATCGGGAGCCCTGTAAAGAAGATATGGTAAAACATCAGGCCAGTGGGAACATGGAAACTTACATATTCGTAGGAAACCAAGTGCAGGGTGATTTAAGAACATGGGCCGTGAAGAATGGCAAATTGTGTTGGACAATAATCACATGTACAAACTCTAGGGAAGAAAATACATATATGATATATCCATGACAAAGCAAGTAAAAATACAGGAAGAACAGATAAGCAAACAAACTGTTGCATGTTAAAAGTGTTATATCGACACCAGTCATACCTTGAACGACTTTCCAGTCACCACCGCTGCAAGTAACTGGGAAGGAGTAAATAAGCCCAGCAGGCACACCGTATGAACCATCAGAGTACACACCCATGGAAACCCATGTTCCCTGCAGTCAAAGTCAAGGCGTTAATAGAGGCAAGAAAATAAGCCCAACAAGCAGGCAAGGTCTTAAGGGACTGAAAGAGACCTCAGGGGTTCCCAGAACCCAATCACGGATGTGATCGCAAGCAGAGCTGGCAGCGGAGAGAGCACTGGAGAGCTTCCTCGCTTTGATGATCGCAGCACCACGCTGCTGGACGGTAGTGATGAACTCTGCATTTAGCCTGTCCAAGACAGTAAAGCCATTAAATCCTATCTGGAAGGAAAATACTCATAACATTATATTTGCAGCGTTCCTGATTTACCATTCATCATCTTTAACAAGTTCACGAACAGGCTTCTCTCCACTGGGAGTCTTCACAGTGGCATGGTTAACATCAGGATACTGAGTGGACGAGTGATTGCCCCAGATAATAACATTCTTCACATCACTAACTTGGACATTAAGTCTCTCAGAAATCTGACCAAGAGCCCTGTTGTGGTCTAGGCGGGTCAGGCAAGTAATGTTCTTCTCAGGAATAGATGGAGCAAATTCCTTCAAGATAAGAGCATTGGTGTTTGCTGGATTGGCAACAACGAGAACCTGCAAAAATACAGCACATATGTTTTGAATCTATAATTTAAAACTGCAAAGAAACATAGTGAGATTCACATGGCTTCTCAGGCAAACTAAGAAACATAATAATTGAAGTTCAGATTTGATTTTTTTAATAAGTTTACATTTAGGCAATGCCAGTAGATAAGAGTGGATATTCCAATCTCATAATTTAGGGCTCAGTCTATTTTAGTATGGCCATAGCAAATAGCATTAGTACAAAATGTATCACCACCTAAATTGAGTGCATGCTGGCAACCATTGCAAAAATGGAAGGTACAGTGTATGTTCCAACAATCCATACCTTGCAGTTGGGAGCCGCATGAGCTTCAAGGGCAGATGCTTGAGATTTGTAGATTGACACATTTTTCGACATAACATCCTTCCTTTCCATTCCCTCCTTCCTGGGAAATCCACCAACCATAACCGCAACATTCACACCAGTGCAGGCCTCCACAGCATCAGTTGTTGCGACAACGCCTATAGTGTACCAACAGAAATATTACACATCAGCAAGGATGATAGTCCATATAGAAGAGGTGACACTTCCAAAATAAATGAGAATATAACCAACTTACCCTTCAGAAGAGGAAATGCAGCATCAACCAACTCCATCTTAACGCCATCAAGAGCTTCAGCAGCTGGCGGAATATCAAGCATGTGCAGAATAACAGGCTGGTCTGCACCCAGCATAACTCCCCTAGCAATCATGGGAACAAGCGCATATCCAATTTGTCCTACCCAACAAAAGAATAAATCAGCTCCCGCTACATAGTAAAGATGCCACAATATCAGAGAAAAGTTAATCCCAATATCCCCTGATCCAGATTTCTCAGGTGCTGCTACAATGAGAACTTGCTCCAGAACCAGAAAACCGGAGAACCAACATGATTCCAAAATCGGATCCCATTCCCAGACTGCAAAGGATTCCATATCTATGTAGGTCCATCCACAATCTCCAAAGTTAATTGATGCAAGCGTACAACAGATCATAGTATGCCCTCCAAGAAATCCTTACGGACTCTAAACCTCATCAGATTGAACAAATCAAATTGTTCTGTCCTCTAAATTCCCAATTGATGCAGCCTTAGTAACTAAAAAGCCAACTTAGATAAGTTAAACAAACAGCCACTGTAGGATTTATAGTCTTCCAGTGACAAAACTTTAGCACTAATTTGTCTTAAGAAAACTAGGGGCTTGCAAGTTACAACTAGGCAATCCTAACCATGAATGCCATATTGCCACCAGATCAGAGTGAGATCTGGTCAGCAAAGTGCATTCAAAGTAGCAACTTGCCAAGGATTTTTTTATAGCATGCTTGGTTGGGAACCCTAGCTCGCCCCACCAACATTTGGTTATGCCCCATTTGTTTGGGGTTGATTGGCTTCCTTTCAAGCTTTGGCTTGCCCAAGGAATTTGGTCATGAGCTAAGGAATTCTTGACAAAATCTTGGTTAAATCCCTGGAGGGGAATCCTCAGCCAAAATTTGGATGCCAAATTCAACCTCTCTATAAGACAAGGGGGCCCAAATTGGCTAACCAAATACCCAACTTTGGCTAGCCAACCCAACGCCAGCTTCATAGAAGAAGGGTATGGGGGAATTGGTTCCAAAATTTGATAGGTGAATTATGTGTTAAAACTGGATGGGCATGTCCAATTGAGAACGTGCTAAACTTGAAGCAATCCAAACAATTGCCAAACAACTTGGGCGGTACCGAATTTTGGTGAGGCAAATTGAGGGGCCCAAACAAAAACATACCCTACAAACCTAAACACCATGGCCAAGACAAAAGATGATAAAGATCTAACGACTTTCATTATCTCAAAACTTACAACTTCCAGGCGATGCTGAAATTAGTCAAGGCCAATGAGTGAAAGTTTTCAATTGTCCAGACCACTACGAAACTACAGCAATATGACTCAGGTCATCTGATAGGAAGCAGTAGATCAACCACCTAAACCCATCAAAACTAGGCCTATTGTTCTTAATATTTGCAACTATGGAATCAGATTCGATCAAATTATCCACTTGTGTGGTGCAATACTCCCACTTATGAAATGAACAACAACAGTCACTTCAAACCCCTAAACCCCATCAGATCACGCGAGTGTCAAGAGATCTCCACTAAACCCCACTAAAACCCATACAGCTAGACAAAATTATATAAGATCAAACCAATCAGTTTAATACGTGCAACCAGTCCTTAAAACTCTAAACCATATCAGATCAAGCGATTATTACCAGATCTACCCACTAATCCTCACCACAAATCTGGCTACCACCGCAACTCAGGGCAAATCACGGCGAACAAACCAAGCCAGTGAACTCTCCCACTTGCCAAATCAGCTACAGTTAACCACTTCGACCACTAAGCCCCATCAAATCAAGCGACACAGAACGAGATCTAGCGAGGAGAGCACACTCAAAACCCAGCTGTATCAGCGGATCCAGACGGCACGGCCAGATCCGGGCCGGCCTAAGACCAGATCGCATCGGGAACTACGCGGATCGGAGGGGTTCGACGCTGTACCTGCGGCGCCGGTGACGAGCACGCGCATCGGTTCCTTCGCCATTGGAGCAGGATGAGGAGAGGAGCTTCGATAAGATTCTGGAAGTGGAGCTTCGAAGAGTGGCTTGGGAGAGTACGCGGCGATAGTGGGGAGGCGGAAATGGGCGGCCGTTATTTAACCTTGCTGCGAGGGGCTCTCCGGAGTCTGTTGCTACTGTGCTCGGAGACCAGACAAGCGCCTCTCAATCACAGAAGGTGGGTCCAGCGTTCTGTGGGGTCGGTTGTCGGTGGGCGTTGGGTAGCTTTTATTCATGGTGGGGCCGAGGCTAGCGGAGGTGTGACGCTGTGGGCGCTGGCCCACCGCTTCGGCCGGCGATAAGATCTAGGAGGAAAGTGGGGCCCGCCGTCAGATGGACATGACGCCCACTTGGCGTTTAGAAAAAAAATTCATCAGGTTTTGCAGAACCGAAGATGCGATATCAACGGTGTGGACGGTGGAGAAGATGCCACTCTTCATCACTGATGATGATCGTGACAACCGCCGTAGGGATGTGTTTGGTTATCTCTCAGATCTGATCTAGAAACATGCGTTTGTGAGGTCCTCATTATTTCATCCATGTTAATGACATGCTCGTAACAAAAGGATTTTATATGGTAATTGAACCAATGTCGTATCTGACATTTTAGGAATTCATTGCTTAAAAAATACAGCAGACCTTATAAATAGAAAATGTATGTTACTGCTAAGTTTAGCTAACCTATTCAACACACTCATCAACATTATAATCGAAGCTAACTTGTACCAAATATAGCTGAAAAATAGACACCATATATATGCACAAATACAAAAAAAGAACTACAACAATAAGTGGAATAGTATTAAAATTTAGGAACAACAGGTAACACAACTACAATTGGGTATATATGGCTCTCAGAGACCCCAAAGCGGCACGAAAGGTCCACTGTAGCGATGAAACAGCATAGTACCAGAGCCCAACGATTGTGATGCACAAAGATGAAAAGTACGAGACATCAACACAAGATTGAGATAAATAATTATGTGATTGAGGCATTAAACTCATAAAAAAAACAAAAGTAATTGACACCAACGTCCAGATGAGTCTTAAGAAAGGAAGATCTAATTTTGATTGTGAGAATTAGGAGGCATCAGTTGTTGTCTTTGTTAGACAAAGTAAGGAAATGAAGAGAGGGAGAAAGAGAGAGAAAGGTTAGGGGATATGGATGGAATCCAAGTTTTGCTCACTTAACTCTTACTAATTCTAATATTAACCAATTGATAATCAAATGCTAGTCCAAAAATGGGGCACTTGAATTAGTGGAGGCCTGTGCAGTTGATTATGTTGCACACCTTGCCATCGGGGCTGAATTGAACTATTTCTTATAAAATTCATGCAAATCCTACGGCCTAATTATCTCTTTGGTTCTACATCCCGAAACAGTCATGGAAAGAATTCATTTTACTAAGGCTAGTTAGTTCCAAAAACCAAACATGATTTTGTTTATTCATGAATCCGAAGATGACGATACACCACAAACTCAGACGACTCTTCGAAATTCCATCAGAATTCAAAGGACACAAATGACGAATGCAAGAAACACTCACACTCAACATGCAAAACGGCATCTTTCTTCCTAAACAAAATCACATTTGCTGAGCAGCCCACGAGTCAAAAGCTCCAACCCAGAAAGTCCTGGCAGCACAGGCCCATACACCCAATCAGGCCCAATTACCAGTCGTCCTGCGGCCCACCAACTCCTCGTTCCTTTTCCGGTTTCCCAATGCCGCAGATTGAGCTCACCACCACGCCCCCATGGCTTCGCCACCACCTCGTCGCCTCCGCTTCCACCGCTAGCCCTTTCCCGTCGCAACCATCCACCCTCCCAATGGCGACGATGAAGGCGGCGGCAGTGGCGGCGCCTTCTACTTCTGCCGCGCTCTTCCTCTTCGTGCGCCGGAATCTCGCCTCCTCCAACTCTTCCATTCCCGCTCAGCGCTCCGTCTTCTTGCCTCCCCGCGTCGCCCCCCTCGTCGCCCCCCTTGTTACATAAGGAAATTTATGTTTTTCATCCACCGGTTGTGCATTTGTGTTTATGCTCTGCTGCTCATGGTAATGCTGTACAGCCTCATGCAGTTGGTATATGTATTCGCTTACGCTTAGAGATGAGATGCCCTGCATGTAAAATGAAAGAAGAGCTGTAACCAGCAAACTGCTGGTCCTCTCTCTATGGTAGCCTGGAATCCGAATCACTCAATGTTTGCCTGTAACTAACATATTGTTACTCCTTGATAAGCTACTATATGCTAAAATAAACACATGTTGGTAATTACTAATGAGCCACATGGTTTCAAAAGACCACATAGGTATATAATCAAGCATGCCATTTCCTACTATTGGGTTATATGATTATTTTAGTATGGTCACTTTGTTAAGGACTATGAATATCTTGCATTGAATTTCTACTAGATGAGATTAGTTGGAGATATGTGCTGGTTGCTAAGTTTAAGAGTTCTTAAACTTCATTAAAACCTTTGGCTAACCTTGAGATGAGGCTCATCTTCGTTTTTTAATTTGATGTTTTCGTTCTAATTGTTCAGTTCTCTTTCTGAATGTCAGGTGGCAAAGGACATCAAATATGCTGATCATCAACCAATAGTTCCTTGGGGGCCTAGGTATTTTCATTTTATATTTAATGTAACCAAACACTTCTTCCATATGTTTGTTCAGCATGTTTTGTGTACATTTTGATTCGCAATGATGCATCCATATGGAAAGCACAAGGCTTGTCTCTTTTTTCTGCATGCATGAATGCAAACATCCTTCATGCAATTCTCAAATAATACTTGCTCTATGCCCATCAACAAACCCTTATTTTTGTTAGAATAGGGTGTTAGAATAGGAACTCTTTTGTATTTCCCTATTTGTATATGGCATACCCTTTTGTACTCTCTATATATATTGCCCATTGGGCCTCTTAAATACATACACAATATTCATAATATGGTATCAGAGCATATGTTAGGACTAGGGTTTACTGTAGCTGTCGCCTCCTAACCTCTACTCGTCCTTTGTTGCCGCTGCCCCCGGGAGGAGAGATCTTTGCTCCCAGGGGTGGCCTCCTCCTAGTAGCGGCCGCCCCTTCCTGTGGCTCATGCTCCCGCAGACCTCAGCCTCGCCTCGTCTATCGCTCGTGGTGCATCTAAGCGCTCCGTATCCGCGCCACCGCCCCAGATCGGGCCGCCTCCGAGCCTCCCGCTCGGATCCGGCTGCCCTGACTCGGATCCACGCCGACCCAAGCTCCGTGCGCCTCCTCTACTCGAGATTGAGAAGTTGGAGGATCAGTGGCCAAAGACGAAGGAGCACACGGAGACCTACCTGTACGTGTGGGGCTCCTACATCCTCGTCTACGGCTCAAGGAAGACAGATCAAAGCCGCCCCGGGCCCAATCACCACCTCACCTCGCCTCAGCTGTCGTCGCTCTCCCTCGGCATCGGCGCCGACTCCGCCTCCCTCGGCCTCCTCGGTGCCGACTCCGCCCAATCCACCGGTCGCTGGACGCTCGGATTTCCCACGCTGGTCTGCCATGCCGCTCTCACCGAGCTCCGGCTCTACTCTGGTCTGCGCCGCCTCTCTCCTCTGCTTCGACCGCCCCTCTCAGCGCCGTCGCTCGGGTCCGGCGCCGCCTTCTCATTTCGGTGGAGGAGGTCGGGGATAGAGGGAGAGAGGAAGCGTCGTCGTCTTCTCTTTCGGCGGAGGAGGTCGGGGATAGAGGGAGAGAGGAAGTGATGGGAGTAGAGAAGATCAGAAAAGTCATCTGAGAGAGGAAGCGTCGTCGCCTTCCCGTTCGGTGGAGGAGGTCGGGGATAGAGGGAGAAAGGAAGTGATGGGAGCAGAGAAGATCAGAAGAGTCATCTAGATATAGGTACGAAGCCGCTCCGGATTCTCTATTGGCTCCAGCTCCGGTTTCTATTTTGGCTTCTCTAGCTCCGACTTCTCGCATCTTCTTCCACTGTTAAAGCTTGTTCTTCTTGGTTATATTTCAGTCTGCTCATTTGAGTCCTTTTTTCTTTCGTTGCATCTATCTAAGTTCATACCAATCTATCTTTGAGTTCGTCTAAGCCTTGTGAGTCCATAAATTTATTGACAGTCATAAAAGCATAGGAATTCTCTTTGCATGGCCGTCGCTACTCTTCTCTCTGAGCCTCTGCAGATCGTAGAAGTCATTATGATGTTGTCGCTTCTCTCTTAGCCGCTACCCCGAGCTTCTAAGGCCGCCGCGCTTCTTCCGCACTGCGCCTTTGTTGCACTTCTTGTGCACTGCACCACCGCCGTCTTGGGCTTCGATGGCGCCGCCATACTTCTTTCTGTTATGAATATTATGTGTCTATTGAAGAGGCCCAATGAGCAATATATATAGGGTGTACAAGGGGTGTATGTCATATCTAGATAAGGCAATACAAAAGACAGATAAGGAATACAAAATAATCATATCTATGATATATCTCTAACACACCCCTCAAATGCAAAGCGTATGCAATAGCATTGCATTTGGAAAGGGTTGACACTAAAATATAAAAATTCCAAAGTCCGAGTCTTGATAATGTCGTCGTAGTATGCAGCTCTTGGAAAAATATATCTCTCGATAAAAGATCTCCTCCCATCCGGGGTCGTGTGACAGCCCATAAAGCATAAGGTGCGGGAGCAAGGTCAACCACGACAACATGACGAAGAAGATGATGGAATCGATAAATAGAGAAATCTGTCAAATCAAGCCGAATAGGAATAGATAGAAGTATGGCGGCGCATATCGAAGCCCAAGACAGCGGCAGCGCAGTACACAAGAAGCGCAACAGATGTGCAATGCACAAAAAGCGCGGCGGCCTTAAAAGCTCGAAGCAGCGACTAAGAGAGAGCGGCGGCATCATAACGATGATCTACGAAGAAATCCCTTTCTGGTGCTTGTGTATAGAAGATCTCAACCGGATCAAGTCTCCCAGGCACCTTCATCAATGGTGCGCCACTGTAGTAACCCTGAAATTTCTCTGCCTCAAGGGTGGCACTCGTAACAACAAGCTTCAAATCAGGTCTATTCTTTAGAACACCCTTAAGCCCAAACAGAACATCCGTTGCCATTGTTCGCTCATGAGCATCATCAAGAACAATCACCATGTACCTCTCTAAAAGTGGGTCTGCCACTGCTTCTCTCAGAAGCATACCATCTGTCAAATATGTTACTGTACCTGTCCACCACCAGATTCTTCTACCCAAGAAAACCAAGCAGAGGAGATCACGCGAAGGACTCAGCTGCAGATCGTCCGCGTCTGGCGGCGGCGGTGATGGACGCCAGGCTGCCTAGCGCCGGGGAGACCTTCTTCCCTTTCAGCTGGGACAGCTTTTGCGAGAGCGGGGGCTCACACACCTGACGCTCCTCGGCGGCGGCGGGAACAAGGTCGTCGCCCAGGACGGCAAGGGTCTCGGCCTCCTCCTATTCCTCTATGAATGCGGCAGGCACGCCGTTCGCGTCCTGCCGAGGCCATACGCGCCCAAGCAGTAGCCCATCTCACTCGTCGTCGGCGACAGTCTCTAACTCCTGGACGCGGCCCCCGAACCGCACCGCCACTGCTTCGAGGCGCTCGTCCACGGCCGCCTCCCGCAGGACAGAGCCGGCGCGCAGTACGAGGATTGGCACTGGCGTTCCCTCCCGCCGCCGCCCTACGTGCTCGACCCAGATCACGACCACCGCTCCAGCTGTGACAACGGCGGCGATGATTACTGCGACAGTGGCGATGACTACTACGATGGCGGCGACAATGGAGGCGACAGCGAGCCCCCGAAATTGGGGCCTACGCGGCGGTCGACGACTCGCACATCTGGGTGTCCACGGAGCGGCAGCGAGCGTGTTGGCGAGCGCGGCGGTCGGCGACGTGGCCGCCCCTGGGAGTAGAGAGCACCCTCCCGAGGGCAGCGGGCAGTGGAAGCTAGGTGGTGGCTGCTACAGTAAATTGGTAAATCCTATTTGCTTTAATACCATGTTATGAATATTATGTGTCTATTGAAGAGACTCAATGGGCAATATATATAGGGTGTACAAGAGGTGTATGCATATCCAGATAAAGCAATACAAAAGACAGATAAGGAATTCAAAATAATCATATGTCTGATATATCTCTAACACTTTCTATCCCTCTTCGGTTTGATTTAGCAGCTTTCTCTATTTTTGTCGGTTTCATCATCTTCTTTGTCGTGTTGTTGAGGTCAACTTTGCTCTCGCTTGCCTCTACTTTCTCAGCCTCTGCACCTTGTGTTTTATGGACTGCCACACGACTCTGGATGAGAGGAGATCTTTTGATACTCGACATATTTTCCAAGAGCTGCACGCTATGACGACTTTATCAAGACTCGGATTTTGGATTTTTCATATTTTAGTGTCAACCCTTTTCAAATGCAATACTATTGCATATGCCTTGCATTTGAGGGGGTGTTAGAATAGGAACTCTTTTGTATTTTCTTATCTGCCTTTTGTATTTCCTTATCTGTATATGGCATACCCTTTGTACTTCCTATATATATTACCTATTGGGTCTCTTGAATACATACACAATTTTCATAACAATTTTGACTTGACTTTACTATGGGATAACTTTTGATTACTCACATATTACTGTTAAATATTGAAGTCTTTGTACATTGGTTCATTGCACACATCATCATGTCATCCATTGGTTAATTTTGGTTAATGCTCTTGATACTTTATGATTTTATTCATCATCCTGCAGATACGCAAGATCCACTGCAAAGGACCTGTGTATTAATATGGCAATATCAGCATCATTTGTAAGATTCTTTTCTACAATATCATAAATTCCCAACGAGCCCATATTCATCTGTTAATAATGATTTTTGGTCGAACATAAAGTTTATGAACCTCAATCGCAACTACGATACTGTCTCTCTCAACTGCACTCCACATTGTCATATGCACAAAAGATTAACTTGAAAACGACAAAATGGAAATTCAAATTTAAGCATTGCTTTCGAGTAACTTAGCTGTCTTAGAAATGTTTTATGCATTTGTAGCTTGTCAAAGTTACTGTACAAACAAATCAATTAGCATGGATGTTTATGGTGTTGCACTTAATGATATTCATGAAAACAACAAATATGCCCAAAAAAAAAGTGATTTCGTTTAAGCCTGCTTGTATCTTTCTTGCAGATCATGTGTATATCTACCATGGGCCATGCAGACTGGAAACCCTTGCAGTTTTTGTGTTTTGCTTATTTCTACCGAACACTTGAGAAACTGAAGGCTACTAAGCCAGCAGTAACTCCTGTATACAATGTGAGGTGGTTTCCTAATTTAATCTTGTCATACTTTTTTACTTACTATGTTCTTTTTACTTACTCTGTTCTACTATGGAACACTTGCATTAACAGAAAAGTTATATTGATTTTTGCTTTTGTAGTTTTGTTTTGTTTATGGTAGTTCAGATACAATAAGAACAAAAATAAACTGGGGAAACATGGGATATAAGTGGGATTATTTTTTCTCTTTTTGATGATAGGGTTGGGAAGTACAATAGTACATACTTGATATGATATTCATTTATATATTTTGTGCAACAATGCAAAGTTACATCAAGGTATGTCATGAAAGCTCTCAGATTACTAGGTCACTAGTTTTCTAGCTTTGCAGTTTGACTTGATAGAAGAAGCATAACTGATGTCTAGAAAGCGGAAGTGGCATCCCCTTGATTGGGGAAAGTATTACATCAGTACGTCCTTCTTTTTGAGTTTGCTATGATTTCATTTAGTAGGAAAGAACGTACATGTTTCTAAACAGAATTAATAGTTTTGCAACAAGTTCAACTAAATGCTGACTTAGATGTTCTGTACAAGGAGATGCTATCCACAAATTGTATTATTGGATCATTTTTTCTTCTTCTAACTCTGTTATTACCCTAGAGTTATTATTTATATTCCGAGTGACTAAACATAATATCCAAATACGACGATTGTGGCAGGAGTATGGTGAGGTTGAAGGTCGGGGTATACACATGGCAAAATGAGTGCTCCGTAGTTTGGGTTTGGTACTTGGATCAATACTTGCTGCATCCCTGGTTAGTGTACTGTTCAAATGTAATGATATCCAGATGCTCTGTATTAGTTTATCTTCCTGTGTTATGTCTCTAGTTATGTTAACTGCTTCTCAGTGTGACATCCTTGAATCCTGAATTTTTCAGGGCTACACTGGACTGGCCAATTTCTCTCAGTTTCTTGGGCAGTATATTTCATCTGTTATTTATAATTTCCAGGTATGGTATGCATGATGATATATATCTGTTGTTGCTTGGGATGTTTTTATGATGGATTAGGATATACTTGCCAATATTGATTCTTGGCATTCAAAACTACATTTAGGATCTATAAAGTTCACTGGAATAAGTGGATGATGCTTTTCTGGTGGAAAACGTGTATTGAAGTAACGCAAATGAATCTTGTTGGTGTTCTCTACTATCATGTGCTGTTTTCAGGAGCACTAAAACTAATTGGTGGGTATCTCATTCCAGGAGTTGATTGTGACTACAGCTTTATCTGTTTTGCTTTGCATCTTGGCTTCGTACTACCGATAGCAATTTGTGCCCGACCGCCCCCCTGGTTTTGCTGTCTTGATACATTGCCACTTACCCATCTTGAGGAAGGGGCAAGCTTGATAGCTGACGGCCTGACGCCTGCCTATTTTGCCGCGGAACCCCCAAAGCTCTGCAAATTTCTAAGTGACCCCTTCTTGTATCTTTGAAATCTTGCTCAGATCTGGAAAATTTGCACAGCTGCAGATTAGATATCGCTATCCAATGATTCGGAGCTGAAATCACTATACATGAGAGACAGCTAACAAAACAATTTATCATGTGAAGCCTGAGATCGTTGAAAAACTAGCTTTAGTGAGTTCCAGCAAATATTTCTCCCTTTTTTTTCCATTTAGTTTCCTTGAGGTCTCAATCTGCTTGCAGAGTTGTGCGTTTATTTTCCAGCAAGATAATACAACTAAACATTACTGTTCATGAGTTACAGATTACCATCGATCATAGGTTCTCATGGAGCCTACCTTGTCGATTGGCTGTTCGTTACTATAGGGTTTGTTTCGTTTCTTGTACCAAGTTGTATGGAATGTGACAATAATTTCACGACTCTATATGATGAGTCATGGACCTTAGCTGCCACATCTGATCCATCCAAATCTCATCCAACAGCTTGCGTGCGATGAGTTATGAAGTTACTCGTACCCAAATAACCCAAATACGGGTTTGCACTTGATAGTTGATACTGAAAGGCTGAACAGTTAGCAATGCATTAAGCTCGTACGATTAGTATCGTCTCAGCAATGTTTTGTACTAATAAATTACAGCTTAATTTGATATCAGAATGGAACGGTGAAAGCTTGTACCACAACTCACAGCTACTCCCAGTAGCATGCATCCAGCAACGCATCTTCCCCAGTGGCGGTTTTTCAATGCTGCTGCTTTGTACCACCGCATCTCCCAGTGCTGTGTTCGAGGCTATTTTCTGATTACCCAGAACAAGATTCTTGCATTGTTAACTGTTCAGCCTTTCAGTATCAAATTCCAGTGGCCGGTGTTTGTTTTGTTTGTTCGTTTCAGCATCATCACACAACTTCACAAGTACTCACATGATCACATTAACATTAAACAACACCTGAAAAGCACTTAACCGAGGAGCTCACGCTAAAACCGAGCAAATTCCATGCACACTGCACACACATTTGCATCGCCTTTTTCCAACTTGTCAGATGCGTTTGAGGCTACCGTTGTAGTGGTATCCGTGTCCTCTTCGAACGATCGAACAGGGCGCAGTGCTGGTCGACACACGAAAGCAGAAGCTATCACATGGAGAGGAACAAACTGTCGATGGTATATATATATATATATATATATATATATGAAGAAATACATGCTCGGGTTGCTGTTGTGTTGTTGTCTTGATTCGTGGTGTAATCTTGGTTGGTGTTATTTTATGGAGTAAGTTTTTATTTTATTTTTATTTTTTTGCAGAAATAAACAGGATGAACAGGTGGCCAACCATGCATGTACAATCTCGAAGAGCCAAAAGAAAATTAATTGAAGTGAGTATTTGTTCCGGAATAGAAGTTGTAGAGCACTGTTGTGGCATCGTAAATTAGAAGGGAATGCTTGTAAATTAATGCCTACTGTCAGAGTCTATGCAAGTTATGCTGTTCTATTTGTGCTCAGATTGCTGTTCCTACTTCCAACAAAGTTCAGATTAAAGAAAGATAAGTTGGATAGACAACGACATCCCTGCAGAAATGCAATTTTACATGTACAGTTTACAGTTTTTTCTTTGTCGTGTCAATTTAATATCCTCGCCTTTAGGCTACGCATATTTGTAAATGCAATGAACTTTTCAGAAATATACGTCGGTCCAATGCAGAAGTCATTCAGCCCTGCCTAGCTCCCCAGCCTTGTCTCAAGAAAGTGACCAACTCAGATTTAGCAAACTAATAAACGACGGTTGGCCAATTAGTATATCTAGAAATATAAAGAGTGCGAAGTATCTAGGAATAATGGATAAAATGTCCCTACAAAATTGCCGCGGAATTCGTACGTTTCTAAACAAGACTTTCAATGGCCATGGTACTCCACAAATTGGGAGTAGTTAATACTCATGTCTAAAAGAGACAGTTGACGAATTGCATGAAACCATGCCCACCATTTCAGCAGGCAGCAGCACACTACACCGACAAATGACACGTCCACAGTCCACACGATGGAGACTGAATGATAATCATTAATTAATTAAATTATTTATCTGTATTTATTATTATAGATAATAATATATTAATATTATTTATAAAGATACCTCTTATCATTAACAAGAGAAAAGTTTAGCCGAATGGTCGTAATGTATGGTCGTAAGTTCTTCTATAACTACTTAGTGGTCATAAGATTTTCTACGATCACCTCATAATCGTAAGTCTTACTACAATCACTTTATGGTTGTAAGTTTTACTATGACCAGATCAACTACGACCAACCTATGGTCAACAAAGCCTACCGACATTTGTGCCCAATCAAGTAGGGACACTTATGCGCTGTGTTTAATACACATAATAGTTAATATGAGTTATTATTTTCGAGATAACTGCACGTATTAAGCCTCCGTCTCTGACATAACTGCAAGACGGCGTGGGAAGATTAGTCTCTGACAATAATTGTTACTGAACGTGTGTATTTCATCAAACGATGAGACGCCTCTTGATATGGGACAACTGTCACTCCTTCACGCGCTATATAAGGAGTAAAGCCGGTGGACAGAGGATAGAAACAACGACAACAAACACAAGACAAGATCAGCAGACAGAAGTCATTAAGCCATAGTTCTAGTGATTTTCCTATTGTAAAGTATAGTCAATACAACAACACACAAGTAGGATTATTATTCTCTCAGGAGAAGACCCGATCCTGTATACAATCCATGTGTCTTTTTCTGTGTAATTTAACTCAATGAGAGTCTCTAACATTCATTCATAAGATCGATACTAAACCATCGATAGTGACCCTAGTCCTTCTCAACCTCTATACACGGTATAGTGGTATACTGCGGTAAACTCCCCCATATCTGTATGATGACTCTCTGCGCTCATGAGGTCAATAAGCCAGAATAGACATGAAATATATACGAACATAAGATCATATACAATAGTGTGACATCAGCTGTCTTTAAGTCTTGCTATGTAAGACATGATATGATATGGATGAGAGAGTGGGAGCATAGAGAATTAGGCCGTCTCTTATACAGTAGTAAGCTGTAACACAAGAAACAAGACACATTGTACATGGAGCACCTGTCTATAGAGATATGTAAAAGGACAACCCATTGTAAAAGCTGTCAATGGCGTTGTTGATAGATGATATAGAGGAATACTATAAACAACAGTTGTCTATACCATTATGCGTACCCTAAGCACATAAAAAGAGTGGTCCTGAGTATTGAAAAACATATCGTTGTCTCAATGACATGTAAGCCCCATTGACAGTCAAGTGTTTAGGAGCACATACATTGTCTGTGACTATACAAGGATTGCCCGTACGCATGTCGTACAAAACTTTGTGACATGTATTATACACGAAGAAGAGTTTATTGTAGTCTAACAGGAATTGAAGAGTCTAACACCCCTCCGCAGTTGGAGCGTCGGCGGAACGGACGTTCAAACTGGACCGAACTCGGTGAAAACAGAAGTAGGTAGCCCTTTGGTGAAGATGTGGCGTACTGAGATGTTGTCGGAATGTGAAGAACGCGGACATCGCCAAGACCAACTTGTTCCCGAACGAAGTGAAGGTCAATCTCAACATATTTAGTGCGCTGATGTTGCACCGGATTTGTTGAGAGATAGACTGCGCTGATATTGTCGCAGTAGACAAGGGTAGCTCGGCGTAGAGTGCTGTGAAGCTCCTGAAGAAGTTGGCGCAACCAACACACCTCAAGAATAACATTATTGGCCCGTTTTCTCGACCTCCGCACTCAAATGAGAGACAGTGTGTTGCCGCTTCGAGGACTAGGAGACGAGATTGTCACACAGAACACAGCGTAGCCTGAAGTGGACTTGTGCATGTCGAGACAACCAGCCCAGTCGTCGTTGGAGTAGATAACCAGATCTGTAGAGGTGGCTCGGTGAAGAAGAAGGTTGTGGTCGATGGTGCCACGAAGATACATAATAATGCGCTTCACAATGACGAGGTGCGGCTCGCGAGGACATGCATATGGAGGTAAACTTGCTGTACGGCATAGACAATATCCGGGCGAGTGAAAGTGAGGTACTGCAAAGCACCTGCAAGACTTTGGTAGAACGTTGGATCAACCACATAAGTGCCAGCAGCGGAGGAGACCTTGGAGTGAGTGTCGACAGGGGTGCTGCAAGGCTTGCAAGCGGTCATACCGGCGCAGTCCAGGATGTCTAGAGTATACTGCTGCTGAGAGAAGAACATGTTTCCATCACAACGATTGACAGAAATACCCAGAAAATGATGAAGTGGACCGACATCCTTCATAGGAAAAGCCTGCTAGAGGGAGGCAACCACCTGGCGAAGCACACGGTTCGAAGAAGTAGTCAGCACAATGTCGTCCACATAGAGCAACAGGTAGACAATGTCATCGCCTCGATGAGACACAAAAAGGGAGGTGTTAGACTTTGCCTCCAGGAAACCGAGTGACAACAAGAAAACCACAAAACAGTTGTACTAGGCCCGGGGCGCCTTTTTGAGACCGTAGAGAGACTTGTTGAGATGACAAACGTAATATGGGCGAGATGAATCCACAAATCCAGCCAGCTGCGAATAGAAGACAGTCTCCAAGAGTGTGCCATGAAGAAACACATTCTTAACATCTAGCTGGTGGATAGGCCAATCCCGAAATAGGGCTAGAGAGAGAGAGAGAGAGAGAGAGAGAGAGCTATGCGAATAGTGACTGGCTTGACGACTGGACTGAAAGTCTCATCAAAATCAATACCAGGACGCTGTGTGAAACCACGAAGAACCCATCGAGCCTTATAGCGGGCAAGAGTGCCTGCCAAATTGAGCTTATGCTGAAAAATTCACTTCCTAGTGACCACATTGACATTGGATGGCCGTGGAACAAGATCTCATGTGTTGTTGGCCTGAAGAGCAGCGTATTCTTCCTCCATGGTGTCGCACCAATTAGGGTCGGCGAGAGCAACCCAGTATGTGATCTGAACAGGAGACAGAGTGGTGGCATGAAGGTTCATGCGGGTGAGCGGTCGCCAAAAACCGTGCTTGCCACGAGTCACCATGGCATGGGAGTTGTCGACCGGATGGAGCGGCACAACACCTGGGAAGCTGCAGGAGAACAACCCCGCTGGGAGTTGGCATACCAACTGGTAGACCGGTAGGAGTACCATGTGCTTCGACTGCCACGGGAGGAGCCACGGTTGGAGCACTGGGTGCTACCACACCGCGGGGCAAGGAGGAACGCTGCTGGCCGGTGTCACGTCCGCGCTGGGAATGCGTGTGATATCGGGTTCTACAGGCGCATTGGGGCCGTGCACAACCGACGCAGGAGAGGCAGCACCGTCGGGCGCCACATTCGGTAGGAGGACGGGCGGGCACGCCACACTAGGAGGGGCACCAGGACCTCCAAGATGCTAAGGCCCAATGGGCATCGGCGTGTGATCAAGCTCCAACAAAAAACCGAGGTCAGTGGGAGAGGGCAGAGCGGTGAGCTCGACAAAGGGAAAGGAGGACTCGTCAAACGTAACATGACAGGAGATGATGACCATATTTGAGGAGAGATCGAGGCATCGATATCCCTTGTGTTCGGACGGGTAGCCGAGAAACACGCACATGGTGGAGCGAGGATAAAGCTTGTGAGAAGCAATGGTAGAAATATTCGGGTAACACTTGTAGCCAAAAATGCGAAGGTGAGAGTAAGAGGGGGAAACACCAAAGAGCGCAAAAAAAGGTGTGAAAAAATTGAGAGTTTTGGTGGGTTGGCGATTGAGAAGGTAGGTAGCGGCGTGAAGAGCCTCAACCTAGTAAGAAGAATGGAGGTTGGCCTGAAACATAAGAGACCGAACAATGTTATTAGTGCAACGAATAATACGTTAAGCCTTGCCATTACGCTGAGAGGTGTATGGACATGACATGCGGAGTGTAACGCCACGGTAAGGAAAAAAGTACATGCGGTGGAGTTGTCAAACTCACGACCATTATCGCAATAAATTCTCTTGATCTTAGCGCTGAACTGAGTAGCAACGTAAGAAAATAAGTGAGATAGTGGTAAAAGTATCCAATTTCACACGCAAAGGAAACATCCAAAGATAATGCGAGCAATCATCAAGAATAATCAAGTAGTATTTGTAACCGGACACACTGACGACAGGCGAGGTCCAAAGATTATAATGAACTAAGTCAAAATTCTTGAGAGCACGGACTGTGAAGTAGCAAAGGTAGACACACATGGCGACCAAGTTGACACGCATAACAGATAGTGTCGGTGGGTTCATTATCACAAGCAATGGCGGACACACTAGCAAGGCAAAATAGAGACTCAGGGCCAAGGTGCCTGAGACGACGATGCCAAAAGGAGGCGGAGGCACCGGCGATGAGTGTGCATGAAGGGGAGGCAGACACCGGCAGACGCAAGGGGTAGAGAGGTTCAGAGCTATTGCACCTGGTGATCACGTTCCTGGATCGAAGATCCTTGACAGAAAAGACAATAGGGTCAAACTCAACGAAACAGTTGTTTTCAATAGTGAATTGACAAACAGAAACAAGATTCTTGATAAAGTGCGGAGTGACAAGAACATTAGTAAGATGAAGAGAGCCAAGACTAGTGGAACCAGTGGAGATGATGGGTAGCAGTGACCCGTCACTGAAAATGATGGTGGAAGGAGTGAAGGAGTGAAGGAGTGAGGGGATGGGAACGGGAGAGGTTACCGGTGTCCGACATCATGTGCGAGGTCGCACCAGAGTCCATGTACTAGTCGGTGGTCAGCGGGAAGTAAGAGTCATGGTGTTGAAAGAGTTTGCCAATGACTGCTGATCCCATGGACCAAGACCGGGAGGCGCATGTCTTGGATCAACCTGAGGAGGCCACGGCGGTAGTCGGAGATGGAGAGGTCGCCCTGGACGAAATTGTGAAACTCAGTGTCCAGGTACAGGACACGTGTCTCCTGCTTGCCGATGAACTGTTGCTCGAGGCCCACCCATACGAGTTGAGCCGTGGAGGTAGGAGTCATCATGATCTTGAGAAGTTCGGCGGAGATGGTGCTGTAGAACCATAAGAGAACGAGATAATCTATCCGGACCCAGTCTGCGACGTCGGAGTGGGCGTCGTCGGAGAGCACGTGGTCGGAGAGGGTGTACTTGCTGAGAGTGACGAGGAAGAGGCCGTGCTATTTATTGTAATTCGGCGAGGCGAGGTCGAGGACAACAGGGACGAGGGCCTTGATGTTGAGGACGCCGTATGCCTGAGTATGGAGGGAAGCAATGGCGGCGGACTCGGAGAGGACCAATGCTGCTCGACTCTTTGCTCATGGTGCTTGGCGCGGCGGCGGCTCACTTTTGCGGCGTCTTGGCGGCAGTGGTGACATCTTCGCAGGCCATGGCGGAGGGATTAGCGGAAGGGTGCGGTCGCAGGTGCGATCCGATTTGATACCATAAGAGAGTGGAATATTTAGTGCAATTACACACATAATATGTATTGATAAGCCAAAAGTTACATATATAGATTAAAGGTTACAGTGTAGATAAAGAACTAAAGAATATAACACTAAATTTGAACCAAAAGCTAAAAAAAATCAAAAACTAAAGAGTCTAGCAGGACCGAGACTAACAAATTGTGACATGTTCACTGCACTTGGCTTGGCTATTACGCGTGGACGATGATTTGGAAAGAACGATAGCTCCTCCGGTGAGGAAAAATCTGTCCAAGTCCCCCATCAAGCCCACGTGGATGTGGAGCCAGCTCGACACCCTTCCGTTTTGACAAACAGCTCAGTCTACATCGATCTATATATTCCCTATATAATTCCAGGCCCAAAATTTGCAGTTTATTTCTAGCCAATTTTGGTGTTAAACAGAGCAATGAGCTGCTTGCGGTAATGCTTTACGTCTGCCATTGTCGAGACTAATCTTGACCACTGAGCTATCAAAAAATTTGAAGAATAAAATGTTATAAAAAAACATGTAGGTACGTATGTATACATTGAAATGGCCCTGGTGTAAATGAGCTGGGGGAATGCAAGTGGTTCTCATGTAGTATATTAGAAAATAGGCAAAATTGATTATATGACCTTACAATTTTGTGGTGTTAGCAATGGAATATCCAAATTTTGTGTTTTTATCAAAATACACTACAAAAATATGCATATTTGTTGTGGGAGACTGGGCAATATAATATCATTTCCGGCTAAAGAGGAGACGGAAGGTTAATGAAAAATCTATTTTGCCCTTTCGGTCTCCTTCCTTCTTTCCTATTCCTTCTCCTCCTTCCACTCTGTCCCTTCTTCCCCGTCCTCGCCATCACTGCCGCCTACCATCCTCGCCAGCGTCACTCCCCGTCCTCGCCAGTGCTGCTCCCCGTCCTTGCCAGCGCCGCTCCCCGTCCTCCCTGTCCTCGTCGTCGTCGCGACCGCCGCCTCTCGCCAGCGCTGCTCCCCATCCTCCCCATCCCCATCGTTGTTGCTGCATCCTTGTCATCCTTGCCGCCATCGCTATCGTCGCCACCTCCCGTCCTCCCTATCCTCACCGTCGTCGTTACCTCCTCTCATCCTCGCTGTCATCGCCGCCGCCTCCCCATCCTCGCCGTCACGGCGGCTGTGACAGAGTAGGCCCATTTTCGAAACAAAAAAGGCAGAGAAGGCGCTAAGGATGCCGACGGCGATGCTTTGTTTATTTCTCTTCCTATGTTCTGTTTGTGAAGATGGAATACCTGAGGAAAGAAAGGTATTTATATTATTTTGAACTATTTCTCTATCCAAATCAGTCAAATATATTATTTTAATGGTCTTAGTGTCCCACAACAAATACGTACAATTTTTAGTGTCTTTTGGCAAAGACACAAAATTTGAATGTTACATAGCTAATACCACAGTATCATATAGCCAATTTTGCCAAGTTAATATTTGCTTGTGCACTTCCAAAAGAAATTAAATATTTTTTCTCACGTCTCCGTCATAAAAGAAAGCTAGTATTTCCTTGCTTATATCCATGATTAAGAAAGTTAATATTTTTTTCACTAAATGATTAAGACTTAAGAGGGTTACTATCTCCTAAAAAAGGACGGAATTATATAATATTGCTTATATCATGCAGAGAAAAAGGCAAAAAGAACCAGTAAACATACACCTATACTTTAGACTGAATGAATGTAAACATATAAACAAATAACATGCACAGAAACCTAAATATTTCAGACCTTGACTTGTCCTCGTATCCTTGCATAGAATAATCTGTACAGTCCATAAGGGCACTCTCAGCAGTAAATTTGCTTGGTACTTAGTCCGTACCATGTCAGCCTGGGGTGTTGGGGGTGGGGAGAAGAGAAAAAGAGAGAAGAAACTTGATACTCAGGCAAGTATTAAGCTTTTTTTATAAAATTAATAAATTAATTGGGTCATTTCTCACTAAACTACCCATTGTCTCTTATCTAAATAAAAACTTTACTAACAAGCTATATTATCAAGCTATTGAAGTGATTGTATTTCAAATCTTATGTAACCATCATCTCTACTCTACTAACAAGATACAGTATCAATCTATCGGGAATGTCCTCGCAAATCTCAGAGTCAGGGAAGCTAGCTAGCTAGCTACCATCGGAACTTGAAATTCACCTTTTTTATTTTTTTGAGAGCGTACTGCTTAACTTAAGAGTTAAGTACTTGTTTAAGGACATTGCTATGCCTCTGACATCTCTATTTAAGTAATACTGGATTAATTTAATTAAGCAGGACAATTTCATGGCAGTACGAGTGTACTGCTGCTCTTAGTAATAGGAGTATTATTCGACTGCTTGTCCTCGGGAAGAGAGCATATATATGCAGAGTGAAGCTAAATATACGAGACGCGCCAATTGGGAGAAAAAGAATAGTCCGAAACGTCCCCTTGCCTTTGCTCAAGATCATTCGTCAGAAAATTTTGGCAAAATTTGTCTTACCTGGCGTGGTGGCGTGTATCATATTTTAGGCCGAAATTAGTGATGAACTTAGGCCCTGCTTGCAACGCAAGATTTCCATAAGAATTAACTAGAAAACCAGACATCATATGTTCTCAATATACTAGGCTTTATATATAGGAACTCAAGGAATTTACACGCACATCTGAGTATCTGACATACTACAAGACAACGGCTATAGTTCCTTACGAGGGCATATATTGAAAAGTCGTATTGGGAATTGTTTTGGGCTGAACGGTGAGGACAAAATCGATGTAGTCTCAGAGGCGCAGTAGCTCGTGCATTCCTTTTTTATCCAACTACCAATGTTGCTAATGCCACCATGACATTACAGGATGCCCCCCAACCCCATCAGTAGCCAACGAGCAAATTAACAAAAATAAAGTGTGTGTGTGTGTGTGTGAGTGGGGTGGGGTGGGGTTGTAATATCGTGTTTTTGGAGCTGAGGTTGTGACAGGTCAGGTCAGTTTGCAAATCAAGCCAGTCATCCAAAACAAGACACAAAAAGTCAGTCATTCAAAACGGAGACGTGTAACAGACGAAAACACAGTACTTTATAAAGAAAATAAATGGTCAATTTGTAAGGATTTCTAGGATCGATGTCACGTGCGTTCAGCACTTAATCTGAGTTGAATATTCCACGCCACGATGAAAGCGGGTCCTCTGCGGTACTACAGTAGTGCACTGTATCAACAGTAACTTATGTTTTATGCTACAGTTCTCTATAGTAATAATGTAGTGAAAAATACTGTTGAAATACTGCAGTTTTGATTAGCACTGTGGCATCAGTACTGCATACTATTCTAACAATTGGGCGGTCTAAATAAGACCTAATGCACTTTTACTATTCGCCTATGCCGTAGCTATTTGTTACGGCCGAGGATCCACGTCTTGCATCTAAAGGATTAGCCTTTTCAAAGAATTTATCGATCCAAAACTTATTGAGAGAGAGAGATTAATAAGGTAATAGGGTAATAATTGTATACTGTGCCTGTCTAACTAAAACTAGGAAACAAATTAAGCTTTTTATTTCTTCCACTTCTCTCACTTTCCTCTTGACACCCCATCTCCTTCCTCCCTTACCGGTCTTTGGCCACTATCTTCCCTACCGCAACACGTCAACTTGCTAGGTTGACGGGAACCCTAGCCGCCACCCCCTCCCTTATATGCGGCTTCCTCCGTACACCTTTTTCAATTGTTGTTGACGTCCTTCAGCACTTAATCTGGGTTGAATAATATTCCATACCATGAGGAAAGTGAGTCCTCTACAGTACCACAGAGCATGCACTGTAGCAACAACAATATGAGTCTATTGCTGCAATACTCTGCAGTAGCATTGTAGCGAAAGCACGGTTAGAAAAAAACAAAAGTTAATGTGCGAGAAAATATTGTAGCGATTTTACTGTTTAGCACTGTAGCATCGGTATTGTGTACTATTTTCTTTGGCAATTGGATGGTCCGAATGAGACCTAATGCACCTCTATTATACGCTTATGTCGTAGCTATTTTCTAGCCAAAGAATCCGTGCATACGGTCGAGGATTCGCGTCCTATATCGAAAGGATCCACCTTTTCAAAGAATTTATTCATCCAAAATTTGTTGAGAGAGAGAGAGATCAATAAGGCAATAAGGTAATAATTATATGCAGTTGCCTCTCTAATTAAAACTAGAAAAAAATTTCAAGCTTTTTATTTCTTCCACTTCTCTCACTTTCCTCCGGACTCCCCCATCTCCTTCCTCCCTTACCGGACGTTGGCCACCATCTTCTGAAGGGATACAGTAGGCTACATTAGTTGGCATTTAAAAAATTCTACCACAGAAACCAGGAAGTCATACAAGTAAGAGATCATATATCGTTACCACCAGACACGTAGTGCAGCGGAAGAAGAGTTGGAGCAGCCTGATCCAACGTCGAGCGCGTCGATGAAGTGGTTGTAGCCGATCGTCCAACGTCCTCGGCACCGATCATCTCCTCCAGCAACCTATGATGTTCCTTTCGTAGGTCGTGGATCATCCTCGATGAGCGTAACAGCAACCGCAACAGTGCCTTTACAGTATCCACACATCCAGGGGTGGAACGTTGTACGTTGTTTTGCTAGAACCAATGCGCATGATAGGGCCTTCGAGAAGATGGCTGCTAGGGTTTTGGTGGAGCAACTCACGTTCATCCCAACAACCACATGCATCCCCTTATAAATAGCCCATGACGGATCCTGTTCGAACTTGTTTGTTCCAACCCGTTAAGTGTGTGACCCTATAGGTTCACGCGAAATCGGTTGTGATTCGAAACTCCTTTCCGACCACAAGTCGTTAGCAGTTCCTAGCAGGATATAACGATTCTCGAACACATAAAAATATTATATCGGATGAACTTTATGCAATATGATCTGCGACCATATCCTTATCACTTAAGACTAGCTCGTATCTCCATATGACCTATTCATATTTAGTTACGATCAGTACGCAACTCCTTACAACAAGTTAGTGATCTTGTTCAACCAATTTACAACTAGTTCGTATCTGGTCGAACTGAACGACCTGCTTGCGTATTCTCCTTTTGCGTCACGATATCTGATTAAACTTTAGGTGAGATATTCTTTCATCATGGGACTGTTCAGTACTATCTCGATCAAGTGACAGATAACTTCATGTAGTGGTCGAATCTTCGACCACTAGTGGCACGACCATACACTTTCTTTATCCGACCACATCGAGGAGCCCAGAGATATCTCTCCTATTATGTTAGGAGGGGCAAATCACATATCCAACCAGTTACATCCCTCCACATGTTTCATAGTATACCCGAAAACTATCTTTTTAACTACCCAGTTACGGAGTAGCGTTTGACAACCCCTAAGTAAAATCATATTGATCTCAGGTCTAAGGATCATGCATCATCATTGCTTGAGACCAACTGATGACACATAAAATTATAATAATCTCAATAGCATATCAAGTAAGGTCAATCCAACACCATGTTCTCTAACATGTGTTCACATTATTGATTCGATATCCCCACACCCATAACCAGTGCAACATGGTCATCAATCAATACATGTGTTGGTCGATAAGTCAATAGTGTTTCGACCAATGACATCTGACCAGAGATACATATAGAATGACATTATATAAGTTAAAGAGTTTCACCGATAAGTCACATACTTGTTAATCTTTATAAATAATAATTCATCTAAAGAACATAATAACATTTATTCTATAACTCACAAATATAGACATGATACAATCATCTCTATGATTATCTCTAGGGCATATTGCCTGCATCTTCCCTACCGCAACACGTCGTCTCCCTAGGCTACTGGTGGTGAACCCTAGCTACCGCCCTCCCCTCCCTTATATGTGGCCTCCTCCGTGCACCTTGTTCATGTTAGAATTGGGCCCTTATTTGTAAAGGCATAGTCATTCCTAAAATTCCAAAGCATACATGGTTCAGTTTCTTTTGCTAACCGCGTATTTCTCTCTCAAACAGGTGGTCCATAAGACCAGTATGATCGGAACACTATGGTCAAAACAAGTGGTCCATAAGGCCAATGTGGTCGGAACACTATGGTCGAAACAAGTGTCTCATATGACCAGTGAGAGTTTTCCTTATACCACTCTTGGACCTCTTCAGGAGATCCTCGTGGACCTCCATGGGATATTTCTTTTGATCACTCCAAGAAAATATGGTCGGAACACTGTGGTCCCCTTGGACCTCTTCGGGAGATCCTTTTGGACCTCTCTTGGAGATTTCTTCGGATCACTCCAAGACAAAGGTGGTCGAAGGCATATACTAGTGTGGTCGAAGCATTATACCAGTGTGGTTGTAATATTATGGTCGGAGACAGACCAATGTGGTCAAAAATAGTGGTCAGATCCTTAAAACAGTGTGGTCATAATACACTGTTGAAGCTGTAGACTAGTGTACAATCAAGATCAATAAACAATGCTGACCATTAATTGGTTTTGAATTAGCAATTACCAATGGTTTAAGTTGACAGTTACTAGAGAGTAATTGTCTCGACCATAAATAGGATCTGGAGACGTCCATACAATATAAAACGATTGAACATCCATTTTCTTTTTTGCTTCCTCGCTATTCTCTTGTGTTAGAGAGTTGTGATGTCAAACCAAGTTGTCCCTTCTTCTCGACGTGCACCGGGAAGGAGGGTGAGCGGGATATCTCTGAGCCATTGTCACCGAGTTCTCCTGCATGGAAAGGCAATAAAGTTTTTGGGCAGCGCATCTGCTCGATCGCTCTCTGCACTGCACTCTTACGACTACTCGCTGCGTTGCATCATCAATGACCTGCTCTGCTTCGAGACTCCACTACTTCCTGTTCTTCATCGAGCCCTATCGTGAGTTGGTCGTGCGATCAGATTATTATGTTATAATCATATTTTTTAGTACTACGACCATATTATTCTGCTTCAATAAGATTGTTGAGTATGTTTAGAAGTGCAATGAGTTGCCTGCTTTTGATATCGCTTTATGTATCTCTAGTTATTTGTGATCTTTGTCTCATAATAAAATCTAGAATTAAAATATTGTTCATATTTCCAACAATCCAAAAACCTAGCTGTGGATATTTTTGTGATTTAGCAATGATTGGTGCTTGTAATGGAATGAAACCTGAAAGGTTTTCTGGTCAGAACTTTCGTAGATGACAGACAAGGGTTAAATTTTAGCTCATATCTTTGGGGTTGTGGTGACTGATCTGACTACAGTGTTCATTTATCATTGAATAGACCATGAAGTTCAACACAGATAATAACACCGCCCTTGGATGCATACTGACCATACTAGCCGACCAGCTCTATGATGTGTACATGGACTTCTAGTCCACAGAGTTGTGGGATGCACTCGAGCACAAAAATGCTAAAGCTGAGGCTGGTCGTTGGCTCTACATGTGCGAGCAATTCTTCGACTACATCATGGACGATGTTAAGTCGATAGTTGCATAGACTCATGAGCTTCAGCTACTGGTCAGAGAGATTGCCCATTTGGATTGCATTTTGCCTCCAAAGTTTGTAGCTGCGACTATTGTTGCCAAACTTCCTTCTTCATGGCGGGATTTTTCCACTAGCCTAAAGCACAAAAGGAAGAGATATCTATTGAGGATCTCATTGATGCCCTTGATGTGGAAGAAAAGGCAAGAGCAAAAGATGCACCAAGCACTTCCAGTCAAAATAATCAGATCAGTGCAAAGCTTTAGACCTATGGTCTTAGACTAGACCAAGGTGGTCGAAGGCAAAAGGCTATGAAAGCGAAGTCTAGTTCCGTATAAGTACTTTAGAGTATTATAATTTGAATGTTGCAACTTGTTTAAATAAATGTGAGGCCAATATATGACATTATTGTTTCTATTATATTGGTTTTGACAGTATTGCTAGAATGTCAAGATTAGATTTATTTCAAAATATGTGAAATTGTCAAATGATCAAAGTGTTAAACTTGTGTGCAACCAAAACAACCTCGAAAACGCTTTAAGGGGTTACAAGAGGAAAATAACTTGGCACCATTAGATCTAATCCATTCTGATCTGTGTGAGAAGATTGGATTGTTGACAAAAGGAGGCAAAAAATATTTCTAATTCTTGTTGATCATATATCTCGATATTGTTATGTGTATCTATTGAAAATAAAAGATGAAGCTTTAAACTATTTAAAAATTAATGGTCGAGGTTGAGAACCAACTAGAAAATAAAATTAAAATACTAAGGTCTGATAGTAGAGGAGAGTATATCTCTCATGAATTCTCTCAATTCTACACTAACCTCATTCAAAAGGGGTGGTTGAGAGGAAAAATCGAATACTAGTAGACTAGGTGAATGCAATGTTGGAGAGTGTCGGTATGCCTAATAAATGGTGGGGGGAACTATTTTGATAGCAACTTTCGTTCTAAACAGAGTAATCATTAAAAGGTGTGAGATTGTTCCGTATGAGGCATGGAAGGGGAGAAAACCCAACGGTAACTTTCTGCGAACTTGGGTGTGTTTGGCAAAAGTCAATATACCATTGGAGAAAAATGTAACGTCCTAAAAATTAGTTTGTCTTTCAAATGTATAAAAATATGGAATTTCAAAAACTTTTGTTGAAACTCATAAATTATATTCAAATCAACAACATATCGACTTAAAAATCAAGTTCAAATTAAATTCAGAATATATTTGTACAAAAGTTTCTGGAAATAATTTTGCAAAATACTAGATTGGTTATCTTGAATTAACATAAATTTTCACAAATTTTTGGGAGTTAACTTGACCTCATTAAAATCCAAGGTAAGTTGCTAAAACAGATTTAAAGAATGATTTAAGTATGACAAATGGAAAATGAACAGTATCCAAAACTAATTTTCCCTAGTCCTAGTTGAAGCTGAGAACACCCACAAAAATTATCATAATTTTTGGAAAATTATTTTTTACCCCAAACCGCCTAGTCAAACCAGTTTGTGTTTGGTCAAAACTAAAATCAAATCTGGTATTACTGTTGGAGCGACCGGGCCAAATTGTACTGTGCCGACTCGAGCCTCTTCTTCGCATGCGACTCAGCCACACCGCGTCGCCCCACCGCTTTCGCTGACTTCTCGGGCCCACATGTCGGCGCTGTCTTCAACCTCCCACCGCTTCGACCGCTCGGCGCTGGCGTCATTGCATGTGCGCCACGGTGTCACCCTCGACACCTCACGCAATCGTGTTTGTTCGAGGAGCATCACCAGGACTCCATATGTCTTCCAAGCTGCTCCGTTGGGTCACTTTCACATTCACTTTTCATTTCCACGCACTCCCTTGTTTCGGTCGGCAAAAGAAGCCTAGGCGTTGCCGTCGTCTCGGTGCAGCACTCGCACCCCTAACCCCACCGTCGGACTGATGAGGACATGACCCCTATAGATATAACCATATTTACTATGCTTGTTGTTCCAAGTAGAAGAGCTCGTATGCTTCACTTAAATTATCAGGTGAGCTTATTTTTAGGAGTGTCTTTATATTATATGAACTATATGATGCTACCTAATGATGAAATATATATATGTGCAGCACCATGTCACTTTTGGTCCAAGACAAGCAAGCAGTTCGAGCTGGACCCGTTCTGGAATCCAGTTCGGCCTCCGGAATCAGCCTGATAGCACCAGCTTAAAACAGATATAACTTTTGCAAACGGAGTCCGATTCGGGTGTTCTTGGGCTTGTTGGAAAGCTAACGACGATATCTTTCCAACGGATCTAGCCTCACCTCCAAATTCCTTCTGTAGACTTCGTAATCGTCAAAAGAAGCTGCTATGTCACCAATTTAGGCCGATTTGGGCCTTGTAATCGTAACGGAATTGGTCCATATACCGCCGGCCCACCTGGGGGCGTGATTACTGTTCACATGAACAGTAATCCATGTCTTTAGTCCCACCCCTCTATTTCTTTTATATTTGTGGCTCCGCATCCCCTATTTAAGGAGGACGCACCCCCTCTAGTTTCCTTGGATTTTGTTTAGTTAAAAGTTAGCCTTGTTGCAACTTCGTGTATTGGCTTGTGTCGACTAGACCAACCATAATACCGCTTTTTGAAACCCAATTTTAATATTTCAATCTTTATTTGCAATTTCAGATTGCTTTATCTTGTTCTTGCGTGCTTCTTCGGTGTATGCAGGAATCGACCTTCGTGGTCAGGTCAACCGGGTATTCGTGCATGGTTGATAACGACTTGTCGATCAGTTCAGCGATTGCGTGGTTTCGAGCCTTGCGTGTTCATAGCTAGGATCGCTGAGTTGGCGACGCCACCGGGACTTATCGCTCTCATCGAAAGATCGGGCCAACAAATCAAACCTTAGGGTTCATCAAGTGGTATCGAGCTACTGCTTTCTTGGTGAGAGTTTCTGTTTTCTAGTAGTAGATTCGTTTTCATACCTAGAGTCCGAGAAAATTACCAAAAGAAAAAATTCGCATCTATCATCCATACCAAGCCCTTTGAGCCTTTGCAATTTTTTCTTTTCAGTTTGCTTGTTGAATATTTAGTTACATTGTCGTGTCTAGTTGCTGATCTTTAGTTCTAGTTATTGTCTAGTTGGTCGTTGTCTAGATTGCTTCTCGTGTTTTTCCTTTGCGTCGCTTAATCGTTCTTTTAGGGTTCTTAGTTTTTGCATCTAAAACAGAAAATTCGTGGGTTAGAACTCCTCTAATCTGCACAAAAAAAAGAGAGAACACTTTGCTGTATTCGCGACTCGTTGAAAACCCTAGAGCCGGCAAAAAAAAATAGACGGAGAAAGAGGCCGCCACACAAAACAAAAGCCGTGGTAGAAAAAAGAAAAAAACAATCTTACACCAAAACCAGTGAAAATTGGTGGAGCCCTTCTACATATAGCCATAAACTGGCACAAAAAATTTCAGCATGATTAGCCCACGGAATCAAAAGATATAGCAATTTAAAGATTGAAACCGAGTCGGTTTCCAGTCCGAGTACGATTCCGTTTCCGAGAGACCTTCAGTAAAACGGGCATAACTTTTGCATATGGTGTCCGATTTGGACGTTCTTGGACTCGTTGGAAAGCTAACAACGAGGCGCATACTTTCCACTTAAAGCACTAGTCTCCCTCCTGGGAACCCAAAATCGGTCATTTTCGGCTCCGAATTCGCGTCACAACTTTTTGGTTTTGGTTTTTGCCGTTTCTTTCGGTCTTTCCTTCAGAATTTGGGGTTTTCCTCAACTGCAAAGTTGTAAATATCATCGAAACCTTTCAAACGAGTATATATAAGCCATATAAAACTTTACGTTTTCATCTCTCGAGACTAACTATTGTTTTCTGCTTAAACTAAAGGGCTGTTTACGCTGCACGTTATTCCGTTTTTGTGCTCTACATCGTGTGAACCATCTTGTGCCCTACAAAGAAGTTTGAGTAGTTGGTTAGCGTCTCTCCTAGCACTTGTTGTGAGGTTTTCCATTGCTTACATCAAGTCACATTTATCTTTGCGTGTGCGTACATACACATCTCTTAGTGGGGCTTTGATTAGCTAAACTTTGATTAGACTAGGATCAGCACTTGTGACTAGTACTTTGAACTGCTTTTCAACTTTGCATGCTGAATTGAATAATTGCTATTCCTTTGCTACATACTAGCCTTCCGAGCTCCACTTCCTACTAACTCAGCAGGTGCCGTTCCTCGCAATCGTTGGGCTGATCACAAGTGAGAGTATCACGAACCAGCCACCGGTTGTACCACTTCCTTGCTGCATTGGTAAGAACTAGTAAGAACTTGGTAAGGTGTTGTGAGAGAGCAACTGTTGAAGCGCCAAAACCTAGTAGTTGATAGGAGCATATACACTGTGATTTGTTTCCTCGTTTTCTACTAACAATGACAGGTTGGTTAAAGTTGATAGATTATGATCACATCACGGGCAGATTTGAACTCAAAGGTAAACAACTACCATTATACATCATGCCACTCACCGCTGAGAGTACATCGTTGGACTATTTCATATGGGTTACTATGTTGGAAAACTACTTTGAAAGACATGACCTTGATCCTTATGAGAAGATGAGAAGAGCAAGGACGGCGCTGATCGGTGATGTTCAACATTGGTGGTCGAATACCGAGTACCACTTCATGTACACATGGGAGCAGATGAAGAAGAAATTACAACGTCGTTTTGTACCTCCACCACCCACGGTCACAAGTGAGGTGCAACCTAAGGTAACTGAAAATGCTAACATTATTTTGCCTCCCACTCCATCCACAGATACCGCCGAGACGCTTGAAGAGATGAAGGATGATCTGGCGCATCTTATGTCATCAGAGGAGAAGTTTGAGGTACCTACAGTATCTGAGGAGGACAATAATGACAAAGGTACCGATTTGATGTTACCACATGACATAGAGCAGCCTTGTGAGTATATACCTGTTGTAGTGCAATCTTTTGATATTCCTTGTGTTAACTTGAATGAACCATGTGCTAATCTGAAGTCACATAATTTCGCACAGGTCGAATTAATTACACATAAGGAAGTACTTGATAGAATATCCACTTCTGATGCGTTGTGTTATATCATTCTTAATGAGCCCGTTAGTTTGGAATGTGCTATGAAGAAAGTTTCTGAACTTTCATCGCTAAATTCTCTATCTAGCACCTACACCTACTGTTTTAAATTAGTTAGAAATTATGGTGTAGACAATCAATTTATGGTATATCGAATATGCATAACTTGTGATCACATGGATGAATTGAAGTTTGTTGTTTTAAACAATAATTATTGTGTGCTGAATCTTGTTCATTATGAGAGAGAAATTAAATTTAGTGATCATTCAATCCCTATGTGTTCGCCTCTTATTGCACCAAATAGAATTGACAATGTGCATAATAATGTTGAAGTATGGAAGAACTTTCAAATCTTTTCACCCTTGCTAGATGAATTTGCTAACACTCAATTGAAATATGATTATATGAATGAATTTTGTTTGATTCCAAAAGTGCTAGATTTGCCCTTATGTGCTATCACTGCAAGTTTACAAATTCAGAGATTTGAACTGCACAAATGCTTCACTTACATTTGCAAAACTAGTTGCAATAATTGTTATGTGAGAACTTTTGTTTTGATCATTCACATATATGCGTACTCTTGGGTTAATAATACAATGATCTTTTATAATTGCTGTTATCGTCTACCATTAATTGTGCAACAACGAAGAACCGTTAAAACAGATGACATATACATATACCATGCATACACCTTGGCTTCTTTGTTACCCTATTTTCAGCTTATCAAAAGCCGAGGACGGCTTTGTTTTCAAGAAAGGGAGGATGATGAGGACATGACCCCTATAGATATAACCATATTTGCTATGCTTGTTGTTCCAAGTAGAAGAGCTCGTATGCTTCACTTAAATTATCAGGTGAGCTTGTTTTTAGGAGTGTCTTTATATTATATGAACTATATGATGCTACCTAATGATGAAATATATATATGTGCAGCACCATGTCACTTTTGGTCCAAGACAAGCAAGCGATTCGAGTGGACCCGTTCGAATCCAGTTCGGCCTCCGAATCAGCCCGATAGCACCAACTTAAAACAGATATAACTTTTGCAAACGGAGTCCGATTCGGGTGTTCTTGGGCTTGTTGGAAAGCTAACGACGATATCTTTCCAACGGATCTAGCCTCACCTCCAAATTTCTTCTGTAGACTTTTTAATCGTCAAAAGAAGGTGATATGTCACCAATTTGGGCCGATTTGGGCCTTGTAATCGTAACGGAATTGGCCCATATACCGCCGGCCCACCTGGGGGCGTGATTACTGTTCACATGAACAGTAATCCATGCCTTTAGTCCCACCCCTCTATTTCTTTTATATTTGTGGCTCCCATCCCTATTTAAGGAGGACGCACCTCTAGTTTCCTTGGATTTTGTTTAGTTAAAAGTTAGCCTTGTTGCAACTTCGTGTATTGGCTTGTGTCGACTAGACCAACCATAATACCGCTTTTTGAAATCCCAATTTTAATATTTCAATCTTTATTTGCAATTTCAGATTGCTTTATCTTGTTCTTGCGTGCTTCTTCGGTGTATGCAGGAATCGACCTTTGTGGTCAGGTCAACCGGGTATTCGTGCATGGTTGATAACGACTTGTCGATCAGTTCAGCGATTGCGTGGTTTCGAGCCTTGCGTGTTCATAGCTAGGATCGTCAGAGTTGAGCGACGCCTACCGGACTTATCGTTCTCATCGAAAGACCGGGCCAACAAATCAAACCTTAGGGTTCATCAAGTGGTATCAGAGCTACAGTTCTTCGGTGAGAGTTTCCTGTTTTCTAGTAGTAGATTCGTTTTTCATACCTAGAGTCCAGAAAATTGCCAAAAGAAAAAAATCCGCATCTATCATCCATACCAAGCCCTTTGAGCCTTTGCAATTTTTTCTTTTCAGTTTGCTTGTTGAATATTTAGTTACATTGTCGTGTCTAGTTGCTGATCTTTAGTTCTAGTTATTGTCTAGTTGGTCGTTGTCTAGATTGCTTCTCGTGTTTTTCCTTTGCGTCGCTTAATCGTTCTTTTAGGGTTCTTAGTTTTTGCATCTAAAACAGAAAATTCGTGGGTTAGAACTCCTCTAATCTGCACCAAAAAAAAAGAGACAACACTTTGCTGTATTCGCGACTCGTTGAAAACCCTAGAGCCGGCAAAAAAAAAGACGGAGAAAGAGGCCGCCACACAAAACAAAAGCCGTGGTAGAAAAAAGAAAAAAAAACAATCTTACACCAAAACCAGTGAAAATTGGTGGAGCCCTTCTACATATAGCCACAAACTGGCATAAAAAATTTCAGCAAGATTAGCCCACGGAATCAAAAGATATAGCAATTTAAAAATTGAAACCGAGTCGGTTTCCAGTCCGAGTACGATTCCGTTTCCGAGAGACCTTCAGTAAAACGGGCATAACTTTTGCATATGGTGTCCGATTTGGACGTTCTTGGACTCGTTGGAAAGCTAACAACGAGGCGCATACTTTCCACTTAATGCACTAGTCTCCCTCCTGGGAACCCAAAATCGGTCATTTTCGGCTCCGAATTCGCGTCACAAGTTTTTGGTTTCGGTTTTTGCCGTTTCTTTCGGTCTTTCCTTCAGAATTTGGGGTTTTCCTCAACTGCAAAGTTGTAAATCTCATCGAAACCTTTCAAACGAGTATATATAAGCCATATAAAACTTTGCTTTTTCATCTCTCGAGACTAACTATTGTTTTCTGCTTAAACTAAAGGGCTGTTTACGCTGCACATTATTCCGTTTTTGTGCTCTACATCGTGTGAACTATCTTGTGCCCTACAAAGAAGTTTGAGTAGTTGGTTAGCGTCTCTCCTAGCACTTGTTGTGAGGTTTTCCATTGCTTACATCAAGTCACATTTATCTTTGCGTGTGCGTACATACACATCTCTTAGTGGGGCTTTGATTAGCTAAACTTTGATTAGACTAGGATCAGCACTTGTGACTAGTACTTTGAACTGCTTTTCAACTTTGCATGCTGAATTGAATAATTGTTATTCCTTTGCGTACATACGAACTTCACCGAGTTCGCGCGGTCCTTGTGCACCTAAAGGTATCCCTCCCGAGCCCAAAGCGTCTTTGTTTCACCAGATCAGCTTCACGGCCACGCCGCCGCGCGCGCGCGATCGCCGGCGAGCCGCCGGTCGTTTCGGAGAAAGCGTAAGACGTGAAGTACGCTTGCTGATTCTGGAAGCATGTTTCTTAGAGTACTTTACCGAAGTACGCTTCCGACAACTTGAAGGCGTATGCTTGGAGTACGCCATCAACGTCAGTTCGGCCGAGGCTGGGTCAAATTTTGACTCAGTCAAAATATCATCGGGGCCCACTCGTATTTCGCTGTGGCTAGGCGGGAGTCGGTGTAAAAAGTGTTTAGCCTTTTTAATTTTCCAAAATGATTAAAATGTGTACTGAAAATTCAATTAAACTTTGAAAATTCATAACTAATTCAATTTAGCTCCAAATTGAGTGAAACCAATTTTGTTGATGATCGTTTTTAGTGTACTTTAAAATGGAATAGAATTTTGATGTGTTTCTGTTACAGAAAAATGTGAACTTGAAATAGTCACAAAAGGGATTAATTATACATTAGAAAATAGCTTAAAAACTTCAAAAACTTATAAGTAATTCATCCTAGCTCGAAAAAGAGTGAAATCAATTTTGTTAATTCTAAATTTTCCTGTACTTTGAGTGGGTATAAATTTGGTTCATGATGCTATCTCACCAAATGTTGGTAATTGATTTGTTAGGCGATTATGCTTTTAAAATAGCTAAATACTTAGAAAAATTCAAATAAATTTATTTTGACTGAAAACATTCACCTAAAATTTGTAGAAATCAAATGCTTTCTACTGTGTATGTTGTTTGATGAATTCGAGTGTTGATTATTTTGGTGTTATTCGTTCTTATTCGCTGTTTTGCTCGATCGATAGATTTCGACGATTCGGGTACTTACGAGAGTGATTCTCAGCAGCCAGCACATTATCTACAGTAAGGCAAGTAGTTCTTCCTTTGATGCACATTGATCCTATTATTTGTGCATGCTAATATTTCAAAGTTTCAACTGTATGTATGCATGCTATGTTGGCAAGTCATTTCTGAGTCGCGATAGTTTACCTAGTAGTTACTTGAGCTGTAGGTAAATATCCATCCTTTACCACTTAGCCTAGGTTTATATCCGCTGTGACTTAGAGCTCGCTGGATGGGCTCTAGTCATATTATATTAAGTATACAAGTTGTGTTGCTTAGGTATGCTTAGCACGGTTCGCATTAGCGATGGTTGTTACAACACCACCTTATATAAGTGAGTCATGATCCTCATGTATGTATCATATTTGGAAAAAAATAAAAATGGAAACAAAAAGATTTAGACTTGGGCACATTGGTTGAATGGTGTGGTTATTGGTATGTGGTAGCGTGCCCGAGTCAACAAGGACCGAACATCTTGTTCCACTGGACCAAGCAATATTGCATGCTAACCACATGAGGGGGATATGGGACCTCTCTTGATTTAGTTCTTTGGAGTTTGTTAGCTCCGGATCGCAGGAGGAGGGTTGTGTGTGTTGTGTGAAAAAGGATCTGTGTGTTGGGTTTGTGGTGGTGGGGTTCCGGGTAGGTTCTCCACATCGAGGGGCATCGTAGTTGTTCAAGGTTTTACCCATGAGGGGTAGTTGACCGAGGTTTTACCATGACCCCGACACAATGTATGGGTCTCTATCCATACGGGCGACTCGTAGTTAATACATAATATTGAAAAACGTCTCGTATGGACTCAGCCTTGCCGGCATACCTAAGGAAGTGTGCTTTATCCGGTGGCAAAAGAGGCGTTTTGATGTGTGGGTACATTGGTACACCCCTGCAGGGTTTTAAACTATTCGAATAGCCTCGTCCTAGGTTATGGACACGCTTGGAAAGGTCTTTCGAGAGTTAGACTATGATTTTGATAAAACTTGAGAATGGGTGGTACGAATGGGTAATTCATGCTATTATTGTGGTGACTAAGGTTAGTCACTTCCAGGATGATATTTATTCTTATTGTTGTCGTCACTGATATTTGAACTGTTAAAACTGGTTTAGCAAATTGCTTTCAATCTACTACAGTGTTGCAAATAAATTGTGGCTTTACGCTGATAATAAACTCTACGGCCATCTCCTTTGAATTAAGCCTGCATGTTGCTAATTATAGGTTTGTTATTCGTAAATCTTGCGAGTACATTTTTGTACTCAACTGCATTGTGTATTTGCTGCAGAGGAAGCTGACCCCAAGGGGTTGGCGAATGTGAGGCTGATTTCACTCTTGGCGACTAGCTTGGGCGTTTCCGGTCGGTTGCCTTGTGGGTACGGGCAGCTGGTTGGCTTTTGTTTCTGCCATCTTTATGGCTTATGTATTCCGCTGCAAACTCTACCTTTGGTGTGAAACCTCAGTGTTGTTGAACTTATGTAAATTTAAATTATGAAGTTTCCAATAATGTACAAGCTTGTGTATGGAAATGTTACTTAATTTTTGGTAAGGTGTTTGTGTACTGCAATTCTGGGAAGTACATATTCACTGAGAGCGGGGATATTTGATTTGTGATGCTAGAGTCAAGTGGATGGCTAAGCATTACAAACTAAATACCCCGGGTTCTCACAAAAGAAGAGAAATCTTGGACCTTGACGAGGATCTAGAAATTCTCATTTAATTATTTATCCATAATCCTCATTATGGATAATAACGTCATTATATGGTTCTTGAGTATACCCCTTAATATTCATAAGGGAGAAGCTGGAGTCGTAAGATCTTCTACTTGTTGGTGAAGCTCTTTTAACTTATATGATGTCGTTCTAAATGAATCCCTAGTCGGATGTCACTGGTCGGAACATAAGTGACTCTATCGACAAGCACATGTATTGATTGATGACCAAGTTTCACCGGTCATGGATATAGGGATATCGAATTAATTATGTAAACACATGTTAGATAACATGGGGTTAGATTGACCCACCTTGAGACACTATTGAGATTGTTATGATTCTATGTGTCATTAGTTGGTCTCAAGCAATGATGATGTATAATCCTAGATTCAAGATCTAACAAAGTAATTTTGACAGGGCCAATGTCACAAGAGGATCACTAATTGTGCAACTTAGCTAAAAGATCCACAAATTGTAATTTTTAGTTCAAGTTGTTTTAAAGTTCTAGCTCATTTAGCAAAGACTTAGCTACACATGTGAAAGCATGATAATTCTAGTAAGTCAAAGAACTAGACATGATATTCAGAAAAAATTAAAATACTAAAGCTCAAGAGGGTAATAAGCAAAGCTTCATCAATTTAAAAGATAAGCGGTAAGGTTTATATTACAATGCATCTTTTTGTGATTTTCATATGAATGCAATATAATAGAATGGGATGCAAGAAAAACCTAAAAGCCTAAAAAGCTCAAAAAGATCAACATGTTCATAAAAGAACAAGGAAAGATTAGATGAATAAGGAAAGTTCAGAAAAGAACCAACTCCCCCTCAAACCAACCCATAAGGGTAAATTACCCCTAACTCACTTTTTAAGGTGGAAAACCTAGTTGGGTCTAAAGGCTTGGTGATGATATCAGCTAACTGAGCCTCGAACTCCACAAAATGTAGGACAATATCACCCGTCTCTACATGGTCTCTAAGGAAGTGATAGCGAATGTCTATGTGCTTGGTCCTCGAGTGTTGCACAGGGTTCTTAGCAATATTAATGGCAGAAGTGTTATCACAGAGAAGAGGAACACTAGCAAAAGATAACCCATAGTCCTTAAGAGTGGACACCATCCATAAAATCTGACTACAGCAACTAGCAGCAGCTACATACTCATTTTCTGCAGTAGATTGTGCAACAGAAGACTGTTTCCTAGAAGACCAAGAGACAAGAGAAGTGCCTAAGAAGTGACAAGTGCCTGAGGTACACTTCCTATCTAACCGACAACCCGCAAAATCAGAATCAGAAAACCCCCGAATGGACAAAGAAGAAGAGCGGGAATACCAAATGCCATACTGGAGGGTGGAGTGAAGGTACCTGAAGATGCGCTTGACGGCTTGGCGATGTGAAGTCCTCGGAGACGCCTGAAACCTTGCGCAGAGGCAGACCATGAAGTGGATGTCCGGTCTTTAGGCTGTCAGGTACAGAAGGGAGCCGATCATGCAGCGGTACTCGCGTTGATCCACGGCTTCTCCTTCCTCAGCTGGATCCAAAACAGTCGAAGTCGCCATGAGAGTGACGATTGGCTTGCAGTCAGCCATCTCGAAGTGCTTAAGCAGATTCTTTGTGTACTTCGTCTTTTGGATGAAGATCTCTTCCTTGCATTGCTTGATTTGAAGCCCCAGAAAGTAGTTGAGCTCTCCCATCATACTCATCTCAAATTCCCTGGACATGGTCTCAGAAAATCTGGAAACAAGAGCATGAGAAGAACCACCAAAGATAATATCATCTACATAAATCTAAACAAGAAAAAAGTCATTACCATGCCTAAGAATGAATGGAATCTTATCCACCTTACCCATCTCAAAATTATTCTTAAGCAAGAAGGTTTTAAGTCTATCATACCGGACTCTGGGTGCTTATTTAAGACCATACAAGGCTTTGGATAGATTGAAAATAAGATGTGGATAATTGGGATTCTCAAAGCCCGGGGGCTGCCTAACATACACTTCCTCCTCTATGTAACCATTCAGAAAAGCACTCTTGACATCCATCTGATGCAGCCTAAAACCCTTAGATGCAGAAAACCAAGCATAATATGAATGGCTTCTAATCTAGCAATAGGAGCAAATGTTTCATCAAAGTCTAACTGCGCTACTTGGCTGAAAGCCTAAGGTACCAATCTAGCCTTGTTTCTAACTACAGAACCATCCTCACTTTGTTTATTTTTGCACACCCAACGGGTTCCTATCACATTATGACCACTAGGAGGTTCTACTAGGTTCCAGACCTTGTTTCTCTCAAAATTCTCTAACTCCTCATGCATGACATTGATGTAGCTAGAATCAGATAAAGTATGTGATATATCGTGGGGTTCGAAAGATGCAACAAAAGCAGAATGAGAGTAGAGACTCGGATCATGATACTTGGAGCGAGTGATTCGCTCATGAAGCTAACCGATCATCTGATCCGAAGGATGACTCTTCTGGATGTGAAGTGGAGCGCCCGGGGGTGATAGTGTTTCTTCGACCTCCGCGGGTACTGCTGATGATGAAGCTGCAGCAGGTGCCTCAAATAAAGGTGAAGTAGTCGCAGCAGGTTCTTGTGCTGGAATAGGAACCTCAGCAGCAAGTGGAAGACAAGTATCATAAGTTCTTGATTCAAATTTATCTATGTTTCCTGTCTTTAGAATGAAACACTTGGCTCCAAAAACTCAAAATGAGAAACAAAGGGTTTTCTTTCAAAACAAAGCTCATAAGGAGTCTTGCCCAAAGAAGGTCTCAAGAAGACATGATTTGCAATATGGCAAGCTGTAGCAATAGCTTTGGTCCAAAACCTCCTCAGTGTGCTATACTCATCTAGCATCGTCCTAGCCATCTCGACTATGGTCCTGTTCTTCCTTTCCACCACGCTATTTTGTTGAGAGACGTGTGGAGAAGAGAACTGATGCTCAACACCACGCTCAGCACAGAAAGAGGCAAACGAGGTATTCTTGAACTCCGTGCCATTATCACTGCAGATTGCTCTCAAGACACCAGGAAGTTCAGAAGCCAAACGAAGAACAAGATCATGACAATGACCAAAAGTTTCATCATTCGAAGCAAGAAAGAACACCCAAGTATATCTCAAAAAATCATCGACTATGACAAGAATGTACCATTTGCCACCGACTGACCGAACTCTAGCAGGACCAACAGTATCCATATGAAGCAATTGTCCCGGTCCGTCGGTCATGACCATAGTCACTGATGGGTGTGAGGAGGCAACTTGCTTGCCGTGCCTACATGGCGCACATACAATATCCTTGATAGCTTTGAGTTTGGGCAAACCTTTCATGAGATCAAGGTTGCTAACTCGTGTCAGATGATCAAAACCCCCAACTGTCGGTGCCAAAGCCAGAAATCAGAAGAAGATGCAAGCAAACATTTGAGAGTTCCAGCAAGAGATTCAGAGAAATCAGCTCCAAAGATTCTACCAACTATAGATCTCCTAAAAATGAGCTCACCAGCGGAATCAAGCACACGACAAATATTTTTCTTAAATCTAGTCTCATAGCCATTGATGTAACGGTGGCCCGATCTTCCGATAGGTACTGATAAGTCGATTGTGGAGAACTCGATGTTGATGATCTGAAGGCTCCGACCAGAACAGATCAAACCTCCTGCAATCACTACACCACTGCTCCGATGGTTATCAACCGTGCCGAACGCGGTTGACCTCGCCAAGAAGGCTATCTCCTCCATGCGAATTGAGAACACAAGCAAGAAAGTAGAAGATGCAATCTCTGTATTGCGAATATAGATGAAATACACAATGTAGGGTTCCTCAACCGAACGTGCGGCGAGACTGCTAAGCAGAATAATCTCAAAGAAAAACCATGTTAAACTATGACGGCTACTGTATATATATAGGGTGACGTGAGGAGGTCGACCTAGGGTTGTGCGACCATGGGAAGAGGCGTACACAACCTGGACTCCGACCTCAACACGCTTACAAGACCATATTAGGCCAAAACGGTGACGCATCACCTTATTCACTATTCATGTCACGTATCTCTGGTCGAAGACTTGGTCGTAGGACTGGTCCTGGGGTGGTCTTGAGGAGTCCATGTTATCTCTGGTTGTAAGCCTTCTTGAAGCGGTCGTAGAACATGCGGAACTGGATGTAGACCTTCTTGCACTGGTCGTAGTTCTAGATTCCTAAGTACAAGTAAATCATCTCTGTAAGGCAGCATCATAGAGTTCTCAAATAATACACTCAACCCTAGAAACGAATTTAACTGATAAATAAGTTGACGAGCACCTGCTCGAGTAATTGGACCTTGCACATGAGGAGTGTTCATATCAGTAGAAGTGATGTCCTCATCAGCCATCATCAAGAAGCTGTGAGACAGAAAGCATATTGTACCTTAGCTTGTCCACAAGAGCGACGTCCTTCAGGATGAATTTGTCGTTCACCCTGTTCGATCCTGTCCCTTCCATCCGCCCTTGTGTATCATCTCCAAAGGTTATGAAGTCATCATCAGTCACCCGCGTGAAGGAGGTGAACCATTTTGAATCTCCGGTCATGTGGCGTGAACACCCGGAGTCGACGAACCACGTGTTCTTCTCCATTCCACGGTGATCCTAAAAAATCAAGGCACAGAAGAACGATGTGTCTCAATACTAGGGTTATTTAAACATGACTTGGGAACCCAGTACCGAGACACATGTCTGCTAGTAGTATACAAAGCAGAAGTGCTATCCTTGAATCTATTTGAAGTTCTATCACGACCAATGGTCACATGAATATAAGAAGCATCCTGTCTAGGAACATGATGATAACGAGCATGTGAAACAAATCCTAGACCCGGTTTATTCTTTTCAAAATGACCATGACTCACGACGGCTCTAGGTTGATGAAATGAATTTCTATCAAACTTTTTTCTATCATTTTTTAACCTACGCCAACAGAACTCAACCAAATACTCATCCTTCTTGCAATAGGTGCAATGGTATTTGATACCACTGGGAGAAAGACCCTTTGACTTAACAGATGGTTGGGAAAAACCCGCAGATTTTTTTAAAAATTTGCAGGTTGGGTTTTGAATTCAACTAATCCATTTTCCAAGAGTTGAGTAACTTTTTGCTTCGAATTGTCTTAGACAGAGTTGTATCCTAACCCTTGCTTCTTGTAAGAAGTTTTAGACTTGTCCAGAATCATGTTTAATTGTCACTTTTGATCAGACCGCCTAGAAGGGACTTAGCCGATTTTCAACCCCTGAAAACCGAAAGCTCTCTGAAAATTTCAAATGAATAGATCTTTTGACTGGAGACACAAAAAATTATGAGACCAAGTGCATTAGAATCCCCTCTCTTGTCTACACCCTCTATTTTTGTCCCAGCTCCAAAATCTACTATCCAAAATCGTTGAGGGCCCCTTCGATCCCCCACCTACGGGGTTTCCAGCGATTGTAAGTGTAAAAAAACAAACCAGGGGTCGGCGGAGCATCTCCAACAATGTCGACCAGCATGTCCCGGTGCCACGGCCGAACGCCCGAGGGGTCCAGCCAGAGGACCCCCGAGGGCCAGGCTCGCAACGAAAAAGGAACCCGTCGTACGAGCCGGTGGTGGCGACCCGCTAGAGGCCACCCGCTCGGCACGGCCCGAGGGAACACGGGCCGCCTTCGAAGGGCGAATAGTCGACGCGGCGGCCGATGGCGGAACTACAGGCTCCGCTGGCCCGCCGCACTGCAAGGGCACAACATCGATAGGCCCAGAAGCGTTCAACTCTTCGGGCAAGCGACCCTTGCGCCGCTTGCCATCGTCGGGGTCCGGCCGCTCCTCGAGGCGATGGCTGGGTCCAAGTACGCGCGATTCAATCGTGCCTCGCGCACGACCAGCGCCCGTTTCGAGTGCTCCTCGCCGGTGTATGGGCCGAGGAGCTGCTCCGCAGCACGGGCCGCCTCGTCAACAGGAAGAATTGCAAAATCAAACCAAAGGTCAAAAGGGAACACATCCATACCACGGAATACGACGACATCACTTACCGCTCTGGCCCTCTGGCAAACCAAGCGCGCGAACACCATGTGCTTCCGCGCTGAGGCGCACGTCCCAACCTCGCGCCAGCGGCCACACTCAAAGCGCGTAGAACCCTTCCACGAGATCGCGGGTGGAGAACCGCCACGTCACCGTCAGAAGAAGCTGAAGGAGCGACCCCTCCCTCGAACTCGGCTCGATCTCCGGGGATGGGTTGAGCCGGATGGGTCCTCTGGACGACCACAACCCATCTTCGGCTGGGGACGTGTGGTAGAACCCCTGCCGGGTCCAGTCCATCTCCCATCGGTTGTGGGAGGCAGGAGCGGGCAGGTACCGAAGGAAGCGCGCCTTCGGCTGGAAGTTGACGCTCCCGAAGTTGAGCGTCTCGCCAGTCTCTTTCTTCTTCTTCGGCTGGCAGCGGGCGACGTGAAGATAGGCGAAAAGCCTACCCTCCCCGGCGGCCCCGACGGAGCGCAGTACCCGCTAGAATACCCCAAGTTTTACAAGGGAATTAGGGGTCAACTGGGCAAGCTCCACCCGGTAGAGCTGCAACACGCCGCTCACCAACCCCACACAGGGAAGCCGGAGGCCCGCGTCGAGGAAAGAGCGGAAGAGTACGACCTCGTTGTCCCGGGGCGCTGGAACCGTCTCCACCCCGGGGGCCCGAGCGTGGGAAAGATCCGCAACCCTTCCATCCTATGCAAGCACTCGGAGGACCACCGGCGTCACCAAGGACCGGCCCAACTCGTCCGTAAGTACCGCTGGAGCCCCTTGTCTCGCAAGCACTTCGTCATCTAGCAGCAGGGTGGCGCAAGAGAAGCGCGCAAGAAATAAACGGCGACTAAAACTGGAGCGATGCAAATTGAGGCAGGGGGCCGCAACCACCCCCATATTTATACCCGCGCCAGGTACACAAAACGATGGGGCGCAGAAATCGAAGAGAAACGACTGTCCAACAAGTGACACGTGTGCCCTAAAAGCCAACAGTCGCGTGCCATTAACGAAGCGACGCGGCCCATTTATGAATCGTCGCATCGCATTAAAGGCACAACCAACTACCGCCAGTCGAGATGGGGCAAGCGCATGACCAATCAAGGAACAAGACGGTGCGACAGATAGCTTCGCCAGGCCGAATGGGACTGTGTGCCCAAGCCCTTCGGGAAAAACGGCGCAGTTTCGGCCATGGCGAAGCAGGACCTCGACCTCGAGGGGCTTGTCGTGGGGAGGCCCCACCGACCACAACGCCCAGGCGAAGCAACCGTCAGAACCCGAAGGGCCCCGAAGCCCCACGAGGCCTGGAGCAACAAGTCCTCCGGCCCACCTCCGGGGCGGGCCCGAAGCTTCCCTAAAGGCCCCCGAAGCCTGCGAGGATCGGAGCAGCAAGACCTCTGGGACACCTCTGGGGCGGGCCCGAAGCTTCCCCGAAGGGCCCCGAAGCCCCACGAGGCCCAGGCGGAAGGCCTTCGGCCACCTCGGGTGGGGCCCGGCTTCCCGGCCCCCGAAGCCCCTACGAGGCCCGGAGCAGCAAGACCTCCGGGCCACCTCCGGGGCGGGGCCCAAAGCTTCCCCGAAGGCCCCCGAAGCCCCTGCGAGGCCCGGAGCAGCAAGACCTCCGGGCCATTTCCAGGGTGGGGCCTGAAGCTTCCCCGAAGGGCCCCGGAGCAGCAAGACCTCCGGGCCGCCTCCGGGGCGAACCCGAAACCTCTGCTACCGATCCTGGACTGGAGGCAGTGTCAGGATGGACCGGGTCCAGGAGCGCCCACCATGGACCAATGCCTAGGCGCAGGGGCGGGGAATGTCCCTGCAACCCTACGAGTACAGTATCATTGTAGGTTCAGAAGGGTAATGTACAAACCCGCACAGAGGACTATAAATAGGGGGTCACCCCCCCTCTTGTAAGGGAGAGAAAAAAACAAGTACGAATTCTTTAGCAATAACAGTCTCTCGTTCTTGTCGCTGGCTAGTCCCCTCTCGTGAGAATCCCCGAGCCCTCCTGGGCTTCTCCGAGGCTCCCCCTCTTTTACTTTATAGCTCGTTTTTGCTACTACAAACCCTTTCCTCTCTACACATGGTCCTGCCCCACTAGAAGGAACTTCCTAGTGTCGACTCGTTCCTCACTTTTGCTGCCAACACAAAGAGCTCAGGTTCAATAAATATGGTCAAAATATTTTTAAACCAACTCTTAGTATCTTAGTTTATTTCTTCATTCGTTTTGAAAAATACTCTAAGCAGAGTACACTTTGGTAATTTGTTTGACTACTCTTGGTAAACTCGGTTGGTTCTAACCGGTCGGAGAAAGACACAACACCTAGTCGACGTCTTTCCTCTCTGCACGTGGTCCTACCCACTAGAAGGAACTTCCTAGCGTCGTCTTGTTTCTAACTCTTGCTACCAGGGCAAATCTATTGAGTGCACTTGAAAAGGTCAAACGAATTTTAACGGAACTCTATATGTTTGTCTTACTCAAGTTGCCACTCTTGATTTGATTAATCTAGTCAAAGATGGTAACATCACCTAGTCGAAATCTTTTCTCTCTGCACGTGGTCTTGCCCACTAGAAGGAACTTCCTAGCGTCGACTTGTTACTACTCTTACGACCAGTGTGATGAACCTCGGAGGTCCTGATCTGGCCCGATCTTTCGATGAGAAGATAAATTCGGTGGAAGTCGCTCAACTCTCACGATGTTGGCTACGAACTCTCAAGGCCCGAAATCACGCAATCGTTGAGCTGTCCGACAAGTCATTATCAACCATGCACGAATACCTGGATGGCCTGGTCACGAAGATCAATTCCTGCATACACCGAAGAAGAACACAAGAACAAGGTGAAATGCAATCTCATGTATTGCAAATATATGATTGAGTTCAAAAGGTGGAATTCTGCAGAGGTCCTTTACGGTTGGTCTAGTCGACACAAGCGAAGAACGAGAGTTTTCGCAAGGTCTTAGAACGAGAGATTCCGAAGTCCACAGAAGGTTGAACAGTAAGGGAATACTATCATGAAGCGAAGAACCATGACTCGCTGCAGCACGGAGATGAATGGTTGGGCTCATTGACGCACGGTGTTCAGTCGCAATTGCGGGAGCGCGACCAGTGGTTCGGCGATACGTACAGAGGGTACACCGTGCAACACTACGACTCAGACTGGCCAGGAGAATCCTCCTCCACACAACAACCTACTCAGGTACGCGTGAACGTAGTTACAATGATTTTCTAGTTGCACAAAACCAAGGACTAACTCACCCAGTACCCTTCCCACAGGAAGAGCACCAGTGGGTTGACGATATACTCAGGCTTGAGCTGGACTCCCACGCTGAGATCACCCCAGCTTCGCCTCCTAAGCAGCACCCCTACTATGGCCTTCGAGACATACACCGCTCCCCGGACAGGTTCACCTTCCCTGATGATCAACTACGCCGTTCGGGCAAGCAACACGACGATGCACCCTAACTAATGTCATGGCCGTGTAAAACTTGTTATGTAATGTCATTGTTCATTCTGCCTTTATGATTTATGTAATGTCCCTGTGCATTACGACACTGTGATTTATGTACACAAAATATTCTCTGAAATATTCAGTATAAACGACAACTCTACCTTCCGATTTTAACTTACTAAACCTTAAAGACATAACGCAATGCTGTCACACGATACCTCCTCGGCCACGCTACCTTGCGGACGCGAATTTTCTTCAACCCAATTACAATTTACTTGCAGGCAATATATATGGATATTTTGGCTGCCATTCCCCCTCACTCTTCACTTCCTCTTCTCCTTTCTTCCAATCTTAAACTAGATGTCTACGGCCTCATCAAACTTCCGAGTGAGTAGGCAATTAGAAACACTACGGCAGCACTTGGTTTGCCCTCGTTGCAGGGATCCGGTGAATGTGTTCACCTCCCATACGCCAATGAATCCATCCCGAGTGTTCATGAAGTGTTCAAATCTTACGGTAACTTGTGCTTGATCATCCCCAATGAACTTCTTTCGAAATAGTATGTTTTTTCACTTGTAGTTGCAATTCTTTTTACAGAACACAACATGTCGGTTCTGGCTGTGGGCTGATGAAGTTGTGCCAGAGGTTCCAGACATTGCAATGTAAATTGCTGCCTTGCAAGAAGACACCCGTGGTGTTGCTGCATTTCATCAAGTGCCTCGACTATCTGATCAACCAATGGAAAATAAAAATAATGTGCTTAAAAGACTTGATGAAAAGATGAAAAGGGTTGAGAAAATGCTTCAGAAATTAGTTAACACAGCTAGTTTTGTAGTTTTTCTTCTATTATTTATTGTTTTTGCCAAGTAGAAGTTCAGTTCTAGTAAGATTATAATATCCACTCTTTATCTATGCATCCCTGCACTACGTGATGTATGCCTTTGCGACGTTGTTCTATTCCTTTGTATCATGTATGCCTCTGTCTAATTCCGTTATGAATACTTTCTGTGCAAAGAAATCAACCCCTAATTTCCAAAACATACATTCCAAATTTTGGAGATCTAAATCTGTAAAGTTGCAGACAATTTCAGAATACTTAATTTTTGCAATGACAAGACAAGACCGCATGACTTATCTTGCAAAGCAGGACATGACTACCATCTGCAAAGTAAGACGTGATAATACACTGCCTCGCCAGCTTTTCAGACCGAAATGACAACACTCTGCCTCGCTAGTTTTGCAGACCGAAATGACAACACTCTGCAAAGTAAGATATGACAATACTTTGCCTCGCCAGCTTTTCAGAACGAAAGGACATCACTCTGAAAAATAGGACATGGCTTCTCTCTACAAAAAGATAAGACAACACTCTACTACGCCGGCTACTCACGTGAATTTAATCACACCATGCCAACCCTGTAGCTTATAAAAGGAGGTGGAAGACATCTGGATAGAAAACTACTCAACCAAACCCAATGCTACACCAGAGCTTGCTTCAACACGCCGGGATGGTCAAGCAGAAAAAGCAATAGGATGAGATCCGCGATCTAGCAAGGGCTTCTACAGCACAGGCCGAACAAGCTTGGGCTGTTGTGACCTGGGTCTGGCAAGAGGAGCTTGCCAGGATGGCAGCTCTCCGCAATGAAACCCCCCGTAGCAACAACCCCTGCCAAAACGTTCCAACCGAGCCTTCACCGCAACAACTGCCAGAGAGGGAGACGTCGCCCCTCTGTTGGTGCAGGGACGCATGCAAGTTCTTCAAATCCAAGCACCGGCTCACCCTCGGCATGCGTTACTGGGGTTGTCCCAACTACTCCTCTGACTATCTCGACCGTCGTTGGGATACAAGCAGCTATCGACAGCCGGTTGGGACTACTTATAGTAAGTTACCATACCAATTCTCTTTCAAAGTACACAATAACAATCTCTCCCGTCTACCCGTAGTCCCCGGAGCAGCTATGTGTCTACCGCAAGTGGATCGACCTAGAGATCCACCAACACGACCAGTGGCGAATCGACTTCAAGGAGTGGAATGCCGAAAGGGCACGGAGATCCGGGAGGAGGAGCGTCGAACTAAAGAGCACAACCAACGTATCCGACGGGAGACGCAGGCCCATCTCGAGGCGTGCAGGTGCAGGGAGCGCGAGGCACGCGAGAGGGAGTGCGAGAAAAAGTGGGAAATAGCGGTCGAGACTAGGGCGGCCGGCGCGGAGTACAACGCCGAGCTCGGAAGGAAGGGCAAATGGCCCCGGTCCACGCAGTAGGTCGAGCCATTCCGTAGTAGTCTCCCCTCCTACTCGCCATGTCTTTACTATCCCTAAAGGCATGCGTACTTACATGGTCCGGAGGCTTGTATCGCAATGTACCGTAGTAGTAGCGTGCATGACTAAAGCAATTAGCCGAACCATTATGCCATGTGACCACATGTAACGTGTTTCTGTCCGCGGACTATAATGTAGTTCTAGTTCTGTGCCTCCGCTGAGCCATCAAAGCAATACTATATCGCAAGTATGTCTCTTCTGGTGGAATCCTAGAAATAACCATTCACATCGACATCGATTCTTCTATGTTTTAGGATATCTTTGTAATCACAACATTCTCAGCCCCTTCAGTTAATTTATGTACTTTACTTTAACTCCAACATACATAACAAATGTGATTAAGAACCACAGCGATCAAGAGTAGTCATGTGGTATTAAACTTCACACATTTTAAGTCACATGAAATCATAAAACCCTAATTTTCGAAACCTTTCGTCCTAATTTTCGAGACTTAAACCCTGAATTTGTCGAGACAATTTCAGAGCATATAAAATTATGTAAAAATTACACAATCAAGTCCACTGTGTAAAGAGTTTGAAAAAATTTATAATTTTTCTACCTCATTTTCTATATTAGAAAATTCCTACAAACATTATAATTAAATGAATTTTGCAGAAAAAATAAGAATGGATAAAATTTTAAAAAATTACACAAACAGTCACACTATGCCGGGAGGCTCCACAAATTTTTTTATATAAATTTGAGCCCATTTTGTATATTTAAAAATCCTCCAACAAATATTATTAAATAAAATTTTCAGAAAAAATGCTTTGCTACAGTGCTCCACGTGCTGCCGTCGGACGATAGTACCTAGGTGCTGCCATGCCCGGGCGCAGCAACTCGGTTGCTGCCGTCCGGAACGATAGCACCTAGGTGTCGCGGTCCCGCACGGCAGCAAGTTGCTGCCGTCCCTGGCCGCAGCACACGGGTTCAGAGGGCTATATTTGGAATTTCGCAGTTATAGAAGTTAATTTTAGAGTTTTGTTGCTCTACATGATCATATCGGTCCAAACTTCGCCTTCTCGCTGCTGGCACTGGCGCAGACACCAACCGACTCCTTCCCACGCCGGCTCGACCACCGGCACGACCCACCGTGTCGTCATTGCCAAACTCGTCGCGGGGCTTTCAGCTGGGTTCTGCGGTTGAATTGGAAACAAGGTAAACCCTATAGCTTAACTTACATGAATCTTAAAGCAATCCGAAGGTAGTGAAAGTTGCATGTAATTTGCCTAAAAAAACTTGACTGTACCCGGTCGTTCTCTAAGCTAATTAATGTCTTAGAACCTTAAATAATAATCCAGAAAGCTTAAACTCAGGTACAAGATTTTTAGAGCTGGACAGTACGCACAGATCATAATTAGAGCACCGAGCAATATATCGATCGAGAACAATCCTCACAGGATTCTACTGTTGCAGCGTAGGGGAGCAAACAGTGTTCTGTGGGGCTTGCTGCGTCCTGAACTTTTCGTCGAAAAGGTAACCGGCACTGTTAGGAGCAATCAAGTACTCAGATGCTACATTTCAAACCCGTACTCTACTTTTGGTGGGGAGCATACAGGAGATGCGTTGAATAGGAATTTTTGGCCTGGCTGGTTTTCGTACCGAAATTACAAATGTAGCTGTGCTGCCGAAATGACGTATGCGGGAAAAAGGTCTGGCAGAGAAATCGCACGTCTACCGTGCGGGAAGAAACCATACCACGGTGATCGTGCAGCGGAGGGAAATGCTCTCCTCTCTCTCCTTTTTGATACCATTATCGGTAGAAATTTTTAAATATAGTATAAAAATTTTAAAAATTATAACATTTTTGGTTGAGTCTACCTGCACAATTTTTTTCATAATTTTTTGAGCTCTGAATTTTTCTCACAAATTCATTTAAGTATATTGTTAGTAGGAATTTCTAAATATAAAAAATGAGCTCCAAAGATTATGAATTTTATTTTGAAGGCTCTTTACACATTGTACTTGATTGTGAATTTTTTTTTATAATTCTATATGTGTTTTGAAATTGTCTAAAAAATGAAGGGTTTAAGTCTCGAAAATTTGGAATTTAGGTTTCTAAAATTATGGTTTCATGAATTCACACATAGAGTATTCCTAAAAGAATAGAATTAATCATATCAAACAGAATTAGGTAGCTCGAACTCCACAGGCGCAGGGTCTTCCTCGTCGTCGTCCTCAACATCCACCCCGATAATACGCTCCTCGAGGTCCTCTAGATCGTCACTGAGCCACCAACGTCTGTGCACTGAAGAGTATGAAGAATTATCTCCTTTGTCAGCTGCAATTAGACTGCAGATCTCCTAAACTAAAGGGCCAGGAGTCTCCAGGCGACACACCTTCTTGCATGCAAACATCATGTGGGGTACGTCTCTAAGGCGTTTGGCTGGCTGCAGGCCTATAGTCAATCCACGAGAAGGTAAATCATCATGAGGTGATGGAGGTTGATGCTGAGCTGTCTTTAGTTGGGCGAGCTCTCTCTCTCTCTCTCTCTCTCTCTCTACAGCATCCAGTCGCTTGTACACTCGCTCTATCTCATTGGCCATGAACACATAGGCATCGTCATGCGCCTTGATCAAGGACGCTATGCGGGTGATGGTGGTGTCCTGCTCCCCCTCAATGGATCTGTACCTACTAAAGACCTCCCCCTTCTTGTGGTAAGAAAAGTAGCGAAAGGCGGTACGTCACAGTGCACTATGGTAGTGGAACCCTAGACAAATGATGGCCTCCCTAGCAACATCCTACATCCTGAGCTTGTCTGTCTCCCTCTCTACCGTGAAGCGGTAGGGTCTGTCTCCTCCTGGATGACTGTTCGAGTAGATGGTGACCTTGACGTGCCACATTTCTTCAGCGTACTTGTTGATGGTGAAGCCATGATACTCCGGTCGGTGGACGTAGCCCAAGCCCTGAAGTATGCACCACAACTCTGCACAGAAAGCTCCCTCTTTCTCATCATAGCTGTTCATGAAACACATCTACAAATTTTCGAACTAAATAGAAGATCAATATCCAATTTAAATAATTAAGGTAAAGGCAAGAAAAAGATACTAAGATAGAAAAGAAAGTTGCCAATAAACTTAATAGTTCATTAATTAATTTATAGAAAATAAAAATCCTTAAGGGTCGTACGACTAAGTATTGACATCTAATCATTTCACACTCAATTAATTACGATTAAGGTAATTAATTAACTACGAGTCATTGTGTGCCATCAAATTTATTTCGATAACGTAAATTCGAGCACTACTTAACTAACTAACACATGAAAACAGAGAATAAGGAGTGTCGACATTTCCAATGGAGTTGCAATGTCACTTTTCATACATAAAATTGACGACATTACAAGCGTTACATGATACACTCGTGGGTTTTATTGTAATCGGAATGTAGGATGAGGGGGTATTATCACATATACCCCTGATCAAATAGGATACTATTTATTAATTTATCAGTTTAATGCAGATGATATTCTTTAATAATGTATTGTACCACGAGCTAGATAATCTTGTACATGAATCAACTTAGGGAAATGCGTAGCATGCATGTCATATAACAATGTACCGTAGCCGCCGACTCGTGTGCGTTTCGAAGGCTACAATTTGTTGTTATATTATCTGTATGCTGCATATTTCCCTCAGTTGGTAAATGTGCAAGCCTATCTAGCATGTGGTATAATACAACGCTAAAGAATATCATTCACATTTTAACTGATAAATTAACAAAGAGTGTCCTATTTAACAATGTTATTCTTGAGGGTAGTCAGATCTACCATCTATGAAATGATGTCTGCAACTAGTATCCGCAACGCTATAGCCACTGCCCCTTGTCTCGGGGCTGCCCACGGTGGTGGCTAGTGTCGAAGTCGTAGTCGTTCTGTGATTCCATGATGTAAGTGGTTCGTACAATAGCAAACGTAACAAGGATGCAAAATGTATGTAACTGACGTCTTCGATACGGAGTGCGCCCGGGCGACCGGATACACTATGACGTCGGTCGGTCTCCGTCGAAGGAGCCTTCCCTTTCCCCTTGTGATGGGACTCCCCGCGTCGGTGTCGTATGTCGAAGTTGTCCATGTTCTGCGATTACATGATGTAACTACACTGTACAGTAAAAAATGTAAAAATGATGTAAATTGTACATAACTCACATCGTATATATGGAGTGCGCACGAGCGACCGGAAACGCTATGGCTGCTAGGTTCATTGTAGGAGCCTTCCACTTCTCCTTGTCTTGGGACTCCCCACATCGGTGTCGTGTGTCAAAATCCCCCATGTTCCACGATATGGGCTGCACGATTGCATGTTGTTAGAAGAACGAAAGGGCAAATACAAATCGGGATGCGAATTATACATAACTCACCTCTTCGATATTGAGTGCTCCCGGGCGATGGGAGAAGGTATGACGATCGCCGGTCTCAGTAGCAGGAGCCTTCCCCTTGTCCATCGGGCAAGTCCTGGGCCACTCCAATGCCTCCTCAACACGATCCGATACGTAAGCTTTCCACCGCACAAAGGTCTCAACCTACCTCGAGAAGTTAAACATGTACTTCTGCTGGATGAACGCCCTGTCGTACATCTCCGGGCCATCGATCCACTAGAAGAAGTGGCAGCGCATCTCGGGCTACCATTACACGGGGATGAAGTTAAAAATTTATAAAAATCATCGTACAGAGTGGAAAATCAATGTGTGCGAAAGAAATGCTTACAACGTGGTGGCCGCACGTGTAGTACGCCAGGGCGGAGGTGTCTGGGTGTGTGGAATGAATGATCGCCGCCGGCTCGCCACACACACACTGTGGGACTGGAAATCGTGGTGGTGCCAGAGCATCTTTCATCGAATAATCTGGGTATTGTAGACGTTTGGCTTTCTGTGCTAGCCGCTTACACTTCTGCAATATCCTCGTATAGAAGTTTCCCGATGAGTTCGATATATCTGGGTATCATAGAAGTTTCATTGTGCATAACAAAATAAGATAGACAATACATTAAATAACAACACTGACGAGGATTAAAACCTCGATGTATTATTTTTAATACATAAAAGAAGACTATACGACTTCGTGGTCGTAACCTATAAGGCTAACAACTTCCCTGGTCGTAAGGATTCCAGAGGTTACACAATAAAAACCCTGGTCGGACAAGTTCCCGTACCTAGTCTCCGACCAGTTGACTGCTCGTAAGGCTATAAACTGGTACTATCTGGGTCTGAGTCCAGGTATATCCTTTATCGTGTGATGAATATAACACGTGTTGTATGTTCCATACCACGCGACGTTACATAATTCTAAGACACTGGAATACGGTTAAATGACTCAGTGGCTTATAACCGCACTGCAGTTGATACATTGTCAACTAACGCCTTTTTCCGACCAGACGCGTCACTTTCTAACAGACGTCTCTCCAAGGGATAACTGCCAACGCTTCATCAACTACTTAAAAAGGATCGTGGAAGGTGGAGTGGGAGACGAAAATAGGATCGATTGGGAATCACTCTCAGAAGACAACCAGTCGATTAGATTGCAAGGTCATAGCAAGCATTGCGCTCCAGTGTTACTAGGAGTAGCCTTTGGTCTAGATTACATGCACTCCTTGTAATAGCCAGTTCATAGCAATAAAGAGCAGTCTCATTCCTTTCCAAGCGATACATGTTATTTTTCCTCTGTTTTTATATATTTGTAAGTTCGGTGATTTGATCATCGACAGACACTAAACGACGACCAGACGAGCTTGGTCTGCTGGGGAAATCCTTCATTGAGTGCCCAGGGGTCTTGCATATCCTGCAGTTGATTGTGCGGCTAATACTGGTACGCTAGCTGGCATCCATGTCATTCCGGAAGCACTGCGTCTGCCGTCGTCCCTTCCTGATTTTCTTCAAGGCCTTGTTCGGGCCCATTGAACCCTGTCTGACCAAAGGTCCTTGTAGTTCATGTCCAAGTCGTATAAGTGAAACTCTACACTCCATGTACCAAAAAAGGTGCTCATGTTGTAGTACTCAGAGATGTACGACATACATGTATGCCTCATTTGCGTACATATCTTATACACAAGCGAGCATGGTTTGTGCAGGAGCTTCGGCTTGTTGTAGGTGCATGTCGCCACATTACCTAGGGGTTCATGCTTTTTTCCTATCCGCCTCGCATGACCGTTGATATATTTCTGCCGAAGCCTGATCTCGTACTTCCTCCTAAGGCCATCGATCACCCGGATATTATGCATTCGGGTCTTCTCTATCTTCTAGTCCATGTGCCTCTGCATGTTCTCAAACCACTGCTTGCATTCCTCCATCTGTCGCTTGGCTGCGGTGGCTCTATTGATGAAATAACCAACAATGCGAATCCATGTCTCCTCGGTAATCGCGGTGATAGGAAGACACCGCACACATTTAGGATGTTGTTGTACACATCAGACACATTGGTCGTCATAATCCCGTACCTCGCACCTTCTGTGTCGGAGAAGAGACTATTTCTCCAATTCAAGAGCGTGTCGATTAATCCACTTCGAGAACCTGATGGCACTGCTGGGTTGCTCTCCCTCCAGCACCTCCGGAGTGGACTCGCTTGTATGCCTCGTAGTCCGGTGTTTGAGGTATCTCTAGATGGACTCAAACTTCTACCTCTAGTTCTGCAAACACAATGCCTTGAATGTTTTCACAACTTCCTGGCTGTGGAACCGCGTGAACAAGTTTGATACAAGATGCCACATGCACCACCCGGTTTGCACGTCATTCCACAGTTGAGAGGGTTCGTCCCGTGCTTCATGGTGTTGAGGGCCGCCAACAACCTAGCATTACGATCTGTGATAAGGCATACATTGGACCGGTCTCCCACCACCGCATGCTTTACATTTGTGAGGAACCACAACCAACTGGATATATTCTCGCTCTCCACAATGGCAAATTGTTGGACCGTAAAGGCGACTAGAGGGGGGGGGGTGAATAGGAGCACGCTCACTTTTTCACAAATTATGAACTCAATACAATTTCACTCCAAGAGCTATTAGAAAGCTATGAAGATCAATATACCAAGACAAATGGAAGACTAGTATTGAATCCAATAAAACCCCTAAGCAATGCGACAATAATCGCAAGAATCAAAGTAATACAAGCATTGGCGGTCCGACTCATTGAGTGAACCGTCGGACCGATTGCGGGCGGTCGGATCATTGTTATGTCTTGGCGGTCGGACCGCTCCAAATCGGTCGACCGGTGGTGATGGGCGGTCGGACCGGCGATCTACGTAACCGATCCAAAACAGAAAATCACCCGATGACGGTTGCAATTAGGTCTAACTTTTGATTCTCAACTCCAAACTTCACGAAACTTTGCACACACCTTCTCTATGCTATTGAGGACCTATTCCAATCGAATATTATGATAATTCTTGGAGCGATCTTGAGCAATTGTCAATTGATTAATGAAGGTCTAAAACCGCAAGAACGAAAACTTGATCCTAATGCTTGTTCGTGAGTGATTGATGATCAAGATGATGCTAGATAGATTCACACATATCACAGCAAGCTAATTCACGTGAAAGAATCAATCACAAACCCGCGGATCGAAGAAAGCCCTAAAAACACGAAATTGAAAGCAAGAACGAAAAGAGACTTATCTCAAGCAAACCTTGCATAGATTGATTTCGTGATTGATGCCGGATTACATCCACACCATCATGGATCAAGAGACAATCAAGGATCACGAAATTCTCCTCAAACCATGAAAAGCCCTAGCCTCCACCTCAACTCCCTAAAGACAATTAGGGTTTTGAAACATAAACAAAGGCGAGAGAGCAAGAGGTGCACCACCATCTCCTCCTATTTATAGTGGAGGCCTAAAACTCTTAGGGTTTGACTTAATTGGGCTCCGTTAAGGCCCACTAACAAACGGGTCACACACGCACGCTTCGCAGCGCCGTCTTTAACCTTTTGACCTAAACCGCTTCACCATGCATCATGGATTCGCCAATAGGTCACCCTTGTCCATCTTGTGTCACGCTTGAGTCGTTGACCTCACCCGCATCGCCGATCGCTCGAACCTCAACTCTTCAAGTCTAGTCCCGATTCTCCTCGCCGCTGACCGTCGTTGACCACCAAGCCACCGCACAACCACGCACAAGAAAACACGATTCGAGAACAAGTTCTTCACAACTTGACCCATGTTAGTCAAAATATGCATCATGCAAATCATATGCCATGAAACTAATGACTTTGACCTAACAAAACAACATCGCCACGGTTGGCCGATGTTCAAGTAATTCGGTCCGACCGCTCGGTGAGCCGGTCGAGATCACCCCATGGCGGTCGGACCGCCTCGTGAGCGGCCGGACCGCCTTAGACTTAGCCAAATTCAAGCTCCCAAAGTCCAAACCTTCGAAACTTTAAACCAATAGAACTTTTCATCGAGACTCCAAAATCATGAGACCAAGTGCATTGGGATCCCTTACTTGTCTACAACACCTATTTTTGGCCCACTCAATTTGAACACTTTGGTCATCGCCGTCCGATCGCCCCGGATGGCCGGTCCGACCGATATGGGACCGGTCGGATCATTGCAAGGACCGGTCGGACCGCCTCGAGCAAGAAGCTCAGAACTTTGTCGAAAACGTGAAACGACAAACCGTAAACGCCATTGCCAATTGTCACATCATCCTAAGATCGGAGCATAACCCCATGAAATCCACAATCTCCCCTTGATGAACACATTGGCAATTATCCGTAAAATGGAAGTAAGAGGTTTGAAAACGAGTTTACTCGCGGCTTTGACAAAAGCACAACTTGGTCCATAAGCAAGAAAAAGCAATGAAAAATGACCAAGCTGGCATCAGAATAGTATAGGCATGTGAGACAAAGCAAAAATAAGCATAAAAACTTTAATTTCCAGAGACGGGACAAAATTCTCACATGAGGTCCATATGATTAAACAATTGTTCAATTGACCTATGATCATTGTGAGTATAAAAGAGTGCAATTCAAGTTCGAATATTCAATAAGACAATAAGAATGCAACTCAAGAACTCCCCTCACTATGATCATCAAATTTCAAATTTTCGCCTCCCTTTGTATAAACTTCTCCCCCAATCTTCTCATTAACACATCTTCTCCCCCTTTGACAATGGATTCATCAAGGAATCAAGCCTTCCTCTCATCCAGAGATAACAAATAGAGAATAAAGAAAGAAGCAGAAACAAAAGAAGTATAAAGAGGAATATGCATGAAGTGCAATGGAGTGGCTTCAATTTTTGTATTTTTCAATTTTTTTTTTTGATTACAAGAAGCTTTGGAGATTACCCAAAAGAACAAGCTAGTATCTCGAATAATGCACAAACAAAGATATCAAGCCCGACAATAGCTAGCAAGATCATGGTAAGACATATATATCAAAGCTAAGCACAAAGGCTCAAAAGTAAAGCGAGATTTGATCAATTTAAGCAACGCTTCAAATTCAAAGAAGTTCATCAACAGGATCCTAAAGTGAAATTGGCCATGTCAAACTGTCAAAGTGAGATCAAAAATCTAACAAAGACCACATTAAGAGTCAATCAAGTCCTGTATTGAATCATTTTGCTCAATATTTTGTAAACGCCCATTTGTCAACATTTTTCTCATTTGCATTGAATATTGAAGTTGACTAATGATCTAACTTAGTGACAAGATCCTGGACTAGGAGCCATCCACAAACTCATCCTAAGCTTCACCAAAAAGTTGATTAAAGGTATATCTTAGTAAAGAAGATCCTGACTAGGAGCCATCCACAAACTCTTTCTAAGCTTCTACCGGGCGACAAATCTTGAGGTTCATGTCATTTCGACAAGCAATCCCCATGAGATCGTTCTGTTCATCAAACTATCTCCAAGTTCATGTCATTTGACAAGCGCCTCGTAAGAATAGTTTGGCACAATTTAAGCATAAGACAATCTTGATTTTCATTTTTCACAACAGCAGCTTTAGAATCTCAAGAACACAAAATCTCAAGTAATGGTCAATTTTAGATCAAAGAGCTAACAAAGCAATTCGACAGGCCAATGTCACAAGAGGAGCACTAATTACGCAACTCGCTAAAACATCCACAAATTGCAATTTCTTAGTTTGAGTTGATTAAAAGATTCTAGCTCATATAGCAAAGACTTAGCTACACATGTAAAAGCATGATAATTCTAGCAAGTCAAAGAACTAGACATGACGTTGAGCAAGAATTGAAATATAACAGCTCTAAAGGGTAATAGGCAAAGCTTCATCAATTTTAAAGATAAGCGTAAAAACTTAAATTACAATGCATTTTTTTATACCATTTGTTGTAACCACTTGTTGGAGTTTTCATATGAATGCAATATGACACAATGAGATGCAATTAAAAAGCCTAAAAGCCTAAAAAGTTCAAAAGATCACTAAGTTCGTAAAAGAACAATAAAAGATCAAAAGAACAAGAAAAGATTAGAAAAGGACAAACTCCCCCTCAAACCAACCCATAGGGATAAATTACCCCTAACTCACTTCTCAAGGTTGCAAACCTGGTTTGATCTAATGGCTTGGTAAGAATGTCCGCCAATTGAGCATCGGACTCTACGAAGTGCATCACAATATCACCTTTTTCAACATGATCTTTAAGGAAGTGAAAGCGAATGTCTATGTGCTTAGTCCTAGAATGTTGCACTGGGTTTTTAGCAATATTAATAGCAGAAGTGTTATCACAGAAAAGAGGAACACTAGCAAAGTTTAACCCATAATCTTTCAAAGTGGACGCCATCCACAAAATCAGCTCAAACAACTAGCGGCCAAGATGACTACATACTCCGCCTCGGCGATGGATTGTGCAATGTAAGACCGCTTCCTAGAAGACCAAGATACAAGAGAGAGAAGTGCCTAGAGGGTAGAGTGTAAATACCGAATATGCGCTTAACGGCTTGGCGATGGGAAGTTCTCGAAGTGATAGGTGCACTTCTCCTTCCTCATCCGATCCAAAACAATTGTTGCCATGGGTGGAAATTGGCTTGCAAATACCCATGTTGAAGGTACTCTTCCTATCTAACCCATCTCAAAATTATTTTTAAGCAAGAAGGTCTTAAGTCTATCATACGGACTTGAAAACACGATTTGATATTTAGGATCCTCAAAACCAGGGGTTGCTTAACATACACTTCCTCATCTATGAAACCATTTAAAAGGCAAACATCCATCGAATCAAGAAAAGCCTCTAATGGACAAAGTTATTTCTAACCACGTAAGTTTATTCTTAAACACCCAACGCCTATAACATTATGACCACTAGGAGGTTCTAATACCAAATGCCATATAAGAGGGTAGAGTGTAAATACATTATACCGGAGCGAGTGACTCGCCATGTAGGTTACCTATTATCTGCTCAGAGGATGCGCTGCGGCGGGCGCCCGTGAGATGTCGCTTTCTTCGACTCCGCAGTATCGCTGATGATGATGATGCAACAGAGCCTCAATCAAGGTGAAGTAGACGAAAGGTGTTCTTGTATCAATATGGGTGCTCTACAGCAGCAGATGAGGGAATGACATTTGCTTCGCCCTCATCTTCCTCCACAAAAATACTCTCACACCAGAATCATCTCAGAGTAATTGATCTAGCCTGTGGCTAGTCTCATCAAAAGTGACATTACAAGTCTCCCAATAATGTTAGTCTCAGATTAAAAACCCGATTAAAAACCCGAAATATCCCCTAGAATGAGCAGATAACCTGCCTTAAGAATAAAACATTTTGATCCAAATATCCCATCCTAAAGAAGGTCTCAAAAGTTCTTGATTCAAATTTATCTAAATTGCCATTTCTGGTCCTTAAGAATAAAACATTTTGATCAAAAAGAAGCAAAAAGCTCTCCGTACATTAAAATGCTAAAGCACCAGAAGCTCGTAGGGTTTTCTTTGACCAAAACGAAAGCTCACTATGAGAATATACCATTTTCCACCGAGTCTTGCCAACAAGATAAAGAAGGTCTCAAAAGGGTGTGAGGCGGCAACTTGTTTGCTATGCCTACAAGGTGCACATACAAAGATCTTGACACGATGATCAAAACCAATGTGCCCCAAACGCCGATGCCAAAGCCAAAATCAAGAAGATGTAAGCAATTTAAGATTCTCAAAAGGAGATTCCAAACACAAGCTCACCAAGAGAATCAAGAGAAGTCGAAAATAGCTTCGCCCAAAATCTCCTAGCCTTGTGTGATGAAGTACACCGTTGCTCGTGGATGAACTAGCATCGCATCCGAGTCAGCCATTTCCCTTTCCGCGATAATCCTGAGGTCCTATTCTCAACATCGGGATTAGATAAACAAGATTTCCACCACGCCATTTTGTTGAGGGACGAGACTGAGAGGAGAACCGATGCTCAAAACGGTCGACCAGTGACCACGCCAAATACACATTAGAAAAAGAAGCAAGAGAAGCATTTTTGAACTCTAGGTTGCATGAATGAAATTCTATCAAAATTTTTCCTATCATTTTTCAACCTACGCCAACAAAGATTCAAAGCACCTTTTTGAAGCAATGGTACTTGGTACCACTAGAAGAGGCCAAATTAATACGAAGAACAAGATCATGAAAATAACCTTTTCCAAAAGCTTCATCCTTTGAAGTAAGAAAGAACACCTTTAGAAAATTTCTAAGTATATCTAGAAAGATCATCGACTATGACAAGAATATACCATTTTCAATATTGTCGAGAATATTTGACTCGCATTCTAAGATATCTTTGCACGACCAACATGATCCATATGAAGCAATCAATTTACTAGATTCCGGAGCACTCATTTAGTTCAGATTTAGCATTCTCAAGTAACCATAGTCATGACAAGATAAACATTCATCGTGAGGCCTCTAACTTGTTTTTCTTATTTTTGTCATATGCGCTTCATCTTGACAAGCAATTGCTCAACATAGAATCATATTTAGATCATCATAAGTAAAAGATAATTATCATTGTCCTCCGAGCTTATGGCAAACCTTCATGAGATCACATCGCCAAGGATTGATCCTAACTCGCAAGGACAAATGATCAAAACCAATGTTCCTTATGCCCCAAACGCCGATGCCAAAGCCAAAAATCAAGAAGATGTAAGCAAACATTTAAGAGATCCAAAGAAGAGATTCTCAAAAGTCACCCAAAAATTCTACCAACTCTAGAGATTCCAAACACAAGCTCACCAAGAGAATCAAGCACACGACAAGCATTTTTCTTAAAAGCAGCCTCATAACCATCATCAAGAAGTCGAGAAAACATAAAGGAGATTATACCAAGCTTGTCCACAAGAGCGACATCCTTTAGAATGAATTTGTTGTTTACCCTAATTGATCCTGAATTCGCCTGTGTATCATCTCCAAAGTTGATGAAGTCTATCACCGTTGCTCAAGTGAAAGAGGTGAACCATTTTGAGTTTCCATGTGGCGTGAACATCCGAGTCAACAACCACGTGTCCCGCAAGGAGTATACAAACCGTAAGTACTATCCTTGATTTCATCCAACTTAACATGAGACTTAGATCGTCCATGGGCGGTCCGACACCAAACGGTCGACCGGGTGAGAGGATGTCTAGAAACATAATGATTTGCATGAGAGAAAATCCTACTTTTCAAAGAATGAAATTCGACAAGAACTTGAAGCCCAGATGGCTCGGGCGAAGCCCAAAACACCATGAAGCACAAGGGTCCAAAATGAAGCGGATTGGCCCATTCTCCTCAAAGATCTTCACTCTCAAGCTTGTTTATGTACCTTGAGGGATCGTCTTTGAGGGTTTGATTCGCGATCCGTCAAGCAATCTCAAAGACAAGGTTGTACGCCTCTTCGTATATCCCATACATGGACTCGATGACTTTCTTACGCTCGTTTCGAGAGTGTTCCAAATTTCATGCGCAGCTGACCTTGCAATAATCGATCGGATAACCAACTGATTGATGATTCCGAAGGCGACTAGAGGGGGTGAATAGGAGCACGCATCTATGAAGATCAATATACATCTTTGGGGAGATGGACACATCCGTCGCAACTAGGTGGCTGATGAGGTTTACCGCATATGCGGAAATCACATTCGATGTTGCAGCGCCGCTTTAACCTCGCGGGGCTCCACCGCACAACCACGAGCACGATTCGAGAACAAGTTCTTCACAACTTGACCCATGTTAGTCAAAATATCGTTTGACCTAACAAAACAACATCGCCACGGTCGGTCGAGCTTTGACCCCCTTACTTGTCTACAACACCTATGAAGATCGAGCCAAAGATCTTTGCTCACGAGGGTGACCTTTTGCGCTCTTTCAGATATCCCATACATGGTAGCCTTCAACACTACACAAGACCGAGCCAAAGATTTCACTACACATTTCACTACGTAATGTGATGAACCCTAAGGTTTGATTTGTTGGCCCGATCTTTCGATGAGAACGATAAGTCCGGTAGGCGTCGCTCAACTCTGACGATTCTGGCTATGAACACGCAAGGCTTGAAACCACGCAATCGCCGAATCGATCGACAAGTCGTTATCAACCATGCACGAATACCCGCTGACTCGACCACGAAGGTCGATTCTCGCATACACCAAGAAGCACGCAAGAACAAGATAAAGCAATCTAAAATTGCAAATAAAGATTGAAATATTAAAATTGGGATTTCGAAAAAGCAGTATTATGGTTGGTCTAGTCGACACAACCCAATACACGAAGTTGCAACAAGGCTAACTTTTAACTAAACAAAATCCAAGGAAACTAGAGGGGGTGCGTCCTCCTTAAATAGGGGATGAGGAGCCATAAATCTAAAAGAAATAGAGGGGTCGGACTAAAGGCATGAATTACTGTTCATATGAACAGTAATCACGCCCCCGGGTGGGCCGGCGGCATATGGGCCAATTCCGGTACGATTACAAGGCCCAAATCGGCCCAAATTAGTGACATAGCACCTTCTTTTGACGATTCCGAAGTCTACAGAAGGAATTTGGAGGTGAGGCTGGATCCGTTGGAAAGATATCGTCGTTAGCTTTCCAACAAGCCCAAGAACACCCGAATCGGACTCCGTTTGCAAAAGTTATATCTGTTTTAAGTTGGTGCTGTCAGGCTGATTCCGAACTGATCTGACCAAAATGTATCCAGCTTGAACTCCTGCTTGGCACATGTAGTAGCACCATGGCATGTACACATAGTACCATGGTATGTAGACGTAGCACCATGGCATGTAGACGTAGCTTGATCTAATTGGGTAATATGGCATTGCATTAGCCGAAAGTCCAATTGGAGAAGATGTTGGTGAAGTAAAGGAAGTAGAGGATGCAAAGCAAAGAAGTTGAAGCAATGGTTGTATCCTTAGGGTCGATGTCCTCATCATCCTCCCTTTCTTGAATTTGAGTCGCCCTCGACTCATTTGTTTTCTCAAGTCATCACTCTCCGCAAAAGGTTAGTTGCAACAGAGGCAAAGAAACATGCACTTCTTCTAATGGACACGGAGTTTCTTTACAAATCATAGTATGACATTTAGATTCATGTTTTTCCATATCAATGGAATCAATTTTGTAGCTAACATAACAGGAGCTTTCAATTTAATTTCACTTGGAGCTATAATCTTTTGATCAACTTGTGTCTTCTCCTTACTTGTTCTCGCAGCTCTTTCTAATTCATCCTTTAATATAGCAAATAGGAGACATTGGAAGCAGAGTGTTTTCTTTTCTTTATATGTGAAAGTATAATGATTAGATCTACCATGATGTTCAGATATCTATCATATTGCCAAGGTCTACCTAATAATAATGAGCATGCTTGCATAGGTACGACATCACAATCAACATAATCATGATATGATCCAATAGAAAAGTGTACGCTCACAAGCTTAGTTACCTTCAACTTACCACAAGAATTCACCATTGGATGTAGTAAGGATGAGGGTGTTGTGTTGTGGTCAAGCCAAGCTTCTCGACCATGTCTATGCTAGCAAGGTTGTTGCAACTCCGCCATCAATGATGACTCTACATGAACGCTCCTTGATGACGAACTTGGATTGAAACAAAATGTGGCGTTGATTTTGTTCAAGAAGTTCCATTTGAGCACTTAGCACACGCCAACAACTAGACTTTGGTACATGTCGACGCCTCATGGTTTATATGTTCTTCCTCGCCATCACCAAAGATTGTTAGTTGCAACCAACACATGTTCTTCCTCAATATCGCTAGTGAAGTGTACTCACCATTGTCCTTGATAAGCAAAGCTCACGACTTGGGCAATCGCGTATCAAGTGCCCAAATCCTTTGCAACGTGACATTGCACATCTCTAGATCGCCTGTAGAAGCAAATGAAGAAGCACTTTTTGTAAGGGCTTGTACTTTTATGGGTTTGCTTGCATCGAGGATATGTATAGGAGTTGAAGTAGCAGGGGGGTGCACGGTCGAAGTGGAGGAGGATGCCATGTGATATTGCCGCCTTGGCCGACCACGCAAAAGTTCCTCCAATATTGCCCCCGAGCGAGATTGTCGACCTCGCACTTCTCTCTCACTTTGCAAGCAATATGGAATAAACGGTTGATAGAATCATATTCTTTATAGTCTAAAATGTCCTGAATTTCACGGTTTAACCCTCCCAAAATCTAGCCATCTTAGCATCCTCGCTTTCTTCTAAACCACAACGCAACAAACCGCTTTGCAATTCTTGATAATAGTCTTCTACGTAACTACTACCCTGCCTTAAGCGTTGTAATTTATTAAGCAAATCACGTGAATAATATGAAGGTACAAACCTACGCCTCATTGCTCTTTCAAAGCATTCCATGTTCTAGGTATGTCCCGATGAGTGCGACCATATTCACTCCACCAAATAGATGCAAAATATGTGAACTCACTAGTAGCACTCTAACTTTTTATTGTCGAAAATTCATGGCATGCAAATTTTTGGTCCACAACTAACTCCCATGTGAGATAAGCATCAGATCATATTTACCAAAGAAAAGGAGGTATAGTGAATTTAATTTTACCAAGTGAATCATTATGGTCACGCACTCACGTGGTGGCTCTCTTCGCATACCTTGTCGATTGAAGCGTTGTTGTCGGTGATCACGATCATTAATGGGATTGAAATCACCATCGACCCGTGACGCTGAACATATGGGTTCGCTTCATCTTCTACCTCATCGCCCATGAGCGAGCAACGGATGGGTTACGGCGCTGGTCGCGTGCAATGCCGATGTAAATGGGCGGCAATGTAAGGTGGAGCTTCTCTAGTCGCTCCACACGCGTAGCCAACGCAAGAAGTTCGCTGCTGGTGCGATCTAGAATCAACTCCATACGCCGAATGTTGATCCAAAGATGCGAGAAAAGCGCCGCATGATTTCTTTTGTGCGAGGACCGAGCGGTGCATCTTTCTCATTATTGTGCTCGCTATGCTCCCCTTGTGACGATGAACCCGCCATTGTTAGTATCAAAGCAAAGAACAAATCACAGTGTATATGTCCATATCAACTACAAGGTTCGAGGCTCAATCAAGTCACTCACACTCAAGCTTATACCTAGTTCTTACAAGTTCTTACCAATGCAAAGAAGGAAGTGGTACAACCGGTGGTCGGTTCGTGATACTCTCACTCGCGATCATTAACGATTGCGAGGAACGGCACTCGCCGAAAGTTAGTAGGAAGTGGAGCTCTAAGGCTAGTATGTAGCAAAGGAATAGCAATTATTCAATTCAAGATGCAAAATTGAAAAGCAGCTCAAAGTACTAGTCACAAGTGCCGATCCTAGTCTAATCAAAGTTTAGCTAATCAAAGCTCCACTAAGAGATGTGTATGTACGCACGCGCAAAGATAAATGTGACTTGATGTAAGCAATGAAAAACCTCACAACAAGTGCTGGGAGAGACGCTAACCAACTACTCAAACTTCTTTGTAGGGCACAAGATGGTTCACACGATGTAGAGCACAAAAATAGAATAACGTGCAAACAAACATCCCTTTAGTTTAAGCAGAAAACAATAGTTAGTCTCAAGAGATGAAAAAGCAAAGTTTTATATGGCTTATATATACTGCTTGAAAGGTTTCGATGAGATCTACAACTTTAAAGTTGAGACGGACCCCAAATTCTGATGGGAAGACTAAAAGAAACGGCAAAAACCGAAACAAAAACCTTGTGACGCGAATTCGGAGCCGACAATGACCGATTTTGGGTTCTCTGGAGGGAGACTAGTGCATTAAGTGGAAAGTATGCGACTCGTTGTTAGCTTTCCAACGAGTCCAAGAACATCCAAATCGGACACCATATGCAAAAGTTATGCATGTTTTATCAAGGTCTCGAAACGGAATCGATTCGGACCGAAACCGACTCGGTTTCAATCTTTAAATTGCTATATCTTTTGATTCCGTGGGCTAATCTTGCTGAAATTTTTTGTGCAAGTTTGTGGATATATGTAGAAGGGCTCCACCAGTTTTCACTGATTTTGGTGTAAGCTTGCTTTTTTTTTCTACCACGGCTTTTGTTTTGTGTGGCGCCTCTTTCTCCTTCTATTTTTTTGCCTACTCTAGGGTTTTCCACAAGTCACGAATACAAAGAAAGTGTTCTCTTTTTTTGGTGCAGATTAGAGGAGTTCTAACCCACGAATTTTCTGTTTTAGATGCAAAACTAAGAACCCTAAAAGAACGATTGCGACGCAAAGGAAAAACACGAGAAGCAATCTAAACAACGATTTAACTAGACAATAACTAGAACTAAAGATCAAGAACTAGACACGACAATGAAACTAAATATTCAACAAGCAAACTGAAAAGAAAAAATTGCAAAGGCTCAAAGGGCTTGGTATGGATGATAGATGCGAATTTTTTCTTTTGGCAATTTTCTAGACTCTAGGTATGAAAAACGAATCTACTACTAGAAAACAGAAACTCTCACCAAGAACTATAGCTCGATACCACTTGATGAACCCTAAGGTTTGATTTGTTGGCCCGATCTTCGATGAGAACGATAAGTCCGGTAGGCGCCGCCAACTCGACGATCCTCGCTATGAACACGCAAGGCTCGAAACCACGCAATCGCCGAATCGATCGACAAGTCGTTATCAACCATGCACGAATACCCGCTGACTCGACCACGAAGGTCGATTCTCGCATACACCAAGAAGCACGCAAGAACAAGATAAAGCAATCTAAAATTGCAAATAAATATTGAAATATTAAAATTGGGATTTAAAAGCGGTATTATGGTTGGTCTAGTCGACACAAGCCAATACACGGTTGCAACAAGGCTAACTTTTAACTAAACAAAATCCAAGGAAACTAGAGGGGGTGCGTCCTCCTTAAATAGGGGATGAGGAGCCACAAATCTAAAAGAAATAGAGGGGTGGGAATAAAGGCACGAATTACTGTTCATATGAACAGTAATCACACCCCCAGTTTGTAACATCCCAAATTTCAGAGCTTTAAAAATCTTTTAAATATTGGTAGCAAGAAAATTCACCATGTGGATTTATTTGAATATTAATTTAAAAGCTTAATATGGACTTTAAGGACAAATTGGTGCTTAATCCCAACATCAACAATTGTCAAAACTATTTTATTTAGGCTTGCCAATTCTTATGAAATCCTTCGAATGCAAGGCTGGCCAAGCCCAACACTATTCCAATCCGCCCAACTCCCGCAGCCCATTCCCGCCTTGAGCCTGGATCTCCGCCAGCTGTCCCTTCGCGATCGCGATCGCGATTTACAAGGCCCAAATCGGCCCAAATTAGTGACATAGCACCTTCTTTTGACGATTCCAAAGTCTACAGAAGGAATTTGGAGGTGAGGCTAGATCCGTTGGAAAGACATCGTCGTTAGCTTTCCAACAAGCCCAAGAACACCCGAATCGGACTCCGTTTGCAAAAGTTATATCTGTTTTAAGTTGGTGCTGTCAGGCTGATTCCGAACTGATCGACCAAAATGTATCCATATGGGCCAATTCCAGGCTTGAACTCCGTTGGAAAGATATCGCTTGGCACATGTAGTAGCACCATGGCATGTACACATAGTACCATGGTATGTAGACGTAGCACCATGACATGTAGACGTAGCTTGATCTAATTGGGTAATATGGCATTGCATTAGCCGAAAGTCCAATTGGAGAAGATGTTGGTGAAGTAAAGGAAGTAGAGGATGCAGTGCAGCAGGTTGAAGCAGTGGTTGTATCCTTAGGGTCGATGTCCTCATCATAATGTCCTGGGTTGGACCGATGCACTCATTACACACGGCTGATGTACAAGGCATACCGTGCTATAGCTTGTTGTATGACCGCTTTGCTAGGGAAGCGCTGCCCAACTAAGAGGGTGTAAGTATCAAACACCCACTGGGAGTCTTCTTCTTGCTGTAGTACGAGCAAATGCACCACATCATCATCAAGTCTCGATGCAACGTAAGGCACCTCCGATGACACAATTTCTCCGGTTGGACCACCGACATGGTGTGCGTCCTTGTTGCTACCATCCGAGCCTAGTTTGGCATCCTTGTCAGACTCCAACATGAGAGGCTCGTATGTTAGATACTCGTGGCAGTCAATGCGGGCCGACCACAACAATTCACCCCCTCATTTCGCATAAAATTATGCGCGAGTCTTCCTTTCGAGACAACACATGACGTGCTACCATATTCAAGCTCTATCTGCGATTGCCCGCTTGTAGAGGCCCCAGTATCATCAAGGTTTCCAAGCACTCTGCGTACAAAATTCACGTACACCATCGGCCTCCCGTAAATAGCGACCTCGAGCTGGGAGGCAATGTGCAAGTACTGGTTCCATGCTACACTTCCATGCACCTTGACTAGTTCCCACGTGGCATTTGTGTAGGTGATCCCCTCAATCACAAATTTCTTCATCATTGCCTCCGTGACGAACTCCCTCCAGATGCAGCTTCGAAGCTGGCCAATATTCATCGTGTCGAGCCACTCCGTCCGGACCACCTTGTACTGGCATCTTGGCAGGTCCAACCCATTTGGGTCCGACAATTACAAGACCATCGCCATAAAATAATACCAAGTCTTGCATGTTCGAAATTACCTAAAGCCACAATAACCCGGTCCGCAGTACGTGATATAACAATCAATGATGACAATTTGCATGCAAGTGATCGATTACAAATAATTATATACAAATAATTATTTAATTACCAACAATTTGATTACTCCTCTGAAAATTAATTACGAGTGATTCATTACTACCGTGCTTACCACTATTAAACCACAGGTTCATTACCACTTAATTACTTATGATCGACTAATTTGCACTAAATTACTATTTAGTTATGCCTAACTAATTTCTAGTAAACTAATTACGACTCAATAATTACCACTAAATTAGTTACGAGTTGTTAATTTCAACTGCTTTAATTTGCCAAACTGATAGCCACTAAACTAATTACCACTAATTAACTACCACTAAACTAATTACGAGTAGTTAATTTCAACTTTCTTAATATGCCAAACTGATAGCCACTAAACTAATTACAAGTAATTAATTACCACTAAACTAACTACAACTAATTAATTATGGCTATTTAATTTCAACTCATTTTGAACCACTAACTCGTTCTTACCAAAAATAACAAAGCTTATGAGCATTACGACTGATTAAATACGACCACGGTAAGAACGACAAAAGTATCCGACAAATTACTTGGCCTTCAGGAAAAGCAATAGTGACGAGCGACGAGAAGCAATCAACTAATTATTCTCCAAAAAAACTTAATTATGTTACATTATTTGAGTTCTCAGCGACGAGCGCGAGAAATGAGAAGCAAAACACAATTGAGATGAGTGATGCGACTACGAGAGTTCGTTATTTATAGCTGAGCGAAGGAGGGGCAGCTGCATTGCTGCCGATAAATCCGGATGTGTTGTCTACGTGCAGCGATAGGATTGAAGTGACCGAATGTGAGGTCCGGCGGTGGAATTAAGGGGAGGAGCCTGGCTTAGGGTGTCCAAATGACACATGGAATCTGCGGGCGATTTTTTTTTTGTTTCTGCATAGAACCAAACCAGACCGGTTTCCATGTCGCAGGAGGGAGAGAGCTGGCGGGAGGGCAGGGCGCGTGGAGCCGAACAGGGGCAACTTCGCACGGTGGCAGTGCGATCCGCAAGACGTCCCTGCCGGAACGGAGCACGTGTCGGTATGTCCGTCGTCCGTACAGTGGCCGTGCGGTCCCGGATGTTATTTTTACAAATACGCGTCTATGATATTTATTTTTGCAAATACGTGTTCAAACAGTGATAGTACGGCCAAAAACTCGTTGAATATGCATAGGAGACATACTAATTCTTGTGTACATTTTGAGTATACATATACGGGTAACAAATTCTCAATAGTGTGGTTGCTGGTTCGTAGTCCGGCTGAAGTTTGTTAGTTCGAACTGTAGCGCATTTGTAGCAGTTGCATTTTTCAAGATTTGTTTGTACAACGATTTCTTTTATAGTTTCCCCATCTTCGACCGTGCGTAGAATCTGGTGATCCACCAAAGGCAGAAATCCAGAAACGGTATTAGGAGGAGATAGCTAGCCGATGTGGCAATAGGCGACTTAGAACATGCAGGCAGCAAGGCAATGGGAGAAATAACGTTTGTACAAGTCGACGCGTTTTTTTAAGGAAACTACCCTGATTTATATTAAGTTGAAAACACAGTGCATTGTACCAATACAGTGAAGTTCAGCAAAAGCGTGAAAATTACATAAATGTCGTACTGGACTAAAGCGAAAAGAACATACAGGAACTTTGTAATACTCGAAGAAATCTCGCGCGGAGACGATGGAGTTATCCGGTGCCAACCAGCTGATGAAAAAGTCACCGGAGACAGTGATGATGGCCGGCGATAACCTTGCAAGTATTCTTCTAGACGGAGGCGTTGCTCGAGCCAAGACCGCCAATCAACCGTCCGCAGCGAACGCCGACTGAAGAGCTGACGCTGTTGTGTGCCTCCACACTGGGACTCGGCTGTGAAAGAGGTAAGGACCGAAGAAGTCTCCGGTGCAAACGATGTTGGGGAAGCCGATCCGAAGACGCCAAGAGTAAAGATAATTGATCATGAGTTACGTTTAATGAATATCATAAATTTCTATTTTAAAATAAAAAAAATTAGTTAAAGGTAAATCTAAATGAACCCTACAAATACAAAAATTAAAAATTAAAATCTGAATCAAACAAAAGTAAATCTAGATGAACGCTACAAATACAAAAATAAATAGAACTAAAAGTTACATGTTAAAATTATACATCATTTGATAATGTAATTTTAGATTTAGTACTATGCAATTATAGATGACTAATAAAAAAATTAGACAATTGAAAATGAGTAAACCTGTAAAGAGCGATATAGTTCCAGAGGGACTGTGTTGTAAATTAGGGCAAATCAAACCTAACGAGGAGGGGGTGGGGGGGGGGGGGGAATTCACGATGGCACTGGAGAGTGGCTGGACATCGGATGGCCCGCGATACATGCAAATCCACATGGGAAACAAATTATTTGGGGGAGGATGGAACCAGGAATCTCATTGGATGGGAACCAAACCATTGACAAGAGGATGAGGAACCCCTTGGTGGCGGACTGGGCTGGATCGGCTCCACACCCTTATTAGCGACGCCGAGAAGAAGGAACACCATCACCGGGAAGATGAGCACCTCCTCCTTACAGCAGGGTTTGATAGTCGGCCGTCGGTTCTACCGGGTACTCCGATAAAATTCAAAAACAGGCAAAAATCGACCGAAATTACTGTTGTACATTGAATTTTGCTTGGATTTTATCTTTTTTAAAAAAATTTAACTTTGAAAAATTCATATTTTGATTTGAAAATTTTGGCATAATTTTTTTTGATTTTTTTGAATTATCAGTCCTACCGGTGACCTCCGGTAAAATTTTCAAACAGGTTACCAAAACCAGGGTGACAGACAATGACCAAATGAGATCCTCTTCACGGATCTAGGATCTCACGACGGCAAGGGAGGTAGTTGTCGCCAGTGAGGATGGCAGACGACAACAAGGACCAAGATGCTATATGTACAAAATGGAAGGAAAACCTAAACTACCTATTGCTACAAGGTGGGCCCCCGGGGAGCGGTGGAGAACGCTATTTTTGACATTACGATGTGTGGAGGGCTAGATTTGTTAATAACGATGCAACAATGTCATTTATGCCAAAAACTCACACGTCTAAGGTGTTATTTTTGCAAATTCGTCTGTAAGAGATTATTTGTGCTATTTCATCTCGCAACAATGCCATTTTAGCCAATGATTTTTAATAATTATTATTTTATTCTAAAATGCAGAAATATACATGCCTTTTTATTTTACACAAATAATACTATATCGCTCTCCCGTTGTGCGACTTGGGCCTAGTCGCTCAAGTCCAAGTCACCCAACGGGGAGCAACATGTGGCCTTGTTGCCCAACCGTAGAGCGACTGTCGCTTCGGCCGCAAGTCACACGTGTGTATGAGCACTTTGTCGAGCAGCTTGACAGCCTCACCGCTGACGACATATGCTGGGAGATGTACTCTGCTCAGGAGTTGGTGTACCGCGCTCCCGCCGGGCTGTCCTCATTGTGCTGGCACAACCAGACATATTGGATGACGCAGAAGAAGCTGGTCTTCGACGTGTTCGTCGAGGACTACGCGGTGCACAGGGTGATATGTCAGTTCAGCCTCTACTAGGTTGTTCCAGTCCCTGTCAGACGTCGGGTGCCCAACTCGGTCCATGCATGAGTTACACACAACATGTCCCTATATTTTTTCCAGATCTGCTACAATGCTTCTAAATGCAATGGTACGTTTTGCAGGCATAGTAGGAGGGGTGGCAGTAGGACGCCGAGGCTGGCGTGTCAGCGTCCTGCAGTCCAGCCAGGAGGCCCCAGAGGGCCACGTGCACGTGCCCCGTCAGCGCCGGACCATCTTGGATGGTCAGGCCGGGTACGTGCCCCACCTCCACCGTCGCCGGGCCAGGCTAAAGGGTTAGCGTGGGCATGTGCCCCACCCCGCCACCGTCGGGCCAGGCCAGAGGGTCAGGGTGGGCACGTGGCTACGCACCGCCACTGCCACCGCCATCGTGGGACCCATTCGACCTGTTCCGGCAGGGCGGGTACAAAGGCTACGACACTTGGACGGAGCCATGGCCCACGCCAAGGGTATGTTTCCTCTCTTCAGGTTTGTTCACGTCGATATATTGCATGAATAAACATTATTTGTCCTGCAGGTTTCACGTCTCATCCGAGAGTAGAGCTCTCCCCGCACGAGGACCCCCCTCGCAAGACGTGGACTGGTTCTTCGCGGACTACCAGGGGGAGTTCAGGGGAGCATATGAGGTTGCACCCGTTGATGTGCTTTCTGGGTCGCAGCTCAGTGGTGCCCAGTGGGCATGCAGACCCAGGTAGAGTCGACCCCTGGCCTTGGGACCACGGGTTAGCAGGACTCCTGACTGCCTCTCCCTGTCGGGGTCCCGGCCCCGACACCTGCGACTGAGGAAGCCCAAGTGGGGCCGTACGGGCGGCCACGAAGGAGGTGCTGCATGTGGCCAGTAGGGGGTCTTCGGTGCACTTTGTGTACTTGTATTCGTTGCGTATGTATTTTACTTCGTAGTTATTATGGCATGGTTTTGTATGCATTCCGTCGTGCATTGCGATATAATTTATTGTAGTACTTACCAAAGCGTCCTACTTACGACTCATTGCTACCTCAATAGTCCCAACGGTGGACCACTATCTACAAAGCGTGACGTGACCCAACGAAGTAGTTTCGCACAGCGATGTGACCCAACGAGGCAGCTTTGCATAGCGACTTGACCCAACGCTGTAACATGATTCCTCATCGCTGACGCGAATTTGCTTCAACCGGATTGCACTCCGGTCGCTATAGAGCCGCTACAGCTGTGTCTGCTTCCGCTATAAACAGAGTGCTACTCAGTAGGGAACTCCACACCAATAATACTACCTACACAATACGGACAAGGGGAAGGAATGAGAGAACATCCGTGAGCTTTGGAAGGACTAGGTGTCTCCCCAGGAGACCGACGCTCGCCACAGGGCATTTAGTCGGTAGCCTAACACTCACCATCCACCTCCGGAGGTCGTCGATCTAAAGAGGCTGCCTCGTAATACGCCTAACTATTCCAGGTCGAGCCACGCCTCCCTCTTATGCCCCTGAGCGCCCTCTGGAAGGGCCCCTATAGGGGGTGACGCCACCCCTTTGCTCGTGTCGGGACGCCTACAAGTGCATCAAATTAACCAACGAGTGGACCATTGGGCAATGCTATTGGTGCTACCCAAACTACTGCGCGGACTACCTCAACCGTAGGTTTAACACGTCGATCCACAGACAGCCAGTAAAAGAAATCGTATTTCAGTGTACACCACTATTTTGCTTCTTGTTACGCCGTCACCACGTCTCTCTTCCCATCGCAGTCTCCGCCGCTCCTATACGACTTCAGCCAGTAGATCAACGACAAGATCCACCCCTACGACATGTGGATGTTGCTGACATGGAAGAGCTGGGCCAAGGAGGGCTGCGAGGGCCATGAAAGGCGCCTCGGAGAGCTGCAGCCTGAGATGGACGAGAAGAAGAGGTGTGAGAGGCTACACGAGAAGCAGGAGCATGAGCATGTTCGGCGACGCGAGGTTGAGAGGGCGCAGAAGAGGGCCATCACGACAAAAGCTAAGGAGCAAGGCGAGGAGTACAACGCCGAGCTAGGCCGCAAGGGCAAATGGCCACGTTCCATATGTCCCATGTATTTCTAATTCCCTAAAGGTATGCATATACCGCCCTTGTTTCATTAGCTGCGTGCCATATAATCCACTTGTTGGATCAACCATCGTGTTGTTATCGTTGTGTTATTTCTCCAAAGTTCTTCACCGTGTATGAATTCTCTAGCACATCGCAAGAATCACTTATCTTGTACTTACGACTCATTGCTACCTCTATCATCCTAACAAAATTGTTTAGAAATTTATCACACTACAACAACATCACGAGTCTGATAGATTTCGTACCCTTGAGATTCTACGAAAATCACAAATGGACCAACCAAACTTGTCACCACCTTTTTATTGTTTAAAAAACAACCTACAAGACAACATTTGCTAAATGTATTATATACAAATTTTTAATTTATTCCAACATAATTATTTTCAACGAATTATTAAAATAATACTGTTATTAATTAACGACTAAGTCAAAGTCGCTCGAGTTTTTGGTGATAAGGCCACGTCTCACTCGACGGTCGGGTGACTTGGACTAGTCGCTCAACTATTGAGTGATTAGATTCAAGTCGTTGGAAGTAACACGATATTATTTATGTAAAATAAAAAAGATATATATATTATTTTATTTTGAAATAAAATAAGTATTATTTAAAAAACATCATTAACCAATAACTTAGGTATAAGTAATAGCAGTAGCTAGTAGGAATGTAGACTCCAACCGCACTACTGCACTGCACACCCTACCAAGTAGCAAGTCTTGTTTTCCTCAATGATACTGCATAACTCCTTGGTTAAACCACAAAACTTGCACAGAGTCCGCTCACTGCTGCTGCAGCAAGCTAAGCTTAGCTCAGCCTGCAATCTGACAAGACTTCTACCTCATTTACAATAGTAAAATTAAAAAAATAGCATCTCTAGAGTATTAATTTGCCGCTGAAGTCAATATGCCCCACTTCCAGACGGTGAAATCTGATATGTTGTACTGCCTGTAGCATTATCAGATTATGACATGAACATGTACAGATCATCTATCGCGTTTTAAGAGCATGACATGTTAGATTCTGCGATTTGAGAGCATAATATGTTAGTTTTTGCAGCAAATTAGCACGATTGAAATGTTATTTTTGTTCTTTCAAACGTGGGGAGTAGTTTTGTTATTTCTTTTTAAAAAGAGGTAAAATAAGTATTTCATTTTAAAAAGAAGCTAAACGAGAAAAAAAACTCAGAGATAGGAGAGGGCATCCTAAGCATCAACCAATAAAAGCTGCTTTGCAAAGACAGAAAGAAACACAAAACAGCTCAAAGCAAGCAGATCAAATCAAACAAAGGAACAGCAGCAGTTGATGATCCCATTATCCACAAATGGCCATTAACACTCAGCATTACCAATCTGCTGCCTGCTGCCTGCTGCTGCTGCTACCATATTTGTGTACATTCCATTCAGCTATTTCTGTTCGGAGAAAAAGGGCTTAGATTTGTTATTTTGTTCAAAAAGACACCAAATGAGACAAAAACTCAACACCAACCGACTGTGTTTAAGTTCCAAGAAATAAACTAACTATAACCAGGCTGCACATAGGTTCCACGGATGACACTCAGATACGCCGCCACACGTAATCATAGACGTGCCAAAAGTAACCAGAAACCGCAATCGAATCCATAATTTCGGCAGAAACACGACATTCCCTGGAACCAAGCCCGACACAAAATCATGAAATTGATCTCAGGTAGAAACCCAGACCGATCGCCTGATCTAGCAATTAAACCCACCGTGAAACCACACCAAATCCACCAATCAGCCGGCGCAGACAGAACCCCATCAGCACCCCCGGCCCCTCCCCCGGTGGCACAGCCAGCCCGTGGGAGGGCGAGGCAACCGGCCGACCATTTCGTCCTTCCCCGTCTTGACTTTCTCCCGGTTGGCTCACTCCAAACCATCGGCCATGCATTCTCTCAACTCATCGCGTCGATAAATTTTAGAGTTTTAAACCCTCTCGCCGTACCGTCGATTTTCACCGCGCGGCGCCCTCTCGCCTAACTTTGCTTACCCCATCCTGTCACATCACCTTTCATCTCCGAGACTCCCACTGTCTCCTCCCCCAATTAACCAGCTGCACAACCCCTCCCTTCCCTTGAAGCTAGCTAGCCCCCAAATTAGTACACTGATCTGACCGAACCGGCCAACCCCCAAGCTTTGCTTTTGCCCCCTCTCCCTCCCTTTTAGTCCAGGAGCAGCTCTCCCCTGATCCCCTCACCTGATGTCTCCTGTTCTCCTCCAGCTTTGTCACAAGACCATCACAAGACCCAGCATGTAGCTGCAGCTCCCGGCCGTATATCACCAGCCTGCCTGAGCGTCTTGGTTCTTGAGTGAGTGAGTGGTCGATCTTGTGTGATCTTGGGGGCAAGATTCCAATCTGGCAATCTCCTGTTGTTCTTCACTGCAGAGACAGGTGAGGTGAGGTGAAGCGAGTAGCTTGTTCCATTCCTTTCCGTCTCATCTGGAGTAGGGTGGAGCACTATTTATAGTATGCCTGCACCTGCACCTGCACGCCACTCTCTCTCTCCGTCTCTCTTTCTCTTTCTCAGGACCACCGCGCCACGGCTCCCCAAGAAGCCAGCGCGCGCGCGCAAACTTCCAAATAGATCTCTTCTTCTGCTGCTGCTGCTGCTGCTTCTCGCGCGAGTTTGCTGCTTACTGAGCTGGGTTTCTTGGTTGGTTGTTCAGATGGACTTGGTGCCGCACCCGGACAGCCCGCACTCGGACAACAGCGGTGTCAGCGGGGCGGCGGGGGCGTCGACGGTGGCGGTGTCGCCTGGGGCGGCGGTGGCGTCGCCGAGCAGGTACGAGTCGCAGAAGCGGCGGGACTGGAACACGTTCGGGCAGTACCTGCGGAACCACCGGCCGCCGCTGTCGCTGGCGCGGTGCAGCGGCGCGCACGTGCTCGAGTTCCTGCGCTACCTCGACCAGTTCGGCAAGACCAAGGTGCACACGCCGGTGTGCCCCTTCTTCGGCCACCCGGCGCCGCCCGCGCCCTGCCCCTGCCCGCTGCGCCAGGCCTGGGGCAGCCTCGACGCGCTCGTCGGCCGCCTCCGCGCCGCCTACGAGGAGAACGGCGGCCGCCCGGAGAACAACCCCTTCGGCGCCCGCGCCGTGCGCCTCTACCTCCGCGAGGTCCGCGAGCACCAGGCCCGCGCCCGCGGCGTCAGCTACGAGAAGAAGAAGCGCAAGAAGCCGCCGCACCCCGCCGCGGCCTCCGCCGCCGCCGCCATCCCCTCCCACGACGGCAACGGCCAGCACCACCACCAGATGCCGCCGCCGCCGCCCGGCGCCGCAGCGTGAACGCCGGAGCAAGCAAGCTGCTGCTGCACCCACTCCGCGCGCGCGCCCTATGTATGCTACGCATGCACTACTCAACTCTAGTTCTTGCTACAATCCCTAGCTAGGCTGCTACTACTAGTACAACTACAAAATAATTCCTCTTTCATGCTTGCTACCGCTACCGCTACTACCTTCTAATCAGGTTAATTTCCTGATCATTTCCCAACTTGGTCGAACGATCTCTACTATTTGCTGGTAATTTTCTTCCTGATGATCTCCATGTGTAAGCCGCCCTCCTGCTGTTGTGATGATATGATAGCTAGCTCCAGGACTTGTTTTAGCTGGCTTTCTAGCTACTTGATTAATTAATTTGGTGCAATTAATCCTCTTGTTTCTTGCCTCTTGCTGTTGATCTCCCTGACCTTCTTGTTCCTGCAACAAGTAGATTAATTGGTAGCTAGCTAGTGTGATGTTCTCCGTACTTAGCTCAATTGGCCTTTCTTGTTCTTGTTCTTACAAGCAGCTAGGTCTAGTGTGCTGTGGTGACTGGTGAGTCGCAGTGGCGGATCTTAGGTAGGTTCATGGGGATATATCTGTACCCAATTTTTTTAAAAACATATTTACTAGTACACACGGTATACATTGATGTGTACATACATTTACTAAAATTCTGAAATCTTGAAATCTTGATCTTGTTTAGTCACAATTTTTATTTGTAAATTTAGATCGATAGAACACTAAAGTAATTTGTTGTAATTAAACTCTCGTACCAGTTCATTTGCACTTAAATGTGTAGCTTATGTTGGCATCTTAGCCCCGCCACTGCATGTCAGTGTGTCGTCCTGGGGGTATCTACGTACTGTGTTGTTCTTGGGAGGGTCAATGCATCAAAGAGAGTCAGAGCATGCAGCAATGAACGATGGACCGATTGATATTATGCGTGCGTGCTGCCGTCTCTGCTGCTGCTAGCTGCCTACTCTTCCCTTCCACGACGCTTTTGCATTGCTTTTTATGGGACTAGAACTGCTAATACCATAAGTAGCTAGGCTTTGCTTGGCCACCTCTGCGTCTCTGTCAGGGAGAAGATAGCCGAATGGAATGTACACAAATGTGGTAACAGCAGGCAGCAGATTGGTAATGCTGAGTGTTTAATGGCCATTTGTGGATAATGGGATCGACTGCTGCTGCTCCTTTGTTTGATTTGATCTGCTTGTTTTGAGCTGAAAGTGCAGTTTTGTGTTTCTTTCTGTCTTTGCAAAGCTGCTTTTATTGGTTGATGCTTAGGATGCCCTCACCCTCACCTTAGTTTTTTTTTTTTGCCTCATTTAGCATCTTTTTAAAAGAAATATACTCATTTAGCCTCTCTTTTTTTTAAAAAAATAACAAAGCCCTAATTTACCGTGAAAGTTGGACATGCCACGTCGCCCTTTCAAACCACGGAATCTGACATGTTGTGCTCTTGATCGTGGTTGGTGGATGCTATTTTTTAGTTTTACTACTGTAAATAAAAAATGTAGTATTTGAGCCAAAACTCCCTCTTCCATGTGCTTTTTATGGTAGCAAATACAAGTCTTGTGAGATTGCAGGTCGAGCTAAGCTTAGCTCGCTGCTGCTAGTCTTGTCAGATTGCAGCAGCAGCGAGCGGAATATGTGTAAGCTTTTGTGGTTTAACCAAGGAGTTAATGCAGTATCTTTGAGGAAAACAAGACTTGCTAGTGTGGCAGTGGGGTGTGCAGTGCAGCAGTGCGGTAGGAGTCTACACTCCTGCTAGCTACTACTATTACTCGTATGAGTTTTAGGCTAAAATTACATTACTTTGAGATGAAATAGCACAAATAATTCCCAGTGAGCGAATCCGTAAAAATAGTAGCACCGTTATTAGCAAATCTGGCCCTCTAAACGTGGTAATGCCAAAAAAATAGCATTCTCGACCGCTCCCTCCCCGGGGAGGCGGACACCCCTCGTGTTGCCACGTTGCCATCGTCGTGCCCTGGTGGCTAGACACGCCAGCGTTGCGCCCCTGGAGCCCAGACGCCCCATCGCCACACCCTTGGCGCACGGACGTTCCGCCACGTGTGAAGTTCGGTCCTCTGGGGGTTGGACCAAGCGCGTGGGTTGGACTTAATCCTAACCCTAGGTCTGATCGCCCTACGGCTAGGGCACATGTGCGTTTTCACGTTCCGTCGAAAGCATCCCGTCCCCTCGATCTTTCCCTCCGCCCCTTCCGTCAACTTGATCACCTCGTTGCCTCTGTTCACATGCAAGCATAATCACATTGTATAGCACACGAGATTCTCTCCCATTGCTTCGCGGTTGGCACGAAATGCCTTCGCGTGGTTATAAAAACTGGCGTCGTGCTCGCTCTCGCCATCATTCTGGAATTCATTATCGTTCTTATACTTGTTGCTAAGAACACAGAGAATTGAACTAAAACTTTTTTTCGCATTACGCTGTGGATGAAATAGTGCTTAGAGTAGTGCTTAGGACCGTGTAAGTATAGAGAGGTTGACATTAAGGGAAGGTAATTTTTTCATATGCATTAATTATAATTATTTCAGTTGTAGTTAATTAGTTGTAATTTATTAGTTGTAGTTAATTAGGGGTGACTTACCCGTAGTTTATAAGTGGTAATTAATTTGTTGTAATTAATTAGTCATAATTTATTAGTGGTCATTAAGTGGTCGTAATTAATTTATTGGTAAGTAATAATTTGTAGTTAATTAGTGGTAATTGAATACCCATCATTAATTACTATTAATTAATGATGCATAGTTAATTAGTGGTAATTAATTAATCATAATTAATTTAGTGGTAATTAGTTAGATGTAATGAATTACTTGTAAAATAATTATTTACCACTGCATAGTATTAACTAAATTTATTTAAAATAATTGATTAAGACTAATTACCTACGACTAAAATAATTAGACTAATGCATGGGAGAAAAAAATCATTCTCTTGATGCGACTGTTCTTATACGGTCATAAGCACTGCTTTAAACACTCTTTAATCCACAGGGTAATTCATTTTTTTCCCAATTATCTATGTGCTTAGTGACGAGAGTGAGAACGAGAATGAAATCGAGACTGAATGAGAGCGAGAGCTAGCGCGACTCTAGTATTTATAGCCGCGTGAACGTAATTCTCGCAAACAGCAAAGCGACGGGAGGGAATCGGTGCGCGGTGTTTTTCATTGCATGTGTGGAATCATTTGCATGCATGAGGGGCACAGGCGTGATGGATGGGACGGAGGATAGGACGAGCCGAGTTGGAGAGTGGAGTTTGTGCCCTGGGGGCACTGGTGCGCGCAATATCGTGCCACCAAGGCACGACATGGGTGACGTGGCGGGCGTCCGGTGCTTGGGGGAGCGGCAGAGGATGGGTGGCGGGGTGTTCGGGCTCGAGGGGCGTGGCCAAGGTGACTTAGTGGCACGGGGGTGAAGAATCTAGACCCGTTATTATAAGTTAATGAAGTATTTTGGTGATTAATAACAAACCAATATGTGAGGCTAATACTTTTATTGATATACCTATTATGTAGTCTTATTTGGATAGCAAGGTGAAAATCATGAAGGTATGTACTCGACATCATATTCTTATATATTGGTGCATTCATCGTATTCAAAATATAGGTTGTACTTCACTAAAAGTCCAACTTGAATATATGCATATGTTTTTATTACACATTTGTGTATACAAACATTTAGGGGGAGTTCACTCTATATTTTGCGGTTTTATTAGTATTGATCTATATTTTTTCTACCCACATATATTGGGGATCTCTACTTTGAAACATATCCTTGAGTATATAAAACTTGTGTAGCTTATATATACTTGTATTTATCTACATTCAATGATTTGCAATTGAAGTGGTTATCATCAATTACCGAAGAGGGAAAGATTGAAGTATCTTGTCCCCACCATTATGAGTTAATGGTATGTTGTGGTAATTAATCATAATCATATTGTGTAACTAACATTTTCCATGAGTTGGATGAATATGTTATGTTTCATGATGATGGAGACTTTGGATGACGTCATGAGTTGATCGTCATCAAGTCAAGACTCGGGATGAAGAAAATCATCATGTGTTGATGATGTTCAAGTCAAGATTCCGAAGTGAAAAAGATCATCATGTATTGATGGTATTGAAATCAAGAGCTTAAAGTAAAGGATGCATTATGTGTTGATGCGTATCAATATCTCGAAGAAAAGGAAATCATCATGTGTTGATGATATTTAAGAAGAGGAGATGATCATGAGTTGGCCATCAAGTCAAGAGAAGACTCATCATATATTGATGAAGGTCAAGTGAAAGAATGCATCATGGGTTGATGCATATTCAAGTCAAGAACTTGAAGTAAAGGAGATCATCATGTGTTGATGATTATCAAAGTCAAGAACCCAGACTTGAAGATGTTTGTCATCAAGTTTCATGTGTATGTGCAAGGCAAAGGTATGACTAATTAGGGCTAAGGATGTGTTCGTAGTCTTTTACCGGTCTTGGTGTTTGGTTGGAGACCGGGTTGCTAGTATAGTTTGTCGCACTATTAAGAGGGGTCTTTACTAGTAGCTTGAGTTATTCATGTGTTGATAGCTCATTGTTCTTGCTCTAGATCATCTATGCATGGTGTTTTTGTTTACGAATGTGTTTTGTAAATGGTTGAAGCTCATGCATCGCTCATCAATTGACAAATGTGTGTTGCAATTGAGTTTGTTTTGAAAGTCGACTAAGCTTTTATCAGGATAATCGGTAGTACCGATGTTGTGTTGGCGGTACTACCGCGCCGCGGTATGACTGGGAAATTGGTGCGGTACTACTGCAACCCAGTCGGACCGAAGTTTAGTTGGCGGTACGTGTTTTTCGGAGAGACACCTTCTGAGCATGTTTTCTTTCCTGGAAAGCGGTAGTACCGGAGTTCATTTGGCCGAACTACCATATCGCGGTACACCCGTAGTGCTTATCGCGGAACTACCGCAACCCGGTATAACCGATTTATGAAGCGGTACGTTATTTCCAGAGAGGACCGATATTGGACCTCTAAAGGAAGCGGTAGTACCACCCTTGTGTTTCGGAACTACCGGCGAGCAGAACTATCGCATGTTCAATGGTGGTAGTACCGCGCCGTATTTCCAACGGCTATTTCAGAGGTTTATTTATAGTCGTCACTGGGCATCAAAGGAAGTGCAGTAATATCAGCCCATGAATGGCGGTACTACCGCTCGTGCTGATTTTTTCAGAATTTTTTCTGCAACGACTAGTTTTTATGTGTGGGCTATAAATACCCACCTTGGCCAGTTGTGGGACAAGTTGCTGGGCCATTACCCATTCCTTGAGCAAAGAGAGCCCTCTCCTCTCTTATGTGCATGTGTTGCACCTAGTGAGCTTAGAGAGCAAACTCTAAGTGCATGTGTTGCATTAGGTAGTTGATTGTGTATCCACTAGAGTTTAGAGACTTGATTTGTTCAAGAGAGCATCTTCGACTTGTTAAACCAAGTCTTTGCCGACACCTAGACGGCTTGGAGGAGTTGCGTCCTTGATCTTCTGAAAGAAGGTTGTGAGAAGGCCCGAGAGGATGTGAGTGGTTTGGTGCTCGCCATCTCCGGAGTGGAGGAAGAGCAACCCCGAGTGGATCGAGGTGTTGGTTCGTGTTGGAGCTAGTCCAAATGGTTGGATTTACCTCGGAGGTGTTGGTTTAATTTGTGGAGCCATCCTAATTAGTTTGGGCTTACCTCAACATGGATTAGGGTACACCAGCAAGTCTCCGAACACCACGGTAAAACATCCTTGTGCCCTTTTGATTTGTTCATCTTGTGCTTTACTATATTGCAATTTACATTCATAGAATTAAATTGCTTACTTGTATTTGTATGATCGCTATTATTATCATAGTCTTTGATTGTTAGTGCACTTAGTCGAAACTAGTTGATTTAGGTTTTAATTGTGCAAAATCGAATTATTGCTAGCTTCCGCATTAGAAATCGGTTTAAAGAAATTTTTAAAACCGCCTATTCACCCCCTCTAGTCGGCCTCTTCGATCTTACAAGTGGTATCAGAGCTTGGTCTCTCATTTATTAGGCTTCACCGCCTAGAGAGTAAATGATAGCTAGCGAGGGTTTCTACTTTGGTAGAGCACCACACTTTGATGGTTCAAATTATGCTCATTAGGAAATTAGAATGATCATCTATATTAAGGCTATGAGCCCAAACCTATGGAGAATTATTGATACGGGTTTTGCTACTCCGATTGATCTACAAAACCCCACTCAAAGGGCAGAGAAAAACTTACAACTCGATGCTCAAGTTTAAGTGCTCTATATAGCGCCTTGAGTGTAAAGGAGTTCAATAGAGTGAGCAATCTTGAAAATACTCATGATGTTTGGACAACTCTCATGGAAATTCATGAGGGAACCTCAACGGTCAAATAAGCTAAATTTCATAGGTTAAAGCTCAAGTATGTGTAATTTACCATGTTGCCTCTTGAGAGCATCGATGAGTGTATTCTAGAATAAACAATATAGTAAATGAGCTCAAAGGCCTATCTTGTGATTTAACCAATCTTGATATATTGCGCAAGATAATTTGGGCTCTACCAGATAAATATGAGACCTTGGTGACATTATTCCTCAATTGATCCGAATTGCCAAGGATGACTCCTGCCACTCTTTTGGGAAATCTTCTCACAAATGAAATGTACAAAAGGGACAAAGATGAGCTCAAGGAGATGGCCTCAACTTGAAGAAAAAGAATTCATGCTTTCAAAGCTAAATATGATTCAAGTGAAGATGAGGATTAATAAGAGGAAGATGATGACACCGAAGAAAAATTGGTCACCTTCATGAACAAAATGGAATATCTCATGAAGAGACGTGATTCACATAAACATTCAAGTAAATTTTTAAATACAAAGCACCGCAAGACTCTAGGGTGCTACAACTATCAACAATTGGGACACGTTGCTTCAAAGTATCTTTATGATGGGGAAGATGAAGAAGAGCCCAAAGCAACATCAAGAAAGAAGAAGGATGATAAAATAACACACTTTGTCGGGTTAACCATAAAGGATGATCCATCAAACCTCTCAAATGCAAATGAGGCTCCATTACTATTTGACATGTCTATATGCTTCATGGCAAAAGGTAATAATGAGGTAAATGATGATGATGAGCCTTCATATGATGATTTGATCGATATGCTAGAGGACTTGAATGAATACCTTAACAAGGAGAAGTCAAAATTTAAAGTCTTAAAGAAAGAATTTCTTTCTCTCAATGATTCTTATGAGGAGCTAAAAGAAGCTCATGAGACCATCCTTCTCAAGGATTTCATCAAGTTCAAGGTGGATATAAGCATAACATGTAATTTACTAGATGACATTCCATGTATAGCTCCTAGCTCTTACATTTCATCTAAGGTTAGCATATCCACTCGTTATGATGATTTGCTTGATATGCTTTCTTGCTAGAAAAATAGATGCTCATATTTCCTCTATGTCTTGTGATACTAATATTGTAGAGGAAAACAAAGAGTTTAAGGCCCAAGTCACAACATTGAAAAATGACTTGGAAAGAAGCTACAAAGGTTAGTCCACTCTCGATGACATATTGAGTAAGCAAAGATGCTTGCAAGATAAGAGTGGAATTGACTTTACTCCCAAGAAAAGGGAGAATAGCAAGACAAGGCACAATGCAAGACACACGAAGAAATATGTCACGTGTCATGGATGCATTGGGAATGACCACTATGCCTCGGTGTGCCCTAATCAAATGGATGTCAAGTCAAGACATTTAAAAATGAGGCCAGACGGTAATAGGCAAGATAAGAAGACAAGAATGGAAAGCAAAATCCCAACTTGCTACAATTGCCGAAAAAAGGGACATATTGGTAAACAATGTCCCAAAGGTATCACTCCTAAGCCAATTATCCATAATGATCATTATTTACTTAGGAATGACAAAAATGACAATGTGTTTGCTAGGATTGTTAGCTCACCTAAGATTATTGGGTACCCAAAAGTATTGTGTCTAACATTTATGGACCCAACCAAGTATTGGGTACCAAAATACGCTTAAATGCTTAATAGATACCTGGAGAAGCCTTGAAGGCTTGGCTTATTCATATAAAGATGAATTTCATCATATATCAAAATTGGAGCCAAGCTTGAGGATGATAACTTCATATCATAAATCAATGTTATCTTAGTAACAAGTATTTACATTGAATTATTTAGCCCTTTTACATTGTGTAGGTTGCATTCAATGAAAATTTTATAAAAGAGGTGTTCTTGCTCTTGTTCATAAACTTCATTATTAAAATTTTGAGCAAGATGGGAGTGACACATTAATGGGGAGTCATAAATGATAATCATGTATATCACATCCCTAAGTATGCCCAAATAAATTAAGTACTAGTGATGAGTTTCAAAATTGACCTTTTTAGCCAAAAGTTAAAAATTTCATAATTATTAGTAATCTTTTGAAAAATGAGTTGCAAAATGGATACAAATGTTATTTAAAAGTTTACCAAAGGTTTTGGCTTAAGAAAATCCTATTTTAAGTGAAAATGAGTTTCTAGCCAAAATTCTACATCATAGCATCTTGTTTTTGACATAAGCTAATTTTTTGTGTAAAATCTATTCTAAAATGAATTTGAAAACTGTTGCAAAAGGAATAACCTAGAGTTGTCCATTGTAAACTTTTTTTTTTGGTATTCATAAGATTTTCAAAAGGCCAATCTAGCAAAAGTTATTTGATTTTGAAACTCGTCTAAAATCTTATTTTGACCTAAGTAGGTCACATTCTAGCACTTAAGTGAGTTTTACCATTCAAGCCAAATTTATTCATATAAATAGGTCCACAATGGTATTCATGACTCATACATGAAATTGGATGCTTAGTTTTGCTCTTTTGAAGAAGTTTCATGAAAATAATATTTCATTTGCGAAAACAAAAGCCTATGTCATAAAATGCTCGTATATGCATGTTTTTCGATTCACATTTCTATTTAGGGGGGAGTTTTATCTCTATGGTTATTACTTGCAAAAATTTCTTTAAGAAAGTTTATGAACTCAATGATTTTCTATTTGTGAAAATGAACATGGTATCCCCTTGAAAAATGTTATTTAGGAGATTTCAAAAGTGTGTTTCCTTAAATGTATTCCAAATATAATTTCATTTGGAAAAATCTAATATGACTTTATTTCAAGTTATTTTGCTCTTTTCGGTCATACAAGGGGAATTTGTGACCTTTTTTGGTTTAAGGGGGGAATGTTATATGATCAATAGGTTTGTGACCTATTTTGGTTTTTCCTCAAATATTTTTTTAAAAAAAACTTACTTCAAAAAGGGAGAAAATATTTCAATGATCAAAATAAAATGAATTCAACTGCCAAACTCATTGTTTTTTTTAAAAAAACTTTATGTTGACTTTAGATTTGTTTTTGGATTTTTGGTGTTTAATGCCAAAAGGGGGAGAATATTTATATGATCAATATACTTCCACATTTGGATGCTTAATATATTCTCTCCAATGATTTCACCTTATGACATGCTGATGAGGACATGACTCCTATGGATATAATCATATTTGCTATGCTTGCTATTCCAATTACAAGAGCTTGTACGCTTCACTTAAATTATCAGGTGAACTCGTTTTTAGGAGTGTATTTATATTATATGAACTATATGATGCTACCTAATGATGAAAATACATATTTGTGCAATATCACTTAACTTTTTGTCCAAGCTAAGCAAGAGTTCGAGCTGGATATGACCTACCCCTATGGATATAATCATATTTGTTATGCTTGTTATTCCAATTACAAGAGCACGTACGCTTCACTTAAATTATCAGGTGAGCTCATTTTCAGGAGTGTATTTATATTATATGAACTATACGATGCTACCTAATGATAAAAATATATATTTGTGGTGGAACACATCACTTGTTGTCCAAGCTAAGCAAGAATTCGAGCTGGACACGTTTTGGAATCCAATTCGGTCTTCAGAGACAGTACTGACTTTAAATGTGCATAACTTTCACATACGGAGTCCGTTTGAGCTCCACGAGGACTTGATGGAAAGCTTATCTCGTTCTCTTTCCAACGGATCTAGCCTCACCTTCAAATTCCTTCTATGAGCTCCACAATCTCCAAAAGAAGGTGATGTGTTACCTATTTGGGCCAAATTGGGTCTTATAATGCTTGAGCCTAAGGGAAGGTGCCACCCTAGGCGGCCCACACTGTTCACGAGATACTATTTATATATGAACAGTGCTATAAATAGTATCATCCCCCATTTTGTTAGCTATATGCGGCTTCCCCTTCCCTATATAAGGAGGTCGCGCCCCTCTAGTTTTCTTCGATTTTGTTTAGATAAAAGTTAGCTTCATTGCAACTTTGTGTATTGGCTTGAGTCGATTAGACAAACCATAATACTGCTACAGAATTCCAACTTTAACAAATATTTTAATCTTATTTGCAATTTCAGATTGCTTATTATCTTGTTCTTGCGTGCTCTTCGATTGCATGCAGTAATAGACCTTCGTGGTCAGGTCGATCGCGCTTCTAGTAAGGTCGATAACGATCTCGGAGTTGGTTCAACGATTGTTGGGCATATTGGTCATGTGTGATTGGTAGCCGGATCATGTGAGTCGTCTCCACCTGAATCGAGTTATCCTTCTCACTAAAAGATCGGGATACCAATTGTCGTATCACTTGCATATATATAGTTCAATGGTTTAAATTCTTATCTTATGATGATTTACATCCAAATGTTGTTATTGATAAAAGATTTGTCATCAAACACCAAAAAAGGGGAGATTGAAGAATCTAGACCCGTCATTATAAGTTAATGGAGTATTTTAGTGATTAATGACAAGTCTATATGTAAGACTAATACTTTTATTGATATACCTATTGTGTAGTCTTATTTGGGTAAAAAGGTGAAAATCATGGAGGTATGTACTCGACATCATATTCTTATATATTGGTGCATTCCTCGGATTCAAAATATTGGTTGAACACTACTAAAAGTCTAACTTGAATATGCGCATATGTTTTTATTACACATATGTGTATGCACACATTTAGGGGGAGTTCACACAATGTTTTGTGGTTTCATTAGTATTGACCTATATTTTTTTATCCACATATATTGGGGATCTCTACTTTGAAATATATCCTTGAGTATATAAAATTTGTGTAGCTCATATATACTCGTATTTATCTACATTCAATGATTTGCAATTGAAGTGGTTATCATCAATTACCGGAGAGGGAAAGAATGAAGTATCTTGTCCCACCGTTATGAGTTAATAGTATGTTGTGGTAATTAATAATAATCATATTGTGGAACTAACATTTTTCATGAGATGGATGAATAGGTTATGTTTCATGATGATGGAGACTTTGGATGACGTCATGAGTTGATCATCATCAAGTTAAGACTCGGGATGAAGGAAATCATCATGTGTTGATGATGTTCAAGTTAAGATCCTGAAGTGAAAAAGATCATCATGTGTTAATGATATTGAAGTCAAGAGCTTGGAGTAAATGATGCATTATGCGTTGATGCATATCAAGATATTGAAGAAAAGGAAATCATCATGTGTTGATGATATTTAAGAAGAGGAGGTGATCATGAGTTGATCATCAAGTCAAGAGAAGACCTATCATGTGTTGATGGAGGTCAAGTGAAGGAATGCATCATGGGTTGATGCGTATTCAAGTCAAGAACTTAAAGTAAAGGAGACCATCATGTGTTGATGATTATCAAAGTCAAGAACCCATACTTGAAGAAGATGTGTGTCATCAAGCTTCAAGTGTATGTGCAGGGTAAAGGTATGACTAGCTGAAAGATCTAGACCCGTCATTATGAGTTAATGGAGTGTTTTGGTGATTAATGACAAATCTAATTGTGAGGCTAACAATTTTAGTGCTATATCTAGTGTGTAGTCTTATTTGGATATAAAGGTGAAATTCAACGAGGTATGTATTCGACTTATACTCTTACATAATGTTGCATTCCTCGGATCCAAAATATAGGTTGAACTCCACCATAAGTATAACTTGAATATGTGCATATGTTTTCTTTACACATATGTGTATGCACACATTTTGGGGTGCTCATTCTATATTTTATGGTTTCATTTGTATTGATCCACATTTCGTGTTTCACATATATTTGGGATCCTTACTTTGAAACATATCCGTATGAGTATACAAAACTTGTGTTGTAACACCCCAGCCCAACATGAGCCTGGAATGCTACTAAAATAACAATATAACAAATACAAATCTAAGACACTACAATAAATTTCGGCAGAGTCTCCTTTGTAAATCGAACTATCTGGACAATCGCGCAAATAATAACAATAATAAGCAAATATCCAAACGCGCGTACTAAACATGTTCATGAAAGAAACAACCATAAAACGCTATCAATCTCAAAAGTGGGTTGACTACAACATAGGATGTAAAGAAATAAGCCTCACATAAGACATTTCAAAATTGAAGGTATGACTTAAATGTTTTGTTCAACTTTATTCGTGCTAGTGTGCAACTATAATAATTTCTACTCCCGCCCATGCATGCCGTCCACAAACGATGTACCTAAAAAAAACAACACGGCAAGGGTGAGTCCAAGACTCAGCAAGTGCAATGATACAAAACATAACAAAATCATTCATTATCCAACAGTGTATCAACATCATGAATCAAATCAACATATGAATGAATGAATGAATGCACATGCTCTTCTCTTTTGCTCATACCGGTATAGCGAGTGAACACCCGTCGGTGTTCACTTATGCCCGCGTTCTACAACACGCGGGGATCCAAAGCCCGTTTGAGAACAAGTCAACCGGGGATCCACAATGCCCACTTTGGAATGGTGGGTCTTACAATCACCATCCACTCCCGTGGGTGTCGCAAGTCCACAACTTGCATTCATGAGTGCACATGATGAACAATAAAATGACAGTAATCGAATTTTAATAATCTAGCCATCATGAACAAATACATATCACCCTAAATCAGTACATCGAACAATCATATGTTACCATGATTCATCATATAGAATAATCACATAACAACCACATTATAGGTGCACTTGCCTGTTTCTTTCTTTCCCGCTACGGCACACAAGGAAGCAAAATTGGTGTCTCTACTCTGGAACTCCGCCTCCTACACAAGCATAGCGGTAACAATAAATACGATGAATGCTGGACTCCGTTTACACCCCTTAATCCAACTCCTCAAGACCTATGACTCAAAGAGAGGTTCTACCCAAATTTCCCGGCAGTCTAGCATAATGCTTCCCAGGACAGCAGTACGAGAAAAATCGTAATTAAATATCTATAGCTCCGAATGACTTGAAACCAGTGCTCAAATATTCTTTACGTAACAGGCTACAAAACTCTAGTAGGTAGGGTTCTTTGATTCGGCCAAACTAATGGTTTAAACAACCGTTGAAAACCATTGACAGACATCTGTCCAGAATACAGCACAGCAGTAAACATCATGGCATAACTTTCACTCTACAGATCCAATTGAGATGATATTTATCAATTTGGAAAGATTATTAAACAGGCTACAATAACCTAGTTGGGTAAGACTCCTGATTCAGTCTTCTAATAATCCTAATGTTCTGATGAAGTTTGCTGTTCCCTCAGTCTGACAATCAGACAACAGCGACGGTAAAAATTCAATAACTTTTGATTCAAACCTCTAAAAAATATGTTTTTTATCAATCCTGAAAGCTTACTGGGATGGCTACAACTTTAGTTTTGGGTGGCTCTTCAGATTCGGGCTCAACAAAATACAATCTGACTAAACATGCAGACTGCCAAATCTCGTCAGCCTTCCTGTACAGTCGCATAAAAACGGACATATCTCCTAAACTATAACTCCAAATCAGATGATCTCGGTGCCAAAAGAAAGCTAAAATCAAGGGCTACTACTTTATAAAAGGTGGACAAATCAGAAAATGTACGGAACTTACCCAAATCTGACGAACCACTATAGCGCAGGGGGAGGGTGGGGAGAGCCAGCGGCTGCTAGGGGGAGGAAAGGGGGGAAAGGGGGAAAAGGGGTGGGGCACTAGGGTTTTGGGGGGTAGGCACCCTAGTGGGCCTCTCCTGGGCCGCGGCCCAGGCCCAGGTTGGCGAAAAATATCAAATGACCCCCTGTCATTTCATATTTTACTATTCCTCTTATTCCCTTTTCTCCTCTCGGCTAAATCTGTGATTTACCGATTCGATTTCCAGGGTATTACATGTGTAGTCTTTGTATACTTATGATTTGAGTATATAGAACTTGTGTAGTTCGTGTATACTCATGTTTCAAATATATAAAACTTGTGTAGTTTTGTATATTCATGATTTGAGTATATAGCACTTATGTAGTTCTCGTATACTCAAGTTTTGAGTATGTAGAACTTGTGTAGTTCTCGCATACTCATGTTGTGAGTACATATATGTCTTGTGTAGTATATATATATTCATAACGTGTTACTTTTATCTAAACCAATTTATGTGTGATCGAAATGGTTATCATCAATTACCAAAGAGGGAAAGATAGAGGTATCTTGTCCCACCATTATGTGTTAATGGTATGAGGTGGTAATTAATGATGATCATATTGTGGAACTAATATTTTTCATGAGTTGGATATATAGGTTATGTTCCAGGGTGATGAAGACTTGGGATAATCATGAGTTGATCATCAAATCAAGATTCAAGTGAAGGATGCATCATGTGTTGATGCATATGAAGAGCTTGAAGAAATGGGAATCATCGTGTGTCGATGATGATTAAAGAGAAGACCCATCATATGTTGATGGAGGTCAAGTGAAGAAATACATCATGTGTTGATGCATGTCAAGACTCGGGATGAAGAAATCATCATGTGTTGATGATGTTCAAGACAATATCCCGAAGTGAAGAAATCATCATGTGTTGATGATTGTCAAAGTCAAGGACCCGGAGTTGAAGTGTTGATGTGCGTCATCAAGTTTCAAGAAGATGCAAGGCAAAGGTATGACTAGCTAGGATTAAGGATATGTTTATAGTCTTTTACCGGTTTTGGTGTTTGGTTGGAAGACCAGATTGCTAGTATATGATTGCCGTACTATTAAGAGGGGTCTTGACCAGTAGCATGAGTTAGTCATATGTTGATAGCTCATTGTGTTTGCTCTAGCTCATCTATGCATGGAGCTATTATTTGCGAATGTGTTTTGCAAGTAATTGATGCTCATGCATTTAATCTTTGTGGTATGTGACTATAGTTTGCAAATGTGTTTTGCAAATGGTTGAAGTCCATGCACCTTAGCCTTGTGGCATGATGCTGTTATTTGCGAATGTGTTTTGCAAATAGTTGAAGCTCATGTTTCATTTCTTGTAGCATGTGACTTAAGTTTGCAAATGTGTTTTGCAAATGGTGTAAGTCCATGTACCTTATTCCTTGTAATGAGTATTCTAAAGGTTGGCAAATGTGTTTTGCAACCTGTTGAGAATATCATCTTTGAAACCCTGTTGGAAATGCACTCAAATGGGCGAATGTGTTTTTGTCATTTGAGAGAAAGCAAATGTGTTTTGCTTCGTATGCAGCGGTCGGACCGCTGTGTGACCGGTCGACCGATGGCAATCGGTCGACCGCCATCCGCTAGCGATCCGACCGATTTCCTCTTCTGTTGATTCTCTGTCAGGAAGTTCCGCCTTTGTGAAAACGGAACTGCCGCTGTGCGGAAGTTCCGGGATTCGTGCGGAATGTTTATTCCAGAGAGCACCCGTTTTGGGACTTAGCTGATTTTGCCTCGGGCGGTCGGATCGGCCAGCCTTGGCGGTCTGACCAATTTAGCGGAGGTCAGACCCGCCATTAGTTGGTGGTCCGACCGGCCGAAGGCCCAACGGCTAGTTTTATAGCCGTTGGGAGCACGGGCGGTCCGACCGGGCATTAGTTGGCGGTCAGACCGGCCCTGTGCAGATTCGAGGGAATCTTCCTCCCAACGGCTAGTTTTTGTGTGTGGGCTATATATAGCCACCTTGGCCGGTTGGGGATTGTTGCTGGTGTTCTTGTGAGTGTTATACTCAATCCTTTGAGTCTCTTGAGCTAAGAGCAAGTCTCTCCTCTCTTGTGTGCATATGTTGCACTTGGTGAGCTTGGAGAGTAAATTCTAAGTGCATGTGTTGCCTTAGGTAGTGGATTGTGTATCCACTTGAGCGTTGACACTTGATTAGTTCAAGTGAAGGTTGAGATTTATTTCTCTTAGTGTTTGCGGACACCTAGACGACGTGGAGGCGTCGTGCCCGGTGATCTTCTCAAAGAAGCTTGTGAGAAGGCCCGGTGTGGTTGTGAGTGGTTTGGTGCTCGCCATCTCCGGAGTGGAGGAAGAGAAACTCTAGTGGAGCGAGGTGTTGGTTCGGTTTGGAACCGGTCCAAGTGGTTGGACTTACCTCGGTGGTGTTGGCTTAATTAGTGGAGCCGGTCCAACATGGTTGGGCTTACCTCAACGTGGATTAGGGGAGATCGGCAAGTCTCCGAACACCACAGTAAAACATAATCGTGTCATCTTGTTTTATCTTGTGCTTTACTTTGAGCAATTTACATTACTTACTTCAATTGCTTATATACCTTGTATGATTGCTCATATTTTTTTGTAGTCATATTGTTGGTGCACTTGGGGAAGTCTAGTTGATTTAGGTTTTAATTGTGCAAAACTAATTTGTTATTAGCTACCGTATTATTAATTGGTTTTAGTGCCAAAGAATTTTTTTAACCGCCTATTCACCCCCCTCTAGTTGGCCACCTCGATCTTACACTAGCTAGGGCTAAGGATGTGTTCCTAGTCTTTTACCAGTCTTGGTGTTTGATTGGAGACCGAATTGCTAGCATAGGTTATCGTACTATTAAGAGGGGTCTTGACTAGTAGCTTAAGTTAGTCATGTGTTGATAGCTCATTGTGATTTCTCTAACTCATCTATGCATGGCGCTATTGTTTGCGAATGTGTTTTGCAAATGGTTGAAGCTCATGCATCGCTCATCAATTAGTAAATGTGTTTTGCAATTGAGTTTGTTTTGAAAGCCGACTAAGCTTTTATCAGGATAATCAGTAGTATCGATGTTGTGTTGGCGGTACTACTGCACCGTGGTATGACCGAGAAAGTGGTGCGGTAATACCGCAACCCGGACGGACCGAAGTTTAGTTGGCGGTTCATGTTTTCCAGAGAAACACCTTCTGAGCGTGTTTTGTTCTCCCTGAAAGCGGTAGTACCGGAGTTCATTTGGTGGAACTACCACCGCTGTGCTTATCGTGGAACTACCGCAACCCGGTATAACCGATTTATGAAGCACTACGTTATTTCCAGAGAGGACAAGTTTTGGACCTCTAAAGGAAGTAGTAGTACCGCCCTTGTATTTTGGAACTACCGTCCAGCAGAACTATTGATGTTCAATGGCGGTAGTACCGCGCCCCATTTCTAACGGCTATTTCAGAGGCTTGTTTATAGCCGTTACTGTGCGTCAGAGGAAGTGCGGTAGTACAGGCCGATGAACGGCAGCACTATCGCCTGTGCTGATTTTTTTCGAATGTTTTCTCCAACGACTAGTTTTTATGTGTGGGCTATAAATATCCACTTTGGTCGGTTGTGGGACAAGTTGCTGGGCCATTACCCATTCTTTGAGCAAATAGTAAGCCCTCTCCTCTCTTATGTGCATGTGTTGCACCTAGTGAGTTTGGAGAGAAAACCTAAGTGCATGTGTTGCATTATGTAGTGGATTGTGTATTCACTTGAGCTTAGACACTTGATTGTTTAAGTGAGCGTCTTCGACTTTGTTACTCTTGGTGTTTGCCGACACCTAGACGGCTTGGAGGGGTTGCGTCAGTGATCTTCTCAAAGAAGGTTGTGAGAAGACCCGAGCGGTCGTAAGTGGTTTGGTGCTCGCCATCTTCGGAGTGGAGGAAGAGCAACCCCGAGTGGATCGAGGTGTTAGCTCGTGTTGGAGCCGGTCCAAGTGGTTGAACTTACCTCGGAGGTGTTGCCTTAATTTGTAGAGCCGGTCCAATTAGTTTGAACTTACCTCAACGTAGATTAGGGGAGACCGATAAGTCTCCGAACACCACAGTAAAATATCATTGTGTCCTTGTGGTTTGTTCCTCTTGTGCTTTACTATATTGCAATTTATATTCATAGAATTAAATTACTTATTTATTTGTATGATTGATTTTTTTATCAATAGTCTTTGATTGTTGGTGCATTTAGTCGAAACTAGTTAATTTAGGTTTTAATTGTGCAAAACGAATTGTTGTTAACTTCTGCATTAGAAATCGGTTTGAGCCAAATAAGTTTTTAAATCCCCCTCTAGTTCGCCTCTTCGATCTTACAGCGGGTGTTCTGCCCCAAGGGAGCAGTGGAGAATGCCATTTTTGCATTACGGCGTGTGGATAGCCAGATTTGTTAATAACGGCGCTAATAGTGTCATTTAGACAAAAAAAAAACTCTAGACATGCCAGTAGGCTACATGTGCCCTCGTCTGCGTCTTCACCGCACTGAATTGTGCTACAGTGCTCATCCACACGGTGGACAAGCGGTCTCGGAAAAAAATTATTTTTCGAGTGCCACATTACTTGTTCGCACGGTGTTGCGAGTGGGCTAACGTTTTTTCGGGTTTTTGCGACTGACGTGTGGTGAACATTGTTGTGACAATTTCGTGCGGTGTGAAAAAGGGTACATATCGATTACCGGTAAGTTCGTGGTATTATTTTTAACTTTTTTTTTGAAGTCCTAAAATTGCCGAACAGTGCAAAATGAGCCAACAACTAAATATCTAGCCAACCTGCTTGCTTTCTCACGTGGCCAGAGGACCATAGCTGTTGGCTCTCTTTATTGGCGCTTCAGCATCAGTACAACACTTCAGCCTCAAAAAAGTCAGAAGGCATGTATTTGACCAGTACATGTCCATTTCCTTGCTTCCCAGTTCCCTCCCTCTCCTGCTGCATCTTACATCAAATCAAGTCATGGCTGTAAAACTTTGCAAAGATCTCCCTGCCATTAGGATATACTCTTGCATGGCCATTTGTCCATGGGAAATAGGCTGCTCTCTCTCTCTCTGTCAAACAGAAGCTGGACTATATATACTGGAGTATGCACTGTTACACTCGCTCCTTTATCATACTGCTTTGCTGTCACGAGTTTGCTCCTTTATCATACTTGCTTTGCTGTCACGAGTTTTGGACCGAAATGGCACTAGATAGCAGAAATAGCACTTCTGACGTGGAATTTATTGAAATAACATTTCCACTGCACAGTTACCATGCAGGACAACCGACGGGCCAACACGTAACTGCTGCCGGCCTGCCCCCTTTGTTCGTAGTGCTGCACATCGACAACGTGTGATATGATGCGTTGTCCGACCTACTCACTTTTATAGTGCCATTACGTGTTACGTGTCGGCTCGTCGGTCATCCCGCACGGTGATCGTACAACAGAGGCGTTATTTCTGCAAATTTCACGTAACAAGGGCCATTTCTGCTGATACGACAACAAATACTGGCCGAAACTCTCTACCGCTTCTCATGTAGAACTAGTTTATTTCTACAGTGTTCCTCATTAGCTAGGCTACAAATAGCTATAGAGATGGGGGTACCTCTGACCTTCAAACAATGTCTGCACAGTGCTTGTATAATTATTAAAATAAAACTAGACGAGTGCTTGTATAATTATTAAAATAAACTAGGTAAAAAAAATCATGAAACATGCGGCCATTGTTAATTACCGATGGTCAGAACAAATTATGTCCAAAATGAATTGGTTAAATATTTTTGAAAATATATATTAATGTCTGCATTCAGAATATATAAGATTTATTTGTAATACGTGTTTCTATGAAATTTCTGCTTTCCAAACATTCCTGTAGTCATGATACGTATATTGTATCGTGTAGAGTGAAGTTTACTGGAGTATATATTCATGCTTAGGCCCCTTAATTTGATTCCTGCGGGAATTGCAAACAAGCTCTTAATTTGGAGTATTAGTTTGTATGGCTTAATTACCTTTGCTGATATAACAGAATCGGAAGAGATCTTCTTGCATGTTTTTTGCTTGGCTGTTGCATGGAACCACATCACACCCATTGTAATTTTCATCTAGTATCAAATAATGACAATAATTTTCATATTTCATAATATTTGTTTGTAGCCCACCATACGCTTACACTAAAAAACACTAAATTTAAGAAAAATTTAATAGGAAATGACCATACATACTGTATTAAATAACGTACCACGATTACCTTAACTCTTCCAAAGCATTTAACCAGAAATAGAGTACAAAAATTACATTCTAGACTCCCTCAATGAATAAATATATTACAATAGATGCTCCAGAGACTATGGACAAATAGAGAAAAATGAGGAAGTGTTAATTAATTTATCTGGTACAACAGTGGTTATGGTACTTCTACTTACCTGTTTAGCTATTCGTACAATTTTAGTGATACGTCAGCACAAATAAATACACATAGGTTGGCATATCTGCAACAACAAAAATATGTAGAACTGAAAGTGTGTGGTAACCGGCTAGTGGTTAGTAATTAGCAGTGGAGTACGTCAAAACCTGTTGAAGTGCGGTATCATATATTTATTATTTACTTGATTGCACCGTACATGTGTATACATGCTTACCAGGACCGAACCTGACAATTTTAGTAGCTCTGGGCTAAAAATGAAAATACCCCACCAACATTATTATCAAAGTTAGTTTCTAGTAATTATGGTCGAAAAATAGTGTTGCACAAATACAAGAAAGAATTACAATAATAAATAGAATACTATTGAAATTTTAAGAACACGGTTACGTGCAATCGCAACCGTGCACGTATGGTTATCAGTGGCCCCAACGCAGCACAAATGCTCTATTGCGGCAAATAAGTGACACAACATCAAAGCTCAATAACATCGATACACAAAGATCAGGAGTATAAGACAACAACACAAGTTTGAGAGGAAAATTATGTTCAGGCTTTGAACTTACAAAAAAAACTCACAATAAGTGACACAACATCAAAATGAGAATTAAGTAAGGAATAATTAATTTTGCTTATGATAACTAGAAAAAATAGTGATCGTGTTTATGCAATAACAAAAGAAAATAAAGAGAGAAAGAGAAACTTGAGGAGACGATTTTTACTAATACAATGATTAACCAACAAATAATCAAGGCTAGGCTGAAAAGGGTCCCCTTAATCAGTGGCGCCTGTGCGGTTGATCATCTATATACCCTCGCCGTACGGACCTGATGCTACCTCGATTTCATGTGTTTTGTGTACCCTAGCATTGTTGAATGAACGTAAGTAGAAATTTCTCAGAGGTGATTTAGCACTAGACAGTTCGACATCATAGAAAGAAACATGTCTCTCTCGCGCGCTCACACACACACACTGAAATAATTACATTTTTTTTAATAATGATTCCGGGTGATAATATTTCTCAGATTTCGATGCTTACGGATCATGACCGCTTTTAGATTAGCGTATCTCTATGTAGTTTTTGTTGATTTACATCTGTCCTTTTTCCGTTTCATGTTCTTATGGATACGACTTAATGAGTCAGTTTCCTTTGCGGAGTTGACGACGAGGATACCCTTTTCACTTTTACAACTATTCCTACTATTTTTGATGTATAAAGATCAATTATTAAATTATTAGGTGACTTTGTTTCTCGAGTTCATCTATATTCTATGAACTCTATGATGCTGCCTAAAACACGTGATATTATTTTACTTAGGAATCAAGAATCGAGAGGCAAGCTAAATGAAGATGGTGGCAGCATCAAGCATGGAGATGATTATACGAGGAATGAATATTTATATACCGAGGCTTAGCAGAATCTAGCATCAAGACTGTATATCAAGTTGTTTAGACCAACACTTAGCAATATTTGAGTAAAACAACTTGGTGCTACACTACTTATGCTAATGGACCATGGCCTTGTAATTCAGACTGGACACCTAGAGTGTGACACTGTTTATGTGGTACTATTCACACATGAACAGTACCTGCGACCGCCACCACCCTTCTCCTCCTCCTTTCCATAGTGGCCGCCACCCTTAGAGTTTGGCGGGTTTTGTTGATTGAAGTTTAGCTTTGCTACTTTATACTTTGCCCTCTTGTTCAGTGAGATCAACAGCGACATTGTTCTTCGAAACCCTACTTATCAATACAATTTCAATTCCTATTCGCAATTCCAGATTGCCTATTTATCTTGTTCTTGCGTGTTTTTTCGGTGTATGCAGGAATTGATCTTCATGATCAGATTATTTGGGTATTCGTACACGGTTGATAACGACTTGTCGAGCAGTTCAGCGATTGCGTGGTTTCGAGCTTTATAAGTTCGTAGTCCGGATCGTGAGAGTTGAGCGACTGCTACTAATCTTATCTTTTCATCAAAAGATCGAGCCAGAACAAACCTCCATGGTTCACCGGTTGACTAACCAAATACTGATGCTGTTAGTATCGATAGTATCCTCTCACTGTATCCGCACATCTCATCTCAAAGTATGAGTGGCCAAGAAAAATCTCATCGACATTTGATTAGATGTGTCATAAGATGGTTAATATAAGTGGCCATGAAAAATCTCATGGACATTTGATTAGATGTGTCATCTCATGGACATTTGATTAGATGTGTATATGGTTGTATCTGATAAATTTCAGCTAGCTCAAATTAAACTCAATATACGTGCAATAGAAGAAACAAAAATGGCAAATTTGAATGAGCAGTAACTGTTACGCACCTGATACATACCGAAATATATGTTTCTCATGTCAATCAGTCAATGATACAAGATAAATAACTATGTATGTCAGTTCCCAAACGGACTCACATGAATGTGCACCTGACAAAAATTGTTACTGACAAATCAATCTCGGATTCTCCATCCCATGTCTGATCTTGGGGGGGAATTGAGAACATGATTTACAAGCTTACATTGCTCCAGTACTACTAACTTGTTAAAATCGTACTTCTGTGACTATCTAGGACTTGCTGGATCCGATGACCTCCTAGTTAGTTCTCTTTCTTTTCTTAGAAACGTGCGATGACCTCCTACTTATGTATGCATACACATATGTTCACCATTTAAGTATTAGTACATGCAATGTGCTGAGGAACTACTGGTCCGATATTGATTTACACAGCTATATATGTTGTACTACAAATGAAAATATTTCAATTGACACTGTGCATTCCTTCCTGCACGGCAAGATGGTCGCACATGACAATATCCTGTATCTTGATGGCACCACCCCACCGTCGCTACTGTACAAATCCACACACATACACAGTCAGAGAGAGACATGATTTCATGGGGACTAGTTATACTAGGTGTACGGTAGCTCTGTACGTATGCCAGCTTGCCCATCGGTGCGTTCCAATGGTTTTTAAATAAACATAATATAAATTATTAATTTATAAAAGCAATATCCATAATATAATTATCCTAGAAATGAAGGTTTTATACATAATTTGCATATAATCAAGTCACGTATAATCTCACCACAAATGACAAACATATATAATTTAATTATCCACAGAAAATCTTTTAAGTAACGTATGCATGCATACTTATTTATCCATAAAAGATCTTACTGGCTCAAAAGTTGGGAAAGAGAGGGGTAGATGACAGACCCACCACCACCACTAAATCCTTTTATAATAGTAACTTTTATAATAGTAAAGATAGCAGGTTACTCTGTTAGGTCAGATAAGGTTAGTGTACGGTGACTGAGTGACCCATTTTTATGAATCCGCACATATCAATCAACCATGGCGGATGCTGACACGTAGTCATAGCCAGATGGGCCGTGCCAACCGGGCCGGCTCAAGCACGATACTGTTAGTCCTGCTCACATGTCGATGACCTGGCTGACACAGCCGAAGCGATTGTGTTGTGCTTAGGTCCCCTTGTAAGATGCCTATTTTTATAATTTTATTAAACATATATTTATTTATGTATTATTAAAAAAATGATCAAGATTCCCCACTGTATGAGGATTTTCCTTTGGTTGGTGGTGAAGAACAGGATTCTCACAAAGACAATCTACTGAAACGAGGATGGGAAGGCCAAAAGGAGTGTCAATTTTATGGTGAAGAAGAGTCCGTGGAGCATTTGGTTTTTTTACTGTCCATTAGCAAAATATGAGTGGCGAGTGATAACATGTGCTTTGGACATGAAATAGAACCCTCGAACTGTAGATCAGATGACGGGCAGCTGGTTGTGTAGTTTCCCAAAGAAGAATCGCCAGATGGTAATGGTGGGATGTGCGGCAGTCTGATGGACGTTGTGGAAGGCTAGAAATTAATGCTGCTTGCTTTCAACACTGAAGACCGGATGACCCAACGACGGTAGTGTACAATATGTGCTCGTGTCTTGACAACTGGTTGGTATTGCAGAGAGGGGAAGAGCGCGAGGTGCTGCGTCAAGGGATCGAGGTGCTGCGTCGGGCGGCGAGTGAAGCTTTCAGTAGATCGCGTGGATGGGCGCCAGTTTCTCGAAGATTGATGCCAGAAGTTGCCGAGGCGCAATAGCTTTGTTTACGAGTTGTTGGGTTTTGCCGTTCTGGTGATGTTGCAAGTTATGCTAGCTTTTGGTAGCGGCTTATTCCTGGATGCTGTAGTAGGTGGATGTTGTTTCCACCTCTTCTATCCTTTTTTTGCCTTTTATTTCAGAAGAACCTCTGTAAGTTTGGTTTCGTTGATGAAACTTGGGCAAGCTGTTTTTTTTAAAGATTGTTTCCAAAAAAATTAACCAAAATCCTAACTTTTTACATGGGAGACAAGCCTGTACACCAACTGTGCAAGCAAGCGCTACACTGCAGGTTCAACACGGCAGAGGAGTCAAGTGGCCGGCAGAAGAAAGCAAGCCGTGCGAGTGGGAGGGCGACGGCTACGCGCCGTCGCCGTGGCACGCGCGCGGCGGCCGGTGCGCACACACAATTTATGGCGAAAAACGTGACGCGCGCCTGGCGGCTACAGCGCCGGCCGTGGGGGCGTCCCTTTCCTTGCGTGTGCGGTGTTCCACTGCCAACGGGCGACGCCGCAACGGTCAATAATCTTGCCATGGATCGAGTTGATGGATGAGCCATGCATCTACTCGTGTATCCGCCGGTGAATTACATCGATCGGCTAGTACCGGCCATATATCAATTAAGCGTGGTTTGACTGGTAACCGTGGATATCTGGAAGAAAACATGTACGCTAAGTACATAAATTCTGGAGAAAATGCTAGCAGGCATCTACCCAATGATCGAGGGGCAGAGACTTTTTTAGATGACTCGTTTTCACTTAGCCTGTTCGATCTGGCTGCTCATCACATAAGTCCAATTAGTTAACCATCGGTACCCACGGATTCTTGTCTCTAAAAAAACAATTCGGCTTCCTATTATTCTCTATATGCAAACTTGCAAGTCTGTTTGTGATACGAAGGTTTTGTTTTTTCTCGGCCCCTATAAGTCATCTTTTACAATCTGTCATATGGCATGTAAATTTTCTTGCGTTCTGCCCGGTTTCCCCTCTCTCCCTGTAGCATGTGCATCAGCACATTTGGTATATACCGTGAAATGTTTAGGTTGCTTTTGTATATTGAGTTGTGATCTTTCTTACTAGAATTAAACTTTTGTAAACTGAGTTGTGATCTTTCTTACTAAAAGTAACGAGTTTTGGAACTTGGGAATTAGATACTATCTTGTACTCTCGTCAGAAATGTTCAGAAACATCTTTTGCATATTTATGTGTTAGTACTACATCACAGTTCTGTTGCATTGAACAACAAACTGGAGATTAGTGCCCACATTTCATTGTAGTATATTAGTTATAATTTACCTGCAAACAAGTCAGTCGTCCTTTATAGCAATCAAATCTCGGAAGGAAAAACCATTCATCCAACTAGTTGTAAACGTGTAGTAATTCAGTAATTCTGCAGCGCCCGGCAAGTCAGACCAACAACGTGCATCCATCCTGTTGTCATGACATTGACTTGGAAAAATTCAAACAGAGTTTTTTTTTCAAATTACACTATGGTCATCAAATTGTACATTTGTAAGGTTATCTCATTTCAATACGGCCGACTGAATTTTACCGGCATCAAATTGGGACAACAAATAATGATAATGTCATTATTAATTGTATGAGTGTGTTGCATTGAGTGTGAGTGGGAATGAATCCATCACCCCTTGTATGCACTCGAGGGTTTATTTAGAAGGGGCAAGAAGGGCATTTAACTTTTTGCCCATACAATGTATTGAGAGAGAGATGACATTTAGGTACATTTGTTTAAAAATATCGTATGAATTTGGTCTACATATGAATAGTATCCTCGACGGAACAGCGGTATTTCTGACAACCATAGGGTGCGGGGCACCTCATGGTGCCCTACTACAACAGTGGTTGTAGAAGAACTTACGACTATATAGGGTGGTCGTAGAAAAGCTTACGACCACTAGGTGTGTATGTTCTCCTTTATTGTTAATATTGAGAGGTACTTTTGGAGGTTGTGTAAGAGACATTATCTATAATACTACAGATAAATAACTTTATTAATTGAGGGTTATTAGATTATCGTCACAGGGCATGTACAATGGTATAGAAAACTATTCTCTATAGCATCCTTCCATATCATCTGTAGATAACACTAAAGATATCTCCTATAATATGTTATCTTTTTATATGTCTATATAGACAGCTTATCAATATATAATATATCTTGTTTCTCGTTGCTCCTCTGGTGATAATACTTACAAATAGCTAATGTCATACTATTATACATACTTAGGAACAAAGACGTATATTACTTACAGCATAATTGATTTAGCGAGAGACCGTACTATAAATCAAATTCCCTGTTTACCGAGGGATGACTCAGCTACCGGCAACCGGCCTATCCGTATGTTTAGTTTCCGCCTTGCAGCTCGAACCAAATGACCCATCAAGTGTTGCAACAGCAACTTGCGCTACACCATGCTGACCAGATTCCGGATGTTTCAGTGCTCTAAACAGTCCCGAGTTTGCCTATGATCAAGAGGTAGTACTCACTGCTACTGTTACACTCTCTAGTCATATATCCCTATCATGTTGGTTATCCCAAAAAATGAACTTTGATAAATAATGTTTATTATAATATAGTTAGAACACCCAATAAAATTATAATATTATGAAAATACTTTTCGAGATAAATCTATACATACAATTTTCATGCATCCAATCTAAATATATCAAAAGATATTGATAACTAAAGTTTTAAAATTTTGATTGCACGTATCCTAAAAAAATATGTATCTGTGATTAGAGGAAGTACCTGAGAAGGTGCAATTACAATAAGAACAATGCAACTGTAGTATAACTTCTTAAACCTCTACTACTTAAAAGAAAGAACTGGTGGCGGTCCATTCTCCTTCATACGATGTGAGCTGTTATATTCATCTTTCTTCGTGAGATGTGAGCCGTTGGATCTCGTTCTTTCTCGGTTCCTCCCGTGCGTACGGTTGGCCACCCATAATGATGAACCCTAAGGTTTGATTTGTTGGCCCGATCTTTCGATGAGAACGATAAGTCCGGTAGGCGTCGCTCAACTCTGACGATCCTGGCTATGAACACGCAAGGCTCGAAACCACGCAATCGCTGAACTGATCGACAAGTCGTTATCAACCATGCACGAATACCCGGTTGACCTGACCACGAAGGTCGATTCCTGCATACACCGAAGAAGCACGCAAGAACAAGATAAAGCAATCTGAAATTGCAAATAAAGATTGAAATATTAAAATTGAGATTTCAAAAAGCGGTATTATGGTTGGTCTAGTCGACACAAGCCAATACACGAAGTTGCAACAAGGCTAACTTTTAAATAAACAAAATCCAAGGAAACTAGAGGGGGTGCGTCCTCCTTAAATAGGGGATGAGGAGCCACAAATCTAAAAGAAATAGAGGGGTGGGACTAAAGGCACAAATTACTGTTCACATGAACAATAATCACACCCCAGTGGGCCGCGCATATGGGCCAATTCGATGCGATTACAAGGCCCAAATCGGTCCAAATTAGTGACACAGCACCTTCTTTTGACGATTCCGAAGTCTACAGAAGGAATTTGGAGGTGAGGATGGATCCGTTGGAAAGATATCGTCGTTAGCTTTCCAACAAGCCCAAGAACACCCGAATCGGACTCCGTTTGCAAAAGTTATATCTGTTTTAAGTTGGTCTGTCAGGCTGATTCCGAACTGATCGACCAAAATGTATCCAGCTTGAACTCCCGCTTGGCACATGTAGTAGCACCATGGCATGTACACATAGTACCATGGTATGTAGGCGTAGCACCATGGCATGTAGGCGTAGCTCGATCTAATTGGGTAATATGGCATTACATTAGCCGAAAGTCCAATTGGAGAAGATGTTGGTGAAGTAAAGGAAGTAGAGGATGCGGTCTGTGAGTTGAAGCGATGGTTGTATCCTTAGGGTCGATGTCCTCATCATCCTCCCTTTCTTGAATTTGAGTCGTCCTCGACTCATTTGTTTTCTCAAGTCATCACTCTCCCGCAAAGGTTAGTAGCAACAGGAGGCAAAGAAACATGCACTTCTTCTAATGGACACGGAGTTTCTTTACAAATCATAGTATGACATTTAGATTCATGTTTTTCCATATCAATGGAATCAATTTTGTAGCTAACATAACAGAGCTTTCAATTTAATTTCACTTGGAGCTATAATCTTTTGATCAACTTGTGTCTTCTCCTTACTTGTTCTCATGATTCTTTCTAATTCATCCTTTAATATAGCGGCGAGGAGACATTGGAAGCGAGTGATTTTCTTTTCTTTATATGTGAAAGTATAATGATTAGATCTACCATGATGTTCAGTATATATATCATATTGCCAAGGTCTACCTAATAATAATGAGCATGCTTGCATAGGTACGACATCACAATCAACATAATCATGATATGATCCAATAGAAAAGTGTACGCGCACAAGCTTAGTTACCTTCAACTTACCACAAGAATTCAGCCATTGGATGTAGTAAGGATGATGGTGTTGTGTTGTGGTCAAGCCAAGCTTCTCGACCATGTCTATGCTAGCAAGGTTGTTGCAACTCCCGCCATCAATGATGACTCTACATGAACGTTCCTTGATGACGAACTTGGATTGAAACAAAATGTGGCGTTGATTTTGTTCAGCAAGTTCCATTTGAGCACTTAGCACACGCTGAACAACTAGGCTTTGGTACATGTCAGACGCCTCATGGTTTATATGTTCATTGTCCTTGATAAGCAAAGCTCGCTGACTTGGGCAATCGCGCATCAAGTGCCCAAATCCTTTGCAACGGTGACATTGCACATCTCTAGATCGCCCTGTAGAAGCAACAGAAGAAGCACTTTTTGTAAGGGCTTGTACTTTTGCGGGTTTGCTTGCATTAGGGATATGTATAGGAGTTGAAGCAGCAGCAGGGGGTGCACGGTCAGAAGTGGAGGAGGATGCCATGTGATGTTCTTTGCCTTGGCCGACTGCAAAAGTTCCTCCAATATTGCCCCCGAGCGAGATTGTCGACCACACTTCTCTCTCAACTTTGCAAGCAATATGGAATAAACGGTTGATAGAATCATATTCTTTATAGTCTAAAATGTCCTGAATTTCACGGTTTAACCCTCCCAAAAATCTAGCCATCTTAGCATCCTCAGTTTCTTCTAAACCACAACGCAACAAACCAGTTTGTAATTCTTGATAATAGTCTTCTACAGAACTACTACCCTGTCTTAAGCGTTGTAATTTATTAAGCAAATCACGTGAATAATATGAAGGTACAAACCTACGTCTCATTGCTCTTTTCAAAGCATTCCATGTTCTAGGTATGTCCTGATGAGTACGACCATATTCACTCCACCAAATAGATGCAAAATCTGTGAACTCACTAGTAGCAGCCCTAACCTTTTTATTGTCAGGAAATTCATGGCATGCAAATTTTTGGTCCACAACTAACTCCCATGTGAGATAAGCATCAGGATCATATTTACCAAAGAAAAGGAGGTATAGTGAATTTAATTTTACCAAGTGAATCATTATGGTCACGTACCTCACGTGGTGGCTCTCTTCGCATACCTTGTCGATTGAAGCGTTGTTGTCGGTGATCACGATCATTAATGTGATTGAAATCACCATCGGACCCCGTATCAGCAACATATGGATTCGCTTCATCTTCTACCTCATCGGCCCATGAGCGAGCAACGGATGGGTTACGGCGCGGTCGTGCAATGCCGACAGCAGCGGGGGCGGCAACAGAAGGTGGAGCTCTCTCTAGCTGCTCCACACGTGTAGCCAACGCAGCAAGTTCGTCAGTGGTGCGATCTAGAATCAACTCCATACACCCTGAATGTTGATCCAGCATGCGAGAAAAGCGCCGCATGATTTCTTTTGTGCGAGGACTGAGCGGTGCATCTTCCTCATTGTTGTGCCTGCTATGCTCCCCTTGTGACGATGAACCTGCCATTGTTAGTATCAAAGCAAAGAACAAATCACAGTGTATATGTCCCTATCAACTACAAGGTTCTGGAGGCTCAATCAAGTCACTCACACTCAAGCTTATACCTAGTTCTTACAAGTTCTTACCAATGCAGCAAGGAAGTGGTACAACCGGTGGCTGGTTCGTGATACTCTCACTTGCGATCAGCCCAACGATTGCGAGGAACGACACCTGCTGAGTTAGTAGGAAGTGGAGCTCGGAAGGCTAGTATGTAGCAAAGGAATAGCAATTATTCAATTCAGCATGCAAAGTTGAAAAGCAGTTCAAAGTACTAGTCACAAGTGCTGATCCTAGTCTAATCAAAGTTTAGCTAATCAAAGCCCCACTAAGAGATGTGTATGTACGCACACGCAAAGATAAATGTGACTTGATGTAAGCAATGGAAAACCTTACAACAAGTGCTAGGAGAGACGCTAACCAACTACTCAAACTTCTTTGTAGGGCACAAGATGGTTCACACGATGTAGAGCACAAAAACGGAATAACGTGCAGCGTAAACAGCCCTTTAGTTTAAGCAGAAAACAATAGTTAGTCTCAAGAGATGAAAAAGCAAAGTTTTATATGGCTTATATATACTCGTTTGAAAGGTTTCGATGAGATCTACAACTTTGCAGTTGAGATGAACCCCAAATTCTGATGGAAAGACTAAAAGAAACGGCAAAAACCGAAACCGAAAACTTGTGACGCGAATTCGGAGCCGAAAATGACCGATTTTGGGTTCCCTGGAGGGAAACTAGTGCATTAAGTGGAAAGTATGCGCCTCGTTGTTAGATTTCCAACGAGTCCAAGAACGTCCAAATCGGACACCATATGCAAAAGTTATGCCCGTTTTACTGAAGGTCTCTCGGAAACGGAATCGTACTCGGACTGGAAACCGACTCGGTTTCAATCTTTAAATTGTTATATCTTTTGATTCCGTGGGATAATCTTGCTGAATTTTTTTGTGCCAACTTGTGGCTATATGTAGAAGGGCTCCACCAGTTTTCACTTATTTTGGTGTAAGATTGTTTTTTTTTTTTTTTCTACCACGGCTTTTGTTTTGTGTGGCGACCTCTTTCTCCTTCTATTTTTTTTGCCGGCTCTAGGGTTTTCCACAAGTCACGAATACAGCAAAGTGTTCTCTTTTTTTGGTGCAGATTAGAGGAGTTCTAACCCACGAATTTTCTGTTTTAGATGCAAAAACTAAGAACCCTAAAAGAACGATTAAGCGACGCAAAGGAAAAACACGAGAAGCAATCTAGACAACGACAAACTAGACAATAACTAGAACTAAAGATCAGCAACTAGACACGACAATGTAACTAAATATTCAACAAGCAAACTGAAAAGAAAAAAATTGTAAAGGCTCAAAGGGCTTGGTATGGATGATAGATGCGAATTTTTTCTTTTGGCAATTTTCTGGACTCTAGGTATGAAAAACGAATCTACTACTAGAAAACAGGAAACTCTCACCGAAGAACTGTAGCTCTGATACCACTTGATGAACCCTAAGGTTTGATTTGTTGGCCCGATCTTTCGATGAGAACGATAAGTCCGGTAGGCGTCGCTCAACTCTGACGATCCTGACTATGAACACGCAAGGCTCGAAACCACGCAATCGCTGAACTGATCGACAAGTCGTTATCAACCATGCACGAATACCCGGTTGACCTGACCACGAAGGTCGATTCCTGCATACACCGAAGAAGCACGCAAGAACAAGATAAAGCAATCTGAAATTGCAAATAAAGATTGAAATATTAAAATTGAGATTTCAAAAGCGGTATTATGGTTGGTCTAGTCGACACAAGCCAATACACGAAGTTGCAACAAGGCTAACTTTTAACTAAACAAAATCCAAGGAAACTAGAGGGGGTGCGTCCTCCTTAAATAGGGGATGAGGAGCCACAAATCTAAAAGAAATAGAGGGGTGGGACTAAAGGCACGAATTACTGTTCACATGAACAGTAATCACACCCCCAGGTGGGCCGGCGGCATATGGGCCAATTCCGGTACGATTACAAGGCCCAAATCGGTCCAAATTAGTGATATAGTACCTTCTTTTGACGATTCCGAAGTCTACAGAAGGAATTTGGAGGTGAGGCTGGATCCGTTGGAAAGATATCGTCGTTAGCTTTCCAACAAGCCCAAGAACACCCGAATCGGACTCCGTTTGCAAAAGTTATATCTGTTTTAAGTTGGTGCTGTCATGCTGATTCCGAACTGATCTGACCAAAATGTATCCATCTTGAACTCCTGCTTGGCACATGTAGTAGCACCATGGCATGTACACATAGTACCATGGTATGTAGACGTAGCACCATGGCATGTAGACGTAGCTCGATCTAATTGGGTAATATGGCATTGCATTAGCCGAAAGTCCAATTGGAGAAGATGTTGGTGAAGTAAAGGAAGTAGAGGATGCAGTGCAGCAGGTTGAAGCAGTGGTTGTATCCTTAGGGTCGATGTCCTCATCACATAGCCTCCTCTCCACTCCCCCACACCCCAACTTCCCAAGCTGGTGCGCTCGCAAGAAACCCAAAGATTCCATTGATCTTTCCAATAACATGTTGCTGGTGGATCACTTGCATTATAGGCTGAGCACGACGACGGTTGACGAGATATGATATTTTAATCCATAGCAAAACACGGGCATTGGACTAGTAGCAGAAAAAGAAGAAAAAACTACACACAAATAAATTTTCACATACTGTGTAATTTCTTTAGTCATGGTACCATAGCGGTTAGTCGGTTACACAATCGCTGCAGACATTGTAGTTGACTTTGTTGAGAATCCGTCGTTGGCGAGTCCAGTCCGATCGATTACCTCGTAGACAGAAGTAGAATCACATAGACAAAGTACAAAAAGTAGATTGATATAGGGATGGGAGGAACTTCTTCTCTCTCTATTTCTTTTCGGTTAAAAGTCACGTACAAAGAGTTGGGATCTCATATATATAGACCAAGAAGGAGAGTAGCCCACCATGGGCCAAGGTTGTACGGCATAGGCCTAAGTTTCCTAACACTTCCCCTTGGGCACTCATTCGACATGTTCATATCTTGTTAAAACTTCACAAAAACCCAGTGAGAAAAAAATATTAGAGAAAGAGTACATGGTACACGTTCTGCTGTGTTGCACGAATTACCTCATTAAAAACCTTAACCGAGAAACTTCAGGAAAAATCGTTAAGGGAAAAAGAGTACAATCCACTCAATTTCATTTAATCTCTAGGATTTATTCTTTGGATACTTGATCTTGGTGATCAAGTTTCAATAATGAGTTCGTGAAGACCCCCCCCCTAAGTTTTGCATTTCTCTAAGTCTTATTATTCCAATCCCACACATGCACCTTTCAAAACTAGATGCTGGAAGTGACTTAGTGAATAAATCTGCAAGATTTTCACGTGACGTAGTATGCAATACTTTAATTTCGTCCATCTATTATAATTCATGAGTATAGAAGAACTTAGGGTTGATATGCTTTGTAAGATAACTCATTACATAACCCATCTACACTTGTGCAAAACAAGTTGCATTATCTTCACAGATAATAGTGGGAGTTTACGCAGTATTCAATCGACAGGACTATTGGATGTGATGAATCATTCGTCGAAGCCAAGCACATTCTCGTGAGGCCTCGATACAAGACTTTACTTAGACAATTTCTTTGAAATTATAGTTCCACCATACAGGAATACATAGCCTGTTTGTGAATTAGTTGTATGCGGATCCGACAGGTACCCGACATCTGCATAGCCAGTCACAGTCAGGTCTTGGTTCTTTCTGTAGAACAGACCAAGGTCTTTGCTTCCATAGAGGTATCGGAAGATATCCTTTATTTTCTGCCAATGCCTTTTGGTATGTTTTGCACTATACCTTGCTAATAGGTTTACAGTAAATGCAATGTCCTGTCTAATACAATTTGTTAAATACATGAGCGCTCCTATTGCACTTAAGTATGAGAATTATGGTCCCATTACTTCCCTCCCCTCTTCTCTAGGTCTGTACGGATCCTTGTCTTACGGCAAGGATCTCCTGACTATCGGCACTTTCAAAGGGTATGCCTTTTCAAAGCCAAAACTTTCTAACACCTTTTGAGTGTAGGTTGACTGATGTACTAATATCCCTTCAGGGACATAATCAAGATGCAAGTTTAGGCAATATTTGGTTTTACCCAAATATTTTATTTCGAACTCTGACTCCAGGTAAGATGTTGATTCCTTAATATCTTTCAAGGTTTTGATGATATTCTGATCATCTACATCATTGAGATTATACAAAATCCATTATGGGATTGTCGTATAAATACATAGGGACAATGCTCATTGTTCGTGTAGCCTTTCTTGCATAAAAACTCATTCAAGCGATTATACTACATCCTACCTGATTACTTAAGTCTGTACAGTGATTTTATGAGTTTCACACTGTACATATTTCTATTTGCTCTGTCATGGTTCGGGACAGGGATACCTTCAGGTACCTTTATATAAATGTCTAAATCCAAGTTTCCATAAAAGTATGCAGTTACCACATCCATCAATTTTATTTTTAAATTCAAGTTCACTGCCATAGAGACTAAATATCTAAAGGTAACTCTGCCCATGTCCAATGAATAGGTTTCTTCGTAATCAACTCCTGGACGTTGAGTGAAATCTTGTGCAACAAGCCTTGCTTTATACTTTACAACTTCATTATTTTCACTTATCTTTCGAACAAAAACTCACTTATACCCTACGGGGTGCACACGGAGAGGCGTGCGGCTTACAGGTCCAAACACATCTCTTTTATTCAGATATAATAATTTAGTTTCTATTGTCTTCTTTCAATCTTTCCAATATGATCTGTTCTTACATTCAGCGAGCGATGCAGGCTTTGTATCAAGATCGATGATCTTGACAATTCTTTTTGCAAAATAAATGTCGACATTGGCTGTTATCCTATTCATAGACTCTCCTGTGGTCATATAGTTTATAGCTATTTCTTCATAGGGAAATTCTTCTAATGCTTCTACTTGCTCACCGTTGCTTCCAATTACAGGGGCAAGTCCCTTTAGTTTTTTAGCTCCAATGTGTGCACACATATCCCTGCAAGGTATGTCTTTTTTCTAAAGGTTCCACACTAGTGCTAGGTCTCAACTGGCTCCCCTTTTGGTTTTGGGGAACTCCGGTGATCGGCTGTGTCAAGTTCTTTTTATCCTTTTTCACCAGTTGTCCTTGGCTACTTGGGATTCGAGGGACCGGAGTTCTCATCGTTTTATTCTGAGGCCTCTAGACGGGATTAGGGGTACCTTCAACTTTCTTTGGTATTTCAATCCTCTCTAGTGCATTGCGTGCAGGCATATACGACTTGGTCACGCTCTTCAAATCACTAAAGTGGTCATATAGTTAATTCGCTAATGCTTGCAAATCAATGATCTTCTAGACTTCTCTATTTGCTTCGCTAGTGCGCGGGTCGTGCGCATGGATTCCAGTGGCTTGCCACATAATTTCCCGATATTTTTTTTATCATCAAGGGGTTGATTTCCTCCCCCTAATGACGAGAAACTATCCTTATCAAATATACTATCAGCGCACTGGGCAGTATGCAAATCTCCCGTCATAGGGTCTAAATACCTAATTATGGATGATGTCTCATAACCAACGTATATCCCAGACTTTTGGAGAAGACCCATTGCAGTACGTTGTGGTGGAGGTATAGGTACATAAACCTTGCACCCAAATTTGAGAAGATGCAAAATTTTCTGTGCCGACCCTTGCACTAGTTGCATTGGTGAATGGATGTTATATCCCGATGGTCTAAAATTGATGAGAGTTGTTGTGTGTAAGACCACGTGTCCCCAACATGTAGTTGGTAAATTACAATTATGCAAAAGTGGTCGAACAATAAATTTAATGCTTTTAATTAATGACTCTGCTAGTCCATTCTGGGCGTGGACACGCGTACGGAATGCACAACTTTAATTCTCATTGCCACGCAATAATGATCAAATGCCTTTGAAATAAATTCTCCAGCGTTGTCCATTCTGATGGACTTCACATGATGATCATGAAATTATTTTTAATTTTAATTATCTGCAAGATTAGCTTTGCAAAAGCATAGTTTCTCGTAGACCATAAACATACGTTCGACTATTTCGAGGAAGCATAGATGAGAACCATGAAATATCTAAATGGCCCTGATAGGGGGTGTATAGGACCGCAAATGTCTCCTAGATACGTTCCAGGAATGCAGGGACTTCATCCTTCACATTCAGAGTAGAAGGTCTAGTAATTGATTTCTCGGTGGCACACGCGGGGCACACAAAATCTTCCTAATTCAAGAAATTCTTTATATCGATATTATGTTTCTGTGAATTATTAATTATATTTCTCATCTGTCAAGACTTGGGTAGCCTAATCTACCATGCTAGAGATAGAAAAGTTCAGAGCTTATAAATATAGTTTTTAGGACAGTATAGGCCGCGAGTGCCTCAATATTAGTCTAGTATATCTTAGTCTCATATGAAAAAGTCGTTCTAAAACCCTTTTTCACTTTCTTCACGCTTTGTAATGAGCAGGTATCCCTTACCATACTCTTCTTCAATCTTTACGTGGAAATCGTTAGCGCGAATATCCTTGAAACTTAGAAGAGTTCTAGTCGATTTTGGGTATAACAAGGCTTTTTTAATGACCAAAGTGTGCTCATCGAAAGTATAATTGTGGCCCTTCCTGAGCCTATTATACAAGCATCACAGCCCGCGATTGTCGTAAGACTACCAGATTTTGCTGATCGACTGAAAGAATTTCGTCTCTCTCAAGTTGGTATTTGTTGTGCCGCTATCAGTTAAACACAATTCCTCCATAGGGTGGTTCTAATATAAAGTACTTTATTAATATGTAGCAAGAAACAATCAACACATAAATAAAATACTTCAAATATCAGAACATATCATGCTATTATTAATTCAATAAATGAATTTATTCCATCCACGCAAAGTAGAACTTATTCCATCCACGCAAAATAAATAACATTTAAAGTTTCTAAGTGCATTCTGTGCACTAGACTGAGTCCACCAAGAAGTTAGAGACTTCAGCTGCTATCTTCTTGTGGGTGACATGCTCTTCTTGGGAAATCATGGTTGTAGCATCTGCAATATCAAGGGGGTTGCGGCTGCAAGAGTGGTGTTCACCTCCATCGGTGCAAGCTGTTGCTGTGAGCCCTCCCCCTTAGTGAAGGCAAAGTGGGTTTCATGCTGCCCTTTTGCCACCCTTCTTCTGTTTGGCCTTAAAAGGGTCGACGACATGATGCAGTTCTTTACAGATTCGCGACCAGTGCCCCCACTTGCCACACTTGTAGTAGGTTTGGTCTTGTTAACTATAGGGCTTGTGGTTCCTCTTTGGCTTGTTGGCTTTCTATTCCCGTGGAGCATTTGGCTTGCCTTTTGGCCTACGATCTTACCCTTCGTTCCCCTTTTCTTCATTACAGGCTTCCGTACCTTGAAGCTCCCAGCATTGGCCTATCAGCCGGCGGAGCTCCCAAGTGGCTGGGCGACAAAATTCTTACGAAGAACGTCATCCTGAGCCTCTGCAACCTGCATAATATCAATCAATTTGGCATACTCCTTATAGCTAGGCTTTCAAGATGGGCACAAAGGAGCTTCATTTCGAGATAATGTGCCAGGACAACGGACACCGCGGGACGAACCGTGAGAGCATCACCCATGAGTGCATGCTACACCACGCTAGTTGTGTATGCATTTGCAACCAGACTCTTCTTCTGTATAGACCATACTCTCATGTTATGAACGCATGTTCGACGGTGGCATAGCATCCCGGCCAGTACCTCTCTGACTATTTTAACAAGAACAAGGTGATGCAAATATGGAGTGCAGAGATGTATGGTTACGTTGTGGTTGTCAATTTCACTGGCCATCCAACCTGGGACCAACTTATTTGGGCCGCGGACATTGACTGAAGGGACAGGTTGACCGACGATAGGTACGACGCATCAGGAATGACATGGACGAAATAGAAGTCGGACGTCATACAAAGATGTGCTCCATTTGCAGGGAGTCTGGGCACGCCTTCAAAAAATACCCAACGAGAAATCATCAGGACGATGGAGACATTGGCACTCCGGACGTCGCTGTGGGGACCCATCTAACCGCCCGACTCGAGGCGATCCACATGGGGGACGTTGAGGTCGCGGCCACAGAAAAGGTTCTTTAAGTGAAATATGTGGTTCCCAATGATTTGTAACATCACTTTGAATTGTAAAAAAACTAGGTGTTATAACATTGTGAGAAATCCTTTGGACAATTAACAAAAGATGTTATGACATTGTACTTAATGTTATGTAATATTATTGTGGTTTGTTAACAAAAATGTGATAAAAAATAGTTAGTAGAAATTTTTATTCATCGACAAAAGATGTTATGACATTGTGCTGAATGTTATATAATATCAGCGTGATTTATCGATAAAATATCTGCTCGAAAATACTAAGTACAAAAGGAGTGGAGACGAATTAAAAAATGACGGTTTCCACATTTTCAAATTAAAATACAAAAGGAGTGGAGACGAATTAAAAAATGACGGTTTTCCATATTTTCAAATTAAAAAAATTAGGATATCTGTCGCCAGATGAATTGGCGAAAGGGACCTGTTGTATATTCAAATGGCGACAGGGATCTCTCAGTACTCTTAAACCCCTTGTCGCCAGTCGCTAGGCCCCTATCGCCAATTGGATGGAATGACGACAGGAGCCTATGGCTATTCCAATTTGCGACAGCCGTCTAGTTTTGTAATTTTCTATTTAGACTATTTATTTTTGTAATTATATTTTAAATTAATATTATTTATAAAAAAATTCTTACGTCCACCTCTTGCCTTCCGCGCGTGGGAGGAATCGCGACTCTGGTCGGTCCTTTGTATGTACTCTCACATGAGATCCATGGTTTAATTCACATTATTACCTCCAATCAGGCAATAATACTAGTTGAATTTCAGAGGAGAACATATGGACTAAATAGCAATTTCTTACTATTCATAATTATGATTTATTTATTTGTTTGGAAAAAAACAGCGGCACTCCTTGTGAAATGTTGAAATGCACGCAGCAGATTTAAAGACCGTTTTGCTAAAACTATACAACGAAAATGAGTATGGTGGTAGTAATTACTCTCTCTAGTCACAAATACATGTTGTTTTGGTCATTGACATGGTCTTCAAAATGCAACTTCGGTTACTATTTTTTATTATAATATAGTTATAACACCCAATAAAACTATAATATCATGAAAATATTTTTTGAGACAAATCTATACATATAATTTTCATATATCTAATCTAAATATTAAAAAAAGATATCAATAGCCAAAGTTTTAAAAGTTTGGTTGTATGTACCCCAAAACGACGTGTATTTATTTCCAAAGGGAGCGTGTACGGGATTTATGTGTCCGTGATAACAGGTGGTTACCACATACGGTTTGTGAGCCGTCTTTGATAAGTTATAACACAGGCGGTTTTTGGTCGAAGTCGTCTGTGAAGGCCTACTATCACAGACGACTTCTTCTAAAAACCGTCTATGATACGTTGGTCATCACAGACAGTTATATGTACCAAGCATCTGTAATTGGAGACATGTCACAAACGGTTGTTCGTGGTAGCCGTCGTGCTAGTACGACTTCACAGGCGGTTTATGCCACAAAACCGTCTATACTAGTTCGTTCTATACCTAAATATATTTTTTCTGTTTTTCGGCTAGCACTAGGAAATGCTAGCAATGCTATCTAAAACAATATGCAGATAAAGATACAAGCAAATACACAAATACACAAATACATAGATATATTGCAAATATACACGTACATATCACAGATAAACAAATTTACAGATTGATTATACATGAATTGTCATAATGTTTTTACAAAATGTTTACGCGGATATAGTAAGAAATCATTTTTGTCACAAAAATTTTTTATTCATGCGTGTGAAACTCTCCTTTTGTGAGAAAGACTTCCGACATTAGGAAGGTGGCGAGTTGTCCTCAAATTTAAGAGAGTTCATTCAATTGGATTGTACTTAAAGGGATGTTGATGCCCTGTCGCTACGAAGAGTAAAGTCAAAAGTATATATATATATTAATTGATAAGTAGAAAATAATTATTATGAGATTGACAAACCTTTGGATCCTTATGCCTACCACCCATGATTTCTTGCATATGGCAGCAAATGTAGAACCCGCATACGAAGTGTGATATAGGATTATTATGTACTAGCGGCTACCAAAAATTGTGTTATATGTCACAGTGTGGTGTTCCTTTCCACGTGTCTCCCTCCTTTGGCAATGTACGCGGCGAACGACCTACGTGATTCAAAAAAGTTAGCCTCAGCCAGTGCAAATGAAGGGTACATAGAGTTATTTATGAATTAAATAGGTTTACCTATCGATTAATTGTTGCATAAGTGTGAATTCGTGTTGGCTCTTGATTAGGGAATCAAGGTACATTACCTTGTTCCACTTTGGTACAATGACAATTAGAATCTAGAACCACCTACACATGTATGCCGACATAGTCATCAAAACTAAGTTCGTGTTGCATATGAAGTACAAATCAATGAGTATAGCAATGAGTGAAGCACTTATCGTTGGTTGAATGGTACAAGTGTGTACTCCTTGTCATTGTGAGCATGCAATCTCGTTGTTACGTAATCCTCGACGTATGATGCATCGTCGTTGATGCATTGCTCAGAGACCAAGTGTGGGTCGAGAAAACTGATCGGTTCTTTTCTTTGTTTGGTTTCTAGGGTCATGTCTCTATACACAAGCAAAGAGTTATGAAATTTATCAGTATTATATGAATGTAGACTGTGTTGTACAAACTTATAGTGTCCAGCATCTTAAAAGTGATGCGTCGAAGGGTCCAGGGAGATGTCCCACTTGGGCCACTGGACGAATATGTGGATGGCCTCCCCTAGTGTCATGATCTCGTCGTTTGGGGGCTTCTCCAGTGGGACGGCCTTGAAAACGTCATGTACCATGTCCACCTGGACATTCACAAAACCGGTCCCTAGCTGGGCACCTTGCACCAGCGTCCCTGGTAGGCATGGATACACCATTCCCCGCCTAGCATCAACGAGAATGGAGCCAACAAGCCTGACTGTGAGGTTGCATGGTGTGGACTCTTACATAATGATCCACGATTAGCTAATCCGTCCAACAGGTCAATCTATGTAGCATTTCAGAGATGTACATTACCTGGATGTCGTCGATAGGTAATTGGACATTGCTATGTTCAGAAAGTGGTATGGACGCGCAGCTACTCCGATGTTGAGGGGGACTGGTTCCCAAAATAACATGGGTGGCTTGCGAGTGGTTGAGGACTTGATCTAGTCTTTCCTCCAATGATGCTATATGTCCTCGAAATTCTGCACGAATCTCCCCTTTCAACCGTTCCTCGCGCTCAGCCTTGGATCTCTTCCTACTCCTATACGCCTCGAAGTCGAGTGAGAATCCCTGCCTCCAAGGTAAGTAAACCCCAAGGCCTCGTGTACGACCTGGGAGCTCCTTGTTTCTCAGGACCATGGATAGCATATATATCTCCTTGACTGCTTCAAAGGAGCCCTGAGAATATTCGGTATTCAATGTTTGTTGCAAGAGTCTATCATGTTATTTTAGACCCCACGAAGTTATGAACTTATTAACAATTAGGTAGTCTGACATATCTTACCAAACGTTGGGACACTTCCTCATCTGCCGGGTTTATGAAAGAAATGTTGCCCGAAGATGTTGTTGATGACCTCGCTCTTAACCAGTTTCGGGTGCGCTCGTCTGTGATCCCGGCAAATGGCTAGGAGGCCTCCCATCTGATTGCCTCCTCATGCTCCCACCTCCATTGCAGGATTTTAACCATGTATAGTAACATCCCAATATTTGGCTTTTCAAAAATCTTTTGAGTAGATTAGTTTCCTGGAAAATTTTACCAATTTTATTCGAATTAATAAAGTTTAATTGGGAATTTCTTAAATTAAAAATATTTAATTTGACTAATCTAAACATCAATTAAATGAAAACCTTTGTTATTTGGCTTCATTGTATTCCAAGGAATTTTCTAGTATTTTCATAGATTTTTTTGGATTTGTTTGCTATTTATTTGATCTCCTTGATTTTTAGTCTTTTATTTAATTTCGAAATTCCTTCATTTCTCTCTCTCCTCTTGGTTGCTACAGGACATCATGTGTACTGTTCATATATCGTCTCGACCGAACGCGCAACTGAACAGAACTCTTTTGCCTGTACGTGTTTCAACTCAAACCTTCCTAAAATCATCTCTCTCTGTACAATGCATATAAAAGCAAACTGTTCGCGTCCAAACGTCCGTCTTGATCTCCTCTTCCAATCAACCGATTCGGTTTCCACCAAATCGATCTATTTTCGTCGCAATCGGTAAAATACCGAGCTCCAGCCAAAGATCTTCTCCGATGAGTTGTGCCTTCATCCGACGTCCCCTGGCCGAACCGTTTGTGGCGTTGGGTTGCGTCGTCGTCTTCTACGTCTACATCCCGTCCCCTTCACCGAAAGATTGCCGGAGCACCGTCGGCCATGTCAAGCCATAAAGCCGAAACATGTTCATCGCGTTCCTCGCTTCCTTGGTGATTTTTTCCAAAATCCGATCACGTCATCTTGTAGCTCTTGTCGAGACCTATTTTTGCCATCTTTTAGATTCAAGTTTCGTCCACCATACACTGATAATCGAGCATTCTCTCTCCTCTATGCCTATTTTCTTTCTCCAGCCAAATACTCTGCAACCGTTGATCCCTTGTCTCCAACTCCACCACCTTTGGGTTCGTGTCGCCGCGTTCTACGCCATGCTCGCCTCCCATTTTCCAGAGCATCGCCGGAAGTGTTATGTGCCCGTGAGGTTGTCGTAGATCGTCATTCTTCGCCTTGCTACTGTCACGTGGTGCTGTTTCACGACATTTGGATCGTGTCATCACCTTCACCTCATCGTTTCCATTCTGTTTTGCCCCTTCGCCGCCGCTGGTTCACCTTCGTCCGCCGCTGACATGGTACACCAAAATCAGCATGTAGCTTTCGGTTTTCTTCTCTGTTCGTGGATCCCTTCTCTGGTTTTTTTTCTCTAATTTCATTCTTTCTCTCTGATGTATAACCTCAAATCTTTCTCTCCATTCTCTATTCCTTGCTTTGCCTTCCCAGCACCAAAATCCTTGCCACCTACTATCAACTTGCGCCATGAACCAGAGGTGCAGCGTCTGTTCTATGTCTCTTCTCTGGACAAAGCATGTAGAAACTTTCCAACGCGGGCTTTGGTTTTCTCTCTGTTCATCTCCTTCTCCGATGTTTAGGTCCCCTTTGTCATCTACACCAATTTAAGCCATATATCTTTGTTTCCCTGGTGTACGGACTCAATGTGTCATACAAGAAAATAAATCCCTTCTCTCTCTTACATGTAGACCCTACATGTCATCCTTCCAATTAAAACCCCTATTTATTTCTCTCACTTACATGCAGGTCCCACATGTCAGTCAAACCCTCGGTCATCCCTAGTTCATGAGCTTGGTACATTGTGGAATAGCATATCTCTGTGGACCTGGTCCATAGACTAGTGGCCCACATGTCAACCCCTAATCTTATTTATGGAATTATTTTAATTTTAGAAATTTGTAAATATCAGTAGGTTCCACATGTCATTCACACAGCTATTTTCTAATATTTTTGGAATAGAATATTATGAGAATATTCCGTAGACCCCACTTGTCAGTTTCATTCCCCCTTTCCCTTTTTCATCATTTTATGTGAATTCCAAACTTCCAAAAGCCATATCTTCTTCATCCGAACTCCGATTGAACCCATTCAAGATTCTAAATTCATATAAATTGAATACCTACCTTGCAGTACTATTTAATTTCAATTTGAAGTTTATTTTATTTGTATTTTTAAATTTTATTTATTTTGCATTTTCTTTCTCGTTAGACGTTGAAGTCCCGGAATCGTCCGAAGGAGTAGAAGGTCAAGGAAGTTGGAGATCAAAGATAAATAAGACTATCATTGCTATAGCAATGTAAGTTATACCTTTGATCATATTGCACCCAGTTTTTGAAATACTTTGATTCAAATTATTGTATTTTACTTTAAGTATTTATTTAAATACTTTTGGGTTTAGTTATTAATCCAAATTGTTACATCCACCTTGTCTATTGTTATGATATGATCTTTTGTCACCCTAGGTTGGTTTATTTTTAGTTGGTATTATCGTAACACCAACGTGGGTTAGTTAGATACGAGTAGATTACTTAGCAATGCTACGAGTCATCATTTCATGTGAGTTGCAAATATAAATTTGACTAAGTGATTATGAAACTGTGTGTGTCGTGTGTTATTACTCGTTAGTGGTATGTGTTGCACTTAACCAACAGGTTGCGAAAAAATTTAGACTGAGGCAAGTGGTGGATATTATGTGATATGGTGGAGATGTGTGAATGGGAATATTGGTCCGTGTGACATTTAGTTCGAATTTGGAAGTCTTGCCTTGTTCAATTAAGGACTTAACTTTGTGCGTCATTGAACCGAGCCTTGCTATACGACCACATGCCTAGTATGGGACATGCCTAACTTAGTAGGTTATGGAGTCTCGATATTGACAACTCAGGTTGTAGGTTAGGCTGTGTGATGGGCTGGAGGTGTGATTCTCACATCGCGGAATGGTTCGCCGCTTGCTTGTCCAACGTTGTGTGTCTTACCAAGCGATGTGTGTATCGATTGGACAGCGGTAAAGCACATCGGGAGTATCAATGTTTGAGATGAAGTTTCTGAATGGTTTTTTATGATTGCTCAATCGCATCCATATGGCGAGTCATGGCGAGTTAATTGTATTTTGTGGGTAAAGTGTACTACCTCTGCAGAGTGTTAATCAATCTATTCGAATAGCCACGTCCGCGGTCATGGACATACTTAGGGATTTGACACGAGTGGTAGATTTTCATCAAAACAATTGAAAAGGGTCAGTTGTGTGAGATAATTTGTGCAGTTTTGTGAATAACTTGTTTAGACTGTGTGTCCTTTGTGAAAATAAATGTTAAATTATTATTGTTTATTTGTTTTAAATATTATTTTCAATCTATTATTTATATTCGACTGCAAATGTTGCATTTATGCAAAAGAACCATAGAAGCTATTCCTTTGGAATAAGCCATCATATATAAATTGTATTATGTGATATGACTTGCGAGTACAGTTGTTGTAATACCCTGAAAATAATATAAATATTAATAATCGCGTCTTAAGGGTCGGAGCGTAATTAATTAAATAGTAGTAATAATTAATTAATTATTAACCTCTTAAGGGCCCAGGAGTAATTGAATAAAAAAAGAATTGGTGGAAAATAGTATTTTCGGAATTTTATTTGAGCTATATAAATAGATCTTTGTTTTTAGAAAGAAAACCTAGCAATTTTAGCCTTTTATTTGCTTCACGATCTGCTTGTGCCGCTTGTGTTTGCTGCTGCCGCCGGGTGCCGCGCCGCGTGGAGTGCTAAGCCGCTGTTGTCGATTGCCGGCCGCGAGCGCCCCGAACCGGACTCTGATAGAGTTCTTTGTCATCTGCGATGCAATGTTGTTTTTCTTTGTTTTTCAGTAAAGTGATTGCCACTGTAAGATTTTTTTGTATTTCTTGTTTCTTGCTCAGCCACGACTAGAAAATGAATTAGTATATCTGTGTTTTGTATGTGTGCATAAAGGCATGATCAGTAACGAAATACAATGTTCGTTTCTCTGTTTTCTAGGGTAATTAGGGATTATAATTTGAGGTTAAATTGAGAGGTCGATTAATAGGTTTGATTAACCTGCTGTTATATTGTACGATTTATTCGGGTATCGTAATGACGAAATTTGAAAATATCATCTACTAGTTACTTGTAGATAATTTCGATATCTTTCTATAGCATATTGAATCATGTCAATCGGACGAGTATAATTAGAGTTATGATTTTCGAAAGGCCGCTGTTTTTAGGGTTGTCGTCTTTCGGCGCTGTTTTGGTAGATTGGTTACTAAAAATAGTAAATAGACTAATTAGTGTTTTTGATCTACATGAAAGTTGTAGATAATTGTCCAATGATTCTGTAGGACCTGAGAACACGCATTTTGGTTGAGTAAAACAAAAGTTATGAATTTATTAAGTCTGCTGTTCCGAAGCGGACAGATCGGCTTTCCGGGCTAAATACGGAGGGTTAGATGAATTAATTAGAAGGCGGTGTAGTCTAAGAAAATGTGGGTAATTTTGTAAAGAATCCAGAATGGGTTGGTTTGTGGTGATCGGACTTTTGAGTCAAAAGTTACGCTCTTTTTAGTAACCGGACAGCAATGGGTAGCTTTTCGATACCGGCGTAACGTGGTATATTTGGGGACGTGTAGGAGCGATGTATATTGATTGATATTAGTATGATGCTGTAACTTGTATTGAGATGTGTGTATTTAATGTAGGAGAAGCGTCGTACTTGTTGCCATCTTCGAGTCAAATTGTGCGTCGCAACTAGTAAAGGCAAGTGCATGGTAAACAGCGGTCAATGATTGATCACTGTGATTCTTTATCTTTCAGTACCATTATTGTTGTGCTTTTATTCTGTTTAATTGCAAACAAATAATTGGTATGTTTATATCGTTGTTGACAAGCATGATGAAAAGTTGGATATGATGTTTATGATGGAGTTTGCATGTTTGCATTCATAAGCATCTTTGCATAAGAGAAGGTGATCACGATTGATCACAACTCCACGGGAGTGGAGGAGGTCCCCGATCCTTATGGAGGAACGGGCTTGAGAGTGAATGTTGTCGCGAGCATTCACTCACGCTATACCGGTATACGCGAAAGAAGTGCATGTGGACATATAGAATAGAGTTGCATTGATATTTGAGATTGATGAATGAGATTGTTGATAGAGGTGCATATGATGATAATGAAGTTATTGATTGCTGTTGATTTATTATTGTTCGTTGTTTATGGATGTATTTGCTGAGTCGTGGACTCACCCTTGCTCTACTGTTGTTTTTAGGTGATCTTCGAGGATGACGTAACTGAGAGCGAGTAGAGCACATGGACCACTTATGATCAGTTACCTTCATAATCTTTTCATTCAGAATTGGATTACACTTGGACATGTTAGAGGTTGAATAAAGTTTAGGACATCATTTGGACTAGACTCTTTGCTTTATTAATTTGGATTCATTGGTTGATGCTGCTTTGGATTATTTACCTGGTTATCATTCCCATTGATTATTTATTATCACTTGATCCATAGTTATGCATTGCTCTTTTGTGGTCCATTGATATGATAATCATTGCTTCCTTGCTGTAATTTTTATAGTGTGTCGATAATTATTAGTGTAAAGAGTAGAGTGGTGGCATTCTAGGCTCACTGTTACATACTTGCTATAATCAATCAACAGAACTGGAGGTTTCGTCAGCTAAGAAGGTCTACTTCAAGGATCGTGGAGAACTAGGTCGCGCTACCCCAACTGATTGCTTGTGGGCATATGGATGGGCTTCACTGAACTTATTCTGTTATGTTCCGCTGCAGCTTTATTGAGCTATTCGCCTGCTGAGGCATTAATTGTAAGCTTTGACCTTAAGGTCATTACTCCGATTATTTTTGCTATTTGCTTATTTATTAGTCAATCTTTGCATATGGAAATGATATTTCATCGATGTTGCCACTATGTGCACTAACGTGATCCCGAACTAGTGTAGTATACACAGAGGGTCCAAAATTATTTTTTTAGGGTCCCAACATGTACCCAGTGGTGCCGAGTGTATGGGGGTGAGTGTTTTGTGTCTCGGTAGCCTTGTGCGCCGCACTTTACTCCTGAAATCCGGTCGTCGTCTTCATCCAACAAAGACGTCCCATGTATCCGGCCACACGAAAGAATACTTCATGAAGGGCGTCCGATCCTTGTTCACGTACTCCGTGACAAGCGTACTCATGAAGGTCTTCCACACTTTTCACATCGCGACGAATGCCTACCGTTGCATGAGTACCGGGACTTCTGCTGGGATCTCGAACGACCTTGAAATTTCATCCCACAGCTTCTCCTTCTCTTTATCTGTCAGTGACTTCCAGCTTGCTGTGGTGATAGAGACCCGTTCCCTTGCAACTATCCCGCAGGTGGTCCAGAATGCTGCCGCTGCTCTCATGGGATGCAGAGGGACCCCAACGGGAGTCACCTCCATGATGGTCATTCAACCCTCAGGCCTTTTCGATATTCCTATGACATCTCGCTTAGGTACCCCTTTCATCGAGCTCCAGACGCATTCGACGACGTCAATGATGGTGGCAAAGACTGCGCATGCCATCTCGCTTACTTGCTATTTATGAAAACTTTTCAGCAAAAGACAAAAGAATTTTTCTTGATTGAAATTTTTCTTGTCTAAAAATAGGAATGTAATGCAACTCAACATAGTAAGAAATCAACATATGCCCTCCCAACAATAAACTTTATAGCATAAAAGAAACATGAATGAAGGAGAGATGAATATTTGATAGTCTTGATTTGGTTAGTTTAATTAATTAACAGAAGACCTTGACCCCAAGCCCCCACAACTGACCTAGTGAACGGATCTACCACAAAAAAAATCATGAATACAAGGAAATTTAGCTATGCAATTTAAGTGACTTAGTGAACTAATCCGCCACAAATACTTAGGTATATAGCAGGAGAAAGGGTCAAAAAACTGGCTGGAATCTGAGAACTTGGTAAATGGAACATCCAAAACTAATCAATAATGTGACAAGTGCAGGGGTCTTATGCTAGGGAAATTTGTATTCTGTAGTATTTCTTTGCTATAAATTATCCCAGTAACCTAAAAGAAACAGCATCACTCCAAGAAAATCATGTCACAAAATTTAGACCCAGGGTTGAGTAGAAACAAGGTGTTGCGTAATGGGGCATCAATCTCATGGCATTTGATAGAGCAAGTTGTAAAAAATGAAGACTAGGATTTGGGGGACCAAGACTCTCACAAGGTGAAGCTCGGAAGGGCGGGGCGGCGGCGTGGAGGATGGGGGCTGGCGGCGTCGAGGTCGGAGGCACTCGGGTGGGGAGGGGGGCGGGCGAGTGAGGAGTAACTACGCTGGGGAGGGGGAGGGGTAAGTGAGGAGTAAGAGCGCAACCCCTGGTGGTGCCCTACTAATAAAAGGATATCACATACAGTTCTCTTATCCAGAACTGTCTGTGATAAGTATCATAGACGGTTCCATAATATAATCGTCTGTGATATGCGACCATATCACACACTGTTCTATTTAAAAATAGTCTGTGATATGCGATCATATCACAGAGGGTTGTATTTTAGAATTGTCTGTGATACATATCACAAACAGTTTGTTCCACTAAACCACAAATGATAGTTCCTTCTATTGCTAAAAAATTCTATTTTTTTGGTTAGCCTCAGGACACACTGGTCATAATAAAGAAAGCAGATACAATCACAGATAGATTAATTTTGTAATTACTGAATCAGTTACAATGGAATAATTTTTTAATTACATGATGAGTTTCTTAATTACAATGGAATAATTTTCAAATAGGTGTTCACTGTGTGGGATCTTTCCTCTTGGCTATTTCCTTTTTAAAAAATTAGCCCTTAATGATGATCGACGCGCATATATATAGCTTCCTCACTAGTTTCTTTCTCGAGCCTGATGCCGTCTCCAAAAGGAGGCAGCTCGTCAAATTGAATGTACTCTTCCTCGTCCATGACATTCTCAACTCTGACAATTCTTCTTTTTCTATGAAGAACTACACGACGGTTCTTATTTGTCGGGTCCATTACATAAAAAACTTTAACAACTTACATAGCGAGTATGAATAGTTTGTCCATATATTCGACACGTTCAAGGTCCACAGTAGTGACGCTGTACTTGTCGACCTTCACAACCTGTGAAAATTTGACCCAATGGTACCAAAATAGGGGATCTAAAAAGTACGTAGTCAAGCTCTCAAATCTCCTTTACAAACCCATAGTAGGAGCTCAAGCCACGTCTCATTATGTTTGGCCTAGCGGTATTGAACTTATCGTAAAACGCATCTATACAAACATCGCTATTCTGGACTGTACTCTTCCTGTTCTAAGTTGTCGTATAAAATGTGTACCCGTTTATGTCATATCTTTACCATGTCACAATTGTAAATTTTGGCACTTTTGCCAACCATCGCCGCATATCATCACTTGATGACCTCACAATGGATTGCACCTTCAACCATTCGTTGAACTGACGGCTGTGATCTCTCGTGATCCAAACCTCCGACCAGCCTAGATTATGTTGGCATACCATGTCTTTGTGCTCGTCGATGTACGAGGATACTTGATCATGTGTTGCAAGACCGTGAAATGGGCTTGAGCGTACCTATCTAGATCATGAGTGATTGCTTTCCGTCCAATGGCCCCGATACCCTCCAGCCTCCCCTTATGATGAGATAGAGGCACACTTAACGGTTCCACCTGAGCCATGTAGTCGACGCAGAACTTAATGAACTCTTCGGTTGCATAACTTTCGATGATGCTGCCCTCCAGCTTAGATCGATTCCGTACATAGGACTTGAGAATTCCCATGTACCTCTCTAACGGGTATATATGACATAGGAACAAGGGCCGCATATCTTTATCTCTTTCACAAGGTGAATAATGAGATGGAGCATGATATTGAAAAATGACAGAGGAAATGAATCTCAAGATGACATAGAGTCATCACCACCTCGGCATGCAGAACATCTAGTCCATCGGCATCAATGACCTTCTGAGCAATTGAGTTAAAAAAATAACAAAGCCTCATGATTGCCCCTCGAACTTTGTTCGACAAAATATTTCTAATTGCAATAGGAAGTATTTGTGTCATCAACACATGACAATCACGAGACTTCGTACCAATTAATTTTAAATCTTTCATAGAAATAAGTTTCTTCACGCTAGCGGAGTAACTGGACAAAACTTTCACACCATGCAGGCTCTGGCACAGTTCATTTCTCTCAGCCTTGGACATAGTGTACCAAGTATGGGGAAGGTACATTTAGCCTTTATCAGTCTCTTTCGGTGCTAAGTCAATCCTTATGTTTATATCAACCAAATCACGCCGTGCGTTGACACCATCCTTTGTTTAGTCACGAATGTTCAGTAAGAGACCAATCAAGCTATCACATACATTTTTCTCCACGTGCATGACATCGATGTTGTGGCAAACTTCTAAGTGCTTCCAATAGGGTAAGTCCTAAAAAATTGATCACATCTTCCAGATGTTCTTCTAACGGGTCCTCAATTTACGTCTCTTTCCAAGCATAACATCGATATCCTTAACCATATCATAGACCTCTTTACCTCTAAAAGCCCTTGGAGCTGAACCATCCTCCATATTTCCGTTAAATTGTTTCTTCGTCTTGCAGTATGAGTGATACTAGGGAAGGAACCTACGGTAACACATGTACACAGTTTTGCATGAGTAGTTCAGGCACATACTCTCGGTGACATCTAAGCAGTGCGGATAAGCTTTGTCTACTTTTGTACTAGCCCCGACAAGTTACCAAGGGCGAAAAAATTATTGATGGTGCATAAAAACATGCCGCGTAAAGTAAAGTTCTCTCGTTTGTACGTATTCCATACCTGTTCCCCTTCGTTCCACAGTCTCATAAGATCTTCCAGCAATGGTGCTAGGTACACATCAATATCGTTCCTAGGTTGCTTCAGCCCTTAGATAAGTAGTGACATCACAATGTACTTCCGCTTCATATACAACCAAGGAGGATGGTTGTACATACATATATTTATGGATCAGGTGCTATGTCGGCTGCTCATATTACTGAAAAGATTCATTCTATTTGTACTCAACCCAAACCTTATATTTCCCCGATTCCACACTGAAATCTTTGAAGCTCCTATCGAAGTTTCTCCACTAGGCAGAATTAGTAGGGTGTCTTAGCTTTCTATCTTTCGTACACTCCTCTGAGTGCCAACGCTGTAATCTTGCCTCCTTTTGGTTCGCATATAAACGCTTCAAACGGGGAATTGCAGGCAGATACCATAACACCTTAGCAGGAGGTCCTTACTTCACCTCGATGCCCTCGCCATCATTGAAGTGATTCTTACACTTGTATCAGGATGCTTTGCACACCGGACATATATGCATATTTGTATATTCTTTACGGTACAAGATACAATCGTTCGTATATGCATGTATTCCTTCTACTTCCATACCCAATGGACAAAGGACCTTCTTGGTTTGGTTGGTTGTTCTTGGCAACACGTTTCCCTCCAGAAGGATGTCCGATAGGAGACCTAACAACGATGTGAAACTCTTATCGAACCAACTATTGCTTGCCTTCAATTCAGGTGTTCAAGCACGGATGACAACCTTGTGTATTCCACCTTGCAGCCCGGGAACAAAGGTTTCTCCGAGTCCTCCATCAAGATGTGAAATTTACCAAACTCTCTATCTCTGTAATTCCCTTTACATCACGTAGCATCTGATCCAGATTGTCATCGTGCGACTTATCCTTATCGAAAGCACAGTCCACATTCAGCATATCGTTGTCTCCCTCTACGATGTTACTAACTTCATGTATAATCTCTGCCCTTCACCATGACTAGTTCAACATGTATACTCCTCTTTGAAACCCCTTCGAATGAAGTGCGTGTAATACCTCGTTTATCCAGCTAGGTTGTATCGTTTCAATTGTCTGGGAATATTTTTCGAAAACGAGATTTACAACTTTCCAGAATCGAATCGGTAAAAAGAAAGAAGTCGGAGGGAGTAAAAGAATCAACTTTCATCGGATTTTTCCAAACAGCGGGGGGGTTAAATGTCATTGTACGTCAACCTGGGCCGCAGGCCGCGACCCAGGTGTCCCAAGAGGGGCCGGCCAGCCCATGTAGGGGCCGGCCAAAAGGGGGGGGGGCCACTCCCCCCCCAAACCCTAGCCGCTGCCCCTTTTGGCTCTTCCCCTCCCCCTTGGCCGCCTCCTCCTCTCCCCAAGCCGGCCTCCATTGCTGCCCCTTGGTGGTGGTGCCATCTCCGGTGATCCCCGTCGCTCCTCCTCAAGGTCCCCTCTAACATCTCCGTTCCCCGCCGACGTCGACGGCCGTTCGTCGTCTCCCGGTGGCCGGCCCTAAGAGAAGAAAGAGAGGGGAAGGGAGGAAAACCCGTGTGCAGTGGATCTTCGTCGTCCTACTGGTCTACAAGGGTAATTAGACCTCCGATTCGTTGTTTGATTCCATTAGAGTTGAGAATCCGATTGGATTTGTAGTTTCGTTTTGATTCTGTCAATAGATTGATTCTGTCCAGTACGTTGTACCTCAGTTTTGGGCGTCTTAGAGGCCGAATTGGACATCTGTGTCTTCTGGAGAATTTTTCCTGGTTTCATTAGCTTTCTTTTGGCACCTGGATCACAAATTTTCACCCAGTAGATTAAAAGTTATGACTGTTTTACCTCGTACTGCTCTGTCTGTCAGAAATTCTGGGTATAGTCGGTTGCACCTAGGTTTTGATCTAGTTAGAGTCAGAACCAGGTCGGCCACCCAACTAGGTTTATGAAGATAATTTCACCATGTTTCCAGGCTGATAAAGATCACTTTATTTGGATCAGTGGTTTAAAAGTTAGAGCCTTTTCTTTAGGGCTGTTCTGAATTCTGGGCAGACTGCAGTTATAGTTTTTCATTGGATGGTTAGACCTCTGTTTTGGCCGAATTAGAGTTTACCATCAACTAGAGTTTCGTAGCCCGTTACGTTAAGAGAAGTTGAGCACTGGTTTCGGGTTTTTTGGACGTACGGTTATTTATTGGTGAATTTTCTAGTAAAACTGCCAGTTAAGGGGTATTTGGAATGTTTGGGCGAATGGATCAAATTGAACCTTTTGTTTGGTTAGTTTGGTTAGAGGTTGTGGGAGGGCACGTGTAGTAATGTCTTGCTTGTTTGTCCTCATTTCGATTATTTTATATTGTAGGCGGTGAAGCGGTGAGTGGAGGGTATCTCAATTACCTCCCAACCTGCTGCAGTACACAAGCAGCAAGTAAATTGTATACTTTGATTGATGCATTATGTGATGTGTGCATGAATGATTATAATTGTTCGTATTTGTAGATGAATGCCATGTGTACCTTTTCATTTATGAGTATTATTCAATCTTGCCATGTGCTCACATCATGACATGCATAAATTACCTTTGTAAGACCCATCAATTCCAAGATGGGCACTTGAAAATCCCATCAATTTCGAATGGAGTGCGTGAGTCCACCATTCCAATGTGGGCCACGTTACGTGAGTCCACCATTCCAATGTGGGCCACGTTGGGCGGCCGTATGAAACGTTCTTCATACGGTTATTTTAAGTGAACACGCATGTGTGTTTCACTCGCTATCCGGTATATGTTGCAATATGTCCAATTCCTTCAATGCATCATTTCATTTCATCCATTCATAAAGATGTTCCCAATTAATGTTCAAGTTATGATTGTGATATATTGTTCATGGTATGTTTAATTGTCACATACAAGTACTTGCTGAGTCTTTGGCTCATTCTTGCTTTGTTGTTTTATTTAGGTAAATGACAAGGAAGAACGATTTCGTGGAGGGTAGTTCAACACGATGCACTCACTACCATAATCCAAACATTTTGAGAACTTTTACTGTTGTTATTTATATCTTGTGTTGAATTGTAATAAGCCATTTTGGTCATAACTACCGTATCCCTCTGAATTGTTTATTTCCATTCCGTTGATTAAACTTGATGATAAATTCTTGTTTCCGTATATCCTTATTACTTGCTTCACCTTGTCATGTGTTTTGATGTTATTCTTCTAAAGAGTAGTGGTTGTAGGTGACATCTTAACTTCCTTATAGTCAGGGTGTTACAGTTGGTATCAGAGCGGGCTTCAGGTCCGTGGTAATAATATTAAAATGACACACTGTGCACAATAGGAAGGGTTGGGTAAACCATTATTTTCCGCAATTGCTTGGTTATGTTCCAATCATTTTGTTTATCAGTTCGTTGAGCTAAGTGCTTGGTTTTCTTTCTGTTGTGTTGTTCATAGATGGCAAGAGGTAGAGGCCGTGATCGTGGTCGTCCACCGACCCGTAGTCGTGGTCGTGGCGCGTCCGGCAGCCTACATCGCCTTCGTCTCAAGAGTTGGTGGTCCGGTATCGAGGAGATTGCCTCACCGCGCCTCGGCCGCTGAGCCACCGGCCGCAATAAAGAGATCTTATTCGAACCTTATAAGGAGAATCAACAACCGCCAACAATTGCAGCGCCATTCTCGCGGTGCTGCGCTTGTGGCGGAACTCGTTGCTACTCTTGTTCTACCCGAGGTTAGGATGAGCCTCCGGAGTGGATGTCGCCGTCTCGACACTTTTGACGGAGCAGCACACCGATTCAGCCGCGGATCGGTTGAGGTACATGGAGCGTCGCTTGGAGCCTTAGAGCCGCATCCGCGCAGAAGGTGCGATTTGTGGCCTTTCATTTGAAGGGCCAGCCGACATCCGTGGGAAGGAGTCTGCCTTCCGTGACTCCAGCGAGGTCCTGTTATTTGGGAGGTATTCGTGGAGAGGTTCAGACACGCTTTATCCCGACTCCTTCATCGAGAAGATGGAGCAATCACTCCCGACCTTTGTGCAAGGAAAGATGTCACTCGAGTATGAAGCGGATTTAACAACTGTGCGCTTTGTTCCACCGTGGCAAGTGATGATAAAGAGAAGGCTAAGAGGTTCGTGCGGCCTCAATCAGAGTATCGCCAAATTCGGGAGCGACAGTGTCTCGTGATTTTAGCTCGGTGGTTGAGCGAGCTAGAGGATGGAGTTGGAAAGAGCTCCTTCGTCGCAAGGGCATGTTGCTAGTGGTTCTATTGTTACGGTGGATCCGCGGTGGCGAGCGGAGTTTCGTGGAGGAGGTGGGTCTTTTCAGCGACCCGCTGCTAAGAGGTTTCAAAAGAACCAACACTCCGTCCGTTCAAAGAAGGCGCCTTCTTCTTCGGCGCCACGTTCTTCATCTTTCGCCCCACAGTTGCGTCCTGTTCCAGGTCAGGGCATGAAGTGTTTTCGGTGTGGTGATGGGCATCGAGCTTCAGAATGTTCCTTCAAGGGAACATGCCAGCAGTGCGGACGGGAGGGCCACAAGTCCTCTGTGTGCAAGCAAAATCCAGCTAGTATCATCAAATGGGAGGCCGTCCCAGCAGCTTCTTCCTCCAGTTTCCACAGAGGTTCAGTTCAGACTCTGACAGCAGTTCCTGCACCACAGTACCCTCCAACATGGGTTCCACCTGCAGCTTTTACTCCGGCGCCTCCTGCAGGGTTCTATTGGAATCCCGCACCATCTGCACCTCCGTCGTTTGTTCCTCCAAAGAATGCTTCCAGCTTCCGTCATGAGTGTCGGTCGTCTTCTCGCACCGTGCATCAGGGGGTCTACGCCATGCCCACCCCTGAGACTTTGGGACGTCCTGATGTGGTGACAGGTACTTTACTAGTGGATTCGCATGATGCATTTGTACTGTTTGATTCGGGGGCTACTTACTCGTTCGTGTCTTTGGAGTTTGTTAGAAAAGTGGGTTTGAGTTTTCAGCTTATTTCTGAGTCAGTGGTAGTCAGCTCCCCAGGAGGACTTATTTCTAGCTCTACCGTCTGTCCCGGGTGTTCTATAATTATTGATGATGAGGTTTTCACTGCGAATCTTATGGTTATTCAATTGGCACCATTCGATGTTATTCTGGGTATGGACTGGTTATTCCAATACCGTGCCAAGATTTGTTGTTTCTGGAAGACGGTGACCTTGCTAGCTCCTTCCGGTGAAGAACTGGTATTCCAGGGCAGTGCACCGTCTGATTCAGTATTTGTGCTGGCTAACCTATTCCCTAGCCGCCGTGCATCGACCATCGGATTACTTTGCTCCCTCAATGAAAAGACTGATTCTTCGCGGCGTATTGAGGAGATTGTAGTTGTGAAGGAGTTTTCCGATGTCTTTCCTGTAGAACTTCCCGGAATGCCTCCGTGAGGAAAGTGGAGTTCGGATTGATCTTATTCCGAACTCGGCCTTTGTCCAAGTCTCTTACCGATTGGCTCGGCCATTTCAGAAGAATTGAAGAAACAATTGACGACCTGCTGTCCAAAGGTATGATTCAACAGTAGCGTATCGCCATGGGGAGCGCTCTTTTACTAAGAAGAAAGATGGCAATGACGATGTGCATAGATTATCTAAGCGCTTAATCAGCGATCGTGAAGAACAAATATCCTTTGCCTCGCATTGAGGACCTTTTCGACCGCTTGAAAGGAGCTAGTATATTTTCCAAGATTGATCTCCAATGGGTTATAATCGATTCGGTTCGTGAGCGGGATATTGAGAAAACGGCTTTCTCTCGAGGTATGGTCATTATGAGTATAAAGTTATGTCTTTTGGACTAACGAATGCTCCTGCAGTTTTCATGGAAGCCATGAACAGTATGCTGCATCAATACCTTGATGATTTCGTTGTGGTATTCATAGATGATATCTTGATTTATTCCAAGACAGAGGAGGATCACACCCACCATTTGCGGTTGGTGCTTGAAACTTTAAGAGAGATTCAATTCTATGCCAAGCTGAAGAAGTGTGAGTTCTGGATTTCTGAAGTTGGGTTTTTGGGTCACGTTATTAATCAGAAGGGTATTTCAGTTGATCCTAGCAAGATTTCGACAGTGGTAGAGTGGAAGAGACCAACCAATGTCAAAGAAGTAAGGAGTTTTCTGGGTTTAGCTGGCTATTACCGGCGGTTTGTGGAGGGTTTTTCAACCATTGCTAAACCAATGTCCCAGTTGACACAGAAAGGTGTTAGGTTCCAGTGGTCTGATGCTTGTGAGCGCAGTTTTTGCACTTTGAAAGATAGATTAGTGACTGCACCAATTCTTACTCTTCCTGAGCCTGGAAAGAGATTCACTATCTATTCAGATGCGTCCATAGTTGGACTTGGTTGTGTACTCATGCAGGATGGCAAAGTGATTGCCTATGCATCGAGACAGCTGAAGAAGTATGAACAGAATTATCCCACCCATGATCTAGAGCTTGCTGCAGTGATTCACGCTTTGAAGATCTGGCGTCAGTATTTGTACGGCGAATCTTGTGATGTGTTCACTGACCACAAGAGCCTGAAATACATTTTTACCCAGAAGGACTTGAACTTGAGACAGAGGAGATGGCTAGAGTTGATCAAGGACTATGATCTTACTATTCAGTACCATCCCGGCAAGGCTAATGTGGTAGCTGATGCCTTGAGTCGCAAGGCGACACCTCCTACCCTCAGTTTATGTGAGCTTTTTTATTTTTAGAGACTCTTGAAAATACATGAAAAAGACATCACTCCCATACGAAAACCTTCTTGACCTCCCCCTTACGGCCTGTGAGTACCCGATGTTGTCCATCTTGACCATGGCATCGGCAAAGAGGGTGCTGAGGAGGCCCGAGTAGGAGTCAACGACATCGATGGTGGAGGTGTCGTTGTAGAGCACGGTGTCGGAGGCGATGACGGCAAAGCCATTGCGGATGTGAGCTGCTGCACCCATTTACCATTTATGTACGTGCACCCCATAGGTTAGCTACCATGATCGATCGAGTCATCGAGGAAGAAGAAGCTCGTTTACTTACAGCTGAGCAGGACGAGGTCCATGTTGTGAAGGCCTGCGGCGGTGAACTTGGACCGAAGCACGTCGACGGAGACGAAGTCTAGCAGCACGTCGGTGACCCGTGGGTTCGACACCCTCCCCAGCACATCCCGCCTCGACTCGGCTATTATTTATAAGGACAGCGCCAAAATATTTTGCCTCCCGCGCACACGTTCAAAAATTTTCGAACTCCCGCGCTGCGAATCACAGACGGTTTCATACAAAAATCGTCTGTGATGACATATCACGCATGCTTTTGTATCATGAACCGCTCGTGATAAGCATCTCATCACAGCATAGCTTAATACAAACCTTTGTGATGAGATACTTATCACAGACGGTTCTTATTACGAATCGTCTGTGATATGTATCTCATCACAGGCGGTTTGTATTAAGAACCATTTCTGATTTTACCACGGCACACAATCCTCTGCCATGGTAGCCAATCCTCTTTCGTGGCACATAATCTTCTGCCGTGGTAGCCAATTCTCTGCCGTAGTAGCAAAACCACTGTCGTGGTAGCCAATCCTGTGCCGTGGCACATAATAGTCTGCCGTGATGGTAGTGGATTTTGCGCCACGGCAGAGGATTGGCTACCACGACAGTGGATTGGCTACCACAGCAGAGAATTATGTGCCACGGCAGAGGATTGGCTACCACGGTAGTAGATTGACTACCACGACAGAGGATTGGCTACCACGGTAGAGGATTATGTGCCACACCACGGCAGAGGATTGGCTACCACGGCAGTGGATTTGCTACCACAGCAGAGGATTTTCTACCATGGTTCGTGGTCAGAACCGTCTGTGATACTTCACAGACAGTTCTACGCAAGAACCGTCTGTGATACTCTAAGTGATGCGGGGTGCCCGATCTTCTCGACGTAGAACCTCTAGATAACTTGTGTATCCTGACGAACCACCAGCTGATCCCCCGCGCCAATGCATGGACTTGCAACTCTATGGAAATTCGCCCAAACACACACTTGATTGGATCCTCGCTGACCACAAGCGAAGATCGTCGAACCCTCAATTCCCAGCGGAAAAGCAAGAACGACCCCTTGTTCTCAATGCCCAATTCCCTCTGTTTTGGCTATAAGCACAACAGTAGAATCAAGCAAAAGCTTTGAAAATATATTAAACGTGGTCTGAGCTTACAATGGGGGTCTACCCCTCTATATATAGTGCTCCTACTCCTCCTCATGGCTGCCCAAGAGGCCCTACTCCTATCCTAATTCGGATTTGGAGTCCTACTCCAATTCCGACACATTCCAAAACTGAAAAGGAAACTCTGATTTTACAACCGTCATATTGTTTCGGCCATATCTTTTGATACGGGACGAATTTCGGAGTGAGGGAGGATCCGTTGGATCGGGCTTGAAGTTAGCTTTCCAACAAGCCCAAGAACACTCGAATCGGACTCCGTTTGTGAAAGTTATGGCTGTTTTAATCCGGACTGTCCTGCTGATTCCGAATCCGAATTTGAGGCTGATTCCGAATCCGAATTGAGTTATGAGTTGATTCCGAATTTGAATTTGGTTGGGCTTGTGGAAGTTTCGAATTTGACTTGGATTCTTGTGCTTCTCCTCCCTTGCTTGTCTCCCACGAGCTTCTCCTCCATTGTGATGGTCTTTCTTCAAGAACAACATCATATTCTTCATCTCCGTTTATTATTGAATCTTCTAATCGAGCACAAGCAAAACACTAGTTTTAGGCAAGATGAAATTCTCAACTAATTTAAAAGGAAATTCAGTGAACAAATTCACCTGTTGGATAAACTTCTCTTGTTTTTCAACTCTCTTAGTAAGCTCGTGTTGTTCTGAGGTATTTAATGAATTGAAAATATTATATGAAACAACATAGCTAAGGATGTCCGCATCATCCTCCCTTTCTTCAAAAAAGCCGTCCTCGGCTTTTGATAGCCTGAAAATGTGCTAGACGAAGAAAACAACGTATATGCATGGTATATGTATGAATCAATTATTGTGTTCTTCTTGTTGTTTTGCACAATCGATAGCTCGCAATCATCTTTCAAATTGCACAACTGACTCTTATGATAAAATTTAACCTTCCCAATATCAAAGTCAACTAAAGTGGGTGAAAATAAATTGATACCATTCCATGCTTCAACTGCGCTATTCTGATTAATTATACATTTAAGAGATAAACAAGTAGGCATCATGTTGCGTTCTAAACAATAGACACTTGTATTTAAACCCATCTTTAAGATATCATGACATTGCTCAATAGATGGTTTGCGCAAAACATGTGATTGTAAATCAACAAGATTATCATAGGTAATGTATATTTGATAAACTTGAAACATGTTGTCTACACCAACATCACCAATCAAATTGAATTTATATGTGTGTATATAGCTATTTACTAGTGATCTTAAGTGTGAAATTTCAAGAACCTTCTTAATCACACTATATACATGTTTAGGACTATCGAATATGATACAACACAAAGAATTATTAATGTGTATTCTACTAAGAACTTCTTTTTGAGTAATCAATTTCACATTATGCAAATTAAGCATATCAAATTTAGAACGTGGAATCATCAAATGAATAATGGAGTTCTCGCCACGCACCTTGTTTTCATAAACGACCAATTCAAGACAAATAGTGTTACCTTGATCTTCGTGTATTCCCTCTCCATCCATGGTTAGCTCTTTATCTTTCTCTTCCAATGGTGAGGGCTCTTGAATCTCCAACTCCTTATTTGCTTGGTCCACTGCAGATGTGGGATACAACACTAGAAATAGAGGTAAGTTGTTAGGTTCAAAAATAATCTTATTTATCCTATCATCTATCTCTCCTTTTCTTTTGGTGTATCTCTCACACTCTCAATTGGGATGCTCTCAACCTCGCGTATGGTGGACTCACACACTCACTCTTTTATCACTCTCACTCAATTTGGCTATGTGGCTCTCATTCTCACATGGGTTTTGATACATCTCATCCTTGTAAGATCGTGAGGCCAAAGGGCACAACTACCACCAACCACGACCTCCTCACGTGTTGCGGGTTGTGACGGGCAAGACTACTCATCACCTCGGTCGAAGAAAAATTCCGATGCTCGATCTTCTTCTCAAGTGACACACCAAAGGATGAATTAGAACTAAAGAGCCACGCAGATTTAATTGATGTGCTTGAATGTGTTTAAGTCTCTTTTACGCCTTCATAGCAAATTTCACAAGATCTTGCGGACTACGAAAATATTCATCTTGAAGTGCAAGAACGATCCGATAATTCAAGCTCGCTTTGAAATATGCCTTTTCTTGATATGCACTAGTGATATTGGCACGGCGCATTGCATGGTTCAAGTCAATATAGTAATCTTTGACAACTTTGCATCCTTGTTTAATGCTCTCCACGTGTCGTAGTAGTTCCCGCTCATAATAGTATGGAACAAATTCTCTTCTCATGATGCTTTTAAAATGACCCAAGATGTAATGAATCGCTTTCCACCTAGTTGTTTCCACCAACTAGAGGCATAGTCCGTAAAAACAAAGTGGCCACTCACTTCCTTGGCTTCCGATTCAACTTATGGGATTCAAGCTCGAACTCCATGTCTTGTACCCACTCAAGATACTCCTCCGGATCATTACTACCATAGAAGGGAAGATACGATACTCAACATCTGCCATTGTTAGCAGCAAAGCAAAGAATATGTATGTAGGTGTATGTGTATATGTAGAGGTCACTCAACTCACAAACCTAACAAGGTGAAGTTTCTTTACCGTTCCGAAAGGAATTAAGATCAACAATACTTACACTTCAGTATGCGAGGAACCACAAGGTGATGTGTGGCGAATTTCAAGAGCAAGTCAAAGCACGACAACGGTGTTTTGTGGAGTTTGGTATGGATACCTACTTAATTTGAAAATTCTAGGTATTGTAAGGCTAAGTAAATATCCAAACTAGAATTCAATGCCTAGTTGCCGATCACAAAGATATAAGTGAAAATCAAAGCAACTCACACGCAAAGATATTGGAACTTAGTGCGATCAAGGAATGAGCTATGTAAGATATAAGTGAAGAACAAAATAGCTCGTATTGCACAAGTTATAGAAAGACGCTAGCTAGTTGCAAATAATGAAACTAGGGCACAAGATTGCAAAAAATATTGATATTCTAACAATTGAATCAAGAATGAGTGGGGATTTTTGCTCAAGTTTATGGTTCGGCTATGCGCTTTCCTTTTCTCTTTTCTCTTTTCTCTTTTCTTTTTTTTCTTTCTTTTTTTTTCTTCTTTCTTTTTTTTCTCTTTTTCCTTTTTTTTTTTGAACTATGGCCAAAATTCTTGTTCTACCAAAAATGAGCCAAAGTTCTTTCCCACCTTTTGATCTTTGAACAATTGCAAGAACACAAATATTAATATGCAGCCCTAAGCAACAATTTAGCTAGTCTTAAATAGGTTCAAAGTATTCGCAAAGGATTGAAAGGTTCACAAAAGATAAATTGATGTCTCACTTCTTTTTGTTTTTTTTATAGACACGACTAAAAAAATCAAACTAGGCTCAAATAAAAAGCAACGCAAAAGAATTCAAGATCAGCAAACTAAACTTGATTCTAATGGACAAAAACTTAACAAAACTCACTAGAATAACAAATTAAATACTACGGCTGAAAGAATTTTTTTTGTATGGCTTTTTCGTGTATAGGGTAAAAAATTAGATAACTGGATAAAGATCCTACCGAGTCAACGGAGCTCTGATACCACCTGATGCGGGGTGCCCGATCTTCTCGACGTAGAACCTCTAGATAACTTGTGTATCCTGACGAACCACCAGCTGATCCCCCGCGCCAATGCACGGACTTGCAACTCTATGGAAATTCGCCCAAACACACACTTGATTGGATCCTCGCTGACCACAAGCGAAGATCGTCGAACCCTCAATTCCCAACGGAAAAGCAAGAACGACCCCTTGTTCTCAATGCCCAATTCCCTCTGTTTTGGCTATAAGCACAACAGGAGAATCAAGCAAAAGCTTTGAAAATATATTAAACGTGGTCTGAGCTTACAATGGGGGTCTACCCCTCTATATATAGTGCTCCTACTCCTCCTCATGGCTGGCCAAGAGGCCCTACTCCTATCCTAATTCGGATTTGGAGTCCTACTCCAATTCCGACACATTCCAAAACTGAAAAGGAAACTCTGATTTTACAACTGTCATATTGTTTCGGCCATATCTTTTGATACGGGACGAATTTCGGAGTGAGGGAGGATCCGTTGGATCGGGCTTGAAGTTAGCTTTCCAACAAGCCCAAGAACACTCGAATCGGACTCCGTTTGTGAAAGTTATGGCTGTTTTAATCCGGACTGTCCTGCTGATTCCGAATCCGAATTTGAGGCTGATTCCGAATCCGAATTGAGTTATGAGTTGATTCCGAATTTGAATTTGGTTGGGCTTGTGGAAGTTTCGAATTTGACTTGGATTCTTGTGCTTCTCCTCCCTTGCTTGTCTCCCACGAGCTTCTCCTCCATTGTGATGATCTTTCTTCAAGAACAACATCATATTCTTCATCTCCGTTTATTATTGAATCTTCTAATCTGAGCACAAGCAAAACACTAGTTTTAGGCAGTATGAAATTCTCAACTAATTTAAAAGAAAATTCAGTGAACAAATTCACCTGTTGGATAAGCTTCTCTTGTTTTTCAACTCTCTTAGTAAGCTCGTGTTGTTCTGAGGTATTTAATGAATTGAAAATATTATATGAAACAACATAGCTAAGGATGTCCGCATCACTAAGTCATCACAAACGGTTCATAGTCAGAACCGTCTATGATACTTCACAGATGGTTGTATTTACAAACCGTCTGTGCTAGGTCCATATCACAGACAGTTTGTCTTGGAACAGTCTGTGATTATTTTATCACAGACGGTTTCAAAGAACCGTCTGTGATGATGCGTTTTCTATGACCTGTTTTCTAGTAGTGTAATTATAAGCGAATACTAACCTTAGATCACCTAGAACAAGTAGATTTAAGAGTACACTTGCAAATCTGCGGTATGCTTTCACCAAACGCTCAAAGTCGGCCGCCACTCACTGCAGACAGATCTGTCGGGATTGGCCGAATATTTAATGACAGTGTATATATCATAGACACTTACAACCATAAACCATCTGTGATACAATATTACCATAGACGGTGCTTGTTAAGAACAGTCTGTGATACAAAATTATCACAGACGGTTAGAATTAAAAATCGTCTGTGATACAAAATTATCATAGACGATTTGGGTTAAAAACCGTCTGTAACGTCTGCAATTATCATTGACGGTGCTTGTTTATAACTGTCTGTGATAGTTATTATGGATATCATGGGGATATGCTCCTGATCTTGGTATGATATGACAATTGGCAATGGCGTTAAAGATTTGTCGTTTCACGTGTTTTCAAAGAAAGAATTAGGGTCGTCAGCCTCAGCGGTTTGACCGACCGGCGGCGTCGATCGCATAGGGCGATCCGACCGACCACGCTCATCAACTCTTCTAAAACCAAACAAGCCATCAATGTAGTCTTCACTCACACAGTTCTCAACGTACATCCAGCTTCGGTCCATCTACGCTACACACGTAAAAAATTAGTGTTAAATTATATTAATGCTCCTAAAGTAGCTAGCTACGAATTTTTTTTGAAGCAATATATATATATATACTACTATTTTTTGAAGCAAAATAGGAAGAAAGTATGGCCTATACTACTACTCTATGGATAAAGTTCCCAAATTGATAGAGAAAGCACCGTAAAGATCCATTAGTGAGCGACTGGGTCGATACAACTAAAAAAAACTGCTTACTTATCCCATGATATGGGGCAAAATTTAGGAATCCGCTTATGTAATAGAGCCGATCCACTAAGGAATTAAGCAGCGGTGTAGTATCAGATCCCAAAGATAGTAAGTTCTTTTTTCTTTCTTACGGGAAAAAGTCTTTTTCAATATATATATATATATATATATATATATATAGTGCTAATGGGTAATTCAGTGCTAAGGTGCTAATACCAATCTTGATCGTTGGATCTGAATTGAACAACTAAGATTAATGCGGGCTCCCACCTCTAAACCATTTAATCAATTTACATCCTCCCACCTTTAATGCACCTTCATTAATGCGTCTTCATTAAACACCATGCATGGTCCCACCTCCAACTGTTAAGATCCAGATCCAACGGTCAAGATTGGTATTAGCACATTAGCACCGAATTACCCATTAGCACTGAGATACGTTCTCATATATATATATATATATATATATATATATATATATATATATATATATATATATATATAAAGCAAGAATATATTGAAGTAGACAAGGAGCGGTGAGACCCATTCTTAAATTTCAGCAAACTACCAAGCTAGATCTAAACTTAGCTATTATCACTCAAGATTATAATGCATATAACACTACTACACAAAACATCATCACAGACGGTTTTTTGAACTATCTGAATTTATGTGTTTGTGATAACAGACGGTTTTCAAACCATTTGTGAAAATAGGTATCATGCATTTTATTCTTGTTCGTAACTGCTCTGTAATAGTCTATTTTCATAGACGCACCTTAACAAGAACCGATTTGTGATAGTAATTATCACAAAGTGTTCTTGTTCGTAATAAATTCGGATAGTTTTTATATTGCAAAAAAATGGATTTTGATTGTTTCATAGTTGGTACCATCACAGTTTATGTGAGCTTTTTTATTTTTAGAGACTCTTGAAAATACATGAAAAAGACATCACTCCCATACGAAAACCTTCTTGACCTCCCCTCATTTACCGTGAGTATCCCGATGTTGTCCATCTTGACCATGGCATCGGCAAAGAGGGTGCCGAGGAGGCCCGAGTAGTAGACAACCACATCGATGGTGGAGGTGTCGTTGTAGAGCACGGCGGTTCGAGGCGGCGAGACGGCAGTTTATGCGGATGTGAGTCGCCGCACCCATTTACCATTTATGTAATGCACCCCATAGGTTAGCTACCATGATCGATCGAATCATCGAGGCCGTGATCACTAAGTCATCACAAACGGTTCATAGTCGAACCGTTTATGATACTTCATGCATGGTTGTATTTACAAACCGCTCTGGTTAGAGTCCATATCACGCATGCTTGTCTTGGAACAACAGGATTATTTTATCACGCATTAGCGGTTTCAAAGAACCGCCTCGTGATGATGCGCTTATGACTCGCTTTCTAGTAGTGTAATTATGTTTAATACTAACCTTAGATCACCTAGAACAAGTAGATTTAAGAGTACACTTGCAAATCATGTATGCTTTCACCAAACGCCAAAGTCCGCCACTCACCGCAGACATGATCTGCTTGATTGGCCGAATATTTAATGACAAAGGTATATATCATAGACACTTACAACCATAAACCATCTGTGATACAATATTACCATAGACGGTGCTTGTTAAGAACAGTCTGTGATACAAAATTATCACAGACGGTTAGAATTAAAAATCGTCTGTGATACAAAATTATCATAGACGATTTGGGTTAAAAACCGTCTGTAACGTCTGCAATTATCATTGACGGTGCTTGTTTATAACTGTCTGTGATAGTTATTATGGATATCATGGGGATATGCTCCTGATCTTGGTATGATATGACAATTGGCAATGGCGTTAAAGATTTGTCGTTTCACGTGTTTTCAGCAAAGAATTAGGGCTGTCAGGCCTCAGGCGGTTTGACCGACCGAAGCGGCGGTCAGACCGGGCATAGGGCGATCCGACCGACCAGCCTCAAGGCCGGACCACCAAAGGGCCGGACTGCTCCATAGCGCCTGGCCGACCGCCAATTTCTAAAAGTAGTTTTTAGGGCTGGGCCAAAAATAGAGGTTGCAGGCAACAGAGGGGATTCTATTGCACTTGGTCTCATAATTTTTGGAGTTTCCAGTCAAAAGTTCTATTGGTTTGAAAATTCCAGTAGGTTTCAGAATTTCAAGGGTTGAAATTGGCTAAGTCCCAATCGGCGGTCGACCGCCAACATGTGGCGCCGACCGCCATGCCGGGCGCTCCGACCGGCCACTTGATCGCCGTCTTCGTGGCGGCGATGTTCGGTTGTTAGGTCAAAGTCATGAGTTTCAGTGCATATGTGTTGCATGATGCATGTTTTGACTAACATGGGTCAAGTTGTGAAGAACTTGTCCCCAGATTCAGTTTGCTTGTCTATTATTGTGCAGGTTGCTTGGTGGTCAACGACGATCAACGACGAGGATGATCGGGACTAGGCTTGGAGAGCTGAGGTCCAGAACGATCGACGATGCCGGGTGAGGTCAATGAACTCAAGCGTGGTGCAAGATGGACAAGGGTGACCTTTTGGCCAATCCGCGGTGCAAAATAGCGCAAGGTGAAGCTGATTAGGTCAAGAGGCGATAAAGACGGCGCATTAAAATGAGTGCGCGTGTGATCCATTTGTTTTGGGCCTTAACGGGAGCCCAATTGAGTCAAACTTCTAGAACGTCTAAGCCTCTACTATAAATAGAGGAGGGTGGTGGCTGCACTCCCTCCCTCTCTTTGCTTCAACTCTTTTATCGTTTTGAAACCCTAATTTGCTTAGGGAGAGGAGATGTGGAGATTAGGGTTCTAGAGAGTTTTGATTTGATTTCGTGCTCATAGATTGAGCATTGTCCTCCATTGATGGAGTGGCTATAAACCAAAATCAGATCAAATCAATCCAAGGAAAGTTTAATCAAAGTTTTGTCTATTTGCTTTCCTTCTCTCTATTTGATGATTTTGAGTCTTTCTTTGATCCGTGAGTTTTTGCTTGAATTCTTCGTGTGATCTAGCTTGCTGTGATATGTGGGAACATATCTAGGATTATCTTGATCATCAATCACCCACGAGCAAGATTTTGGATCTAGTTTTCGTTTTGACTCGGTTTTGAACCATCTTCGTCTCAAACAGAAAAGGATCGTAATTCTTCCAAGAATTTTCACAATCTTCGATTGGAATAGGCCCCTGACATCACAGAGAAGGTGTGTTCCAAGTTTTATCGAGTTTGGAGTTGTAGATTAAAACTTACATCTATTTGCAACTTCGCTCTTCGGGCTGTTGATCTGTTTCAGTGCCACGGTCGATCATTGAGTTCACCGTCCGACCGCCAGAGGTCGTCGCCGACCGCCATTGACCCAAATGGCGACCGCCCAACAGTGAGTTCTTTAGCTTGTGTTGATTTTTAGTTGTTTTGCTGAGGGGGTTAAATTGGATTCAATACTAGTCTTCTGCTGTACTGGTATATTGCTCTTCATAGCTTCCATAGCTATTGAAGTAAAATCTTATTGAATCAATTATTTATGAAAAAGTGAGTGTGCTCCTATTCACCCCCCTCCCTCTAATCGCCTTTTCGGTCCAACAATTATCACAGACGGTTTGAATTAAAATCGTTTGTAACGTCTGCAATTATCACAGACGGTTCTTATTAAGAATCATCTATGAATTATCACAGACGTCTCTATTTTAAAAGTAGTCTGTGATATGTGACCGTATCACAGACGGTTTGTTCCACTAAATGATATGTGATGGTTCCTTAGCTATATGTGCGTTAGGTTAAGACAATAAAGCTAAGCTATATGTAAGGTATGTGCGTTAGGTTATCGAGTAAGTCCAACGAAGTAAACATTTATTTTGTAGATAGGTAAATAGTGAATGCAGTAATATAAAACTTGCAATTCAATAAATGATTTCAAGTAATATAAAACTTGCCATTCAATAAATGATTTCAACATAGATAGTAAATACAAATTCAAACTTTAAAATTTGTATTGATATATGGCCAAACAGTGTGGCCAGTCACTTCGTACAAGGTTTAAATTTAAAAATTAGAAACCTAACTAATCAAAATTTTCTAGTGGCGGAGGTAGCCTGCTATCTCTGTCTTCAAAGCTTGGTAGGCGATGTCGTCGGCATCAGAGAGTTTAGGAACAATGTAGGAAGCCCGAAATGCATCTACCCGTTGACGCGCTCGTTCGAGTGTCGCCCAAAGATGCTCTAAATGGATAATCAAGTCTAATTGCGCCATAGGCTCCGTTCTCTTGCTCGAGGGGTCTCGGTAAGGTAGACTCGATTACCCGTCGCCTCGATGAAGCAGTCGAAGCAACGATAATCCTCCTGGAGATGTGCAATATCGTTTTGGAGGACCACGTCAATGGCGAGGTTAGCTCGCTGGAAGTTGGAGCGCCACGGAAGACGCGGAGGAGGATGTCTAGATGGTGGAACGTCGCCGACACATGCCCCATCATAACCTTCGCGGAGGAGGGAGGACACTATTAGTACAGCACCCCTCCGCAGCATCCGCCAGCGTACGGCTGACGAGGTGCTCGCACAAAATGACTAGATACACCATCACCTAGGGGGGTTACACCGCTGCCACTTTTGCCACCCTCGTCCGATGCCCAAAGAAGGCACAAAATCAATTAGAAAAACGGTGGGGGGCCGCATCGCACCGCACCGTCCGTGCCGGCCGGGGTGCGCGCGCGCCGATCCATCCATCCGTCGGTGCACGTCAAATCAACTCAGCGCGGCCGGCCCGCGCGCCCCTACCCCGCCGCGCCGGGTCAGTCAGTATTCAAAGTCGCGCGTACGTACGTGACATGGGTGCACCGTGCACATCCCGGGTTTAGTACGGGTGCTCCCCGGCTGGTGACAATATTTAATAGAGACACTTTAGTACGTGCACATACGCTTGGACAGTGGTGACATGATGCTCCCGATGCTAGGTTAGGCCATCACATATTTGCTCGCGTCGCTTGGTGCTACCGATGTAGCGCATAGTCTGCTTCTAAGCGCTGCATCTACGCGTAGTTCGCGAGGGATGTGGTGTCTACCCTCCCGCACCAAGCAACATACAACCTCTATGAACGCGGTTGGTGACGGTGTACTACTGCTCGTTGTCGCCGCCTCGTCCGATGAATCGTTGCCACCTCAAGAAAATTGTGTTTGCTGTGTTGTTATTTCATGTAAAAAAAATATGAATTTTTTTGGTACATGTGATAATATAATTGATACAGGCAAGTACGAGGTAAAAAAAAGTGCTCTTAGTAGATTTTATTTTAGTGTTAAATAGCGTTATATATAGTGTTTTAAATAGTATTTAAACATGCCAAATAGATAATAGTGTCAACAATAATTTTGTAATCAATGCTTCAACTAATTCGGTTGAGTTTTGTGCTCGTGCCCTGGGCACTGTTCCGTCATAAGGGCATAGTAGAGACATGTCCGCCCTAGGGACACAAATAAGCCATGTATCATGTCCCCGCTTATACGTAGTGTCATTTTTATAATTGATTCGGAGAGTGGACTACTTTTGCTAATTCACACGCCAACCGTGGTAAATACGCCAAAAACTTGATTTGGTATGGCCCTTGTGCCACAGTGCCACCGTACCATTTTCGCTACATAACGAGGCACGTGTGTGTGCCAGCGTGTGTGACTACAGGTAGCAAGCTAGCTAGCTTTACATGTCGCGATATATATACACCCACATGTGGGGGACTTTTTTTGCCGTATTGACGTATTTTCACCCCGTATTTACAAGAATGGTCGTCTTCATAATTTTTTTGCAAAAATAACGCCCTTCGCACGACCACCGTGCGGCAGGCCCTCCCAACCCGCCATGTTCCCTACTGTCGCACGGTCATCGTGCGGTGGATCGCCGTTTCTCTCTCCTCGCAAATTAGGGTTTCATTGCTCCCCAAATTAGGGTTTTAGCGCTGTTTGTAGGAATTTTCAAATATAGCAAACGACTTCAAAAATTATAAAATTTTATGTGGAGCCACCCGACACAATGTACTTGCTTGTGTAATTTTTCTATAATTTTATTCGTTCCTAATTTTTCTCGCAATTTCTTATAAGTGTACTGTCTGTAGGAATTTATAAATGTGCAAAATGAGCTACAAAAATTATGAATTCTGTGTTGAAGGCTCCTCACGTAGTGGAATTGATTGTGCAATGTTTTGTTAATTTTATATATGTTTTGAAATTGTCTCTGAAATTAAGGATTTAGGTTTCGAAAATTTGAATTTTAGGTTTTGAAAATTAAGATTTCATGATTTCATGTGACTTCGAATGTATAGAAAAAAAAATACATTGCAACTCCACTAGAGATGTTTATATACAATATGGCGTAGGAGTACACACATAACAACCAAAATACGTGTACAAATATAGAGAAATAAAAATGAATACAAATATACTGAAACATAATTGCATAACACGAGATACAATATGGCTCACTTGTCTGAGCCACATCCCTTTGCACGTTGCGGCTGCCTCCACGTGCGCGTGGATGTTTTGCGTCGGGTATGTCCCGTGGGATATGTGAGCCAGTCCGGAGAGCACGTGTCGGATCGGAGGGGGTATGGAGATCGTTGAGTGGGCAGGGGTGCACCAGTAGGCCGAGTCTGGCCCAGTAGAGACTGGTAAGCGTACATGTCATCCTGATAAGGCATGCTGACCTGGGGGCCACCTCCGAAGAATTCATGAACGACGGACTCTATAAATTCACTCCCGGGTTGTCCGCCCCCAATGTATGATGCATACAAATCTGGTTGCGCGGATGAGCTCTGGCCTTAGACATACGGTGTGCAAGCCAACCCAGAGGAGCTCTGCCCTGCGTAGCTCCAAACCCTTGCTGCCATGGTCCAAACCCTGACGGCGTGTACTGCTCCCTGGTTGGAGCTGCGAGGCCCGTACTGTCATCATTAGTCGACGTAAACTGGTCCAGACCCCCACAGTCTACTGAAGGCTGCAAGACGAAACAATATTAGTACAAATAAACACTCTGGACGTAAACTGAGAATCTCATACCTCCCGGATGTGTAGTGCAGATGACTGAGGGAGAGTGCTAGTCTGTGTACCGAACACGTACGGTAGAAATGATTCATCTCGACGTACCTACGACGGGAGAACGACATGATATTAGCGGAACGTAAAGCATAACAAAAAAACAGAACATAGATTTGTACATAACCTGCCTCCTCGCCGATCTGGCCCGCGGCTGACCAACGGGGAACGCTATGACGCCAGCCGAACTCGCTACGCCATGGTGACCTAGCGGGCCGGTGAGCACACCCCTCCCCCCACTTGGTACCCGATGCGCAGGACGTCGTCCGTCGAATGACCACAGCTCAAGTTCTTTATTATCTTCTTCGACTTCGCGAAGATGTACTTCTAAGTTTTTAGCATCCCCGCCGGTGTTGTGTCTGGGCTGCGGATGGCGGACTCTGATGTGCTTGTGATGCGCTGCACCCACTCTAACTTTAGTGACACATAACAGGTTCATTAACGAAGAGTGCAAATATCATCAATGAAACGGCCATAGGTTGTATGTGTCTTACGGCGGCATCATGCCACAAAGTTCTGTGATGATCGAACGAGCGACGGAGGCTCTACTAGTGAGTGACCTACCCCAGGCACTCCGGTGGAGGAAGGGTGAGTCTTGCGTGCGACCGTGGCACGTACCACTCCATATACTCACCGTACGTCCGAACGTCGTATAGACGCTGCTCATGCAAGACCTCCAAGTGCACCCTCTCCATCCATGTCGTAGTCCACTCATGCTGGACTAGGTGCCAGTCCAGATTATGCTGACCCGCCCTCGATTGCCTGCATTTCCCGAAGGATTGATGTTAAAAAACGTAAGAAGTTGTAACATCCCAATTTTCAGAGCTTTAAATTTTTTTTAAATAGTTGTAGAGAGAAAATTCACCAGTTGGATTTATTTGAATAGTAAATTAAAAGCTTAATATGGACTTTAAGGACAAACTGATTTAATGTGCTTAATCCCAACATGAACAATTATCAAAACCATTTTATTTAGATTCTATATGCTTGGATATATTTTATAGAATTTTCTGGAATTTTTCCAAAGTCATTTGCTATTTTCTATTGGCTATTTGTATTTTTTGGATTTATTTAAAAGAAAAATCAAAAGAAAATCCTTCGAATGTGATCGGGCCAAGCTCAAAGACTATTCCACACCGCCCACTCCCCGCCGCCGCTTTCCCGCTTGGATGGACGCCGCGTGTCTACTTCCCGCGATCGCAGCCCTCGCCTCGCCGCCCCACCGCCGGATTGAAATCAAACGCCGCAGATCGCCTCGCGCAGGTTCTCTCTCTCGCCGACCGGTGGTCCCGCCGCGCCAAGGCCAAGATCGCCTTCCTCCCGATCTCCCGCGCTCGCCTCGCCTCTACGCGCTCGCCATTTCCGGGTCTCCCTGCCCCTGGCTATAAAGCCCCCGAGTCCTCCTAGCTCTCGCCGCCTCCTCTTCCAGATCCCCGCCGCTTCACTTGCCGCCAGCGCGCAGATTGTTCAAGGTCCGCCACGGCCGCAACCCCTTCGCCGCCATACTCCGCCGCCCCGACCTTCGCGCCGTGGTAACCACCACCGCTGAGTGTGCATTAGTTTCAAGCTTCATAGCACCGCCGCTTTCACGGAGAGCCCTCCTTCACCGTTGTCGCCGCCGTCCGCAACAGAGCTCGCCACCGCCGCCGCCTTCGCTATCACCGCCGTAAGCCATCGCCTCCTAGCGCCGCCACCACCACCACCACCGCAGACTCCACTTGGCGATCCATTTTTCCCCTCCGCCGCCGCCTCGCCGCCGTCCGCTGCCGCCGCCGGCAAGCCCTACCGCCGCTTTTCCTTTGCCGCTTCCTCTACATGCCAAGCAGGCCAATGAGCCGCCACCTAGCTCGTCGCCACAGGAAGCCTCGCCAGCCCACGCCGCAAATCCACGGCCTCGCACCCTTGGCTCTGGGATTTGGTCCACCGTGAGTTAAGAGGTCGACAGTGGGGCCCACCGTCAGCCGGTTTTAAATTATTTCTTTTTCCTCGGCTGACGCAAGCATTGCGCAATAATTCGATTTTCCTTTATAAAAATAACTCGAGAAATTCAATAAAATCCAAATTAGGGTTTTATTTGATTTTCAAACTTCCAAAGCCCATATCTTTTGCATCCGAACTCCGATTGAGCCCATTCAAATTTGTAAATTCATATAAAATTAAGATCTATTTAATGGTGAATTTTATTTGAATTTTTGGAGTTGTTTTGCCACTGTTATTTATTTGTTTTTGTTTTTTATCTCGTTTGCGAGTAGACATCGATACCTCAGGGAATTTTGCAGAAGAAGGAGCACCTCAAGACCAAGACCAATATCTAGATCTATTCCAAGGCAAGTTATACCTTTGATTATCTTGAACCCAGTTTTTAAAATACTTTGTTTCAATGTATTGCATTCTATTTCAAGTATTTATTTAAATGCTTTTGGGATAGTTATTAATCCAATTTGTTATATCCACCTTGTCTATTGTATGCCATGATCTTTTGTCACCCTAGGTTGGTTCATTATTAATTGGTATTATCGTAGCACCAATATGGGTTGGTTAGATACGAGTAGTTTGCTTAGCCATGCCACGAGTCATCATTTCATGTGAGTTACAAATTATAAATTTGACTAAGTGATTATGGAACTGTGTGATGAAACTGTGTGTGCTGTGTGCTGTTACTCGTTGATGGCATGTGTTGCACTTAATCAACAGGGTGGGAAAAGATTTAGACTGAGGCAAGTGGTGGATCTGTGTGAATGGTGGAACTGTGTGATATAAACTTTGTGATTTGGGAAAAACTGGAAGTCTTGCCTTGGTCAATTAAGGACTTAACTTTGTGCGCCATTGAACTAGGCCTTACTGTACGACCACATGCCTAGTATGGGCTGGGCCTGACTTAGTAAGTTATGGAGTCTTGACATTGACAACTCAGATTGTATTTAAACTATGTGATGGGCTGGAGGTGTGTACCGCTGTGTTTGGGTCACATCACGGACGGTTCACAGATCCCCGCCCAACGTGTGTGTCGCTCCAAGGGTCGTGTACAAATTGGACGGCAGGAAAGCACACCGGGAGTGTCATTGCTTGAGATGAAAATCTCTGAAAGGTGTTGTTATGGTCAGTGCTAGCTACACTGATTGTATCGTGTGGGTAAAGTGTACAGCCTCTGCAGAGTGTTTAAACCAATCTATTCGAATAGCCGCCCCTGCTATGGACATACTCTGAATTTCACACGAGGGGTAGATTTTCATAAAACAATTGGGAAGGGTCACCGGTGAGATAACTTGTGCAAATTGCAGAATAACTTGATTAGACTGTGTACTTTGTGAAATCAATTGTTAAGTTATTATTGTCTATTTGTTTTGAATTATGCTTTCAATCTATTATTTGTATTCAATCGCAAATGTTGCATTTCTGCAAAATAACCACAAAAGCCATTCCTTTGGAATAAGCCATCATGTATAAATGCATTCTGTGGTATGACTTATGAGTACGGTGTACTCACTCTTGCTAAACAAATCAATGTATGGAGGAGTCGTCACCGCTTTTGAAGAAGAATTCTACGAAGGTTGATCGTTAGGGTCTTGATCCTACCGCTTGTTCGTGGTAAATTGATGGGAGCCCCACTGGAGTTTATTTCATTTCCGCTGCAGTTTATTTCTTTATTGTTAGCCTTGCATGGCTTAATAAATGTAAAACTCGACCGTAAGGTCCCAACAGTTATTTGTTATTTAAAGGTACTCGTTTATTCTTATATTCGTTGTATGGATGTGATATTTCATCGATATTGACAATGTGTGCACTAGCGTGATCCTGGACTAGTGCAGAATACACAGAGGGTCCAGATTTGCATATTTGGGTCCCGACAGAAGTGTAAACATTACTCGAATGAAGTTTGACTCACAAGTGTACACCGTGACAGAGCCTCGCCTGGGACATAACTGTGCACACCAAATCGCCGTGATTACGATCAATAGCGTAATTCTCCACCATATGTGTGAACACCAGGTGGCAGGTTTTCGTCGACACTCCTGCGTCCTAGGTGCATTGCATGGACAGTCTGTGCGATGCTACCATGTGCACGAACTCTGGATACCATGTAGCTCATATGATGTCGCTGTCATGCAACAACTCGAACTTGTTGTAGAACAACGAGTAGCACATCGTCGGTCTCTCCTTGGCCCAGCGTAGATGGGTAGCAATCCACCTTAAAACCATGGTAGGCCCATCTATCTGGTCGTCCAGAACGGCGTACAGGTGCACCACTCTCTCAATGGACGACCACCCAAAAGGGAAGTGCTCCCAACTCCACAGCTACAGGAGCACATAGCACACGGCCAGGTTGGGGGTACCACTGGTGTCGTGTCGTGCCGCGCAGCGTCACACAACCTCCGGTATGTAGTGCAAGGGACGGCTGATCCCTAGCTATACTAAGGCATCAGCCTAGCCTCCGCGCCAATCAAAGACTCGGCGACGCGGACGAAGCTGGGGTAGCACCAACCGCCCTATGTGGTTGGAAATAGATCTAAATCAAATAGCTGAAGAAGGTAAGCAACAAGGAGCGTCCTAACGACCTCGTCAAGTGCACCATGCAGGCTTTGACTGAAGTGCCTTAGCCAAGTCCGGGGGATGCCACGTGCATGCTCCGGGACAGGTTGGCCAAACCGACGCTCCAGCATGGCCTTCCCGTCCACTGGCGGAGGGCCCGGAACAAGTAGCTCGCCTCGGTTCGGGAGACTGGTCAAGAACAAGACATCCTGCAGAGTGACCGTCATCTCACCCCACTGAAAGTGAAAGGTATGCGCCTCGGGCCTCCACCTGTTGACAAGTGCCAACAGTAGGTTGGCGTCTAGGGTGAACTAGCGTCCGACGGAGACCATCCTTGAAAGGGGCAACAAGCCCGTGTCCCGGAGGATCGGGATGTAGCGATTATCCAGCTCCCAATAATCCCTCCCCGACCGAAGCAGTAGGGGCGAAGGGCCACCCGCGTCACCGGTGATCCACAGCTTGCACCGGTAATCCTCATTGTAGAAGTGTTCCAGAAGAGCCAGTAAAGATATATCTTGCAATAGATGGAATAGAGGGAATATTAGTGAGAAGGTTGGTAATGACCATAAAATATGACAAATTAAAAATTAGGACCAAATGTACACTAATTTACTAGTACAAAATTGATAATGACAACAAAATACTACAAGTTAAAAATTACGACGAAATGAACACTCCAAATTAATGTACACTTATTTACTAGTACAAAATTAAATACGACTATTTAAACATGACTTAATTAGTTATGCCTAAATTAATTAGGGCCAAAACTAATTTCAGCACCAAAATATGGCAGAAAGAAATGTTTGCACCTAAAGTTGGACTAATTAAGATTCTGCAATACTTAAACCCTACAATGTTATATTCTAGTCCTAGTTGTCACTTCTACATTGTACCATCAACATGATAGCTAGAACGACCATACAAACAATTCAAGCTACATGTAGTTCAACTCCTTACCTCAAGATTTGTTTTATTTTCTAAATGACCCTAACTACAATTCTAGATTAAACCAATCATTTAATATTAAGAACGGCTCTAGATTAAACAAATCATTTCAGAATGCTCATAATAGGCGCGCCTAGAAAGTTACAACTAGTCAAGTACCCAGTTAATAAAGAATTTATGAACGACGAAAAAATGACAGAGATACAAATTACTTGCGAATAACGGCGGTTAATAACACTGAAATGTGCTCGAAAATATAATCAACAGAGTAAGAGGGCGAGCGAAATTGCGAGCGAGTGAGCAACTACGAAATGAAATCGCGCTCGCTCACTCACTCTCTAATTTATAGCCGTTGCCGGAGGGAATCCTTCCCCCCGCGCGCGCTAATTAAATTTCGCATGCATGCATCAGACAGCGATGTGAAGTGACAACGACGGGGAATAAAGCGATGAAAGTGATGGATGTGACAGAAGATGCCAGGCTGTGGAATTAGGGGGAGGGGCCTGGGCTTCTGAGCATCTCCCAACAACAGCTGGGGGTTTTTTCCCCGTTTTTTGTTTCTTTGGATAATCGGACCAGACTGGAGGGAGGGCACGCGGCTGTGCAGGGGGTGCAGAGGGGAGGGCACGCGACGAGCACGGGAGGGCCACCACACGGTGGCCATGCGAGAGGTGGCCACCGCACGAACGCCTTGCTAGGGAAGTGCTTCCCAACTAAGAGGGTCTGAGTATCAAACCCCCACTGGGACCCTTCTTGCGGCAGTATGAATGATCACACTGCGATATCACCATGTCTGGATGCCACGTATGGCACCTCTGGTAGGACCAGCAGCTTAGGGTGCGTCCTCTTCACTGCCATCCGAGCTTGGGTTGGCATCCCGTTGGACTCTAAGCCGAGAGGCTAGTCCGGTAGATACTCGTGGCAGTCAATGTGGGACGACCACTACAGTCCCGCCCCCTTATTTTGCATAAAATTATGTGCGACTCTTCTCTCACAGACTTCCTCCAAAACAACACATTATGTACTACCATCTTCAAGCTCCGCCTACGGCTGTCCGCTTCCCGAGTCACCAGCATCATGAAGGTTTCCCGGTGGCTTGCGTACAAAATTCACACACACCATCAGCTTCCCGTATATCGCCGACTTAGGCTAGGAAGCAATCTGCATGTACTGGCCACATGCTACATTTTCGTTCACCTTCACTAGCTCCCGTACACCCTGCCCTACCCTACTCTTCTGGTGATCATCTTGATGATAAGTTTCTTCGTCGTTGGCTCCATGTTGAACTCGCGCCAGATGTAGCTCCTAAGCTCGTGAATATTCATCTCATCGAGCCCTCCACTCAGACCACCTTGTACTGGCATCTCGACAGGTCCAACCCATCAGGTTCAGCCCATACGAGACCGTCGCCATAAAAGACTACCAAGTCTTGTATGTTTGAAATTAGCTAAAGCCACAACAACCCAATTTACGGTACGTAATATAACAAATATGGTATATAATTAGCACTAATTAATTAACTATACACAACTATTTACATAGGATTATTTCTTCAATTACTACTAATTAAATAGGACTAAACAAGAAAGTATTAATTAATTACGAGTAATTTATTTGCCACTAATTACCCATGACACGGATAATTCTAACATATTACATACAAGTAAGCCATTAAATGCGAGTATTGAATACGAACAATTAATTAGTTTGCAGCAATTTGATTACTTATCAATAAATTACTTACGAGTAATTCATTACAGCTAAGTAATTCCCATTGAATTAATTATGATTAATTAGTTACCACTAATTAACTATGTGTCATTAATTATGTATAATTAATTATGTATATTTAATTACCACTAATTAACTACAAGTCATTACTTACCAACAAATAAATTATGCTCGCATAAATTTGACCACTTAATTTGCAATAATAAACTACGTGAAATTTAATTATGATATATTAATTAATAGTAATTAATTAATACTTTATTTCCACTAATTATTTAGGACTAATTAATTATGAATATTTAATTATGACTAATTAACTATGAGTATTTAATTACGACTGCTTAATTACCACTTACAACTATGAGTAAATTACCAGTAACTAACTACAACTAATAAATTACCGTTAATTAACTACGACTCAAATAATTACAACTAAAGCATAAGAAATAATTTTACCTTGCCTTGATGTCGACCTTACGGTACTTATAGGCCGTAACCATGGCTCTAAACACTATTTACTTCACAACGTAATACAAAGAAAGTGTTAGTTCAATTCTCTTTGTTTTCAATGACGAGTGCAAGAACGAGAATGAATTCCAAAATGAGAGCGAACGCGACGCCGATTTTTATAGGCACGCGAAGACGTTTTGCGCAAACAGGGTGGCGTGATTAGGCATGTGTGCGGATGGAGGCAGCGAGGTGATGGATGGGACCAATGGAAAAGATGATGGGACAGAGAATGCTTTCGGAAGGAGTTAAAGGAAATTCAAGAATTTTTTTTTGGAGAGGTTTGGACTGTGGTCTGGTAGCCGAGGTAGCCTAGCCCTTTGGGTCGGCCCATTAGTGGGCCAAAAGGGGGAGGCGCCACTCCCCTAATCCTAACCGCCCCTCTCCTCAACCCCTTGGCTACCACCCCCACCACCTCTCCCACTCTCCCATGCGCCTCCACCTCTCTCTCCTAGATCTGAATCCCTGCAGCCTCACCTCCCCATTGTTGTCCCCTAGAGCAACTGTGGACTCCCCTTATGCTTTCTGAGTTCATTGCTTAATTAACTATTTTCCCTTGGTCATATGCCAATGCGAGTGGCAAATGTTTTCTTTGTGCTAGGAATCATTTTCAATTGCCTTTTCTTTTGAGAAATGAATAATATATTTGTTCTACAAAACCTTATAGAGTGTATAGTGGCAACTAGTTGGTGGTGATCAACTGAATGACTTTGTGAGACTTTAGGTGTCAAGTTGTTTGAGACGCATTTAGTGATAAGTTGATTTCTTGGAGTAACCCTTGGGGAGGGTTTGACTTAAATAGGCAGTTTTATCTTTAGGGCCAAGCTGATGGCATTATTGCAACTAATAGAACATATAGTGGTTTGTAGTCCAAGATCTTTCCTTCATGCTGAGTGGAATAATAGAATTGTTGAAAGTATAGAAAATCTTGGCTAGTTTATTAGAGTACTCCGATTGGGTACCTTGCATGGTTGTGTGGAGGAATTATGACGGTGTAGTTTAATGAGCGTAGAATTGTGAAGAAATCTAATCGTTATGACAACCATTGAGATGGTAGGAAATGTTGAGATAATGTCGGGTATGACTTGGCCTTAGTGAGTAACCCTATGAGAGTTAAAATATTTCTAAAGATAATTTGGTCGAGAAAATATTTCTATGTTGATGTTAATGAGTGAATATGTTTGGATTGTACGAATTTTAGAGATTTAATCTAAGGATTTCCCTGTCTTTACATGAGAAGTTCGATGTGGGAGTCTTGGAGGTTAATCTTTTGAGCTTTGCATTTTTTTTATGCTAGAAATTTGATCGCCCAATGATAATGTGTAAAAGAAGTAAAATAAGGGTGGATTTCGAACATTGGGATGATCATGGATAGAACTCTTTTGATAAAGCACATGGGAATATGTGAGCTGAAATCCAAGTATTTCATTCTTAAAGGATTGAGGTGACGTGTTTATGTGTGAAGATCCATTTTGGGATTCATTTGGAAGTCATATGTCAAAACAATTCCGTCAGTAGAGGAGTTGGCTAGAGTGTGTTTTTGTGAAAGTCATTAGAGCCTCTCTACAAAGGTATGGATGGTGAATTTGGTTTGAGCGTAGCGCTGAGGTTGCCAATTTAAGAGAAATGAGTTAGTGTGATATGGATGAAATGGAATTCCATAATTTGGGAGAAACTTTATTTCTAAAAGAGAAATTGAGAAAAAGAGTGTTTTCTCGAGTAGTCAAACGCTCTCTTAATTCTTGTTTGAGCTATGTGTTTATGACGGATGTCTCTCGCAAATTGAGTTTGACCTTATGATTGGCATGTGTGGTTCTTATCAGTTCAGAAAGAATAAAGAAAGTCTTTGATTTGGGTATTTGAGTGGTTTCTCTTTCGACTTGTGAGGTATTTATCTTTAAACTGCCTACTTGGAAAGCGGAAGGGATTTCATGATGAATCTTCGCTTTTGGGTTTGACCCTTTTTGGTGTAAAGTTGTCATTTCGTGGTTGCGATGAGAATCCGTTATTTTCAATTGGGTTCTGGTTATAAAAGAGTTGTTTAAAGTAGTTATGTTGTGTGTTCCTGGTTAAAGGAGGTGCTCTTTGTTAAGATGAAGAAATCGATTGAGAAATGGGACAAGTGTTCCGTGTGTGTTGTACTTGTTACGTGCTTTAGTTGTGTGCTTTAGTACCAAGGGGGAGGTTGGTTCAAGGTACATTGATTGTTCTCGCCAGTTGCGAGGATTAGGAAGTTAGCGTATCACTATGACAATCCCGGGTCCATACGCGGGGTACGCAACGTCTTGTATGTTCTGGTGCTGATTGAGTATCTGAGAAATTCGTGGTTTCAGGTTTCGTTAGAGCCGTTGACCAGCGAGTAAGACCTCACGTCTGAGTCTCGTCTGGTTCGTATACTGGTGTAACATCCCTATTTTCAGAGCTTTAAAAATCTTTTAAATATTGGTAGCAAGAAAATTTACCATTTGGATTATTTGAATATTAATTTAAAAAGCTTAATATGGACTTCAAGGACAAATTGATTTAATGAGCTTAATCCCAACATCAACAATTGTCAAAACTATTTTATTTAGATTCTATATGATTGGATATATTTTATAGAATTTTCTGGAATTTTTCCAAAGTCATTTGCTATTTTCTAATTGCTATTTGCATTTTCTGGATTTATTTAAAAGAAAAATCTATTTTAAATCCTTCGAATGTGGTCGGGCCAAGCCCAACACTATTCCACTACTCGCCACTCCCACTGTTGATCAAGATCGCCGGCCGCCGCCGCCGCGAAGTTCGCCGCTTTGCCCCACCGATCTTCGCCGCGTCACTTTTGGCCGATCTCGCCGCCGCTCGCCGCGCCTCTCTCTGGCTGGGACCGCCGAGGTGTCGCCTTTTTCCACACACCTTCGTCCGAAAGCCGCCGCCACGACAAGTGGTCCCACCAAACACTGCTCATCGCCTCCGACGGGACTTCGCCCGATTCTTCCGCGGCCGCCGCCGCCCTCGACATGGGTTCTAGGGTTTCTACCCTATTTAAAGCCGCGCTCGCTGTCACGAGGATCGTGATCCACCCTCGCCGCTTTTCCCCACACCGCTAACCCTAGATCGCCGCTGTTTCACGGAATCGGAGATCGAACCTCAAGACCGCCGTGAGCTTCTCGCCGGATTGCGCAGCCCACCGGTGAGCTTCACCGCCACCGAGCCCACCTCGAAGTTCGCCGCCAAGGGCAACCCTATGCGCTGCTCGCTGTCTCGGGAAGCCCTACCGCTGCCGCCGCCATCACCGCACCGCCCGCCGCCTCGTGTCGCCGCTGCTCGTCATCTCCCGCGAGAAGCGATCGCTACCAGACCGCCAGTCGCGATCGAGTCCAGAGCGCACTCCGCCACCGCCGAAGTCGCGCCATCCGCCAGATCCGTGGTCGCCGAGTGTCGCCGTTGCTTACGCCTCCGTGGTCGCCCACGCAGTGCGCCACATCCCCTCTCAGGCCGGGCGTGTCGCCGCGCGGCCGCAACGCCGAGCCACGCCGCCTTGGCCCACCGGGCCAGCCTTCCTCGCCGGTGGATTTGGTCCACCATGAGCCGAGAGGTCGATAGCAAAGGTCCCACCGTCGATTTTATTTTAATTTTAATTTTTTCGAAATTTCTACCGACGCAAGCATTGCGCAATAATCCGATTTTCCTTTATAAAATAATTCGGGAAATTCGAGAAAATCCAAATTAGGGTTTAATTGATTTTCAAATCTTCCAAAGCCCATATCTTTTGCATTCGGAGTCCAATTGAGCCCATTCAAATTTGTAAATTCATATAAAATTAAGATCTATTTAATGGTGAATTTTATTTGATTTTTGGAGTTTGTTTTGCCTCTGTTATTTATTTGTTTTGCTTCTTTTGTCTCGCTTATGAGTAGACGCCGATACTTCGGGAATTTTGCGTAAGAAGGAGCACCTCAAGACCAAGACCAATATCTAGATCTATTCCAAGGCAAGTTATACCTTTGATCATTTTGAACCCAGCCAAAATACTTTGTTTCAATGTATTGCATTCTATTTCAAGTATTTTATTTAAATGCTTTTGGGTATAGTTATTAATCCAAATTGTTATGCCACCTTGTCTATTGTATGCTATGATCTTTTGTCACCCTAGGTTGGTTAATAATTAGTTGGTATTATGTGGATATCGTGAGGATATGTGCACGATCTCAGGATGATGAGTCAATTGGCAATGGCTTTGTTGGTTTGCAAAATCTCGCTGGTTTGCTTTGTCCGTAACACTACGCATTCGGCCCGATCGGCGTAGGCGGTCTGATCGGCTGCGGAACCGGCTTCGGACCGGCAGCGGGTGGCCTGGCCGGACCGGCTCGATCTAAAAGTGGCTTTTGGATCTAAGCCAAAAATAGGTTGTGTAGGCAGCTGAGGGGAGTCTCCTGGATGTGGTTGCATCATTTTTGGAGCTCCCAGTCACAAAGTTCTATTGAGTTGAAAATTCCGAAGGTTTCGGATTTTCAAGCTAGAATTTTGGTTGTCTTGACCGGTCCGACCGCCGTTGCCAGGAGCGGTCCGATCGCTCTGAATCGGGCTCTGACCGCCTTGTGAGGCGGTCGACCGCAGCGGACTTGGAGGTTAGCCAAGTTCGCATTGATGCATGTTGATTGTGTTTAATGTTTAGTTATCAATGCTTTATTGTTGCATATTGCATTGTGGAACTAAGTGGGTCAAGTTGTGAAGAACTTGTTCCCTAAACGGTTTGTTTGTCTATTGTCGGTGTGTGGCTTGCAGTCAACGACGCCAACAGTGAGTGGATCGACTACGCTTGGAGAGCCGAGGTCCGTAACGATCGTGGATACCGCGCAGGTCGTGCGACTCAAGCAAAAAGTGTATCGGCAAGACGGATCGAACGGGTGGTTCGACATACCGGTTGGATCAAAGCGGTGCGGATATCGGGCAAGTAGTCTCGGAGGTTCCATGGGATTCTGACAAGAGAGGCTTGGCGCCGATGAGAACCGGCCGATCAACCTACACGTGGAAGGTGCGATTGCTTCAACAGATAGTGTGTGGGTCCCATGTGAGTGGGCCCCAAATGTGAAACTCTAGTCCTCTCTAGTATAAATAGGAAAGGGAGAAGGAAACCTTGGAGGCATTCATTTGGTTTCTTCCTTGCTTTTCTAGGGTTAGGGTTTGGAGAGGAAGAGAGGGAGAGATTGTATGCTCCTTGGGTGAGCTCTTGTCCTCCTAGTTGGAGTGGCTTTGTAAGCATCTTGTGAGATCAATCAATCTTGTGATGCTTGCTTGAGAGATCTTTTGTCTCCTCTTGTGTTCTTCTCTCATTTGAATGAATTTGGTGCTTCCTTGATTCAAGGGTTTATGCTTGGTCTCTGACCTATTTTGTCTTGCTTTGATGTGTGGGAATACTCCTAGAATCATCTAGACCATCAATCCCTACAAGCAAGTCTTGAATCAAAGTTTTCATATTTCTAGGTTTGTGCACTTTTGGTTAAATCCTTGAGAGATCGATTCTCGCAAGTGGATCTCAAGGATCGCCGCTAGAAATAGGTCTCCAATATCATTAGGGAGGTGTGCTCAAATTTGGTCAAGTTTCATTGGTTGAATCAAAAGTTGATCAAATTTCGCTTTTGATTTGGGTTCATTTTTCGCTTCGATCAACCGGCTCGACCGTATTTGAACGGGCGGTCCGACCGCCTCGTATATTCGCACCGCTGTCCCGCTGGTCGAATTGTTGTCCACCGGTCCGACCGCCGCTTAGTTGCTTGGCCGTATCATTGTAGAACGCTTCGGTCCGACCGCCTGTGGTAGCCGGGCTCGACCGCCAGCGCCGTGATCAACCTTTGAGTTTAAGTCTCCACATTTGTGTCGTGGTGGTTGTCGGGTTTGTCGAGTTCAAGACAAGGCTTCATTGTGGTGCTTATCGATCTTCTTAGCTCTCATAGCTAAAGGAGTAAAGTTCGTGTTGAATTCGACTTAGGCGAGAAAGTTTTGAAAGCGCCTATTCACCCCCCCTTTAGTCGCCTTTCCGGTCCTACATATTATCGTAGCACCAACGTGGGTTGGTTAGATACGATTAGACTGCTTAGCCATGCCACGAGTCATCATTTCATGTGAGAGTTGCAATTATAAATTTGACTAAGTGATTATGGAACCGCGTGATGAATCTGTGTGCTGTGGTGTCACACTCGTTGATGGCATGTGTTGCACTTAACCAACAGTGGTGGTAAAAGATTTAGACTGAGGCAAGTGGTGGATTCTGTGTGAATGGTGGAGCTGTGTGCTTATTAAACTTTGTGATTTGGGTTAAAATCGAAGTCTTGCCTTGGTCAATTAAGGACTTAACTTTGTGCGCTATTGAACTGGCTCACTGCACGCACCACATGCCTAGTATGGGCCGGGCCTGACTTAGTAAGTTATGGAGTCTTGACATTGACAACTCAAAGTTGTATTTAAGCTATGTGATGGGCCGGAGGTGTGATATGTCACATCGCGGACTGTTCACGATCCCCGCCCAATGGTGTGTGTCATTCCAAGGGTCGTGTGTACAAATTGACTACAGAAAGCACACCAGAGTGTCATTGTTTGAGATGAAGTCTCCGAAGGTTTTGTTGGGATCAACTCGATCCGGTTGGTTTCATCGTGGGTAAAGTGTACAACCTCTCGCAGAGTGTTTAAACCAATCTATTCGAATAGCCGCCCTCTGCTATGGACATGCTCTGAATTTCACACGAGGGGTAGATTTTATAAAACAATTGGGAAGGGTCACCGTGTGAGATAACTTGTTCAAATTGCGGTGAAAGAACTTGATTAGACTATGTGTACTTTGTGAAATCAATTGTTAACTTATTATTGTCTATTTGTTTTGAATCATGCTTTCAATCTATTATTTGTATTCAATTGCAAATGTTGCATTTCGCAAAATAACCACGTAAGCCATTCCTTTGGAATAAGCCATCATGTATAAATGCATTCTGTGGTATGACTTATGCAGTACGGTGTGTACTCACTCTTGCTAAACAAATCAATGTATGGAGGAGTCGTCACCGCTTTTGAAGAGGAATTCTACGAAGGTTGAGCGTTAGGGTCTTGATCCCGCCACTGTTCGTGGTAAATTGATGGGAGCCACCGAGTTTATTTCGCTTCACGCAGCTTTATTTCTTTATTGTCGCTTTGCATGGCTTAATAAATGTAAACTCGACCGTAAGGTCCCAACAGCTATTTGTTATTTAAATGTACTGCTTATTCTTATATTCGTTGTATGGATGTGATATTTCATCAATGTTGACACTGTGTGCACTAGCGTGATCCTCGACTAGTGCGTAATACACAGAGGGTCCAGATTTGCATATTTGAGTCCCGACAGAGGTGGTATCGAGCCATACCGATCGTAGGTCTTGACCTTAGCTAGATTGGCCGCTCTAGTGAGTCCAAAACTATTTTCTAAAGCAAATATTAACTTACAAGATTAATTGAACTCCTTAACTCATCTCATGTCTCTCTTGACTCAACTATCACAAATTCTTTCTCTCCCGCTGCTTTAAAGTTGTTTTCATATCCTTGTCCATCTTGACAGATGCCTCGCCTTCAGAGTTATGGAGAGCGCAAGGAGGACTTGCCGCCGAGCTTTGGAAGTTGCTACAAGTACTTGGAGGGTTCGATCGTCCATTGTACCGTGGCGTTGCTTGGATTGTGAACGGCCGAGATCGTGGAGTGATCCGCCAATTGACCGCTCACGCCAGTGCGTACACTAAGGCAAGCAAACCACCGAACATCTCACTGAAGGAGTATTTGGATTGAAGCAATCCAGAGTCTTCACGCCTTGCCATCCCGAGGATCCGCAACATCTACTCGAGAGCTTCGTGACACGCTTTTCGCTATCATCCCCGCACTTCCGACGTGGATCTTGCCGCACGCTTCCGCTCACGAGGGAGAAGACAACGCCACCGCCGCGGCATCTCGCCCGATTCGCCACGTCAGAGGAATCGTTGGAGTTAGCCGCCACAGAGCCGAGTGTACCTATGAGACTCTTCAGAGTCAAGAAAGGATCGCCATATTAGAAGAAACTCTTTATGGACGACACGAAGAAGACATCAATAGGAAGACCTGTAAGAAGTCGATGGACCTACCGAGCTGTAAGAGCCAGCAGAGGCAAGCAGAGCTGTAGCACCAAAGAAGACTCGCACTGTGGACACTGCTCCTATTGCACCATCCCCGGACATCGGATCGGCTTGCAAGGATGCCACCACTTTCGTGTCTACAAAGAAAGTGAGCACCGCCAAGGCCGCGGAGGCTATTTGATTGAGTAGTCTGCTCGCGTTGTTTCGTGCTTAGCCGCTTTATGTCTTGAGTCGCCTTTAGGTGGTAGTTTGGTGTGCTTAAGTTCGCCCTTATTTTTGTGTGCAAGTATGAGTCGCAAAGGCCCTTAGGCATTTGTTGCAAGCCATACTATTATCTTAATCAATATAAGAGTTTCAGCTTGAGCTTTCTTAAAATATGTTGTTGGGTTTTACCTACCCCGCTTAGTTCTACAACTTATCTCGTGCTTGCTACCTTATCTAACCCTTGGAGATTCACCAGATGGTTCGAGACTCGCAAGTCACGCAAGTGGTTCTGACATCTAATGTCGTAAGGACGGAGCAAATCCTCAGTAGGCTTCCACCACAAGCACCTTCACGATCTCAGAATTTTGGGGCATGCATGACACTCGCACTCAGCTTGATGTACACCATGATGAATCGATGCAAGCTATGAATAACCGTAACAACAATAATCAAGATCACAATGGAGCCCCAGCTTGCTCATGGTCACAATGGATCATCCAAGTTGGCGAGTTTATGAGGACCCGCCCACCAACCTTTTCGACATGTCTCACCAAGAGAAGTCGATGATTGGCTTCGTGTTATTGAGAGAAAACCACGATCACTCAATGCAACGATCATGAAAAGTTCAGACGCCTCTCATCGATGGAAGGCATTGTCGCCGAATGGTGGAAAACTTTGTGCAATGCATGGAACGCCGCAAGATATTACTTGGGAAGAGTTCACAACTACTTTTCGCCAAGATCATGTACCGTAAGGAATCATGGATCCAAGAAGGATGAATTCCGTGCTCTCAAGCAAGGAGGAATATCGAGGACCGACTACCTCAACAAATTCTCTCAACTTGCTCGATATGTCATAGAAGATGTCGCCACCGACAAGGCTCGCCGTAGTCGCTTTCTAAAGGATTGAACACCGACTTCAAGTCAACTTGATCGCCCACACCTTTCCCGATTTTCAAGAGTTGATCAACAAGGCTTTGATTCTAGAGGATAAGCGCAAGGAATTGGAAGATCATCGTAGCGCAGAATGGCTCAAAGAAGGAAGTCACCAACCCCACCGAGGGCAAGAATGATTCCACCGCAGCTTAGCCGCTTTCCACCACGCACTCGCTGCACCACCCGCACCAACTTCAAGACTCGCCCGCTTGCTCGTAACTTCCGCAACCCCGCACTACCAACCCCAATCCAAAGAAGCAACCCACGTATACAACCGAGTTTGCTTTACCCGCCGTCACCAGGAATTTCGCCAACCGATGTCCGCAGAATGGGACTATCACTCCAAAGACGCTTCAACCTTGGAAACACACCACCAAGACAACAAAGACAAGGCAACCATCAAGGAACTTCTCAAGCCACGGCCAATCCGGAGGAGCACCGCCATCGCTGGTAAGAGGCCGTGTCAACCACGCCACTCTAGAAGGAGCCCAAGAAGCACCCGACGCTTGTACTCGGGTAAGTTCCTAGTAAATTCAAGACCGTGACGCCTGCTTGATTCGAGCTTCGATTCGCTTGTTTCGAATTTTACAACTAAGAACAAATTGGAAGTTATGCATCTTAAGCATACTCTTAGTCCAATACCGAGCAGAGCTAAGTTCTAAAGTTGGATGTTTAGGAGCTAGGCTACTCATAGTCGGAGTTGAGTTTCTAGCCAACCTAATAGTTCTAGACACTGCACCATAGATGTCATCCTTGGTATGGATTGGTTATCCAAACATAAAGCAAGGCTAGATTGTGGTCAAGAGCCGTGACAATTGAGGATACCACAGAAAGAAAGTAGAAATTTAGCCACCTCAAGACGTGATGGACATTTGGTAGTCAATACCAAGACGCTTTGGAAGACGACCAGTAGTCGAGATTACCCGCATGTATTTCCGTAAGAGTTACCAGAATGCCACCGACCGTGACATTGAGTTTGTCATCGATCTAGTGCCGAACAAAGACCAATTTCCAAGAGACCCTATCGGATGCCAACGATGAACTTGTGGAAATGAAGAAGCGTATAGAAGAACTACCGGAGAAAGGTTTCAGTAAGACCTAGTTCGCCGCCATGGGGAGCACCAGCTTTGTTCACAAAAGAAAGATGGAAGTATGAGAATGTGTATCGATTATCGCTCTCTCAACGAAGTCACCATCAAGAATAAGTACCCATTGCCCGTAATTGATGATTTGTTCGACTGCATGAAAGGAGCCCATCGCTTGAAGATTTGTCCTAAGGATGTACCAAAGACCGCTTTCAACCCTAAGATGGACATTATGAGTTTTTAGTCATGTCTTTTGATTGACTAATGCCCTCGCCTATTTCATGAACATGATGAACAAAGTATTCATGGAATATTTGGATAAGTTCGTGGTAGTATTCATTGATGATATTTGGTATACTCAAAGTCAAGAAGAACATACAGACATTTGAGATTAATCCTAGAGAAGCTCAGAGGACATCGCTTGTATGCCAAGTTCAAGAAGTGTGACTTTTGGAAGAAGAAAGTTGATTTTCTCGGCCATGTGATGACAAATAAGGAGTAGCATTGACCCCGAAGGTTCAAGTCAGAATGAATTGGGAGCACCCAAGACGGTTACTCAAATTTGTAGTTTCTGGGAATGGCAGGATACAATCGCTGTTTCATTGAAGGGTTCTCAACGATTGCTAAACCTCTTACGCAATTGTTGAAGAAAGAGAAGAAGTACATTTGGACCCCACTTTGTGAAGAAAGTTTTCAAGAATTGATGAAACGCTTGACTTCACTTCAAAGGCTAGTTTTGCTTGATATTAGTAAGGATTTTGATATTCACCGTGATGCTTCGCGCCAAGGATTAGGATGTGTCCTTATGCAAGAAGGAAGAGTCTGCCGCTATGCGCCAAGGCAATTAAGGCCTCATGAAGAGAATTATCCTACCCATGATTTGGAATTAGTCGCCTTAGTGCATGCCTTGAAGATTTGGCGACATTATCTCATCCAGAATCGCTATGAAGTCTACATGCATCATAAGAGCCCAAGTACATATTCACTCACCGATTTGAACATGAGATGAGAAGGTGGTTGGAATTAATAAAGGATTATAATCTTGGAATCCATTACCATCCCGGTAAGGCTAATGTAGTTGCAGATGCACCGAGTCGTAAAGCTACCGCAATGCTCTAGAGATAAAAGAGTTGTGTCCGAACTTCGAGGAATTCCGGCTACAACTAGAAGTTGTCCTCAAGGATTTGTGGCCAAGATAGAAGTGCAACTACTCGAGAAACAGATTCGTGAAGCGCAACCCAAGGATTCGAGTTTGTCGATCTCAAGAAGATGTCAAGGAAAATTTAAAGACTTCACCATAGATGATCGTGATATACCGTGGATCAATGGACGATTCGTACCGATATGGATGGATTAAGACAACCGATTCAAGGAAGCCCATGACTCAAAGTATTCAATTCACCCCGAAGCACTAAGATGTATCAGATGTTAAGAATAAGTTTTGTGGCCAAACCTAAAGCGAGACGTCGCAGAAGTTCGCTGCCTTATGCGACGGTGTCGAAAGTAAAGGCCGAACACCGAGGCCAGCAGGATTGCTACAACCACCAAGATACCGTAATGGAAGGGGAAGAGATCGGTATGGATTTTATTACGGATTACCCAAGACTCAATCAAAGTTATGATTCGATTTGGGTAATAGTGGATCGCTTGACTAAGGTTGCCCATTTCTTGCCACCAAAACCACTTACTCAGAGACCGCTTGGTGGAATTGTATATGTCAAAATCGCACCGCACGGTGTGCCTAAGAAGATAGTGTCGATCGAGGATCTCAATTCACCTCTCGCTTTTGGCGTAGTCTACATGAAGCCCCGAACTCATCTAAATTTCAAGATCGCTTATCATCCACGCATGATGGACAGATCAAAGAGTCAACCAGATATTAGAAGATATGTTAAGAGCCCGTGCCTTAGCTAATGCTACCAGCTGGGATAAAAGTTTGCCGATGCGTAATTCTCGTGACAACAACAAAGCTATCAAGCCGCTTTGCGATGTCACCATTTGAAGCTCAGACGGCCGTGGCTCGCAGAACTCCGCTGAATTGGTCGAGACAATGAACGTAGTGTTCGGGCCGATATTATTCAGAAGCCAAGAACAAGTTGCTATGATCGAGAGAGGTTAAAGATAGCCCACCCGTGCAAAAGAGTTATGCCGATAATCGCTGCCGTGACCTCGCCTTTGAACCAGAGGATTTTGTGTATCTTCGAGTTACTCCGCCAGAGGTGTTAAGAGATTCCACACCAAAGGGAAGCTTGCTCCAAGGTATGTGGGTCCATTCAAGGTTTTGGAACGCCGTGGAGAAGTTGCGCATCAGCTTGAGCTACCACAACAAGTAGCGTGAGTGCATGATGTCTTTCATGTCTCTCACCAAGAAGTGTCTTCGGTGCTGTAAGAGCGCACTCGCTGAGTCAATTGAATCAAGGAAGATCTCACATACAAAGAGCACTGTCAGATTTTGATGTCGCAGAGCGCTGCATGTAAGCAAGACCGCTCGCTTTACGCAAAGTCCAAAGGAGTAACCACTGTAAGGAGAAGCAACGTGGGAACGTGAAGATGAGCCAAAGCCGAGTTCCCTAGCCTTTTCTCTAGCTAGCCAATCTCGGGACGAGATTCGCTTAAGGGGGGGAGGTTTGTAACATCCCTATTTTCAGAGCTTTAAAAATCTTTTAAATATTGGTAGCAAGAAAATTTACCATTTGGATTATTTGAATATTAATTTAAAAAGCTTAATATGGACTTCAAGGACAAATTGATTTAATGAGCTTAATCCCAACATCAACAATTGTCAAAACTATTTTATTTAGATTCTATATGCTTGGATATATTTTATAGAATTTTCTGGAATTTTTCCAAAGTCATTTGCTATTTTCTAATTGCTATTTACATTTTCTGGATTTATTTAAAAGAAAATCTATTTTAAATCCTTCTCGAATAAAGGGTCGGGCCAAGCCCAACACTATTCCACCCGCCACTCCCACCGTTGATCAAGATCGCCGGCGCCGCCGCTCATGAAGTTCGCTCGCTTGCCCTCACTGGATCTTCGCCGCGTGTCACTTTGGCCGATCCCGCCGCGCCGCCCGCGCCGCCTCTCTGGCCAAGTGGGACCGCCGAGGTGTCGCCTTTTCCACACACTCGTCCGAGCCGCCGCCGCCGACAAGTGGGTCCCACCAAACACCGCTCATCGCCTCCGACGGACTTCGCTCCGATTCTTCCGCGCGCCGCCGCCCTCCTCGACATGGGTTCTAGGGTTTCGCCCTATTTAAAGCCGCGCCGCGTCACGAGGATCGATCCACCCCGCCGCTTTTCCCCACGTACCGCTAACCCTAGATCGCCGCTGCTTTCACGGAATCGAGATCGAACCTCAAGACCGCCGTGAGCTTCTCGCCGGATTGCGCAGCCACCGGTGAGCTTCACCGCCACCGAGCCCACCCCTCGAAGTTCGCCGCCAAGGGCAACCCTATGCGCGCTCGTTGTTGCCCGGGAAGCCCTACCTGCCGCCGCCATCACCGCCGCCGCTTCCGCGTGTCGCCGCCGCCGCTCGTCATCTCCGGCGAGAAGCGACGCGCCACCAGGACCGCCAGTCGCGACTGAGTCCAGAGCACCTCCGCCACCGCCGAAGTCGCCGCTATCCGCCGCGATCCGTGGTCGCCGAGTGTCGCCGCTGCTCGCCCGTGGTCGCCACGCAGTGCGCCCACATCCCCTCTCGGTCCGGGCGTGTCGCCGCGTGGCCGCAACGCCGAGCCACGCCGCCTTGGCCCACCGGCCGGTTCTCCCTGGCTCGATGGATTTGGTCCACCGTGAGTCGAGAGGCCGATGGGGGTCCCACCGCCGATTTTATTTTAATTTTAATTTTTTTCAGAAATTTCTACGACGCAAGCATTGCGCAATAATCCGATTTTCCTTTATAAAAATAATTGGGAAATTCGAGAAAATCCAAATTAGGGTTTAATTGATTTTCAAATCTTCCAAAGCCCATATCTTTTGCATTCGGAGTCCAATTGAGCCCATTCAAATTTGTAAATTCATATAAAATTAAGATCTATTTAATGGTGGATTTTACTTGATTTTTGGAGTTTGTTTTGCCTCTGTTATTTATTTGTTTTGTTTCTTTTGTCTCGCTTATGTAGTAGACGCCGATACTTCTGGGAATTTTGCGTAAGAAGGAGCACCTCAAGACCAAGACCAATATCTAGATCTATTCCAAGGCAAGTTATACCTTTCATCATTTTGAACCCGCCAAAATACTTTGGTTCAATGTATTGCATTCTATTTCAAGTATTTATTTAAATGCTTTTGGGTATAGTTATTAATCCAAATTGTTATGCCACCTTGTCTATTGTATGCTATGATCTTTTGTCACCCTAGGTTGGTTAATAATTAGTTGGTATTATCGTAGCACCAACGTGGGTTGGTTAGATACGATTAGACTGCTTAGCCATGCCACGAGTCATCATTTCATGTGAGAGTTGCAATTATAAATTTGACTAAGTGATTATGGAACTGTGATGAATCTGTGTGCCGTGGTGTCATACTCGTTGATGGCATGTGTTGCACTTAACCAACAGGTGGTAAAAGATTTAGACCGAGGCAAGTGGTGGATTCTGTGTGAATGGTGGAGCTGCGGTGCTTATTAAACTTTGTGATTTGGGTTAAATCGAAGTCTTGCCTTGGTCAATTAAGGACTTAACTTTGTGCGCCATTGAACTGGCTTTCTGCACGACCACATGCCTAGTATGGGTCGGGCCTGACTTAGTAAGTTATGAAGTCTTGACATTGACAACTCAGTTGTATTTAAGCTATGTGATGGGTCGGAGGTGTGATATGTCACATAGCGGACTCGCTCACGCATCCCCGCCCAATGGTGTGTGTCGCTCTAAGGGTCAGTGTGTACAAATTGACTACAGAAAGCACACCAGAGTGTCATTGTTTGAGATGAAGTCTCCAAAGGTTTTGTTGTGATCAACTCGATCCGGTTGGTTTCATCGTGGGTAAAGTGTACAACCTCTCGCAGAGTGTTTAAACCAATCTATTCGAATAGCCGCGCCCCTGCTATGGACATGCTCGGAATTTCACACGAGGGGTAGATTTTTATAAAACAATTGGGAAGGGTTAGTGTGTGAGATAACTTGTTCACCGTGTGAAAGAACTTGATTAGACTATGTGTACTTTGTGAAATCAATTGTTAACTTATTATTGTCTATTTGTTTTGAATTATGCTTTCAATCTATTATTTGTATTCAATTGCAAATGTTGCATTTCTCGCAAAATAACCACGTAAGTCATTCCTTTGGAATAAGCCATCATGTATAAATGCATTCGTGGTATGACTTATGAGTACGGTGTGTACTCACTCTTGCTAAACAAATCAATGTATGGAGGAGTCGTCACCGCTTTTGAAGAGGAATTCTACGAAGGTTGAGCGTTAGGGTCTTGATCCCGCCGCTGTTCGTGGTAAATTGATGGGAGCCACCGAGTTTATTTCGCTTTCACCGCAGCTTTATTTCTTTATTGTCGCCTTGCATGGCTTAATAAATGTAAAACTCGACCGTAAGGTCCCAACAGTTATTTGTTATTTAAATGTACTCGTTTATTCTTATATTCGTTGTATGGATGTGATATTTCATCAATGTTGACACTGTGTGCACTAGCGTGATCCTGGACTAGTGCAGAATACACAGAGGGTCCAGATTTGCATATTTGGGTCCCGACAACTGGAGAGGTCGGAACGAGCATTGGGGCATAAGACGTTGGTATCCGTTGAGGTGCCATGGGCGCATTCGTGGGAGCGAGAAGCGACTTGAGAGCTGGAGTCTCGCATGCGCGAGAACTATCCTGATTTGCTCACGTGTGGAATGTGTTAATTGTTGTTTCGCTTCACAGGCAGTTGTTCTTTTGTTAAATCGACGTTTAGAATTCGGGGTCGAATTCTGTTAAAGGGGTAGAATGTAATATCCCGATTGAACAATAGTGAAAGCAATAAAGTTTAGAGGAGTTAAAGGAAATTCAGGAATTTTTTTGGAGAGGTTTGGACCGTGGGCTTGCAGCCGAGGCAGCCTAGCCCTTTGGGCCGGCCCCTTAGTGGTCCAAAAAGGGGGGTGCCACTCCCCCCTGGCCACCCCTCTCCTCAACCCCTTGGCCGCCACCCCCACCCCCTCCCACTCTCCCATGCGCCTCCATCTCTCTCCCAGATCTGAATCCCTGCAGCTTCACTGTAAGATCGAGGAGGCCGACTGGATGGGGGTGAATAGGCAGTTTTAATAATCTCTTTGGCTAAAACCTATTTATAATGCGGAAGCTAATAATAATTTGGTTTTACACAATTAAAACCTAAATCAACTAGGTTTGACTATGTGCACCAACAATACGAATACAATTGAATAAAAGCAATTAACCAAATACAAGTAAGCAATTGTATTCTATGAAGGTAAATTGCATAAGGTAAAACATAGGAACAAACCATAATAGACACGATGATGTTTTATAGTGGTGTTTAGAGACTTGTCGGTCTCCCCTAATCCACGTTGAGGTAAGCCCAAACGAATTGGACCGGCTCCACAAATTAAGCCAACACCTCCGAGGTAAGTCCAACCACTTGGACCGGTTCCAACACGAACCAACACCTCGATCCACTCGGGGTTGCTCTTCCTCCACTCTGGAGATGGTCAGCACCAAACCACTCACAACCACGTCGGGCCTTCTCACAAGTTTCTTGAGAAGATCACCGGTCCACGACGCCTCCACGCCGTCTAGGTGTCGGCAAACACCAAGAGTAACAAGACTCAACTCTCACTTGAACTAATCAAGTGTCTAAACTCAATGGATACACAATCCACTACCTAAAGCAACACATGCACTTAGGGTTTGCTCTCCAAGCTCACTAAGTGCAACACATGCACATAAGAGATGGGAGGACTTGCTCTTTGCTCAAAGGAATGAATAGAGGTGTCAAAGATCATTTCCCAACCGGCCAAGGTGGGTATATATAGCCCACACACAAAAACTAGCCGTTGAAAACAAAATGCTAAAAAATCAGCACAAGCGGTGCTACCGCCGTTCATAGGCCAGTACTACCGCACCTACATGACAAGCACAGTTACGGCTATATTAGACGAGAAACTAGCTATTGAAAAGTACAGTGCAGTACTACCACCAACCAATACGCGGTAGTTCCGATCTTCAGTCGTTCCGTTTCTGAAGGGCGGTACTATCGCTTCCACTTAGGTCCAACACATGACACCTACTAGAAATAACGTATCGTACCATCTTCCGGCATAACCGAGCTGCGGTAATTGTGCTCCCAACACACCGGTACTACCACATTTCCAAGAGAGCAAATCAAACTCAAAAAATGTCTCCCTGGAAAATACGTACCGCTTCAATTCCCTGGTTGCACCAAGCTGCGGTAGTTCCGCGGAAACCACAACGGTACTACCACATTTCCAAGAGAACAAATCAAACTCAAAAGGTATCTCTTTGGAAAAAAAAACGTTCCGCAATTTTTCGATTCATCCGGTCTACGGTAGTTCCGCCATGAGAACTCCGGTACGACCGTAGTGCAGTTGTTCCGCTGACAACACGTCGGTACTACCGCTCTTCTTGAGAAAAATAGCATTGTCTTTCACAACAATCTCAATTGCAAAACACATTTGTCAATTGATGAGCCATGCCACCAAGGATCACAGGCAAGATTCTTAACAAGTTACAAAACACATTTGCCAACTTTAGAATCATACCACAAGGAATAAGGTACATGAACTTAAACTATTTGCAAAACACATTTGCAAACTAAAGTCACATGCAACAATGATCATGCATGAGCATCAACTATTTGCAAAACACATTCGCAAATAATAGCATCATGCCACAAGGTTAAGGTGCTTGGACTTCAACGATTTGCAAAACATATTTGTAAATTATAGTCCCATGCTACAAGGATTAAATGCATGAGCAACGGCTATTTGCAAAACACATTCGCAAATAATAGCATTATGCATAGATGAACTAGACCAAGCACAATGAGCTATCAGCACATGACTAACTCATGCTACTAGGCAAGGCCTCTCTTAATAGTACGACAACCTATACTAACAATCCGGTCTTCCAACCAAACACTAAGACCGGTAAAAGTCTAGGAACATATCCTTAGCCCTAGCTAGTCATACCTTTGCCTTAAGCATTTTCTTGAAGCTTGATGACGCACATCTTCACTTCAAGTCCAGGTCCTCGACTTTGATAATCATCAACGCAGGATGATCTCTTTTACTTCGGGATCTTGACTCGATGCTCATCAACTCTTGATGACATCCTTCATCCTAGTCTTGATATGCATCAACACATGATGCATCCTTCACTAGACCTCCATCAACACATGATGGGTCTACTTCTTGAGCATCATCGACACACGATGATTTTCTTTTCTTCAAGCTCTTCATACACACCAACATATGATGCATCTTCTTCTTAAACCTTGGCTTGATGACGATCAACTCATGATGTCATCCCAATTCTTCATTACCCTGGAACATAACCTATTCATCCAACTCATGGAAAATGTTAGTTCCACAGTATGATTATCATTAATTACCACACCATACCACTAACTCATAATGGTGGGAAAAGACTATTCAATCTTTCCCTCTTTGGTAATTGATGATAACCGCTTCAATTCCACATAATTAAATGTAGATAAATGAGAGAACAAATGAGTATATACGAACTACACAAGTTTTATATATACTCAAGGAAGTGTTTCAAAGTAGAGATCCCAAATATATGTGGAGAACGGAATAGGGATCAATACAAATGAAACCACAAAATATAGAATGAACTCCCTCTAAATGTGTGCATACACAAATGTGTAAATAAGAATATATGCACATATTCAACTTAGACTTATGGTGGGGTTCAACCTATATTTTGGCTGCGAGGGATGCAACAATATATAAGAAATATGATGTCGATTGCATACCTCGTTGAATTTCACCATTATATCCAAATGAGACTACACACTAGATATAACAATAGAAATGTTAGTCTCACAAATAGATTTGTTATTAATCACCAAAACACTCCATTAACTCATAATGGTGAGTCTAGATCTTTCACTCACCTCCCCATTGCTGTCCCCTAGAGCCACCACCCTCCAGTTGATGTGGCTGGCCATTGGGAAGAAGGAAGAAAGGGAGAAGAAGAGGGGAGGAGCGCCTCGCGGGAAATTCAATGGGCTTGCGCGTCTTCAAGGGTAACAATCGTCTCCCCGCGTTTTGGATCTAGTTAGATCCTTAATTGTTATCGATTAGAGAATCGTTGAACTGATATGATTAGAATCAGTAATATATTCCCTGTTGTACGGAAGATTTCGTGCAGTTAAATTCAGAATTTGAGGTTAGGCTCTCCTAGGGAGTTGTGGGGCTTGTCGTCATGTTTCTATAGGCATTGAGATCACATAATTCATAGTTGTAGTTTGGGAGATACGTAATTTTCTTTACTGCTGTCCAGAAATCCTGACGAGATTACAACAGTCATCTTGTTTAATAATAAAGGTTCTATTTATGGCCGATTCAGGGAGGTCACCCAACAAAACTTTTGTAGGAAATTTCTTAAGCTTTCCAGATTGATAAAGATCATGAATTTTGGTTCAGCCATTCGAAAGATATGAATTTTTGAATTTAATATTGTAGTATGTCCTTCTGTTGTGGTCAATAGAGAAAGACTGGACTTTTGCAACCTTTGTTGCGCAATAGAGATACTTTTTATAAATTTATTAAGGAAGCTAGTTTTCTTTAGTTTCCATAATGGCTTGGAACATTGAATTTGGATGTACCAAATTAAAGTTACGAAATTCCCAAGTTAGTAGTATCAAAGATGACAGAACGGTCTTCGGGATTAAAAACAAAGGATTAGATGGGATAATTTGATCTTTCAGTCACCTGAGAAGTTGTAGCTATGCTTGTGTAGATTCCAGGAAAGTTAGATTCATGACTTTTGATGTTTTGACTCAAAAGTTATGGATTTTCCTTTGATAGCTATCTGTTTGGGCAGATTGGGATTTGTGACTGTATCGGTTAAGTTTTGGGTTGTGATTAAGAGTGATTGATTTCATTTTATTCCATTGCTATGTTGTGCACTTTTGAATGGTATATTTAGTATACGTTACGGTTGTCAGGTGGTGATGAGCACCGGGGTTAAAGCCTTCCCGTCATCATCATTCCTCTCGCGGTTGAGGTAAGTGCAAATAGTATAGAAATAATTAGGGTGCAGTATTCATCATAAATGACATGGTTTACTTATGAGTTTATTTCTATGCTATTGTCACGGAATGCTATTTATCTCACGTTGGAATGAGATTATGAAATTCATTTGCATCAAGGCATTCATTTCTGATTCTTGGGCTACTTGGTAGCCAAACCTTGTTTCTTTTGAGGTCTCTGTCATACATTGGATGGGCATGAGATCCCCATCATGCATTGGACGGGCATGGGTCCCCACACTCGTGGAGTGTGGGCTTGAGATCCCTGTGCTTGAGAGCACAGGCTTGAGTATGCATCGACGGATGCACTACTCGGCATTACTGGTAATTGCAAAGAAGGAAGAAAGAGCATTCTTGACATATGCATTGCATGAGTGTATAAGAGTTTTATTTATGGGATTATTGCTGATGTTCTTATGAGGATTGGTTAACCTCATTTGCTGGTCGTGATGATTTGTATATTATCACTATTGTACTTTGCTGAGTCATGGACTCACGCTTGTTGTTGTTGTTCTCTTTAGGTACCACTCGAGGCAGCGACATACATGGGAAGGGGTAGTTTTGATGCACTTCACACATAACCACCCACGGCAAACAAATCAGCTTATTTATCTAAAACTTCATGTACATGTTATTTCCTTTAGTTTCAGACTCTGTCCATGCTTCGTGGTGGTTGATTTACTTGTAATCATGGTAGCCAAGTTTTATCGTGGATGGTTCTAGTTATGATTTTAAATCTCAGATATTGATTCATTTAATTCTATTTGATAGATTAAATTGTGTAATTTGTTTAGACGTATGTCCTCGTAGTTCTGATGAGACCTGATGATTTAGATTTAATTGTTAAAGATCTGCTCTCATTGTGTACTATTAACCGTTTGGTTCGGTTATTGGTTGAGTAAGAGCAATATCCATGCTAGATCATAATTAGTTGACTCGTGGTATTCTTTAACTTGTCTATTTGTAGACATGCTAGTTCTTGTTGATTAGAACTATTTCGTTATTTATTGAATGTCCTGCTGAAATTGTGTTAGTAAATTGAAGTAAATTGATTCTATAAGGTGGTTTAGTAACATCCTAGGCTCTATGTTGGGCTGGGATGTTGCAGACGTGGCGTGCAGAGAGCCGTCTGGACCACCAAGGAACAGCAGATGTGAATTCCATGCGCGGGAGGAACGGTGTTGGACACGTCGCACACCAGCACGTCCGTGCTGCCAAAAATGGTATTACACCGCACGAACAACCAATTTTGCTAATAGCGGTGCCAACCGTGCCATTTCCAATTGCACTAAGGGCTCTATGGAGGCTCCTGACTCGTAGCAGTCAACGTCTTTTTCTGGACTGCTTGGACTATTAACATAGCTAAAAAGACATATATAACATACATTTCAAGTTTAGCTTAGCTTAGCACCCTGAGAAGTTGCACTGTAGTCAGTATATAACAGCACTTATGGGGTTCGACAGTGCTATACATACGACGCACGTGGAGGCACGGAGGCGGCTAGGATGGGCAAAACGGACCCTGGGGTTCCTCCGGTTGGTGGCGGTGCGACCGGGGAGGCATCATGGTGGCGGCATGGGTGCGTGGTGATGGCATGTGTGTGCGGCAGCGCCGGCGGCTCTCAAGGGAGGCGGCGTGCACATGGGCACGACAGTGACAAGAGGGAGAGTTAGGTTTATACTGGGAGGCCGAATTGAAATCGAGGAGGCCGGGCGACAGCGACCAACTGCAGAAAGATAGTGGCATTAGCGTCGCTCCATGGCGACAAATAGGTCGAACCAAGGTGGGGATGGGTTGAAGAAGGTTGGAAACATGACATGACATGATCAAAACAAGAGACAACCCACCGGAAAAAGAGGGGTGACGCGGCCGAACTCAGAGAAGACGTAGGCCACGATCGAGGGGAGAGTTAGGGTTTCGGGGGCAGCATAGCAAGGTGAACCTCGTGACATGAGTGACTCAGATATGCGACGCGGCGCACACGAGTGCAACATGAGCATAGGCTCGAGGAGGTGTGGGCACATGCTGGCGGGTTGGAGCGTAGGCGGGCAATGCACGATCAAAGGAGGGAGGCACAGGCAGAGGCGCAAGCAGCCAACTGGGGGCGGCATGGGCACGCGGCCAAGGCTGCATGGGCCGGGCAGAGAAGCAGGCAGCCCACGTGCGCGCGGCCAGGTCATTGTACCTGAAGCATTTTCCTATGGGGTTATAGCTGATGGCCATTAGTTTCTACATGATAAACCATGATTCAGCCTGGTTATTGCATGATAAATCATCTGGATTCATAAAGCCAAAATTGTTTAACATTCTGCCTTTGATTCACCTTAAAATAGAGCCTCGTATTAGAATCTCACCCAGACAACAATCAAAGACATCCTTTTAACATTTGGTAGAAGCCTACATGATAAAATCGATGGCCATCTTAATTTATAAAATAAGCTGGCCGGCCATTGTAAAATCAGGCCCAAACGCAGATCACCATCCGTGTGATCTTCCAGTTGTATGTATAGCACTATTTTTGAGATAATACAACACAGCTTTCCTCCCACATACACAATAAGGCATGTCACATGTACAGTGACGAAATACAGAAATAATTACAATGCCTACTGCTGACCTATCTACCCTCTGAACAAATCTGAATAGTATGACGCCGCAACTCAAACCTGTATGAACCTAAAAATCCAAGATGCTGTGGAGACACGCACCAACAATGACACAAGCATGGGCCATCATGGGATTTCAACTGGCTCCAATTCATCACAATGGTTGGGGAACAACCGTGAAGGTTAAGTCATGAGGCCGCAAAGCACCTTGAACTAGTTCTTGCACCGTCTTGTTTCGTCTACAGACATCTGAGATTTCCCCAAATCGATCCATTACAGAATTAAGACTAGATCCTGATGATGCATCAGATATAGTTTTCAAGAATCTCGAGCGCTCTGAATCTGTTAGGGCTTGTGGTGGTATAAGGGTAATGCAATCCCTTGCCCAATTCAACATATTCCCACCAAATGCTCTGCTAAGGGACAGCAGAACATAAGAGACCTGCAAAGTTCCATGCAAAAGATTTCTGTCGAGAGTCAAGACCTAGATATCTAATCTTTTCTTAAAGCTTACAAGCAGGATTCTAACAAACAAACAAAACTCTGGCTACTACCAATTCACACCATTCCAATCAAGAGCCCAGATTAGGGATCATGGCAGGTTATACTGAATTATGGGTGATTTGCACAAATTCCAGCAAGCTGTTCAGGTCAAAGCTCGCTGTTTCATCTGACCAAGCAAATGTTGACAGCTTCGAGCTAAGTTTTGGTGTAAGGGTAAAGAAGCGGCCCCGCAAAAACTTCAAGAAGCTAGGCCAAGAACAGCTTTAGAACAGGCACCTTCAAATAATGCAACAAAATCCGCCTCCAGTCATAAATAAAGGATCAGGGTGAATGGACAGAGCAATGGGTGAGACATCAGGCAAATCTCAGTATCTTTCTAATTTTCAAAAATATTTGAGATAAGGCTCAACAATTGCATTCAGACATATATTCATAAATTCAATAGTCCCTGGGAATATTTTCAGTATCTGTACACATAAAACACCACCATAATAATCCAGAAGGAAACACTCTCTGTATTTATAAATCTCCGCAACAGGAAGGACTTCAGGCCTTCAGGGGTACTAGTCAAATTTTAAAACAATGATAGGAAAATAGTGGCTAATGGGAATTCTACTAAGATTATTCAGCAAGCAGCAGGAATTCCAACCAAAAATGTTGCTATGAGCAGCTCAAAAAGGAACCCTTATGATTCTGGGTACCAAATTGAAAACATACATTTAGATAAAGAGAAAATTGCACTGTAGGTCCCTGAACATGTGAGGTTGTGCCACTTAGCTCCCTGAACATGCATTTTACTTTCTCAGCTCCCTGAACTTGCGAGATTGTGCCACTTAGCTCACTGAACTTGCATTTTACTTTCTCAGCCCCCCTGAACTTGTGAGGTTGTGCTACTTAACTCCTTGAACTTGCGTTGAAGTGAAATTCGTCTGATGCAATGATGGCGACTTCGTCGCCTCTGAGTCTAGTGGACTCGTCGCCGCCCCATTCTGGCCGTGTTCATAGTCTCCGTCACCTCACATCGATAAAAATAGATTCTTCGGGCCTGGGAACGCACGTGCTCGCGTCTTCGCCGGAGCACCACCATCGCAGCTTACCACCATAGTTAAAAAAACCGGCCGGTAACCGCCGGTTACCGGCCGGTTACCGGTTTACCGGTCCCGAGCGGATCGGAAAACCGCCGAAAAATTTTTTTGCTCCTTTTGATTCTCGCCGCTTTCTCATGTGGGCAGCAGCCCTCATCCCTTTTGCTCACTTATTGCTAGTAATTGACCCCACCCACTACCATTTGTTTATTTGCTCACTTATTGCCTCCTCTTGGCCTCTTCCTCCTCTCATTCTCCATTTCCAAGAGCATCTCTTCCTCTCATTCTCCATTAGCTCAAGCAAGCACTAAGTCACCCATCACAAGCAAGCACAAGGGCAAGCACAAGGAAGCAGGAGCAAAGAAAGACAAGCACAAGCAAAGCAGGACCGAAAGTTTTTCTACTTGTCGAGTTTTGAGTTCATTGTTTGTAGGGAGTAAGGACTAAGTAGAGATTGTAGTGTAGAAAACCATCTTGAATGCATTTGTGGAGGGTTACACATTTGGATTACTAGTGGTTAGCATTTGTGGAGGGTTGCACATTTGGATTACTAGTGGTCATGTGAAAGGCTATAGCATGTCAGGCGTGACGTTGTATGCAAGACCACATAATGCTATCCTTGCATGTTGTGTGAAATTGTGAATCAATGTGTAAGTCCATGCATGTTGTGTATCGCTGTATGCAAGACTACGAATGCTATCCATTCACAAAACAACATATATGCCTTCAAGAACTCGCATAGCATATATCCATATACTAAGATGAAATCACTTGTCAATATGATCCATGACTAACAATTTTCATCCTGTCTGGATTATTGTAGGTGATGACTTCTAAATCCATCAATGTTTGGGACCATGGAGAAAGACGCGGAGAAGCAAAGTCAAAACTTGGGAAAATTTGGTCAAAGTGGTTCCATAGTAATGACATTGCTGGAGTTAAGGCCGAGTGTCCTTATTTTCGTGCCGCCATCAAAGAGACACAAGAACTTGGCCAAGGGGTTCCGTCACCAAGAGGGCATGAAATCGATGGGACATATCTTGATGCCAACGAACAAGAGGTCAAGGAGTACGTATCACAGTTCAAAGAAGACTGTGATATATATAGGGTCTCTATTATGTGTGATTCTTGGACTGGGCCTACACAAATGAGTATCATTAACTTTATGTTGTACTGCAATGGAAGAATGTTTTTCCATAAGTCGCTGAATGCAATCGTGACATACAAAATGTCACTTTTTGTACCGTGAGATTCGTAGAGTTGTGGAAGAAGTTGAGTTAAACATGTCATGCAGATTGTGACCGACAATGGTGCGAACTATAAGAAAGCATGCCAACTGTAATTGAAGAGTACCCAACTTTAGTCCGGCAAATCATGTGCAACAAGACACCGTCAACCTCATGTTGAAGGATATTGGTCGGCTCGAGGAGGTTGATGCGCTTGTCAAGGCGGCTAAGAGGATTTGTTTGCCTTATACAACCACAATCGCCTCCATAATGAAATGCGCCAACAAATTGGAGGGAGATAGTTCGTCCAAATGCCACAAGGTTTGGAACCACATTCATTTTCTTGAAAAGTTTTAGGGATAGAAAAGCAAAGTTCACGAAGTGGATGGTGTCGATGTATGGAGCTCCAACCATTTGAGCACTAATCGAGGAAGGAGAATATATGTATTCCCGCTTCACAAGTAGACAATGGTGGTCCAAGATGGATTGGGTCATAAAATTGGTAGAACCAATTTACCGACTACTCGATATGTCGACCAACGTAAACTCGCAATGCAAGCGGTGAATGGTTGAAAAGACGCATTTAACTCAATTTCAACTTCAAGACGATCGAAGAAGATGATGCCACTTATTGTCGTGTCATAAAGATTGTTAATAGGAGAATTGCAATGATGAAGGACCGCACGCATAGTTCCGCATAAGTTCATAGTTTCCTAAATCCAAATAAATATCACATATTTGTTGTATTTTTTCTAACTCTCTAAGTGTGTTTGTTTGCACAAAGATCGCTGTTTGAACCCACGCACCGCTTCTATAATGCGGGAAGAATCCACTCGCCGCTTCCTCGACAATGGCGATTCAAAGACTAGCCGATACACCCGAGGACGCAGTAGTGCTCTAGGCGAGCTAGAACAATACCGTAATCGACGAGGTTTATTTGCTTCCAATGAGGCTCACATGAGTGCTAAACGCCATTCTCGCAGTAGGTTGTTATGAACATACATATACATGGAAAATGACCAATCACTATTAGTTTAACACAAATTTTATGTTACTTGTAGCTACATGGTGGATGACGCTTGGAGCGCAGATACCGACATTAACAAAATATGCCTTATGGATTGTCTCGCAATGTGTTTCGTCCAGTGGATGTGAACGAAATTGGAGCACATTTGCATTGGTACATACACAATTGAGGAACCGCTTGGATACAAGAAACTACATAAACTCGTGTATGTCCACTACAACTGAGGCTCCGCTTGCAAGAGCATGAGACTAGAAATGAAGATAGGATGTAGATCCTTTGGCGATCTAATCAATGCCACTGCATCGATGAGAGAACCCAATCCACGAGTGGCTTGATAGCTCCATGATACAATCAGAGCCCCTACTAGACGAGGAAGGTGAGCCCCCCATGCCATCTACAGTTGTAGTTGATGCTATCCCCCCAAAGGAATTGAATAAAGCACTAGATGATGAACCATTGAAGCAAATGGGCAAAGAAAATATTGGCAAGAGTCATCTTGGGAAAAGGAAATATTGTAGCCAACCAACTGAAAAATTGGCTGAAGACTTTGCCTCACTTACACAAACAGGGAAACAAGTGCCTGACAGGAAGAAGAAAAAGGCCATTGAGGAGGATATTGTGGCAAGCGACGAAGAAACAGAAAGTCCGCCATCTGATGAAGTCCAATACCAAGAGTCCGTGATAGTAGCTCTCCGTCGTCCGATGATGGTGCTGATGGTGGGATCGCCATGATGCAGGGCAAGACCAACCATTGGAATTCACATGCGAGCAAAACTTCACGCATGCTACTCAGGATGAAGACCACGGTTGTCATGCTTCAAAACAATATCATAAGACCTACACGAGGGGTAAGGGTCGCCAAAAAGATCAATCTCAGCCACATGACTCTTCTTCCTATGAATCGCATGCTAGCTCAAGATCCACTCGGACTTATGGACGTCGAGATGTCAATCTATTGCCTTCTGGAGATGATTCTCATTTGTCTGACGCCTCTTCCGATCCTAGTTTCCATTACGGCCTTGTGTCCTTCAATACCAATGCCGAACGCTACTGGGTCGAACCCACATATTACCAACAACTTTACAATCATTGGTTACAATATGCACACTAAACACACACTTAGGATCAATACAAGGCTCACCTAGCACAATTTGAAGGACTTATACTCTATGATAACAACGACTACATTGCACAACCTTCGCTTTCGACAATGTATTGGTATGAATTACTTCTCATTATTGTTTTTTGTATGCTAGTCAAGCTATCGCTCATTATCATTAGCTTATGTTTTTTTATTGTGTTACATGCTTTAGAATACTTGGACGAGAGGATCGCTCGAGAGATGGCAACCAAGGATGACTTTTATGTACATCTTGAAACATTTTCCCATTAATATTTGCATTATTCTAAATTTAAATTTCATAATTACCATTTTCCCAAATTCGGTTTTTCCTTTTCCTGATTCGACTTCTATTCTCGCGTGCAGAATCGTCCTGCATCGGCGCAGAAATTTGGAGTTCAAAATTGAAATTTGAATTCAGCCCGTTTTTTGAAATTTCCCAGAATCACGGTTATCATATCACTCGCCCGATTTCATCCCAGAGCGATATTTCAATCCTCGCTACCATCGCCTCGCCTTGCCTCCTCCGAGTCAAATCCTAAGAGTGAAAAGTACATTCCCAATGCCGAGCGTAGTTACTCACCCCGCACGAAGTCCATTTGGTCGCTTGCTAAATGAGAAGGCTGAGCTGGTGAATCACCGTGAGAGAGAGAAGTATTGTGCCCCGCCTACCACTGGAATGTATCTCTCTACTACCGACTTAGAGAGGCATGGGCGAGGCGGCAGAAGCTACGATAGTGGAGTTTCGCGAAGACACGAGCACGGCGGCGCTCGAGCCCAAGAATCCGCTTTTGTCGACGCATGCGACGGGACGATGAACACGGCTTTAACGGACGACAACAAGTCCACCGAACTCGAGAGGGGCGGTTACCAGATCGATCCGACAAACTTCACTTCAACGCAAGTTCGTGGAGCTATGACACAACCTCACAAGTTCAGTGGGTTGAGAAATTAAAATGTAAGTTTGGGTAGCTAAGTGGCACAACCTCACAAGTTCAGAGGGCTGAGAAAGTAAAATACAAATTCGAGAGCTCAGTGGCATAACCTCGCAAGTTCAATGACATATGATGCAATTTTCTCTTTATATAATCTTACCCAAATAATATCTGGACAAAATAATGTGTTTTTACAAGATTGATTCATAAATGTGATGCCTATATTAGAATTTTAACCTTGTGGATTATTGTTTCTTATTTTTCAAAGGAGCATGGGTATTCTAGTAAGAAGCAGCATAGTACGTTAGCAAAAACACCTTATAAGTGCATACCTCCTCCAAGCGACCAGATGGTAGTGCCCTGTTAAGGAAGCAATCATTATTCTAGTAAGGGTTGCACCACGCTGAAGTACAATTGTGTCTATTAGTTTTCGGTACTTTTCCCCCTCAGGTGATTTCGCAAGATCAAGGGCGTCAGACAGAAAACATAATATGGATTTGCAGGCTTCCCTGTTACATTACACAAAAAATTAGGTAACAAATTAGCCATCACATATAGGATAGAATCATAGAACCCAAGGGTAAACAAGAATATCAAGCTCATATATAATCCATTTCAGAGTTGAGATGATTATAGCATCTGATAGTCTAGTTCAAATGCACGTAATCTTCAAGACACTACCTGTGCTGTATAGTTATACCAGTCATTGCACAGTCAACCAATCTTGGAAACATCTCTGTAAGTACAAAAAGATCAGGACAGTAACGAATACATCTTGATGCTAGCAGAAAGCAATCATCAGTTATGTCCGGTCTAGCTGTAAAATCCTGCAAATGTAGAGAATACAATTCAGTGAATTAGTTATCACCTTGCTAGTATGTTATTGTGTCTGAACTGCACATAGGGATGAAAAGCAAGAATAGTTACTTGAATAGTTCTGAGAAGCTGTATCGTATGGCTGAAAAGTGTCTGAATCAGACTTGTAAGATAGCTTGCGCAAGATGGATCAGACCCAAATATCTACAGAACAAATGCCGTCAGAAAATGAAAGGACAGTTAAAAATACAGCACTGGACTTTTGAAACATGAAACAACCTTGATAACTTCACTGGACAAGTAAAGGAAGCAAGACTGACTGTGCTGCTGATATAGAGTTTGAATTTCTTCAAGCATTGCACCAATGGTGGTTCCCATGAACCTCCCACATGTCCTAACCTTCACCACAGAAAAGACATGTTAGCATGAAAGTTTGGCAAACAATCCATATTCACATGGTGTTAAACTGACGGCAGGAGGAGACATTTATAAGGCAGCTAGGCAAAGTACTTTAATGCTGTCCATAAAAGTGAAAAGCACAAGTCTAAAGCAAAATAAGGGCATGATTTGCAATTTAGTATTTTTCCATTTTGGAAATCATGGAAACACAGGACTAATCCCGCCCAGTAAAGAGTCAGAACATGGAGTAATGTAAAACTATACCAGACAAAAGATCTTGTTCCAACAATGCAGTTTTGCTGTCCAGGGAAACCGGCGTCCCCATTAGCAATTTCAGCATGATGCAAAGTTTCAAAAATCTAACAAAAAATCATGGATGTAGTACACATGAAGTTATGTAAACATGCAAAAATTCAATTTCAAATTCATCTTTGGTATCAAGAACCAAAAGCTTCTCTTTTTTGTTTCTTGATACTACGGATGAATTTGAAATTGAAATTTTGCAAGTTTACACAACTTCACGTGTACTACATCCATGATTTTTTTTTTGTATTTTTCAAACATTGCATCATGCTCAAATTGCTAATGGGGACACTGGTTCCCATGGACGCGAGTGAATTTTCCATTGTTCCAATCATGCACTTCTGATGGGACTTGTGTCGGATCTGAGTGTAAATTACACTCAAAACTATTAGCATTCATAAAAAAAATGATTAACTTACAGCAAATTTGCAAGATCGGCATAGTGACTCCATGGTCCGTGTATCCCATGCTCGCCTGAGCAAAAGAGCATATTTATAAATTAGGTATGGATGAGACCTTTCGAGTATATAATATTTATTAGGAACTTCTCCCAGCATCCGTTTGGTTCCAATACTCACTGATCAAAGATAGTTTTCAATGTGGGCCAATATCTATTGACAGCTTCAGCAACTACTTCTGGAAGTTTCAAATTGCTGCAACAATTTGGAGGATTTAATACAAAACCAAAATTTGGATGGGCAAATGTACAAATGAGAGACCACCACCTGAAAATGCTCGATAATCGATCTATATGCATGGTTAATTGCCGAGCGGGAACTTGTTGAAGAACGTTAACACCTTGCTTGATTATTTCCTATTTTTTAAATAAAACAAATTAGCATGGATACATCAACATGGCCAATTGACTATCAAAGATTGCTACTCACCTGCAAGGGATTAATTACTGGCAAGCAGATTAACTCCAGTGCTCTTTGAGCATGGTCTGGTGGAAGCGTTGCAATAACCACACTGATTTGAGTATGTCATCGTGCAAGGGCATGTAAGGTGAAATGTTGAATACAACCAAAAAAAGTAGTAATAATTGCCCAAGTGAAATGGTGGGAATTAGGGAACCTTAAGGCTTCAACCAAATGCAACGAGTCCTCTGAAGAAACTTTATAACCACCAACACCACTTATTGCAATATGATAGATCTGGAAAAGGCCATCCAATGACCCCGAAAATTTTCTCCTACAGTCTTATAACAAAAAAGAATAGATAAATTAACTATATTGTCAATTGTATATGATAATAACACAAATTTATGGCAAAATTCAAACAAGCATGGAAATACAGACAGATGCTCATGATAAATTAACTATTCAATATTGCATTACATCACAACTCCATATTAACTAAATAGCACAACTAATAATTAATTAAATTACAGGCAATAGCTCCACAATATCAAAGCTAGAAAAAATATATGAGCACAAAGAAGATAGATTCCGTTAAGCAGATGTGGATAACGATCTCATACCTTCACATATATACTTAAATGACATAGAAGCAGCTGCAGCAGTATCCTCTGATGTACTCATTCCCTTATTGAGAATATCAACCAAAGGTGGTAGGATGGATAGTTCAGCTGGGGCAGCATCAATCCATTTTGAAAATACTCCAATGGTCGAACAAACTGCAAGTTTCAAGTATATTTGAACTCAAAACATTGTCATAATCAGACCAGGAAAACAGTTCCCACCAGGATTCTGCCCAACAACTAGGCACAAACAGCCCTAACTTATCAACGCTAACATCTCAACCAGCCCTCACTGGCAGTAACCAGCTGTCTACCAGTGATTTTCCTGAATCCTAGTCACAGTATAAGATTTAAAACACCAAGCTAAGATCAAGGACTTGTGAACTATCAATTACACTAAAACAAACCTGTCTGCAGCAACTGTTCTTGATGAGGAAAGCTGGGAAGCAGTGACATAACCTTCAGAGAGCAATATCAACACATTATCATTACTGAACCAGGACCCAGTCTAAATAACGACAGTAAGTTCATGTAGTAAGGCACAGAGGAAAGTAGCCATTCCGAGGAAGATCTTGTTGACCATCAGTTGACAATAGCATAAGAATACCAAGAAAAAACATTAGGAGACACTCAAGATGTCATTCATACCTGTGGTAATATTTCCTTCTCTTCAATCGAGACTGATTTAGCAATGGCTCGTATACAGAACAGGGCAGCCTCTACAGGTTGCAATTTGTGGTTCTGTTCGGTGCAGCTTCCACATGCCTAAAATCCAAAAGTATGACTTTTATTATAGAGAACTAAAGATATATCTTTGGTGGGATTAGGAAACTGGGCAAGTAATACTCGGTATCGAATATAGCAGAGGTTAAAAACCACCATCCTAATCACTAATATCTGGAGAGAGAGAGAAAAATGTATTGTATAACTCAGGGATTGAAATCTCGGTACCGGGGAAGATTTCGGCCGACGGCCGGTACCGGTAACCGGAAAACCGGTGAAAACCGGAAAACCGAGTTGGAGTTAAACATGTCATGCAGATTGTGGTGACAATGGTGCGAACTATAAGAAAGCATGCCAGCCAGTAATTGAAGAGTACCCAACTTTAGTCTGGCGGTCATGTGCGGCGCACACCGTCAACCTCATGTTGAAGGATATTGGTCGATTCGAGGAGGTTGATGCGGTTGTCAAAGCGGCTAAGAGGATTTGTCGGTTCCTATACAACCACGATCGCCTCCATAATGAAATCGCCAACAAATTGGAGGAGATAGTTAGTCCAAATGCCACAAGGTTTGGAACCACATTCATTTTCTTGAAAAGTTTTAGGGATAGAAAAGCAAAGTTCACGAAGTGGATGGTGTCGAGATGTATGGAGCTCCAACCATTTGAGCACGGCCAGGAAGGAGAATATATGTATTCTGCTTCACAAGTAGACAATGGTGGTCGGTATGGATTGGGTCATAAAATTGGTAGAACCAATTTACTGACTACTCGGATATGTCGACCAGCGAAACTTCATAGCGATGGCGGGAATGGTTGAAAAGGCGTCGAACTCAATTTCGAACTTCAAGGCGTCTTGAAAGAAGATGATGCCACTTATTGTCGTGTCATAAAGATTGTTAATAGGAGAATTGCAATGATGAAGGACCGCGCGTACATAGTTCGGACAAGTTCATAGTTTCCTAAATCCAAATAAATATCACATATTTGTTGTATTTTTTCTAACTCTCTAAGTGTGTTTGTTTGCACTGACATCGTTCTTGAACCCACGAGACCGCTTCTATAATGTGGGAAGAATCCGACCCTCGTCGCTTCCTGACAATGGCGATTCAAAGACTAGCCGATACACCCGGGGGCGGTCACGAGGCTCTAGGCGAGCTAGAACAATCCGTGTCGGCGAGGTTTATTTGCTTCAATGAGGCTCACATGAGTGCTAAGCGTCATTCTGCGGGTAGGTTGTTATGAACATACATATACATGGAAAATGACCAATCACTATTAGTTTAACACAAATTTTATGTTACTTGTAGCTACATGGTGGATGGCGTTTGGAGCGCGAACACAGACATTAACAAAATATGCCTTGCGGATTGTCTACGCAATGTGTTTAGATCGATGGATGTGAGCGAAATTGGAGCACATTTGCATTGGTACATACACAATTGAGGAACCGTCTTGGATACAAGAAACTACATAAACTCGTGTATGTCCACTACAATCTGAGGCTCGCTTGCAAGAGCATGAGACTAGAAATGAAGATAGGGATGTAGATCCTTTTGGCGATCTAATCAATGCCACTCATGCTGACAGAGAGAACCCAATCCACGAGTGGCTTGATAGCTCCATGATACAATCAGAGCCCTACTAGGCGAGGAAGGTGAGCCCCCATGCCATCTAAAGTTGTAGTTGATGCTATCCCAGAAAGGAATTGAATAAAGCACTAGATGATGAACCATTGAAGCGGTGGGCAAAGAAAATATTGGCAAGAGTCATCTTGGGAAAAGGAAATATTGTAGCCAACCAAGCTGAAAAATTGGTGAAGACTTTGCCTCACTTACACAAGCAGGGAAACAAGTGCACAGCAGGAAGAAGAAAAAGGCCATTGAGGAGGATATTGTGGCAGCGAAAGAAAGCAAAGTCCGCCATCGATGAAGTCGATACCAAGAGTGCGGTGATAGTAGCTCTCGTCGTCCGATGATGGTGCGATGGTGGGGCTCCTCATGATGCGAGGCAAGACCAACCATTGGAATTCACATGCGAGCAAAACTTCCGCATGCTACTCGGGATGAAGACCACGGTTGTCATGCTTCAAAACAATATCATAAGACCTACACGAGGGGTAAGGGTCGCCAAAAGATCAATCTCACCACATGACTCTTCTTCCTATGAATCGCATGCTAGCTCAAGATCCACTCGGACTTATGGGCGTCGAGATGTCAATCTATTGCCTTACGGAGATGATTCTCATTTGTCGGACGTCTCTTGATCCTAGTTTCCATTACGGCCTTGTGTCCTTCAATACCAATGCGAAGCGTTTACGATGGGTCGAACCCACATATTACCAACAACTTTACAATCATTGGTTACAATATGCACACGAAACACACACTTAGGATCAATACAAGGCTCACTAGCACAATTTGAAGGACTTATACTCTATGATAACAACGACTACATTGCACAACCTTGGCGTTTCGACAATGTATTGGTATGAATTACTTCTCATTATTGTTTTTGTATGCTAGTCAAGCTATCGTTCATTATCATTAGCTTATGTTTTTTATTGTGTTACATGCTTTAGAATACTTGGGCGAGAGATTTGCTCTGGAGAGTGAAGCAACCAAGGATGACTTTTATGTACATCTTGAAACATTTTCCCATTAATATTTGCATTATTCTAAATTTAAATTTCATAATTACCATTTTCCCAAATTCGGTTTTAGGTTTTCCCGATTCGGCCGGGTTCTGCGTGATATCGGTCAGATTCTCGCATTAAAATTGGAGTTCAAAAATTCGAAATTTGAATTCAGCCGGTTTTGAAATTTCGATGTAATCGATTCTGAATTCATATCCGGCAGGATTTCATCCGTGCGATATTTCAATCCACCTTACCATGCCTCGCCCTTGCCTCCTCTGAGTCAAATCCTAAGAGTGAAAAGTACATTCCCAATGCCAGAGCAGAAGCTACTCACCCTGCACGAAGTCCATTTGGTCGTTTGCTAAATGAGAAGGCTGAGCTGGTGAATCACCGTGAGAGAGAGAAGTATTGTGCCTGCTCTACCACTGGGAATGTATCTCTCTCTTACGGCCGACTTAGAGGAGGCATGGGCGAGGGCGGCGGCAAGCTACGATAGTGGAGTTTCGGCGAAGACACGAGCACGGTGCGTTCTCGAGCCCGAAGAATCCGTTTTTGTCGACGTGCGGTGACGGGGACGATGAACACAGCCAGAACGGGACGACAACAAGTCCACCGAACTCAGAGGGGGCGAAGTTACCGGCATCGCATCCGACAAACTTCACTTCAACGCAAGTTCAGGGAGCTAAGTGACACAACCTCACAAGTTCAGTGGGTTGAGAAATTAAAATGTAAGTTTGGGTAGCTAAGTGGCACAACCTCACAAGTTCAGAGGGCTGAGAAAGTAAAATACAAATTCAGAGAGCTCAGTGGCATAACCTCGCAAGTTCAATGACATATGATGCAATTTTCTCTTTATATAATCTTACCCAAATAATATCTGGACAAAATAATGTGTTTTTACAAGATTGATTCATAAATGTGATGCCTATATTAGAATTTTAACCTTGTGGATTATTGTTTCTTATTTTTCAAAGGAGCATGGGTATTCTAGTAAGAAGCAGCATAGTACGTTAGCAAAAAAAACACCTTATAAGTGCATACCTCCTCCAAGCGACCAGATGGTAGTGCCCCTGTTAAGGAAGCAATCATTATTCTAGTAAGGGTTGCACCACGCTGAAGTACAATTGTGTCTATTAGTTTTCGGTACTTTTCCCCCTCAGGTGATTTCGCAAGATCAAGGGCGTCAGACAGAAAACATAATATGGATTTGCAGGCTTCCCTGTTACATTACACAAAAAATTAGGTAACAAATTAGCCATCACATATAGGATAGAATCATAGAACCCAAGGGTAAACAAGAATATCAAGCTCATATATAATCCATTTCAGAGTTGAGATGATTATAGCATCTGATAGTCTAGTTCAAATGCACGTAATCTTCAAGACACTACCTGTGCTGTATAGTTATACCAGTCATTGCACAGTCAACCAATCTTGGAAACATCTCTGTAAGTACAAAAGATCAGGACAGTAACGAATACATCTTGATGCTAGCAGAAAGCAATCATCAGTTATGTCGGTCTAGCTGTAAAATCCTGCAAATGTAGAGAATACAATTCAGTGAATTAGTTATCACCTTGCTAGTATGTTATTGTGTCTGAACTGCACATAGGGATGAAAAGCAAGAATAGTTACTTGAATAGTTCTGAGAAGCTGTATCGTATGGCTGAAAAGTGTCTGAATCAGACTTGTAAGATAGCTTGCGCAAGATGGATCAGACCCAAATATCTACAGAACAAATGCCGTCAGAAAATGAAAGGACAGTTAAAAATACAGCACTGGACTTTTGAAACATGAAACAACCTTGATAACTTCACTGGACAAGTAAAGGAAGCAAGACTGACTGTGCTGCTGATATAGAGTTTGAATTTCTTCAAGCATTGCACCAATGGTGGTTCCCATGAACCTCCCACATGTCCTAACCTTCACCACAGAAAAGACATGTTAGCATGAAAGTTTGGCAAACAATCCATATTCACATGGTGTTAAACTGACGGCAGGAGGAGACATTTATAAGGCAGCTAGGCAAAGTACTTTAATGCTGTCCATAAAAGTGAAAAGCACAAGTCTAAAGCAAAATAAGGGCATGATTTGCAATTTAGTATTTTTCCATTTTGGAAATCATGGAAACACAGGACTAATCCCGCCCAGTAAAGAGTCAGAACATGGAGTAATGTAAAACTATACCAGACAAAAGATCTTGTTCCAACAATGCAGTTTTGCTGTCCAGGGAAACCGGCGTCCCCATTAGCAATTTCAGCATGATGCAAAGTTTCAAAAATCTAACAAAAAATCATGGATGTAGTACACATGAAGTTATGTAAACATGCAAAAATTCAATTTCAAATTCATCTTTGGTATCAAGAACCAAAAGCTTCTCTTTTTTGTTTCTTGATACTACGGATGAATTTGAAATTGAAATTTTGCAAGTTTACACAACTTCACGTGTACTACATCCATGATTTTTTTTGTATTTTTCAAACATTGCATCATGCTCAAATACTAATGGGGACACTAATTCCATGGACCTGATGAATTTTCCATTGTTCCAATCATGCACTTCTGATGGGACTTGTGTCGGATCTGAGTGTAAATTACACTCAAAACTATTAGCATTCATAAAAAAAATGATTAACTTACAGCAAATTTGCAAGATCGGCATAGTGACTCCATGGTCCGTGTATCCCATGCTCGCCTGAGCAAAAGAGCATATTTATAAATTAGGTATGGATGAGACCTTTCAGTATATAATATTTATTAGGAACTTCTCCCAGCATCCGTTTGGTTCCAATACTCACTGATCAAAGATAGTTTTCAATGTGGGCCAATATCTATTGACAGCTTCAGCAACTACTTCTGGAAGTTTCAAATTGCTGCAACAATTTGGAGGATTTAATACAAAACCAAAATTTGGATGGGCAAATGTACAAATGAGAGACCACCACCTGAAAATGCTCGATAATCGATCTATATGCATGGTTAATTGCCGAGCGGGAACTTGTTGAAGAACGTTAACACCTTGCTTGATTATTTCCTATTTTTTAAATAAAACAAATTAGCATGGATACATCAACATGGCCAATTGACTATCAAAGATTGCTACTCACCTGCAAGGGATTAATTACTGGCAAGCAGATTAACTCCAGTGCTCTTTGAGCATGGTCTGGTGGAAGCGTTGCAATAACCACACTGATTTGAGTATGTCATCGTGCAAGGGCATGTAAGGTGAAATGTTGAATACAACCAAAAAAAGTAGTAATAATTGCCCAAGTGAAATGGTGGGAATTAGGGAACCTTAAGGCTTCAACCAAATGCAACGAGTCCTCTGAAGAAACTTTATAACCACCAACACCACTTATTGCAATATGATAGATCTGGAAAAGGCCATCCAATGACCCCGAAAATTTTCTCCTACAGTCTTATAACAAAAAAGAATAGATAAATTAACTATATTGTCAATTGTATATGATAATAACACAAATTTATGGCAAAATTCAAACAAGCATGGAAATACAGACAGATGCTCATGATAAATTAACTATTCAATATTGCATTACATCACAACTCCATATTAACTAAATAGCACAACTAATAATTAATTAAATTACAGGCAATAGCTCCACAATATCAAAGCTAGAAAAAATATATGAGCACAAAGAAGATAGATTCCGTTAAGCAGATGTGGATAACGATCTCATACCTTCACATATATACTTAAATGACATAGAAGCAGCTGCAGCAGTATCCTCTGATGTACTCATTCCCTTATTGAGAATATCAACCAAAGGTGGTAGGATGGATAGTTCAGCTGGGGCAGCATCAATCCATTTTGAAAATACTCCAATGGTCGAACAAACTGCAAGTTTCAAGTATATTTGAACTCAAAACATTGTCATAATCAGACCAGGAAAACAGTTCCCACCAGGATTCTGCCCAACAACTAGGCACAAACAGCCCTAACTTATCAACGCTAACATCTCAACCAGCCCTCACTGGCAGTAACCAGCTGTCTACCAGTGATTTTCCTGAATCCTAGTCACAGTATAAGATTTAAAACACCAAGCTAAGATCAAGGACTTGTGAACTATCAATTACACTAAAACAAACCTGTCTGCAGCAACTGTTCTTGATGAGGAAAGCTGGGAAGCAGTGACATAACCTTCAGAGAGCAATATCAACACATTATCATTACTGAACCAGGACCCAGTCTAAATAACGACAGTAAGTTCATGTAGTAAGGCACAGAGGAAAGTAGCCATTCCGAGGAAGATCTTGTTGACCATCAGTTGACAATAGCATAAGAATACCAAGAAAAAACATTAGGAGACACTCAAGATGTCATTCATACCTGTGGTAATATTTCCTTCTCTTCAATCGAGACTGATTTAGCAATGGCTCGTATACAGAACAGGGCAGCCTCTACAGGTTGCAATTTGTGGTTCTGTTCGGTGCAGCTTCCACATGCCTAAAATCCAAAAGTATGACTTTTATTATAGAGAACTAAAGATATATCTTTGGTGGGATTAGGAAACTGGGCAAGTAATACTCGGTATCGAATATAGCAGAGGTTAAAAACCACCATCCTAATCACTAATATCTGGAGAGAGAGAGAAAAATGTATTGTATAACTCAGGGATTGAAATCTCGGTACCGGGGAAGATTTCGGCCGACGGCCGGTACCGGTAACCGGAAAAACCGGCTGAAAAACCGGGAAAACCGGAAAATGGTGAGAATGGTAATTAGCAAATTTAAATTTGGAATAATGCAAATATTAATGAGAAAGTGTTTCAAGTTTTACATAAAAAGCTTGATTTTCCAAGTAAAAGCTTAACTATGCTAGTTTGCCCTCTCCTAGGATGGAAAAATTAAGTATAGATCCAAACGTTCCTGTCGGTGTATTAGAACCGATCTTACGTAAAGATTATTTGATTCGGGGGGTCTCCTAGAGATGAAATCACGCAGAGTGGTTGACACGGGATGTTTAGACAGGTTCAGGCCTTCTCCGGAGAGAATAACAACCCTACTCCTGTGTGTATGATATTGTTGTATTCTCGATGATCAAGCAAGAAACTAAGACTATTACAGAGAACAGTACTTGTGTTTCTCCTTGACTTGCTCTGTTTTGCCCTCCCTTTGCACCCTCTGATTGATGTCTTTATATAGTCGTGAAGAAGTAGCCGTTTTGTCCTGCGGAAGAGGCGCCTTAATTAAGCCAGTAATGGGCGCATGATGGCAGTAATTACCGGCGCATTGGCTTCTTCACGCCGTCTGGCAGTTATCATTCAGAGGTAATGGGGTATTTAAGCATTATTACTACGCAGAATAATAGTGCGTGCGGACCGTTCGGATTCCTTAATCAATTGGACCCACTCGCCTGTAGGTTTGATTATAAGGTGGTCGTGGTTTATTTGGTCGTAGTATGACTTACGACTGGGTTTAAGTCGTAGTAGAGCTTACGACTGGGCAATAGTCGTAGAAGGACTTACGACTGGGCAATGATCGTAGAAAGACTTACGACCAGGTAGTGGTCGTAGAAGGACTTACGACCATGACATAGTCGTAGTAAGACTTACGACTATGGGGGTGATTGTAGAAGATCTTATAATCACTTGGTAGGTCTCCCCCTTATAAATATGAGGGTATACGGGACTATGTGACATCATATTTACTCATAATAAGAATTATAGATAAAAGATAAAATGAGGATTATTAGATCCTCGTCATCTAGCCCCCCAGCTTCAAGTGAAAGTAACTTACTTGGTGAAGCATTTGCAAATGGGCTTACGACTATGAAAATGTCGTAGAATAATGGTCGAAGGAAAAACTCTTCGACATTTGAGTGCTACTTTGACCAGGAATTTACTTGGTCAAGAAGGTTGCTTACGACTATAAAAAAAGTCATAAAAACCTCTACGACTGTGAAGTGGTCGTAGTAGGACGATCGGAGAAAAAACCCTTCCGATTGATACTTGGCCGACCGTAAAGACTTGGTCAAGAAAGTAATTTAACTTGGAGGTGACAAAGCGAACTTAATTTTCCCAAACGGACCGTGCGGGAATTGCAAGCGACTCCACGGATCTGTTGATGAGGCGGTTCGGCGGTTGCAATCGTGAAGATTGCTTACGACTATCAAAAAGTCGTAAAAACCCTACGACTATGAAGTGATCGTAGTAGGAGGATCGAAGAAAAACCCTTAGATTAATACTTCCGATCGGAAAGACTTGGTCAAGAAAGTAATTTTGCTTAGGGGTGACAATACGCACCTAATTTTCTCGAGCGGACCATCGGGAATTGCAACCGACTCTCACGGATCATCCGATGAGGCGGTTCCGGCGGTGCAACCAACTCTCATAGACCTATTGGTGAGGCGGTTTAGAGCGATGGCAATCGTGCGGTTATAAAAACTCACCGAGTCGGACTTGGATTTTACCTTTTCCTCAAATCGCTCATTGTTCTTGAGCTCTTGCTTTCTCGAGTCCTCGACTAGGTTTCATCTTCTCCGCCGCCAACCAAATCAAAAACTTCTTGTTTACGGCGAAATGGCCAAGAGAGTTTCCGAATGGGAAGAATCGGAGATGGATGCGGCCAAGATCAAAATCTTGGTCGACCGGAAGATTCGAGAAGGCTCTAGTGAAGTGGATTAGGCTATTAGGCGACCTGGCCATCGGGGAAAATGGACAAATCCCGTCTTTCAAGCGTGTGTGAGTCGGACCTCCATTGCTCGCTCGCCCCTTTCTTCTGATGGTACTCGAGCACTTTGGGGTGGAATTGGTGAACTTAGGTCCTAATTCCATTACCATCTTGAGTGTCTTCGTGTATCTGTCGCGAGGCTTACTTGGGGATTCGGCGGACCTCGAGCTTTTCCAATATTATTATGGAATGGCTCGACAAGCGGAATCGCCTAAGCTAATGATCCAAGCTCCACGACTTAAAGTCGAAGGAGTATATTGAGCTTTACGGTCTTCATGGTAGGGATGGAGAAAGAGGTGGTTTCTTTGGAAAGTCACCTCGGAAGACGACCTTTCTTTGCGGGGAAGGTTTGCTAGAAAGAAATCTTCATGGGATTCAACTCCACGAAGATATCGGTAGGATTGCCCCTTATATTCAAGCCATCAAAGACTTGAAAGAAGAAGGGCTAACCGGATGGCATGTGGTGAAAGTCGTAGTAGATACTTACGACTAATGGTGATCGTAGAAAATCTTACGATCAAGAAAGTGTCGTAGAAAAACTTACGACTTGGTACTGGTCGTAGAAAAACTTCGAACGATTAGTGATTCTTCTTTTACTCGCTTTGCTTTACGAAAGTAAGCATGGAAAATCGTCAGGACGACGAAGAAGTCGTACTGATGACTATTGGCGCTGGGTTGTCAAAAGACAAAGACTCGGCTCCTCCCTCTAAGAGACGTCGACTTGTAAAATCTGTCGACAAGGGAGGAGCAAGCTCGAGCTCTAGTCTTTCGACCAGACCCTCAACAAAACTGCGGCGACCATAGCTATATCTGGCCGAAATCGCATTATCGGGCCGAGGAGGTTGAAGCGGTGAATCTCTTAAGCGCAAACCTCGCAAGGCTAAGGTACCCTTCTATTATGACAAGGAATCTTTGCGATTCTTTGTCACTCCTAGTTTTGTTAAGCAAGCTGGAAAGGAGATCTGGAAAGATTTTATGTCTTTTATGAAGGGCGATCTTTGCTCGGCACAACTGCGATCGAAGGTAGTCTTTGCTCTTGGAAAAGTCGAGGCCGATCTCGGCCATCCGAGAACCGAGAGACGAGCCCTAGTTCTGTTCAAACTCTACGACCGGGCGTGGTCGTGGCCGAGCCAATGTTGAACTTCGACCGGGCGTGGTCGTGGAAAGAAGAGGTCCTCCGTCGGGAGGATCGCTCCTAAATTCTGGTTAAGACCGAGTGCGAGTATGTGAAATGTACTAAAGTGTAAAACGGCATTAACTTTTTCCTTTTCACAACTTTGATTTGCTTCTCTTTATTTTAGTCAGACTCCTTGACCCCGGGATGCTTCCGCAGAAGCCCATTGTCACCTCTTGATTCTTTGGAGAGGTAACAATGGAAGTGGTTGAAGGATTTCCCTTGACCAGTGGCTCGAAGTTGTTCCTCCAGCTGTTGAGGTCGTAGCTACAACTCTGAAGTTATAGCTACGACTCTGAGAAGCATTGCGACTCTTGAGGTCGTAGAGGCCACAGAGGCAATACAAAAGCCCGGTCAAGGTGATAATGACTCACACACCATGGAAAGGAAGTCGTGGCGGACATTCTTCCGGTGTCCAAAGAGAAAGTGCGACCACAGAATCGGAGGATGAAGAACCCTTCAACCATCAGCTTGATTTCTTTGGACTGCTTAATCATAAGATCTGCTTGCTTACGGATCTCGCGATCGAAGTCCCCATCCCAAGGATATTCCAAATAGAGGAAATACCTTAGACAATGAGCGCCTTGAGGAGGTGTGGTGGGATAAAGTCGCGAGGATAGACAAGCTGCAGAACCCGGAGTTTGTGTATTCGACCTTTGCTAGGTCGACTATGAATGTAAATATTTTTAGAATACTTTTATACGTGGCTTTCCCTTTCTTCTCACTGTCTTCTTTTTGCAGAAAGCTCTGGAGCAAATTGCTGTTGTCGGTGAGTATCATCGACAACTTTTAAAGCTACGACAAGAGAAAGAAGAACTCTGCATGCATGCAGAGAGATGGTAAGTCACTGTTACTCATAGTCGTTTTCGATTTGACTACTCGTATAGTGTTTACTAGAGTTGTCATGGAAGAAACTCATGACAAAGTACTGGTCGTAAAGAGTTTACGACTACTTACGACCAGGTGGTGGTCGTAGAAAAACTTACGACCATGACATAGTCGTAGAAAAATTTACGACTAGGTCGATGGTTGTAGAAGGACTTGAACCAATTGGCTGATGTTTATCTCCATTTTTGTTCTCTGTAGGCTAAAAAGCGACACGAAGACCTTAGCTGACTCACTCGATTATGAAAAAGAGGAGTCGAGAAAGCTAAGGGAGAAAGTAATAGTCCTCTCGGATAGACTTGAGAAGCCATCTCTGCATCTAAAAGATTGCAGGAAAAAATAAATAGTAAGTGCTGAACTTAAGACTGCTTTTATCTTTAACCTTTACCTAACTCTCATTTCTTTTCCAGAAAAAGAAGATGAGATGAGGAAGCTCCGGACCGAAGTTGAAGAAAAAGCTTTAGTCATTCAAGAGTTTTCTCGCATTACCAAGAACAAGGATCAGGAACTCGAGGGTCTGAGAACTCGAGTAACAGGTAAGTAATTCTTTACCTGTTGTCCTTTCTGGGTATTTTCCTTTTCTAATGCTAATTTTTGTTGAAATTGTTCTTTGAATTGAGGAGCCTCGAGGTGAAATCCAAGAAGACCTTGATCTACAATGAGTCCGTCGCATTGCTAAGATGAATCTGAGAGGACATCGAGCATGGGAGAAAAAGCATGCTGAAACCATTGCTTCCCATGAAGAAGAGGTCAAGAAATTAGATTCTAAACTAGTAGGTAAGAAATGCTTTTACCTACAATCATCTTTGTGTTATCTTCCTCTAGAAGTTTATTTTTGTTCGACCGGTTATATTCTTTTCAGAACAAGTGGTCGAAAATAAGAAACTTCGCGAGGCTTCGACTCGTACCCAACAGGAGATGGAATCAATGAAGACTAGTCTTCAAAGCAACATCACACTCCTGAACAATGTACTTGGTGAGCTACATTCTGAGGGAAAAACTCCTCGAGAAGATATTGTAGTTGCTCACATAAGTACCATTGGGGAACAAGTCGAAACTTGCAAGAAATGGTGACCGCTCTGAAGGCTAATCAAGCCAAATCAATAAGGGAGGCGATCAAGCCGCAGTAGTTACGCTCTGCGAAACTTAAAGCTCAAGACCCACTTTAATGTGCAACCAATCGAAGCCGACTTCGATTGCCTCAATCGAGGCAAGTCGATTGATCGAAAATGCAATTGGTTGGCAAAAGGTAGCGGAGGAAATGCGACTAGGCACTCCCAGCGAGTAATCTTGTAACTACTTTGTAAAGCGGACAATTTACATTGACGAGTAATATCTCGATCCATCTTGTTTCACGCAAATCATCTTGTCAGTGGTTAGCAACCGAAAGATAACTAACGGATGAAAAACCAAAAGATCAAGTTAAATTAATAACTTTATCCTAGGCCATCTTGTTTCCGCAAATCATCTTGTCGAGTAATTAGTAACTCAAAAGACAACAAACGAATGAAAGACTAAGAATTGAAGTCAAATTAATAACTTTATCCTAGCCCCCGACTATTTGCTTAGTTTGTTTGGACAATCTAAGTAAATAGTGTGTGAAATGGGTTTCGAAAACAAAGAGAGGTTTATTTAACTTATAGTTTTTGTTATGGTCGTCAAGCAATCGGTGAAAGAGTAGAAGCGACTCGACACTAGGAAGTTCCTTCTAGTGGCGGGACCACGTCGAGAGAGGAAAGGCTTCGACTAGGTGATATTACCATCTCCGACTGGTTTATTCGAACCAAAAACAGCAACTTGAGTTAAGCAAACGTCTTAGAGTACTTTAATAATTCGTTTGCCCTTTTTTGGTGGACTCGATAAATCTTTTCTAGTAGCAAAAGTGGGATCGGCGACGCTAGGAAGTTCCTTCTAGTGGGCGGGACCACGTGCGAGAGAGGAAAGACTTGACTAGGTGTGTCTCTTCCTTCGACCCGATTAAAGCGAATCGAGTACACCAAAGGTGATCGAATAAACATAAGAAAGTGCACTCTACTTAGAATATTTTTGAAATTCTTGAAAAAATAAACTAAGGTTAAAAGAGTTGGCTTTGAGAACATTTCGACTAGATAGAACTCAGCTCTGTATTGGCAACAAAAGTGAATAACGAGTCGATGCTAAGAAGTTCCTTCTAGTGGGTGACCACATGCGAGAGAGAGAGACTTGACTAGATGATGTTACTTGCCTTTCGACCGGTGTAGAAAAATGGGTGTTTTTGGATCATAGTCGAAAGATTATAAAAGCACTACTCAAAAATAAGACAAAAGAGGTAGAAGGAACACGGACCTTTATTGCACGAGAGGTTGGTCACACATAGAATTTGCGTGGCGGTCGATGTTCCAAGAATTTGAGAGAACACGCCCATCTTCCATTGCTAGTCGTCAGACCACAGTAGAGTGACTTCAATCACTGTGTAAGGACCTTCCACTTGGGAGAAAGTTTATTCGATTAGACTTGGATTGGCGAGCCTCAATACCAAGTCACCTGACAGAAGGTCGCGAGGCCGACCTTCGATCGTAGTATCTGCGTAGGGCTTGTTGGTAGGCTGCGAGAATGGATTAGGGCCATGTTTCTCCTTTATTGAGTAGGTTAATATCATCCGCTCGAAGTTGTTCTGGTCGGAGTTGTTGAAGGTTTCAACTCTTGTCGACCGCAATTTTAGCTCGGAGGAAGCATGGCTTCGACTCGAACACTAAAAAGAAAGGTGTTTCTCCTGTCGCCGACTAGTGGTCGTCTGACCGCCCATATCTGAAGGTAATTCTTGTACCCAAGCCCCGCGCTTAACAAGTTGGGTCGAAGACTCGGGTTTTAATTCCTCGCATTATTTGGCCGTTTGCACGTTCGACCGCCGTTGCTTTAGGGATGTGCAATGAAGCATAGCATAACTTGGTACCCAACTTGTCGCAAAATTCACGAAATTTTGCACTTGCTAGTGTTTACCATTGTGCAGTAATTATCCAGGCTCGGAACTCCAAATCGGCTAATTACGCATCTCATCATGAACCTTTTGTTGCTTAGTTGTTATCCGATTCTGAGTTCGCTTGATCCACTTTGTGAGCGTGTCAATGGCCACAAAAGGAATTCAAACCTCACGGTGCTTTGGGAAGCGGTCCTAGGATATCAAGACCCAGTGCAAAAGGCGAGAAAGAGGTATTATGCGTAATGCTTGAGTGGTTGGTGTATCTGTCTACCATGAAACGGCATTGGACACACTTTTAACCACCTCTTTGGCATCGTGCAATTTGTAGACCAAGAGAAACCTTGTCGAAAGGCTTTACAGACCAATGTTCAGAGGAAGCATCGTCCCAGAGATGCCACTTGTATATCATGAAGGAGTGTTATTCCTTCCGTTTTGCGGAATGCATCGCATGAGTATCCCTTGAGTTCCTCGTTTGTAGAGGACTCCTTCAACCAAAGTATACATTTTGGCTTTTCGGGATAAGCGATGCGCCTCAAGATCATCTTGGTCTGGAACCCTTGTGAAGATACTCGTAGATGGGAGTCATCCGGTATCCTCGTAATCTAATGAGGCCATCTCAATAGGAGATGTCTCTGGTTCTTCGACTAGAGATGGCTTTTGGAGTTGCTCCAAGAAAACTCCTTTTGGTACTGTAGATCGGGAAGAAGCCATCCGAGCAAGTTGGTGCGAGGAAATTATCCTTCGAGGATGAATTGTACCTCGAAACCTAAAAATGCTTTTCTAGCTTACGTTACTTGATAAGTACCGAGCCATTGTCGAGCTGAAACCTTTGGTACTCTTTCCCGATTTGATTCACGACTAATTGAGTCTCCTCTCACAAGTAGTCGACGAATCGAGAGTGCTTCGCACTCGTATGCCGACTAGCAAACCTTGTACTCGCCACATTGTTAGTGGCACGAAAGTTTAATTGTATGGCATACTTTAAGGTTTCTCCGTAGGAGATACGGGACCACCTGACCCGAGCCACTTAGAGTAAGTGACCCGTCAAAGTACATCATCCATCGGTCGTGGGAATCGTCTTGGGGATCTGAGCGAGTTCGAGGTTTGTCCATTCGGCGACAAAGTCCGCCAAGATCCGGGATTTTATGGCCGTTCGGGACACGAAATGGAGGTAGAACTCCCAAGTTTGGTGACCATTTTGCCATGCGTCCCTCTGTTTCCTTATTATGGAGGATTGCTCCCAAAGGAAACTCAGACGGTACAGCTATTTTGTGCGCCTGAAAATAATGCCGCAATTTCCTCGAAGACATGAGGAGGGCATATAAAAGTTTTTGGACCTGAGGGTAACGCTCCTTAGGCCCGTGTAAAACTTCACATAGTAAACCGGCCGTTATGCGCTTTCACGTTCTACGACCGATCTGCGCTTTCTTTGCTGTGGCGTGGCGGCTAGGTAAATTAAGAGCGTCTCTTCTGGCTTTGGAGAAACCAGAACAGGAGCACTCGAAAGGTACCTCTTGACATCCTCGAAGGCAGCGTTTGCCTCGTTCGACCACTCAAAACCTTCATGTCTCCTTAGAAGTTTAAAGAAGGGTAGTCCTTTTTCTCCTAGTCGTGCGATGAAACGACTTAAAGCCGCCATGCACCCAGTGAGTTTCTGGACTTCCTTTTTTGTGGTCGGAGGACGCATCTGGAGGATGGCCTTTATTTTCTCAGGATTGGCTTCGATTCCTCGTTCAGATACTAGAATCCAAGCAATTTTCCTGAGAAAATTCCAAACACACACTTCTCGGGATTAAGTTTTAAGCGGTGCTTTCTGAGGTTGTCGAATGTTTCTTGCAGGTCGGTGATATGATTAAATTTCTTAATGCTTTTTACGACTAGATCATCAACATAGGCTTCCAGATTTCGGCCTAATTGAGATGAAAAAGTTGATTGCATCAAGCGTTGAAAAGAAGCACCGGCATTCTTCAGACCAAATGGCATTTTGACATAGCAAAAGGTACCAAATTGTGTAATGAATGCGGTCTTTTCTTCATCGTTTAGACACATATTGATCTGATGATATCCAGAATATGCATCTAAAAAACTTAATATTTCACAACCTGAAGTAGAATCAACCAACTGATCGATACGAGGTAAAGGAAAATCATCTTTTGAACAAGCTTTATTAAGATCGATAAAGTCTCACGACACACGCCATTTGCCATTTGACTTTTGACCATTACGAGGTTAGCCAACCACTGGGTGGTTGACTTCTCTTATAAAGCCCGCTTTAAGTAGCTTATCCAATTCGATTTAATAGCATCTCGTCGATCGGGGCAAATCTCGTAATTTTTGTTTTACGGGTACTTTATCGGTAGTAAAGCTAGCACATGCTCGATCACCTCACTGGGGACTCGGGCATGTCGGATGCTTGCCACGCGAAGACATCTGCGTTAGCTCGGAGGAAGGCGATGAGGCGTCTTCCTATTTGGGGTCGAAGTCTCCCCAATGCGAGCGATCTTGAGGGTTTCTCTCGCGTCGGAGGAACCTCTTTGACTTGGTCGTTCGACTTTGGTGCGACTTTGAAGCTTCGATTTGTTAGTCGGTCGACTTTCATCTCGAGTTGGTATTTGGCCAACCATCTCGAGGATCGGCGATCGCAGATTATCGCCATCTTTTTGTCACAATGAATTGTGATCACTCCTTTGGGACTGCATCTTAAGGCATTGATACCCATAATGAGTAGCCATTAAGAATTTTGCCAAAGTTGGTCGTCCGAGTATGGCGTTATATCCGTATCGAAATCGACCACATCAAAGGAAACTTTCTCGTCCGAAATTATTTGGTGAGCCAAATGTTAAAGGAAGAGAAACTTGGTCAATGGGTTTGGCGAAGACCCCGCAGACGATTCCATGAAAGGAGTATCGTCAGGTCTTACCTTGTCTGGGTACTTGCATCTCGTCCGGGCATTAGTAAATAGTATGTTCAAGGCGCCACCATCAACCAACACTCGATTGACTGACGATTGTTGATGGTGGGTTCGACCACTAATCGGATAACGACTGATCGATTCGAGTGATCGGCGATCACCCTTCTCGAAAGAAATGGTAACTTCCGACCACTTTGGTAGATTATTGACAAGAGGAGCATCTATAGAGTTACCTCTCGTCCGTGACTTTGGTATGTCGTTTCGACTCGTATGTCGATGATCCTCCGTAGATATGCTTTACAAGTATGTTGCGGATCTTGGGCGGCATCTCTTCATCATCCGATGACTTTTGGCCACTCGTATTTCCTACTTGCTCGAGAGTGGGAGTGGCCCTTCTTGCGTTGTAGTAGTCCTCGAGCTTTCTTTGGAAAACTTCGGCGATTTGAGGTCATGTCTTTCCTTTTATGAAAAGGACACCACCTTGGTTTGTAGTTCCTACGATCGAGAGCTTACCTTTGCCTTGATCGAGTGCGACTTGGTGGTTTGGGCTCTTTATCTTTCACTACCAAGACCTCCTTGAAACCACTGTCCGTGGTTTTGACTCTTTATTTTCTTCTTGGTCTTCTTTGCTTTCTTGTCCTTACCAACTTCACCGGCTCTCGAGGAGTGTACGTTTCTCGATCAACGGTGTTGTTCCACTCGGCCCCTCGAGCGCGATGCATATCGATCGACCATCTCGAAGAGCTCAAAGAGCGATGTTGGGAGGATTCAAAGCAATATCCTCTGTTATCCTTCTACTACGGACTCCTTGCTTAAAAGCCACGATCACGGATGAGTCGAAATTTCCGAATTGAGTTACGAATCGACTAAAGCGTTTGATGAATTGACGCAAAGTCTCGTTGTTGTTCTGCTTTATCCGGCAAGTCGTCTTCCTTCCGGCGGTTGTATGTGCCTTGGAAATTCGCTGTAGAAGATCGCGAGGTGTTGCCAAGAGTAGATCGACTCGAGTGGTTGGTTTAATAACCACGATCGAGCGGATCATTCAAGCACAGTCGGAAGGTAATTTGCCATTACATGCTCTCCTCCTCCTGCTGCTCGGACAGCTGTTGTATAGATCTGAAGAAATTCGATGGGATTTTGAGATCCATCAAACTTCTCCATGTTCACTGGTCGAAAATGAGGTGGCCATTGAATCGCTTTCGAAGGTCGGCGAAAATACGACATCCGTGATTACTTCTTGACGCCTTCTTTGCAGGAAAGAAGGGTTAATGTCACCAGGTGATCGTATATGACGATACCCAGCAACAGGCTGACCTGTCCTGTAGTAGGCTTCAGCTCTACGAGAGGAATACTCCTCGTACTCCATCCGTTGTGGATTTCTTTGTCGAAGTGGTGAATGATCACCTCTCCGAGGGGTTTCCGAGTAGGGGATCGATGCGGCTTATGGCCATGTCGATTTCTACGTGGTGAAATATTTGATTGATGGTAGCGAGGAAGTCGTATTGCTACGACCACGTGAATGATGTCGACGAGGTACTTCGGTTTGTTATCACGGTTGAACCTTTGCGCAATCTCTTGACAGAAAGAGATCGTACCTGGCGTTCAACAAGCTCTTGATTAGGATTTTCGAGCAAGTCGTTGATGTCACGGAGTTCTTGTACCTCCTTCGATGATGTTGAATGCGCCCGGTAGATTCTTACGGTGCGCAATCTTCTTCCGTCGGATGGCCTCAAAATTCTCCTCATCGATCCTTGAGGCCTTCTCAATGGAGTGCGAGAATATCGAGGATTTCCTCGCGCTCATCGAGTGTTGGTTACATCCATCACAGTGGTGCCCTTGCCATTACCACGAGGCGCGGTGTGTGATCTTCGGGAGTGTTCTTATCTCGGCCTCCATGAGGTGACCGATTGTGGGAAGGGCGAAGACCTCCGTTGATGATTCTCACTTGCGCTCGAGGCCTCCCTGTTTGAGGAGTACTCGAGAGACACCATCTGGCGACTTGGAGCAATTCCTTCCAGGTAGGGGAACTCTGGGTTATAACTGTCTCCGTCCGCAAATGAGATCTGCGGAGAGACGGTCGAATTTGCGAAAAAGCATGCTTGATCCCACCTCTCCGGGTTACCACGAGAGAGGATCACCGGATGTTGGTGGAGTCTGGAATGGTGGCTCTCGAACTTGTCTCACCGTGTCTGACCGCTGAGGTGACTTGGACACTTGGAGGAAAAACTCTCGTCGTGTCGTGAGTCCTCCTGGGTGTGGTTCTGGTCAGATTGACCCTTGTCCTTTGAGGGAATTGGCTCCCCTATTGGACGTATCGTTGTGGGGGATAAGGATCCCTCCTCAACTCCATTGATGGGATCGTTTCCTGGAGAATAATCTCGGAGGCAACATCACCATCGGCGGATGCATCACTCGGCTCGTAGTCGGCAAGCATCCATGTCGACGTCTGCGTAATCGCCAAGTCAAACCGTTTTCCTCGTTCCATTCTCCTGCCATGATTGCATGAGATTGGAAAAAGAGAGTATGTTGACAAGAGATTACCGGAAGATCCCCACGGTCGGCGCCAGCCGCTTGTATTAGAACCGATCTTACGTAAAGATTATTTGATTCGGGGGGTCTCCTAGAGATGAAATCACGCAGAGTGGTTGATACGGGTTGTTTAGACAGGTTCAGGCCTTCTCCGGAGAGAATAACAACCCTACTCCTGTGTGTGTATGATATTGACTGTATTCTCGATGATCAAGCAAGAAACTAAGACTATTACAGAGAACAGTACTTGTGTTTCTCCTTGACTTGCTCTGTTTTGCCCTCCCTTTGCACCCTCTGATTGATGTCTTTATATAGTCGTGAAGTAGCTGTTTTGTCCTGCGGAAGAGGCGCCTTAATTAAGCCAGTAATGGGCGCATGATGGCAGTAATTACCGGCGCATTGGCTTCTTCACGCCGTCTGGCAGTTATCATTCAGAGGTAATGGGGTATTTAAGCATTATTACTATGCAAAATAATAGTGCGTGCGGACCGTTCGGATTCCTTAATCAATTGGACTCACTCGCCTGTAGGTTTGATTATAAGGTGGTCGTGGTTTATTTGGTCGTAGTATGACTTACGACTGGGTTTAAGTCGTAGTAGAGCTTACGACTGGGCAATAGTCGTAGAAGGACTTACGACTGGGCAATGGTCGTAGAAAGACTTACGACCAGGTAGTGGTCGTAGAAGGACTTACGACCATGACATTGTCGTAGTAAGACTTACGACTATGGGGGTGATTGTAGAAGATCTTACAATCACTTGGTAGGTCTCCCCCTTATAAATATGAGGGGTACTTCTGGGGACTATGTGACATCATATTTACTCATAATAAGAATTATAGATAAAAGATAAAATGAGGATTATTAGATCCTCGTCAGTTCCCAAAGCAACTATTGTCTGTCCCTGATGAATTGAAAGGCTGCCTAATGGAATGACAATAGACCAAATAAAATGCTACATATATTCTAAATACACAGGCATACATGATTTTTCAAAAGGATGAGTAGTAGGCTCTTGCACAGACACAATTGAAAGAATAAATTGCATTGGTGCAATGGTTGTGAAATTACCTAAATGTTTGATTGATCAATGGTGCAAACATGATCAAGTTTAGAGGGGCGGCAAAATACAATGCAAGTTCAGGGTGTTGAGTGAGACAACTGCACAAGTTTAGAGAGCTCCAATGCAATTTACTCTAGTTGAAAATATTAGGTCCATTTGAATTCTTAACTATCTTATATTTTCCAAAGGCCGTAAATTAATTATTTTCATGCTTCTTTCATGACTCTACCTCCTAAAATGATAGCTTTCTAGTTACATGAGCTACCCTTAGGAGCTAGTATTTTTAGCAGAAATATGAAAGTTGGACTTGGTCGGCCAGTCCTGGCTAAACAAATGCCAGTATATTGATACTAGTAATCATACATATGAAACCTGTGTCGCTGAACAAACTATTAGCAAATATTTTTTTCATATCTCTTATTAATCATACCGCGTCACTAAATGATTTGAAAGTATAGGATTAAATAATCAATCCAATCCTGAGCAAATAATGATGCAATCCAATTCTCTCATGGTTGCATGCAATCCAATTAATGAGAAAGTGTTTCAAGTTGTACATAAAAAATCCTCCTTTATGTTTTAATAGTGCTAAATATACTAAAAACTAATGTTTCAATACATAATCTAGCATAAGAATGCCTAAACCAACTAGGGAAGGACATTATGGAGTTAAAAATTCAAATTCAAATTTTAAAATTTTCAGCCGGTATTTTTTTTACCGGTTACCGGCCGGTTTTTTTATCCCTGGTATAACTACACAAGAGATAAGAAACTCTATGGTACAAAATGAATGAACAAAAATTTGTGATGGTATGCTGTGCGCTTGTGCTGACTACTGAGTATACAATATCAACCACGGAAGCAAGAGGTGGATAAACAATTCAAACTAAGAAAGAGGTGGATAAACAATTCAAACTAATTTATTTGATACAGTTTGCATAAGTTACTGAGTGCCCCATAACTTTAATTATATCCAATTGACAGACTAGATTAACAGGATGATGTGACTCTTACTCCACATCATTTGCATTGTTCAGGTGCCTAAAATGAGATTTTATGCAACTAGCATGAGTTCATGGATAAGGACATTTGTCATAAAAACTAGGTAATTATGGAAAATAAACCAGATGGGGAAAAAAGTAGAGCTAAAAAATACTTACTGAATTTCATTAATATATTCCACAAACTAATTTAATTCCAACAAAAATCCCACAAATGGATATGTGGGAACTCACTAGCCAGACTATATATAAAAACTAATAGGCATAATTATGGTGGTGTTAACAAAAAACACAGCCTTGTCAAGAAGAAATTATGATCCTGGTATTGAGCACAATCGGACAGCACATGCTAAAACAATCAAGAAACAAAAAGAAATCCCAGATTTCTTTGAGGAAGGAAACTGTTGAACCTACAGAGAGACAACACAAGATCGTGGCAAATAAAACAACAGATGAATAAGAAAATAGCTAAATTCACCTGAATTAGCTTCATGAAAAGTATTTTTAGTGTCGAGTCACCTCCAAGAACATCAGTTGCATCAAGTAACACATCACTAACCGCTGAAAACAAATGGCTCTGTAATTATTTGACAAATGTACAGAATAGCCAACATGAACTGCAAGAACTCGGTAAAAAGAAATCAGGTAGTGTACCGTATCTAAAATGTCTGAAATCCCTGCGGTCTTCCTCTGAAAATGTGTGGTAGTCCTCAGGATATTCAACTCGGAAACTGACCTGATTCAGAGATCAAAACAAAAATGAAATCAACTAGGGATCCAATAAACTATATATGGAATGAAATAATTCAGTTGGCATTGCAGGTTTTTATTACGGGGAGCATCGTACACAGAGGCAATTTTACTAACAATTATTCCCCTCAAATACATACCAGCGACACAAGAATCTCAAACGGAGGACGGAATATTTGCAATCTTCTATTTCTCTCAGCTTCAATCGACACCTCGGATCCATACGATGAATACGAGTTCCTAAAATGTGTAAGCACTTTATGGATTGTTTCTCAAGTAAAACTAGCAATGTTTTAGTAAAATTACCTATCAGTCAGTTTACACTTAAGATGGTGCCAGAAATTAAACGTCATGGAGGAAATGTCAAATTCTGGATGAGAAGTAACTTCTAGTAGCGCATTCACTATTTGCATGGCATCATCTGAACCTGTAAAGATCAATGCAAGTGCCATGCTTTAATGGCCAGGATGATCTTTGTTCATACATTAACTTCACGAGACAAATCCAAATGGTGATCATCATCATCCATGAAGTGTTACCTGTTGCAATCAAGTCGACATAGGAATCACCCATGTCTGCAAATAAACGAGCAATAGCTTTTACATCTTCTTCATCCTGATAGTGCACAAATGAGTTATCAAAGACAGTAGTAAAAAACACATGCACATAGACATAGTTACCACGCACTCATGGTACAAAAAGTTAGAGAGAACAATAAAAGGATAAAAAGAGCCAGACAACAAATTGTCAAACATAAAGTAAATACAACTTGCACTGTTGTGGTCGTTGGTTGAGTACAGATCCGAGGAACAAGGGTAGAGCACTCGCCCTTGTCTAACCGCCGGCAGGGCTCTTCCCTGTCGAGGTAGCGAGGCTCTTAGGTTTAGTTGAACTCTTGATTTCTCGTTGCTTAATTGATAATGGATACATGCTATCCCTTTTATAAGGACAATCCGACTTGACGCCTAAGAAATAATCTATAAGAAAACATATCAATCCAATCTAGTCTTTCCAACTATTAAAAATAGCATTCCTAATAAATAAGATCATCTTCATAACAATAACTAGATAAATAAGGAATTCCAAAATAATCTACCTAACCAAATATTCTTTATCCTAGAAAACTCATCGGCCACGTATGGGAAGCATCATGCAACAGTACCAACAGGTACTGTTCACATGTCACTACAGTGACTCGCCGGCGTTTGCGGCCGCTACAATACCCTCGGTATCATTCACACGCCTGCCGCAGTGCATCGCGTCTTGCTCCATAACATTACACCCCTCGCGGTGAGGCAGCTCGAGGACGAGCTGGGGTGGCGTGTCGCATCTTGCTCCATAATATACTCACTAAGTGTTTCAGAAAACTTATTGTATGCCACGTTATTAAGTCAAGCGATTAGTCGACGATTAGTCCACAAGTCGGTACACAATCTCCGACTAGAGTCATCGACTCGACTAGGAGGGCTAGTCGCCCGACTTGTCGGCGGCTAGTCGCGACTAATCGAGATTTGCTAGCGCCCAACTTGTTTTGATGGCCCACTCTCAGGTGAGTGACTTGCTATAGAACTTGTAAGTCATCAACTCATCATCATGATCATATTACGATTTGTTACGATCAAAACGACTAGCCATTCATCAAGATTTGTTACTCATCATTGCAACTAGTCATTCATCAAGAAAGATTTGTTACGATCAAAACGAGTAAGTCATCAACTCATTATCATGATTACGTTGTTCTTCTCTTTATTTCATGATTTACACTATGTATATGTGTTTAATTGTTATACAACTTAGTATATTGCATGCCCTATTTAAATACTTTCTAGTCTTGACTAGTCAGTCGACTAGTCGACCAAGTCGACAAGTTGCTCGTCTTGCGACTCGGCTCGAATTTACGACTTAATAACCTTGTTGTCCACTAGTGATATGTCCAACTAGTTTTTTTTAATAGGATTTTCCAACTCCTGGGGTTGTTTGAAAAGCTCAGCTGCCCTGTTGGCTGTACATTTAGTTAAATCAATTACATGGCCACAAGATAATGGATACAGCTGATTAATATAAAAAATATATTTTAAAGTTTCTGGCTTTCTGCAGATTAATATATCCATTGAAAAGCAGTTTGTTGTAGCTGGAAAGTGATGAATTCAGGGGTAAGAAATTATTTTTAGTAAAATATTACATCCCAATTTAGGACAGAAAATTGGTTTTAGGTAATATATACCAAATTAAAGGTAACCAAGAAAAGAGCTAGAGTGGACCCTATAAACTAAAACAAAGTTGTCATAATTTTATTAGGCAAATCTAATTTTACAAGTTTACCAATGTAGCATATCACTGCAACAAAGTGGTATGTATAGCAGTATAGGTATGAACAAGCAGAATTAAACACCAAACAGTAATCAAGGATAAGTTTCCAAATAGAGATAATTCATGCAGAATACAGTCAGAAATTTCATACCTTTGATGAGTCTTTGAGCTGCTCTTTGAGACCCATAACATGAGGGATGAGAATTTGAATCAGCGGGAAGTGTTCCGTGATGCCACTAGAATCTCGAGATACAGTAAAATGTATCAATTCAGAGGTAACTGGAAATTTAAAGATAGATGCATTAGTGAGCTGCTAACAAGATCCCAAGCATATAAAGACTAGTTATCTTAGGTGTAACTAGCTGCAGTCATTCACTATAACTATGGCATATCAGGGGGCCTGTTTGGCCAAAGCTTAGCTTATCCAATAAGCCAGATTTTGGGGCTTCTTAGCTTATAAGCCCAAAAAACAAGTTTGGCAAGCTTGAGATGCTGTTTGGAAGAATCTTTGCAAGGGTAACAGTTCAAAGAAATACGTTCCTGCCTTTCAGAAAGCAAGAAACGAAATTGCATTCCATAAACATCATCAACTTCGATGTGATCCCAATGGAACTCATGAATGATGAGATTGGCGGATCCATCCGTAACATCAAATTAGTCAAGTCTAGCATTGCTGATAGAATACTTTATGCAGTGAAGCGGCAGCACACCAGCATGCAAACCGAGATCTTGGCGACAACAGGATACGACAGTAGCAGCAGCATGTGGGCTCCGATCTTGACGACAGCAGATGGGTGCAGAAGATGCACAGCCGTGGGGAAGCTGCAAACTCGCAACAGGTGACAACAGTAGTACAGCCACTGGCCACTTGCAATCTCGATTGCACCAGCAAGGTTGATCAGATCAAGAGAGGGGAAGGAGAGGCCGCAAGGCATGTGAGACCTTATGGAGAAACTGAAGAAGCTGTGATATTCAGGCTGCGGCTTTTTCCAAAGAAGATGGCTGCAGCTTCAGAATCTGACTTAAGCCGGAAAAGATCCACCTTTTTGGCTGAGCTGAAGCTTATTACTGTGACCTGTAGTTGAACCATGCCTATTCAATCCACACTGGGCTGCTTTCCGCCACCTCCATGATGGGCCAGGTTGGATGAGATGGTAGCTCGAGGTTGTGTTGTAGAGAACAGACGAAGGGAGGAGGTGACGCAGGTACCTGTGAGGAGGTTAGGGTTCATGACAGCATGGTGAGGCCGACAAGGAGGATGTGAACACGCAGCCCAGCAAGGCAGCCCCCCCCCCCCTGGAGCCGGATCTAAACTGCACTGCACTGTCAAACCCCATCTCAGTTGCCTCCGTCCTCCAACCAATATCACTTACACCTAGAGCCGGATCTAGGTTGCACAACCACTGTTGTGCCCCATCTCCATAGTGCCTATCTGAAACCCACACTAAGGGCTTGTTTGGTTGCCACCCTGAGTTCCATGCCTGACAAAAAGTGGTGTCTGAAGGTAGCCTGGAATTCAGATAATTTTTGCCTGGACAGACAGGCCTGATGATGTGGTGTTTAGATGGAGACTGGGCCTGAAGAAAACGTAAAATTTAAAAATCGCGCTTTGAGAATGAGAAAGCGTAAAAGGCATGAAATACGCTTTCATAAGCACCCTTCAAAAACCAACACTGATCCCAAATCCTACCTTCCTCATCCCCAAATCCTTCCTACTCCCCAAATCATCCTCCCCGAATCCGGGCGACATCGGCGGCGGGATGCGGCAGCGACGGCGATGGGATGCGAGCACATGACTGCGGCGGCGGCGGGATCTAGGCATGAGGAGCGATGGCAGGGGCGAGATGCAGGAGCAGGGCGGTGGGATGCGATGAGGATGTGGGAGCTCGACGTTGGTGAGGCCGAGGTTGCGGCTGTGGCGGGACCAGTGGGTGGAGCTCGGTGTTGGTGAGGCCGAGGTTGTGGCGGCGGGACAAGCAGGTGAAGCTTGGCGGCGGTGAGGTCAAGGTCGCGGTGGTGGCAGGGCCAGCGGCCGAAGCTCAGCGTCGAGATGCACGGGAGCCAGGAATTCGTTTTGTAAGCCTGGGCCTAGTGGAGGGTGCCTATACCAGGGAGCTCACTAGGGTGGCAACCAAACACACTCCCGGTAGCGTCCTGGGCAGGCGAGCGGGCACCAGGACGCAAACACACCCTAAATACCTGAACCTGCCCGGGTTTCATCCCCCTCTACAAACCTACAACAAAGTTCATTTTTCATTGAAACTTGTTGAAACCTATTGAAGCCTACATTTGGTTTTGATTGAAAATGGTTGAAACCAACTCAAGCCTGCACCTTTGTTTTAATTGAAACTACTTGAAACCTACTGAAGCTTGAACTTGGTTTTGTTTGAAACATGTTGAAATCTGAAATCTAGAAGCCTGAAACCTGATATCCCTTTTCATACTGTTCCCTAGAAGCTCCCAATTTTTTAACGAGTTATAGCCTGAGTTATTAGCCAAGTAAGCATCCAAAAACGATTTATTATATTTTTCCTTCTGAATTTGATTATCCATAAATTCAACATCAAAAATAACAAGGATTACCCAACACCATTGTAGATTTGTTGTGCATAGAAACTCAACTGTGCAGTAAGTGGTCAGAAACAAAATATAAAACCATATTTCAAGTTTGCAATGTTCACAGCAACTGGATAAGATGAACATAACTATGACACCAAGAGCACACTAGAAAATTATTGATTGAGGCAGAAGGATGAAGAGAAATTGAGAAACTAACAAAAGATGCATAGTTAAATACAATAGAAATTATGTGCATAAACAAACAATACCATTTACAGATGCCTCCAAAAATTGATCAGACTTCAACAAAGAGAGTGCCGTATGGACCAAAGGATGCGAAGCAAGAGTAGATGCGGAGATTCTGACAGAAAGAACACTTTAATAAATTACTGAGGCAGATACTGTTAGGTAGCAGTAGTATAGTAAGAATAGACACTGTTAGATGTACCACAACAACTACATTCTCAAGGAATAAAGTATATATCACAATCCCAGAAGCTGCATACCCATGACAGAATCGAAGCCAAGAAGCAAAACCATCCAAAACCTGCTAAAGGAACAATCAAGATTAAGTGATTAACTACCAAAATACACATAATCATCTCATTGCGTAATTGTGTCTAGGGATTTATTGTGGACGCGTTTATTGGCAAGACTTACCAACAACACCGTTGACATGGAGTTTTACCGGACGACAGCAACGCCGTGCCGGATGACAGTAGTGCTATGGAAGGAGATAAGTTATAGTTTAGTTATGTTTTTTAGTATATTATTTCCAAGTCAAATTATATTGATCGGAGCCAGTCTAAATATGATAATCCGAGTGGGATTGCTTCTGTTAGTGGTCCGAGCAAGTCTAAATATGATAATCCAAGTGGGATTGCTTCTGTTAGTCTCCTCCGAGTTGGATTGCTCCTGTAGTCCGAGTCATACTGTAGCACTGCAGCAGTCCGAGATGGTTACTGTAGCATGCATCTGTGGCTATAAAAGGACGCCCATGTGTAATCTCTAGATCAATCAAGCAATAAACTAGGTTCTTCCACGTAACAGGCAAGATCAAAGCCTCCTTATCATAGCCGGCAACAAGGCCGGCGTGATCTGGAGGGTGATCCTCAGCCGTCGCCAGTATGGGTTACCAGACTGTCTCACCTTTCCTACACCATAACAGATTGCAGATTTTATGTATTTCTGGGATCAGAAGAAGTAACTTGAGGCATTGATTTGGATGTGACATCTCACAAAAAGATAACAGTAAGAAGTGAACTTGATGTCTGGAAAGGTGGTGTAACCATCTAAGTTGGTTTATATTAAAGTGGAAAATAATGTGAAACATCACATTTGCATATACCAAGATAAGTGGAGCACACCATAGACCAGCCCTCTAGTCACACCCCTTCTTTTAGTAGAAGGGGCCATAATATAACAAGTAAAAAGAATAACAACTAGAAGATGCCTTCCAAGTACGGTACTTCCAAACGCATGTCCTAATGGCCAAAAGAAAAGACAATAGCCCATAGGGCCCAGTTATTGAAGGACTTTGCACATTCATGCAAGGAAGCAAACAGTGAATAAACAGCTCCCCAATGACACACGTTAACACTATTTCTTGTGATTTTCATTATCTTTTGCGTTTGTTGCAATGATTCCAGTACTTGTTTGAATGACTTTGGGGTTGGGTAATATGCAACTGTAACATGTTTTATCTTTTGCGTTTGTTGCAATGATTCTAGTACTTGTTTGAATGACTTGGGGGTTGGGTAAGATGCAACTGTAACATGTTTTCTTCGTCACTATAGCACCTAAGGACTTCATATCATAAAAGGCAATCTTGAAGAGGAGGAAATTAACCTGTTCTTTTAGCTGATCAATACCCAAACAAGCAGTAAATAGACTAAGAGCAACATTAGCTGATGAACAAAGGTCATTCTCAAATTGTTTGCGCCTTTCGGGACGAGCAGCTATTTTATGACTAGAGGTTTCCTGTCAAGACAGAATTGAAGTAAGTCCAATTTCACCAAGAAAAATAAAGAATATGATATGCAATTAGGATCATACAGACACCTGTTCATTTAATGCAAATATGCAATAGTTAAGAACTATAAAATTTTAAGCAGATGATGTACATCACTCAATTAAACTCGAGCATGACAAGGGGAAAAAATCCCGGTCGGTTACCGCCGGTAACCGGATTTCCCGGTGCCGACTGGGTGAACAGTAACCGGACGGAAAATTTCAATTTAAAATTTGAATTTTTAACTTCTCTCATCACTTTCTAGGTTGGTTTAGGCCTATTTTGTGCTAGATTACGTATTGTATGAGCTGAATATGCTTGAATTATTGTTTTTGGCCGGTTTGCACTTCATATGAGCTAAATATGTTAGATAACGTATTGTATGAGCTAAATATGCTAGATTACGTATTGTATGAGCTAAATATGCACTTCATTAAACAATTTCTAATTCAAAATTCGTCATTTCAAAATTCCGAAAGGGTTTTTCCAGTTTTTCTAACCGGTTTTTCCGGTGACCGGTCCAGTAACCGGTTTTCAAAATCGGCAATTCAAATTTCAGTGTTTGAAATTCGTCTGGTTTTTTCTTGAGATTTCCGGTAACCGGCCGGTTACCGATACCACCCGCCGAGCGGGATTTCATCCAGTTCCGGTTTTTTGATCCCTGAGCATGGCCATAACGTGGATGTGGCAACAAGAAAATCGTATTAATATCTTTGTAATTTAAAACAAATATATGGTTAAAGACTTGTAAGCTCTAGGAGAAATCATCTGATGTATCCATCAATGTGATTCATCAACGGTCTACTTTACTACAAATAAGTAGCAACATGACCAAATCCCATTCAACATTACAAAAATCCCTTTCTGCAAATGGTAAAAAGTCAAGAAAGGGCCAAAATGGTCTGTTGCTTTACTTTCCCTCAAATCTAAATAAATAGAGCCAACTTTATTATTTCCTGCACAGGAAATGAAAAGAAAACTAAAAATGCCCAATTCTAAATGTATCAAAATCATGTTGTCAGCCTTTTATTTTTTTTGGTCTAGACTAACAGATACTTCAGTGTTTAAAAAAAGGCATGAAACCCATTGTGGTACTTTCAAATGGCCTAATCAAATTTCAGCTGCAAATCAGCTCCTTAGTCACCCTTTGCTCACCTAAATAGGTTTATAGAGATTTAAGATAGTAGAAACAGACAATCAAGAACTAGGAGAAATCATGACACAGTTTCAGACTATGATGGGCATCTATATCAAGCTAAAACTTGCTATACCTGTGGCAAAACAATGAGCAGTTCAAGGAAGCTTGGGATGAATTCTGGTTGAGATTTCATTTCATCGCTTAGCCAATTCACAATTCCACCACCTCCCCAGTCCTCTAAAGGTACATGAATGGCCAGAGCAGCAACTGCAATGCAGATCTGAAGATGATAGAACGAGTTGTGTTGTCATTATAATTGTATTAGTACAAAATATACCTGCTTAATTCAGTCATTTACCTGTGTTCTAACTTTTGGTGGTCCGTTATTAAATTTTTTCAGCAATTCCTGCAGATGCAGCCCAGTTAAACAAAAAAGAAACAATCTTCTTTTTTTTTGAGAGAGAGAGAGAGGGTAAAAGAAACAATGCTCTTGGCGAGATAAGCCAGAGTTTATAATACGAGAAACAATCCTAAAAGAGATCATGATAGGAGAACACAGTATACATTGCAAAAGAACTTTTTAAGATTTACTCCAATTGATAGTGCAAGCCGGAGTCACATAAATTATACCCTTACAAAGAACTTCAAAAGCTGCTGCTTACATATAGAGAATCCTGTAATGGTCGAAAAGCTTCTGAGGGTAACTCTTCAAAGTCCCTTTGTACCTAGTATGCAAGCATTTAAAAAACCATCGGTAAGAAATAAATTAATTATAAAATTTATAAATAGTTCATAAGAAAATGCTGTTCACCATTTTTTTTACCTTGCTTCGTAGGGTCTGAGAACAGAACATGAGAGTCTCCAAATTACTGCTTTCATCATGAAGTAAACTGTCAGCTACCTGCATATTGAGAACAGCAAATAATCAGATGTCATCAAGTTAACTAACGTTCACAAAATGCCAACAAGATGACACACTAAAGAAAAAAAATATATGTCATACACTAAAGAAAAAAAATATGTCATATTCCATAATGAGTTCCGAATCTGAAAGGAAACTCTAAGTTTGCAAGGGACACACTCTGCACCTTCAATAAAACAAGAAATAAATATAATAACAAGATAGAATTAAAACAATGAAAGAGAGCACATAACTTTCAGTGAATTCCTCTCAACTACTAAACGCCCGCATCAATGTGCACACAATCTATGCTTACTTCATCCTACTTAGTCACTGCAATTCAGCAGCCAGTACAAAAGTTTGGGTAGCCACAGCTACACATGAGAACCAAACCAAACAGCGACAACTGAACCAAGCCCGCATAGAGTAATCGCAATTTTAGGCCAACCAACTTGCAGAGACGTCCCTCACAACACTGGAATTCAATTCCACAACATCTAAGCAGCTCATAATCTACGGTCGCTAGCCAAAATCAAACCTAATGTCTGGTTCTAAAAAACAAACCCAATGTAAAAGGCACTGACAGGATCAATAAAATCAACACTGCTGGTAAGATCTACTCTTAGTTCTCCAAACTCTAACATGCCAATAAAGACCAAACAGATCCTACATTACGCATTCCACCCGCAGCCTCGCGTCGGAACCAGACACAATGTGCAGCCATTATAGCAGCAGAACAAAAGTCCACTCCAAACAAATCTAACCCCAATTCGTCGCCCCCAACCACCCCTCCACACCAGCCATAGTGCCATACTACGGAACAACTTCCAAAACGGCAACAAATTTTGCGCCAGCCCGGGCCAAATCAACACAACCTCGCCCAAATCCCACCACCACCCCCAAATTCGCCGAAACTGCGACGCAGAGACCAGCAAGCGACTCTATACTTAGGAGCAGGGAGGGGCTGAATCGAGCCGAGGGAGGCCCGCACGCACCTGCCACGCGTCGAGGGTGTGCTGGAACTGCTGCAGCCAGCGGTCAGCGGCGGTGCGGATGGCGTCGTCGGGGTGGTGGTACAGCGCTGCGAGCGCCTCCTTCACCGTCGCCGTGGCCTGCGCCTCCATGCCGCGCCGCGGACCCCACGCCGAACCCTACCCCCTCCTCCTCCTCTCGCCGCCGCTACAATCTCCGGTGGATTTCTCGCGGCACGCTGGATCTGCGGGAGCCTGGGCGATTCGGGTGGGTGGGTAAGGTTTTAGAGAGTAAGATAGGAGAAATTTGAAACGGGGTGGGATGGATGGGTCGAGGGTCGAGGGTCGAGCACTCCAGCTGGTGATGGGTCGGCGAGACGAGACGGAGTTGTTTAAATGTTTTCCGTTTTTTGTTTCTGCGCAGATTAAATAATTGGGTTGACACTTGTTATGATTTGTCTCTCTCTGCACGTGGGCCCGGTTGATCTAGAGACTTGTTAATTAAGTGGTAGACTCCTGGGGTGTTCAATGATTTCCTTTTGTTTGGGGAATTGCTGGAGTAGTATTGTAGTTGTAGCTTCAAGTTCAAGGTAATGTTTTTGGAGATTGTTAATTGTGTTTCTTTCCTAGAGCAAGATTGATAATTGAGTTTATGTGAGACCAAATGAAATAAAAAGATGTTTTATAATCATGAGCAGCCATAGTGATGATCTGGTGCCAACTAATCATCTAACCTCTTGATTGCTCTGCCATCCACGCAAATTCTGGTGGCACACAACTTGACAATAATCTCTAAAGCAAGTGGTAAATATTTCTTCTATTTGTGCGAAGGTGTGAAGAATTGCTTGATTACTAGCTATATTCTCTTCAAAAAAAATTGCTAGCTATATTTTTTCTACACTATTTTTAGTGCCACTTTTCCTATATAGAGCAACAATTGATAATTGTTTCTTAGCTTGAAGCATGTGTTGGTGCTTCTAAAACGGATCATAAAAGACTCAAGAGAGATCTGAACACAGCCGTAGATGATTCCTTGTCTGGAACACATAAGAATTATGCAGGAATTTTCATAGGAAAACTTATCCATTCCTACATGAATCGGGAACATACCCAAGTTCGAAACGGAGGCTTAAACTGATTATCCAGCACAATAGTTCTCGATTTGCTCAGGAGGGTGCCAGTGGCGTGACTGTACTGATCAGTTTCTAGGTAGTGTACATGTACGTTAAAAAAGAATTTACGAGCATGAAGCTGGAATAGCTCAGTTGGTTAGAGCGTGTGGCTGTTAACCACAAGGTCGGAGGTTCAAGCCCTCCTTCTAGCGGTACGTTTCTTTTTGCCTCCAGGTTGGGATCGGTCGACTTCTTCTTGGGCTTGGCCGTTTCAACTCTACTTTTTTTAGCACAGGCCGGTTCAACTCTGAACTAAAATCGTTCTGCACAGGGCCCGGCATAACGTATACACGCCAACTTAAACTTTCGTTTCTTGTTTACTAGCCCACTTAATGGCCCAATCAAATGAACGTGCATTTGGATCTAAGCACAGCATTACAATAGGCCTCACCGCACCAACTCCCTCCAATTAAAGTGACTCGCCTATAAATAAACTCCTTAAACAAACACTTACATATTCACAAATCACAAATTAACTCAAATTACTCTCGTTTAAATCCCCCTCCCACTCCATCCCAAACTAGCAAATCTTCTAGACGAGTACAAAGCATGCATCCTTCCATTGTACGGTACTTGTGCTAGAAGTACAGCCCATCCCTGTAGCAGCTGCCGCCAGCTTGTGGATCCATCTCCATCTCCATCTCTATGATCTCCCCAATGCCGTGCTCCTCAAACCCCACATGCTGCCCCAGCTCCAGCTCCATCATGGCATCGTTGCTGCTGTTGCTGCCTGCACAGCAGCCGGTGTTGCTGGCCCCCACTGCCATGTTATCATGCATAGCTGGGCCCGGGCAGTACTCCAGTAAGCTGTACTGCAGCATTGCCAAGTTCAGCAGGGCACTGGAGCTGCTGCTGCTGCTGCTGCTGCAACGGCCGCTGATCATGTGGTCTCCATGTCCATGCATGAGTGGCACTGGTGTGCTGCTGCTGCTGCTGCCCATGGCTGCTGCTATCTGGTGGTGGTCGAACTTATCCACCACCGTTGGATCCGGCGATGAGCCGAGGAGAGCCGTCGGCGAGGAGGGCCCGGCTGTGCCTCTGCCGACAGCGAAGACAGCGTTGTTGCTGCTGCTGTTACTGCCTTGCTCGGCTTCTGATGCTTTCCTCTGCTTGTTGAACACCCTGCATAGCACCCAGTCCTCCTGCGCTTGCCACATCGAAGACCGGACAAATATTTGTGCATGTGAGAAAACGGCAGATGCATGCACTTGAAACTACTTCAGCAGATAAGGTTTTGGACTTGCACAGATAAGGTTTTGGTTGTACACATGCAGATGCTGCGTGCGTGCATGATGGGGTCACAACTCAAAAGTTAATTGTTTGTACTTTCAATTGGTAACACATGTACATGCATGGATGGGGTTGCTAACTATGACCCCGTATTTCACTAGAGGTTTGATCACTTGATTTGATGTTACCGATGGCGAAGCCAGCGATGGTCATGATTCGGGCTAAGCCGACTCTCATTGGTCTAAAGCTTTCTATTATTTCAATTTTTTAATAATTTTTAAAGAAATTTTTATGGACTTTTGGTCTTATACGTAGGGCTATAACCTACCTAGTCCGAGATCCGGCCAGATCGACCTCTGGTTGTTGGAACTTACAAGTCACAACTCACAACAGAAATTTTACACGCTTTTCTTTCCCAAAACGATAGTTTTCCCGAAGCTAACAAATTGAAATGCTGTCTTTCGTTTTTCGATCCATTGTTCTGATATGCTACAAATTAGGTGGATTACTGTAAAAAAAAACAGGTAAAATCAAATATGTCTCGAGATCGCGTGTGCGTGTACCTTCGGCGGCGAGTTCGGTGTTTCGAGGCGGAACTCGTGCATGACCCAGCTGGTCTTGTGCCCGTTCGGGGCGCGCCCACGGTGGAACACCAGCGTCTTCCTCATCCCGACCGCCGCGCGCACCGTGGTCTCATGGACGACCCGGTCCTTCCCGGTGGCCTTCCAGTAGCCTGTCTTCGTCGCGCGGTTCGTCCGCGACCCCGTCGCGTACTTCCTGTCTCGAAAGCTGAAGAAATACCACTCGTCCACGGTGAGCTTGGCCACCTCTGAAAAAAGAGAGCAAAAGTTCAGATAAATCTGCTTGATTGTTCATATCCTTCTTTTGCACGGGAAGATTGATCATATGTATCATTATCTTAATTACGAGGATAATACACAGGAAATCAGGAACTGTGTACGTATCATCTATAGTGAATAATAAGGTATAAGGGGATGTCATTGGAGACGCATGTGAAGTAGTACAGTGCTAGTAATAGTGACGTTCTGAGTGGTCCTAGAAGTGGACAGGGTTGGTCTTTTGCGACATGGAGTTTTGCGAGGCACCATCACAAATTATTGGCGCGGCTAGGTTCCATGCGATTGCTATCTATATTGCGCATGCTATACTTGTGCTCTAAGGAACGCTGATAGGTGTCCCCTCCGGTAAAAAAATAAGTGTCGTCCTAACATATAGCATATGTGTAGTCTAACTAATTTTACTTTGGCCGTTAATATTTTTATGAATATTTAGTTTAGATCGGTCATATGAAAACGATACAGGTAGTTTCGTCCCGAAGAATAAACTTTCAAAATACTCTAATTATATTAGGTTTTACAAATACATATATTACAATGCAAATGGGCGATGATTGTTTTATAGACCATGCCTATGTCTAAAATTCGTGACTGTGGGAGTATATCTTATCTAACCGTACATATACATCTACACACTACCAACTTTTAGTTTATTAAACTGATCAACATATATTTGTCTTGTATCTTTGAATTAAGGCTAACTAGAAGCAACATATATCATAATATCGTAGATAGGATAATATGCGCAATAGTGACTAGACTTGTAAAGATTCTCTAAAAATTAAGAAGGCAACTAGCTAAGAGCTAGCCTTACAAGTGGCTAGCTAGCCAGAGTTGTCTCAACTAGCAAGGAACAACGACGACAATCACAAAATGTTATATATATATATATATATATATATATATATATATATATATATATAAAGCTAGTCAATTTTCATTAATTCGATAATGTTTTCGCAGATACAGACTAGCTACTCCTTATCAGTAATCAGTATCGATCGTCACGCGCGCGTCACAAACAAGATATTTCCCAGGAGTTCAACCGATCAAGTTGGTCATCACCTGTTCATGAATATATAGCTAAACGATCTCAAGATACCATCTTAGAGAGAGAGAGAGCCTTACCAGGAAGCTCCCATGGCTCTCGGGCATGGAGGTCGACCTCGACGAGCGTCCCGGAGGTGACCCTCTCGTTGGCCACCTTCTTCCGGAGGTAGAAGCACACAAGCTCCTCGTCGCTCGGGTAGAACCGGAACCCCGGAGGCAGCCGAGACTCCATCTCCCTCAGCCCCATTAATAACTAAATAATCCTCTCCTCTCCTCTCCTAATCAATGTCCAACTAATTAATCCACACCAAGGCCGGCTATAGACGCGGCATATATTTCTCTCTCGAGAGGTGAAGTGATGGAGGCTTATATAGAGGGTACACTAGGCGTTAGCTAATTGTATTTGGTGATTTGGGGAGATATATACAGAAGATTGAAATGTGTCCCTGTCGACGTCTCAATCTGCCCCAAAAGATGCTCAGCCTCAGCTCTCACGCTTGCGCGGCGTTAGAAGTGTTGCACACGCCCATTGTCACAAGAAAACCCTCCCTCCAAGCCCTTATACGCTTCGGGGCACGCGCGTACTCTCTCTCCTAGCTAGCTCCATCCGTCCATCGGCTCTTCGCAGAGTTCTTAAAATTAAACTGGTTGCTTACTCCAACAATTTAGGTTGTATCAGATTTTTTTTCTTTTCTTTTGAGAAATGGAATTTCTAAGGTACTTCTCAATCGGGCTATATCGGATACGTATCTGTATCATATATCTGATACGTGTTCCAATACTAACATGCTAGTTTTGAAAAATATCAGTGCAATGTAGCCAGCGGTGAGAAATGAGAAAAGAACATATGACATCTCAGAAATAATGTTGATCTTGTCCACTCAAATAATCACATCATATATCCTTGGCTAAAATTTCGTGGGGTTATCTTATCTCTATACCTTTCTCTAAAGTGCTAGTGTTCAAATAAATATATTTTCTTGCACTTCTTATTTGCTAATTAATATGTATCTGGATATGCAAAATCTTGATGGCTTATATATATACCATCGTTAATTATGAACGGATCAAACATTCGATTTAAACACATAAATTATGTATATAATAAGTAACCAACGTGATATGCAACTTGTACGTCGCTGCGGAGTATAAACAGAGACCGCATTTTCTTGTGGCTATATGCATGTCATCGAGCAAGGACTAGTGTGTGTGTGTGTGTGTGTGTGGACGTAGTGATTCACCCAGGTTAGCAGCTCTGTGTGCGGAAGGCGACGATACCGCGAAGCTACAGTCATTTGCCTCTACGCGGAAGGCTGTGACGCCAAATGATTAATTCCACGTGTATCCCCAAAATTAAGGTTGTTACGTGTGACAGAATGTTGCATGGGACATGACAAACTTGTCACGGAGGAAGCAAATCAAATTATTTAATATATCATCATCTTGTTAAAGCAAAGTGTTATACTATGATATCTTTTCTTCACCTGAGAGCTATTTTGTTGTATAGTTTGGTTAACTACACCTCTTGTTCATACAGTCCACCATGTCTAAGCTTGGTACCGTCCCCGAGCTGCAGCTGCTCGTCGGTTCCACGTGGTTGGTCCCACCACGTCTTCCTTCTTCAACAATTCGCACATTCGTCTTTGTGCCCGTCAAATTTTGCAACTATCTTTGCAGATTCGCACATAATTGTAGATGAGATCTAAGTACCTCCCGTAGATGACACGGTTTCCTTTTCCTGACAAGATTTTTACCAGACCTCTCATTGGTTGTTCTTCCCTTATGATTACCCATTAATTAGTATCCTCCATTACTCCTGATAATTTTCATGATTACCTACCCTTTGCAAGTAACTAGTATGAATCTATCTTTAAGTGATACATCACAACCTTCGAGTTCAAGCAATCTCACAGATATTAGATGAATTTTTTAAGCCAGGGACATACCGAACTCCCATCAACGTGCGATGTGATCCATTATTCAACTCTAAGTAACCATTTTCACATTAGTAATTGCATACTCCTTCAATTTGCTAAGTGAAAATTTCCATGTGTCGAATGTAGAGATCCTTCGTCAAACATCTCCCTCGCCGAATATATATGAAATCAACAACCTGAATCTAATATTCATCCATGAGACGTACCTGATTAACTGACGACTAGTACGTTCGAATCATCTTTAGCTACCGCCACTGAGCATGTACCCCTCATTTGTTTCAAACTTGGATAATACTTTATCATATGACATTCCTCGTCACATAGATAGCATACACGTGTGCCCTAGCACTTGCCCTTCTTCTTCCTTGCAACTTTTGCTTTTGTTTGCAACACCTATGCAAGGCAATCAATGTTTGATTACCCGAGGATGAAGAATCTAATGGCTTCTTCAATGACACCGCCTCCAATAGATATGTTATTGCCTTATTGAAGTTGAGAGTGTTTTCCTTATGAGAATATTCATCACCAATTTCTCCCATGATGGTGGTAGAGATGGCGCCAATTTAACGACCTTGTAGTTCTCCTCAATTTTCTCATCCTCACTTGTTATTCTGTAATAAGCTTGTTGAAGACATTGAGATGATCAACAAAGCGTGTGCCTTCCTCCGTGCGTAACCTGTAAAGTTGCCACTTCAGCACCCACCGGTTTGTCCGCGACTTTGCATATATACATTTTTCTAAGTCACTCCATAATTTCTTTGGAGAATTTCCTTAATCAGCAAGTAGTTTACCTCATCGGAGAAACATAGACGGATTGTACTGATAGCATTCTACTCTATCACCTTCCATTCTTCAACGGACGTCTTTTCCGGTTTGTCCCCTACAAAAGCATTGATTCACCACACATTGTCACACGTTGAAATTTCCTCTGCCGTCAAATTTATTCACTTGATTCCACAACATCAACATCGATGTTGCTTTTGTGTGACCTGACGCTTCGTCAACCTTCTCGTAAATTGGCTTTGATACCCCTTCTTGTGTGCAACATCTCCAGATCGGATTAGAGTTGTGAGACACAGCACGAGCGTGTATGATATCAAGAATAAAGTAGATGAATCCCATAGAGAGAACCTAATAACAGTGATAAAATAATCACGACGGGAAAGAAATTAAGATTTGTCGTTGCCAACCACAAATTCTTTTAGCACAACCTCAAAAGAGTACTAGTGATTATCGCTCTTTCACAACCCTCTCATACCTTTTAGGACCCTTAAATCCTTGCAATACACAAGAATCTAGGGCTAAAGAATAACCTATCCTCTTGATTTCGATGAGTTGGTTTATGGTTTGTGTTCTCTATGACCACCCCTCATGACTTTATATAATGCCCCCTAGATTTCCTGCAAAAGGAAGTAGGAATCATAATCCTATTAGGATCATATAGGAATCCTTTTAGCACACTTTTCCAAATCCTAGTTGATTAGGATATGAGTCATCATACTCTACGTAAAGAAAAAAGAGGTTATCGCGATCACTCTTAAAGGGTAGAAATTACCACGTTAATCGGTGAAAAAAGATAAAGATCTGCATCATTGATTATGATGAGTCCAGATTATAACGATGTAGATCGATCAGACGTGTGCTAGGATTTGTGATGAATACAACCTAACTTTGAACTATGAAATCCCAATATAAATGATAGATATTACTGCATGGAAGTCCATACAAGTCCATACAAAAATTAGTTACAGTGTAGCAAAAAAAAAGAAGTAGCAAGCCGAGACAATGCATATGGTGTTTTTTAGCTCTTTCACGGTACACTCAATTCAATACGATAGTCCATTCTTTTTTATCCAGTGGTTTAGATTAGCTATGATTTAGTTATACTACACATGATAGTATGAGTAGTATAATCCTGAGGGTGTATAATTGTAATTTCCCATGTGAGATCACATGATACAAGAGTAATATTTTCAACCCTAGTTGAAAAAGTCCACAATACCCTCACGAATAAAATTATAAATACAAAGAAAAGCATGTTATACCCTTAACAAATCAATGATGAGATTTAATTTATACTACCACCATATACTACTAGTAGAATGTACCGTGATATTTCTCTTTTTAGGGAGAAATGCATATGGTGTTGGTAGAGACGAGATGCACCAGTGGGAAGGTAGTGCATGTTGCGAATCCAGGATGAAAATAAAGGGGGAGCTCTATTGTTGAGGCTGTAGCACAAGATAAGCATATCAAAGGTACATCTACTAGTCTTTTTCCCTCAAAATGCCAAGTAATTATGCAAAGTTCGCTTCTCTATTTTTGCAAATCTAAGAAAACTTAAACAAGTAACAATCACCAATTAAACAAATTAGCTAATCAGCTAATGGCTACTGTGTATGACAGTTTGTATTGCATTCATACACTTACATGATGAACTACCACAAGTCCACAACAAACCATGAAACCATAACTCAATCAGAAATTCAGAATGTATGGCATTGCATTCATACACTTATGAATCATGCTCTCTCTCCCTTATCTATCCTAGTTAATTTTCTGCAAGACTACAAGTTTTAGTTTTTGATTGTCTTTGTGGCAAGTTCTTGTGATTTTTCTTGTGTTCTTGTTGGTGTGTGTAACAGTAGATGACTGCTTTGAAGAGCTTTGCAATGCCTTATTTTTCCATCATTTTTCAAAAATTTGATGCCTGCATATTTGGTTAATATGTAAGGGGGGACATATAGCATGCTTAAATACCAATGCTTTTTGTGAGATCACACTAACAAAAATGAACATGCTAAAATGCTAAATCTAGGAGGGAAGCAATCTGGTTGTTCTAATCCTGCATCAATTCATCAATCTTCAAGTCTACCATGCTCACTAAGAAGTAGCAATTTATTCACTGGACACCGTCAGCCCATCAACCACTAGGCACTAGCCCACCACAGCACCACCGGCCACCGCACAGCGCCACAACCCCTGGGCTCCGACCACCGGCCACTTGTCGGGACACCAGGCCGCTAGACTCGAGCCCTCTGTGTATTCTGAACTAGTCCCATGATCAGTAGCTAGTCCACACAGTTTACAACATCAATGTTATCATATCTATAGAACAAAAGTAGCTAACGAAGCAGATAAAGTAATATTACTTAGTAGCAAAAGGACCTTATGATCAAGTCTTACTGAGGTTACCACGCAGGGCTTTAAGACAAAAGAGTAAACTTGCAGCGGAATGAAACGGCTCGTGGTAGCCATTCGACATGCCCACAGTCAATCGAATGGAGAACACATCCTAGTTCGCATAGTCTTCGAAGTATTTCTCCTCGTAGAACTCGATGTTACCTAGTTTTTTGTGACTCATCAACAAATAGTGTATCATCGTGAGTACATAAAGTACTTAATAAGTCGTGGGGAAATGTATGTAAATAGTATTCATACAAGGCTTGACAAGGATAGCTTTATGGCTATTTTTCATAAATTAGTATTAATAGCAAATATAGTAAATAGATTGAAGAGTATAATTTAAAAGATTAAGTATATAAGTAAATAAGTTCTTTGAAACAACTAGTGAACACCACGTTCACTTCCCAATCAACAGCGAACAACCAGATTGCTTCCCAACCATCATTCCAATATTTTAATGAAAATCTACCCTCGTGTAAAATCACCAGGCATTGTCCACAACCAGGGACACACCTATTCGAATAGCTTTTAACACTCTGCAAAGGTTGTACAGCTTGACACACAAGAGATAATTAGTTTATAATATCCGTCTGACACACTTTCAAAGGTGTGCGACTAAATAATTATCACAAGGCTTTTACAAAGCTCCGTTTTGACCCGGTTCTGCTCGCTAAGGATTCGCCACACCGGCCTCCTCTTGCGCCACTTATCAACCCAAACAGAACCGACTCAAAATATTGCTAATTAGTTGGTCAGGTTCACCTCATAAATAGACTTGTGGTTCTACGGTATGGTCCAGATCAATGACGCATAAAGTTAAGTTCTTAGTGACTACTAAGGCGAGACTACCTCACCCATGTTCCTCGCGCACCTAAGTGCCTCCTGCACCCAAAATGTGCCTCTCGCATTGCCTCGCGCACCCCCCTTTATTGCACGATCACTCGCCCGAGTATAAATCATTTTGTTCACCCAAACCAATGACAACCCCTACCATGGCACAAGATTTTATAATAGTGGCATCGCACCACAATTAACACAACTATGAGTCTGTGACCTCGCACCACAGTTGCCCAACAGTGGCATCACACCAATTCCATATGTCATTAGGTCAAGTTTAATCATTTATGAACATGTGATCGAGAGACCATCGCATAACTAAAGCATGACTAAGCATAATACGTGCCTATGTTGGTATTACAATAATGTCCAACTAAGATTACCCAACCTATAGTGTCCAAGGGTACATATCAATATGTAATTCATAATTATGCAAGGAGTCATACTATCAAGTAGGTATTTAACTATTCCCAGAAACAATTAATATAAAAATAGAAATGCATGCTGATATAATATAATATAATTTTATAAAATGGGTTCAATATGATCAAAGGTCTACGACTTGCCTTCGTTGAAGGTTTGATATTGTGGATATCATGGGGATATGCTCCAGATCTTAGGATGATGTGACAATTGGCAATGGCGTTTGCGGTTTGTCGTTTCATGTGTTTTGACAAGTTTGAATCGTCGGCGATGAATCGGTCGACCGGTCATAGCGTGGCGGTCAGACCGGTACCAAATCGGTCCGACCGGCCATAGGCGGCGGTCGGACCGGTGAACTTAAAATGTGTTATTTTGAGCTGGGCCAAAAATAGAGTGTGTAGGCAAGAGAGGGGATTCTATTGCACTTGGTCTCATAATTTTTGGAGTCTCGAGTCAAAAGTTCTATTGGTTTGAAATTTCCAATAGGTTTCGGTTTTTCAGAGAGGAAAAACGACTAAGTCCCAGCTGGCGGTCTGACCGGCCTATAGGTGGCGGTCAGACCGGCCAGCATGGGCAGTCTGACCGGTTTTCACTTTGTTCGTCGCCCGGTGTGGCGGCGATATTTGTGTGTTAGGTCAAAGTCATGAGTTTCAGGGCATATATGGTGCATGATGCATGTTTTGACTAACATGGGTCAAGTTGTGAAGAACTTGTTCCCAAATTCTGTTTACTTGTCTATTATTGTGCAGGTTGCTTGGTGGTCAACGACGATCAACGGGGAGGATGATCCGGACTAGGCTTAAAGAGCTGAGGTCCAGAACGATCGACGATGCCGGGTGAGGTCAATGAAATCAAGCGTGACGCAAGATGGACAAGGGTGATCTTTTAGCTAATCCGAGGCGCAAGATGGCGCAAGGGTAGCTAGTTAGGTCAAAGGGAGATAAAGACGTCGCATTAAAATACGTGCGTATGTGTCCTGTTTGTTTTGGGCCTTAACGAGAGCCCAATAGGATAAAACATCTAGAAGGTCTAAGCCTCCACTATAAATATGAGAGGGTGGTGGCTGTATCCCTTTCTCGCCTCTTTTGCAATTCTTGTAAACCCTAATTTTTCTTAGGGAGAGCTTTTGTGGAGGCTAGGGTTCTTCATGTTTGATGTGATTTTCGTGCTCTTGGATTGAGCATTGTCCTCCATTGATGGAGTGGTTGTAAGCCCAGATCATATCAATCAATCAAAGGAAAGTTTGATCAATGTTTTGTCTCATTGCATTCTTTCTCTCTATTTGATGATTTTGGGTCTTTCTTTGATCTGAGAGTTTTTTGATTGAATTCTTCACGTGATCTAGCTTGATATGACGTGTGGGATCCTATCTAGGATCATCTTGATCATCAATCACCCACGAGCAAGATCTTGGATCAAGTTTTCGTTTTGACCGGTTTTGAACCATTCTTTGATCAAACGGAAAAGGATCTTTATTCTTCTAAGAATTATCATAATCTTCAATTGGAATAGGTCCTTGATATCATAGAAAAGGTGTGTTCCAAGTTTCATCAAGTTTTGATTAGTAGATCAAAAGTTTCATCTATTTTCATCTTCGTCATCGGGTTGTTTTCTTTTCTGGAGGCTGGCGGTCAGACCGCCCGTAGCTACCGGTCAGACCGGCCGAAAATCGGTTCGACCGTCGATTAAGCGTGATCCGACCGCCATGGGTGTTTCACTTCAATCTTTGTTGATTTTGTCCTATTGCTTTGGGGTTTTTATTGGATTCAATATTAGTCTTCCATTTGTCTTGATATCTTGATCTTCATAGCTTCTATAGCTACTTACTGGAGTAAAGTTTTATTGATTTATTATTTGTGAAAAAGTGAGCATGCTCCTATTCACCCCCCTCTAGTCGCCTTTTAGGTCCAACAGATATGCTTCGGCAGATGGTTCCATAAATTCTTCAGAAAAGATAGAATCTACACGTGCGAAAGGAGCCAAATGAATACAACAATTCCAAATAAAAATCCAAAAAAAATACCAAACTAGAATCAAATGAAGGACATTGAATTTAGATAAATTTAGAAACAAAATTTATTCAATTTGGAGCTCAAATGAAAGAGAACGGGCTCTCGGAAGGAGATTTCGACTACAGGTGGTCGAAAGGAGGTTTCGACTACCTGGTCGGAAGGAGGTTTTGACTACATGTGATCGGAAGGAGGTTTTAACAACTTAATCGGAAGGTAGCAACGGGGAGAGCAAAGGGAGGCAAACTCAAGGCATACGGTTTCAGTGGCGAGGCTCGACGGAGTGACCAACGGTGAGAGGTATAGCGGTGGCGAGATCTAACTTGTGGCAGCGCTAGAGCTCTGACGACGCTTCGGCGGTGAGGTGGTGTCCATGGAGTCGAACGCACCCTTGCGAAGCCAACGAAGGCCACCATGATTCAACGGCAGCGCTAAAGGCGGAGGCGTGAGTTCCGGTCGGTGGCGGTGAAACTCGAAGCACGACGAAACGAGGGCGAGGAGAGAGAGAGGGAGAGTTGAGGGGAAAGTAAGAGGGGAATGAGGGGGTCCTAGTAGGGATGGCAATTCTGCCTGATTATCCACGTGTTCGCGCGAATAACCTAATGGAGGCGGGTATGAGCGTCTTTCTTTGCCTACGGGGATGAAAACAGGCACAATTCCTTGCCCATCGGGTAAACGGGCGTGGGCATGGGTAAGCTCCACTCGTACCCGATTCGCCCGATTACCCGTAACCTAACCGCATGTGTAAGGAACTATGTCAGTTTGTATTTTTATTTTATTTGTTGAACTTGATTAGTTGTCTTGTCGAACATGATATGTGAATTGTGATGAACTTTATTAGTTGTTGAATGTGTGATGCACTATTGATGTGTGAATTATGATAAACTTGATGTATGCATTGCTCGCGGGTAACGAGCATGTCCATGGGTGATGGGTACCCATGGGCAGCGATGCATTATTCGCGAGTAAACGGGCATGCCCGTGGGCGACGAGCATGGGTGAGGTTTTTCCGTCGTCCTTCACGGGTATGCACGTGGGGGGAATTCGGGGTCACGAGCATGGGTATGAGCAAGCACTACTCATACGTAGCGGAAGGATGCGTAGCGAAGAAGCTTCGCGACGTGGGCAGAGCTCCAGACGGCACGAGAAATGGCAACAAGACGGGAGTAGGTGGGGAGGAGAAAGATTAGAGGGGGTGGGCGGGCGAAAGACAAGTAATTAAATGCGTATGCTGCCGAGGAAAACGAGGGAGGAAATCGTCGCAGCAGTGACGCACGTGGGCACTGGCGGTATGGGTGCGACGATAAAGACGGTGACCGGACGAAGAGGAGGCTACAGGCGGGATCCGCCGGGCAGAGAAAAGAAAGAGAGAGAGACATGGTGGGAGGGTCTGGTCAAAACCGAGAAGATGGTCGAAAATGAGAGGATGGTCGAAAACGAGAGGATGGTCGAAAACGAGAGGTTTCAAAAGGTTGAGAGGGTTGTGAATTTTTAGACAGAGTTTTAAAGCCCCCATAATTATCAAAAAAATTCTCAGAGATATGATGGGCTTAAATAAAATATTTCCCACTTAACATTGGTAATTAAGTTTGCACATAAATTATTTTTAATTTTTGGGAAATGGAAACACCCTTAAAAAACCAAAAATCCAAGAAAAGACTTTAAATAAACTTTTTGACTTTAAATACTAGAAAACCCAAATAAATCAAGTTTTGAATTAATTGAAGTTTGGTTTAGTCATTTAAATTAATTTTAATTTGCAAAATTTCAAGTTACGCTTTAACAACTCAACGAAAATCAAATGGTTATTTTTATTTAAAAATTATCAAAAGGCCCTAAAAATTATGATGTTACACCGCTGCACAGGCAGCCAAACCCTCCACGCCGACCGCCTGCCCCTAGTCGCCACGCTGTCGCCGATCGTCGCGGCCCTGCCAGTGCTCGTGGCCCCTGGCCCTCGCTGGACGCTTCCCTGCCCGTGCTGCCGCGCACCCGGGTGCCCACTAGCTGAGGCTGCCTCCCCCTAGTCACCCGTTTCCGCATGACTGCATAGCCCCTCTGACCACCTCGGTGCCTCTGCTGCCACGCGTGCCGGGCACCCATCGACCGAGGCGCTAACGCCGGCGATCCTTCATCTCCACGTCGGGCCACCGGCTACCTCCCACCTAGCCCTAGTCGCAGTGGCCGCCTCCACCTAACCTTTTTCATCCTCTCAAATCTCTATTGGATCCAATTGCATCTGGCTATCTCCCTTAGGCCTTAGACCCTTTCTCTAATTGGGCCGAGTGGGCCTTAAGCTCCAAGCATCCAACAACAGCCCACACCACAAGCACTAACTAGCAAATCATCCTCATTCTTTGTTTCTTCAACCTCCAGATCATCCAGTGACTCAACGCCGCCGAGGCTAACCTGCCTGCATCGCCCCAACTTCACCGGTGCTAGGGGTCCAGTGGTGGAGGGAGGGGGTGCTCGAGCGCTCACTAGCACCCACGGTGGACTCGCCACTGATTAAGGACATGCCATGTGTCTCTAGACCGTTGCGTGTTTCAGCTGACCAATTTCTATTGTGTGCAAGCCGTGTGACTAGATCACTTGCCGTTTGGAGCAAAACCACGCGGCTCGATGATTGTTGCTTGCAAGATGCACCAATCGAGAGATGCTAGCGCTGCTACATGCTTGCCAACCACTGTCAGCTGACAAATGTTTTTTAATAAATATTTGTAATAATATCTATATATCTATATATTGTATTATATTATGAAAGCCGTATAAAAAAGAAGCAAAAACATTTGCTCTCAAGGCATAGAAATTCCCACGTTTGTTGAAAAAAGGGATCTACACCGTCAACTTTGGTAGATCCACTTTATAATGGTCTAGATTAAAAGACATAGTCCATGCCAAATAAAACATAAAATATAACTGAAATTCAGAATAACAAATAAAATTCAAATAGCAATTTGATTTCATATGAATTACTATGTAAAATTCCAAAATAAATATAATTCAGAAAAAATAAAAAAAATAAGCAATTGGATTTGTATACATATTCCAACAAAAAAGTAAGTGAAATTCAGAACAAAAAGTAAAATAAACTTAGCAGTTTGATTTTGATACGAATTCCAAAGTAAAATTTCTAAATAATTGCAATTCGAAATAAAAATTAAAGGAAAATTAGAAAGTGGATTTGTATACAAATTCCAAAAAAAATTAACTGAAATTCGACACAAATAAGCAATTGGATTTATATACTAACTCTAGTTAAAAATAACTAAAATTTAGAATAAAAATAAAATAAATAACTAATTCGATTTCATAAGTTAAATCCCTAAATAAATATAATTTGAAACAAAAAAACTATACAAAAAGTAGCAATTTTAATTGTATATGAATCAACAAAAACAACTAAAATTCATAATACAAAATTATTGGACCAAAAGGCGACTTGAGGGGGGTGAATAGGAGTATGCTCACTTTTTCACAAATAATGGATTCAATAAGATTTTACTCTAATAGCTATAGAGCTATGAAGATCAATATAGTAGTACAGCAGAAGACTAGTATTGAATCCAATCTAACTCCCGAAACAAAACAACGAAAATTAACACATGCTAAAATTCTAAGTGTTGGCGGTCTGACCTCTGTGTTAATGGCGCTCGGACCGGTGACCATGGCGGTCTGACCGCCAGCCTGATGAACAGAGAAAATAGCCCAAAAATGAAGTTGTAAATAGATGTAACTTTTGATCTACAACTCCAAACTTGATGAAACTTTGAACACACCTTCTCTAGGATGTCATGAACCTATTCCAATCGAAGATCGTGAAAATCCTTGGAAAAATTACGATCCTTTTCCGTTTGAGATGAGGATGGTTCAAAACCGAGTCAAAAAAAAACTAGATCCAAAATCTTGCTCATGTGTGATTGATGATCAAGATGATCCTAGATATATTCCCACATGTCATAGCAAGCTAGATCATGTGAATAAATCAAGCAAAAACTCGTGGATCAAAGAAAGACTCAAAATCATCAAATAGAGGAAGGAAGGAAAAGAGACACATCTTTGAGCAAACTCTCCTTGGATTGATTTGATATGATTTGGGTTCACACCACTCCATCAATGGAGGAGGAAGCTCAATCCAAGAGCACGAAATTCAACTCAAAACTCTCTAGAACTCTAACCTCCACTAATCCTCTTCTTAAGCAAATTAGGGTTTCAAACAATAAAGAGTTCAAGAGGGGGTGCAGCCACCTCCCTCCTCTATTTATAGTGGAGGCTTAGACCTTTAAGAAGATTGACTCAATTGCGCTCCCGTTAAGGCCCATCACAAATGGGTCATACACGCACGCATTTTAAAGCGTCGTCTTTATCGCCTCTTGACCTAATCATCTTCACCTTGCGCCATCTTACGCCACAGGTTGGCAAAAGGTCACCCTTGTCCATCTTGCACCACGCTTGAGATCATTGACCTCACCCGGCATCTTCGATCGTTCTGGACCTCAGCTTTCCAAGCCTAGTCTCGATCATCCTCGCTGTTGACTATCGTTGACCACCAAGTAACCTGCACAACAATAGACAAGCAAAACGAATCCGGGAATAAGTTCTTCACAACTTGACTCATGTTAGTCAAAACATGCATCATGCAACACATATGTACTGAAACTCATGACTTTGACCTAACAACCAAACATCGCCGCCACGAAGAACGACGATACAAGTGAAAACCGGTTAGACCGCCACCTATGGGCCGGTCTGACCGCCCTCTGGCTGGTCTGACCGCCGTCCTGGCTGGTCAGACATCCCAGTAGGGACTTAGCCAAATTTTAGCTCATGAAAATCTGAAACCTACTGGAATTTTCAAACGAATAGAACTTTTGACTGATGACTCCAAAAATTATGAGACCAAGTGCAATAGAATCCTCTCTCTTGCCTACAATTTCTATTTTTGGACCAGCCCAAAAACTTCTTTTGCATTTGGCCGGTCCGACCGCCGCTATGGCGGTCCATCGCCATCGGCGGTCGAACCGCCCTTTGGCGGTCGATCCACGGCTCGGTGGTCGACCGCCATTGGCCTGACAGTACTACTACTTTGCCGAAAACGCATGATTCGACAAACCTTCAACGCCATTGCCAATTGTAACATCATCCTAAGATAATGAGCATATCCCCATGATATTCACAAAAATAAAATAAATTTAGCAATTTGATCTCGATATGAATTCCAAAGTAAAATCTCTAAATAACTGTAAGCCAGAATAACACAAAACACAAATTGGATTTGTATATGATTTCCAACAAATAATAATAATTGAAATTCGGAATAAAAAATAAAAGAAGATTTACAAATTGATTTTGATGCGAATTTGAATAACTTAAATAAAATTAGCAATTTAATTTGTATATGAATTGCAATAAAAAATAATAGATTTTGAATAAAAATAAAATTTATAACCATGATAACACGAATGGTGTGAAAGGAGACTACGAAAGAGTGCAATGAGATCAACATGTCATGCAAGAAGACATTAATCCACAGGGAAGCGAAGAGCCGAGATTGCGGCGGAGATGATGATAATGTCGTGCTACTCACCTTAGCCGTTTGATGATGATAATGTTGTGCTACTCGCTGGAGCAGTTGTAGAGTGGTGAGCGTCGGCTTGTTGAATAAGTTAGTGGCCGAAGAAGCTCGATGATGGGGAAGCCATGTCAGAGAGAAGATGAAGCTTTGCATTGAAGACGAGCTATGGGCAATACGAGGCCATCGGGTAGCTAGGTGTGTGCCATCACTGGTGAGGGGCACAACATCACCAGCGATAGCGAGAAGATTCTCCATATCGTTTGACACTGACTAAAGCAGGTATGTCGGCATCAAAGAAGATGAGAGGTTGCCACAGTTAATGAGAAATCCACAATGTTGAGTTTTTCAATGTCGAAGAAGTGGAGCATCCGACACAAGAGAAGGGGACATCGAGCACATATAACATCATGCATGTGTATATACTTGCATGTGTCCGCACAAATCGAAGTATGGGCGTACAGAAGCGGATGTGTAAAAAACTCGGAGTAGAAATAGCGCAGCTATAGGGAACAAGCTCGAGGCCACCGGAGAGAGCATGACAGGTGTCCATGGCAGACAACATTAAGCAATAATTGAGAGAAGTAGAAGATAACTATATGGTAGAGTATTGTATTGAAAGGGGTAGCAGCTGAGAGAGATTGATGAAGATTGGTCATGGTGTTGGAGGTTGAAGTAGAAAAGTTGCGGCGGTGAGAAGAGATAGAAGACACACGGTTCACTTGGGCAAGTAGCGTGTGAGGGAAGATAAGTTCAAGGTAGGTCACCTATAGTGCTTTAGCGTATACTTGAGCAGTGTACTCTAATACCATGTAAACTAATAAGATAATTTACCGCACACATAATCAACTTATTGCTTAGATTAAATATAGGTACATGTGCATGCATACATTTTGGAAAAGAGTAACTAATAGAAGAAGAATAGCGACATGTAGCTACATGATCCATGCATGATGGAGAGTGGTTAGGCTTCTAGGAATCATAACAACTTATTATGATCGATGACTTTCTTCTATCAAAGCTCATACTTCAATTACATTCCTCGAGGTGTATTTTCCTTTCAGCTTCTATTATCATTTCTAATATTTATGATGTCTTAAAAAATTATAAATAACCTACAAAACAGGGGCAGATCCAGGCCTCATGCTGGGTGGGCTATAGCTCGAGGTCTGAAAATCTTACTAGTGTTAAAGCACATGAAAACCTTTCTTGAAAAATCACCAAATATTCGAGTTCAACCCAAGAACAACTGAAAGTCCAAGGCTTGGGCTTGGCTAGCTCCGCCTTGCTACAAAATATGTAAATATATTCTCAAACATCTAAGTTATATTATTTAATATATACAAACTTTAAAACAAAATCTAGCAGCGCAAATGTGCGCGATGGCTCATGCATAGATATCATATGCATGGATCGTTCATGATTAACTAATTTACCCAGCACATTAATTATTAGGGTGTCGATCATGATTTAATTAGAAAAGGAAGAGAGGGAATCATTAGCATACGTCGGTCCAAATCGATGTCCATCGATCGCTAGCTCGCGCGCGGGCCCACACACTGTACGTACGTGCGTGAAATGGGATGGAAACGACGACGTCTCCGACCAACTGATCAATCGGGCGCTGTTAAGTTTAGCCCTAATTTTCTCCTTAATTAGTCGGGATGGCGACATGAGCTCTGCCAGGCTAGCATGCATGCATGCATGCCACTGTCTTTGGATCATGCGGTTACATATTCTGTATTACCGTGTGTGGACGGACACGGATGCATCTATGGCAGGAAGCGCTACAAAATTTAAGAGCACATTTGGAATATAGGAATTTCGTAACGATCTGTCGGGAATTATATTATTTATTGCTAAGATTAGTATTCATGTATATATTCTGCAAGGGTTTTAAAAATCAAGTTAAGTTAGTGCACTATCTTATATAATCCCAGGCTGATATTAAAAATGACAGCTAAACTTTTTTTTTAACTTGACAACTAAACTTTAATGTGCCTCGATCTGTGCAAAGTTAAAAAAACTGATGTGAAGAAAGCCAATGGGATCGGTCGGTTCCTGCCGGTTTTTGTCCGTTTATCTAATTGCACAGACGATTTTTGCACCGAGATTAGTAGCAATTTATTCTGATTTTCACATATTTAGACAGATTTAGGATGATTTTCACCGATCCCAACCGATTCACAGTGTTTCGAGTGAATTCCGATAAATGCCTGGAACCAGCTCGTTTTGGCAAACCGCCAAGGACGGGAAATACCTAATTTCTGCTCTCTTTTTTTGAGACATTCATATCTGTTTTTGTGAACCCTGGCTGATTGATTATGCTACAAATGTATCACAGTATAGAACAACATAATTCATTAACACATGGAGATCACAGAAGACTTATACTCTACGTTAATGAGAGGAGAAGACTAGCTACACAATTAGGAAACAATTCCGTTTTGGAGAAAAATCCTGACTGGAAAAACAGAAAATTTCAACAAGGAGAATATGCAGATAACGATCTGGAAGCTACCACGATGGTGACACGACGAGATCTAATCATGGATCTTGGTAGGGGTGTAATCGGAGCGGATACCGATGAATATCGCATATCCTGTATCATATTCTGTATTTTTTTCTCGGGGTCGGAGTTGGATATGGATAGTGTCGGATACTTATTTCTTCATCACGTATTAGCTCCGCGAGCCTTGATCGGACGAAAATTATCTGCTTTTTTTGCACCCCTATGCAGGACATTGGACAATAGGAGTGCAATTATAGAAGAACACGAAGAGACTGATCGCTGAGATGTTGGAGGAAAAAAAACTCAATATCTCATGCATACTCAAATGCAACAACCCATATATCTATTATTTTATTTCTAAGTGAAGTCACAATAGGCTCTCCTTATACCACCTAATATACGGACACATATGAACGGATATCGCTCATTTTGTATCATATTTTGTATTTTTTTCTCAGAGTCGGAGTCAAACACGGATAATGTCAGATACCTATTTCTCCATCACGTATTCGCTCCGCGAGCATTGATCAGACGGAAATTATCCACTCCGTTTTGCACTCCTAGAGCTTCACATGAAAGCTTCACCACTGATAATTAAACTCGAAATTTCCTAAAACAAATCAAATTAATTAAGAACACATCCAGTATTCGTATTCTCTTATTCACATATAGCTACTAGCTAGCTGATTAAACTTCGCACCTGTTTATGCAAATTCTGCATATATGAAGGAATAAACTAGACTATAAGCTATTTTAAGAATTTTTACCACGAGATTACGGGATCTAGAGTCCCGAAAAATCCACGATTAAACCTATCTACGTTTAGTTAGGGGGCTTAAATCCTAGCATTCAACCAGCTGACAATACGGGTGCCACACCAATTGGATCGATTAGCCTAATTATTCATGTCCTACACAACAATTCAAATGAACTAGTGAAATTTCTCGCACAATTGTGCAGCTAAATATTGCAACATATTGTGTTCATTTATATATGTAATTCCTTTGAAAAATGTAGTTGTACTTATTATATAACTATAACCATTGCTAATACATATATGTGATTAATCTGCACCGTTATAATCTAACCCTACTAAAATAAGTGATTTATATATATATATATATATATATCTCTCTCTCTCTCTCTCTCTCTCTCTCTCTCTCTCTCTCTCTCTCTTTCTTTAATTTAAGAATTATTGTGGAATTTTCTAGACATCTAAAATGAAGAAGGTATATCTCAAATATCATTAATTGTTTGTAGATATATAGTTTAATCCATAGTCCATACCACTTCCAGATTCCACATTATCAAATATTATCCTAACTAACACAGATCGAAAACGAAAAGACAATGCCAGGTGAACTAAATTAAAGAGGAGAACAAATTGGAGGGGAAAAAAAGGAACCTCTGGAAAGAGCACACACGGAGAGAATGTCTGAAAGTCACGAGGTTATTTGATAGCACACACATATACGCGGAGCACATTTAAAACGGCTGGCAACCAGAAAGGTTGACGACGATCGATAGGGGACGAGACGAGCTGAATTCAATGCACATACGTACGTAGACGAAGCTGGCACGAAGACTGGTGCTTCTCCGAAGGGCTTGTGAAGCGCCCGCATTATCAGGTTGTACTGGCTCATGTTATGTTCACAGCAGGCAGATGCAACGTACATGCTTGCATTAAATAGTAGATATGAATGCGTACAGGCGTTAGCATCAGTGCTTTGGGAACCTTCACCGCATGGTATGGAAAAAGATTTAAACGGCCTCGAAGCATATAGAGTGCAAGGTTTGCTACACAGACATATAAAAAAATTCGTGAAATTCAAAGCGTGTAAGTTTCTAAAAATTCGTGAAAAGATATCATATGTAAAGGAGGGTGTACATTCTGTAGCCGCGCAAAAATTTTAGATGAAACTCGATCACATTTGTGGATCAAATTGGAACTCAAGCCCTACTCCTAGATCAGACCTTCGTGTCCCATTTGGAGGGTTGATAAAAGAATTCTGAAGGACTTACACTGAATTTCATCATAATTCCTGCATTCAAAAACAGGGTCAATTTCGCCAGGTACTGAATACCAACCAAGTTCCCCAGGGAAAATACAGAAAACCACCAAACTTATACCATCTTCCTTCCCCCCTTTTGAAAAGAAAAAACATAGAGCCTTTGATAACAACACATGTTGCTACTTTGCTAGCAACTGATCTCAGTGTCATGCACTCTGTAGCACAGCCAGCATACTCCCACCCACTTCACCAAACACCACACACATTGAGTGCAGGCATGTACCATCTCTCCCTCCCTGGCAAGCAAGCAATAGGAGAGAAATGTGCTCTTTCTCGACAAGGAATGCTAGCTCCCGATATGGACCTCGGCGTGCAACCCCGTCACAGGCTAAAGCTCTGATCGATCATCGATGCACCATGAGAGAGGAGAGAGCTTGCAGTTGCAGAGCCATGAAGCGATCAGGAAAGGGAAACGGGCGCAATGATTGATTGGTCTCCATGATTGGACTGAAAACATCTCACCGGAGTTGGCCGTCCTAAGGATGTATGCATCGACGCCTAGACAGATGGATGGATATTGAGTAGCTCTATACGGGAGTTTTTGGTTTATTAAGTCTTTGTTTTAAATGAAATAACAAAACTAGCTTCGTACGAATAAAATGACAAAAGTGACACCTTTATCGTGCAAAATCGCTGCGAAACCGACATTCTGCGTAGCCAAAATGTGGTAGGCGATCTGTCGCGCCCAGTTATGGCGACGGCGGCCGCGCGCGCTCTGCCGTGAGGCGAGGCGCGGCGTCGCTCGCCACACGACAAAAACGTCGCGCGAGCCACTGTTGCGATGCAGGTGCGCGGCAGATCACCTGCCGCGATTTGAGTGCGCAGAATATCGGTTATGCAACGATTTTGCGCGGTAGAGATACCACTTTTGTTATTTCATTCACGGTTGGTAACTTTTGCTATTACAAATTTAAAAAAATCATTCTAGCTTGAAGACTTGTCTCTCCACATTACAATTTTTTTTTTTAAAAAAAATCATTCTTGCTCGAAAACTTGTCTGTCCACGGAACTGAACAGTAGTTGGCGGCTGCTCATCTGTACGGCGTGCTACTTGCCGCTGGGCGTTGAAGTGTACCTGAAAATTACAGGCAGGGGCGATGGGCTCGCCGAGCCTAATGGTCGAACGACACCTGGAACGATCGGGAAAGTGTTTGTTGAACTGAAGTATAGTACAGCATATGGGGTCGTCTTCAGGCAGTTGTACTGTGAACTGAGCGAATTAGGCGTGTAGTTACTTGGTGGCGTGCATCCTCTAGGTACCATCTCCGAAACAAGAGTTGCTTGGCGGTATATATTACCATGTTCAATAATCCCATTAATTACCTCGCTGATCGAGACTGCAACAGTGCATATAGCTAAACGATGTGGTAGTCATGGCCAATCGGGCAGCATAGCACAGCCCGACTCAGGTCCATTTAGGCATAGCTCGATAAGACCCATATAGTAATCGGAACGTGCCGTACCGTCCCACTGACCAAGGAGCCAGCCTAGGCACGGCGCACTGGCATTTTGTGTCGTGTCAGTCCGGACACGTTTGGGCCAACGGGTCAAGTCCGGTTCGCGTAGCCCGTTTGGACCCGAAAAATTAAAAAAAATCAAAAAAAGACGTAGAATTCAAAAATACATACAAAGATGGTAAGAAGTGAGATGAGTACATTGAAAATATAATAAATAGTTTTATTAATGTTTAAATGGATGTCTCGTTAAAACCATTGCCAAGTAAAAACTCAACATGAGAAAATCTTAGCAAAAAAAGAGTACAACCTATAGCTCTATATGCATCTATATTCTAAGTGTCGTTATCTATGTATAAATTTTCAAACACCTCTACCAAATCTAGATTTTCTACAAAGTATTTGTGTTCGTGCATCAGCTTGTTCTCAGTCATCCAGAGTTAGAAGTATCTCCACCATCTCACTCGTGAGACATGTTCTTCTCTCCTCTAATATTCTTTCAGAAAGACTGAAAGCAGACTCGGAGAAAACCATCGAGACATGAACAGTTAACACATCATGTGCATGTATGGATAGCACAGGATATGTTAACTTATAGCATACCATAATTGCAAATTTTCAAAGCCTTCTGAGTTGAAATCCACCACATCATTGTCTAGATAACCGAATAGTTCATAACTCCTTGGGTGGGAGGTTGGTCTTGATTAAGATGGTGTCGCTATAGAAGAAGAACCCCTGGACCTAGAGGAAAAACTTGCATCCTAGATCTTGCCTCACAAATTTATCTTGTTACCTGTGGTAGGTGGTAATGGAGGTCATCGCAAGCGAACTCTGTGAAACTTATTTTCATATCTTTGAAAAACATCAGTAAAACTAGAACGAATATCTGCAAAATAGTTAGAATAGTTTAGGCTTGTAGCATCACTAAGAAGATCAAGAACATTAGCAAATACTTGAATTTTAGCTCTAGGATATAAAATAAATGCAAATGCATATAGGAAAGAGATTTCTCTCTAATATTTACGGTACATATTTTCTTTTCATAGGAACAATAGCCTCTCGTAAAACTATTTCCTTTTCATACATTTTTAGCTAAGTAGCAATCTGAAGAATAATATGCACAATTATAGGAGATGTTGGATAATATACAATGGATAAAGAAATAGTGACTTCATTTTTTTAATATAAAAACTGAAGTATCTTCTCAACAACGAACCAATATTAATTTTTTTATTATATAAAAACTGAAGTATCTTCTCAACAACAAACCAATATTACTCAGTCAAGAGTAAAGTACCGTCAATGCTCTGATAGTGCATTTGAATAAAAACAAAAAAAAGTATTCTTTTATGGTAAAAGACTCTTAAGCATCAAGTAAGTAGAGTTCCATCTTACCAGCATGTCCAAACCAAACTTTCTTTGACATATGTCTATTGCCCTGCAGAAGTTCTTATATGCTACTATTATTTTGTTAGAATTATTCAATAAAGATATTGTATCGCTAAAATTTTAATATACAAAGTCAACCTCTTCAAACTACATTTTACTATAAGGTTAATAATATGACAAGCGCATCGCTGATGTAGCAAGAAGGAATGGATGTATGTACTCCACACTGGAGTAAAAATATCCATTGCCCTAGAGTTTGAAGGGCGTTGTCTAAAGTAATTGAGAATATTTTGTTTGTAAGACCAAAGTCTTCCACAACTTTGATAATACAATCCACAATATTTTCACCCATGTGTGCTACATCAATTAATTTGAAACATGTAATTCTTTTCTCCATTTCCCAACTATCATTAACATAATAAGCAACTACACTACGATAATCCCACCAAGCCCGACCACTCCATATGTCTGAGGTCAGGGTCACGGAAAATGTGCACGTACTAAATAGTTCCTTTATTTTACCACGATGTTCATTGTAGTATTTCACTAGATCCCTAATGTATGTTTAGAAAGCAGTAGACTCCCCAAGACCTAAAGGTAAATCCCCATAAGCAATTAAATGACAAAGAGATTGATAGACTACCTCAAGATTATAGTCCCAGCTACGTACCGTACTATTAGGGTTGTACTGCAGTTGTGTCTGCCTCATCGACAATCCTTACTTGGCTTACATCTTGTAGCTTGTCTAAGAAAGTGCCATGTTCCACCTGAAGACTTTGCAGTTCATGACAATAAATTTTACAAACAACATATGGTACCTAATTTCCTTGTGCATATGACTTGGATGTCTTATCGAAACTCTCCTAGACTCCCAATGTACACGACCTTAACCTCTTTGCTCGTGGTGGTGACGAAGATGCTACTGTAGAGCCTAATGACGGAACTCCTCCTTGCCCTTCCGGTAAGAACTTCGGTTGGTTTGAGTTAGCGACATTCTCCATGGATGCAATTTCCTCCGGTGAAAGTCTATATTCACCAAGAGCACAACTATCGTAATTTTCCATAACAAAACTGCAAAATCAAAACTTACACTATTATTTGTTTTATCTTAGCATAACAAATAATAACAATAAAAAATATGTAAAAAATAGTATTGTACCTCTTTTGCTGATTTGCTACTGTAATTTGAATTTTCTATAATTTGGCATAATTCTTTTGAATTTTGCCAAATCATCTCACAAGGAATCTAGATTTGCACAACATAATTTCAAAGAGAGATTGAGGAATAGATGGGTGCTGCATGAGGGTGTATGGTGACTATTTATAGAAAACAATTTTTTTGCTATTTTAAAGCCCCAACAATGAACAAATGGTCTAATTTCTGAAAAATCAGAACGTTACCAGGTTAATCGGGCAAGATGGGTCGTGTCATGCTGTTCTGGGCACAACCCACCATGGCAAACAGGCCCTTACAGACTCTTTCGCCCAGGCTGTGCCGTGCCAGGCACGACTGACCATGCCTAATTGCCCCCAACTGGCATTTCTCGCCCATGTTGTGCCGGGCATGGCCCCCCTCCCCCGTCCCCTCTTCATCTCCCTAATGCGCCCATGTGCCTGCCACATGCGGTAGTACCGCGGTGGCACTACGGCCATGCCGCCCGTGCCTCCCACGCGGCTATGCACGTCCCGCACCGAACCACCACCTCGCGCCATCCCTCTCCCCTTCCCTCGTCCCCTCTTCTGCCTCCATGTGGCCCTGCAGTAGTGCCGCAGTGGCACTACGACCACATCCATCATGCGCTGACCCTGCCGCCTTTGCACCGGCCTCCGCCTTCGTGCCGTCTCCCCCACATCCCCTCTTCTCCATCCGCTCTTGCCATCTCCCCTTGTAAGATCGAGGAGGCCGAATAGAGGGGGGTGAATAGGTGGTTTTAAAATCTTTAGGCTAAAACCGAGTTTTATGCGGAATTGTAAATTAATTCGGTTTTGCACAATTAAAGCCTAAATCAACTAGTCTTTACTTAGTGTACCAACAACATGTACTATTTATAATGATAGCAATCATTCAAAGACATGAAAGCAATTTAATACAAGGAATGTAAATTGCACAAAGTAAAACACAATAGAACAAACTACAATGATACAATGATGTTTTACCGTGGTGTTCGGAGACTTGCCGGTCTCACCTAATTCACGTTGAGGTAGCCCAAACTAATTGGACCGGCTCCATGAATTAAGCCAAACACCTCAATTCCACCATTAGTAGCTCTTTCCCGCTCCGAGTAGGTGAGCTCTAACCTTCATAACACGTCGGGCCTTCTCACAAACTTCTTGAAAAGATCACCGGTCCACGACGCCTCCACGTCGTCTAGGTGTCGGCAAACACCAAGAGTAATAAGCCAAGCCCCTTGCTTGACTCTCACTATTACGGAAAAGCTCATCACAGACGGTTCTAAACCATCATCATAGACGGTTTTTGAACCGTCTGAATTTTTGTGTCTGTGATGACACGAGGTCATCACAGACGGTTTTTTAACCGTCAGGAAAAATGCTATCACGACGGTTCTATTCACGAACCGTCAGGATAGCGACTATCGCGAGCGGTTCGTGAATAGAACCGCCTCGTGATAGTCTATTTTCACGACGGTTCTAAAAAGAACCGTTTGTGATAGTAACTATCACAGACGGTTCTTGTTTAGAACCGTCTGTGATAGTTTTTTCTATGGCAAAAAAAAATAAAAACGGATTTTCACTTCGTCTGGAGCCTCCTGAGCCTCGCGAATGAATCTGATATTGATTTTTGGATTTCGCTAGCTTTCCCACAATAGCCATAGCATCACAGTAGCATCAACTCAATCCATTCAGAGAGCACTAAAAACAACACGGCATGCATCACCCACATCACAGTAGCATCAACTCAATCCATTCACAGAGCACTAACACATCACAGTAGTAATCCACATCACAGAGCAAAAGGGGGGAGTAGAGAGAGTGAGGTCGTGGGAGGCTGGGGAGAGAGTGAGGTCGTGGGAGGCTGGGGTGACGAGGTCATGGGAGGGCGGAGACGATGAGGCCGGGGCAAGGTGGAGGAGGCCGCAGGCGACGAACTCAGGGGAGGACAGGGCGATGAAGTAGAGGAGGCCGGGGGCGACGAGGTCATGGGAGGCCGGCGACGACGAGGCTGGGGCGAGGTAGATGAGGTGGAGGAGGCCGCGGGTGACGAGCTCAGGGGAGGCCAGAGGAGAAATGTCAGAGGAGGAGAAATGGCAGAGGAGGAGATGGAGATGGCAAAGGAGGAGATGGAGATGGCAAAGGGGGAGATGAATGACTCTATTAATATAGAGAGATTTTTGGGAGCCCGTCATTAGGTGCAAATTTTCGTTTTCCCGTCGAACGAAACAAAAGTGTCACAGACGGTTTTATACAAAAACCGTCTGTAATGTGATAAGTGTCTCATCACAGACGGTTCCAACCACGAACCGTCTGTGATGAGATACTCAGCACAGACGGTTCGTGGTTGGAACCGTCTGTGATTTTAGGGTTTTACCATGTGATGAGATACTCATTGAATAGTAAGGAAAAATTCAAACCATGGTAAAACCCTAAAATCACAGACGGTTCCAACCACAAACCGTCTCATCACAGACGGTTCGTGGTTGGAACCGTCTGTGATATTCTCGGTATCGCGACGGTTCATGGTTAGAACCGTCTGTGATATTCTTGGTATCACAGACGGTTCGTGGTTAGAATCGTCTGTGATGCTTCACAGACGGTTCTAGACGGTTCAAACCACGAACCGTCTGTGATATCTACATATCACAGACGGTTCTCTAGAACCGTCTGTGATAGTGACATATCACAGACGGTTCGTCTTGGAACCGTCTGTGATTATTTTATCACAGACGGTTTCCAAGAACCGTCTGTGATGAGGTGTCTTCTATGGCCTGTTTTGTAGTAGTGTCTCACCATGTGCAACGAATGCACACGCTCAAATAGATACAAAATCCACATCTAGATGCAACACATGCAACTAGAGATCTCTCTCCTTGCTCACAAGGTGCAACACATGCACAATTGATAGGAGAACCTCACACTAGCTCAAGTGAGTGAAATGGGATGCTAAAGAATGTCTCTCAACCGGCCAATGGGGTATTTATAACCCCCACAACAAAAACTAGCTGTTGAAAGCACAAATTAGCAAACTGAGCAAAATGCGGTAGTACTGCAGTACAAAGGCCGGTACTACCGATTTTTGCTCAACGGTCGGATATGGTGCATTGAACGCTCAAAAATTAGCCGTTAAAATTTTTGGTGCGGTAGTACCACAGTGCAATGGGCAGTACTATCGTTCTGCGGTAGTACCTCTCTTCTCAAGCGATACTATCGCAGTCCAATTTCAGCACAGACGATACTCGGTAAAAAGTCATAACTTTTGATTCCGATGTCCGAATTAAATATTCTTAGGCTCTTTGTAGAGCTTATTCAGAGGGCTACACTACCCACCTATTTGATTGATCTCAAACACATTTGATCAAATCAAAAGCACAACTCCAAAGAGCCACTACCATGGTCTAAGTCCAAAGAAATAGCAACAAGCAATCTTAGACCATGCCAAAGGAAAATGCATGAATCCCAACAATTTATAAAACACATTTGCAAACTTAGATCATGCCACAAGGAGTAGGTACATGGACTTCAACCATTTGTAAAACACATTTGCAAAGGATTAAATGCATGAGACTCGACTATTTGCAAAACGCATTTGCAAATAATAGCATCATACCACGGTGAGCTAGAGCAAGCGAGATTGAGCTATCAACACATGATGAGACTCAAGCTACTAGACAAGACCCCTCTTAATAGTACGATAAATCTATACTAGCAATCCGGTCTTCCAAACAAACACCAAGACCGGTAAAAGACTATGAACACATCCTTAACCCTAGCTAGTCATACCTTTGCCTTGAGCATCTTCTTGAAGCTTGATGACACATATCTTCACTTCAAGTCCGGGTCATTTGTTTGATATGCATCAACCCATAATGCATCATTTACTTGATCTCTATCAACACATGATGGGTATTTTCTTGACTTGATGATCAACTCATGATCATCTCCTCTTCGAGATCTTGATATGCATCAACACATGATGCATCCTTTTCTTGAACATCATCGACACACGATGATTTCCTTTTATTCAAGCTCTTGATACACATCAACACATGATGCATCCTTTACTCCAAGTCTTGATCATCCTGGAACATAACCTATTTATCCAACTCATGAAAAATGTTAGTTCCACAATATAATTATCATTAATTACCACATCATACCATTAACTCATAATGGTGGGACAAGATACTTCAATCTTTCCCTCTTTGGTAATTAATGATAACCACTTCAATTGCAAATAATTGAATGTAGATAAATGAACATAGAGCAACATGAGTATACAAGAACTACACAAGTTATATATACTCTAAAGATATGTTTCAAAGTAGAGATCCCAAATATATGTGGAGAACGAAATATGGATCAATACTAATGAAACCACAAAATATAGAGTGAACCCCCCTAAATGTGTGCATACATGAACGTGTAATAAGAACATATGCACATATTCTAGTTAAACTATTGGTGGAGTTCAACCTATATTTTGGATCCGAGGAATACAACAATATATAAGAGTGTAAAGACGAATGCATACCTCCATGGTTTTCTCCCTTTTATATCCAAACGAGACCACACAAAATTGTACTAGACAAGAGAGTTAGTCTCACAAATAGATTTATCATTAATCAATGAAACGTGTTAGTCTCATATTTAGATTTGTCATTAATCACCAAAATACTCCATTAACACATAATGGCGGTCTTGATTCTTCACCCCTATCCCTTCTTCTCCCTCCATGCCGAACTCACCTCGCCGGCCACCACCTCTGTGACGTCTCTCCTCGTCGCCTCTTCTCCCTCCACGCCAGCCAACGTCTCCCCCGCCTCTCTGCCCGCCCACCCTGACCTCCTACCCTCCTCCCGCCTCTCCACACAGATCGCATCGGCCTTGTTGGGCCTCGTGTCGTCGAGTGCGGACCTGCACACAACCACGGGCTTTCGTGTCGTGCTGGCCTGACCCATGAATAGTGCTAGCCATGCCAGCCAAGGCCGGGCCAACGGTACCATGCTTTGGGCAGTCCCGACTGGCACAATCCATCTAGCCATGTCTACGATGTAACACATTTCCTTATAAACATTCTTTGGCATCATTGTAATTTTTTCGAGAATACGCTAGAGATCTATGTACCATATCATTAGAAAAGTTCTCATCATCACAATATGGTTCAACCACCGAAGCACTCTTCGAAATGACTACGATTAGTCGAGTTTTTAGTGCATTTGGCACTGTTGGCGCATGGAATAGCAAAAGTATCCCCTCAACGAAACAAATGCAAAAATAGTGCCATAGAGCCCCGCAGACATAACACGTAGGCTTTCCGCACCCTAGGGGACCAGACAGGCCTCCACCGTTCCCCTGGGGTACGACATTGCCTCTAACGTGCCCTTGGGGCACGAACAAAGCGAGTCCGGCTCCCAGGGGCATGGACAAGGGTTGACTCGCGGTTTCAAATTTTGTGAATAATATTTTTTATACTATTTTGCACTATTAGGTACTATTTAAATACTATTTAAAATACTATGTACAACACTATTTAACACTTAAAAAAATCAAGAAAGAGCACTTTTTCTTTGAATTTTTTTCTTATTGTTTTTTTGCCTCACATTTGCTGGTTCATAGGTATTATCACATGTACCAACAAAAAATCAACAAGTTTTTCCATATGAAATCAAGGCGTAGCACAACACACGCAAATTCAAACTTGGGTATCAACCGTCGCCATCGCCACCCTTTGCTGCCCTCGGTGGCTCGGCGAGTTGATGGATAGTGTTGTCTTGGTGCCCTTGCTACTAGGGTTAGGTTGCCGCCGACTTGCTCACGTCGCAGTCTCGCTCTTGCACATTCACACACGAGTCGAATGGTATGGTTACGATATTATATGATCTGTAAGCCAAACATTTCCCTCAGTTAGTTCAAAGACAAGCTTATCTAGCCTGTGGTACAGTACAACATTAAAGAATGTCATCCATACTAAACCGTCATTTTTTTAAAAAAATGTCATTCCTGCCAGTGTCTACATGATACGCTCATAGAATAAACTGCATTCCAAATAGAGTGTATGTAATTGGGCGCATAAAATCACGAGTTTCCTTTTATGTCTTATTTTCTATGTATTATCATATACAAAAAATGTATGGGGCAATTTTCCATGTAACACTACAAATATATGTAGGGTTTGTCTCCAGGTGCTGCACCCGCATGAATGCTTGGCATGCATATCATATAATACCGTAAACGTACCCTTCGACTCATGTGAAAATGTATGAGTGCGAGACTGCGACGGTGACACGAGCAAGTAGGCAGCATCCAAACCCTATTAGCAAGGGCACCAGGCCATCACCGTCTATCGACTCACCGAACCACTGAGGGCAGCGAAATGTGGCGATAACGACGGTTGACACCCAAGTTTGAAGTTGCGTGTGTTGGTTGCGCTGTGATTTCATGTGGAAATTTTGTGGATTTATTTTTGGTACATGTGATAATACATTTGAAGCTGCGAGTGCGAGGTAAAAAAATAAAAGAAACAATTCAAGGAAAAAGTGCTCTCGACTGAATTTTAAGTGTTAAATAGTTCTCTACATAATGTTTCAAATAGTACCAAATAATGCCAAATAGTGCCAAAAACACTGTTTGCAATTTTGAAACCAACCCATGTCCGTGTCCCGAAGGCACGGTGGAGGCATATTGCCCCCTGGGCAGCAGAAAAGCCTGCGTGTCGTGTCTGCGCGGCTCTATAGTGCTATTTTTGCAATTGATTCAAAGCGAGAGGCTACTTTTTGCTATTCTTTGCGCCAATAGTGCCAAATGCGCCAAGAACTTCAATTAGTCGGGATTGAAACTACATTTTTTCTAGGTTGACAACTATCGGGAAATCGGATAAGAAATCTATGTTAGATTTTATAAGTTCGTGTTCCTAAATATTTTAAGATATAATACCTTTGTTTTTATACTGTCTCCAGTACATAACTGTGGATATCATGGGGATATGCTCCAGATCTTAGGATGATGTGACAATTGGCAATGGCGTTAACGGTTTGTCGTTTCACGGGTTTTCGACAAAGTTTCAGATCTGTTCAGGCATTCTGGACAGGGGCGGTCCGACCGGCCATAGCATGGCGGTCCGACCGGTCCCAAATCGGTCGGACCGGCCATGTCGTGATCGACCCCGTGACCAAAATGGTCAAAATGGGCTGGGCCAAAAATAGGTGTTGTAGACAAGTGAGGGGATCCTAATACACTTGGTTTCATAATTTTTGGTGTTCCCAAGCAAAAGTTCTATTGGTTTAAAGTTTCCGATGAGGTTTGGATTTTCAGGTTGAAAATTGGCTAAGTCCCTACGATCTCCGACCGCCTTGTGGTGGCGGCCGACCGGCCGGTTGGCGTCGACCGCCCCGAGGGGCGGTCGACCGGTTTACTGTTCATCGGCCAACCGTGGCGATGATGTTTTGTTAGGTCAAAGTCATGGGTTTCAAAGCATATGTGTTGCATGATGCATGTTTTGACTAACGTGGGTCAAGTTGTGAAGAACTTGTTCCGGACTCGATTTGCTTGTTTATTGTTGTGCGAGTTGCTTGGTGGTCAACGACGGTCAACGGCGAGGATGATCGGACTAGGCTTGGAGAGCCGAGGTCCATAACGATCGACGATGCGGGTGAGGTCAATGAACTCAAGTGTGGTGCGAAATAGACAAGGATGACCGAACGGGCGATTCGGCGGCCGGTTGGATCAAGCGGCGCGGGGTCGGTGCAAGTGCCATGGTGGTTACGGTGGGAGCCGGATGGGAGAGACTTGCCGACATGTTGAGAGCCGTTGATCAACTTACACGTGGCGAAGCATGGGAGGTGCTTCACAAAGATGGGACTCGGTCTTTGCAAAAGATCGAGAAGGGTATTTTGGTAATTATACCAAATACCGCTTTGGTGACTTTGCGACGACTCGGCGCAAGATGGCGTGGAGAAGCGGAGTAGGTCAAGAGGAGATGAAGACGGCGCTCAAGATGCGTGCGTGTGTGACCCGCTTGTTTTGGGCCTTAACGGGAGCCCATTAGGTTACTCTTCTAGAAGGTTTAAGTCTCCACTATAAATAGAGGAGGGAGGTGGTCGCACCCTTCAACCCTTTCATGCTTGAAACCCTAGTTTTGGCTTAAGTGCTTAGGGAAGGTTTAGTGGAGATTAGGGTTCTAGAGAGAGAGATGTTTTGATCTTGTGTCCATGCGTATCCGTATGAGTGGTCAGAATCAATACATTATCAAATCAATCCAAAGAAGAGTTCTATTCAAGATGAGTTCATTTGCCCTTCTTCTCTCTATTTGGTGATTTTGAGTCTTTCTTTGATTCGCATGTTTTGATTGATTTCTTTGCATGATCTAGCTTGCGTGACATGTGGGAACACATCTAAGATCATCTTGATCATCAATCACCCACGAGCAAGTTTTTCGATATAGTTTTCGCTTTGACTCGGTTTCAAACCTTCCACCTCTCAAACTGAAAAGGTCTGAACTTTTCCAAAGATCTTCACGATCTTCGATTGGAATAGGTTCCCGACATCCTAGAGAAGGTGTGTACCAAGTTTCATCAAGTTTGGAGTTGTAGATCAAAAGTTACATCTATTTGCAACTTCGTTTTTCGGCCGATTTCACTGTTCATCAGTGGAGGTCCGACCGCCCTAGCTAGAGGTCGGACCGCCCCTTGGAGAGGTCGACCGCCCACAGTAGAGGTCGGACCGCCCTTGGAGAGGTCGGACCGCCCGAGTAGAGGTCGACCGCCCTACACTTAGGAAATTAAGTTTGGTTGTTTTGGTTGTTTTGCTTGGGTTTTGATTGGATTCAATCCTAGTCTTCCATTTGTCTTGGTATATTGATCTTCATAGCTTCTATAGCTATTGGAGTGAAATTTGTGTTGAATCTAATCGTGGTTGAAAAAGTGAGCGTGCTCCTATTCACCCCCCCCCTCTAGTCGCCTTTTCGGTCCAACAAGTGGTATCGAGCCCTGTTAGTTCAATCTTGATCTTAACCGTCACCGAACTTGGCGATGGATAAGTACTCGACAAAGCCGCATGTCTTCAATGGGCTCGACTATGCCTATTGGAAGAATCGCATGCGAGTCTTCCTTGAGAGCGAAGGACAAGCTATATGGGAGGTTGTTCGAGCTCGCTGTTTTGTTCGAGATTGCCACGCAAGCTTCGGCAATACTTTTGGCTAACAACAACAAGGCAAAGAATCTCCTATATCTTTGGGCTTGGTAGACAAGAGTATGACAGATTTGCAATCTTACGATCAAGACATGAAATTTGGCACACCTCGAAACTTACCATGAGGATCGTCCCAGATTAAACAAGTGCGCCAGACGGTCTATAAGCGAGAGTACAACAAATTCGAGATGCGTCCGAGAGAGCATCGATGACGTTTTACTCGCTTCAACAAGGTTGTCAATCGATGAAAGTCGTTGACATTGAGTACTCTCAACTGAGAATGCCACTCACCTCTTGGCCGCAATCAACACCAAGGAGTGGGAGATGAAGGCTACTTGCCATAGAGGAGAACGCCGATCTCTACTCTCACCTTGGAGCCGCTTTATAGTAAGCTCAAGACTCATGAGATCAAGAGAGGTAGTCTTCCTAAGAAGGACAAGATGGCTTTGGTAGCCGATCCTCTTTCAAGAGCTTCGATGGTTTTTCCGAGTCCTCTTGGGTTTTTCTCTTGCTGCTTATCCACAATTCGTGAAGAGGATTTTGAGAGTCTTCCGAGCCCGAGCTAGCCCTCATAGTCAAGAAAGTCACACGGGCTTACAACAATGTGAGAAACAAAAGAGAGGTGGCCCCGTGACTTGCTACGAGTGTGGTGAGCTTTACCATATTCGCTAATCGCCTGGTCAAGGGTAAGGGTAACCATAAGGAGGGAAAGCCACTTGGAAGAAGCCTCAAGGAACAAATCAAGGTTTGATGTCGCCAAGTCGATGAAGGTCGCCACCGGTCCTTGCCGCTTTGGAGATCAATCCTTGAGCGATGTGGACTCGGGAGCGAGGAGGACAAGGAGGAGGAGGAGCCACCTCAAGACAAGAAAGGGAAGGCCAAGGACTTCACCCATGTGCTTCATGGTCGACTCCGTCGACGTCGATGATGATGATGAGGTATCCCTATCTTATGATGTCCTTTCTGCTAGATGCGAGAACATGTATGAGCAATTGCTTAGTCAGGATAAGGCTTTAAAATTCATCATGGTTAAGAACAAGGATCTAGAGTCACAAGTTGAAAATTTGACATTAGAACTTGTGAATGCTAAGAGTCTAGACGTTGATGAATGTTCATCTTGCCATGCTTTGCACTCAACTGCCTAAACGCAATCGCTCTAATATTGCTTTGCATCAACTTGAAAATGCTAGAACTGAGCTAGTTGAGGTCAAATCTGCTCCATGTCTTAAATGCTTAGAGTCTAGCAAGTTGGATGTTTCTGAACCAGTAGAGTCTCGCTCTTGCTCTCGTTGCTTAGAACATGAACGTGAAATTAAAGACATTTTAAAAGCAGCTAGAGAGAAATATGCCAAGCTTAAGGACAGTATTAATTCTGCTAATTGTACTTTATGTCCTGCTCTTAAGCTTGAAATTGCTAATTATAAGGAGAAGCTTGCAAAGGTTAATAAACCTAAAATTTGTCAATCATGTGTTGATCTTAGGAAAGATAATGTTTATCTAGAGAACACACTGCAAAAATTCTCTAGTGGAGAAAAACAATTAAACATGATTCTTGACAAGTCTAGAACTCCTTCTAAGAAGCAAGGCTTAGGATACAACTCTGCCCAGAACAAATCCAAGACTAAGGTCATTCAGGTCTTGGAAAATGGCTTAGTTGAATTCAAAACCCAACCTGCGAAAATTGCTTTCAAACTGCGGTTTTCATCCAACCTTCTTTTGAGTCAAAGGTGCTTCTCCCAAAGGTACAAAATACCATTGCACCTATTAAGTAGAAGAGTGGACATTTAGTTGAGTTCTCACATGAGGTTGAAAAATGCTAATCATGCTAGAACTTTATTACATCAACCTAGAGCTTGTGTGAAACATGGTCATGAAAAGAAGAAGAAACCCGATCTAGGATATACTACACATGCTTATCATCATCATGTTCCTAGGCAGAATGCATCTCATGTGTTTGTAACCATTGCTCATGATAGGACTTCAACTAGGATCAAGGACACTCATTCTCGCTTTGCATACTACTGCAGACATGTGTCTCAAGATCGGGTTCCCAAGTCTATTTTAACTAACCCCAGATTGAGACACATCGATCTTTTGTGCCTTGATTTTCGTGGATCGTCGCGGAAGGAGGAAGAACACGTGGCTCGTCGACTCGGTGCTCACGCCACATGACCGGAGACTCTAGATGGTTCACTTCCTTCACGCGGCGACGGTGATGACTTCATCACCTTCGAGATGATTCACAAGGCGGATCAAGGAACTGGATCGATCGGGGTGAACGACAGTGTTCATTCTCAAGGATGTCGCTCTTGTGTCCAAGCTAAGGTACAATCTCCTTTACGCCTCACGACTTCTCGATGATGGCTATGAGACTAGATTTAAGAAGAACGCTTGTCGGGTGCTTGATTCTTTTGGTGAGCTCATTTTGGAATTTCTAGAGTTGGTAGAATATTTGAGCCGATTTTTCGAATCTCTTGCCGGATCTCTCAAATGTTTAGTTGCATCTTCTTCGATATCCGGCTTTGGCACCGACGCTTGGGGCACATTGGTTTTGATCATCGACACGAGTTAGCGGCCTTGATCTCATGAGAGGCTTGCCTAAACTCAAAGTCGCAAAAATGTCAGATGTGCTCCTCAGTAGGCATGGCAAGCAAGTTGTCGCCTCACACCCTTCATTGACTATGGTCATGACCGACGGACCGACGCTTGCTTCATATGGATACCGTTGGTCCCGCTAGGTTCGATCGATCGGTGGCAATTGGTACATTCTTGTCATAGTCGATGATTTTTCGAGATATTCTTGGGTGTTCTTTCTTGCTTCAAGGATGAGGTCTTTGATCATTATCATGATCTTGTTCTTCGCTTGGCTTCGAACTTCCCGGTGCCTTGAGAGCAATCCGCAGTGACAATGGCACGGAGTTCAAGAATGCCTCGCTTGCCTCTTTTGTCTGCCGAGCGCAGTATTGAGCATCGATTCTCTTCTCCACACGCCCCTCAACAAAATGGCGTTGTGGAAAGGAAGAACAGACCTTAGTCTCGATGGCTAGGACGATGCTAGATGAGTATAGCACACCGAGGAGGTTTTGGGCGAAGCTATTGCTACTGACTTGCCATATTTCAAATCGTGTCTTTCGAGACCGTCTTTGGGCAAGACCTCTTATGAGCTTCGTTTTGGCGTAAAACCTCGGTTTAGCACTTTCGAGTCTTTGGATCGAAGTGTTTTATTCTCAAGACAGGAACCTAGATAAATTTGAATCAAGAACTTATGATGGTTTATTTCTAGGTTATCCCGCTCATTCGAGGGGTTTTCGGGTTTTAATGTTGAAACTAACATTGTCCAGAGACATGCAATGTCACTTTTGATGAGACTAGCCCCGCAGCTAGATCCGATGTTTCGTGACTTACAGTGACAGAGAGCATATTTGTTGAGGAAGATGAGGATGAAATTGATGATGCTCCTCCACTTGTCGCTAATGCTCGATTCCACTCGAACTCACACGATCGCTACACCTCCAATTGAGGCTCTGCACGCATCTTCTTCATCGCAGATACTGCGGAGGTTGAGGAGATACTATCTCCCCAGCGCCCTTTGCACATCCGAGCGGCACCCTCTGGATCGGATGATTGGTAGTCTCCATGAGCGAGTCACTCGCCTCCGGTATCATGATCCGAGTCTTTTCTCTCACTCTGCATTTGTAGCGTCTTTTGAACCCAAAGATATATCACATGCTTTATCCGATACTAGTTGGGTCAATGCCATGCATGAGGAGTTAGAAAACTTTGAAAGAAATAAAGTCCGGAACCTTGTAGAACCTCCTAGTGGTCATAATGTAATTGGTACCGTTGGGTGTTTAAAAATAAACAAAATGAGGATGGTTCTGTGGTTAGAAACAAGGCTAGGTTGGTAGCTCGTGGTTTTAGCCAGTTGAGGGGTTAGATTTTGATGAGACCTTCGCTCTGTTGCTAGATTAGAAGCCATTCAGATCATGCTTGCATTCACGCATCTAAAGGTTTTAGGTTGCATCAAATGGATGTTAAGAGTGCTTTTCAATGGTTTTATAGAGGAGGAAGTGTATGTTAGGCAACCCCGGCTTTGAGGATCCCAAGCACCACGATCGTGTCTTTAAGCTATCCAAAGCCTTGTATGGTCTTAAGCAAGCCCTAGAGCACAGGTATGATAGACTTAAGACCTTTACGCTTAAGAATGATTTTAAAATGGGAAAAGTTGATAAGACTTTATTCATTCTTAGGCATGGCAATGACTTCTGCTTGTTCAGATTTACGTTGATGATATTATCTTTGGTGGTTCCTCTCATGCTCTTGTTTCCAGCTTTTTACGAGACCATGTCCAGGAATTTGAGATGAGTATGATGGGCGAGCTCAACTACTTTCTGGGCCGCAAATCAAGCAATGCAAGGAAGGGATCTTCATCCATCAAACGTACACCAAGGATCTTCTCAAGCGTTTTGATATGGGTGATCGCAAGGCGATCGCCACTCCCATGGCGACTTCGATCGCTGGATCCAGATGAGGAAGGGAAGCCGTGGATCAACGCGAGTACCGCAGATGATCGGCTCCCTCACATACTGACGGCCTCAAGACCGGACATCCACTTCGCGTCCGCCTCTGCGCGAGGTTTCAGCGCCACCGAGGACTTCACATCGCCAAGCCGTTAAGCGCATCTTCGGTATTTACATTCTACTCTCCAAGATGGCATTTGGTATTCTTGCTCTTCTTATTTGCCCATTCGGGGTTTTCGATTACGATTTTGCGGTCAGAGGCTAGATAGGAAGAGCACTTCGTACATGTCATTTCTTAGGCACGCCTCTTGTCTCTTGGTCTTCTAGGAAGCAATCTTACATTGCACAATCCATCTTTGAAGTTGAATATGTAGTCTTTGCTAGTCAGTAGTCGATTTTGTGGATGGTGTCCACTCTAAGGACTTTGGGTTAAATTTTGCTAGTGTTCCTCTTTTCTCGTGATAACACTTCGCTATTAACATTGCTAAGAACCCCATGCAACACTCTAGGACCAAGCACATAGACATTCGCTATCACTTCCTTAGAGACCATGTCGAGAAGGGTGATATTGTCTTTGCATTTTGTGGAGTCCGAGGGTCAATTGGTCGATATCCTCACCAAACCTTTAGACCCAACTAGGTTTGCCACCTTGAGAAGCGAGTTAGGGTAATTTATCCCGATGGGTTGGTTTGAGGGGAGTTCGATCTTTTCGATCTTACCTTGTTCTTTTGATCTTTTATTGTTCTTTTCCGAACTTATTGATCTTTTGAACTTTTTAGGTTTTTAGGCTTTTATTGCATCTCATTGTATCATATTGCATTCATATGAAAAATACATCAAGTGGTATGAAAAATCCAAAAGATGCATTGTAATATAAGATCTTACCTTATCTTTTAAAATTGATGAAGCTTTGCCTATTACCCTTTGGAGTTTTAGTATTTCAATTCTTGCTCAATGCCATGTCTAGTTCTTTGACTTGCTAGAATTATCATGCTTTTACATGTGTAGTTAAGTCTTTGCTATATGAGCTAGAACTTTAAAACAACTCGAACTAAGAAAGTGCAATTTGTGGATGTTTTAGCGAGTTGCGCAATTAGTGCTCCTTTGTGACATTGGCCTGTCGTAATTGCTTTGTGAGCTCTTTGATCTAAAATTGACCATTACTTGAGCTTTTGTGTTCTTGAGATTCTAAACCGCTCTTGTGAAAAATGAAAATCAAGATTGTCTTATGCTTAAAATGTGCCAAACTATTCTTACGAGACCGCTTGTCAAATGACATGAACTTGGAGATAGTTTGATGATCCGACGATCTCATGGGGATTGCTTGTCGAAATGACATGAACCTCAAGATTTGTCGCCTTGTAGAAGCTTAGAAAGAGTTTGTGGATGGCTCCTAGTCCGGGATCTTCTTTACTAAGATATACCTTTAATCAACTTCGGTCAAGCTTAGGATGAGTTTGTGGATGGCTCCTAGTCCGTGATCTTGTCACTAAGTTAGATCATTAGTCAACTTCAAATATTCAATGCATATGTGAAAACTGTTGACAAATGGGCTTTTAAGAAATATCGAGCAAAATGATTCAATACAGACTGATTGACTCTTAATGTGGTCTTTGTTAGATTTTTGATCTTACTTTGACATTTTGACATGGCCAATTTCATTTTAGGATCCTGTTGATGAACTTGTCAATTTGAAGCTTTGCTTAAATTGATCAAATCCATTGCTTTACTTTTGAGCCTTTATGCTTAGCTTTGTTATATATGTCTTACCATGATCTTGCTAGCACTATCGGGCTTGATATGTTGTTTGTGCAATATTAGAAATGCCGACTTGCTCTTTTGGGTAATCTTCAAAGCTTCTTGTAATCAAAATTGAAAAATACAAAATGAAGCCACTCCATTGCATTTCATGCATACTTCTTCTTTTGCTTCTTTCTTCATTCTCGCAAATTGCTATCTCTGGATGAGAGGAAGGCGTGATTCCTTGATGACTCCATTGTCAAAGGGGAGAAGATATTTTCAATGTTGGGAAGTTTATACAAAGAGGAGAAAGTTGGAGAATTTGAAATTTTAAAATCCGAGGATCATAGTGAGGGGAGTTTTGAATTGCATTCTTATTGCCTTATTGACTCTTCCGAACTTGAATTGCATTTATCACACCTCACAATGATCAAAGGTCAATTGAACAATTGTTCTTTCATATGGACCTTAAGTGAGATTTTTGACTTTTAAAAATCAAAGTTTTTATGCTTTCTTTTGCCTTATCTCACTTGTCTATGCTATTCTGATGCCAGCTTGGTCATTTCCATTGCTTTCTCTTGCTTATGGACCAAGTTGTGCCTTTGTGCGAAAACGAAAGTATTTTACTTTTCAAACCTTCAAATTACATTTTCTGGATTATTGCCAATGTGTTCATCAAGGGGGAGATTGTGGATATCATGGGGATATGCTCCAGATCTTAGGATGATGTGACAATTGGCAATGGCGTTAACGGTTTGTCGTTTCACGGGTTTTCGACAAAGTTTCAGATCTGTTCAGGCATTCTGGACAGGGGCGGTCCGACCGGCCATAGCATGGCGGTCCGACCGTCCCAAATCGATCGGACCGCCATGTGCGTGGTCGACCGTACCGTGACCAAAATGGTCAAAATGGGCTGGGCCAAAAATAGGTGTTGTAGACAAGTGAGGGGATCCTAATACACTTGGTTTCATAATTTTTGGTGTTCCCAAGCAAAAGTTCTATTGGTTTAAAGTTTCCAGTAGGTTTCGGATTTTCAGGGGTTGAAAATTGGCTAAGTCCCTACGGGCGGTCTGACCGGCCTTGTGGTGGCGGTCAGACCGGCCGGCTGGGCGGGCAGACCGGCCCTGAGGGGCGGTCTGACCGGTTTACTTGTTCATCGGCCAACTTCGTGGCGATGATGTTTTGTTAGGTCAAAGTCATGGGTTTCAGTGCATATGTGTTGCATGATGCATGTTTTGACTAACGTGGGTCAAGTTGTGAAGAACTTGTTCCCGGATTCGATTTGCTTGTTTATTGTTGTGCAGGTTGCTTGGTGGTCAACGACGGTCAACGGCGAGGATGATCGGGACTAGGCTTGGAGAGCTGAGGTCCAGAACGATCGACGATGCCGGGTGAGGTCAATGAACTCAAGTGTGGTGCAGAATAGACAAGGATGACCGAACGGGCAGTTCGGTGCGACTGGTTGGATCAAGCGGCGCGGGGCCTGCAAGTGCCATGGTGGTTCTGGTGGGAGCCAGATGGGAGAGACTTGCCGACATGTTGAGAGCCGTTGATCAACTTACACGTGGCGAAGCATGGGAGGTGCTTCACAAAGATGGGACTCGGTCTTTGCAAAAAGATCGAGAAGGGGTATTTTGGTAATTATACCAAATACCGCTTTGGTGACTTTTGACGACTCGCGGCGCAAGATGGCGTGGAGAAGCGGAGTAGGTCAAGAGGAGATGAAGACGGCGCTTCAAGATGCGTGCGTGTGTGACCCGTTTGTTTTGGGCCTTAACGGGAGCCCATTAGGGTTACTCTTCTAGAAGGTTTAAGTCTCCACTATAAATAGAGGAGGAGGTGGTGCACCCTTCAACCCTTTCATGCTTGAAACCCTAGTTTTGGCTTAAGTGCTTAGGGAAGGTTTAGTGGAGATTAGGGTTCTAGAGAGAGAGATGTTTTGATCTTGTGTCCATGCGTATCCGTATGAGTGGTCAGAATCAATACATTATCAAATCAATCCAAAGAAGAGTTCTATTCAAGATGAGTTCATTTGCCCTTCTTCTCTCTATTTGGTGATTTTGAGTCTTTCTTTGATTCGCATGTTTTTGATTGATTTCTTTGCATGATCTAGCTTGTCGTGACATGTGGGAACACATCTAAGATCATCTTGATCATCAATCACCCACGAGCAAGTTTTTCGATATAGTTTTCGCTTTGACTCGGTTTCAAACCTTCCACCTCTCAAACCGAAAAGGTCTGAACTTTTCCAAAGATCTTCACGATCTTCGATTGGAATAGGTTCCTGACATCCTAGAGAAGGTGTGTACCAAGTTTCATCAAGTTTGGAGTTGTAGATCAAAAGTTACATCTATTTGCAACTTCGTTTTTCGGGCTGATTTCACTGTTCATCAGGCTGGAGGTCTGACCGCCCTAGCTAGAGGTCGGACCGCCCCTTGGAGAGGTCAGACCGCCCCTGAGTAGAGGTCGGACCGCCCCTTGGAGAGGTCGGACCGCCCCTGAGTAGAGGTCAGACCGCCCTACACTTAGGAAATTAAGTTTCGGTTGTTTTTGGTTGTTTTGCTTCGGGGTTTTGATTGGATTCAATCCTAGTCTTCCGCTGTACTGGTATATTGATCTTCATAGCTTCTATAGCTATTGGAGTGAAATTTGTGTTGAATCTAATCGTGGTTGAAAAAGTGAGCGTGCTCCTATTCACCCCCCCCCCCTCTAGTCGCCTTTTCGGTCCAACAATAACTTTGATCATTACTTTTTCTAGTTACATGTTGGCAAAAAATATTTAAAATATAATTCTATAAAAGTATTTTTATGACAAATCTAGTAATATTTTTTTACATAACAAAACCAAATAATTTTGTTTATATTAAAAGTCAAAGTTTTAAAAAGGTTTACTGCATGTATTCTACAACGACATCTAAAAAGGGACCAGTGGGGCAGTATGAATTACTATTCAACATGATCTTACTAGATTCATATATAACTTATAGCATGTACAATACAGGTGCTTAGAGAGACGCTTAGCAAATAAAAACTGAATTTTCTTACAACGTAGGATACATAAGATACTTAATTTGTAGCGTCGGTGCTTAATTAGGTACCAATGTTTAACAGATACTTATATATAACTATATGTAATAAATAAATAATACATCCATCTAATCACCTACAAAAGATATGTTTGCATCGGAGGAAACGACTTTTACACAGGTGCTTGATGGTGTGGCTATATTTTATCTCTTTAAGCATCCCTATATAAACATTTTGTATTGTACATACTTTTATAGACCAAGATCTATATATAAGTATCTTGTATTGTACATACCCATACTCTTATAGATCGAGATAGTCTAGGAAAACCGCAGCGTAGGTTAACGTGAATCAAATCTAGAAAAACCTTGCTTAATTTAAAACCGCTATCTCGTGATCGCGCGTGATCCATCCATCAATTCGACTCCATCACACGAGACAGTTGAGTTGATAGCATCATAGCACTATCAGGCGCTTCCACAGGCTATCGCGCACTTCCCATCGACGCCGGCAACGCACCAAAGCTCCCCGTCCGCCTCTCCGAACCCGCAAATAATTGTGTCCCGGGTGACGCGAGCTCCATCCATCGATCCATGGGCGCCCGCCGGCGGACGGATGGCTGTCACGCGAACAACCACCGCAAGAAGCTCGATCTTGGGCTGGGGCCTCCCCGCTGTTGGCAGGGCCCCAGGAGAGCTGCCCTTACTGAAAGGTGTCGTGTGGCTGCATTTGTGCTCCTACGAGCTGCCCGTGCCATGGTGATTAACTAATTAATGGTGGATCTCTCTAAAAAGACTAATTAATGAATGGATTTGATGGGTATCTTTGTGCGCCCTGATTGGATTTTTGGGAGCCAAATCAATCATGTGTGGCTTAGTGAAGCAAACACTGATTGAGAAATTGAATTGATAGGGGCTTGCATGCTGACTAGCTAGATTAAGGGCGACTGTGCTATTGTTACGTTGTACTGTAAGTCTGTCTGTAACATGACGTGGAATCTCGTTAGTTATGGAATTGGTATCGAAACATCTCTATTAGGAAGCAGAAATATCAGGAGTTTACAAAGTTTTATACACATATAAAATAATTGAGTTATGAGTTGGGAAACTGAAAGCGTTGATTAATCACGCAATGATATTTCCAGTACAAGGGTTCGGTACATATAGGCAAACGAAGCAATGAATCCTAGATTTGCACGCAAGCAAAAATAGTATCGGATGATCTTAATTCTAGGCGGTTTCTATACTGGACGTAACCTTATTCATTGCATGCGGTCTGTTACCAGTCCGGAGATTATACCGCTTGCATGGCCCATGCACGTTACGTACATGTACGTATACAGCTAACACTCCCCCGCAGTCGAAACGAGAGGAAGGCGGACGTTGAGACTGGACCGAAAATCCGTAAAAACCGAAGTCGGCAATCTCTTAGTGAAGATATCTGCAAACTGTGTGGTAGTGGGCACATGAAGAACACGGACCTCGCCAAGTGCAACGTGCTCGCGGACGAAGTGCAGATCGATCTCCACATGTTTGGTTCGCTGATGCTGGACCGGGTTGGTGGAGAGATAAACGGTGCTGACGTTGTCGCAGTAGACAAGCGTAGTGCGACGAAGAGGAGTATGAAGCTCGGCGAGAAGCTGCCGCAACCAGCTGCCTTCAACAACTCCGTTGGCGACGGCCCGATATTCAGCCTCCGCGCTGGACCGAGAAACCGAGTGCTGCCTCTTGGACGACCAGGAGATGAGATTAGCACCGAGGAAGACACCGTAACCCGAGGTGGACTTATGGGTGTCCGGGCAGCCAGCCTAGTCGGCGTCAGTGTAAATAGTCAGCTCATCCGAAGAAGTGCTATGAAGAATCAAGCAGTAGTCAATGGTCCCACGAAGATAGCGAAGAATACGCTTAACCAAGGCGAAGTGAGGCTCCCGGGGTCATGCATGAAAAGACAGACCTGCTGAACTGCATAAGCAATGTCTGGACGAGTGAACGTCAGATACTACAGGGCACCAGCTAAACTGCGATAGTGAGTAGCATCATCAACAGGGGCACCATCACCGGAGAGCTTCGAGTGTGTGTCCACAGGGGTGATACACGGCTTGCACTCGGACATGCCAGCGCGCTCGAGAATTTCCAGGATATAATGGCGCTGAGACAAATGTAGAGATCCCTGCTGCCTGGTCACTGACAATCCTAGAAAGTGATGAAGCGGTCCAATGTCCTTCATGGAAAACTCACGCTGCAAGGCTGAGATGGTCCGACGAAGGAGAGCAGCAGAGGAGGTTGTAAGAGCATAATATCATCCACATAGAGAAGCAAGTATAGAGTGTCGGCACCACGATGGAAGATGAAGAGTGAAGTATCGGACTTAGCCTCGACAAAACCCAGGGAGAGAATATGAGAGGCAAAGCGGCTGTACCAGGCACATGGAGCTTGCTTCAGGCCGTAGAGGGATTTGTTGAGCCGGCAGACATAATCAGGATGAACGGGGTCGACAAAACCAGACGGCTGAACACAATAGACGGTCTCAGAGAGAGTCCCATGGAGAAAAGCATTCTTTACATCGAGTTGATGAATCGGCCAGTCACGAGAAAGAGCCAGAGTTAGAACAGTACGAATGGTAGCCGGCTTGACCACTGGACTGAAAGTCTCATCAAAATTGATGCCGGGTCGTTGAGTGAAACCACGAAGAACCCATCGAGCTTTGTAGCGATCAAGCGACCCATCTGGATGAAGCTTGTGACGATATACCCACTTTCCAGTCACAACATTGACACCCGGGGGACGAGGCACAAGGTCCCAGGTACCATTGTGGAGCAAGGAATCATACTCCTCAGTCATGGCAGCTCGCCAATTTGCATCTGTGAGAGCATCTTGATATGTTTTCGGCAATGGTGAGAGAACAACCGCATGAAGATTCATGTGTTCTGTTGGGAGACGAAACCCCGTCTTCCCCCGTGTAACCATGCGATGGGCATTACTTACGGGAGGAATGGGTATAACCAGTGGCGGACCCCCAGTTCGACTGGGCGCAGCTGGTGCCAATGAGGTGGCAGAGGTCGCCGAGCGCTGCTCCGGAGGTGCTACAGGCGCGAGATCAGGAGGAGGGCCTGCGGCTCCTGGAACCGTGCGCCCAGGTGACGAGGGTAGCACGGGACCAGGCAACGTGGCCGCAGGACCGGGTGATGCAGGGGAGCCACGTCCAGGCGACGCGGGTGTGGTCGCACGCGTGTGGCCAGAGGCGATCACGGGCGCAGGACCAGGGGTTGCGCTGGTCACGCAGTCCAGGGCGATGGAGATCCCGAGAGCTCGATCCTACTAGAAGTGACCCGACTAGCGGGGGCAGCAGGACCAGGCGGTGAACCTACAGAAGCCTGCTGCCCAATAGGTAGCGGGGACGAGTCCATGTCGAATAAAAATCAAAGTCATCAGAAGACTGTGACTCCGTGTTAGCAAAGGGAAAGGTATCCTCATCAAATGTGACATGCCGTGAAACAATGACCCAATTGGTACCCAAATCAAGACATTGGTAACCTTTGTGCTCGGTTGAGTAGCCAAGGAACACACACAAAGTGGAGCGTTGTAAAACCCCAATTTTCAGAGCTTTAAAAAATCTTTTAAATGGTTGTAGGGAGAAAATTCACCATTTGGATTTATTTGAATATATAATTAAAAGCTTAATATGGAATTTAAGGACAAACTGATTTAATGTGCTTAATCCCAACATCAACAACTATCAAAACTATTTTATTCAGATTCTTTATGCTTGGATATATTTTATAGAATTTTATGGAATTTTTCCAAAGTCATTTGCTATTTTTTAATTGCTATTTGCATTTTCTGGATTTATTAAAAGGAAAAAAATTTCAAAATCCTTGAACGATCTTGGGACGAAGCCCAATACTATTCCAGCCGCGCGCCAGCCCATCTCGCCCGGCGCCCTCGTCAGTTGGATGCTTGACGCGTGCCCTCGTTTCGATCGGACGCCGCGCGCTCAAGCCCGCCTTCCTCCGTTGGATGATCGCTGGCGTCGCCACGATCTCGCTTCGCTTCGCTTGCTCGCGCCCGCCGCCGCCGCCAGTGGGACCGCCACGGGTCGTCGTCTCGCGCCTTCTTCTTCCTCGCGCCAAGCGCTTCGCCGCCATTGTTTGGAGCTCAGAGCCGTCAGACAAAATCATAGCGGTTCTTCGATTCATCGCTACCGACCCGCCAATTTGTAGCCGATTCATCCGTACTCATCTCTAACCAAATCGGCTATCGAATCTCTCTCAATCTCCGAGAATCAAGGATTTCAAAATCCGCCGTTTGGACCAATTAGGGATTTCCACCGCGTCCTCGGGCCTATAAATACCCCCTTAGCACCGCCTGCACCTCGCAACCCGTAGCCGCCACCCTCGTCGCCCCGATCGCTCTAGCGCCGCCGCATTTCGAGTTTTAGGGTTTTCGACCGAGCTTCTTCTCCGGTGAATTGCGCCGCCATCCTTGCCGCCTTGCTCCACCGACTGCACCACCGTGATCGGCAAGTCCTAGGCTACCTCGGCGCACCTCTTCGTCATTGGAGCATCGTTTGAGCACCCTCCGACAAAACCCGAAGCTCCACCGCCGCTTCTTCCTCGCCACCGTCGTTGCCGGGCTCTGGTAAGGCACCCCAGTCTTGCGAATAGCACGGAATAATCTGGTACCCTCCACTCTGGCGAAGTCGCCGCCGTTCGCCGTGACCATCGGTCCCGAAGCGCCACTGCTGCCGGTTATCGGCGGATCGGCCACACGTCGACCTCGATCTTTGGTGTGGCGGCCGCGTGGCGCCAGATCGCCAAAGACATGCGCCAGCGTGGCTCGCACCACGCGCGCGAGATCTCCCTGGTTCGGTTACACTCGGTCCACCGTGAGCGATCAACGACATGTGGGGCCCACATGTTAGAATTATTTTAAATCTATTTTCTTTTAGGAAATTCTACGGTGTGCGAGCATTGCGCAATAATCCGATTTTCCTTTATAAAAATAATTCAGGAAATTCAATAAAATCCAAATTAGGGTTTTATTTGATTTTCAAACTTCCAAAGCCCATATCTTTTGCATCCAAACTCCGATTGAGCCCATTAAAATTTTAAATTTATATAAAATTTAGATATATTTAATGGTGAATTTTATTTGATTTTTGGAGTTTGTTTTGCCTCTGTATTTATTTGTTTTTGGTTTCTTTTGTCTCGTTTGCGAGTAGACGTCGATACTTCGGGGAATTTTGCAGAAGAAGGAGCACCTCAAGACCAAGACTAATATCTAGATCTATTCCAAGGCAAGTTATACCTTTGATCATCTTGAACCCAGTTTTCAAAATACTTTGTTTCAATGTATTGCATTCTATTTCAAGTATTTATTTAAATATTTTTGGGATAGTTATTAATCCAATTTGTTATATCCACATTGTCTATTGTATGCCATGATCTTTTGTCACCCTAGGTTGGTTCATTATTAGTTGGTATTATCGTAGCACCAACGTGGGTTGGTTAGATACGATTAGACTGCTTAGCTATGCCACGAGACATCATTTCATGTGAGTTGCAATTATAAACTTGACTAAGTGATTATGGAACTGTGTGGTGAAACTGTGTGTGCTGTGTGCTGTTACTCGTGGATGGCATGTGTTGCACTTAATCAACAGGGTGGGAAAAGATTTAGACTGAGGCAAGTGGTGGATCTGTGTGAATGGTGGAGCTGTGTGCTTTAAACTCTGTGATTTGGGAAAAACTGGAAGTCTTGCCTTGGTCAATTAAGAACTTAACTTTGTGCGCCATTGAACTGGGCCTTACTGTACAACCACATGCCTAGTATGGGTTGGGCCTAACTTAGTAAGTTATGGAGTCTTAACATTGACAACTCAGGTTGTATTTAAGGCATGTGATGGGTCGGAGGTGTGATATGTCACATCGCGGACGGTTCATTGCATCCCCGTCCAACGGTGTGTGTCGTTCCAAGGGTGTGTACAAATTGACTACAGGAAAGCACATCGGAGTGTCATTGTTTGAGATGAAATCTCGAAAGGTTTTGTTATGGTCGATCTTTGCCCCACCGATTGTATCGTGTGGGTAAAGTGTACAACTTTATGCGAGTGTTTAAACCAATCTATTCGAATAGTCGCGTTCTCGGATATGGACATGCTCGGAATTTCACACGAGGGTATATTTTCATAAAACAATTGGGAAGGGTCACCGTGTGAGATAACACATGCAAATTGTGTGAATAACTTGATTAGACTGTGTGTCCTTTGTGAAATCAATTGTTAACTTATTATTGTCTATTTGTTTTGAATTATGCTTTCAATTTATTATTTTTATTCGATTGCAAATGTTGCATTTCATAAATTAACCACGTAAGCCATTCCTTTGGAATAAGCCATCATGTATAAATGCATTACGTGGTATGACTTGCGAGCACGTGTGTACTCATTCTTGCTAAACAAATCAATGAAGTGGAGGAGTCGCTTTGCTTTTGAAGAAGAGTTCTCGAAGGTTGATCGTTAGGTCTTGATCGATCGGTTGCGATGGTAAATTGATGGGAGCCCACCGAGTTTATTTCGTTTCATTGCAGTTTATTTCTTTATTGTCAGCCTTGCATGGCTTAATAAATGTAAAACTCGACTGTAAGGTCCCAACAGTTATTTGTTATTCAAAGTACTCGTTTATTCTTATATTCGTTGTATGGATATGATATTTCATTGATGTTGACACTGTGTGCACTAGCGTGATCCTGGACTAGTGCAGAATACACAGAGGGTCCAGATTTGCATATTTGGGTCCCGACAAGCGTGGAGAAAGTTTAGTGGCTGTTGTGGCAGAAAGGTTCGGATAGCACCGGCACCGAACGACACGAAGATGATCGTATGAAGGAGGGGAGCCGTGGAGGGCTTGATATGGTGTGGAAAAGGCTACAATTTTGGTGGGATGTCAATTGAGAAGGTAAGTGGCAGCGTGGAGTGCCTCCACCCAATACTGCGGAGGTAAGCTGGCTTGGAACAGCAGGGTACGGATGATGTTGTTGATGCTACGGATAGCACGCATGGCCTTGCCGTTCTGCTGAGAGGTATAAGGACACGGATGATGTTGTTGATGCTGAGAAGTAGCAAAAAGGCAGATGAATGTTTCGACCGAGCTGACAAGCGTGACAAAGAGTTTCAATGGTGCTTTTATTACACGAGATAGCTGAGGAGCTGGCTAAATGATGTAAAGCTTCGCCACCAAGGTGACCAAGACGACGATGCCAGAGAACAGGATAAGCAGTGGCGACCATGGCGTGTGTGCTAGTGGCGGATGGAAACAAAGGGTAGAGGTCTCCAGAGCTATTGCACTTGGCGATCACGCTTCTAGTTCGAAGGTCCTTCACAGAAAGGCCATATGGATCAAATTCAACGGAACAGCGGTTATCGATTGTAAAACGACGAACGAAAATAAGATTTTTGATAATATGTGGGGTGACTAGGACATTTCGAAGAAACAAAGGACTATCTGTGGTTGAGATATGAGTGGAACCAGTGGAGTGAATAGGGAGCATGGAACCATTGCCAACAATAATAGATGTAGGGGAAATTTGTGACGGTGCATGAGCGGTGGAGAGGTTACCGGCGTCTGATGTCATATGATTGCTGGCCCCGGAGTCCATGTACCAATCGGTCGTTGGTGGTGGCGTGAGTGTCATGGTGTTGAAGGCATTAGCGAGGGTCGATTGGTCCCAAACGCAATGGGTTCCGGTGGATGGAACTTGCTGCTGTTGTGCCGCGGGCGCATGGCCGTATTGGAGTCTGGGGACATCGTACGGGAAGCTGAGAGCGTCGTAGCTGCCAGGAGTGCCGTAGTCGATCGGGAGCTCGAACGCTTAGGGCATAAGCGGGGCATCTGTGGGCGGTCGCTGGAAGTGCGGCCGCGATGCAGCCCCGCCTGCAGGAGGATGTGGCGCCGTGGCAGGCCACACCTGGACGGTTCCCGTCCAGGGATTGAAGAAGGAAAGCGGCCAACCACTGCCCTGAGTGCCGGTTCTACCATCGCCGCCGTTGTTGCCCTTGTTGCGACGGCGGTGGTTATTGGGGCGATTACCGTCCGTGGTCACGTACAGCTAACAGAAACAACGGCTGACAATGAATTAAACTATGGAGTTTCCTCCCATGATATTGAAATCAGTACAGGGTATGAAGTTAATAATAGCAGCCTTATGAAATGCTCCCTCAGATTATAAATAGATGCCATCTCTTATATTTTTTTGAGAGCGGACGTAGCTCAATTCATTAATCAGAAATATATTGAGCCAAAAAGGCCGGTGTAATATCAATCCACGGACACCATCCTCTACTCCACGCTATCTCCTTCGCACAAAGATGAGTAGCCATGTTCGTTGTCCTTCGAGCGAAGCAGACCTTGAGCTCGTCCACAGCGGAACCTAACTCATGTATCTCAGCTAGGATTGTCCTGATACTAGCTCGGTGAAGCTTCCGATTATTCCACAGACGAACTAGCCTTTGGTTGTCAATGTAAGCGAGGAAAGTAACCATATCTTTGATTATTGATTTGATTATTGAAATTAGAGTACATAAGTTACACATATATAGATTACAGCTATCATGTGAACGCGTACAGCTATCATGTGAACGTATGATCCTTCGGAAGAGAAGGCGTCATGCATGTAGAAAGCCGAGGCACCATCCTGTCTAACACGCTCCCGCAGTTGGAACGTTGCCAAGGCGAACATTCAGACTGGACCTAAATTCGGTGAAGACGGAAGTCTCGCGGACGACGGTTCGACGAAGATGATCCGGCGTGACGACGACGGTAAACGGGGCGCTCGGAAGGCCGTGGAGGAAGGGTCGTGTCGACAAGCGCGCCGTGTCACACCACAGCATCATCGAAAGAGAGGAGGCGCCGGAGAGGTCGAAACCGAGGTGGTGAAGTCCGGAACCGAGGAACGTCGATAGGTCGGCAGGGCGACACAAACCGATCTATAATTGGAAAAAATAGAGAAAACTCGATTTGAAGATGACCGGAAAACTCTAATTGGTAGCCGATCGGATGATCGGTGACACGACTTAAACTATGGGTTGCGCAGCCGGGAAAGACCATGGAGATGAGATCAACTCCTAGGGGCGGCGCGGTGGAAGCTGTGGAGGCGGCAGCTCAGGAGCGACACCGCTCTGATACCATGCAAGCGAGGAAAGCAACGCTATCTTTGATTGTTGAAATCAGAGTACATGAGTTAAACATATATATATTACATCTATCATGTGAACGCGTATAGTTATCATGTGAACGCGTACAGCTATAATGTGAACACGTGATCCTTAGGGAGAGAAGGCGCCATGCATGTAAGAAGCCGAGGCACCATACTGTCTAACAGTCAGTAGAAACCTCAACCTTACGATATCCCCAATCCACAACACGGAGGACACCGTCACGGACCGCATACGCTTTGACTGTAAGTGCGTTATCTGCATGATCATACCATCGTGCCGCTGCAACCAGGAAGTGGCTGTTGGCCTAAATCGAAGTTCATGGCAAAAGCTCTCGGCAAAGAACACATACACGTATGCTGGAAGTCAAGCCAAGATGAAGCGCACATACGTACACGATGAATCTCTCAAAACTCTAGAACACACGCATACGCTGGAACGAAGATACACAAGTACCGGTGGATACGCTCATGTAGACAAGAAGCCAAAGAAAGATTTTTTTGTGCTCACGTAGATGGCAGTGTTTTCTATTGATTTTGACTCTGATAGTTAACACACCTGGTTATAAGACTGCCTTATAAAGGCTGTGTATACGAAGAGTATACGGACTCAACATCCAACTCGGATACGGCCACTATGAAGCTGAGTTGGATACGAAAAGCAAAAAACAGAAACTAATACAATATTAAAGCTCAAATTCACTCCCTTAATCTTGTTGCACTTACTTATTGAGGCCAGTCAGTCTCAAATACAACTTGCCCAATTGTTACCCAATACAAGATGACGAACACATCTCCTCAACGAGCAACGCTGCCTCAATTAAATGTGCTTTCTTTTTCTCCATCCTCGGCTTACGGACATTCGAAAGCAAAGTGCCCGTAGTCCTGACAATTGTAGCATCGCACCTTTGTTTTGTCGAATTTTTTATTCTTGTGGCCTCGGCCACCACCACCGTTAGAGCCCCCGAAGGAACCATCGCCTTTGCCTTTTCATGATCAGGCCTCACACTGGGCGCGGGTTAACAACACGTGCTCATCTTCGCTATCGCCAGATCCTCGGATTCGTTCCTCGTACTCCTTCAAGCGGCCAATCACCTCCTCAACCGTCATCACCTTGAGGCCGTCAAACTGCTCAATGGTGGAGACAATTTACAAAAACTTTTCAGGGACTGCTCAAGGAACTTTCCCACAACATAGCTCTAATACCAATTGTTGGCCCAAACCGCAGTGACTCAGCCGATGCTCGAAAGAAGTTCATAGCAAAAGCTCTCGTAGAACCTCTCGGCAAAGAACACATGCACGTATGCTGGAAGTCAATCCAAGGCGAAGCACATGCACGCACGCGATGGCTCTCTAGAAACTCTAGAATACATGCATACGCTGGAATGAAGATACACATGTACTAGTGGATACGCTCACGTAGACAAGAATCCAAAGAAAGATTTTTTTGGTGCTGCGTCTCACGTAGACAGACCTGGCCAAATGGGCGGCTCGGCACGGCACGGGCATGACCCATCTCGGCACGACCCATTTTCGGCTTGACTGTTAGATGGGTTGTGCTGTGGCGGCCTAGGCACGACCCATTGGCCGTTCGTGTCGTGCCGGGTCGGCACAAGCATGTTTAGCCCATCGGGCCAAGTGTGGCCCATTTAGCCTGTTTGGCCCGACATAATAAAAAAACCAAAAAAAGCCAAAAAAATTAGAAAAAAATGTGTAGAATTTAGAAGTAGACATGAAAAATGATAAAAATTAGACAATCATATTAAAAATATAATAAAGAGTTTTACTAATGTCCAACTAGTTGCCTCGTTAAAACCTTCGCTAAGAAAAAACTTAAAATGAGAAAACCATGGCAAAGAAAAAGAGTACAACCTATAACTCTACATACATAATACATCATTGTTCTACGTGTCGGTGTTACTATCATTGTCTAAGTATAGATTTTCGAACACCCCCAATAACTCTGGATTTTTCACATAGTGTTGTATTCGTGAATCAGTTTGTTCTCAGTCCTTCACAGTTAGAAGGATCTCCACCATCTCACTTATGAGACTTATTTCTCATCTAATATTCTTCTAGAAAGATTGAAAACAGACTCGAAGAAAACCATAGAGATAGGAACAATTAACACATCACGTGCAAGTATGGATAGTATGGGATATGTTAACTTATGAGCTTGCCACCACTACAAGATGTCGAAGCTTTCTAAGTTGAAATCTACCGTATCACTATCCAGATAGGCAGATAGTTCCCCACTCTTTGTGACTCTTGGCTGAGAAGATGACGGTATATAAGAAGAAGAAGACCTAGAGCTGGACCAGGAGGAAGAGCCACCGAAGATCGTGCTACACATATTTGTCTTCCCACTCGAGGCGGGGGCTACTGGAGGTCGTTGCGAGCGGACTCTCCATAACTTATTATTATACCTTTGGTAAACCTCGTATAACCGAGAACAAACTTTTACAAAATAGTCAGTATAGTCTAGCCCTCTAGCATCACTAAGAAGATCAAATACACTACCAAATGCATCAATTTTACTCCTAGGATCTAAAAGAAATGCAAATGCATATAGGTAAGGGATTTCTCTCTAATATTTAAGGTATTTAGATTTCATGGAAACAATAGCATCGCGTAAAACTAAGTTATTTTTATACATTTTCAATTGAGTAGCAATCTGTAAAATACTATGCATAATGATAGGAGATATTGGATATTAGACAGCGGACAAAGCAACAGTTGCCTCATTAAAAAAATCTTAAAACTATAGTATCTCCTCAGCAACGAACCAATGTTGCTCAGTTAATAGTATACCACCGTCAGTGCTATGATAATGCATTTGAATAAAAACAGAAAAAATACTCTTGTATGGTAAAAGACTCTTAAGTATGAAGTAAGTAGAGTTCCACCTTACCTCCATGTCCAAATCGAACTTTCTTGGACGTACACCCATCGCCCTACAGAAGTTCTTATACTGTGCTATTCTTACGTTAGAACTGTTCAAGAAAGAAATTGCATCGTGAAAAGTTTTAATATACGGACTCAACCTCTTCAAACCACATTTGACTATAAAGTTGATAATATGACAAGCGCATGTTGATGTAGTAAGAAGGAAACGACGTATATACTCAACACTGAAGTAAGAATATCCATGGTCCTAAAGTTTGAAGCAGAGTTGTCTAAAGTAATTACGATTATTTTGTCTGTAAGACCAAAGTCTTCCACGACTTTGATAATACAGTCTGCAATATTCTCACCCGTGTGTGCTACATCAATTAGTTTCAAAGTTATAATCCTTTTCACCATTACCCAGTTGTCATTAACATAATACGCAACTACACTAAGGTAATCCTTCCTAACCCGACCACTCCATATGTCCAAGGTCGGGCCACCGAAAATGTGCACATACTAAATAGTTCCTTTATTTTATTACGACGTTTATTGTAGTATTTTACTAGATCCCTATTTGTTGTATGTCTAGAAACGGAAGAAAATCTAAGACTATACGCAGTCCTAATGTAATTTTGGAAAGAAGCAAACTCGCCAAAGCCTAACGATAAATCCTCGAAGTAATTAAATGACAGAGAGATCGACGGGCTACCTAGGGATCGTAGTCCTAGCTACGTACTGTGCTGTCGGGGTTGTATTGTAGCTGCGTTTGCCTCATCACCAATCCTTGCTTGGATCAACATCTTGTAGCATGTTTAAGCAAGTGGCTCGTTCCACCTGTAGACTTTGCAGACAATTTATTGTGATAAATTTTACAAATAGCATCATTTCCTGCTGCGTCTTGCTTGGTTGTCCTGTAGAAATTCTCCCACACTCCCGATGTAGACGATCTCGACCTCTTTGCCCCGGTTGGCGTAGAACCTAATGTTGCCATGGAGCCTGATGACGGAACTCCGCCTTGCCCTTCCGTTGAAACATGTGGTTGGTTTGAAGCAGCAGCAGTCGCCTTCATGGATGCAATTTCCTCCGGTGAAAGTTCGTAATCACCAAGAGCAAAGCTGTCGTAAGGACTGTCCATAACGAAACTAACAATATTTCTACTTTCATCTTAGCATAACAAGCACTAACAATAAAAGTATGTAAAAAATAGTATTGTACCTCTTTCGCTGACTTGCTGCCTAAAATTGATTTTTTTTTCAAATTATGGCATGATTTTAGAATTATGGGGTGCTAAATAAGGGGGTACGGTGGCTATTCATAGAAAAATTTAGGATTTTTAGGATTTTTTTACTATTTTTTATGACCCAAACGTTCAAAATCGGTCATAAAAAATGGGCAAATCGGTCATAAAAAATGGGCAAAAATGCTCCAACGACCGGATTCTTCTCGGGTCGTGTCATGTCTGTCGTTGGCACCGCCTCCCTCCGCACAGCCGCGTCGAGCCGCCTCCTCGAGTCCTCGCCGCACGGCTTGCACCAGCGCAACGCCTCCTCACCGCCTCGCTCGCACCACCTCCTCACCTCCATGCGGTCGTGCCGCACCGCACGGAGCACGCACCACCTCCTTTCCGGCTCGGGCACCGCCTCCTCGTCCTCACCGCCGAGCCTCCTCACCACATGGCCCGCACCGCCTCCTCGCCTCCTCGTGGTTGCGCTGCACCGCACGGCGCACGCACCACCTCGACGCCTCCTCGTCCTCACTTCTCACCGTCGAGCCGCCTCCTCGCTGCACGGCCCGCACCGCCTCCTTGCCTCCTCGCCTCCTCAGGTTTGCGCCGCCGGCTGTTCTTCCTCTCCTCCTCCTCCCGGACCTCCCACGCCACCCTTCTTCCTCCGGGCCCGCGCCGCCCCGCGCGCTCCTGGCTCTGGCCGCTGGCGGTGGCTCTCCCTCGGGCCAGATAGGCTGTGCCGGGTTCATCGTGCTCGCGCCGTGCCTAGCACGGCCTGGCACTGTTGGTGCTGTGCTGGGCCGGCCCATCGTGCAGGGGTGATGGCGCCTGGGTCATCACACCGTGCCGATCCAGCTCATGAAAAGTGTGAATTGTGCCGTGCTCGGATTAAACCTACAGTGTCGTGCCTCGTACTGGCCCGATGGGTATGACCCATCTGTCCAGCTCTACACGTAGACGGCAGCGTTTTCTATTTCTTTTGACTCTGATAGTTCACACACCTGGTTACAAGACTCTGCCTTCTAAAAGCTGTGTATACGAAGAGTACACGGACTCAAGCGTCCAACTCGGATAGGGCCACTATGAAACTGAGTTGGATACAGAAAGCAAAAACAGAAACTAATACAAGATTCAAGCGCACAGCGGCCAAGATGATCTCTGGCCACCACGCCAGTAGCACCTTGCATCTGATCCGCATCAAAAGCACCATCGACATTTATTTTTACCCAGCTTTCACCCGCCTGCACCTACTTCTCTACCTCGGTATCTTCTGGCTTCTCCTTTGGTACTATTTGGTGCGCGATCTCCATTGAAACATCCCTTGCCCAGCGAGTAATCTGGTCTGGCTTTAGATGCATATTTCCATGCTTCCTGTGACTACGAGCTGACCAAATCGCCCACATTCCACACATAAAAATTACTGCATTCTCCTTTGGGCATAGCTTTTCATCCATCAGATCCACCGACGCAAGTATTTGGATGAAGCAGTGGCAATTTAATTCCCACCATCTCCTTCAAATTTTCCCAAACCAATCTTGAGAAAGTGCATTCTTCCATGCCAGCGCATGCACAACAGTTTCCTCCTTGTTCCACAAGTAGCACAGATTGCATCTTGTTCAATATGGCGCTGGTGTTCTAGATTTTCTTAGTTGGCAGGAAATTATGCAAAACCCTCCACCAAAACACACCTACCTTTGGTGGTACTTGTAGCTCCCAAACCTTCTTCCACGTTGGATTAGCATGTGTTCGCCCGTCGTACTCCTGATGGTCGAGCCAACATTTGAGTATTTCTTCCGTTTGTGTTGGTCGGTCGTAGGATGATTTGGTCTCCAATGCACTCTTTTAACAATTATCTTTTGTAATTATATGTCATTAAAAATTATTAAAAATATATATGTAAGGGCACGGAGGTCTCCTTTTGGTAATAAATCTACCAATATTATTTTCACGTGATAAATCTAAAGTTGACTTTTCTGCATGTTAGTGCTCAAAATAAATCTAAAGTTGACTTTTCTGCATGTTAGTGGTCAGAATTATAGAAATTTGACTGGTAACCCGAGTGATTATTATTTAATATTGCAACAAATGCAGAATATTAACTACAGGATATTCTCAAGCAGAGGTAACGTTGCAATTTTTATTGCGCTACAGCAACACATACTGCTACAGTCTGTTGTAGTGTCCTTGGTACGTCCTTTTGCCTCCCAGATCGATTCACCCGAAACAAATAAAAAAGCAGCATGTATATGTATCCGCTACAATCAATTCATAAAGACAATAGTGTAAATTAAATATAAATTGGCATATAATTTTCAATTTGAGTGATAGCTTAATTAATTTGGTTGGATCGCAAAGAGGTATTAGCATGGTATCTTTTGCATCTTCGTTCTCGATCTGCTAACATTGCGGCTTAGTGAGTACGGAATCAATCGTCTCACCCTGTCCCAGAAATGTTCTCTTTGCTGTAAACAAAAACTGACAGTGCCCTTTAAAAGAAAAACACAAATGAAATGGCACAAGTAATTAATTGTATACCGGACAAGTACTATCTGATAGAGAGAACCAGGTTATCTAAGGTAAGTTCGATATAAAACAAGAAATGCGACAAAATTAAAGCAAAGGATTTTATGGCGCAGGCATATAGATCTAATTAAGGGCATGTATAATAGGGTGATATCAGCCGTCTGTAATTCTTGTCACGTAAGATCTCTGATGATGTGGATGAGAGAGAACGAGAAGAGATAAAGAAGTCGTCGGGCATGCAATAAATGGTCTATAAGACCTTTATAGACAACTTTTTTGGTTTTGTATCCATACCGTCTGTAGAAATTATAATCTTTAGTTTTGTCTATAGATGATATAGAGAGTACTACGTATAACAGCTGTTTATACTATTGAACATGTCCTAATGCTTTAAAGTTCAAACACGTACTAGACCAATTAACATGTTAACATAGAAAAAATATGTAAGCAATGCAAAAGCAAGATCGGGTAAAAATTCGACCGGAAGTTTCTTATCGAAAGAGGATAAGGAGACCTTAAAAATAAGGTTGTCTGTGTCTAGCAATATGAGAGCGCTCGGATTAATCTGGCCTAGTTTCTTGACACTAAGGGTATATAGAGAGATTTTAGTACAATCTATCTCGTATAATTAATCCTTTCCTATCCAAACAACCTAGCTTATGTTATGAAAGCTACAGCTGCACGACCGAGATTGCAACATAAAGCTTGATCAATACCGTAAAAATTCTCTAGATTTTATGTTATCACACCAGATCGACGTGTAGGCAACCAGTCCACTAACATTTGCATCTGTCACGAGATACGCCACGGAATTTGTTGTCTGGAAAGCCCAGTTGCAACTTGTCGCAGTGGCGCCTATTGATCCATGCTGATGCTTGGCTGTAATTGCCGGTGCATGAACAAAGACGATCGACGAGAAAGCGAACCGGGAACGAGCAAGTCAAACAGAAGGAGATGTACGTATGATATCAACGTTGCAACTTGCAACAGCGGCAGCCGTACTTAGTGCGGCTTAATTTTCTTCCTGCTATAGTGCTATATATGGAGAAACGGATCGATTACCGGTCGATCGAGCTAGGTTTCGCAAGGCAACGGTGAGAGCTCGGCGGATTGCCATGGTGAGCGACAGTGAACTGATCGACCCATGCATGATTGCATATGCATATATAGGCCATCAGAAAATATTCAGAATCGCAGAGCAATTTAGCTAGGTCTCTCATGCAAGCTATTCTCTGCATTTGATTTCAGTTACCCTAATAGCTAGCTAGCTAGCTGCAGTTATTTGATCGTTTCCAGTTTTGGCGATGTACAGGAGCAAGAGAAGTAGAAATTAATGACACGTACGTACGTACGTACATACTACATGTTTGCGCATTAGATAGCGCTCATTTGCTTTCCGTACGTGTAGATCTGATCGACGACAACAGTACATGCAGGAGCCAAGTACGTACAATATGCATGACTGCATGCATACTGTACGTACATGCTTAGCATAACACAGTACGTACGTGCCACAACACACACACATACACCACTTGTTGGATATACAGCCCTGGACACTTGGGCTGGCCTATATATATCGATCAAACTCGATGTTTTTTAAATTTAAGAATTTTCGATCTTTTTTTAGTAATGAATTTGCTAGGAATGCAGTGAGTGTGGCCTCAAATTTTCGGGCCTATCAGATCCTTTAGCCCCAAGCACGCATGATTAGTACGTCTGAGAACTCAATTATACGCTTAGTGAATGCTTCAGATGTGTGCACGTACATCCGTCGGATGCCGATTTAGCATGCATGTGGGATAAGAACAAGACCGTTCATGCAAGTGTCCAGTCTAATCTGCTTATAACAAAGCAAAAGATTTAATTAGGTCACTTGATGTGTCCATTTTGAATCAAGTAGCAGTACAAATTAAGAATGTCATGTATGGTGATTAGATGCTGGTGAATAGAATTAGATCGAGCGGGGGAAACGGCGAGAAAAGAAACAAAAAATGGCAAGAATTTTGGTGTTGGGTTTAGCTTAATTTTCCCGGCCCAAACCAAGTCAAAAATGGGCTAAGGTCTGCCACCTTCGCACTGAGGGCCCAATCTCAGACTGGCCCATTAGGACGTAAACAAAGTTTCCCAGCCCACACGGCCCAACTGCCATGCAGAGAGATTCTCTCTCTCTTGCTTACCATTTCGAGAAGTGGAATTGATAATATACCCTTCGCATTGATGAGTTTTGAGCATATACCATAATTTCCGATGTAATTGACAATATACTACACTTAGATGAATTCTTTATTAAATACCCGTTTGGAATATTTTGTTAATATCACGTGTTTTTTCTTCATTTTGGCCACGCGAAATAATTAACCATAATAAGCTTGAAACTCATCTCGCTGCCCTCCTACCACACCCTCTTCCCTCTCCCACTCCCGTTCGCCCCTAACACCTCCTTCTCCATCTCCTTCCTCTTCGTCGCCTCCCGCCGACAACGACTCCCTCCCACACCTTCTTCCCTATCCTGCTCCCATTCCCCACCCTTGTTGGTGATATGCCCTAGAGGCAATCATATAGATGATTGTATCACGTCTATGTTTATGTGTTATTGAATAAGTGTTATTATGTTCCTTGAATGAATCATCAATTATAAAGATCGACGAGTATGGGACTCGTTGGTGAAGCTTTTAACTTATGATGATGTCGTTCTAAATGTATCCTTGGTTGGATATCACTGGTCGGAATACCAGTGATCCTATCAACCAACATATGTATTGATCGATGACTATATTTACCAGTCATAGATATAGGGATATCAAATCAATAATGTGGACACATGTTAGAGAACATGGTGTTGGATTGACCCACCTTGAGAAATTGCTGAGATTGTTATAATTTCATATGTCATCAGTTGGTCTCAAGCAATGATAATGTATAATCCTTAGACCCGAGATCATCATGGTTTCCTACATACGTAAGAGTACACTTTGGGGTTGCCAAACGCTACTCCGTAATTGAGTAGTTATAAAGGTGGCTTTTAGGTATACTATGAAACATGCATAGGAATGTGATTGGTTGGATATGAGATTTGCCCCTCCTAACATAACAGGAGACATATCTTTGGGCCCCTCGATGTGGTCAGATAAAGGAAGTGCATGGCCATACAACTGGTGGTCGAAGAGTTCGACCACATGAAGTTATTCGACACTTGATCGTGAAAATATTGAACAGTCCATGGATGAAACAATATCTCACCCAGAGCTCAACCAGATAACGTGAGGCAAAGAGAAAATACATGAGCAGGTATTTTAGTTCGAATAGATACGGACTAGTCGTATGGAGATATGAGCTAGTCATAGGATGGTCGAACATGATCACTAAGTGGTCAAAACCAGGTCGTAAGGAGTTATGAACTGATCGAGACCAAATATGAGTTGGTTGTAAGTAATAAGGACCTGGTTGTAACATCCTAAATTTCTGAGCTCTAAAAATATTTTGAATAATTACTTATTGGAAAATACATTATTTGAATTTCTATTAATTTTTAGTATTTTTAAGCTTAATACAGACTTTCATGTCAAAATAATTTAATAGGGTTAATCCCAACATCAACAATTGTCAACATTATTTTATTTGGATTCTATGTGCTTAGATATGTTTTCTAGAATTTTTTCAAGTTCATTTGCTATTTTCTAATTGCTATTTGGATTTTTGGTATTTTCTAAAATAGAAAATCTATTTAAAATCCTCCGAAACAGTGTCGGGCCGAAACCCAACAATATTCCCACGTGGCCCAGTATTGTGCAGCCCAGCTCCTTTGCACCGACCGAACGCACGCCCGCGACCACGCCCTCTTCTCCCTCTGACAGGTGGGCCCGACCTGTCACGTCATCGTCGTCTTCGAGCTGTCTTCGTCCTCGCGAGTTCGACGCCGCGTCTGCCATTGTTTTCTTCAAAACTCCACCCGACAACAGCCTATTCAGTCTGGATTTTGTGCGCTGAGCCTTCAATCTAGAAGCCCTATCTGTCCCACACCCGAATCCGGTGAAATCAAAGTCTGTATCTCCTTCAAACTCAGGATATCACACGGGATTGTTTCAGACTCTTTTAGTGCTCTGCCGCCTATACGACCCCTAGCCTCGCCCGAGCCTTATAAATAGGACCCTCGGGATCGCAATGTCGCTCGCACCACGAACCCCCAGCCAATTGCGCCCCGATCGCTCTAGTACCGCCGCAATCAGAGATTTAGGGTTTTCGGCCGAGTTCCTTCTCCGACAAATTATGCCGCCGTCATCACCGCCCTTGCCTCGCCGATGGTACCATTGTGTTCAACATTACTTAGGCTACCTCGTGCACCCCTCCTCGTTACCGGAGCATCGCCGGAGCGCCCGTCCGACAACATCCGCACCTGCTTCACAGCATCGTCACAACTTTTGGCTAACTCCGACGACCTCCCATGCCAATACGAGTACCAGTATGTGCGTAATAACCTGTTCTACCCCGTGCGTGCATCCGCAGTTGGCGAAGCGCCGCCGTTCGCTGTTGCTGGACCAACCCAAGCCTCACCATCGTCTGGTCGACATGTCGTGCTACCACATCGGCCAAGTCTGCGCTTGTGTGTCACGTCCGAACCCTAACCTAGATCCGATGTGGTGTAACCTACTCCACCATACACTGTGTCTATGCCATATGAGGTCCACCACCAGATCACTATCCCGTGAACCCGTAGGGCCTTCTAAGACGAGGCAGTCGTCACCGTCTACGACCAAGTAGTCGTAGCCTTCTCGACAAGGCAATCGTCACCGTCTACGACCAGGCAGTCGTAGCCTTATACGACCAGGCAGTCGTAACTGTCTACGACCAGGTAGTCGTAGCCTTCTACGACCACGCAGTCGAAACCTTTTGACCATGTGGTCGAAACTCCTTCCTAGTACGCATAGTCGAAAGCGGTGAACAGTATTTGAATTCATTTTTAAGTATTTTCTTTAGATTTAGAACTTTCAAAAGCTCACATCTTTTGCATCCGAACTACGATTGAGCCCATTCAAATTTCTAAATTTATATAAATTTGAGATCTATTTAATTATGATTTTTATTTAATTTTTTGAGTTTGTTTTGCATCTGTTATTTATTTGTTTTGTTTATTTGTTTCGTTCACGCGTAGACGTTAATTATTCAGGAACTTTTGAAGAATGAGAAGTGCCTTAAGACCAAGACCAGTACCTAGACCTATTCCAAGGCAAGTTATACCTTTGATCATATTGCACCCAGTTTTGAAAATATTATGATTCAAATTATTGCATTTTATTTCAAGTAGTTATTTAAATGCTTTTGGATTTAGTTATTAATTCAAATTGTTATATCCACCTTGTCTATTGTTATGCCATGATCTTTTATCACCATAGGTTGGTTCATTATTAGTTTGTATTATCGTAGCACCAACGTGAGTTGGTTAGATACGAATAGAGTGCTTAGCCATGCCACGAGTCATCATTTCATGTGAGTTACAAATATAAACTTGACTAAGTGATTATGGAACTGTGTGATAAAACTGTGTGTGTTGTGTGCTATTACTCGTTGATGGCATGTGTTGCACTTAACCAACAGGGTAGAAAAAGATTTAGACTAAGGCAAGTTGTGGATTCTGTGTGATATGGTGGAGCTGTGTGCTGGGAATGATAATATGTGTGACTTAGTTAGAAATTGGAAGTCTTGCCTTGGTCAATTAAGGATTTAACTTTGTGCGTCATTGAACTGAGCCTTACTGTACAACCACATGCCTGGTATGGGACGGGCCTAACTTAGTAGGTTATGGAATCTTGCTATTGACAACTCAGGTTGTAGGTTAAGCTATGTGATGGGCTGGAGGTGTGTTTATCACATCGCGGGATGGTTCGCCGCATCCCTGTTCAACGGTGTGTGTCATACCAAATACTGTGTGTATCGGTTGGACGGTAGGAAAGCACATCGGGAGTGTCATTATTTGAGATGAAGTTTCTGAAAGGTTTTGTTATGGTTAGTGCTAGCTACACTGATTGTATCTTGTGGGTAAAGTGTACAACCTCTGTAGAGTGTTTTAAATCAATCTATTCGAATAGCCGCATCCTCGGTCATAGACATGCTCGGGGATTTCACACGAGGGGTAGATTTTCATAAAACAATTGGGAAGGGTCAGCTGTGTGAGATAACTTGTGCAGCTATGTGAATAACTTGATTAGGTTGTGTGTCCTTTGTGAAATCAAATGATAAATTATTACTGTGTATTTGTTTTGAATTATGTTTTCAATCTATTATTCGTATTCAATTGCAAATGCCGCATTTCTGCAAAAGAACCATAGAAGTCATTCTTTTGGAATAAGCTATCATCTATAAATTGCATTATGTGGTATGACTTGCGAGTACAGTTGTATACTCATACTTGCTTCAAACAATCAACAGAAGTGGAGGAGTCTTCGCCTGCATTTGAGGAGGAGTTCTACGAAGGTGTCGATCGTTAGAGTCTTGATCCCAGTCAGTTGCCTATGGTGAATTGATGGGATTCCTTTGAAGTTCATTTCTATTCTGCTGCTGCTATTTATTTATTGTCAGCCCTGCGTGGCTCAATAAATGTAAACTCGACTATAAGGTCAAAACCATTATTTGCTATTCAAATTAGTCGTTTATTCTATTAATCGTCTTGGGTGGATCGATATTCATTTATGTTGACATTGTGTGCACTAGCGTGATCCTAGACTAGCGCAGAATACACAGAGGGTCCAGAATTATATTTTTGGGTCCCGACACTGGTCGTAGATTATATTGCATTAAGGTTCATCTGATATAATTCGTGTGTATTCAGGAATCGTTATGTTTTGATTGGAGTCACTGACGACTCGTGAACAGAAAAGAGTTTTCGAGTCACAACCAATTACGCATGAACCTAACCAGTCATGCACTTAACGGGATGAAACAAACCAATACAGACACAATTCGTCAAACGTGTTCGGATAGGATCCGTCATAGGCACTATATAAGGAGATGTTTGAGGCTGATGAGAGAGAGAGGAAAGGGGAGACACACGGCAAGAGTTAACGTGAGTTGCTCTAAACCCTAGCCGCCATCTTCTTGTGAGAGGGCCTTGATGTGCGACTTGGTGCTAGCACACTGGCGTACGGTGTTCCTTCCCCAGACGTGTGGACACCGTGGAGGCACTACTGCGGTTGCTGTTACGCTTGAGTACGATCCACGACCTTGGTTAGGAACTCGATTGGTTCTTTGGTGGAGGTGCTATTACTGTTGATGGCATGTGTTGCACTTAACCAACGAGGGTAGAAAAAGATTTAGACTAAGGCAAGTGGTGGATTCTGTGTGATATGGTGGAGCTGTGTGCTGGGAATGATAATCTGTGTGACTTAGTTAGAAATTGGAAGTCTTGCCTTGGTCAATTAAGGATTTAACTTTGTGCGTCATTGAACTGAGCCTTACTGTACAACCACATGCCTGGTATGGGACGAGCCTAACTTAGTAGGTTATGGAATCTTGCTATTGACAACTCAGGTTGTAAGTTAAGCTATGTGATGGGCTGGAGGTGTGTTTATCACATCGCGGGACGGTTCACCGCATCCCTGTCCAATGGTGTGTGTCATACCAAACGCTGTGTGTATCGGTTGGACGGTAGGAAAGCACATCGGGAGTGTCATTGTTTGAGATGAAGTTTCTGAAAGGTTTTGTTATGGTTAGTGCTAGCTACACTGATTGTATCTTGTGGGTAAAGTGTACAACCTCTGTAGAGTGTTTTAAATCAATATATTCGAATAGCCGCGTCCTCGGTCATAGACATGCTCGGGGATTTCACACGAGGGGTAGATTTTCATAAAACAATTGGGAAGGGTCAACTGTGTGAGATAACTTGTGCAGCTATGTGAATAACTTGATTAGGTTGTGTGTCCTTTGTGAAATCAAATGATAAATTATTACTGTGTATTTGTTTTAAATTATGTTTTCAATCTATTATTCGTATTCAATTGCAAATGCCGCATTTCTGCAAAAGAACCATAGAAGCCATTCTTTTGCAATAAGCTATCATCTATAAATTGCATTCTGTGGTATGACTTGCGAGTACGGTTGTATAATCATACTTGCTTCAAACAATCAACAGAAGTGGAGGAGTCTTCGCCTGCATTTGAGGATGAGTTCTACGAAGGTGTCGATCGTTAGAGTCTTGATCCCAGTCAGTTGCCTATGGTGAATTGATGGGATTCCGCTGAAGTTCATTTCTATTCTCTTTGCTATTTATTTATTATCGACCTGGTGCTCAATAAATGTAAACTCGACTATAAGGTCAAAACCATTATTTGCTATTCAAATTAGTCGTTTATTCTATTAATCATCTTGGGTGGATCGATATTCATTTATGTTGACATTGTGTGCACTAGCGTGATTCTGGACTAGTGCAGAATACATAGAGGGTCCAGAATTATATTTTTGGGTCCCGACACTGGTCGTAGATTATATTGCATTAAGGTTCATCTGATATAATTCTGTGTATTCAGGAATCGTTATGTTTTGATTGGAGTCGCTGACGACTCGTGAACGGAAAAGAGTTTTCGAGTCACAACCAATTACGCATGAACCTAACCAGTCATGCACTTAACGGGATGAAACAAACCAATACAGACACAATTCGTCAAACGTGTTCGGATAGGATCCGTCATAGGCACTATATAAGGAGATGCTTGAGGCTGATGAGAGAGAGAGGAAAGGGGAGACACACGGCAAGAGTTAACGTGAGTTGCTCTAGACCCTAGCCACCATCTTCTTGTGAGAGGGCCTTGATGTGCGACTTGGTGCTAGCACACCAGCGTACGGTGTTCCTTCCCCAGACGTGTGGACACCGTGGAGGCACTACTGCGGTTGCTGTTACGCTTGAGTACGATCCACGACCATGGTTAGGAACTCGATTGGTTGCTGGTGGAGACGATCGACTACGAGGACGATCGGCTACATTTGGTGATAGACTACGGTGAACGATCGACTACGGTGAACGATCGACTACGACCACTACTTGGACGCGTTCTTTGTTAGACCAGTTGCTCCAACTCTTCTTCTGTTGTACTATGCGTTTGGTGGTAACGATCTGTGATCTCTTGCTTACATGACATCCTAGTTTACGTGGTAAATTTTTTAAATTGTTAGCTAGCGTAGCCTACCCGTATCCCTTAAGTGGTATCAGAGCCATCCTGCATAATTTTTGATCTAGATCAGTCGCATATACTTAATATGTGGCAGTAGTAGATTGGATCTATTACTAGTCTAGTCTGGTAATTTGGATCGCTTCATGTGGAAGGAACGGTCTAGGCACTGGTCGATAAGATCAATCGGTGTTCGGTGATAGTAGATGGGTTTACGAGGAGGTATGAGCTAAAACGACCTAATGATTTACTCGACTTGTTTGCGATTGCCTTGCATGATACTCCTACCGGTCGGAATTTTGCCATCGGAGTATGCCGCAGTGCATGGTCGTATCAAGGAAGTGATCAGATTAGTTCATAATAGGGTTAATATTATTAATTCGATAATTTCGAGGCTCGATTACGTGAATAAGATTCATGTCCCAGAAAAAGTTTCCTATAGCACTGTCCTCGACCAGCGAGGGGTGCTACCCCTTCGAACCCAGCCTACTAACCGGCTAGCGGGACCACTGTGGTCGTAGCAGCGTTATATGGTATTATGTGTTCATGTCACCCAATAGAATTGGATTCTATGCATAACTCGTTTTTGCAGGGATTGATGTGAATAGTATGACCCATTGTGTATGTGATACATGAATGGATTTCTCATGGCCTACGTGTCATGCTGTGAGATAGCCATCGAGCCACATATTATTGTATAACGGTCTGCGTACCGACATGTGATGCTTGATATTATCGTATGTAATTCATTACTAGCTCTTAGGAGTAATTGCTTAGTAGATGGATGCGGCCAGAGACTTCAAGCATGATGGTCGGAGGATAGGAAGCATGCGAGGACCTGAGATTTGACCAAAGTCCTCCCCACGAGCCTGAGAGAAAGGCGCTAGTTCCGTGGCCTATTTTGATATTCTTCCCGTGGCCTCCTTGTTCCCCATAACCCCATTGTGGGGGTAGCTTGATGGAACGGTGATAGGATGTCCCAGGAAGTAGTGACGAAGCTTTCTTGAGGCTATGAGTAGAGCATAGCATATTTTTTTTCTATCTCTATGTACCTTGTCTTTGCGCCTACCAGGGCTTCGCTGGCATAATATACTAGGTGTTGAACTCCTTCTTTCTCCTTGACTAGGACGACGCTCACGGCGACTGGGGTTGCAGCGAGGTACAGGAGTAGTACATCTCCTAGTCTTAGACTTCTGAGGTGCGGGGGCGGGTAAGATTTTAGGTCTTCGAAAGCGTTCTGGGCTTCAGGAGTCCATAGGAATCCTTCGAGCCTGCAAGTATCTTGAAGAAGGGATGCCCTTTTCCACTGAATGTGACAGGAAGCGTCCGAGCACAGCCATGCGCCCCATGAGGTGATGGACGTCCTTGGAGGACCGGGGTGGTTCCATGTCCAGGATTGCACAAATCTTTTCAGGATTTGCTTCGATGCCCCGTTGTGAGACCAAGAACCCTAGGAGCTTTCCTCCTTTTACGCCGAATGCACATTTTTGGGGGTTTAGTTTGACACCAAATTTGCGAAGGTTGACAAATGTCTCTTGGAGATCTTCAATATGTGATGAAGCTTGAATGCTTTTTATGACAGTGTCGTCGACATAAACTTCCACATTGCGACCCAATTGGTCTTTAAGTATGAGGCCGACGAGATGCTGCAAGGTGGCTCCAGCATTCTTCAACCCAAAGGGCATGCGCAGGTAGCAGAAAACGCCTACAGGGGTGATGAAACTGGTTATTTCCTCGTCTTCCTTTGCCATATGGACCTGATGATACCCTGAGTGTGCATCCAAAAAACTCTTCAACTTGCACCCAGCGGTGGAATCAATGAGTTGGTCGATGCATGGGAATGGGTAGTCATCATTTGGGCACGCCTTATTGAGGTTGGTGAAGTCGATGCACATGCACCACTTGCAGCTAGATTTTTTACCAAGACAGGATTGGGCAGCCATTCTGGATGTCAAACCTCTCGAACGAGGTTGGCCTTTGAGAGCTTGTTAATTTCATCTTTAATGGCATGGCATCGCTCTGAAGAGAGTTTCCAGAGCTTTTGCTTTGCTTGAGGGCACTCAGATCTTACTACGAGGTGATGCTAGATCACCTCCCGAGAGACGCTTGTCATGTCTAACGATATCCAAGCGAACACATCAGCGTTGGAATTTAAGAACTCCACGAGCTCTTTCTCCATTTCTCCTAGGAGATCGACCCCATTCTAAGAGACTGCGAGTCATTCTGGCCAAAGAGCCGCACTTCCTGCAGGTCCCCCTCCGAACAAGGCTTAAGAGAGCATTTTGCTGGAGGGGATACGTCCTTGGCATGCCCTGGTGAGAGAGGTGAACGCATTCCTCCCTTTGACTCCTTAGGTTCGAGAAAGTTGATGTCGCTGGAGTTAGTTGTTGCTTTGTGGTATAGACGGTGAGCTAAGTCTTGACCACCCCTCACGGAGATGACCCCGCGAGGGCCTGGTATCTTTAAGCATAGGTAGTTTTGAATGGGGACTCGAAGTCAATGACATCAAAATTTGACGACCTCCATGAGGTGATTATACTGTGTTCCGAACGTCATGAGGAGTTCTATCCTCCCAAGGGATTGAATGGATTTTCCTGGTACGAAGCAAGTGAGAGGGCGATCGGATGGTAGCAAAATGCCATGATGATAGCCCCCGTGACTCCCATAGTTCCTTGAGCGCACGCAAGTAGAGTATATCTGTGGAGCTTCCTCTATCGACGAGGATAGGGCGACCTCGCAATTGGATATTGTTGCAGTTACTAAGAGGGCGTCATCATGATGGAACCTTAAGCCTTTTGCATCATCAGCTGTGAAGCTAAGAGGAATGCTTGCCCATTTGGGAGAGACGCTTTGAGGAGCCACCCCTACAATGTTGACCTCCCGGGTGTATTCCTTCTGTTGGCGCTTTAACACATGCCTGGAGGTCGAGCCCCCTATTATGACATTTACTTATCTTTGCGGCACTTGGAAGGGGAGTTCATGCTCGACATCTTGCAGGTGCTACCCGAGGGGTAGATCGCCAGGGGCCTGTGCTGGGGGTGGTGGAATTGCCTGAAGGGACATCGCCTCTACAGTCATGGGATGTGGTGGCGACCCTCGGCGCAGCTCGGGGCCACGTTTGAGGTGTTTTGCGACTTCAGCGATGTACTGGCGGCACTCGTTCATATCATACCCATTCTGTGGATATCATGGGGATATGTTCCTGATCTTAGGATGATGTGACAATTGGCAATGGTGTTTACGGTTTGTCGTTTCACGAGTTTTCGACAAAGTCTTAGGCATTCTAGACAGGGGCGGTCCGACCGGTCCTAGCACGGCGGTCGGACCGGCGGTGACCTAAAAGTACTCAGAACTGGCTGGGCCAAAAATAGGTGTTGTAGGCAAGTGAGGGGATCCCAATGCACTTGGTCTCATGATTTTTGGAGTCTCCAGTAAGAAGTTCTATTCGTTTTTAATTTCCAGAAGGTTTCGAATTTCTGTGGCATGAATTTCGCTAAGTCTCTAGGGGCGGTCCGACCGCTCACATGGAGCGGCTGACTGGTGATTGACTTGAACGTCGCCAACTTCGTGGCGATGGTGTTTTGTTAGGTCAAAGTCATTGGTTTCATGGCATATGTTTTGCATGATACATGTTTTGACTAACATAGGTCAAGTTGTGAAGAACTTGTTCCCGAATTCGTGTTTGCTTGTCTATGGTTGTGCAGTTGCTTGGTGGTCAACGACGGCCAACGGCGAGGAGGATCGGACTAGACTTGGAGAGTTGAGGTCCGTAACGATCGACGATGCCAGTGAGGTCAATGACTCAAGCGTGACACAAGATGGACAAGGGTGACCTATTGGCAAATCCATGACGCATGGTGAAGCGGTTTAGGTCAAAAGTTAAAGACGGCGCTTTATGGTTGCGTGCGTGTGTGACCCGCTTGTTAGTGGGCCTTAACGGGAGCCCAATTAAGTCAAACCCTAGAGAGTTCTAGGCCTTCACTATAAATAGGAGGAGATGGGGGCTGCACCCTCTCTCTCGCTATTTTTCACCTCTTTTGTGTTTTCAAAACCCTAATTGGATTAGGGGGAGTTGAGGTGGAGGCTAGGGCTTTTCATGGTTTGAGGAGAATTTCGTGATCTTGGATTGACCACTGATCCATGATGGTGTGGGTGTAATCCAACAGCAATCACGTTCTTAATCTATGCAAGGTTTGCTTGAGATAAGTCTTGTTTCGTTCTTGCTTTCAATTTCATGATTTTAGGGCTTTCTTTGTTCCGCGAGTTTGTGATTGATTCTTTCACGTGGATTATCTTGCTGTGATGTGTGGGAACCCATCTAGGATCAATTTGATCATCAATCACCCACGAGCAAGCGATTGGATCTAGTTTTCACTTTTGCCCGGTTTTGCACCCTTCTTCAATCAGATCGTAAAAGATCTTTGTTCATCCAAGAATTATCATATTTGTTGATTGGAATAGGTCCTTAATATCATAGAGAATGTGTGTGCAAAGTTTCGTGAAGTTTGGAGTTGAGAATCAAAAGTTAGACCTAATTGCATCTTCGTCATCGGGCTGATTTTACTGCTCGTGGTCCTGGTCCGACCGCTTCCACACCGTAGGTCGACCGATTTTGGTGCCGGTCGACGCCTCCACACCGAGAGGTCGACCGATTTGGTACCGGCCGATCGCCAAAGATAACAGAGGTCGACCGCCACCTCTCGTTAGATTTGATTCTTGCTTATTTTTGTCGCATTGCTTAGGGGTTTAATTGGATTCAATACTAGTCTTCCGCTGTACTGGTATATTGATCTTCATAGCTTCATCATAGCTATTGGAGTGAAATTGTGTTGAATTCATATTTTGTGAAAAAGTGAGCGTGCTCCTATTCACCCCCTCTAGTCGCCTTTTCGGTCCAACACATTCATCTTGTGGTAGGCAGACCAGCGCATGTCTCCTTGATTTAGGTTGCTCCTTCTTTTATTGTGGCCTTCATCAGGACATCCCTTCTAGTAGGATTTAGGCCTTGATTCTTTCTTGGGTCCTCTGATGGAGTTGCCCCCGTGTTCCTCGTAGGAGAGTCGGTCATGACAAGGACTTTGGAGTCACGTCCGCCACCAAAGTGAGTCCTCTGGTCCTTGTCCCTCTTCCCGGATGAGCCTTTTGACTTCTTCCTAGGGGAGATGCTTATGTCCTGAGGGCTAAACCCCTTCTTAGCCCGGTCATCTTCTTCTCCTCGGGTGTATTTTTTCCCCGACCTCGAAGAGCTCATTGGGTCGTCCTTTGGGGATCTCTCCCTAGCGTGTGATTAAGTTCTCCTGGGAGCAACCTTCCTTGCATGCATTGATAACCCTGGAGTCTGGAGCATCTGCCACTTGGCTTCGCACTTTAGAAAAGCGATTAAGAAACTCCCTCGTGGATTCGCCCTTCTACTGCTTGACAGTAAAGAGTTGATTAGGGAGCATGGGGCGCTTATAGCTTCCTTGGAAATTTGCACTAAACTCTTCCCTCAACTGGTCTCAAGAATAGATGGAGCTTGGTTCTTCTGGTTGAAGAACTAAGAACGCGTCGTTCCAGATAGGAATAGTGGGAGACAGTTGCACATCTCTACTTCACCACCCCCCCCCAGCCTGAATTGTCGTAGAGTATACCTCCAGGAACTGCATGGGGTCAGAGTCCCCATCGTACGACCCGAGGTTAGGCTGGCAGAACTTTCGCTGAAACAGAGTTTTGAAGATGTCTCGAGCGAGAGGGCTGCCAGTTTCTGGACGCCCCTGTCCTTTCGTGCGCAAGGTGATGGTGATCGCAGTATGACGACGGTGGTGTTGGGGTTCTCCCGAGATGGAAGAGCTAGATGCCCGGTGGCGGCGATGGTGCAAGTGCATTGGCAAGTTGGAGCGCCCACGTTGACCTGCATCTTGGTACTTCCAGGAGATTAGGGATTCAACATCCATTTCTTCATGGCGGTGGTGACCACGCTCCCCAGCGGATCCGATTGGTGCCACCGGGACACGCCTAGTGCTTGCAGAGTACATGCTCTTCTGACCGCCTTGGCCACAACCTCCTTAATGTGAATCCTTTCGGCTTGGTGAGTGCGCTTGAGCCATGACAGGTAGAATGGTCAAGGTACTTAGTGGGTACCTGTGAAGGAACAACTTTTGGTCCTGCGGGCTCCCTGGTTGCCCTTGGCCATGTAGCATCTTGGGGATGGAGCCCTGCATTGATTGGTGGGAATTGGTTTACCATCTCCGGGTGCAGGCGCATTTGCCCAGGCGAAGGAGCTTGAAGAGGAGGCCGCGGGCGCCCATTTCAAGGGGTATGAACTCAGTCTCGAAGGCTGAGGCGACGGGATGAACTGTAATGGAATGGGCTGAGCTCCTCCCCATCCAGAGTTTGGCGAGTGCATCGGCCAGTAAGGAGCCCCATTCATCACCGTCGCGTGGGCGAGTGGAGGGAGGTTGTAAGGATGTCCCCCTTGCCCCCCTCCAAGGAAAACTCCCAGTGTGGCCTAGTCAGTGTCCACTTGAACTGAAGGCGGTGCTAGGAGCAGGGAAACGTGCGGAGGGCCACTGGGAGTACGATATGCGGCCATCATGTAGTCCACCACCTGCCTTGCAGTTGCTTCCCCCATTGCTTTGCAATTAGCGGTGTCGAGCTCCCAAGAGCTATGGACGGCCCTGGAGCTTCGACGACACTTCAGGCCTCTTGCCTTTGGTCGGACACCGCGTCAGTTGGTGCGATGGAGGTGGGAATGCTTGCCTGCCCGGGGATGCGCAGGACGTTGTCTGCCATGGGGTGAACAGCCCCGATCTCCAAAGATAACTCGCGCTTTGGGTTTTTCCGGGGAACGAACCGGTCGTCCGTAGGCTCCTTACGCTCTAGAGCTGGAGGAGGCCTTGTGGACTTGGAGTACTTCTTGGTAGGAGCTATAGCCTTTTGTCGATTAGCTACGTCCCCACGGTCGGCGTCAATGTTGTTGGTGTAAAAACCGAACACGAGTGGGGGTGGATGTTGGCCGTGTTACGAGCCATCATCCACAAGAGTGAAAATGACACGAGGGTTTATACAGGTTTGGGGGTCCGAGAGGATCACCTTACTCCTGTCGATGGCCTTCGAGGGTTCGAGGGTTCCTCCCGGAGTCTCACCTGATGTCTTCCTTTCTTATCTTAATTGAGAGCTCTCCCCTTCAAATGGTAGATACATAGGGTATTTATAGGCTCTTAGGCCTGTACAAATGATGGGAATCCCCTTCAGTGAGGTAGCTAGCTTATGAGAACAAGCAAGGCGTATTACAGTCTTTTATGAGTACAACAGTATTTTTTGGTCTGTACGCGTGTCTTCTGCAAGACGGACCCTGTCGGTGTGATGGTTGAATTATTCTTACAACAATTATAAATTGAGAATTACTATATAACTTTCAACAGTTTTTTGAAGCCAAAATTGTCATTTTTCTATCCATTAGATGTGCTATAAATTTTATGTTGTTGATGTGTTGTAAGAAAAAAATCATAATAGTTGAATTTTCATTCGTCCGATATGATTTGAGATTTGCACTTTTTCCATCTGATAAATTAGGTCCAAATTTATTATAAATTTTTTCTTCGAAACATAATGGGTTCACCACATTGTCGTATTTTGTTGGTATATAATTTTATTTTTGTCTTCGGTTTTGCTCAACCTCTCAAAGTACATGTGAAGAACATAACGGGTTCACCACATTACTGTATTTTTTTGTATATAATTTTATTTTATTTCTTTGTTTTTTAACAACCTCTGAAGGTACATGTGAGATTTTGAATCATGTAATTGAAATATGAGTTATTAAGACTTTCAAGAATAATTACAGTGATCAAAAACCAAAATTATATAAATAATTTACTTTAATTTATGTATAATAAAGTTATAAATAAATTTTCAAAATGTGATAAAAATTTTACGGACAGTCAAATTTTGCGTAGCCAGACTCTTGCAAATTCCTCGAAAGGGTAATGCCGAACTGCGCAGCACTAACGCATAAAAAAATGGCGACCATGCTAACGTCTCCACCTCCACCTCCGCGCGCCCTCTCGCCACGCTGCTCGCTCCAGACCCTAAGCCAAGCACACCTAGGGATGGCAATTGTGCCCGATTACCAGTGTGCCCGCGGGGCGAATACCCTAATGGAGGTGAGTATGTGCGTGTTTTTTTGCCCACGGAATGAAAACGGACACAATAACTTACCCATCGGGTAAACGGGCACGGGTATGGGTAAACTCTACCCGTGCCCGCTTCGCCCGTTTACCCGTCATATACACTGACAAGTGGGACCGTAAATATCATCACTATAAAAACACTGAAACCCTAACTTCCCAGCCGCCTCCTCTCCCTCAGACCTTCCCTCTCCCAGCCGCCTCGCCTCCCACGTCCACAGCCGCCTCCTCTCCCTCAGACCCTCCCTCTCCCTCAGACCCTCCCTCTCCCAGCCGCCTCGCCTCCCACGCCCACAGCCGCCTCCTCTCCCTTAGACCCTCCCTCTCCCAGCCGCCTCGCCTCCCACGCCGCCTCCTCTCCTGCCCACTCTTATAGGATCCCTGGAAGACTTCCCCAAATCAATTTGGGCATTCCTCCCCTGGAGCATCGTGCGCCGCCCTTCTACCCCGAGCTCGTGAAAGCCACCACGTGACCAATACTTCTTCTTGGTAAGCCTCCGATCAACTCCTCTCAGGTGAAGCAACCCTCGCCTCCCCCTACCATCCCCACCACCCAATCTCTCTCTCCCTCACCCGGTTGCCTCCCCTGCGGCGGCCTCCCCGTGCCGCCACCCATCTCGGCGCCTCCCTTTCTTCGCTGACCCCTCCTGCGTGCTCCTAGGACCCCATGGCTGCCCATGCTCCCCTTGTTTTCCCCCTATCCCTCCTTGGCACACCCCCTCTTCTCCCCTCCACGGCCGGCAGCCGCTTGCTGTCACCGCACCGCCACCGTCCAGCTCTGGTTGCACCGCCACCACCCCTTGGATCACTTCCCACCGCGATCCCATTTTCGCCATCCCTGGTCGCCCCATAGCCCCATCGCAAGAACATGCACCGCCTGCAGTCGCCGCACTCCCTCTGTCCCAAGCCTCCCTGTCCATTGTCTCTGTGTTTATCAATTCAGAATTGTCCACATGCCAATTGCATGGATAAAACAAGTAGTTAGAAACTTTATCAATTCAATGAACCGTAGATGGACACCATGGCTTTCTTAATATTTATAGTCTGAATCCTGATATCGCAATTAGGTATTTAGTAGATTGGAAATTGTTCTCAACTCTATTTTATTGAACAGGGGGACATGGTACAGTCATCCTTAGTATCATAATATTACCTTGGAGGAGAAGGGGACCTGTTCAAAGCTCCAGAACCCATCATTGAAGAGCCAGTGCTTGGCCTTGATCCAGCTGCAGCTGCCATTTCAATGATGTCTTGTAGTGAAAATGAAATGGATGAAAAGTGTTAGTTCTGGATGCCTGAACTCAGCAGATTGGATCAATGGACCAGCCAGGCCAAACTTTCTGGACTTCCAAGGATTGGACTTTGAGGCAACATTTGGGTTGAGGAGAGCTTATAGCGCATGAGATATTCAGGTTTGATGAGTACCTCCTTTTTCTCTTGCAGTATACAGATAATGAATTTATTATGAGGTAGACAGAGCACTGGCTGTGTATTGCTAGATGTCACTAATTGTGTACTTTATTAGTTGTTGAATGTGTAATGTACTATTGATGTGAATTGAAATGAACTTGATGTGTGCATTGTTTGTGTGTGATGAGTATGCTGCGGGCGTGGGTACCCACGGGCGGCGTTACATTGTTCGCGGGTAAACGGGCATGCCCGCGGGCGACGGGTATGGGCGAGGTTCTTCGTCCGTCGTCCTTCGCGGGCATACCCATGGGGGGAAATCGAGTCGCGGGCATGTGTATGGGCGAGCACTATCCATGCCCGCCGCGCCCGATTGCCATCCCTAAGCGCACCACCTGCTCTACGTGACGCACCAGAGGCGGCATGCCCCGGCGAGGCGCGCACGGCTTCCGGCCTAGGGCGAGCCCGCGGCCTACGCGCGGGAGATCAGCGCCTGCATGCGCATGCGGCGCTGGGGTGCGGCCTGCGAGGCGTTCACGGACATGCGCGATGCGGGGGCCGCACCCAACAGGTTCCTCCTCCCGCAGGTGCTCCGCGCTCGCGCGGGGGCGGGCGGCCCCCGCCTTGCCGCCGCCATGCACGCGCTGGCGGCCAAAGGTGGGCCCACGCTCGTGGGCGACCCTGTCGTCGGGAACACTCTCATTTCCATGTACACCGCGCTCGAGGACATCGCCACCGCGCGCGCGGCGTTCGCGTTCCTCCCAGACCGCGACGTCGTGGCGTGGACCGCGCTCATCAGCGCGTACGCCGACGCCGGCAGCTGGACGAGGCCTTCGAGCTATTTGAATCGATGCAGGCGTGCGGTGTGCGGCCGGATGTGATTTCATGGAACACGCTGGTGTCTTGGATTGCGAGGAATGGCGATCTTGGTGCGCGCAGCGTTCGCGTCCCTCCCCGACCGCGACGTCATGGTGTGGACCGCGCTCATCGGCGCGTACGCCGATGCCGGGCATCTGGACGAGGCCTTCGAGCTGTTTGAATCGATGCAGACATGCGGTGTGCGGGCGGATGTGATTTCATGGAACACGCTGGTGTCTTGGTTTGCGAGGAATGGCGACCTTGGTGCTGCGCTGCATCTGTTTGATGAAATGCGGCTAAGAGGTGTCATCTCCGGTTGCATGCAGAACGCACGGTATGGCGAAGCTTTGGGCATTTTCTGGGAGATGTGCTAGAACGAGAGGCTCGATGTGGTGACTGTGGCTAGTATACTCCCTGCTTGCGCTGGTTTGATGGCATTGGGCATTGGAAAGCAGCTGCATTCTTATGTTGTACGGTGTGGGATCAACTTAAATGTTTATATTGGTTCTTCTTTGATTGGCATGTACTTAAATGTTTATATTGGTTCTTCTTTGATTGGCATGTTCTCCAAATGCATAGTGTTTGGGTATGCGAGACGCGTGTTTTCCGCCATTGAGGAGGAGAGGAATGTCACCGTGTGGAATGAGCTCATGGTGCCCAAATTTCTTGATAATAGCAGCTCTCAAGCGATGGAAAAGCAAAGAACTGGACATTTCTTGATAATAGCAATCCAATTCGACCAAGCGGTACTACCATTACTAGTGTCCTCTCACTGTTGACAGATCTCAAGTTAGACGTCTCAGGAAGGAAGTACACTGCTATGCTTTAAGGAATGGTCCCTTTATGGTAAGACTGGTGATATGGTGTCTGCTGCTAATGGTCTTTCAGGGAATCACAAACAAGAATGTTGTCACATGGAACAGTCTACTAGCAGCTTACAAGCATGATAGGAAGCCAGAAGTTGCTTTGAAACTGTTCCGTGAAATGCTTCAGTCCGATGTACTTCCTAACTTGGTTATAGTGCAGATAACTCTTTTGTCTTCTGGTATGACAATGGCATTGGGGTATGTTGCCTCAGCTCTTGGAGAGAACTCGCACATTGTTTCCTCTCTAGAATGCACGCACAAAATGAGATTAGGAAATGCTAGAGACAGATATTTGTATCGCACACAACCTGCAACTTTTCTTGGTTTTCATTCTCCTTTTATATTGATCTAGAGACTCTACGTTACATGCATAAAGTTCTACTAATAGCAGCAGTTTACTATGCCACTAATTCGCTCATAATGCGCCATTGCGGCAATGCACTTCATGTAGCATTTATATGCAACATCAAAACAAAAAACTGAAGTAACTTACAAGAAAACTGTAAATGCAATAAAACAATCATCAAGGATTATTCAACAAGCACCCCTAATACTTGATACACTTTCTTCATCTTTTCGCAGCCCAAACGCTCGTCGACGTCACTAGCCATGTCGCTATCGCTGTAGCCGACTCACCGTTGCGGATCGCTTGCAACCTCTTGCCACTCGCAACAGCTTTCTCCTTGTTGCCACACGCAGCGGCTCCTCTTGCACGACTCATCGCGCCATCGATGGTCTTTAACACTTATCTCCAAGAAGTTTCGCCTTCCCACTCGGCACGAGTTAGCAACAAAAACTCCCTTTATGTGTTGCCGAACTGTAACATCCCAATTTTTATAGTTTTGAAAAATCCTTTAAATAGTGGTAGTGAGAAAATTCACCATTTGGATTTATTTGAATACTAATTTAAAAAGCTTAATATGGACTTTAAGGACAAACTGATTTAATGTGCTTAATCCCAACATCAACAATTGTCAAAACTATTTTATTTAGATTCTATTTGCTTGGACATATTTTATAGAATTTTCTAAAAAATTTCCAAGATCATTTGCTATTTTATAATTGCTATTTGCATTTTCTGGATTTATTAAAAAGAAAAATCTTTAAAAATCCTTCGGAACAGTGCTGGGTCGAAGCCCAACACTATTCCAGCCGCGCGCCAGCCCATCTCGCCCGGCCGCCCTCGTCAGTTGGATGCTTGGCGCGTGCCCCTCGTTTCGATCGGACGCCGCGCTCAACCCCGCCTTTCTCCGTTGGATTCTTTGCGCGTGGCTCGCCGTGATCTCGCCTTCGCTGTTCGCACCCATTGCCATTGCCGGTGGGACCGCCATAGGGTCGTCGTCTCCGCGCCTTCTTCTTCCTCGCGCCGCGCCTTCGCCATTCTTTGGAGCTCGAAGCTTACGCCGACAAAACCGATTCGGTTCTTGATTCTTCGCAAACCCCACCAAATCGTATCTCGTTTATTCCTTATCTCTTCCAAACCAAATCAAATCCCGAATCCCTCTCAATCTCCGAGAATCAAGGATTTCAAAATCCCGGTCGTTTCGGAATCGATTTGGGGATTTCCAATCTCGGCGTCCCCCGGGCCTATAAATACCTCCCTTAGGATCGCCTAGTCCGCCGCAACCCAGAACCACCACCCTCGTCGCCCCGATCGCTCTAGCGCCGCCGCATTTCAAGTTTTAGGGTTTTCGATCGAGCTTCTTCTCCGGTGAATTGCGCCGCCGTCTTTGTCGCCCTTGCTCCACCGACTGCACCACCGTGATCAGCAAGTCCCAGGCTACCTCGGGCGCACCTCCTCATCGCCGGAGCACTCGCCCGACAAAACCCGAAGCTCCACCACCGCTTCTTCCTCGCCGCCGGTCGCCGCCGTCGTTGCCCATTCGGTAAGAGCACCCCGAGCGCGCGTAGCACGGGAACAATCTGGTACCCTCCATCTGCCGGCGAAGTCGCCGCTTCGCGGCATGACCATCGGTCCGAGCGCCACGCCGCCGTTGTCGTCCGGCTCGGCGCGGCGTCGACTTTGGCTAGTGTAGCGTACGCGTGGCGCGGACGGCGCCGGACACATGCGTGCGTGGCTCGGTCCACCGCGCCAGATCTCCCTCGGTTCGGTGCACTCAGTCCATCGTGAACCCCGAGACTGACATGTAGGGCCCACATCTCAGATTTCTTTTTAAATCTATTTCTTTTTTCGAAAATTCTCGGCTGACGCAAGCATTGCGCAATAATCTGATTTTCCTTTAGAAAAATAATCCAGGAAATTCAATAAAATCCAAATTAGGGTTTTATTTGATTTTCAAACTTCCAAAGCCCATATCTTTTGTATCCGAACTCCGATTGAGCCCATTCAAATTTGTAAATTCATATAAAATCAAGATCTATTTAATGGTGAATTTTATTTAATTTTTGGAGTTTGTTTTGCTTCTGTATTTATTTGTTTTTGGTTTCTTTTGTCTCGTTTGCGAGTAGACGTCGATACTTCGGAAAATTTTGCTGAAGAAGGAGCACCTCCTCAAGATCAAGACCAGTACTTTGAGCTATTCCAAGGCAAGTTATACCTTTGATCATATTGAATCCAGTTTTCAAAATACTTTGTTTCAATGTATTGCATTCTATTTCAACTATTTATTTAAATGCTTTTGGGCTTAGTTATTAATCCAATTTGTTATATCCACATTGTCTATTGTATGCCATGATCTTTTGTCGCCCTAGGTTGGTTCATTAATAGTTGGTATTATCACAGCACCAACGTGGGTTGGTTAGATACGATTAGACTGCTTAGCCATGCTACGAGTCATCATTTCATGTGAGTTGTAATTATAAATTTGACTAAGTGATTATGGAACTGTGTGATGAAATTGTGTGTGCTGTGTGCTATTACTCGTTGATGGCATGTGTTGCACTTAATCAACAGGGTGGGAAAAGATTTGGACTGAGGCAAGTGGTGGATCTGTGTGAATGGTGGAACTGTGTGATATAAACTTTGTGATTTGGGAAAAACTGGAAGTCTTGCCTTGGTCAATTAAGGACTTAACTTTGTGCGCCATTGAACTAGGCCTTACTGTACGACCACATGCCTAGTATGGGCTGGGCCTAACTTAGTAAGTTATGGAGTCTTGACATTGACAACTCAGGTTGTATTTAAACTGTGTGATGGGCTGGAGGTGTGCTATGTCACATCGCGGGACGGTTCGCTGCATCCCTGTCCAACGGTGTGTGTCGTTCCAAGGGCTGTGTGTACAAATTGGACGGCGGTAAAGCACATCGGGAGTGTCATTGTTTGATATAAAATCTCTGAAAGGTTTTGTTATGGTCAGTGCTAGCTACACTGATTGTATCATGTGGGTAAAGTGTACAACCTCTGCAGAGTGTTTAAACCAATCTATTCGAATAGTCGCGTCCTCGGTTATGGACATGCTCGGGAATTTCACACGAGGGGTAGATTTTCATAAAACAATTGGGAAGGGTCAGCTGTGTGAGATAACTTGTGCAGCTGTGTGAATAACTTGATTAGACTGTGTGTCCTTTTATTATTGTCTATTTGTTTTGAATTATGCTTTCAATCTATTATTTGTATTCAATTGCAAATGTTGCATTTCTGCAAAATAACCACAGAAGTCATTCCTTTGGAATAAGCCATCATCTATAAATTGCATTATGTGGTATGACTTGCGAGTACGGTGTGTACTCACTCTTGCTAAACAAATCAACAGAAGTGGAGGAGTCGTCGCCTGCTTTTGAAGAAGAGTTCTACGAAGGTTGATCGTTAGGGCCTTGATCCCAGTCAGTTGCCTGTGGTAAATTGATGGGAGCCAGCTGGAGTTTACGTCGTTTCCGCTGCAGTTTATTTCTTTTTTGTCAGCCTTGTATGGCTTAATAAATATAAAACTCGACCGTAAGGTCCCAACAGTTATTTGTTATTCAAAGTACTCGTTTATTCTTATATTCGTTGTATGGATGTGATATTTCATCGATGTTGACACTATGTGCACTAGCGTGATCCTGGACTAGTGCAGAATACACAGAGGGTCCAGATTTGCATATTTGGGTCCCGACACGAACCCACACAGTCGCTTCTCTACCACGTGGTGCACCCATTGAGGGACAGTACAGTCACCCTCGCCACGCGATCACTCTTGAGGAACAATACATTCGCCCTCGCCATCAGCGACCATGAACATGGGCGCCACCGCAGCCCATGCACCTGGCAGTTCTTCTCTTAGAAACACGGGGATGGACAGTACATTCGCCCATCTTGCCTTGCCAGTTGACGACGATGCTCCTTAATAGCATGTATTTTTGGAGACACGTCGTATCCATTCTTCATTGCTACCTCTTGGCCGCCACATCTTCACCGTCGGTGACACGACTCTCCGGGCGACTCCGACCTCGATTCTTCCTACAACGACAACCTCCATGCCATCGCCGTTTGTCGACATCATGTCGACTCGTTGCACGACATCTTCGCACCGCCACACCTTGCTGCCGCCGGCCTCCACCTCCTTTGGAGACTGCCGTCGTCGGCCAACTCCGCAGCAATAACGTCGCCGCCACCGGTGTGCATGTCACGTGCGATTCCGGCACGTCGCGCTGGCCTCGCTCTGGCCACGTGGACCTTCGTCATCGTGCTCTCGAGTGCATGGTGCTGCAACTGGCACATCGCCGATACCTGTGCACCTTCTCCCAAACACTCTGGCTCTCCTCACAGCGGAGCCGCATACTCCACGCCAGAAGCCGGTCATCTTGCCGCTTATGTGCGCCACCTGCGTAGTCTTGCCGCACCGCCAATCGCCTCGCGACGCGCACACTGTACGCCACTTGCTGTCGGCGCTGCGTTGTTATGTGCCTCATGCGCACACCCGCACCCTGCGCACGACTGGGTTGGCCACTGCTGTGCACGCCCGTGCTCTGCGCATACCCGCACATGCAGCCGCTTATCTTGGCGCTCGCTCGCACTCACCCGCTCTCGGCCGTGACACTCATCGCCCTCGCGGCTGCGGTCGTGCAACACGCCCCGCGCCTTGTGTGCCTCCGCACCTTGCGTTGCACCCCACTGGCCACCACGCCTTGCGCCACGTCTCACCAAGGCTGCGGGCGCCGCCGCACTCTTTCAGCCTTGCATTGCACATGCCTGTGGTCGAGCCGCGCCACACTCGGCCGCCGCCTCCAGCGCCGCAAGACGCCCCGTCGCGAGCACCTTGGACAGCCGCTCCATGTTGCGCTCCAACTACTCTGTTGGTCCTCGAACAGGTTCTGCGCCATCGCCAGGTTTGCCTGCCCAGCCGGGTACCATACCGCGCCGTCGGCGCCGCGTCGTGCCCTGCCGTAGGCACCACTGGGTAGGCACTCATATTGAACCTCGCTCTGATACCAATTATTGGCCCAGCTCCCGAAGAGAACTCGCACATTGTTTTCTCTCTAGAATGCACACACAAAATGAGATTAGGAAACGCTAGAGACATATATTTGTGTCGCACACAACCTGCAACTTTTCTTGGTTTTTATTCTCCTTTTAGATTGATCTAGAGAGACTACGTTACATGCATGAAGTGCTACTAATAGCAGCAGTTTAATATGCCACTAATTCGCTCATAATACGCCATTGCAGCAATGCACTTCATGTAGCATTCATGCGCAACATCAAAACAAAAAACTGAAGTAACTTACAATAAAACAGTAAATGCAATAAAACAGTCATCAAGGATTATTCAACAGGGTATGGGAGAAAACTGCACTGTTACATAAAGAAAAACTAGCCTAATGGTTATCCAGCTATTCTTGCAAGTGCATTGAGGATGCTAGATTGGTATTTGAACGCTCTGTTGAAAAGGATATAGGAGTATGGAATGCAATGATGAATTTCTACTTGCTTCATAGGATGCCTAGAGATGTTACAAATTTGTTCAACTATATTGAACAGTCTGAAATTCAACTAGATCATGTTACTTTCATTATACTTCTTTCAGCTTGTAAGCAGGAAGGTTCCATGGAGGAAGGTCGGAGATATTTCTACAGTATGGAAGATGTATATGCCATAAAACCAACTTTAAAACACTATACCTGCATGATTGACATCATGGGAATAGCTGGTTTACCGGAAGAGTCACTAGAACTTATCCAGAAGATGCCACTTGAACCAGATGCATGCCTATGGTCTACTGTTCTTAAAGCTTGTAAGCTACACTCAAATCTGGAGATTGGAGAGAAGGCTACGAAAGCACTTTTTGAACTTGAGCCAAATAATACTTCAAATTACAAGGCTCTGTCCAATATCTATGCCAACACCGTTACACGTTGAGAGACAATGCAGTTGGTTGTATCTTGGTACAATTGTGCATGCATTTGAGGCTGGAGATTTCTCGCATCCTGCATTCGAGAAGATTTTCAGTACATGGAAGGACTTAACTAGTGGGATGAAACAATCTGGGTATTCTCCTCGAGATATTGAGCCCTATTGCAATGTAGAAGTTGATCCATTCTCATGCCACCATACCAAGAGGATTTCGGTGTGTTATGGACTTACTTCCATGTGTGCTCATGAACCGATACGTATCTCAAAGAATTTTCGAATATGCAAGGAATGCCACGCGTCAATCAAGTTTATCTCAAAGGATAAAAACCGAAATATTAATTTCAGATGGTTGCACCCAGGGATCAAAGAACCGTTACCGAGCAAAATCCCGTTCGGGGCCCGGTAACAGTTACCGCCCGATTACCGGAAAAATCGGGCAAAATTCGCAAACCAAAATTTGAATTCGAAATTCTCCCGGCCGGTTACCGGGCGGTAACCAGAAAAACCGGTTGGAAAACCGGAAAACAAAGGAAATTTGGTAATGAGCAATTGTAGAGTGTTTAATGAAGTAGCAATCATCCAGGAGTTTAATGAAGTAGCAATTGCAAAAAAAAGATAATCTTGCTAGCTTGACTCTCTAGCGCAACCCTCTCCCCCCAAGTACTCAGTAGCATCTAAAATAATAAAAACACGAGTTAATGATAATGAATAATAACTTGACTAACATACAAATAATAATAATGGTAGCAATTCATACCAATACATTGTCGAGAAATACGAAGGTTGTGCAATATACTCATTGTTATCAAAGAGTACAAAAGGTTGTCGGGGGCGGTCCGACCGGCCATAGGCGGCGGTCGGACCAGCCAAGACAAAAGGTTGAGTTTAGAGCTGGGCCAAAAATAGAGGGTGTAGGCAAGAGAGGGGATTCTCATACACTTGGTCTCATAATTTTTAGACCTTCCAGTCAAAAGATCTATTCGTTTGAAATTTCTAGAGAGATTTCAAATTTCAAGTGCTAAAAATAGGCTAAGTCCCTAGCTGGGCGGTCTGGCCGGCCAGAGGGCGGACAGAACGGCCATTGAATGGCGGTCTGATCGGTTTTCACTTGTATCGTCGGCTCTCGTCGCGGCGATGTTTGTTTATTGAGTCAAGTTCATGAGTTTCAGTGCATATATGATGCATGATGCATGAGCAAGTTGCGAAGAACTTGTTCTCGGAATCGATTTCTTGGTCTATTGTTGTGCATGTTGCTTGGAGGTCAACGACGGTCAACGGCGAGGATGATCGGGACTAGGCTTGGAGAGCTGAGGTTCAGAACGTTCAATGGTGTCAGGTGAAGTCATTGGATTCGAGCAATGCGCAAAATGGACAAGGACGACCGAACGGGAAGTTCGGTGTGACGGGTTGCATCAAGCGGCGCGGGTCGGTGCAAGTGTCATGGTGGTTTCGGTGGGAGCCGGATGGGAGAGACTTGCCGACATGATGAGAGCCGTTGATAAACCTACACGTGGCGAAGAATGGAACTGCTTCATGAAGATTGGACTCAGTCTTTGGAGAAGGATCGAGAAGGGGTATTATGGTAATATCACTAAAATACCGCTTTGAGTGCTTTTGGCTAAACCGCGGCACAAGACGACGCAACGATAAGCGGTTTAGGTCAAGAGAAGATAAAGACGACACTTTAAAATGCGTGCGTGAGTTAAACCCGTTTGTGTGTGGGCTTAACAAGTGCCCAATAGGAAACTCTTCTAGAAGGTTAGCCTCCACTATAAATATGGAATGGTGCTGTAGCACCTCCTTAATTCTTTTGCTTATTTGAAACCCTAGTTTTATTTTTGAGATTAGGGAGTGGAGATGTTAGGATTCTTGAAGAGGAGATTGATTGTGTGCTTATGTATTGAGTTTTATCCTCCATGTTGGAGTGGTTGTAAACCAGCACCAATCACAAATCAATCTATGCAAGTTTTCTTGAGATGAGTCACTTTTCGTTCTTGCTCTCAATTTTGTGATTTTGGGGCCGTCTTTGATTCTCAAGTTTTCCTTTTGTTTCTGCCCCAAATCTTGCTTGCTGTAACATGTGGGAACTCATCTAGGATTATCTTGATCATCTCTAACCCACGAGCAAGGTTTTGGATCTAGTTTTCGTTTTGACTCGGTTTTGAACCATCCTTCACTCAAACGGGAAAAGGTTGGAACTTTGCCAAGGATCTTCAAGATCTTTGATTGTAATAGGTTCCTGATATCCTAGAGAAGGTGTGTTCCAAGTTTCACCGAGTTTGGAGTTGTAGATCAAAAGTTACACCTATTTTCAACTTCGTTTTTCGGGCTGATTTCACTGTTTATCAGGCTGGAGGTCAGACCGTCCAAGGTGACCAGTCCGACCACCATTGACATGGAGGTCAGACCGCCCAACACTTGTAAATTAAGTTTTGGTTGATTTTGGTTGTTTTGCTCCGGGGTTTAGATTTGATTCAATACAAGACTTCTGTTGTGCTTGGATATTGATCTTCATAGCTATCGGAGTGAAAATCGTGTTAAATCCAATCTTTGTGAAAAAGGGATCGTGCTCCTATTCACCCCCCTCTAGTCTCCTTTTTCAGTCCAGCAAGTGGTATCAGTGCCCCGGTTAGTTCAATCTTGATCTTAACCGGTCACTAAACTTGGCGATTGAGAAGTACTCCACAAAGCCGCATGTCTTTGATGGGCTCGACTATGCCTATTGGAAGAATCGCATGTGTGTTTACCTTCAAAGCAAAGAACAAGCTATATGGGAGGTTGTTCGAGCTCCACTCGTTTTGCACGAGGTTGCTACGGCGGCTTCAGCAGCCCTCTTGGCTAACAACCATAAGGCAAAGAACTTCCTATATGCCGGACTTGGTAGACAGGAGTACGATAGAATCTGTCACCTTGAGACCGCGCACAAGATCTAGGGCACCCTCGAAACCTACCATGAAGGTTTGTCCCAGATTAAGCAAGTGTGTCAGACGGTCTTTAAGCGAGAGTATAACAAGTTCGAGATGCGTCCTTGAGAGAGCATCGATGACGTCTTTACTCATTTCAACAAGGTGCTCAACCAGCTGAGAGCGGTTGATATTGAATATTCTCAATCTGAGAATGCCACCCACCTCTTTGCTGCAATCAACACCAAGGAGTAGGAAATGAATGCTACCACCATTGAGGAGAACGTCAACCTTTCAAGTCTTACTTTGGAGTTGCTTTATAGCAAACTCAAGACCAATGAAATTTAAAGAGTTGATCATCCTAAGAAGGAAAATATGGCTTTGGTAGCAGATCCTCTCAAAAGAGCTTCTGTTGATTTTTCTGAGTCTTCTTCTGGATTTTCTCTTGCTTGTTTATCTGCTATCCATTAAGAGGAACTTGAGAGTATCCCTAAGGCTGAATTAGCTCTTCTAGCCAGAAAGTTCACAAGGGCCTATAACAATGTGAGAAAAAAAAGAGAGGCGGCTCTGTGACTTGCTATGAGTGTGGAGAGCTCAACCATATTCGGGCAAATTGCCCCAAGCTGAAAGGGAAGGGCAACCACAAGAAGGTGAAGGCGGCTTGGAGGAAGCCTCATGGGAGCAAGCCCAGGTTTGATGTTGCCAAGCTTATGAAGGCCGCTCACCAGGTTCTTGCCGCTTTTGGAGTGCAATCCATGAGCGATGTGGACTCCGGGAAGAGGACAAGGAGGAGGAGATCCCTCAAGACAAGAAGAAGGGGAAGGCCAAGAACTTCATCGACATGTGCTTCATGGCCGACTTCGTCTATGTTGATGACATCAATGAGGTACCTCCATCCTATGAAGTTCTATTTGCTAGATGTGATACCATGTATGAGCAACTGATTAGTCAGGATGAAGCTTTAGAGTTTACCATGGCTAGGAATAAGGATTTAGAGTCACAAATTGATAATCTGAAATTAGAACTTGTGAATGCTAAGAGTCTTGGCCATGATGAATGTTCATCCTGCCATGCGTTACATTCTGAACTTGCTAAACTGCAAACTACTCATGATGTCGCTTTGCACCAACTTGAAAATGCTAGAACTGAGCTAATTGAGGTTAAATCTGCTCCTTGTGAAAAATGCTTAGAATCTAGCAATTTGGTTACTTCTGGTAATGTTGATTCTAGCCTTTGCTCTTTCTGCATTGAACATGAACATGAAGTAAAAGGTATAGTAGATGCAGTTAGAGCTAAGTATGCTAAGCTTAAGGATAGAATTGATTCTGCTACCTGTGCTTCATGTGAAGCTCTTAAATTTGAAATAGCTTTCCATAAGAGTAGGCATACTAGGGCTATTCAGAATAAAACTTGTGAATCATGTCTTAATCTTGAAAAAGAAAATACTTACCTCAAGGACTCATTAGAAAAAAATTCTCTAAAGGTAAGAAACAGTTAAACATGATTCTGGACAAGTCTAAAACTCCTTACAAGAAGCAAGGTTTAGGATACAACTCTGCCCAAGATAAGTCCGAGCTAAATGTCATTCAAGTCTTGAAAAATGGCTTAGTTGAATTCAAAACCCAACCTGCAAAAATAATTTTAAAATCTGCAGATTTTGCCCAACCATCTGTTAAGTCAAAGGGTGCTTCTCTCAGTGGTATCAAGTACCATTGCACCTATTGCAAGAAGGATGGGCATTTGGTTGAGTTCTGTTGGCGTAGGTTGAAAAATGATAAGAAAAAGTTTACTAGAAATTCGTCTAATCAACCTAGAGTCGTCATGAGACATGGTCATTTTGAAAAAAGAAAAATAAACCTGGTCTAGGATTTGTTTCTCATACTCATCATTATCATGTTACTAGACAGGATGCATCCCATGTCCGTGTGACCATTGCTCATAATAGAACTTCAAATAGAATCAAGGATAGCACTTCCGCTTTGTATACTACTCATAGACGTGTGTCTCAGTATTGGGTTCCCAAGTCGTGTTTAACTAACACCAGTATTGAGACGCATCGTTCCTCTGTGCCTTGATTTTTAGGATCGCCGCGGAAGGGGGAAGAACACGTGGTTCGTTGACTCCGAGTGTTCACACCACATGACCAGAGATTCAAGATGGTTCACCTCCTTCCCGCGGACGATAGGTGATGACTTCATCACCTTTGGAGATAATACACAAGGGTGGATTGAAGGGACGAGATCGATCAGGGTGAACGATAAATTCATCCTGAAGGACGTCGCTCTTGTGGACAAGCTAAGATACAATCTACTTTCTATCTCACAGCTTCTTGATGATGGCTATGAGACTAGATTTAAGAAAAATATTTGTCGTGTGCTTGATTCTGCTGGTGAGCTCGTTTTTGGAATTTCTAGAGTTGGTAGAATCTTTGGAGCTGATTTCTCTGAATCTCTTACTGGAACTCTCAAATGTTTGCTTGCATCTTCTTCTGATTTTTGGCTTTGGCACCGACGGTTTGGGCACATTGGTTTCGATCATCTGACGCGAGCTAGCAACCTTGATCTCATGATAGATTTGCCTAAACTCAAAGCTGTCTAGGATGTTGTATGTGCGCCTTGTAGGCATGGCAAGCAGGTTGCCGCCTCACACCCATCAGTGACTGTGGTCATGACTGACTGACCGGGACAGTTGCTTCATATGGATACTATTGGTCCTACTAGGGTTCGGTCAGTCGGTGGCAAATGGTACATTCTTGTCATAGTTGATGATTTTTCGAGATACACTTGGGTGTTCTTTCTTGCTTCGAAGGATGAAGCTTTTGGTCATTATCATGATCTTATTTTTCATTTGGCTTCTGAACTTCCTGGTGCCTTGAGAGCGGTCTGCAGTGACAACGGCACGGAGTTCAAGAATATTTCGTTTACCTCTTTCTGTGTTGAGTGTGGTGTTGAGTATCAGTTCTCTTCTCCACACATCCCTCAACAAAATGATGTGGTGGAAAGGAAGAACAGGACCTTAGTCGAGATGGCTAGGACGATGTTAGATGAGTATAGCACACTGAGGAGGTTTTGGGCCGAAGCTATTGCTACAGCTTGCCATATTACAAATCGTATCTTCTTGATACCTTATTTGGGAAAGACTCCTTATGAGCTTTGATTTGGTAGAAAACCCTTTGTTTCTCATTTTCGAGTTTTTGGAGCCAAGAGTTTCATTCTAAAGACAAAAAAATCTAGATAAATTTGAATCAAGAACTTTTGATAGTTTATTTCCGGGTTATCCTGCACATTCGAGGGGTTTTCGGGTCTTTAATGTTGAAACTAACATTGTCTAGGAGACATGCAATGTCACTTTTGATGAGACTAGCCCTGGAGCTAGATCCGATGTTTCAGGTGATTCACAGGTGACAGAGAGCATCTTTGTGAAGGAAGATGAGGATGAAGCTGATACTTGTCTCCCACCTGCTGCTGTTGAGGTTCCTATTCCAACACAAGAACCTGCTACGACTACTTCACCTTCATTTGAGGCTCCTGCTACATCTTCATCATCAGCAGTACCTACGGAGGTCGAAGAACGCTGTCACTCCCAGGCGCTCCACTCCACATTCAGAAGAGTCACCCTCCGGATCAGATGATCGGTCACTCGCTCCAGGTATCATGATCTGAGTCTCTACTCCCATTCTGCATTTGTTGCCTCTTTTGAACCCCGTGATATATCACATGCATTGTCTGATTCAAGCTGGGTTAATGCCATGCATAAGGAGTTAGAGAATTTTGAGAGGAACAAGGTCTGGAACCTAGTAGAGCCTTCTAGTGGTCATAATGTGATAGGAACCCGTTGAGTGTTCAAAAATAAACAAAGTGAGGATGGTTCTGTTGTTATAAACAAGGCTAGATTGGTAGCTCAAGGTTTTAGCCAAGTTGAGGGTTTAGACTTTGATGAAACATTTGCTCCTGTTGCTATATTAGAAGCCATTCGTATTCTACTTGCTTTTGCTGCATCTAAGAGTTTTAGGCTGCATGAGATGGATGTCAAGAGTGCTTTTCTGAATGGTTACATAGAGGACAAAGTGTATGTTAGGCAACCCCCGGACTTTGAAAATTCCAAGTATTCACATCATGTTTTCAAGCTATCCGAAGCCTTGTATGGTCTTAAACAAGCCCCAGAGCCTGGTATGATAGACTTAAGACCTTTCTGGTTAAGAATAATTTTGAAATGGGTAAGGTGGATAAGACTCTTTTCATTCTTAGGCATGGCAATGATATTTTGCTTGTTCATATTTATGTAGATGATATTATCTTCGGTGGTTCTTCTCATGCTCTTGTTTCCAGATTTTCTGAGACCATGTCCAAGGAATTTGAGATGAGTATGATGGGAGAGCTCAACTACTTTCTGGGGCTTCAAATCAAGCAATGCAAGGAAGGGATCTTCATCCATCAGACAAAGTACACTAAGGACCTGCTCAAGCGTTTCGAGATGGGTGACTGTAAGCCGATCGTCACTCCCATGGCGACTTCAACTGCTTTGGATCCAGATGAGGAAGGAGAAGCCGTGGATCAACGCAAGTACCGCAGCATGATTGGCTCCCTTCTGTATCTAACGGCCTCAAGACCGGACATTCACTTCACGGTCTGCCTCTGCGCGAGGTTTTAGGTGTCTCAGAGGACTTCACATCGCCAAGCCTTCAAGCGCATCTTCAGGTACCTTCACTCTACCCTCCAGTACGGTATTTGGTATTCTTGCTCTTCTTCTTTGTCCATTTGGGGGTTTTATGATTCTGATTTTGCGGGTTGTCGGCTAGATAGGAAGAGTACCTCAGGCACTTATCACTTCTTAGGCACTTCTCTTGTCTCTTGGTCGTCTAGGAAGCAGTCTTCTGTTGCACAATCCACTGCAGAAGCTGAGTATGTAGTCTTTGCCGATTCTTTGTAGTCGATTTTGTGGATGGTGTCCACTCTTAAGGACTATGGGTTATCTTTTGCTAGTGTTCCTCTTCCATGTGATAACACTTCTGCCATTAATATTGCTAAAAAGCATGTGCAACACTCGAGGACCAAGCACATAGATATTCTCTATCACTTCCTTAGAGATCATGTAGAGAAGGGTGATATTGTGCTACACTTTGTGGAGTCCGAGGCTCAGTTAGCTGATATCCTCACCAACCCTTTAGATCCAACTAGGTTTGCCACCTTGAAAAGTGAGTTAGGGGTAATTTACCCTTATGGTTGGTTTGAGGGGGAGTTGGTTCTTTTCTGATCTTTCTTTGTTCTTTTCTGAACTTGTTGATCTTTTTAGGTTTTTAGGTTTTTCTTGCATCTCATTATATTATATTGCATTCATATGAAAATCACAAAAAGATGCATTATAATATAAGCCTTACTGCTTATCTTTTAAATTGATGAAGCTTTGCTTATTACCCTCTTGAGCTTTAGTTTCTTAATTTTTGCTCAATATCATGTCTAGTTCTTTGACTTGCTAGAATTATCATGCTTTCACATGTGTAGCTAAGTCTTTGCTAAATGAGCTAGAATTTTAAGACAACTCGAACTAAAAATTATAATTTGTGGAACTTTTAGCTAAGTTGCACAATTAGTGATCCTCTTGTGACACTGGCCCTATCAAAAGTGCTTTGTTAGCTCTTGAATCTAGGATTGAACATCTCTTGAGCTTTTTGTTCCCTTGCAAATCTAAAACTGCTCTTATGCAAACTGAAAAATCAAATTTCAAAATCTGTGTCAAACTATTCTCACGAGACTACTTGTCAAAGACATGAACTTGGAGATAGTTTGATGATCCAGACGATCTCATGGGGATTGCTTATCAAAATTGACATGAACCTTAAGATTTGTCGCCCTGGTTGAAGCTTAGGAAGAGATTGTGGATGGCTCCTAGTACATGATTTTCTTCACTAAGATAGGCTGTTAATTGCCTTGGTTGAAGCTTAGGAAGAGTTTGTGGATGGCTCCTAGTCCAGGATCTTCTTCACTAAGATAGACCTTTAATCAACATCAATATTCATTGCAAATGAAAAACTGTTGTGAAAATGGGTGACTGAAATTCTTTGAGCAAAACGATTCAATTCTGGACTTTCTGTTTCTAGGATGGTCATTGATAGCTTCTTGATCTCACATTGACATTCTGACATGGCCATTATCACTTTAGAATCTCTGTTGATAAACTTGCTAGTTTTGAAGCTTTGCTTAAATTGTTACAATTCATCGTTTTTACTTTGAGCCTTCTAGCTTAGCTTTGATATATATGTCTTAACATGATCTTGCTGGCGCTTTCAGGCTTGATATGTATTGTGTAATTATAGAAATGCTGGACTTTTCTTTTGGGTAATCTTCAAAGCTTCTTATGCTAAAATATGCTAAATTCAAAAATATGAAGCCACTTCATCGCATTTCATGCATGCTCTTTCTTATGCTTCTTCTCCATTTCTGCATTTATCATCTCTGGATGAGAGGAAGGCGTGATTCCTTGATGACTCCATTGACAAAGGGGGAGAAGAAGTAGCAAAAATGTTAAAAGGGAGAGCTATTGGAGAAAATTGAGAAAATGAAATTTTCTGGAAAAAAATGTTGATCAAAGTGAGGGAAAGCTTGTAATTTGCATTCTTATGATCTTATTGCCATTTCTTAACTTGAATTGCAATTCTTGGAACCTCACAATGATCACAGGTCAATTTGAACAATTGTTCTTTCATATGGACCTTAAGTGAGATTTTTGACTCTTCTTTGGAAATTAAAGCTTTCTTGCTTTCTTTGGACTTATCTCGCTTGCCTATACTAATCTGAAGCCAACTTGGCCATTTCCATTGCCTTCTCTTACTCTTGGACCAAGTTGTGCCTTTATGCAAAAATGACGAGTAATTTTACTTTTCAAACCTTAACCTTACATTTTTGGGAAATTGATAATGTGTTCATCAAGGAGGAGATTATGGATATCATGGGGATATGCTTATGATCTTAGGATGATGTTACAATTGGCAATGACTTTAAAGGTTTATCGAATCACGCGTTTTCAGCAAAATCCCAGTGCTGTCAGGCCTCACGCGGTCTGACCGGTCAGGGGCGGTCTGACCGGCCATAGGCGGCAGTCGGACCGGCCAATACAAAAGGTTGTCGGGGGTGGTCCGACCAGCCATAGGCGGCGGTCGGACCGGCCAATACAAAAGGTTGAGTTTAGAGCTGGGCCAAAAATGGAGAGTGTAGGCAAGAGAGGGGATTCTCATACACTTGGTCTCATAATTTTTGGAGCTTCCAGTCAAAACATCTATTCGTTTGAAATTTCCAGAGAGGTTTCGGATTTCAAGTGCTAAAACTTAGCTAAGTCCCTAGCTGGGCGGTCTGACCGGCCAAGGGGCGGTCAGACCGGCCATTGAATGGCGGTCTGACCAGTTTTCACTTGTATCGTCGGTTCTCGTAGCGATGATGTTTGTTTGTTGAGTCAAGTTCATGAGTTTCAGTACATATATGTTGCATGATGCATGTTTTGACTAACGTGGGTCAAGTTGTGAAGAACTTGCTCCCGGAATCGATTTCATGGTCTATTGTTGTGCCGGTTGCTTGGAGGTCAACGACAGTCAACGACGAGGATGATCGGGACTAGGCTTAGAGAGCTGAGGTTCAGAACGATCAATGGTGTCGGGTGAAGTCATTGGATTCGAGCATTGTGCAAAATGGACAAGGATGACCGAACGGGAAGTTCGATGCGACGGGTTGCATCAAGCGGCGCGGGGGTCGGTGCAAGTGTCATGGTGGTTTCGGTGGGAGCCGGATGGGAGAGACTTGCTGGCATGATGAGAGTCGTTGATCAACCTACACGTGGCGAAGCATGAAACTGTTCATGAAGATTGGACTCGGTCTTTGGAGAAGGATCGTGTGGATATCATGGGGATATGCTCCTGATCTTAGGATGATGTGCCAATTGACAATGGCGTTAAAGGTTTATCGTTTCACGTGTTTTCGGCAAAGATTCGAAATTTGTCGGCCATTGGCGGTCGACCAGCCAAACGTGATCGAGCCGGCCTAAGGGCGGTCCGACCGGCCACCCCTGGCGGTCCGACCGGCCAGTGGCAGTCCGACCGAACATAGTGGCAGTCGGACCGGTAATTTCAGAAAGTGATATTTTGAGCTGGGCCAAAAATAGAGGGCGTAGGCAAAAGAGGGGATTCTATTGCACTTGGTCTCATAATTTTTGGAGTCTCCAGTCAAAAGTTCTATTCGTTTGAAAATTCAAGTAGGTTTCGGAATTTCAGGGGTTGAAATCGGCTAAGTCCCAACTGGCGGTCTGACCGACCAATAGGTGGCGGTCAAACCGGCGAGGTGAAGCGATCGAGCCGACCATGGCGGCGATCGACTGTTTTCACTTGGATCATCGTCCGTCGTGGCGACGATGTTTGGTTGTTAGGTCAAAGTCATGAGTTTTAGTGCATATGTATTGCATGATGCATGTTTTGACTAACATGGGTCAAGTTGTGAAGAACTTGTTCCCGGATTCGGTTTACTTGTCCACCGGTCAGACCACCGGGGGTCAGCAGTCAGACCGCCATTGACCCAGCGGTCCGACCGCCCAGCACTGAATTGCTTTAGCTTGTGTTGATTTTTGTCGTATTACTTAGGGGATTAAATTGGATTCAATACTAGTCTTCCGATGTACTGGTATATTAATCTACATAGCTTCCATAGCTACTAGAGTATGTAGGACCGTAAAGGCGACTAGAGGGGGGTGAATAGGTGCTTTCTTCATTTTTCACCTTAATCAAATTCAACACGCACTTTTCTCCTCTAGCTATGAAAGCTAAGAAGATCAGTAAATGCACAGAGGAAGCCTTGTGCTGAATCCGATTACCTCCTTAACTACAAGACTCAATAATGGAGAATTGATCTCACTGGGCCGGTCGGACCGGTGTAGAGTTAATGATGCACTCTGCTGGCGGTCGGACCGGCGATCAATTGTGATCGGCTGTCGAGCGGTCGGACCGTGATACTGTCTGGTCGGACCGATTTAGTCCAGAGGCAACGCACAATGCCCAAATCCAAAATGAAAATTGGTACAACTTTTGATTCAACCAATGAAACTTAACCAAATTTGGAGCACACCTCCCTAAGGATATCTGAGACCTATTTCTAGTGACGATCATCCAGATCCACTTCAAAGAATCGATCTCTTTAGGTTTTACCAAAAAAAGTGTTCAAAACCTAGAAATATGAAAATCTTGATCCAAAACTTGCTTGTGGGGGATTGATGATCTAGATGTTCTAGGAGTATTCCCAGACATCATAGCAAGGAAAAATTGGTCAAGAGACCAAGCATAAACAACTGGATCAAGGAAGCACCAAAATCATCAAAATAGATAAAAAAACATATGAGACTTCATTCTTGAACAAACATCCATTGATTGATTGATTCAAGATGTTGCTTATCAAAGCCACTCCCACAAGGAGGACAAGAGCTCAATCAAAGAGCACACAAATATATTTCTCTATAAACCCTAGCCTCTCCTCTCCTCTCCAAACCCTAGAAAAGTTGGAGTTTTTCTAAATGAATGCTTCAAGGGAACTTTTCCATCTTCCCCCTTTCTATTTATAGGAAGGCCTAGGGTTTCTATCATGGGCTCCCATTAAGGCCCAACACAAATGGGATACACACACACATCTGTTGAAGCAATCGCCTACTTCACCACGTGTAGGTTGATCAGCGGCTCTCATCATGTCGGCAAGTCTCTCCCGTCTGAATCCCATCGGAACCTCCAAGGCACTTGCACCGACCCCCGCGCCGCTTGATCCAACCAGCTGTAACGAACTGCCCGTTCGATGCATCTTGTCCATTCTGCACCATGCTTGAGTCACACGACCTCACCCGGCTTCCATGATCGTTCTGGACCTCAGCTCTCCAAGCTTAGTCCCGATCCTCCTCACTGTCGACGTCGTTGACCTGCAAGCCACCTGCACAGCAATAGACAAAGAATTCGTCTCCGGGAACAAGTTCTTCGCAACTTGACCCACGTTAGCTCAACAATGCAATATGCAACAATAAAGCATCGAAACTCATGCATTAAACACAACGAAAACACAACAATGCCAAAATGGCCGAAGTCCAAGTGGAAGCTGGTCGGACTGCCCTACCATGCCGGTCGGACCGATTTCCCAGCGGTCGGACCGATTCCATAACGGCGGTCGGACCGCCCCAAAAGACTTAGCCAAATTTCAACTTGAAAATCTGCAAACTCTCTGGAATTTTCCAATTGATAGAACTTTTGACTAGGAGCTCCAAAAATTATGTGACCACATCTAGGAGACTCCCCTCTCATGCCTACACAACCTATTTTTGGCTTAGCCCCAAATTCCACTTTGAACTGTGGCGGTCGGACCGGCAAGCATTGCGGTCGGATCGCTTCTACACCGATCGATGGCGGCTTGGCCGTCGGACCGCCAATGACCGACAAAGACCGAAGTTTTACGAAACGCGAGATTCGTCAAACCAACAACGCCATTGCCAATTGACTCATCACTCTAAGATCATGCACATATCCCCACGATATCCACAGAGTACAATCTTATCGAATCAATTATTTGTGAAAAAGTGAGCGTGCTCCTATTCACCCCCTCTCTAGTCGCCTTTTCGGTCCAACAGATCAAGAAGGGGTATTTTGGTAATATCACTAAAATACCACCTTGAGTGCTTTTGGCTAAACCGCGTCGCAAGACGACGCAAAGAGAAGAGGTTTAGGTCAAGAGAAGATAAAAACGGTGCTTTAAAATGCGTGCGTGACTTAAACCCGTTTGTGTGTGGGGTTAATGGTGCCCAATAGGAAACTCTTCTAGAAGGTTAGCCTCCACTATAAATATAGGAGGGTGTTGTAGCACCTCCTTGATCCTTTTGCTTATTTGAAACCCTAGTTTTGTTTTTGAGATTAGGGAGTGGAGAGCTTAGGATTCTTGAAGAGGGGATTGATTGTGTACTCATGTATTGAGTTTTGTCCTCCGTGTTAGAGTGGCTATAAACCAGCAACAATCACAAATCAATCTATGTAAGTTTTATTGAGATGAGTCTCTTTTCGTTCTTGCTCTCAATTTTGTGATTTTGGGGTCGTCTTTGATTCTCAAGTTTTCCTTTGGTTTCTACCCCTAATCTTGCTTGCTATGATATGTGGGAACTCATCTAGGACTATCTTGATCGTCTTTAACCCACGAGCAAGGTTTTGGATCTAGTTTTCATTTTGACTTGGCTTTAAACCATCCTTCACTCAAACGGAAAAATATCAAAACTTTGCCAAGAATCTTCACGATCTTTGATTGGAATAGGTTCCTGATATCCTAGAGAAGGTGTGTTCCAAGTTTCATCGAGTTTGGAGTTGTAGATCAAAAGTTACACTTGTTTGCAACTTCGTTTTTCGGGCTGATTTCACTGTTCATCTGGCTGGAGGTCAGACCACCCAAGGTGATCGGTCCGACCGCCTTTGACATAGAGGTCAGACCGCCCAACACTTGAAAATTGAGTTTTGGTTGATTTTGGTTGTTTTGCTCCGGGGTTTAGATTGTATTCAATATATGACTTCTGTTGTGCTTGGATATTGATCTTCATAGCTCTCATAGCTATCGGAGTGAAAATCGTGTTGAATCTGATCTTTGTGAAAAAGAGATCGTGCTCCTATTCACCTCCCCCCCTCTATTCGTCATTTCGGTCCAACACCTTCATATTGTGCTAGGTAGGCTTTGTATTGATCCCAACAGTGGCGGACCCAGAATTGCATTTTAGGTATGGCGGACTTGCTTGTCTCGCTGGACGCCGTCTTGCCACGCACCGCTAGGGTCTCGTCGCTCCATCCTCACTCGATGACTCGACGCATTGTGTCGCTCAATGAACTGATAATAGGTTCAAGTTCTCTCATTTTAATTGTTTTTTCCAACTAAACTCATTTTAATTGCTTTTTTTCCAACTAAACTCTTTTCATAAGAACAAATGCTCGATGAACTAATAAAATAAATCCTTTTGGAATATATAAACATTCCTAGAGACCTAGAACATCTCTACGAAGCCCAAGACAACATATTATTTGCCTAGTTTATTGGGTTCTACCGGTGATTTATTTATTTTAAAAAGTCTCATATTGCTATCTTACACCTTTCTTATTTTTATTTTAGACCATTCTATGTACTGTTATTTACATGTATGGGATTTAAAATTATTTAACTCACGCAGTGGAGATTTTATTAGATTTATTTTACCTTATTTTCCCCACTTTTATTTTTTTATTCCAGTCGGTCTACTGTTAAACCTTAAGACAAGGTTTTAAGAATTCATACCTTTTACGATTTGTTCAAAAATCACAAGTATGGTGCCTATGCATTCTCTCTACCTATATTTATTTTTCTAAAATTTTTAGTTTGAAATTTCCTTTGATTTTCTTTTCCTTTCCTCACTTTTTCCCTTTTTACCCTCACTCATACGGCTGAAAATGCTAAAATTCCTTGACCACTCATTTACAACCCAATCTCTCTCTCCTCACTACCACTCACGGCTTCCAGGTGTTTCTTTCCTTCCCCAATCTCATTCTTCCTCTCATGGCTCTCTCTCTCTACTTCTTCTCTGGTTCACCATGAAGCCATGCTCCTTTGGCTCGGCTCCCTCCTAGCGCCGCCGCCTCCAGCTGCTGGTCTGCTGCGCCTCTAGCCTCCTTCTAGCTTCTCCTTCAAGACTCTCTCTATCTCTCTCTCTCCTCGGCGCCTCTCTCTCTATCTCTCCCTCTCCATGGCGCCTCCTGGGGGTGGTTCCCAGCCGCCAGCCAGCGGTAGCTCTGGCGGACGCCAGAGCTCGCCAAAATGCTGGGTACACCCCTGGATCCCAAGTGTATGTTTCATGGGCATGTTGTACCCAATGATTATAAACTTGTTGGTAATATTCGGGATCCACCCACTAATAAACCATTCTTGAATTGTTGTTGAAGGGTACAAGACCATAATGGTGAGTAGGATAAGAAGAAATGTCTGACGAATGGAAATCATCATCAGAAGGTAATAGGTTGGCATCTCGACGTCCATAAGTCCTTGAGCTAGCATGGGATTCGTAGCAAGAAGAGTCATATGGCCGAGAGTGATCTTTTTTGCGACCCATACCCCTCAAGTAGGTCTTATGAATTGTTCTTGAAGCATGACAACCATGGTCTTCATCTTGGGTAGCATGTGTGAAATTTTTCTTGCATGTGAATTCCAATGGTTGGTCTTGTGCTGCATCTCGAGTTGTCCCACCATCAGCACCATCATCGAACGACGGAGAGCTATTATCACTAGACTCTTGGTATTGTACTTCATCAAATGGTGGACTTTCTATTTCTTCACCGATTTCTACTATGTCCTCCTGAATGCTCTTTTTCTTCTTCTTATAAGCATCTTGTTTCCTTGTTTGTGTAAGAGAGGTAAAGTCTGCAGTCAGTTTAGTAGTTGATTGGCTACAATATTTCCTTTTTCCAAGATAACTCTTGCCAATAGTTGTCTTGGTCCATTCCTTCAACGGTTGATCATCTAGTGTTTTTTCCAGTTCCTCCTCAGGAATGGCATTAACTACAATCTTGGATGGAATGGGGGGCACACCTTCCTCGTCTAGTACGGGCTCTGGTTCTATCATGGAGCTATTGAGTCACTCATGAATTGGGTTATCCCTGTCGTACATAGTGGCATTAATTAGATCGCCAAAAGGATCTACATCTCTATACTCATTTCTCGTCTCATACTCTTGCAATCGCAGCCTTAAATTGTAGTGCACATATACGAGCTTATGCAGTTTCCTATACCCAAGACGTTCCTTAATTGTGTGTGCACCAAAGCGAATGTGCTCAATTACGTTCACATCCACTGGAGGAAACACATTGTGAGACAATCCGCAAGGCATATTTTTGTAGTATTAGTGTCTTCGCTCCAAAAGCCATCCACCATGTAGTTACAAGTAACATGAAAATTATATTAAACTGATAGTGACGCTTGATTTTCTATGTATATATAAGTTGATAACAACATACCTAAAGCATGATGAGATGCACTAATGTAAGCCTCATTCGAAGCAAATAGGCCCCGTCGATTACGGTAGTATTCTAGCTCACCTAGAGCCTGCACTGCCTCCTTGGGTGAATCGGCTATTCTTTGAATTGCCTTTGTCACGACAACGACGAGGGCTAGATTCTTCCCCAAACCATATAGGTTGTGACTCTGCGGGTTTAGCACAGCCGCTGTCCAAACACACTTACAATGTTAGAAAAAATACAAGAAATATAATTTATGTGTTATGATTTAGAAAACTATCTACTTGCCTGCAACCACATAGGTGTTGTTCTTGAGCATTACAATTCTTTTATTAACTACCTCCATAACACGATCACAGGTAGCCTCATCTGTTGTCAATGCGTCTTCAAGTTCATGCTTGAGTTCATATGTTTTTCCAACCAATCCTGCCACAGTTGCGGGTCTCTGCTGGTCTGCAAATCATAGAAGTTGATTGTCAATCACAATCGTATCAGTTGACATGCTTTCTTATAGTTTGCACTATTGTTAGTCACAATCTGCATAATATGTCGAACTCCAACTTCTTCCACAACTTTACGTATCTCACGATACAAAAAGTCAGCATTTTGCATTTCACTAGTTGCATTCACTGACTTATGGAAAAACACTCGTCCATTGCAATACAACATGAAGTTAATAATACTCAGTTGTGTAAGTCCTGACCATGAGTCACACATGATAGAGACTCCATATATACCCCAGTCATCTTTGAACTGTGCTACATACTGCTTTATATCTTGTTCGTTAGCATCAAGATATGGTCCATCGATTTCATGGCCTCTTGGTGACGCCACGCCTTCACCACATTTCTGTGTCTCTTTGATGGCAGTACGAAAATAAGGACACTCTGCCTTTTTTCCAGAAATGTCATTACGATGGAACCACTTAGACTAAATTTTTCTAAGTTTTGACTTTGCGTCTCCACGTAGTGTTGTATCAATGCGGGCTTGGCGGGGTGCCTGAGCTGCAAAAATATCTGAATCAACTCTTACGGAAGGTGACCTGCCAAACTTCCTAGAAATAACATCACTTCCCCTACCACTTCCACTTCCACTACCATGTTCAAACGTTACACCCCTAGCTTTTGCCTTTTGTTGGAGCTGGTGTACCTTTAACGACTCTTGGCGAGCCCATTCCATCTGCATTTCCTCATCATCATCGAAGACATCTTCAGATGATGGCCCACGAGCTACAGGCTCTGTTGCAGCTTGCTCCATTCGCAGTCGTTCATCTTTAATAGCTTTCTTTCTTGCATTCGCTTCTTCAAGACTTGCTAGCATAAGCCTTCGGACTTCTACCAGAACCCCACTGCAAGCAACAACATCTCTGTGTCTCCCAGCAAGATATTCTTTTAGGCGGGTGACACCTCCGCCTGATTTTGTTAGATTACAATATCTGCACTTCAACCAGCACCTCTTAGTCTCTCTCTAAGTTCCCAAACATTGATGGATTTAGGAGTCATCACCTACAATAATCCATACAAGATGAAAAATGTTAGATTGTGGAGTAAATAATTACGAGAGAGCAAGCTGGTGCAACTACCATATGCAACATATAACTTACTTCTAACTCATCGTCAGGCGTCTACTAAGGCAGTTGACATTTGCTTGGTTGATATGAGTAATTAACATCTTGAAGCATTGATTTTCTTCACTAATATTGGTTGACTCTTGGTTTGTAAACAGAGAATGAAGTTTCCTAAATGTCACTAAAGTAGGGTAACAGATCTCTGATTTCTTAAGATAACATGCATGTGAGTTTAATTAGAATGCCCTTCCTCATGTGTTTCTCCTGTCATTTCTAGTGCATTGAACCTACTTCAAACAATACTATTTTTTCTCTTGTCATTTACAGCACCCTTGGTTCATTGTATTGGACTACAATTACTCCAGTATTTCACTAGCTAGTTAGCACTAAGATGTAGTATTTGAAGTGTGAGTCATGAATCATATTGACTAGTAATGAAGCAGGGACAGATTTGCTTCATGATTCTAGTGATGCTTGAAGTGTGAGTTATGAATCATGATGCATTTTGCCATCATGCAGAAGGAACAAGTAAGGTAGTAAGGCATAAACCCTTTCGAGAGGTAAATCACATGTAATACCTGCTACTGCTGCCGCCGTTGTTGCTACTTGTGTTGCTGCCACCGTCGCTGCTTCTTCTCCCCCAAGTGCTGCTAGTGCTGGCTGCTGCCCTGCTACAAATGGAGGGAGGGAAGAGGGAGGCACTCAGGCAGCAAATAGGCAAAAGAGGGAGGGAGACAAGAGGGGGACAGGCAGGGAATAAAGGAGATGGATTGATTGACATGCAAAAGAGGGGGGCCTGCTGCACATGATGGACAACAACTAGGAAGGAAATTCAATGGAGCAAAAAAAATCGAACATTTTTTTTTTTGCCCGACATACAAGAGGAGGGCCTTACTGCACATTTTTTTCCTTGACACCTATCATCATTTTTAGCGATGGCACATGCAGCTTTGGAGATATGTGGTAAATGAAGTCTGTTTAACACAAAAACACTGGCACTTGTATATCATGAAAATTGCATTTAACTACAGCAATTTCTAATGAGGCTGAGATTATGTGCCCATCTCAACAGTCAAATGACACCATCTTGACCGCCGCACAACAAAAAGACACCATCTTGAAGCACTCGATGATTTCTCTTATATATATCCAGCTGTGAGCTGCAAATACGATGTGCTTCAGGGGAGGTTGGAGACTTTTTTTTAAGCTCTTGCAAAGATCTAAGGGGCAAGGTGCAAGGTTGACCAGAACCATGTTGCAGATTATGTTGATGCTATTTCAGAAAGGAACATATGATGAGTTACGCAGACATCCTATAAGACATGCACATGGATTTTATAGTCGATTCGTACTGCTGATAGGCTTTTGATGGGGGTGAGGTCAGTCATACTCTTCAGCTGTTAATTCACAGGTAGCCCGGAGCTAGAAAAATTTTCACGAGGGTATACTCTTTATATAAGTTTAAAATTTTGTACAATAATTCTTACCAAGATTTAGTAGAACAAACAATTTAATCATAATATCTATATACTTTCTACATGTTTTGAATTTTTTGAGTGTACCAATGTATACTGGGCACCAGCTCTCTTGAGAGTGCAAGTGAACATGCACGAAAAAAAACTGTAGTAAAATTTCGTTGCTCGTTCCGTCGTTAATCCAATCTATGTTTCTAGCCCGTGTTTGTCATGTAGCACTGTCTGTTTGATGTACAAATTGTACTTCAACATTCATAGTTATCAGCAGGGATCAAAAACAGTTACCGGATCGAAACGCAAAATCCCGTTCGGGATCCGGTAATGGTTTTTGACCGGTTACCGGTTGGGAATCGGGAAAACTGACCAGAAGTTGGTTGAAATTCATAAGGTACAATTTGAATTCAAATTTCTCCCGACCGGTTAGGTGGTAACCGGAAAAACCAGATTACCGGCAGGAAATTTTCCCTAGTCACCAGTATGTATACGGTGAATAGTGCTTTACATATGACACATCTTTTATCTCACCATTACTGGAGGAACAAATCATCTCTGAACCCCAAAGTGACATTGAACCGATTCATTTGCTACAGCTGTTAACTTTTTATCTTTCTTTCTTCAGCTCCTATCTGTGTTACTAGTTAGGTGTTACTATTGCTTGCTGATAGCTCAATCCGTAAACAAAACACATAGATAGAACAGGTACGACTGAAGCTTAACCCTTCTTGCGGTATAAATCTGTACATGGGCACAGTAGCACAGTGCTAGTACATTCCATATGCAGTGGATGAGACATCCGACAGCCTTGAGGCCCCTGGCTAAAGCTCAACCAAAATCTGTTTACAATTTTTAAGTTTCTTACAATAAACATCAAATCTGTTTACTACAGCAGGCTTCAATAAATGGACGTGAAACACCTAAACGAAGCTCAAGACCCAAAAAAAAACTTTATTTCCTAACCAGACTAGAGAACAAACATCAATTGACAATTGCAGTATCTGTAGAGACAAAAAAAAAAAGCTTTAGCTTAGCCTGCTAAATATTTGCCATATGCTGATAAATAATCTATCTTCACGTGGGTAGTAGGGCTAGAAATCAAGAACCGAAATCTATTTCTGGAGCGGCGATGTTGAATCGTATCTGGAGGGAGCAGCCGAGCCTCCCTTCTTGGCTTCTGAGCTGCAGATGCTGATGGTGCAAAAGAAACCCAAGTGAAAAGATTACACGGAATCCTGTGAGCCTCCTTCTGGTAGCCACAATTTCTTCCGGATTATGAAGATCATTTCGCTCTCCTCCGATTCCAGACTGGACTCAGCATCTACAATAGTTACTGCTTCCCAGCGAAGTGCATTGAGGTACTTCTTGATGAATTCAATGACAGTGTCCTTGTCTCTCACGATGATAAATCCAGTCGGTCGAAGGATGCGGTCCATTTCAAGGAGCAGATCTTCAGCACTGCAACCTCTTTTGTCAAGGTCGGAGAAGACTGTCCACGCATGGAGAAGATCATATGTTCGAGGATAGGTTGAAAAGGCCTCACACCTGCAAACACATTACTGGATTTGAGCAAAATTATCTAGCACACTTGCCAGCAACAATCCAAACTGCAAACAACGATAGTAACATTTGCGAAGACAACACCACAAACCCTTCACTCAATCCAGAAAGATGGAATGTGTAACTCAAGAATATATTTTCCAATACTACATTACTTTGGAACTGACTATATGTCCTGAAAGCCTAGAGAAGGGCTTCAGGCTTGAGGTTTAGAATAATAGGGTCATATGACTAAACTTACTAAATGCACAATAACACAACGACGCGTGCAACTGTAACATACAAGGTGTACTCCAACATTTTTTAGATGCTAAAGAAAAAAGACAGACATTAACCACCATTATCAGATGGGCATAACAGTAGACCCAACATATTAGCAGTATTGGCCAAATTATCTTTGCAGCAACCCAAACCAATTCCCTTTAATAACAATAACATATTAGTTCTGAGATGGATTAAGACCGGGCAGATGGCAGAACAGATATACTGATCTAGCGAGGTTCACTTTCCTGGAACTTACTACGGTTTCATAATACCAGGAGTAAATTTCAGTGAGGAAAAGTTCCTGACAATGTGCTAGTGGCACGTGTGCAGTCCAGCAAATCAAGAACAAATAGGTTTAGTAGGTCCAGTAGTGTTTCCATCATAAAACCTTATTAGTGCTTTGCAGATAGAAGGATCAGAAGCTGCTTGCAAACACTAAACTCTGACAAGACCACAGCCCTAAGATATAGCATACTGCTTCAGCTGCATTTCTTAAGGTTGTAATCCCTGTTTAATCATTATGAAAACATAAAGCGTGACAAAGTGGCAGGGAACTCAAAACTACTGAACAGTCTGAACCTAACAAGAAGGCACAGTGCTGATATCTCAAGTGCAAATCTCTTATGTGAATTGACACATACCAGTCGTGAGAAGAGCCTATGAGCCCTCTGTCATAGATTATCTTGAGAGTGCTTGGTCCATCATGGGGCACGACATTCATCACCCACACATCCTTTTCCTTGAGAGCAGCAGCAAATGACCCAAAATTTGCTTTCATGTCCATGATGTTTCTAATAGTATCTGGTTTTATCTTTTGGCTCAACAAATTCCAGTAGTTATCTACTCTTTGCTGCCACGTTTCCTGCATAGAAAGATTTTATCAGAGATTTGTACTCAGTTATTAGAACATTATTCAAGCACAATAATTCCAAAGGTATGTCTGTGATAACATATGTATAAAGACATGTAAGATCAACTTACCGTATCCTTTTCAAATGTGTCAGCGGTAACATACAAATCCGCAAGGCGGGGAGGTGGAGTTGTTAATCGAGCAGGCCAAGGAGCCAGTCCACTTCCCCCATCTCTGTGCATTTCTGAGAACATAAAATCACTTGGTTATTTTGCTTGGATCCCAAATTAGCTGGAAAATGAAATGAGCAAAAGGAAGAAACAAAACAAAAGTTTTATCTTTGTGTCTTACTATTACTAACAAACATGTCAATTATGAGGAAAAAATCATAAGGATACAATCATTTCAGCATTAAATGACCATAAACCATCATGCTACTCCTTTAATGTCAGCAAAAACTTCAAGAGACTGTGAATTACGACAAAAACTACTTGGTTATTATGTTTATATCCCAAAATTAGCTGGGAAGCATGGTGAGAGAGAAAAGGGGGACAAGCAAAAATATTGATCCTTTGCTTACCAATATGACAAATGTGATTTTTTTAACAGAAGGATGCATCTTTTTAGCATTAAATGACTATAAACCATCAACTTAGTCCCCTGATGTAACCAAAATCATCAAGGCAAAAGGGTACGGCTGAATATGTATTGTGGCTGAATATGTATTGCATAGGACCACTGAGCAGTGAGCACCACATTGATTCCTATCCAAGTGGGCACTGAGCAGATTGATACTATCCACTACCAGAAATACCATCTGCCTCACAACAAACCATACCTCAATGCCTCAGTCCTAATTGGTTCTATACATGGATCAAATAACCAGTACCGGACCGAATCCCGGCAGGGGGGGAACGGTAACCGGCCGGTTACCAGTTTTCTCGGGAAAAACCCGGTTGATTTTCGTTTGAATTTGCTTAAAAACCAACCGAAATTTAAAATTTGAACTTACAAACCTGGGAAAACCGGCCAGGATTTTGGATCTCGGACCCCGTGGTAACCGGCGGTTACCGGCCGGGAATTTTTTCTATGGTTCTATACCATAGCTGATTTCCCTACCCCTTCAATATTTAGAAAGAGCTCAACATTCATCAAACGTGCAGAAAACAACAAACCACAGAACAATTCACAAGCCCTGGTGCCCAAATTTGAAGGGGGGAAAAAACTAGAAAAGCAAGCTGACTACATCGAGTATCCAAGCAGTAAGTAAGCAACAAAAGGTCAAAACTGTGGTTGGAATAGTTAAGCACTCACGTTCTGGATACAGCGTAATGCAAGCTTCCATTGGCACTCCCCATACCAAATCTGGATCATCGCCTCTTTTGCATAGAGGTGGATTTGTACCAGGTGCTCGGCTCCTGTAGCAATCGTTGTTCAGAGGCTTGACCCAAATAACTGTCTGGTTTTTTTTCTCTGCAATTTTCCAGCACATCCTTTCTACAAGGGCACTCATTTCTTTCCAGATTCTACGATCCTCATCATCCTGTGCATATGCTTCAGGAGATGAATAAGCAAAATAACCTCCAGGCCTGAGTAATCTGTCTAGTTCAAGCAGAAGAATCCCATCTCTTTGAAGCCAGTCGATCCTACAACGAGAACAATGGGCTAATTCAAACGATCTACTTGGGTATGGAAGCCTTTTTGTTCCCAAAACACCAAGATATGCAGGGATCCCTCTTTCAAGAGCAAATTGAATCTGGTTCTGATGTACATCGTTCGGTGCCAAAGACATCGCTATGGCATTGGACGATAGAAGATATCCTCCAAAACTTGCAACTCCGCAACCAACATCAAGAACTGTACGAAGCATTCCCTCATTGTTTATATTATTATCTTTGAAGTTTAGCATCTGTCAGATAGTAGAAGAGATGAATCACAATTATGAAGTTTGACAATGTATAATGCTCAAATATGTGTCATGTATTTTTAGTAGGACATTATTGTAAAGGAGTTAAAACAACAAACTTACATTTGCAATGTTTGCTATATATTTGTCAGCTCCATGATGAAAATGAGTTCCACCACCAGGAAACTTAATTTTTTCACCTGCATCAATCATCCAGTTCTGGTCTGACTTCTCATGTGCAAGGTGAGTGTGAGGAATATTTGCTTTCCACACTACATCACGACTTTTTGGCCATTTTACAGGAACCTGTAAAACAAAGTTTTGTGATCCTGAGTCTCATACGACTTAGTATGGATCCAACCAAACAGAACCATTTTTAGAGAAGTGCAGATTGGATAGGTCAGGGCACAGGTAACATGAATAAACCATACCAGCTCCACGAAAGGTTCAAACAAAATTCAAACCATTTCCTGCAGCTAAAACATCTTAAGTCTACATGCAAAGGAAACCAACTTCTTGACCCATGATGCGCATATCATTTTATATACATAATATCTTAAAGTATTGGTTCATTGGTTGAAATGTTCAGTGTATGAACCCAAGCCAAACAAAAATATGTCTGAGACAGAATAGAGATAAGATAAACGACTTTTGAGAAAAGAGAAAGGATCATCTTGTGACCTTATAACCATGTGGCGGGGGAATCAGGCAATTAAAGCGCCTTTCAGGAGGTGGGCAATGCCTCTCATAGTGCTCCATCAGGTTTAAATCCAGCTTCATCCTCATCTGATATATCAAGTTCCTATCCAAGCAGGGGATCAGCTCAGAATGCCGGTCATCACAAACCTTCACAACCAAGGAAAAAAAAGCAGACATTCACAATTAACATCACATATATAGACAGTTAAAAAATAAAGACGTAGCACTCATTGGGAACTCACAGGGTATCTCTTGAGCTTAATATCATCTGCATCACCGGTCCCAAAAATGGACTCCTCCGAGCCGTCATCGCCGTCTCCATCACTGCCCCATCCAAGCGACCGCGAGAACTTGGTCCCGTACTCGAACGCGGCACTGCCGGCCTGCCCGTTGGAGCCCGAGAAATACAGGAAGAGGAGGCAGAGGCACACGACCATCACGCAGAGCAGCACGATGGGCCTCTTGCTCTGGCCCCCGTCATTTCTCCCCCTCATCTCGGAACCCAAATCCCACTGCCCTCTAGTATATACAACCCTCAAGATTCATAAAGGACCGCGGAAATTCTCACGTTCTTGGATGCACAGATCTGCAGAAACAAACACTAATCCATTAGATACAGCCCAATCTGATGTTATTACCATGTAGCAGAAAGCTAAGGCAATTCAAGAAACCCAACCAAACTGAGATAGGCAGTGAAAGGGGAACCAAGATGGAAGCCTCCAAAGAATGGAAATCGTTGGGAGGAATTAAATGCTCTCACGAACCCCCAGACTGGCGCAAGACGGAATTAAACGACGCTTCCGGATCAAAATTTCCCGTCTTGTGAAGTATGCAGACTTTCTGTGCCCAAAGGTAAAAGAAGAGAAAGAAAGGAATGGCAGTAACGGCAGTGGTAAGAGTGAAGTGGGAGACAGATCACAAAGAGGAAAGAGCAGCGCCACTTTAAATAAAACTCCCTTTTCCGGGCTATTTTACTCGCAGATTCCGATATGGGGAGGTGGTCTTCCACTCTCCCATCCTCCAATTCCACGAAGCGGGCTTGGGATTCGGTTTATCGGCACATAAGCTCGCCAAATTGGATTAGGCTGCCAAACATACGCGCAGAAAAACTTGGATTTGACGCAATTCAAATGCGCGACAGCGACGGGCACAGAAGGTAGCCAGCCTACCACTGCTAGAGGGACGAGAGCGGAGTGCGTCCGGTGCGAGGCCAGAAGCAGATTAAATTAAAATTCCCAATAACCAAATCGAACGCGCGGCCTCGTGGGCTCCTGGCGAAACCAACCAAATCCAAACCAAAAGAAGAAGAAAACAGACGAACCAAACCCAAATCGCGCGTTCGCGGAGCAAGCAGCGCCTCAGTTCCCACTTCCCAGGCTCTAGCTCCGCGCCTCGGACGGCGGCACCAGATCGGCGCCGGGGCGCCGCCACCGCGCCACCACCCACCCCACCCAATCCCAGCACGTCGGCACACGCAAGTAAGGAACTGCGGAATGCGAGGAGGGGAAGGGAGAAGCAACGCACCGTGGCAGATCCGGGGCGCGGACTCCAGGGCCGCCGCGGCGCTCGCTCGTCTCCAGTGGGCAGCCGGGGCGCGGGGTGAGGTGGGGAGGCAGGGAGGCCGAGCGAGCGAGCGGAAGGCCTCGATTTGCGGGGTTAAGCCAAGAGCGAACGCGGAGGGGAGAGAGGGGGGGTGATAGGATCTGGATAGTATAATTAAACGGCGTAACAGATTAAACTAACGCGGGGCGAGGCGGATCACGATTTACGAGACGGGTTGCCGCTGTTAAGAGGAAGGAATGTGGCGTGTGGGCCGTGCGCCGTGCGATGCGATGCGACGCGACAGACAAACCAACGAGCAACGAACAAAAGAAATCCTAGATTAGCACTGGGGATTTAGGGGGGATCTCTGTCGGCGTCGGGATTAAAATACTGGACTAGTTATTCTTCGCTGTGAAGCACCAAGTACCAACGCTGTGTTGCTACTGCCAAGTGCCAATGCTGTTGCAGCGTTGCTGCACTCTGGTATTTGGTAGCCACTAGTTAGCCAGTCTGCTTTGTCACGTTCGTCTTCTTTTTCTTGGATTGTTTTCTCTCTCTCTACAGTTTACTCCACCTTGTTCTTCTATTTATTTGCCCGCAATTTTTTATTTCAGAAATATTACGCGTAAACAGGAATTTTACTGAAAATAGCGCAGTGCCTATCATAATTGTGTGAAATCCCTACGTTCCAAGCTGCGCATGAACAAACCTGAACAATGAGATGAGATGGACGTCAATGCAAAGGGAATTATGGAAATAGGATCTGATCAAATTTTGTATCACAGTTCCATTCACATTACGAGATGGGGCTCTCTACTCCTTGCACTGTTGCACAGAATGTTCGATCCGAGTTCTAGCCATGGCCTGATTTGGGCATATAGCCACCGACACGCAACAGTACGCGCGACGGTGAGTACTACTGCTAAAGTCGAGAGATTCTCAAACAGGGACATCAAAATCCACAAATGCCAAGGACACCCGCTGGAACGAGACACATGGGGCCGCCCAGTTTTGGCATGATTGGGATGTAAGAAGTTATGGCGCATTCATAAAGACAAGCCAGATTTGCTGCGAAAGGATACAGGTCTTTATCCATGATATTGCTCATCATCATTTCACTGGTGTGCTTAGCTAAAGGCTACTTTCGGAATCCTAGGGCTCAAGTGAAGTGAACCCCAGCTGGTTACAGCAAGACATGGAGCTGCGATCTTTTACCAATGGAGAAAACTCATCGGTTAAGTACAGTATGACGGGCACAATTTACACCAGCTGATGCTAAAGCACGGCTTCTATCCTTTCTACTTGTGGGGAGCTGCTAAATTGAGCATGTGTAGATCATGCAACAAAATTCCCAGTTTTTCAGTATGACATGTTCAACAAAACCATTTACACGAGAATACCATGTGTGGGCGTACCATTGTTCGGCACTGAATGCAGAGCCGATCCTGGAACACTTCAACATCTTCCTATCCTTTCTGGCGACACTGTCCTTTCAAATTCTATCGGAGAAAGGCGTTATCAGGCCAGCATTCTTGCCCATGACTCCAAATCTCCACTGCATTATGCACTCCTGCCACAATGGTGAAAAACCTTCCGGGGCTTGATTGACTGACCAACCATGACTGCTTCCATGCCATCCCATCTACTTTATCTGCATGAAGCCGGAGACCTCGCCCAAGAAAGCACGGAGATTTTTCCTGAATTTCTGCCTGTTTGGCCGGTCAAGCGAGCTTGAGAGATTGTTCGAACTTGTGAGATTATGGAATGCAATTGCCAGCCTTGATTTCACTGTCGGATTCTGCTGTTTCTCAAGCAACTCCTGGACCAGTCTCTGCAGAGAGACAGGATGAGACCATATAGCAAAATTAAAAAGTTACGCCTCAGTTTTGTACTTGATCTGATAACTATTAATCTATTGCAAAATGAAAAGGATATGACAGTTTGCATTCAGCATTTGGTTTTTCTGTTACTCATATTTACTTATCCTTTTCTTGAGGGCCTTCTATTACTGTAAGACTAAAAAAGCACTTCAGCTTGGAAGAAAACCGATGTTTATGTTACAGAGATTAAAAATGCACTGCATCATGTAGTATTTATTTTCAGCTCAAAGGAAGGAAAAAAGAACCTGATATAGCTCCTGTTCACAGAAAAGTAATGGAAGCAAAGCATCTGCAGCAGAACCTGCTAGTTCCATCCTGCAACGGTACCACGAGGTCTTAAATACATAGAACTGGAGCAACTAAAGAAATGATTGACACAGTATGACAAATATGCTTACTTCACTTCAGATTATAATTCTACTGAAAAGCTTACCTAAAATCTTCAAACAGAAGTAATTGCAGGAGAATTCTCAAGAAGTCACGTAATATGCTCTCCTGCAGTTTGCCATTTGATCCTTCAGATTGCATAAGCTGTGAGCTAAGTCCTCCTCTGCCTCCAAGTCTTTCTTTGAAATGGTACGAAGCAAGAGCATCTACTGCTGTCAGGCACCTCTCAACAACATCGCTATCCTGCAACATGGACAAAACAAACCTAGATATATCAGCTGAAAGAATATAAATTGTACTTCAGCATAAAGAATATAGGATAACAATTGCAATTGTTACGCACAGGGATCAAAAACCCGGCCGGTTACCGGTAACCGGTTTTACCGGTGGGGACTGGGTGAACAGTAACAGGCGAAAAAAATTAATTTGCTTTTGATTTTTTTGATTGCATAATGTCTTTCCTATGTTGATTTAGGTCTTTTTTTTGCTACATTACGTATTGTATGAGCTAAATATGCTTGAATTATTGTATTAGCAAGTCCCGGGCGGTTTTTTGGACTTGGAAAGCATGTTGAATTACAATATTCCCACATGAAGGATATCTATTGTGTCAATTGTTGATGTATAAGCAATTAGCACTTGCCAGGATTCATTTTAATGTTCATTTTAATGATTGTTTGATCAAGGGTTTGTTGGTTCAACAAAAAATATCATGTACCAACGCTGATCTGAGGAGCATACTAAATGGAGTTTGATATTAGGAATAGCCTATTGATCTCCTGTTTTTTTACCGGTTTTTCCGGTTACCGGTTTTCAAAATTTGAAATTCAAAATTTGGTTCGTGAACTTCATCCGGTATTTCCCCAGGTTTTCCGGTTACCGTTACCGGCCGCCGACCGGGATTTATGCCGGTACCATGATTTCGATCCTTGGTTACGCATATTATAGATCAGACAAGATTTATAGAAGACATTAGAAGTGAAAGGGGCAAGTTGCATTTGATTATTCATGGTTAATTTTGAATTTTTTTAAAAAATAAAGTTCTCAATTACATCTCATTTGATAAGACAGAAGTTTTGTCAAGCCAACTTATATTTTAATCATATTTGTCATGGGTCATAAATCGTAATACACTGATGTCTTGCTCTGATCACCTTATATCAGTCCAAGTGTGATTGCACATTGAGGTGATCACATATAGCAAAACATAGAAACTTTCAGCATAATAATTCATAGAGAACTCCAATGCAAGAGTCATTTGGCAGATAAAGTTATATTGTAGGCACGCTATATAACCAAGCAAGATGAGATGCTACAAACTCTTCAATAGCTACAATTCAATTTACAGAAACTATGCCATAATCACTGCAATCCATGCTGCATTGCTGCTACTATTTGAAACTTTAAGAAAAAGTAGGATCAAGTTTGGTAGTTTCGCCCTGCAAACCCCAAACATGACTAGCACAAAACTAATATCTAGCAATCAACCGTAAATACGACAGAGTAGTAAATGCAGCTAGAGAAAAATGCTCCTGCCTGATTGCGCAACCCAAACTCAAGACTTCCAACAATCCTTGCAAAAGCATCCCTATGTAAGTGAGCAACCTTCTCCGGGTACACTTCCAACAAGTGTGACACAAGTACAAAATACTGCAAGGAAACCAGACTGCTTGTTAGCGTTTGATTGCCATTCTAATCTATTACAACCAAAAGAAATGAAAAGAACTTACGTCACGACTGAGTTTAGGGTACTTCAGAAGGTCCAAAGATATCAAGGGAGTCACAATATCAAGACCAACATAGATGACCTGTGGAAGTAACATTTCAGTTATTGTGTTTCAAACTAACTAGTAATTACAGTCAGATTTTTTTTGTGCTGAAATGACAATGCACATGGTTAAGGAAATAGATGATAAATGTCCTTTAACCAGAAAGTTCTTCTAGTTTTTTTTCTTGCAGGTCAATACACGAGGCAGCAGAAAGGTCAGTTTGTGCAACACTTTATGATATTCAAAACTTGGAAAAGCTCTAATCTTGTAACTCCAAACCCTAGGTTAATTCGCATATGATTACCTATCTGAACAAACTTTCTGTGAGTTGGTGTAACTGTATGTGTTAATGACTTAATGTAACTCGAGGCCTTAATTGGTTGATTAGTCTGTATCCTTGCGGTCTTGTGGTTACGAGTTACAACAGGCTAGTACAGAAGAGTTGGCTAGCGATGGTAGAGGTGGAAGATGTATGTTTCTGGAGTTTGTTGTTGGTGATCCAAAGTGCTAACAATCTACACTCAACATGACAGATAGAGGTACAAAACTTCACTTTTCATAAGAAACACTGAAGCAGAAAACATTGTAAAAGCATCAGCTGCATACCTCTGCAATATCTGGGGAGCCTTCAATGCTGCTATCAGATAGGAAACCAACCTGCATTTTTCAACAGTGTCTCTTAGTCATGTGGGAACCACTTTTGGACAGACAACACACAACACAGTGTAAGGGCGTGAAGGTTACCAAATCCTTTGAGCATATATTTGTTAGAAGCCGAAGCAATGCGCGTAGATCCTTGTATTTTTCAGATTGTGACTCACTGCGCAGACTTGAAGAGAGCGAGAGCATTACCTAGGTAAAATAGGTACACACTAAAGGGTCAGTTCTCAGAGAACATTCTCTGCAAACTTCACGAAAGATGGAACTGTACAGTTGGGAAATTACTCCCCGACATTTGAAACACAAACTGCAAAAGTAAAAAAACAGAAGCAACATTCACTTTTGTCCATATTATATCAGCCACGTTAAGTTTTTAACTGCCATTACGTTAAGTAATCCACATTTGATGAGAGTATCTAAACCTTCACCATGGTCGCTTTAACTGGATATACCCAATTATATCTTTCTATGAACAGGGTGCTCCTAATTAGATTAGCATTGCAGCATAAATTAACTCAGAAGCATCAGGACCAAAGAAAAATTAGCATAGGAATTAAGAGTTTTGGCATAGGAAAGATGTTGTAAATGAGGTAGTGGTAAAACCAGCAAAAGGAAGGAAAATAAGTAGTATCTAATGGGATCACTACTATCAGTTTTAGTAGCATGGTTGCCATCTTTTCTGTAAGAATCTGTTTAATTCCCAGTTCATCAGAAATCATAAGATACCTACTGGTAATGATAGTCATCAATTCAATTCCTTTGCAATCCTGTTAGAGCTTTGAACATGCAACATAAGATGATTCCCTTTAGGGCCTGGGATTGGATCCAAATCCTTAGGATTTACAAAAAAAAATTCCCAAAGCAATCTCCCTGTCCCGAACGCCCCCTAATGGAGCTGTAGCTACTGCTTTTCACAAGCAAAAGCCCCTCAGCACATACATCCAACACAATAATGCGCTCACACACCATGCAGACATGGCAAACATGTATGCACAGGCGTGTGAACAAAGATCACCTCTTAAATATGCACCCATTTGTGTTTGGGGGAGAGAATCATTAGCATCGTGATTGTGGAGAAAATTTTCTGACACAGAACAACACAAAAATAAGGATTCTTGTTCTTACCTTTCCAATATTATGAGAGGAGTATATCTGGAGCAGTCGCAGGCAAAAGGTCACCAACACTGATGTTTCCGTATCATCCAAGAATACAGCTTGGCCATCAACAAAGTCAACCACGAACTTGAGTATCATATATATGACTGCAGACTAAAGAACAACAAACATTATTGTATGATACTATGATCTTCAAGGTTCAGTGGTACAAGCGTGATAGAATTCTTGACAGGTGACAAATAGATGAGTTACATTACCTGATTTTTGTACACCTCCAGAAGAGTCAAGAGTGAGTTCATCACAGTATGACCCATCTCAAACAGAACCTTTTGAGTGCGAGGTTGAGTAGCTCTAGCAGCTCCTCTTAGTCGTTCCAATAGGCAACAGACCTGAAGTTAATTCCTATTATATTTCCCTCAAAAAACTCAAAGCAAAGAACATGTGGACTTACCATGTAGACAACATCTGCTTGCTGTGCCACAGATTTGAGATCGCTCCTACTAGCATTTTCTACTAAGCATCCTGCAACTGGTCCCATGAGGTCCCTCAAATACCTTTGTTGAAATCAATATAGGCACTGTTAGATGTCTCGTATTTATTTCTTAAGTAACTGCCAGCAATTGATAATAGGCTTACTGCGCAGATGCTTCAGGATCTTTGATGCAGGAAGCAGCACAGGCAAGTGTTTCTGCTAGAGATCTCTGTGAAGGAAATGGCAACAAAAGCATAAGGTCTTAACAATATGAAAGCAGAGGGTAAAACAGCATGTTGCATACATGCTATAACACTTACTTGCAAACGTCCACTTAATGAAAATAAAGAACGTCCACTTGCAAAAGCTCTTGTAAGATCACGCCATGAGTCCTAAAAAGGTACATAGAGTACCGCAAAGATTATGAAACAGGAAATAAAAAAAAAAACAGGAAAAATTAATGATGATGATGACAAGATAACGGCATTACGTTATTGCATAAATATTTACTAGCACTTGTTAAATCGCCAATGATGTCCTTGTAACAGCCCAAAATTTCAAGTTTGGTTAAAGTTTAAAATTTATTTGGAGTTATGAAATTTCTGAAATTTTTCTTTAAACCGTTTTAAGTTAAAATAAATTTATTATCAAATATATTAACAACTTTAAGTTGGAACTATTTTATTTAAGTCCAGAATAATTCTAGAGACTTCTGTCAATTTTTCTAGAATTTTTGGGATTTATTTGCTATTTTCTAAGCCCTTTTTGAATTAACCGGATTAAATAAATTAAGAAACCAATTTAAAATCTACAATGTTGTTGGTTTGAATCCATGGCCGCGCTCTATTCCTCTCCCGGCCGCCTTTTTCCCTGTTGCCCGCCTCCCTCCGGTCTCCTTCTCGCTGGTGTCGGATCGCCATCGGACGCCTCTCTTCCCGTGCGTCGGACGGTCCGAACATTCCAGCGTCTTGGCCGTCCGATCTCCATCCGACCGCCTCGCTCTTCCGTCGTCGCGACGTCCGATCGTTCCACGCGCTCCGCCGTCCGATCGTCATCTACGGCTCTCGCTTCTCGCGCCTCCTCCATCACTCAACCGTCCGATTAAAATCGGACGGCGCTTCACCCATGACCGCGTCTTCCCCGCCGCCGTCTCATGCTGGCCGCCGCGCGACCGCCATTAAGCGCTTGCGGCCGAGCTCGCCAACCGCCGCCTCCAACCGCCTCCGCTCCTCCGCGTCGTCGCACGACCCGCGCCCCCCCCGACCCCTCTTTCCCCTTCTCGCGCGCGTGCTCCCAAGCCCGCAATCGCCGCCGCCACGACCCCACGTCGCTACGCCACCTCGGACCCTCGACCCTATAAAGGGCAGCCCATGCGCTCCTCCGTTCGCCCATCCCGCCGCCACTCACTCACCTCTCTCGTCGTGTGCTCGCCGGATTGAAGCTTCTTCGCCGCCACCACCGAAGATTGGAGCTCCATTCTTGCGCGCCGCCGCCGTGGTCGCCGCGCCTCACCGCCGTCACCAACCGCATCGCCGTGACACCGCGAGGCGATCGCGCGCCGCGCCGCCGGAGAACCCTCGAGCCGCCGTCTCGCCGTCACCCGGCGCCGCCGCTTCTTCCTCGCCGCCGGCCGCCTCCGTCCTCATTGCGTCGAGTGGGTGAGAGCACCACGATCGCTGCTCTCTCTCTCGATTGCACACTCGCTCGCCGCCATGCGCCAGGCGCGCCGGCGACCTTGATCCTCATGGCCGGCTGGCTGCTCGCCACCGTGGCTTCGCCACGCGCACACTCGTGGCGCCGCCTCGCGTCGGGTCCGACGTGGATCCGACAGCGCGCCAAGTCAGCGCCTCCTCCTCACCAAGCGGGTGAACCGGGTCCACGTAAACCGAGTCTATGACACGTGGGGCCCACCGGTCGAAATTAATTTTAATTTCAGAAAATCAGAAGGCTGACGTCGACATTGCGCAATAAATGATTTTCTTTAGAAATTTAAATCAGAAAATTTCAGAATTAGGATTAAACTTGTAAAATTCATATCTTTTGCATCTTAACTCCAAATTGAGTGATTCAAATTGCTAAAATTCTAGAAAATTATTATCTAGCTAAATAAAATAATTTCATTTCATTTTGATTTGGTTTTATTTATCTTTTTGAATTGAGTTGAATTTCTTTTGATTTGTTGTATTTTCACGTTTAGACTTCGACGATTCCGGGGATTTGGACCCTACTGAAGATTTAGAATTTCAAGACTTCAACGAAGGCAAGTTACACTTTGACCATGTTGACCCTAATATTTTAAAGTTATTTATTTCAGTTTCTAAAGAATTATTGCATGCATAGTTTTAATCAATTATTTTGCTTCCCGTTTTAAATGCTTAGTTATACCAATTCCTTTCGTATGGCCAATTTGAATATTGGATGTCATTCACTTGTCACCCTTAGATAAAATTTATACAAAGGATATATGCTTAGCAAATGCTTAGATCATGATTTGAGTTTTGGGGGAATTTAGCCAAATCGGTTCAATTTGATTTAAAAGTTTAATCCATGGTATAGTCTTATCATGGAGGTTTATTAAAGATGGTTTTAAATAAAATGAAAAATGTTTTGGACTTGGGCGAAACGGAGGAATGGTGGGTGCAGGTTTATGCACGGGTTTAATCTGGTTAGGATTAAAGCCCATGGTTTGATTTGAAAGACGCCCAAGTCAATTGAGGACCGGCCTTTGAGCGCATTTTGCTACGCCTCACCGTACTACCACTTGGTGCGTGCAAGGCGAACTCGGCTTAATAATTTGGGATATTCCATAGATATTCGTGCCATGTGTATGAGTGGGTGTCGATTAGACAGCAGTCCCACCTGGCGCAAGAGGGGGCTTCCGGAGGATGGTTAGTCCAAAAGAGGCGAAACCTTAGCGGGCATGAGTACTTTGGGGTAGAACATTGTAACAGCCTTGTGATAGTTGCTTAGTCGCACGCCTTCGGAAGCGTGTAATGGCCGACATGTTAAGCAAACTGTCTCTTGTGGGTAAAGTTGTACCAACTCTGCAGAGTAAAAAAATCTATTCGAATAGCCGCGTCCGCGGTTATGGACATGCTAGCAAAGCCACTCTGAGTTAGACTTGTTTTTGGTTTTAAAAATGTTTTAAACAGTGGTTTTTAGGAAGATGTATCCTTGTGGAAAAATTGGGCGGTTAGCCATAGGAGGGTATCCTTCACCAGTCAAATATGGAGGTTATCCACATTGAAACTTTGTCATTTTTAAATTTGATTTTAGGTAAGATATAAAAATGGCCTTGGAAATTAATATGATTATTTAAAATCAAAATGCCATTTGATGCAAATAACCCTGCCATTATTCCTTGACTACTTTATGCATGCATTACCATTCAATATTGGGTGTGACTTGCGAGCGCTGTCGTAGTGCTCACTCTTGCTGAATATCTTTATTCAGGAGAAGACTTCTATCAGGACGGTGAGGACACCGACGTTTAGGCTGCGCCCCCAGACGATTGCCTGTGGCGAATCGTTCTGGCCTACTACTACTATTGCTTTACTTCCGCTGTGCTATTTAATTATTTGTTATTTGGCCTTTAGGCCGTTTGTATCCAACTTTGAATTACTCTATTAATGAAATGCGTGATATGTTTGTGATACCATTTTGTAACTGTGTACGCTGGAAATCCTGGACTAGTGTATGAACACAGAGGATTCGGGATCCTTCGTTCTCGGGTCCGACAGTCCTAGGGTTCATTACAAAATTCTTCTTGGTAAATTTTGCCTGTTTCTGCTAGAGCTATGATGTGTCGAGCAAAACCCACAAGATCACAGGTAGCTTCAAGTGCATCCACCTTTCTGTTTTTTTTTCCGAGCTCACCACAAGAGAAACAATTTGGCTCAGTGCGGTAACTGGGTAAGCAGTCTGTTAGGTTTTATGCATTCAAAAGACACCTAACATTGCCAGGAAAGTACACAAATGACCAAGTGGATAAGGAACGAAGCCACAAAATTACACTAAATGGCACTTCTAATGCAGTGCATGAGTAATTCGCGGCATACCAAATCACTACCAGCATAACTTTTTACCATTAGTATCTTGTTAGTCACTGATATTTCAATGTTTCAACTTCTAGCAATTAGGAACAGGAATATGCTATGATGAGAACCAGGATAAGAATCTATAGTGTGGACCAGACGACCAGTGTGTGTTCAACTGAAACAAGCCATTACTATAATAATAGAAATGCTACTAATATTTTTAGCATGCGCAAAGTAAAATGCATAGTTTGATACTATAGAACATGCAAAAATTAGTAAGACAGCATTGGTTGCAGCCGCTGATTTGGGCTTACCAACTGAACAACATAAGTACATGTGTGTTTCCGTCGAACAACTGTAGCGAGTAGCTTTTGGCATGTGAGTGTCTGACAACAGGAATCAAAGCAAAAGATTAGGGATAACCTTAAGATTGGACAACCAGAAAGAAGCTTTTGGCATGTGTACCATCAATAAAAAATACTCCCTTTACTAACAAATTCTTGTCACTGTGGGAAGTGTGTGGTTAAGCCTTTTGATATTTGATCAATAATATTTATAGATATTTGGTATTTTGGATTTATCCCTTAAAGAAAATATGAACAGATTTGTCATGCAAAGTACTTATGTAATATTAAAGTTTTGTATTTTTTATAGAGATAGAAACTAAAGGTCAAAGTTGCATCTCGGAGACTGTTAAAAGTAAAAACAAAAATCAAGAACTTTTACTAGAGGGAGTAGCGGTTTTTGCACAGACTAGCCGTTAGTAACAAGTAGCACTGCAAAACGCAGGTACGCAAACGTGTGCACACGTGAGGATGCACAAATTTATGCAGAATTGCAGATTGATCGATAAAAGTGAAGGTTACCTGCAACTCATTTTCGCCCTGATAAGTAGTAAGTGCTACCATTGAAATGAGAACAACAAAATCAAGAACAAATTCTCCTTGATTATTCTCCCAAGCAAAACTGTTTAGTAGTTTTCTAGAATGTTGGGATCCATGTTTACCCACAACGTCAATTTCTTCTCTGCTTACTTGTCCCCTACCCACATCAAGTGGTACTAAATAGGTCGCGACCCATCTGGCCAAGAACCAAATCACCGCCTGCCAACAGCCACAAAGAAAATCAGGGCAAGTCCATTGTCTAAAAAGAAAAAGAAATTATGGCAAGTCCAGAAAAGTATAAAACAACACTAGAAAGAGTGAAATGCTGAAGGGGGGAAAGGGAATTCATTAGTATTTGCAGTATAATAAATTAAACAATAAAATACCCCTTATAGAGACGATAGAAATCAACAAGAAAAAAGCCCTTAAGACCTTCGGAGATGGAAACAACAAATCCAAAGAACCGTGTATTAGTTTTGTGTATATTAGTAGTCTCTCTCTTGGCCCATGTGGCCCATGCAACTCATGAGGCCTAACTAATCCTGTCTATATATATCTTCTCAATAAAGAATAAAATATATAGTTGTGAATAGCAAAATCTCTCAATTTATCTAATATGGTATCAAAGCCCTAGGTTCTATTTTTTCCCACCTCACCTCTTCCACCGCCGCTGGCCGGTCGCAGCCTCCTCTCCCCATCCTCTGTTCGACGCCACCGCCGCTCGATTCTCTTCATCGTCTAGGTTGTCCTCGAGCTACTCCAGCGAATCCGGGCTTTGGGGCACCGCCAAGCTTGGCCCTCACCGGATCTGCTTGTCAGGTCACCAGCGGCCTCATCATCATCTCCTCGAGCTCGATCCCACCACCGACCGCTCGAGCTCCGCCCGGCCCAGATCTGCTCACGTCATCGGCTACCCTTGCGCCTCCGCCTCTGGATCTGCTCGTACCATCATGCCGCCCGAGCTCCGCCTGGTCGGGACATCACTTCTCATACCATTGCCGCTGGCTGGGACATCCCTTGGGCCAACCACCTCGACCGCAGTGCAAGGGACCTCGCCGCCCTACTCCGCTTCCTCTGCTGGGCCGACCTTCTCGATCGTTGCACAGGCGCCCTCGCCGCCCTGCTTTGCTTCCTCTGCTGAGCTTGCTCTCGGATCCAACGTCGCTGTCGACAACTGCTCCAGTGCCTGCCTCCTCTACTTTGGCACTGTGCTCGCACCGCGACTGCTCTGCTGCAGCGTCGCCATCGCCAACTGCTCCCGCCAATCGCATTAGCCATGGCTAAGAACTACTCGGCCGAGCAGGCGCACAGCGCCAACGTGGGGATAGACATCGCGGTGTGGATGCTCAAACCCATCAAGGAGGAGATCCCCGCCATCTCCTACGCCAATCTCTACCAGCTTGCGGGGGTTGTGGCCGTCGAGGTGTCTGGTGGACCTGAGATCCCCTTCCACCCAGGGAGGGAGGACAAGCCTCGGCCCCCACCTGAGGGCCGCCTTCCTGATGTTGTCTAGTCGTGGTGATGCTGCTACTGCTTCTTCTGTTCTTACCAAAGCTTTGGAGTCTTGTGCAACTCAGTTGGTCAGATTCAGGCTTAGATGAGCAACCTTCAGGCCAGTTGTGCCAATTGCAGGCTGTAAGGCCAGTAGAAAGGAAAGCGAAATTGTAGAACAATTCAAGAGAGAATAAATTGGGTTTTGCCGTTAGAACCCTTCGGCTTTAGAAATGCTGAATAATTTGTCGCTCACTAAAGTTCCCAGACCGTCCGCGGCCGGTCGGCGCCTCTCACGTATGTGGGCATCATCATTCGGCAATAAAAATCCAAAAGCCCACGATTCTTACCATCTTACCTTCTGCAGTAGAAATGTCATTTTATTTTACCCACGAGTTTTTGGCAATGAGGTAAAACCTTATTTTTCACCAAGCCAACAGGAGCCTCAGAGAAGGGATAAGACCAAGTCACTACACAGGCCAACCCATTCCTTCTCCTTAAGTAAGCCCACCAAAGAAACACCTCTAGGAGAACACTACCAGAGAAACAACACTCCTTAAGAGGAGCACCCACCAGAGTGCAAAGACACGACCACCACAAGTATCGCCGTTGCCACACCCCATTTCTTAACCGACAAACCAAGTAAGTACTCCATCCCTCTATCTTTTGCCCATCCCGTGGAGCAAGTACAATACCATCATGCGTAAGGTAAAGGGGAGTAGAGAAGACCGTCTCGGGGTAGAGTTAGTAGGAGGTGACGGCGCGTAGAGGAGGCGCACGACGGCCAGAGGCCGAGCTGGGCGCAACAGGGACCTCAGGGCGGCGGGTTCGGAAGTGGGGGCGGCTCGGCAGAGGAGGCGAATCACGGGTGGCGCTGAACCGCAATGAGGCGGCGGAAGCCGGAGGAGGCGGCGCGATCCGAGCGAGTGGCCCAGTGAGCCGACAACAATGGCAAGGCTAAACCACGGCCAGCCGGGGGAGGCGTAGGAATGGGCCGACGGCCAAGAGCCATGGGGCTGGAGGCCAAGGCCCGACCGAGAGTAGGTCTGGTCTGGGACAACACAGGTGTGGTGAGGCCGCGGGCGCGTGCGGCCGGTGGGCGGCGGCTTCAGAAGCCGCTCGGACGGAGGGGAAAGCAGGGGAGCCGGGGGGGAAGCTTTAGGAGAGAGAGAGAAGAAGAAGATGAAGAGATAAGGGGAGAAAAGGTGGCTTCGGCCAGAAGAAGAGCAAAGAAAGAAAGAAAAGGAGAGGAAGAAGAAAAAAGGGAAGAAAAAAAGGGGAAGAAATTGTGCCGCACAGATAAATTTTATTCGCGAGTCTACACGACGTGATCCCTAACCCATTTTATTATTATTATTATTATTTTGGACACCGGGTCAGTAGAATCATGCCCGATGAGGGGTTTTGTTCGTGTCGGATTGCGCGTAGGAACGATGACGTCCATATGTGTGCATGCAATGTTGTAATGTATTGAGTCTGGTTGATTGCTTGTACAGGTAGAGGTTCGAGAACGGCGCCATCCGCACGTTGCTCCGCTCCGTTGGGTTAACAGGCAAGTGCATGGTAGAGCGGTATCATGCACATGGTATGAAAAATGTGATGTTCTTGTACTATGATGATGCTTACATGGTGATGTTTATGGTAATGGCAATGATGATAGGACGGGGTGAGCAATAAGGCTACCCTGTTAATGATGACAATGGACATATGAATTTTGCATCATGGTAGGGATGCACGAGCCAGGTCGGTGAGAGTCATATGAGCAAATGAGCACGTAGAATATGGGTGCATTGCATTAATGGGAAGATGATAATGATATGGTTATGTTTGTGTGGCAGTATTTATCGTTTCTATTATGTGCTTGTTGGGTCTTCGGGCTCACCCTTGTTTATTTGTGTGTTTAGGTGAACGACGATAATAGCATGCATCGGGAAAGGAGAATAGCACTGCTACGTCACATGCTGTCATTACTGTAAAAAGTTTTCCCTAGATAACCACTTTTGTTGTAATATGTGTAGTTATTAAATTAGTTGCGCAAAGTTTGTGATGACTATGATGAGATGATAACATTCTGAGCCAAGAGGATGGGCCAGGGTGTTACACAGGCATCTTCCGATGGATCCACCGGTTATTGCACCATCACGTCTTGTGTCGGGTGCTTCACACCCATGGGTGTTGGATTAAGGGGGCTTCTTTCCATGTAACATCTAATACATCTAAGCTCACATCATGTCGCCCTGCTGCAAAAGTATCAAGATCCAAACAGCTGATGGAATGTCATGCCTAGTCACTCATCAGGGGGCTCTTTCCACCTCACCTCGCAGTTTCAGATGTCTCACTTGTCCCTACGCTCTCCATGAATCTCACCTCTGTCGGGCAGCTCACAGATATGAACTATTTTGTTGGGTACAGAGGTTAAATAACTGCCGCCATCACAAGAATCGACGATTACGGTTTTCCTACCGTTCCTAAAAAAACGATCAAATATTTTAAATTCAAATTTGAATTTTTGACTCTATAATGTTCTTCCAAAGTTGGTTTAGGTATTGTTATGCTAGATTATGTATTAAAACAATAGTTCTAAGTATATTTAGGACTTTAAAAATGTAAAGGAGCCTTGGATGCTCCTTAGCAGCAACATCACATGGGCATTGTCTCCCTCTTGCCTCCCTCTTGCTCTCCCCCTTCTTGCTCCTCGGTGGCGAGCAAAGAGGCAATGGCGGCGGCAAAGCAAGCAAGCAAGCGAGCAGAGGCAAAGAAGCGGCAACGGCAAAGAAGCGCGCAGCAACGGCAAGAAGCGAGGCGGTGGCATCGGTTTAGGCTGCAGCGGCAGCAGCAGCAACAGCAACAACGACAAGCAAGGAAGGACAAGAGCAGCAGCAGCTAGATGCCGGTGAGTTTCTCTCCATGAGCTAGAGAGTTGGGCATTGTCTCCCTCTTGCCTCCCTCTTGCTCTCCCCCTTCTTGCTCCTCAACAGCGTGCATGGCAAAGGCAAAGAAGCGGCAAACAGCAGCAAGCGGCGCGCGCAACCGGCGGCAGCGGCGGAGCGGTGGCATCGGTTCATTGCAGCAATGACAACAGCAACAACGACAAGCAAGGAAGGACAAGAGCGAGCGTGACTAGATGCGGTGAGTTTCTCTCCATGAGCTAGAGAGTTATTGCCAACTATTAGTGCACTAGTGATATACATCCTAGATAGCGTGTCTCTGAAACATATATTCAGAATGTGGTATCTTATATAAATCACTTTTGACCTAACCAAACATAATGTGGAAACATATATTCAGAATGTGGTATCTTATATAAATCACTTTTGACCTAACCAAACATAATGTGGTATGGATAATTTTAGGTGATGGCTCATAAATCTATCAATGTTTGGGTGTATGGAGAGAGACTAGGAGGTGCTGGTTGGAAGTGCGAATATTGTAACCTTAAGAAATCAGGTGGAGGTGTCACCTGCCTAAAAAAACATCTTACTGGGAAACACGGCGATGTTATTGCTTGCAGTGGGGTTCCGGCGGAAGTCTGAAGGCTCATGCTGGCAAGTCTTGAAGAAACGAAGTCAAGAAAGAAATCTATTAAAGATGAACGACTGCAAATGGAGCAAGCCGCAATAGCCTGTAGCTCGTGGTCCATCATATGAAGATGTCTTCGATGATGACGAGGAAATGCAAATGGAATGGGCTGCCGAGAGTCGTTAGAGGTACACCAGTTGCAACAAAGGGCAAAAGCCAAGGGTGCAACGTTTGAACATAGTGGTAGCAGTGGAAGTGGTACGGCAAGTGGAAGTGGTAGAGGAAGTGAAAGTGGCAGAGGAAGTGGTACAGGAAGCAATATCATTTCTAGGATGTTTGGCATGTCACAGTCCATGAGAGTTGGTTCTGATATTTTGCGCAGTCGGGCACCCGTCCAACCCCACATTGATACAGCACTTCGTGGAGAAGCAAAGTCAAAACTTGAAAAAATTTGGTCTAAGTGGTGTTTAGGATCTTGTTCCGCTACCATCTATATTTGTTTCTATAACTTGCAAGTGGGTGTACAAAGTAAATAACAAGTTAGATGGTTCAATAGAGCGATACAAGGCTCGCCTTGTTGCAAGAGGTTTTCAGCTGACTTATGGTCGAGAATATGATGAGACTTTTGCTCCAGTTGCTCATATGACTACAGTCAATGCTCTCATTATTGTTATAGCGGTACGCACATGGACTATATCTCAAATGGATGTCAAGAATGTCTTTCTTCATGGTGATCTACATGAGAAGGTCTATATGCAACCACTCCTAGGTGTTGAGGCTCCTACATGCTATGTTTGTCGTCTTAGGCGTGCTCTATATGGTCTCAAACATACTCCTCGTGCTTGGTTTGAACGCCTCAGTTCTGTGATTCGTGCTGCTGGTTTCACTCCAAGTGAGCATGGCCCTACCTTGTTTATTCACACTTCTCAGCGGGGACGTAATTTGCTTCTGCTATATGTAGATGAAATGATGATCACATGATAATGACATGGACTATGTGGCTTTCGTCAAGAAGAAATTGAGTGAACAATTTATGATGTCGAATTTGGGACCATTGAGAAATTTTTGGAGGATTGAGGTTCATTCTGATAGCGATGGCTACTATCTTTCTAGGCATCCTTACTTGCTCTGGTATGACTAATACTCGCAATGCTGCCACACCCATCCTGCAGCCTCGTCCTACAGACATGTATCACTGATTGATCCTCCCCGCTATCGTCAGCTCGTTGGGAGCCTTGTTTATCTCACCGTCACCATGCCAGACGTTGCTCATGTCGTTCATGTGCTCTCCCATCTCCCATCTCAGTCCACTATGGTCATATTCTTCATGTGCTAAGATACTTGAGGGGGGCTGCATCCAGAAATATGTTGTATGCCAGTTCGAGTCAGCTCCAACTCCACGCTTCCTCTGACTCTACTTGGACGAGTGATCCTATTGATCGTCGATCTATCACTGGCTACTGCATCTCTCTTGATACTTTGCCCATTGCCTAGAAGTCCAAGAAGCAGACTGTCACGCTCTAGTGCAGAGGCTGAACTTCGAGCCCTTGCCGCTACCACCTCAGAGATTGTTTGCCTTCGATGGCTTTTAGCTAATCTTGGTGTTCTCTATCATAATCCTACACCTTTGTTTTGTGACAATACAAGTATCATTCAGATTACTAGTGATCCGGTCAAGCATGAGTTGATAAAGCATATTGGTGTTGATGTATCATTCACACAGTTTCATTGTTGGCAGTCGACCATCGACCCCCAGTATGTACCCTCAGAGCTTCAAGTTGCAAATTTCTTCACTAAGGCTCGAACTAGAGAATAGTATTTGTTTCATCTACTCAAACTCAGTATATCAGACCCTCATTATCCACCTTGAGTTTGAAGGGGGGTGTTAAGAATCCTGTACATATTAGTAGTCTATCTCTCTTAGCCCATGTAACCCATGCGGCCCAACTAATCTTGTCTATAAATCTTCTCAATAATGAATAGATGTATAGTTGTGAATAGCAAAATCTCTCTCAATTTAACTAATACCGTGCATAGCAAAATATTGGTGGAACTCTGGTCCAGAACAAAAAAGGAATTTTCAAAGTAAAGAAGATGAAGATGAGTAGATGACACATAACACTACAAAAAAGTACCTCCATAAGTCGGGGACTGAAGTACCTTGCCCTAATTCCTGGATCTAGACACTGTCTGGAAAAATTTATTATAGACCTGCATAACAAATAGAGTCAACTGATCATGTTGCATTGCCATACCAGTAGTTTAAACCTTGAACAGGTAGACCCAGATTTACATTATCAGTGATTATCAGTGAAGTAATTTAAAATTTCGGCCATGATATGAAGTTGTGTTACACCAAATATTTACTATAGAAGTCTTGGTAAATATGTGTCTGGGATGCCAAAGAAGACTTGGATCAACTTGGGCCATGTTGATGTTTTAACTTATTCCCAGATATTGAATTTAACTTGATGACGTACATCGTTCTGTCACAGGGAAAAGCATTTAGCTAATGATAACTTCTGAAAATAGGAAAGAAAATTTTGAAACAACGACCTAGAAGTGTCAAATATTCTATAATACAACAGAACAAACATTTTTCAGAAGTCAAAACTGGGTTCTCAAATTCTTATGTCAATACAATCATACGGTAACAGCTAGATATAAGATCAGCAGTAGAGTGAATTCTATAGAATAGTCAGCTCTGTCAAGTGATTTGACCACTAGGCAAGATTGTTTACCATGAGAGTGTTACTACAGGATGCCGTGCTACTTCAACCACATTGGGGAATCCAGCCTGTAATGCTTCAGGAATCTGTTCAAAATTAATTAATAGTGAAAACTTTGAGAATTATGACATGTATATTAGCTGATAAAAGTTATATACACAAGACATAATATGCAAGAATACAATGCCTCCAGTGCATCATTTTATGTTTTATACAATGAATGGTGATAGGTAGTGCACCATTCTATGTTTTATACAATGAATGGTGATAGGTAGTGCATCATAATATGTTAAAGAATTTAAGCCTCTACCACAAGTTGGAATTGAAGATTACAGAAAATATGAAAAGCTGAGGGAAACTGCAATGACAATATTCGTGACAAGACTTTAGAAACGCTAGTGAAAAAGAGAGAAGATTAGGAATATTTACAAGCAGTGTTTCTCCTTCGCCTGAATCAGTTAGGACATGACTGGTAATCAACAACAGCCAATACAGCTCTTCCAATGTTTGAGTAGGGTCATTTTCATCATTATTTCTCTGTTAAGAAACCCTATTAAACGTTAGATACAAATGTAGTAAAATCCAACAATAGTGCAACGCATATCATGGAAGGAAGGCTATTGTAGAAGGGAAGTGTACATAATTTTTAAATATCAACTAAGGTAAATCACAAGGTGACGCTGACGAGAAGACCTGACTTAGCCGTGCAAAACGCTCTGAAAATAATTGTGCAAGAAAGGGTATAGTTGTGTCAGCAGCTGCACGTGCAATCAGAGCATACAAGGCCAACTGCTCATCACGTTCTGGAACAAGCAGTACTTCATTAGTATAAGGAATCCCAAAGACGGGGGTTGATATCCGAATAGTAAATGTTTCAAAGGAATTTAAACATACTTGAAACAGAAACATGAAAGTATTCTGCATCATCACTATCCTCGAATGCAGAATCAGCAGCAGCTATGTCAAAGAAAAGAAGAGGTAATCACTAATCAGTATGCAGCAGCAGCATATGAAAACAGCACATAGAGTACTTTATATGCAGATGTCTTTAAGTAAAAATATATTCAAGGGTAAGTATAAATTTTAAAAAAATGTACCCTTCAAATGTGACTCCACAATGATCTTAAACAAACTTGAAGCTGCATGTACTCCATCAATTGACATAGGACTATTATCAGCATCATCTTCCTGTGAATAAACAGGAATTTAAATGAATAGTACTATGCAGTAATTAATTGTTATATAATAAATAAAATGGCAGAATGAGCTTTATTAACCAACCTAAGTAACCTAAGTTTGTTACACCTAATGGACAAAGTGCAATCCAAATCATTTGATAGTTAATTGAGTTTTTCATGTACCAAATAAGATATGTCTATCAACAAGCAAAATTGAACCGAAGCACTTCTGTGGTCATACTGCTCAAGAAATTGCCAGTCAATAATCAGACAACTTCTATTTCCCTTTTGGAAGCGGGTATTTTTTTCCACATTGTCGATGATGATGATTTGTTTTCTCTCATATGTATGTAATCAAGTACATGCTCCACAAAGTGAAGTAAATCGTAAAGCACATACTACTAAGGTTTTTTGAAAAGACAGGAGATGCTACGGTTGCGATAAAGCATACATATGTAATCAGCATGTTAACATGCATGATGCATATACCAAAGGAATATGCTATGGTTAAGAATAGTACAGTTAATCCACTAACCTCAACATTGCTAAGTCATGAACACATGATAACTAATCACAGAGGTCAAATCCCCTGGTCTAAGGTGCTAGTTGAACAAAAAATATTTACATTATAATTTAACATAGATAACTATTTCTTTAACCAAGGCCAAATGATGCTCGGTACACAGTCAAAATTTTGGTGTGATCCAAGAAAAAGAGAACATAATGAGCACTGGTACTTCATTAGAATAATATTCACAAGTAACAAGGAGTGGAGAGAGAAAATACCCAAAGGTTATTATGGGCTAATTGCTATCTAAGTGTAAGAAAGAAAAGGAAAACAACAGTCAAAAACTATATCACACTTCTTGCTCTGGAATTATGAATAAGCATTGGATCAAAGATCAATGACAATACCCTCAGAATAACATTCCATGTTTCTAACAATATATCAAGAGCATCTGAGCCCCAGGTTTCCTCTTCATTCTGGTTATCCAGAACGGACTTGACAGCTTCCGATGTCAAAGCAGAAAGCAGGTTAATTGTGCCATAGTGCCTGCAAGAATGTCCATTATGAAAATAGCAATATTTAAGTAGGTATTGCAAGAATAAATGGTGTGAACGGAATTTTAAGGTACTCACAGTAGTGACTTTTGAATTTGTTATTATTTGTATATTAACATAAAAAAACAACCATTGAACTTATGATGTACCATGTATCATATCTTATAAAAAATAGTACACAAAATACAGTAAGAACAAAATGAGGTGCATCAACTGACCTTATCGACTTCAGGAGGTTGTCAAAAAGTGAGCTAGTAGTCAAAGATGCCATTGAAAGCAGGGCATGGCAACCATCTATAAACTCACTGCAAAAAGAGTAAATCATAATTTCCATCAGCATTTCTCAACTTTTCCTCAGATTCAAGAAAGGTTGCAATTATGGTTCCTGAAGTACCTTTCGCTTCCTCCATTTCGAATTGATGCTGCAATGACATCAGGAGGTTCAATCCAAAGAATAACAGCAGATAATATGTGTATAAGGTGTTTAATCTGTGCATCTCCATTATCTGAGAATAGAGGGCAATGTGCTAAGGTCAGCTAAAAGAGATCATATAAACAATTGTTAACATATTTTGCTGGTTGAGATAGTATTAAGCAGCTTTTCATGAATATCAAATTTGTAGATTCTGAGAGAATAAACAAACATTGACTGTTTGAACGAGGATGTACCATTAGGAAACACAGCGCCTGCCAAGGAGCATAATTGCACTATGAGCTGTCTGCAAGAGACAGCAATAGGAGAATCACCCCATAGTGTATCATATGAGTACTTTTGGCGCAGAGTAGTATAGAAGTTCAAAACCCAGGTAGTATGCCCACTTGATATTAGAATATCACTCCACATAGACCCTGGCTACAATAGAAAATGTAACCATTTATCAGGTGAGCACAGCAAAGATGTAAGTAACTCAAAGACTGTACCTTCACCAATGAACGTTCAAATTTCTTCAGATTTATGGCATCACTCCTCAAACCAGAATTTATCTTAGCATCCGAATTCTCATGCTCCACGGTATGCTTGTAACTCCAGCTTAATATCTGAAACATCAGACGCAATGCCGTTGAACATGCTTTCTCCTCAGGTACACTTACATTTGAATTCAAGATTTTGTCTGCAGTATTGAATACAGCTGCTTGTGTCCAGCAATAGAAGTCCTTGCAACAGGAAATGGCATGTCAGAACGACAATAAAATTGGCATGTCAGAACGACAATAAAATAGAAGTTCCAAATGGCATGGCATAGCTACAATATTCTCATGTGAAATAAGTGTACTTCCAGTCTTTAATTATTTGTAAATTAAGCTAAACACCTTCAGAAACTTCACTTCAAGTGACCATTGGCATTGTTCATGGAACTCCTTAGGCAGACCCATAGCAGAAGCAGTTGAAGGGGAAAATTCTGAAACCTAGTTCAGACATGAAATTTAATTCTGGATCAGTTGGAAAAGAACAGAAAATTTGGAGAAGCAATAATATCAGCCTGGACGAGCATTGGCATACCAAGGTTTCTACGAAATTGATCCCAGCAAATTGTCGATTAGGACCATGGATGCCCCGGATGGATTGCTCAACCTGAAAAGGATATCAAACAGTACACTTGCCAAGGTGTTTCACAAACAATAATTGAGCAGGAAATTTAAGTGATTAAAATTCAGATAAGAATGATCCATGACCAACAAAAGCTTAGGCCAAGCATCATTGTCTAACTTTTAGAGAAGTTTGTACCTCAAAAAAGATAGCAGCTTTTTCTTGGTCCGGAAACTCAACCCTGCAAATATGTGTTCCATATCAAAACATCTATGTTTGAATATCAGATCTTCGAAAAGCCAAAGCTATTGGACTGACCAATAGCCTTGAAGGACACTAAAAAGAAGATAATTCATATAGAAGCAAAGCATCATTTTGCTAAGAAATAATTATCCATAAACACCATAACCATATGATTAGGGGATGTGAGATTGGGGAAAGATCCTCCTGCATCAACACCCCTTTTGCATCTAATCATCCTGGATGATCTCATGCAACCAACCAACCAGAATACCATAATAAATCTTTGTCCTACACGAGGTGGTGCAGGGATAAGCTAAGCAGATAGGTAATCAGCCCCTTATTGCATGAGGTCGTCTTCAGAAAGGCTTGTGTGCATCAGTCTACAAATCACACCCCGCACAAAATCCCACCCAACCTGGCAAACTAATGAATGACAAAATATGCACAGATGAATATTCATGCAACACACTACTGATTCTCAGAAACTAACGGGGAACAAATACTCAAACAGGAAAAAAAAATGCTATTTATATTAATAGAAACTTAGAACATGCTATGAAGAGACATAGTGCCATAAGCAAAACATATGTTCGCAATTACACTGGCAAAGTAAGTGGAAAGTATAAACTAACCAGCCTCTTTTCAGTAATCTAGCTGCCACGGCAGAAACTTTTGATTGCACATAGCCATCAGGGGAACTTGCATGCTCCATAACATAGTTCAAGCAATATCTACAATGTTAGGAGAATTATATTAGATGTTGGAATGCAAAAGTTTCACATTAATACAAGCTTAAAACTCCCTCCAAAAAACCCACAGTATTAGGCTTCTTTTGTTGTCATCTGTAAGGATTCCCCACTCCCTTATTGCTGCATCACCAATTGCTCCGGCAGCTTGGAATCTTGCATTTGGCATTAGGGATGTCTCTGGGAGAAAATAATAATAATTTCAGCTCTTCTCAACTTTAACTTGGCATAACAGAACGGTATGTGACCGACTGGCCGCTGTAATTCTATGAAGCTAACAAAGCAATGCTTAAAGATTTGGATGAGAAATGAACAGATTAGTTAGTTCGAACATTGGAACAACAAATAGCATATTGACAGCCTTCATTAAAGGATGTAAATTTTGCACGCAAATACAGTGACACTCCAGCTAGTTCATTTTAGTTCCACGTTAGTGTTGAGATGATAAGACACTTAGAGCCAGCTAGAAGCAACTTGACTTAAGCCTTTTTCAGCAATCGATATATCAAATAATAAGTTTAGCAGTTCACTAGGTTTCTTAGACCAAAGATCTACACACCAGGTTGGTGGCCTTACTTGGGCTTATGCTTGTGGTGTCAAATAGACATTCCTATGGCACTACAGGGTACAAAAAGCCAGCACAAATATGCATAAGGCTGAACTATATTAATTTATCAAAAAAGGTGGTAGGCATTTTCACAAAATGGTCTTTGGAAACTTCAGAAACAAAGGGAGATGTCAGATGTGGAGGTTCGCACTTGGAATAAGGGGGAAAATGCAGAAGATGACAGCCTTGATCCAGGTAAACTTTTTCAACATGATTAGTTGAATAATGTCATTCAGCAGAAAACAATAATGACAAAAGTAAAGATCAAGCAAGACACTTGCAACACAAATAATTCCTATTTGCGGTCAAGCAAAAACAACCAAAGATTGGAGAACCAGCTCATGGTAATATCTGCCCAGGTTCGGGATTGTGATTATATAAGTGGGTGAAACAATCTATGTTCCCACTTGATTAATTAACTTTACTAATCACTAAAATTATGTAAACAGAAGTAAAGTACAAGCACAGCTCCGATATTTAAAAAAAAGTACAGCTAGCATAAGCTAATCACAGAAGAAAAAAACTATGTTTACAAGCTGGATTTGGAGCACATAGATGAAAGGCACTTGCAACATTGGTTTCAATTGATTCTTGTTTTGATTAAATATCTAACCATAAGTGCTTTAAAAGTGTAATAATTTTGCTTGAAATGGCATAAAAGCACACCCCCCCCCCCCCACAAAAAAAATGCTAGAAGAATGAGTTATTATTATTTGCAGTTCTTCATATAGGAACTACTATATAACAGCATACTTACCAAGAATGAATCTGCATGCTTGGTAAGGCATCAGAGATGAATGCAGTGAGCTTATAACTTTTTCCGCTTCAGACGGATTCATGTGCACCTGCAACATCATCCCAATATAAAAAGGTTAGCTGCTAAGTAAACTTTATAGCCAATGGATGGAACGTATCGCTCTATGTTCATTAAAAGTTTAAAACCATGTCCCGATGCCACGTTAGGCTAAATACGGATCCAGAGAGAAACAGCAAATAGTTAGCGTGTCCCAAGTGCGGGCTCTTCTATAGTTCAGTAAATGCTAAACCAGACTGACAGTTCAGGCAGTAGAGAGCACACTTCTACTAGATTGCAGAACAGATAACTCGTTGGCCAATTAAAAGCCAACAGATCCTTGCAACCAGCTCAATCGCTACATGCAAATTCTAAAACGTTTTAACGGAGGAACTTCTGGCCATCCAATGAGCGAATGGATCAAAATTATCGGTGAAGCCTCCACACACCCGACAGAAACAGTATTCCCTAACATAGAGATCATATACTTGAGAAAACGCGATACTGTACTCAAAAAATCTCACTAATAACCAGTTTAATCTTCGGAACCAATTCAAATGTGCCTTTGCAGAACTCAATGAGGCATGAAAACCTCACTCCTGAGCGGCCAATTCAGAGACCTTTGCAGAATTCAATGAGGCATGAAAACCTCACTCCTGAGCGGCCAATTCAGAGACCCAAAAACACCTGAATTAAGCAACCAACTCAAAAGTTTTCAAATGCCCAAAAAACACTTAAATCCCTCGCTAAAACCTCATCGCAACCACATCAAAAGGGATCCCGTCACCAAATCCACGCGGAAGCACCGATCAACAACGCACGAGACGCGCAGCAAATCAGAACCACGCGAGATGTGCCACAGAGTCTGCACAACCCAAACAACTCCTCCATCAAATGCCGTGAGAGCGTAACGAAGCCGAGCAGAAGCCCACACGCGCACCAAATCTACACCGAGATGCAGAGCGCCAGCCGCGCAAAGGGGGGCAGGAACATGGAATTGAGCAGGACAGCGCCGAGAGCGGGTTGGGGGGCCCGACCTGGATGAGAGAGCAGGCCTGCTCGATGGCGAGCATGGTGGCCTGGAGCTGCTGCGGATCGGGGGCGCCGCCAGGGAAGCCCTGCATGGCGGCGGCGGCGGCGGCGGTTTCCGATCGCACCCTCTGTATGAGTGCGCTCCGGGTCTCGGCGATCGCCTAGGGCTTTGCCGCCGGGCGTGGAGTTTGCGATGGGGGCGAGGCGGAGGTGGACTGGATGGTTTTGTTTTGGGGGCGGAGATGGAAGGGAAGCCGACGTGCCTCCCTGGCTCTCGGCTTTCGTTTTGCACTTTTTTGCGAGTAAAATGGGGGTAAATTCCACGACAAATTATAAACTAGTAGGTACTCGTGTGTTGTAACTGTATAATAAATATAAATTTTATTTCTCATATATATTGACAAAAATATTAACTCCGTCTATTATATTATTTACTATTTGGATATTAAAATTTTAAACGCGTAGATTGTTTATCTTTGAAAGTTGAAGTTGATGTCGACTTGCCTTCTCGACATGCTGCCCATTTTAAACTATTGTCGGCTGATAAGGAAGAGGGCTACGAGTTGATGATCATCTTCTTCCATCCGGAACCCAAGGTACGACTTAGTTCTTACGGCCATAGGTTTCTTCAGCCCTCGCCAGACACATTGCGGCAAAGAGGTGGAAGACCGGGGGAGGTGGCGACGACACGGTGGTACGCGATGAGGCGACGATGATGTTTGCTCGACCAGCGCGGAGCACGATGCAACGGCGGCACAGGGGGAGTATTAGGATGAAGAGGACATGGTGTGGTAAGCTCGAGACAACGGCGTGGCGAGGGAATGATAACTTCGTCTTTGCCTCTTCCTCATGCGCCGTCGCAGTCCCCCCCCCTTTCCCCGACGTAGCTATTTCTCCTCCAAGGTACCGCCTCCCCATCTTCCCTCCTCATACCTTCTCCCCTCTCCGACGCCACCTCCCCTCCCCGCTACCTCCTCCTGTTGTTGGTGTTACCGCCCCTATGTCATCACCTTATGCGCTGTCGGATCCCCTCATCTTCATGGACGCCGCCGTTACAACCCGTGAATTGAGTGACGGCAAGGGTCGGAATCTCTAAGGCACGAAGCGAATGCGGGACAGATGCAAGTGGAAAGTTGAGGCACGAGACGTGAATTAGTGGGACAGAAATAAAATTTCGGTGTGTGCATATAAAGAAGAAGTGGGGCGACGACGGTTTACGTAGCTGCAGAAGAAGTAAAGGTATGGAGGAGAGGAACCTTGTCTCTGTCAGGTTGGATCTACATGTTGGTGTGCCTCGATGGGAAATTTGGGAAAAGACTGGAGAGGCCAATCACACACACGAGAGAAATAACATCATCCCGCTGCACGGGGTAAACTTTTTTTTATTAGTTAATATTTTCAACCTGAAACCACACATTTAGCGGGGGATTCAATGCAGATGATCTACGGTGCATAGCATTAGGAGGCTCCATCATCTGATTAAAAATCAAAGGTCACATCAATATTTGGCTGGTGATATAGTACCATTGTAGTGCGTTGTTCGCGTGCTCACAAAAATTTATCCATATAGTGAATCTCTGCAGAAGTTCCGGATCCACCCTTAGCCGCACATATTTCTTATACATTTTCGAGCTAGGTATAGGACGAGGAAAATAATTTGTTTCATTTGTTTGCTAATTAATGAGGCATACATGACTACTCTGGGCTGGTTCCAGATTCAACTTTTCGAGCTCTAACTCAATAGCTCAAGAAGAGCTGGGAAATTTAATGCCTTTTACGGATGATTTTTTATACAAGCAATTTTTTTTTTGTAATTCAACTGTTTTTCTTCTATAGGTCGAATAGTAATTAGAAGAAAAAAATCACAAGATTGTTCGTTTACTCTGTGTTCTCCTCTGGATGACAACAGTGGTAGCAACTCTCCAGTAGCGAAGTTGGGCAATGACGATAGTAGCCATCTCTTGATGTCGCAATGGCTGCTCCAGGAGACATGATAACAACATTGATGGCTTTAGGGCGAAAGTTGCTCACATACGTTCTCGACATTATCCTTGTTCAACAACGTTTACGAATAGCAATTCCTAGAGCCCAGAATTTCGCACATCCAGAGCAAAGTGAATAAACATCGACGACAACTCTCTCTTTTTTGGTATGCTTTGGTTTGCCTTATGCTGCCCGCAATAATTCGCCATTTGTCGATAAGCATGGAGCTAGAGTCGGGCAAAACAAAGCCTTAGAATGAAACGTCACCTACATGTATGTAATCAATCAAATTAGAACATCAAACCAAATAAAAGACGGAATGCAACTATCTTGTTAGGCATCTTAGGTTAAGATGTAAGTCCATGCTTCAAAATTTTCTTTCACCCAGCTTATCGGTGACTTCGGATACTACGACGTGTGCGTCTAGACTCTACAGTGAGTCCATAGACTCTAGAAAAGAAAAAGGCTAAAAAGGGAGAAAAGCGAGGAGGCCAAGCTTTCCATGTAACAAGGTTAAAAGTGAGGCGAAAAAAAGCTGGAGCCGCAGGTGCGGCTCAAAAGCCGGAAAAAATACCAAGACCAAGCGCGGAGTGTCAATCTGTCGGCACATGGGTCCCATTCCCATACATCCCCCCCCTGGACACACCAACCAGCACCGCACCCACCTGGCATTTCGCAGCCGGCCTCCCAACATCTTCTGCCACGGACTGCGCGTGACGGCCCGTGAAATAATCGGGAGGCCAGCGGCGCGGCGCGGTGCCTCCATGGGGCCATCCCACCTTCTCATCCACGGCCCATGCCATCCCAATGTGATTCGCGAGACCGTGACCCTCCGCGCCCGCCTCCGCTGGTTGGCCTGAGGGGACGGCGAATCCAGATGGGCCATCCCACCGTGCGCAACTGCGCATCGCACGGGCCGTAGGCCTGTCAGCCCATCGTGCGCGCGTGATGTGAATACGGCGGCCTGCTCCGCGTGGAGATCCAGGTGCGTACGTGCACGGGAATTTCCGCGGATACGGGCCGTCCCATCTGCGCCCTCGATATTATTTGCCAAGCGAGAGCCCTTCCCTTCCGCTAGTCGGCGGCGTGCCCACCCTGCCCACCACTTCTCTCCGGTTCTCGTACTACTCTCGCTCTCGCAGGCTCGCAGCTCCCGAAACCTCGCCGCAAGGGTGAAGCGAGTCGAGCCGAGACGCCTCCTTTCCTTTCTCCAGATCTCCTCTACCCACGCGGGTCCCGGCTCTTCCGCCAGGGAGCTCGCCTCCGGGAAGCGAAGATCCTCGCGCCGTCCTCCATTCCCAGCTCCATTCCAGGCTTCGTGCTCCGGCTCTAGCTGCAGTTATCCATTCCCTGGTACACGATCTCTACTCACTAGTCTCTACTCTCTAGAGCTTGTACGCGACCTGTTTATTTGCCATGACCTCCAATGGCAGAAATCTCTAAGCAAGAACTCGAATAACCCTGTTTGGTTGGCACGAAGAAGCGTTCTTGTCTTTGTTTTCCGCTGATGTTTCCCTTCCTAATCTGTGTAGGGGCGACGGACGGCGCTTGCAAAATTCTGCAGGAGTGAATCGTGTTGCAATGGTGGTTCTTCCATAGAAATATAGAATGGCACAGTTGGGGGACATAAGCTGCCACCGGTGTGGTTTGTGGTCAAATGGCTCTGCCCCAGTTGTCGTAAACGCAGCGATGCAGTCTTCACGGGTTAGAGCACACGCGGTGTACTTGGATAATCCCACTAGAACCGAGCAGAGGAATGAGGGCAATCTAGTGGTGATGCGACCTGACCGACGGCCACGGGATGATTCCATCCACCAGAAAAACGAGGATAATGTAGTGGTGATGCGGCCAGACCAACGACCGCAAGATGATTTGGTCGATGCGGACCGTAGAGATGGCAGAGTGACTGTAGATTTTGAGAAGGCTGTATCGTCCCTGCAAGCTAAGCCGAGGAAGCCCTTGGGTCAGAACAAAGATGAGGGGATGGACGGGGCATATTTCTCGAAATACGCAAACAACCTTCGCAGGTACTGCAACAGCGGGAAGCTCATTCAGGCTTGCTGCGTGATCGATGAGATGGTGTTCCATGGCCAGATTCCGGATTCTAAGTGTTGTATTAGAGTAATCCGTGGGCTTGTTAAAACTGGCAAGGGGAATAAAGGCAGGCATGTTCTCGAGGTCATGGTGCTTTCAGGTGGGGTTCCAGATACCATCACGTGCAACATGCTGATCGCGCAACTTTGCTGTGGAGGACAGCTGAGTTCTGCGCTGAACGTATTAGAGGACATGAGGTTTAGTGGTTGCTCTCCGAGTGGCATCACTTTTAACACTTTGATTAGATGCATGTGCAGCCAGCGTATGTATGACAGGGCAATCTCCTTTTGGAAAGAGCAGTTGAGAATAGGTTGGCCACCGTATGTGATGACGAGTACCTTGCTTGTTGATCTTGTATGCAAAAAATGCGGTCCTAAGCGGGCCATGGAAGTCTTAGATGAACTTGCTTTGGAGGGGTGCCAACCAGATGTCGTCACCTACAATGCTCTTATCAGTGCATCATGCAAAGCAGACAGGCTGAAGGATGCAAAGATCATCTTGACTCGTCTTATTGCTGAAAGCCTTGAGCCAAATAGCACAACTTATTGCATCTTACTCCATTCCCTCTGCATTAAGAGAAGGTGGGCTGAAGTAGGTGATTTGCTTGCACACATGAACCAGGTGAATTGCGAGTTTGATGTTACTACCTACAACATCTTTATCAACTACTTTTGTAAGTATGGGCATCTGGATCAGGCAATTGATGTGTTGGAGAAGATGGTTAGTGAGAAATGTTCTCCAGATATAGTGACGTACAACACGCTCCTGAATGCCATCTCTAAAAGGGGTATGGTTGAAGAAGCTCTCGGAATAGCTCATTGCATTAGAGAAAATGGATGCCAGTTGGTTCGTATTACATACAACACCCTGATAGATGCTTTAGCAAAGAAGGCTGAGGTTAAGAAAGCTATGAACCTGTTTGATGAGATGGTTAGTGATGGGATCAGTCCCGATGACATAACATATGGTTCACTTGTTATGGGCTTCTGTAAGAAAAACATGGCTGAAGAGGCCCTGGAGTTCTTGAATCGGATGCTTGCTCTTGGCTTTCAGGCTAAAACAACTACGTTTGTCATGGTGATCCAGGCATTATGCAGATATGGTAAAGCGGAAGCTGCTGCTGAAATACTGCAAGAAATGGTATCAGAAAACATTAACCCCAGGGGTGCATTTTATCTATCTATAGTCACAAGAGTCGCCAAATCAGGCAGGATTGAAGAGGCTGAAAGGTTGCACCGGAAGTTAGTCGAGTGTAAGATCCTTAAAGAAGATTCTCAAGTTGTTTAAGGCAGCTAGTCACTGGGGCGTAGTATTCTCCAAGTTACTTAAGTCATTAAATATGCAACTCAACTAACTCAGCAGATAACTTCTGGAAGTTGTATGCAGTGTCTCGGCAAAGGTACAATTACAACATGCCTTTTATTTTATTTCGTGGTGTTTATGTTGCAAATTTTATGCATACAGTTTGAAGTGTGAGATTACTGATGGTTGTTTTTTTTTCATTCTATTGCAGCTAAAATTTAAAATCCACCTTTACATTTTTAATGGCCCAAAAATAGACGTACTTCCATCCATGTTCTTATGAGAGTACATATCTTTATGTTGTTTCATTGTTGGAACTTATGTGTTTTTGGTTGGTGGGATGAAGTTAAATGAGATGAGATGGTCTTGTACCATGTGATTCCATTGTTTTGGGTATATAAGATGTTCAACATCTAGAGATAATATTCAACAAATTTGTATCCTATCTAGGATAGGATGGTTCTATTCAAACAGCTAAACACATTGATGACTTTTTTTTAGTCAACTCATACATGTACCACTTGGTACCAGCAACCAAACACACTCTTAGGGAATCATATATGGATGATATGGTAAGATGACTGTGGAGGCAGCTTTTTTTGCTAGTATACTGTACGTTTTTTTCCAACTGCCTTATGTTTACTGAGTTGTTAGGATTGCAATTCTTCAATTTATTCATGCTAGCCCATATTACTACTATGCTGAATTGTCTAAATCAATTGCAATTTGTATACACTATGTTCATTGAAGTCCATTATTTCTTTCTATACTAACCAAAGTTCCATTTCTCTATGTATTTGAGTTGCCTGTGAAACATAACATATGTTCTTTTTGTCTCGAAGTAGTAAATTAAGGTGGTTATTTTCTGTTGGCTAATATTAGATAATTGGAGTAGGACATCCAAATGCATGCACTTATACTGATTGAACTTCAAGCGTGGATGAGCTATCCACCCCTTAAGCTTAAAAAATTGGTTTAAGCAACTCTCCCTCGGAACTTTTACGTCAAAGAATTCTTTCATTTTCTGAGTAAACTGTTGCACTGCTGATGATGTATAGACTTATGAGAGTTCACATGATTTCTTACCATGTTCTGTTATTGTCTCCAGATGCTCTTACGGGATTAAGAGGACTGTTGACCCAAACCACATCTGATGCTTACTTTGTTGGTTCTTGATAAAATGGAGTCCCGTGCTCCCCATTTGTTCAGATGCCACGATGCTTTGCCCCTTCTCCTGCCCGTGTCACATCGTTAAGGTGTTAAATGGGGTTTTACACATGGAAACTTCAACGAAAATGCGGTGATGAATAATTTTGGCCTCAGGAAGGCGATGATGCCATTGTTGCGTCAATTTGGATGCATATAGCTGTTGGTAGCGGTAGAGTACATCTGATGTTTTAGGTGCAATTTGACTTTATCGTCTATTTCGAAAAGAGCAGTTGAAGTGGCCAATGCTTGTGGAAATCTACGGTGGAATTGATGGCGTTTGTGTTCAACTGATGATAGATTTGATGTTTAAGATGCAAACCTGAATTGCAAAATAGACAACGGAACTGAGTGGCCAATCGAGAACGAAAAGAACCTCTCAAAAAAGAAATGAGAACGAAAAAAATGGCCCATGCAGACCTCGAACCTGCGATCTTCGCGTTATTAGCACGACGCTCTAACCAACTGAGTTTATAGGTCAGGATACTGTTCCCACGGAGAACATTTGTTCGTGAACGACTGATACGTGAATATGCGACGACAAAGGTGGGTGGCGAGTCGCCTGCGAGTGGATGCATCAATGCCATATTCCACCCTTGCAATTGGACCCATGAGCCAGGCACAGGCCCACCTGCATCCTCCGAGAACAGGTTGATCCAAGATATTCCTGACATCCCCAGATGCACCCTCCCGAGACAACGGCAGCTGCAAAAAGCGATTCATGTCGCTCGCCACTCAGAATACTTATCGGGTGACAGTTACACTTATTTTCGCGTGACACTGCAGGTAAACGCAGGCACGCCTAGAGGAACCGTTTTCATCACTCAGCAAACCACTACAAAGATATGTGCCATTTTAACAAGGGAAGGAGCACGGAATTCCGTAGAAAATGAAGGCACCAACAGATTATCGGAAACTAAGGTAATGGTCCTTGCAGATAAAAATGGCTACCAGACCACAAATTGGTTTAGCTACGAACGCATTGCTACGAAAATGCACAAACCAGACGCCGGTAGTGCAGCCTAAAACATCCTCTAAATTTACACCGCAACAAAAAATTTGATTGACAATGGAATCTACCTTTTTGTTTAAATTTAATGCACGTTTTTTTTGTTAATGTCACAAACGACAACAGATATCAATGTCTTGAGGTCTCTTTCCTCCCAAAATGTACCGAGAACGGCAAAAACTACAAAACACCATACTGAACAGAAAGCGGAACCATTAAGCTACATACCACGATCGAAGTTAATGATGGAATTGCTTAGCCGCACTTCCACAAATTAACAAAGAAAAGGGCAGGCAAACATTAACAGCTCAGCTCCAAAATTTGAGCACAGCAATTGAATAAACGGACATCCCCCTAAAGAACCAATCAGAACACAGAGAAACAGCTAGACGAGGAAAGCACCCCCCAACACACACACTCCTCTCTCTCTCTCTCTTTAGCATCGCTTGAGACTGCTGAGGTTGTTTGTTGCCTTGACAACGCAGGACGCTGACATCAAACTCCCCATTTTTTCCCCCTGCCAAGCAAAAATACTTGCACAACTGGACAACTGATGATATCGAATCAGACCTGCACAGTAAAACTCGAAATAAGTAGTCTTTGGTGTTACTGAAACTGCTGCGGGCCTGCAATGACCTCCGCAGGCTAGCCAACAACTTTACATTTCTTCGACTTCCCAACCAATTTCATCCATGTCCAACCAAATTCAGGCAGAAAGAGCTGTTAATGGAAAATGAAAATTACAAAACAGTTCAACAAGGCAGTGGCAGAAAACATATCAACAATTTTTTAAATCATAACTCGGACTTAGTTGTGTTAACTGCCAATTTTGTGATCTACCAGGCCAAGGACATTAAAAATGATAAATTGATAATAAACTTGTAGTAAGAGCAGAAGTGATCATTTTACGTAGTTATACAATTGTTGAAACATTTTGACAGACTCATCAAATCATTCTCTTAGATTTCACTATTTCTAAACCATCCCAGGTGGCTCCTATCTTAACTACTAAATATTTGAGTTTACCCCACGCCAACGGGCAATCGACCCCCTCCCAACCCACTTCTTCCGTGTAACTACTGCTTTGCGCCTCGCTCCCCGTCTCTCTCCCCTCCTCCACCTCGCCGCTTCCGCCACCAGCCGTCGACCAGTCCCCGCCGCCCCTCTCCTAGCCCCCTGCTTTGCGTCGTCGTCGCTACACCGCCCCTGCGATGCCCTCCTCCCCCTCGCTTCGCCTCCTCCCCCCGTCCCAACCCTGCCACGCCATGAAATCGGCCCTCACCCGCGTCACGGACCCCTCTGATGTGGCACTCCTGTGCCGAAACCGTCGTTCCCAACACCATTACTTCATTATCCGCCCGTCCCACCCGCTCCTCCGGCCCCCGATCCAGATTCACACCGCCGCACCCCACCCCTACTCCCTTCCCCGATTCCTGACTCGCACCACCTCTCCCTCTTCCTCCCTCCCACACATCTCCTCCCTACCACGTGTTAGCTTGGTGGATCCAATGGCGGGTGCCCCGTGCTGCTAGATCTCGCACTGTAGCGACAATAGCGACACTGCCAGCTTTGCGGCAATGGAAGGCATCTCCGGCGGCGGCGGCGAGGAGTCCACCACCGCAGCAGTAGTTCGAGTCGCCTACATCGACGACCACCACCACCACGTCCTCGTCGCGGCTCACACAGGACCTCTCGCTTGACGGGCCCGCGGCTGCTGTCCACTGGTCTGGATGAGGACCCGGTGACGAAGGAGAATTTCACTGTCACCGTCCGCTTCTGGCCGTGCAGGTTCAGCTCGCTTTGCTTCTGCTGCAGTGCTTCGTTTGGTTTGGATTTGGGAAATGTGGCTTGATTTGGGTTTTTGTTTCGCGTGTTAAACCCGCAGGAAATTCGCCCAGGGGGGGGGGGTTGCATGGTATGCGAACGGCGACAACACGGTCGTGTGGTGCGAAACGTTGCATATGCTTATGGTACGCGCCTACTTTGGGTGATCATTTGTGGGTGGATTGCTTGGTTGTGACATTTGCATACTGCTTTCTGACTACCATCACGTTTGGCATATGCGAAATTTCCTGCATTCTGTTAAAATGGCCAGTCTTCACATTAGGTAGGAGCAAATTTGCCACCATGACTGACATATTCATTATGAGACACAGTAAATAAGCTATAACTTGCTATAACTTACTTGTTGTTAGCTAAGTTGTTTATTTTTCTGTTGCTAATATAGCCACATCATTAAAGTATATGGGGTCAATTTTTTAGATTTCTTGTTTTTCATAAGGGCATACGAGGTGAGTGAATGTGCATTGGCAATCAAAAGTTCACTGGAAAGTATAATTGTTTCAATTTTTTTCCAGTTCCCTACATGCAATTTTTTTATAGTCGAATTGAAGGGAATGCTGATCTCACAATGTTAAATTCTTAAATTCACCTTCTGTAGCATTCCACTCCTAATTTTTTCCCATTCGTTCAATTCTTTGGGGAGTTCCAATGTTCTCCATAGGCGATGAATATGGCCATACAAAAGGAGGCAACGACAATACATACTGCCATGACCTATGTCAGTCCAGTGTGGTCATATATTTTTCTAATCAACTATATTTAACCCTTCCATTCATCCATCTTGGTTCTTGTATAGGTCAATTATTTCTGCTGGAACAAAAAGGAACAATCCTCCGACTTGCACCGATTCTTCTGCCTCATGACCAAATTCTGCAAGTAATTACTCTTCCTGTTGAATAATTTCTATGTGGAACCGCTGGAGGTGCCTCCAAAAGCTAAACGAGGTCATTTCCAGTCTACATCAAGCTAATGTTGTCTATTTGTGTTCTTTTGGTCTGCACTGCAAAGAGTGTGCATGTCTTGCCCTTGAGGATTTCCCAATGGCAAACTGGTTGCAATGGCATGGTCATCAGCCCGGGAAACCTGACTTGTCGAAGACAAGCCGGCTCATGGCCTTTTCCATGGTACAAATACAATGCTCTCACACATTACCAATGGCATTGTTTTTTTTTTTGGCGTGAGCTGAGGCGGTCGGAATCGAGATCCGCCACTTGCGGACCAGACTCGGGGTGGAGCCTGCGGTGGCGCCGCAGCCGCAGCTGGAGGCAACGGAGAGGGACAGGACGCGGGAGTTGGAGATGATGGTGGAGCTTAAGGCGAGGCAGAGCACACAGTGGAGGGGCCGGAGGCTGATGTGGGAATATCGCAAGGCCGAGGTAGCGCTCAAGCAGCTGAAGAACCGGGAGGTCGAGCCACTGACGCCGGAGGGGGAGGAGAAGGGAGAAGAGGAAGTGGTGGAGGTGATCACTAGGTAGTCATTACTCTTATACTCTCATATTTGCATCAATTTTTGTTATGTAATTCTGTTAGTTATAGTTAGGATCGCAAATTCAGCACACTGTTCCATCACAGCATTGTTCAAAGATGTGTCAATTACCGCTCATTTTACTTACAAAAGATATGACAATTCTGTTAGTTATATGTATCACTTTCTTTTGAGATTCCGTTGCAACGCACAGATACCCTACTAGTAAATTGCAGAAACTGCATCTTAAACACCCCCAAAAAAAAGGTTTATGGTCACAGAAATGCAAGAAAGTTGAAATGTCTTCAGAAATCATCCCATTTGCATCTCAGAACAACTTAGATGAGAGACAGAGAGGAGCCAATTGGTGGTGTGGTGTGGGCAAGGATTGAACAACCGGAACCGGTTGAAATCTCGTAGGCGACAGAATTCAGAATCGCCGATTCTGAAATCCCGGGGAAAAAAACCAAAAGAATTTCAAAAACTGAAATTTGAATTGCCGATTTTGAAAATCGGTTACCGGAAAAACCGGTCAAAAAAACCGGCCGAAATTTTGAATTGACGAATTTTGAAATAGAAAGTGTTTAATGAAGTGCATATTTAGCTAATACAATACATAATCTAGCATATTTAGCTTATACAATATGTAATTTAACATATTTAGCTCATATGAAGTGCAAACTGGCTAAAAACAATAATTCGAGCATATTTAGCTCATACAATACGTAATCTAGCACAAAATACGCCTAAACCAACCTAGAAAGTGATGAGAGAAGTTAAAAATTCAAATTTGAAATTGAAATTGAAATTTTACGTCGGTACTGCTTCACCCTGCCCAAGATCGGAAATCCGCTACCGCTAGTTACCCATGACATCGGTCGGGATTTTTTCCCAGGTGTGGGGTTATAATGATTTGCTTGATTGGCAGCATCGAGTAAATTCCAATATACCTCCCCATAGTCCTTTTCTGAGAATCACTCACCCGCAATTCAGTTTTCTGATACTGCGGACCACATGGGTCAAAAACCCGGCCGGTTACCGGATTTCTCGATGGGGACCGGGACTCAAAATCCCAGTCGGAATCCTTCAAATTCAAAATCCCGAGGGTTTCATCCCGAATTCAAACTCCATTTGACGAAATCCAGACGGGATTTTTCCAGATTCCGATTCTGCGTGCATGAATCGGAGAAATGGCGCCATGGGATTTTGCCCTTCGTTTTTTGATCATTGGCGGACCATATTAGCGGTATTTATTCTGAGATATGAAACTTAAGAAATTGCTAATATTTCTCTCTTGAATCATATAAATGGGTAAGAACGACTATTTTGAACAAGGTAAATAGCTGAATTTTCTTATTCCATTTAGAATTGCAAAAATCGTGTTTTTATTGTAGATGGGTCAACTTTACAGTTTCACGGAACTGGAATTTGGAAGGAGGTGGGTGCCTATAAAGTAAAAAATATACATAAGTTGCAATTTTGGGAAAGCATAAGAGGGCATCATGCAGTTATTTCATTCTTGAAAGTAGTCAGGTAAAATAATGTAATAATGTGCATATATTTGTTAGATTGAAATTTTCTTAACCAATATCAATAGAATAAAAATATCCAAATTATGATCAATTTTGATCATTGCTCATGGTATAGTTAGCTATTTTCTCAAGTTCTGTAAGTTTATCCGACAACAGAAGATAGTAACACTCACATCACATGATTCAAAATGGAGCTTCTAGTGATTCATCCCACACATCACCACTTCCATTTGAAGCATCCTCACCATCTTCTTCCATGGACAACCTAATATATTCCCTATGTGCGAACCGATCCCACTCAGTTAGAGTTGGATTTTCACGTTCCTGCAATTAAAAAAATACCCAACTTGTTAACTAGATAATCTGGCAGCGGATTCACAACTTTATGGCAAGTTTCAATCACCTGGCGAATGAGGAATGGATCACGAGTTTCAAATGCCATAAATTTGTTGAGATTGAATAGGATATTGAATATATTTCCTGAGAGTTTACAACGTTTCAAGTCCCGCAGTGTAAAATAGCACTCATTCTGCAGAAAGGAAAAGCTTTATCAAATTCAGTTTAAGGGCCTGTTTGGAGCAGGAATTTTACAGGAAACTGTGCAATTCCTCCACATTTCCTTTGGGGTTACATTGTTCCAGACAGAGCCTAAAATTCATTAGAATTATATCCAAGATTCTACCTCTGGTCCAATCATATCAATCATCTGGCATAATATGTCCTCAAAAAGCACAGGTTCCTGTGCCATGCACTCCATACGATGCAACTGCTCCTCGTAGAAAAATTGCATCTCATTGGTAGTTAAAATACCATTACCATCAAGATCAATGCACTTAAACCTGTAAAAAATGTTGACATTCCTTCAATCAATAGAGGAACATATTCCGTCACAAACTACAATGAGTTACAGACTATGCTATAACATATATATAATAAGCTAATGTAGGCTGCAACTCATATAAGCACGCAACCATGGAAGAAAATCCCGGCCGGTTAACGCCGGTAACCGGATAAACCGGTGGGGACCGGGTGAACAGTTACCGGCCAAAAAATTTAAGTTTGAATTTGGTTTTTTGACTGCGTGATGCACTTCCTAGGTTGGTTTAGACCTTTTTATGCTAGATTACGTATTGTATGTAAATATGCACTTCCTAGGTTTCGTTTCATCAAATCTCTATTATTTATGATCTCTTAAGCCTCAATGGATTGATGTTTGTTTCTAAAACAAAAGTCTCTAGTCTTTTACAAATTTGTATGTATGACATAAGTACTCTATATATTTTGTTTGTATGACATAAGTACTCTATATATTTTGTTTCCCTTGGATTTGGCATTATGCTTAACAAAATAGTTCATGCAATCCAGTTATTCATTTTACATTTTTACTATATATGCATGCAACTGATTGGTTTTCTTTTGTTGCAACACCCATGTAGACTTGGTAAAGAGTTAGTGGTTGAAGTCATTGAGCAATGCTATTCAAAGTTCTCTTGAAAACATGATATTTCTTTCTAACCTAATCATTCATCAGGATTTCCGGTTTGGGGTTTGGTTTTCCGGTTTTTCAAACCGGTTATTCCGGTTACCAGCCAGTAACCAGTTTTCAAAAACTGCAGATCAAAATTCAGATTTTGAATTTCATCTGGTTTTTCTCCCGGGTTTCCGGTTGCCGGTACCGCCAACCGGCCGGGATTTCCTCCGGTACCGAGTTTTCTATCCTTGCACGCAACCACCCTGCCTTCCTGGACCAGTTTCTTTCTAACCTAATCATTCATCAGGATTTCCGGTTTGGGGTTTGGTTTTCCGGTTTTTCAAACCGGTTATTCTGGTTACCAGCCAGTAACCAGTTTTCAAAAACTGCAGATCAAAATTCAGATTTTGAATTTCATCTGGTTTTTCTCCCGGGTTTCCGGTTGCCGGTACCGCCAACCGGCCGGGATTTCCTCCGGTACCGGGTTTTCTATCCTTGCACGCAACCACCCTGCCTTCCTGGACCAGTTTAAAGTAGCTACAGTCATGTTCGGGAACTTTTAGCAACATTCCGCCATGTAAAATTATGAAAAACAATCACATGCTACTCGGAAGAACATATCCCTTTTAAAAAATCTGTTGGGAGTTCACCAGTTTGCCATCAAAGCCTAGAGATCAAACAGATAAAGAGCGGGACCACCCCACATTTATATTATAAATTAAAAGAATGGAATTGCTTTCTTGTTAAAGCCACCTGAAGACAAAAGGTACAAATGCATATAGAAGACAATTATTCAGACTGGGAGAACACAATTACCAGTATTCAAGGCTAAGCTCAGATGATTTGTCTTCCTCTGACAAAATAAAGTAAACAAAATCTTCATAACCCATCTTTCCTTCTGTCATGCTTGTGAATTTCCTTGGGACCTAGGTAAAAGTAGAACCACCAATATAACACAAAAAATAACATTTAGGCAAACTAGAATCCCAGTTCTCAACACAAAATTGGAACAGACTAACCTGTGAAAAGATTCTATCAACTATTCTGTAGGTCAAAGAATGATTTCCGTATCTGATAAGGTTCTCTTTATCAATCAAAAAATCATGATCTGTGTCCAGCTCCCAAAATTTGCAGTAGATCACATAAAAGTGCTCATATGAGAAATATCTGCATCATACATGACAAAAATAATAACTCTTTCGAAAAAAGCATGTAAAAATCTTCAGTTTCCACATAAAGAAAACATAGTTTGCACCTAAGTAATTCCTGGGAGTCATCAAGACCCCATGTAAGTGAGAACACTCATACCAAAAACGCATGTAAGGAATTAAAGCATTGTAAATAGTACTATAATAATGGAAACCACCATTCTGCTGAGAAATCTTGGGCAATACAGGCAGGAGTGGACATTAAGTAAATTTGTTAACAATTCTACACATTAATTACCTCAACACTTTGTTGATATCCTCTTCCTCATCCAGTTGCTGCATTGCAGCAATTAAGTTCCCACGTTTCAGCTCTCTGAAGGTAAGATGACCATTTCCAGATCTATTTATGGAGTAAAAGATCCTGTATATTACAGTCTCCGCTGAAAAACACAATAAGAAATGATTAACATATGAATGAGACAAGAGAAGAAAATCAGTACATTGATTCTTAAGGGAAACAATCAAACAAGAGAATCTTTATCAGATATGCCATCATTATTTATAAATGTTTAACACAAGAATCACGATGGGAAAGCCAATTTGCCCTTACAGTATCGACATCTATAGCAGAGGATGACAAGCCGCATTACAAGATCTTAAAAAACACAATATTTGTCAGCAAGATTGTTGATACAAGGTCTTTATGATACAGACAAGTTTATTGCAAAACAACGAAACATATTAGAATTCATATAATCATATGTAACATGTCTTGATGTAGAAAAAAATGCCATTCAGTTCTAAATTTCTAATAAGCAAGCGTAAGGATGCCACTATACCATCAGGTGCGAGACTTCCCTACTACTCCCCCGGGTCCACTTTAATTCTCATTTTAGCTCTATGCAAACAGAACAATGAAGGATTGACATATGCTGCCCCTATTAATAAATTATACATCCATCTCTCTTACACTGTTACCAATACGCAATGAGGAAGGATATTTGGAGGAAAAGGTTGCCTAGAAAAGAACAAAACGACAAGTATTTGCAAACTAAAACCACTTTGCTAAAATAATTTCTATTTTGGGCTGGAGGGATTATTTATTTTCATTATATATCAAACTGCAAGCAATATTGTTTTCAAAAGAACAGAAGAAAGGCACATCTGAGGTACACATTGATATGACAAATAGCGCTGCTAGTGCTAGCTACAAGTCACTTGGATAACAGAAATTACAATATCTGTCCTGAAACTCGGGAGTGCCTTGTAAGAACTCTAAGCCAGGGTGAGTTGCCAAGAGTTCTTTTAGGACAGGCTTCAAGTCCTCCTGTACAAATTATGGAGAATTAGTGCTCCCATAGAAGAAAATGAACAGTAGATAGAAAACCAACATCTTTTCCAGATGGGGTCATATATACTTGTGTTGAGTACTGAGAACAGCCAGAGGAAAGAAAAGCTGACCTGAGTGAGATAGTTGTAACCCGGCTTTCTTAATATCTCAAATATCTGGCTAGCTGTATCCATTGTAATCTTATTGTCATTGATCCAATAATCAACAAACGCACCCCTGAGTTTAGAGACAGAGAGTCAAAGTTTACCAATGTCAAATCTGAAATATAGATATTAACGTTGTAGGTGAATAATCAGGATACAAGAGGAAAGGACTGAAATAACTTTTGCATGACTTCAAAAAGAATAAAACGCCTGACACAGAAGCAAATTTGTGATCTGACAGATTTACATCAAATGATCTAAACGTGAAAAGGAGGCTAGAGCCAAATAATACACGCCATTCTTCAACATTTGTTAAATACACATGAAACACTGCATAAGTTGTGTTATATTAAATGTTATCATCAAAGCTAGGGGGAATGATCAATGAGACCTGACACCCTAGTCCAGGAAAGATAAGCTTCAGCAGTTTAATATTACAAATGAACAAACCCAGAAAAATAATTTTAAAAAAAACATGCATCCTGGGTACTTAAGAAGAAAATGGTGCCTAAGCACACTCGAGCATAAGATTAACAGTTACAAATGAAGGGTTCAACAAAGCTCACATCGGTGGATCACCGCATAAGAAGCAAGGTTGCAAAAAAGAATTAACAGTTTCTGCTTGGTTCTGGCCTGTCTGATGGTACTACTTCTCAAGGTGTTGCATTTGCTGCACCTTGTACAAACAATAGTCTGTATAATATGTTTAAACAAACAGAATAACATCCCATTCTGGAGGGATGTACCTCCCACCAGCAGGTACCAACAGGTTCCAAAAACCAGTTGTGACTAACAGGATTCAACTTCAAAGACTCGCATGAGTAAAGCAAAATCAACAAATCAGATATAGATTTCACTACGAGGCAGTCTCCCAAGTATCTCAAAGATATTAGTACTTAAATAACCCGTGGCCTATTAAACAATTATGCCATACAAATGGTCAACAATGAACTCGTGCATCGACTAAAATGTTGAATATGGTGAAGTTTACATGCTAAGCTGACAGAACAACTAAGATTCCAGATCTTTCAAAACACATCACTATAGACCGTTATTCAGATATTGAAATGAACACCAGACCATACCTTGTTACAGTCCCAGAGCATGCAGCGTCAATCTTCTTGAAGAGAACACTGGAGAAGAATGACGGTAGCTTGCATATATCTTTTGTGACTGATCTGAATTCTGATATGGACAAATAAAATATTCAAATTTAAGAATTCATTTAATGCGGAAAATCAAGAAATGTAATCTCAAAACATTCACCTTGAATCTGGAGTCCCTCCCCGGCAAAAAAGAGATGATCTATTCTAGATAAGCATTGCTCCCTCAAATCTTTCGGAGGAGGGCACCCATTTTTGAAGTAAAACTGTGAACGCATTGAATACAAGAACTAAGTTCAACAAAAAAAAGATGTTCAAACAATGATCATAGAACTAAATAGTGTAATAATAACTGCAAGCCCAAATGAGAGTTACCTGAGGTATGACCTCACTCACTGGTTCACTAACTAATTTTAATGGAGATCCCAAGGATGATGGTCCAGCTCCAGATCCTCGTCTCATAACACGGGGAGAACCAGCAGTGCTCCTAGGAGAAAGTGGAGGAGCACTACCAGCAGGAAACATCGACGGCAACGAACTACCTGAAGTGGCATTTGTGCTACCAGAGCTCCCAGAAACATTCAGTGTAGCACCGGCTTTTGCATCTTCAATCAAAGACTTCACCTAGCAGCCAAGAAAACTAAATTTAGTAAGAAATGATACATCCCGAAGGAACACATTGTAGAAAAAAATTTGATGTTCTTCACAACAACTTCCTATGCAGTTTGACTTTCCAAAACTTGGCAAAATGCTAACTTTAACACGAAGGTATGCAACAATGTGCTGCGTAATCTGAATTCCTACGGTGGAGCCGCAACACAAATTTCAAAATACCTTGCCACTCTGGAATCCTCTTGCATGGTTTTATCCATATGGAACCTATATATTTTATATGCATTGCTAATAATAATAATAAACGTGTAGAGAAATCCAAACATTGTACTTCAAAATGAATAATCATCGCTGAAAAATGTATATGACCAATACATAAAACAACGTGAACATAAAAACAGTAACATCCCTCTCCATAGAATCAGATATGCAGAAAGAAAGAGAACTCCAACCATCGACAATGAGGGAAAGAAAAGTTTACAAAAGTTCATGTTGTCACTTGAACAAGTATCTAAGAGTATCCATGAAAGCAGCATCAAAAAAGAAGAAGAAAAATAGACCAAGAAGAGATAATTACTGCATTCCATTTTTATGTACCACCAGATAGGTAATAATCCAAAGTAACCTGAAGCCAGGAAAAGAAAACTCATGGTTGTCCTCATGGTTCCAAGTAAAGTTGAGCTACTTGATATATCATTTGGCCATTTTGACGGTTTAACCACCATGCTATATTTGTTGCAAGATTGGACTGGTGTCTTGTGTGAATTAGACAAAACTTCTGTTGAATTAATCCAAGTTCGGTACTTCAGTTTATTCTACTCAAGACTACATTTGCCTATACAAGTACACTACCAGTCAAATATCACGCGAAAATCAACACCTGTTCCCAAATTCCTAGAAGTTTGAGCTATTTCAAGCACACACTATTTACAGTATGAAGCCAAAATAAAATTTCAAACATCCCCTTGGGTACTATATGACATGCAATGCCTGAAATACAACACGCAACAAGCCAGCCCTGCACATATATATCCATATCCCTTTTTGAAACCAAGCTTGCTCTACCTCCAGAAAAATAATCACACATGACATGAAAAATATCACCCAGTACATGTATAACACTACCGTTATCAGTATTCAAGAAAGAGAACACGCGAAATAACAAAGAGAAGCAAAACAAGAAGAAATACTACTACTGGCATCATAGGACCAATTTTTCCTTAAGAAAAACAGGTAACACTAAAGTGATAAAGCCTTGAGCCCTTGATAACGCCTACTGCAAGTAACATCGTGCATGATACTGTCGACATAAGTTTCTCTCTCTCTCTGAGATATCATGCCTTTACAAAATACATTCACAACTTTCGACAGCAAAGTACATGTCCTCTCGACAACCTTAAAGCCACTCTCTTCTATCTGCAACTGGACATCCTTATTTCCTAGCATGAACACAATCTTATGGGCAAGCGGATCGACGAAAGAAACCAAAACATAGCAACCTGCAGGTAAAGGTTTGATATTCAATATACTTCCGCTCCTGGAAATGCTATTAGATAAAGAAACTAGTGTTGTGATAGCACCACTTGAGTTATATAGTCTATTGTTGCATGGCTGCAGATATTCCCTTGAGGTTATTATATATGCACAGGTGTGCATAAATTTTAGCAACCATCGAGCACTCAAAAGACATGCACATCAACAAGTAACAGTTCAGATCTCTCACTTGAAAAGGCATTCGGCATCACATATATTGCAACAACAAAATGTACTAGCTTCAGAATACACAAAGGAGAAAGATTAGCACGCTTTAGTATCAATATCCTTGCCGCATACCTGTGCACTGAGAATGCCACTCCATTCAAGTACTTATAGTAAGTGCTTGGCAAAAACAAATACTAACTTATGAACACCGCAATCTAAAGTAGCCCAAAGACAGGAAAGCTGCTAGTTTAAGCTAGTTTTCTAGCAAAGTATACCACTGCAAAAATGGCCTCAATGAAAATGAAAATGTTTTCATTTTCAACGCGCATATTTGGCTCATAAAATGCAAAGCATAGTTGTATCACAAACCGAAGCTTTGACAGACTACTCAGATCTCTGTACAGCATCAATGCAATACATCTCCTAAACTCTGATACTCTGCAAAACCCACACAACACTTAGTTATAACATCAACATTCCATTCCCTATATTTATGAACAAACAATGAAACTAACCCATAAGGCCAAATCTCAACCCAAAAACTATCAGTAAGCACAACAGTTTAAACAAACCAAAACTAGTTCATATAGACTCATAGACACACACTACATCTTGATTCATATAAGATTCTTCTATCTTAAAACAACAAAATAACTAAACTAGACCAAATAATCAGCTAGCAAGGGGCACTCCAACCTTCCAAAGTCAACAAACTACAGAGCACGTGCTCGACTACACAGTTACACCTTGGTGAGTTCCAAACACAAGATCACAGACATGAAAAATTATGTACAAGCAAAGATAATCCAAGCCATTAAACGGGCAACAGACGAGCAGAAACTAAGCACCCCGCATGAAACAAGCAACGTACATATTTCCGTAAAATTCACTACATTCAAAGACTCCCAGAGGACCTTACCCTTTGATCTACCAAACTCCACCATCGTACTGCATCCCCAGCACAAGTTCTCAAGTGTAATACGAACACAACAATCTAAACCACTACAGACGCACCGCAGCACAAAACGCCACCAAGCCAAGCATTCCAAACGACATTTCTCACGAGTTACAACACGAGATCACACAAACCACGCAAAATATAGGCACGAACCGTGCCAATCTAGGAACAAATGCAAAGTAACAAACGAAGGCGAGAGGGCGCGTGAGAGGCTACCAGCTTGGACGTCTCGGCAAGCGCGAGCCACTGCGAGTAGAGCGCTTCCGCTATGCTTGAGTTCTCCCGGAGCGCGCCCGGCGCGAGCTCCGGCAGCTGCAGCAGCTCCGGGTCCAGTGCCGCCGCGTCCCTCCTCGCCGCCTCCACCTCCATGCCGTCCAGACCCCAGTGCCCTTCTCATGCACCAAGCGGGCCCCCAAACCCTAGATCTGCCCCCGCGCGTCCAGACGCTGGAGCACGAGGCGATGCGGCCGGAGAGGGGGCGAATGGGAGCTCGGCGGGATCGACGGAGGGCGACGGAGGAGGATCGGAGGTCGCCGGCGGCGGGATCTGAGGCGAAGGCTGGGGACGGTGCGGACGGAGGCGAAACCCTAGGTCGGGACAGGCGAGCGAGAGGAGATGGGGGAAGAGCGGAAGATGGTGGTGGTAATGGTGGGCGTCGACATAACAGCGGAGGGCAAAAACAAAATCGTCTTTCGGATGGCACTTTCGGTTTGGCTAGCTAATGGACTGACGACACTGAAATTGCAATTTGCAGGTAACCCGTCTCTTCGTTTGTGTATCAAATTCCATTCTCGCGAGGAAGTAACTAATTCGCAATAAATATTATTATGTGACTGGAGTATATCTGAGTCACGTAAGGAGATATGGTGTAATACCCTGAAAATCGAATTGGTAAATCACAGATTTAACCGAGAGGAGAAAAGGGAATAAGAGGAATAGTAAAACATGAAACGACATGAGGTCATCTGATATTTTTCGCCAACCTGGCCTGGGCCGCGGCCCAGGAGAGGCCTCCTTGTGGCCGGCCAAGAGGGGGTGCCCACCCCCCCAAAACCCTAGTGCCCCACCCCTTTCCCCCTTTTCCCCCTTTCTTCCCCTAGCAGTTGCACGCTCTCCCCCCTCCTTGCGCCAGATTGGTTCGTCAGATTTGGGTAAGTTCCGTATATTTTCTGATCTGTCCACCTTTTTAGAAAGTTATAGCTCTTGATCTTAACTTTCTTTTGGCACCGAGATCACCTGGTTTGGAGTTACGGTTTAGGAGATATGTTCGTTTTTGTGCGACTGGTCAGGAGAGCTGACGAGATTTGACAATTTTCATGTCTAGTCAGATTGTATTTTTTTGAGCCCGAATCTGAAGAGCCACCCAAAACGAAAGTTGTAGCCTTTCCAGAAGCTTTCAGGATTGATAAAGAATATATTTTTAGACGTGTGAATCAAAAGTTATTGAATTTTTACCGTCATTGTTGTTTGATTGTCGATCGAGGGAACAACAAACTTCATCGAACATTAGGATTATTAGAAGGTGAATCAGAGTCTTACCCAACTAGGTTATTGTAGCCTGTTTAATAATCTTTCTAAATTGATAAAGATCATCTCAATTGGATCTGTAGAGTGAAAGTTATGCCATATTGTTTATCTTTGTCTTGTATTCTCGGATGATGTTTGTCAATGATTTTCAACGGTTGTTTAGACCACTAGTTTGGCGAATCAAAGAACCCCACCAACTAGAGTTTCGTAGCCATTACGTTAAGAATATTTGAGCACTGGTTTCAAGTCATTCAAGTTACATATATTTAATTACGATTTTTCGGTACTCTTGTCCGGAAGTATTATGCTAGATCGCCGGAAATTTGGGTAGAACCTCTCTTTGAGTCATAGGTCTTGAGGAGTTGGATTAAGGGTGTAAACGAGTCCAGATTCATCGTATTTATTGTTACCGCTATGCTTGTGTAGGAGGCGGAGTTCCAGAGTAGAGACACCAATTTTGCTTCCTTGTGTGCCGTAGCGGGAAGGAAAGAAACAGGCAAGTGCATCTATATTGTGGTTGATATACGATTGTTCCATATGATGACTCATGGTAACTTGTGCTTGTTCGATGCGCTGATTTATGGTGATATGTACTTGTTCATGATGGCATGATTTACCAAGATTCGATTATTGTTATTTTATTGTTCATCATGTGCACTCATGAACGCAAGTTGTGAACTTGCGACACCCACGGGAGTGGGTAGTGATTGTAAGACCAACCATTCCAAAGTGGGCAATATGGATCCCCGGTTGACTTGTTCTCAAACGGGCTTTGGATCCTCGCGTTTTGTAGAACGCGGGCATAAGTGAACACCGACGGGTGTTCACTCGCTATACCGGTATGAGCAAAAGAGAAGAGCATGTGCATTCATTCATATGTTGATTTGATTCATGATGTTGATACACTGTTGGATAATGAATTATTTTGTTATATTTTGTATCATTGCACTTGTTGAGTCTTGGACTCACCCTTACCGTGTTGTTTTTTTTAGGTACATCGGTTGTGGTCGGCATGCATGGGCGGGAGTAGAAATTATCACGGTTGCACACTGGCACTAATAAAGTGAATAAAATATTTAAGTGATAACTTGGACTTTGAATAGCTTTATGTGAGGTTTACTTCCTTTCGTTCTAAGTCGTGGACAACCACTATTGGAGATTGATAGCGTTTTATGGTTGTTTCTTTCATGAACATGTTTAGTACGCGCGTTTGGATATTTGCTTATTATTGTTGTTATTTGCGCAAATGTCCGGATAGTTTTATTTACAAAGGAGACTCTGCCGAAATTTAGAAAGAAATGTCTTAGTTCCATTTGTAGACTTGTTACGGTGGTAGCATTCCAGGCTCAGGTTGGGCTGGGGTGTTACATATGGTATACGTATTTATTTACTACTCCTTTTATTCATAGAAATAAAGTTATCACAACGCTCCAGCAAATCACAGTGAGCCCGAAGCGCCAGAACACCTAGACACTCGCCATAATGAAAGTTATACGATGATAGTAAAAATAACAGATAATACCTCATATGATTAAAAATTAAATAAATATACCTCATATAATACCTCGTATAACAGGAAATTCTCCAAATAACAACTAAGCTAACTAACATAAGTACATAATATTATCAATTTACCATAATAATTAATAAGGTCCATAATAGCAAGTTAACAATGTTTTCACTTTTCACTTCTCAAAGTGACAAGATAAGTAAAGTAATAGACAACAATAGCATAAATACATAATAGAAACTAATGTGATAGTGGCATAAGTCTTTTTCTTCAGCGTCAGCTACATCTCATGACAACAAAATAACTCAAAAGTCATCTACTCTCATCTCCATCTTTCAAATTCACTCATCATCCAACTCATTCTCATGTTTATCCTCGACTTCAGCACCTTCACCATTCTCATGAGAAGTAGGTGGTGACTGTCCAAAGTCATCTTCAACCTCTTCATCATCACGTTCACATGTCATCTCATCTTGTTCCTCATGATCACGAGTTGATGCAGATGCACGTCGAACATAAACTTGAACTTGATTCTCTTGGACATCCCCACGGGCTCTCCTAGGAAAAATGCAACCATGAAGCGATGATGTTGCGTCGAGAGCCTCATCAACATGAGACCAAAGAAGATCATCCTCACAGGCATACACTTATGCAGCCGTTGTTGCATCCTTGTCAACCCACTCATTGTCCCATTGAAACTCTTCTAGGAACAAAGGGTTGGATTTGTTACCTTGTTTATGAAGCTTTTGAAACATAGATGTAATCTTTTTATTATATGAGATGTAAACCAAATCATTCAAACTTTTGAACTCTAGTCGGTTCCTCTTCTTGGTTTGGAGCTGGAAACAAGCAAATAACACATAAAACTAAGTTGTTGCATCTGTTTGGCTAAAAATTGAAGAATAAACTACTATTTGCTTTTTATATACTTACAAATCAAATGTGCTCCAATTGTGTTCACAACCGGAGGAGGAACAACAAAAGACCAACAATGCGCTTCACAACCTTTGTATAGGGATAGCAATGCCACCATTTGATTTTCACCTATCAACTAAAAGGTATACTGTTAAACATAAAGTTCTATGTTAGAAAATAGAAAGCTTGCAAAAGAAATAAATTAATTGAACTATTGAAATTTGAATGTTGTAAGACTCACAAGGACTCTTCTTGCTCCTTTGCAACTTTGCTAGTGTGGTATCGAAGCTAGCACGAGAATACTCATAGTCATCTGCTAGGACATCAATGGTACACATTAAATCTTCATCATTACTAAATATCTTCATCATCACTTCATTTAAAGTATTTTGTATGGCCGTTGCACGATCACCGTCACTTTCCAAGATTCCAAAAAAATATTGATGGATTCAAAAACAAAGCAGCCCCATGTAACTTTTGCTCCATTTGATCCTCCCACGACGGTCAACAATCACCATGAACCTCTCCAACAATCTCTCATTCCTCGCGAAATTATCTTTGAGCTTCTCCTTGCACATATCCATAGCCATCTAAGCTCTACCATTGCGGGTTTCTCATCACCAACAACAAGCCTCAACACAATAAGAATGGGATGTGATGTTCTTATGCAATCTTCCACAGATGTGATGTTCTTATGCAATCTTCCACAGCATTCTAAAATGTCGTAGAGAGCACAACATCAGACACATTCTTCCAAGTTCGAATTTTCCCCAATTTGGACCTAAACCAATCCTCAGTAACAAAGAGTTTTCTCAAAGCATCTCTATGCCTATACATACTTTGCAAAGTGTAGAAAAAAGGTTGCAAATCAGGTAGCCGCGGGCCTCACAAGATCTCTCCCACTCGTCAACTCCCTCATTGCATCAAGAAGCCTCAAATGCCTATAGATGAAGGTTGTCACATGTCTTGCTTTGGCAATCCAGCCCTTGAACTCCACCATACCATCAATGTCCACAAGCATAAGGTCTAAACAATGGACAACACACGGTGTCCAATATAGACTAGGGAATCTCTCCATTATAAGCTTTCTAGCTGCCTTGTAGTTAGCCCCATTGTCGGTGATTACTTGAACAACTTTCTCAACACCAATCTCATTAATATATTTCTCAAGTAAATCAGCCAAATAGTTAGCATCATGTACCTTACTTGATGCATCAACTGACCCCAAAAAGAAAGTCCCATCTGGACTATTAACAATGAAATTGATCAAGTGTCTTCCCCTCTTATCCGACCATGCATCTGACATCAGTGAGCAACCATAATTTTTCCAAGACCACTCATGCTTAGCTCTCAATTGGCTTACTTTCATCCTTTCCTCCTCTAGCAATGGAACCCTCAACTCATGATAACTAGTCGGCTTCAGCCCATGCCCATACTGCCCAATTGCTTCAACCATCTCCTCATAACTCCTTGAGTTTACAGCATTAAATGGAATGTCATTCTCATAGAAGAACTTAGCAATGACTTGATTGTCATATGTCTTTCTTCCTTGCTCTTTCCACTCCTATACATGCTAAGTTGGTTAACCCCCGGGGTATGTTTTAATCTTAATACTTCTTCAGGAGACTTCAATAGCATTGTGGGTATTTTAGCTTGCTTCGGCGGTGCTAGCTTCATGAACAAGGTAGCAGCAACAACCTTCCTTTTGGATGTTGTCCCAGAAGATGGAGATGTGAGACTTGGAGCTGGACTTGAAGATATAGATGGACGGGAGGCCTTGGAGGATGCTGCTTGCTGTTGTTGTACTTCCTGGAGTTCATCGTCACCACTAGCCTCGTCCCCTCCACTGTCTTCTTCAACATTGATCGACACCTTTTGTGCGGTCTTGTTCATCCATGCTTGCATTTCTCTCATGGTCTCAGCAGTGGTGTTGGGGCACTTAAGAATATCCCTGAAATCGCCAATGAAATATTGCTTTAACCTCTTGATGCCTTAGTGTGCTTGTTTCCAACAAAGGGAATATTGCACCAGATCCTTGTCTTCAGTAGGCAAAAATTCGTATTTCCATCTCGGGTCCTTCAACTTGGTCTTCCTCTTCGGATTCTTGGATGAATCATAAGTCTCACCGCTCTTTGCAGCTTGCCCAGACATCTGTAAGTACGTGAGCTATATAAATGAAAAATTGCAGCAAGTCTATACGCAGAGCAACAAGAAGCAAACAGCAGAGAGCAACAAACAGAGGTGGCAGAGCAGGAGGCGGCAGGAGCGGGCAGCAAGAAGCAAAGCATCGTAGGGGGCAGCAAGAAGCAAGAGTCAGCAGAGCCACTCGGAGCAAGGGGTCGAAGAAGAAGTAGTGCAAGGCAAATTAGAGCTGACCAAGAGGGGCGGCGGCCTCAGAGAAGAGGCAAAGCAGAGGCAGCAGTGGAGAGTGGAAGGGGGAGAGGTGGCGGTGGAAAGTGGAAGGGGCAGAGACGGAGGTAGAAAAGCAGAGGCGGCGGCGGCAAAGCAAAGTAGCGCAGAGAGCAAAGGGGGAGCCGGGAAAGAACCGAAGAAAGGAGGAGATGCAGCGTAGACCGTAGAGAAAGAAGAAGCATCGCAAATTAGAGCTTACCTGAGGGGCGGTGGCGGTGGAGAGTGGAAGGCGAGCAAGAGGGGCGGTGGCGGAAGTATGTTTTCCCTCTCGAAGAGACCCGATCTGTTCTCTCCCCTCCTTCCTGCATACCTTGCTTTACTTCTAGGGTTGGACTTGGTTCTCTAGGCGCTCGCCAGATGGAACTCGACGACGCCCAGGCAATCGTGGCGTTGCCTATCTATTCTAGGCACTCGCTCAACTCTACGTGCCCTGGGCGATGGGCCTCGGCGTCACCCTCCGGACGACTGGACAACAAGGAGTCGATTAGGCGACGCCTAATCGACGTCGTGACAACCTTGCACAAAAATAAGTTGTTTTGGATGTCGACACGGTTCCTAAAATATAATTTTGACTACTAATTATTATTGTAATTATTTGTAAAATCCAACAAAATTATAATATTATGAAAGTATTTTCCCAAACGAATCTACACATATGATTTTCATATATTTAATATAAATATTTAAAAAGATATTGATAGTCAAAGTTTTATTGCACGTATTCCAAAATAACTTGTTCTGTGAACTAGAAGGGTACTTCTATTATATTATATTGTGTTTTGGGGATCTATGTGAAATAGGTACGGATTTGCGCAATTGGGTTTTATGTTACTATCTCGCAAGTTGTATACAGGAAGTCGTGTAGTTCTTTTTGTATTTTGTTACTTGCCTCTTTAATACGTTGTTCTCATATGTGCCGTTAGAGTCTTGACATAAATCTAACTGATCAGAGGAAGGAAAAGGAAGAGATTTTCTAAACAACATTCGATTATTTTCTTGGGTCAAAATAGTCGAATTTTCTTATGTCCGATATGCTTTGAGACTTGCACTTCTTCTCATAGGATTAATTGGGTCTGAATTTATTATGATTTTTTCAGAACATACGGGTTCACTATATTGTTGTATTTTATTGGTATATAAATTTATTTTTTGTCTTTGTTTTTTTGTTCAATATCTCAAAGTATATGTTATATTTTGAATCATGTGATGAAAATATGTGTTATTAAGACTTTTGAGAATAATTACAGTTACCAAGAAAAAATTACAAAAATAAATTACTATAATTTATATATGATGAAGTTGTAAATGAACTAAAATTTGACTGTTTTGGGCTGAGAAAACAATCAAATCTTGTATAGACATACCCAAAAAGGAATAGTTCATATGAGATTGGCATTCGACTAATGGACAATATGGTAATTTAACGCTATTACACGCTTATTTTCATCTTGTTTGAATCAAATGACTATGAAGCTACTAATTAGTGTTAATGTCGAAGTCAAGTTCGACATAGTAATATTTTTAGTTGTTTACATTGAACATGATTGCTTTTCCTGGCACAAATGATAACGACATTTTACATGGAATACACGCTGATAATTGGGAGATTATACGAAGATATAAAAATAGAAGGAGATCTGTATAATATCATCATGTCATACAAAACGTAGTCATCCATTCAAGGAACCAAGGGTTTAGCATTACACATTATGGAAATGGTTGGCGGGGGTTAAACGTGTTAGCAACATAATAGATGAAAAGTTTTTTAGATGTTAGTTGTCGTAGCAAAAGAAGGCTAGACAGTAAGAGGAGGGGACCCCCGGTGTCCTCGAAGTGATCAGAGAGTCCTCAAGAGAAGGAACCAGTTGCTAAAAAAGGTATGTATATTAGTTGCTCTAAAAATCTGGATTCATCTTGTTACATCGGGGAAGGTTGCTATTTATAGTATCCTTAACAGGGTACTTGATATTACTATCCTACCCCTAAAAAGGTCCTATACGCGTAGGGGCTGCAGGGGCTTCCCCCCTACGCGTAGCCTTCAGTCCATGGTGGACCCTCCTGAGTTTGGTCCACCCAGCTGTGCACCTGGTTCACCGGCGCTCGAGGCACCTTACGGGGTGTAGGAGGTATTGGCCACTTGGAGACATGGCGAACAGGAAGCACGTCGATGGAGATCACCACGTAGAAGGGTCATAGTATATCACGATGCAATGTGATTGTTTGTGAATACCTTTATATTCATGTTTATTTATATGCATGTTATTTAGTTGCTTCGAATGCTTTTAACATAGTAGGAGTAGATTCCCTCACATAATATTAAGTTAAATTGATACCCTCCCAATTAGCTACACTATCCAAAGTCGTGTATTTTAATAGTAGGTCTTGCTAAAACAGAGTGTCATTAACTTTCCTTGACTAGATGGGTTTGTGTCAGACACTTACATGCATAGCATTGGTTTAACTTGGCAATGTCATCATAACAGTTATAGATCTTGGAGCATAGGGCTGGGTGCCGGAGCATAGAGATGCTGCCCAACAACAAGAGTCGTATAGATATATGATTAGAAAAAGATTGCTTACCAATTTCACTAATCTTCTAGAAGTGATGCCAAAGCTCACTAGTAGATTAACTAATTGTGGGTCTTGAATCACTAAATGTCATAAGAGGGATATGGTTTTTAGTGATAGTATATTTATTAAATTATTTAATAGAAGTTACTTTTATCGATCATATGTCTTAGTGTTGCATATTTTATGTTCTAGATCATGGCACCAATTGTTGTACCTACATCCAGTTTTGATTTACGTTCAATACTTGAAAAGGAAAAACTGAATGTAACAAATTTTGCGGATTGGTCCCGCAACTTAAGAATTGTTCTTAGGCAAGATAAAAAGGGATATATTCTAGAGGAGTCAATTCCAGATGTGCATGCTGAAAATGTTGCTGCTACTATTAAAAACGCCTATAAAAAGGTATGTAACGAATCTCTTGATGTTAGTTGTCTCATGCTTGCTGCTATGAACTTAGACATTTATAAGCAGTTTGAGAACATAGAGGCCTACGATATGATCGTGATGCTCAAATGCGTGTTTGAGACACAAGCGAGAACTGAGAGATATGAGATATGAAATAAATTGTTTGGGAATAAACTAGCTGAGGGTAGTTCGGTGATCCCACATGTGATCAAGATGGTTGTTTACACACATAACTTGAAAAAACTTGGTTTTTCACCTAGTCAAGAATTGACTACTTATTTGATTCTTACTTCTCTTTCTACAAGCTATGGGCAGTTCATTCTGAACTTTCATATGAATGGATTAGACAAGAATCTCACCGAGCTGCATATGATGCTCAAGACTGTAGAGGACGGAGTTAAGAAAAGCAGCAATCATGTGATGATGGTGCAAAAGAGTACAAGCTTCAACAAGAAGGCTAAGACTTGTGTCAAAGGAAAGGACAAGGCTAAAGCTTCGGATGAGATCCATACTATCAAGCCCAAGCCCAAGACTAAGTCCACCATGACTCAAGAGAATAAATATTTTACTGCAAAGAGCTAAGCCATTGGAAGAGGAACTGCAAGAAATACCTGGCTGATCTGAAAAGAAATGGCGGAACTAAACCTTAAACTTCAGGTATTAATGTTATAAATGCTTTTCTTGCTGATTCTTCCGTTAACTCTTGGGTATTTGATACAAAATCGGTTGCTCATATTTGCAATTCGATGCAGAGTCTAACAAAGAGTATGAGAGTTGCAAGAGGCGAGATTGATCTTCGCGTCAGGAATAAAGCAAGGGTTGCTGCATTGGCTATCAGGACTTTGCCATTATTTTTGCCCTCAGGATTTATTATGGAGTTAAATAATTGTTATTACGTTCCAGCCATGAGTAGAAACATTATCTCTGTCTCATGTTTGATGGTAGATGGTTATAAATTCATAATTGAGGACAATGGTTGTTCTATATTTTGAATGAAATATTTTATGGCTATGTTCCTATTTTGAATGAGTTGTTTATTTTAAATCTTAATGAAGCGTCCATCTATAATATTAATGCGAAGAGGCTTCGGCCTAATGATACGAGTTCCACTTTTATTTGACATTGTCATTTGGATCACATAAGTGAGAAACGTAAGAAGAAGCTCCATGGTGATGGAATTCTAAACTCATTTGATTTGGAATCATTTGAAACGTGCAAATCTTGTCTACATGGAAAGATGACCAAGACACCTTTCACTGGCCGAACTGGGAGGCAATCTGACTTGTTGGCACTCATACATACTGATGTGTGTGAACCAATGAGCACAACAGCTAGAGGTGGTTTTGTGGATATCATGGGATATGCTCCAGATCTTAGGATGATGTGACAATTGGCAATGGCGTTTGCGGTTTGTCGTTTCATGTGTTTTCGACAAGTTTCAGAACTGTCAGGCAGTAACCGGTCTGACCGGTCATAGCGTAGCGGTTAGACCGGTACCAAATCGGTTCGATCGGTCATAGTCGGCGGTCAGACCGGTGAACTTAAAGTGTGTAGGCAAGAGAGGGAATTCTATTGCACTTGGTCTTATAATTTTTGGAGTCTCTAGTCAAAAGTTCTATTGGTTTGAAATTTCCAGTAGGTTTCGGTTTTCAGAGGTTGAAAATCGGCTAAGTCATTGTTGGCGGTCTAACCGGCCCATAGGTGGCGGTCAGACTGGCCAGGGTGGGTAGTCAAACCGGCCCTGGGGGCGGTCTGACCGGTTTTCACTTTGTTTGTCGCCCGGTGTGGCCGCGATATTCGTGTGTTAGGTCAAAGTCATGAGTTTCAGGGCATATATGGTGCATGATGCATGTTTTGACTAACATGGATCAAGTTGTGAAGAACTTGTTCCCAAATTCGGTTTATTTGTCTATTGTTGTGCAGGTTGCTTGGTGGTCAACGACGGTCAACGGTGAGGATGATCGGGACTAGGCTTGGAGAGCTGAGGTCCAGAACGATCGACGATGCCGGGTGAGGTCAAAGTACCCAAGCGTGGTGCAAGATGGACAAGGGTGACCTATTAGCTAATTCGAGGCGCAAGATGGCGCAAGGTGTAGCTAGTTAGGTCAAAGGGAGATAAAGACGGTGCATTAAAATGCGTGCGTATGTGTCCCGTTTGTTTTGAGCCTTAACGGGAGCCCAATATAGTCAAACTTCTAGAAGGACTAAGCCTCCACCATAAATAGGGGAGGGTGGTGGCTGCGCCTCTTCTTCGCCTTTTTGCTATTTTAGAAACCCTAATTTTCTTAGGGGGAGCTTTGGTGGAGGCTAGGGTTTAGAGAGTTTGATGTGATTTTCGTGCTCTTGCATTGAGCATTGTCCTCCATTGATGGAGCGGCTGTAAGCCCATATCATATCAAATTAATCTAGAGAAAGTTTGATCACATCTTGCCTTATTGCGTCCTTTCTCTCTATTTGATGATTTTGGGTCTTTCTTTGATCCGTGAGTTTTTGCTTGGTTTCTTCACGTGATCTAGCTTGCTGTGACGTGTGGGGATCTATCTAGGATCATCTTGATCATCAATCACCCACGAGCAAAAGTTTTGACCTATTTTTAGTTTTGACCGGTTTGAACCCTTATTTGATCAAACGGAAAAGGATATCTATTCTTCTAAGAATTATCATAATCTTCGATTGGAATAGGTCCCTGATATCGTAGAGAAGGTGTGCTCCAAGTTTCATCAAGTTTGGATTAGTAGATCAAAAGTTTCATCTATTTTCATCTTCGTCATCGGGGTTGTTCTTACATTCTATACACGGAGGTCGACCCAAGCCGGAATCGATCGAATCGATCGATCGACCAAGGCCGAGGTCGATCAGGTGCATTGAATTGTTTCAATCTTTGTTGTTTTTGTCGTATTGCTTAGGGGTTTGAATTGGATTCAATATTAGTCTTCCGCTGTACTGATATACTGATCTTCATAGCTTCCGTAGCTACTGGAGTGAAATATTATTGAATCAATTATTTATCAAAAAGTGAGTGTGCTCCTATTCACCCCCCTCTAGTCACCTTTTCGGTCCAACATGTTTTAATACATCATTACTTTCACTGATGACTTTACTAGATATGGATATATCTATTTAATGAGGCACAAGTCGGAATCTTTTGAAAAGTTCAAGAAGTTCCAAAGTGAGGTACAAAATCAAGTTGGCAAGACAATAAAATCTTTACGATCTGATCGTAGAGGTGAATTTTTGAGCCATACATTTGGTGATCATTTGAAGCAATGTGGAATTGTTTCACAGCTTACACTATCGGGCACTCCACAATGGAATAGGGTGTCCGAGCGGTGTAATCGAATCTTGTTGTATATGGTTCGGTCGATGACGAACCAATCGGATCTGTCATTGTCTTTTTGGGATTACACTCTAGAAACTATCACTTTCACTTTAAATAAGGTATCATCTAAATCAGTAGATAAGACACCATATGAGAAGTGGACTAGGAAAAGTTCTAGTTCGTTTTTTCTAAAGATTTTGGGATGTGATGTCTATGTTAAACGTTTGGCATGTAATAAACTCATACTCAAGTCAGATAAATGCTTCTTTATAGGATATCCTAGGGAAACCAAAGGATATTACTTCTATAACCGATAAGAGCGCAAAGTTTTGTTGCTCGAAATAGTATCTTTTTGGAGAAAGAGTTTCTTTCAGAAGGAGTCAGTGGGAGAAATGTGCAACTCGAAGAAATTCAGAAAACGTTTGAAAGTGTTTCTACTCCTACTGAACCTCTACAGGATGAATAAAATATTATTGAACCTACAGATGAGGCATCAGCCTCACGAAGATCTAAAAGGTCATGTCAATTGACTATAAGGTATGAGCATAACGCATTATTATTGAATAATGATGAGCATATGACTTATGAGGAAGTGATGATGAACTCAAACTCTGAGAAATAGCTTGGAGCCATGAAATCCGAGATAGACTCAATATGAGACAATCAGGTTTGGAACCTAGTCAATCCAGCTAATGGTGTTAAAACCATTGAGTGCAAATGGATATATAAGAAAAAGATTGTCATGAATAAAAACATTCACATTCATAAAGCTCGACTAGTCGCAAAAGGATTTCGACAAGTTCAAGTGGTTGACTACGATGAGACTTTCTCACCGGTAGCGATGCTTAAATATGTATAGATTATTCTAGCTATTGCTGCATATTTTGACTATGAGATATAGCAAATGGATGTCAAAACGACTCTCCTTAATGAAAACCTAAGTGATGATATGTACATGACACAGCCTGAAGGTTTTGTCGATCAAATAATGCTAGTAAAGTGTACAAACTTCAGAGGTCCATTTATGGGTTGAAGCAAGCATCTCGGAGTTGGAATATACGTTTTGATGAGAAGATCAAAAGGTTTAGTTTCGTCAAGAACAAAGAAGAACCTTGTGTTTACATGAAGGTTAGTGAGAGCACGCTTATTATTCTAATCTTATATGTGGATGATATATTATTGATTGGGAATGACATTCTTATGCTGGATTCCGTTAAGGCGTCATCGAAAAATAGTTTTTCTATGAAGGATCTAGAGGGGCAACATATATATTAGGGATAAAGATCTATAGAGATAGATCGAGAAGGCTAATTGGATTAAGCCAAAGTACTTATATTGACAAGGTGTTGATTGGGTCAACATGTGGGATGTCAAGAAAGGGTTCTTACCTATGTCACATGACATGAGTCTTAGCATGAGTTAGTGTCCTTTGACAACTAATGAGCAAGACCGTATGAATGATATTCCATATGCTTTAGCTATTAGATCTATCATGTATGCCATGATATGTACTCGATCAGAGGTATCATATGTTGTAAGTGTTACAAGCAGATACCAAGCCGATCCCGGTGAAGGTCACTGGACAACTATGAAAAATATTCTTTAAGTACTTGTGAAGGACTAAGTATGTGTTCCTAGTTTATAGTTGTGGTGAAGAGCTCATTGTAAATAGTTACACCGATGCAAGCTTCCAAATCAACAAAGATGATTATCGTTCGCACTCTGATTTTGTATTCATTTTGAATAGAGGAGCAGTGAGATGGAAAAGTTCCAAGTAAGAGACGGTTGCTGATTCTACGATGGAGGCCGAGTACATTGCGGCTTCTGAAGCTGCGAAGGAAGGTGTTTGGATAAAGGATTTCATTGTTGAGTTGGGTATGGTTTCGAGTATATCGAGCCCAATGAATTTCTATTGTGACAATAATGGAGCCATTACACAGGCTAAGGAGCCTAGTTCCCATCAGAAGTCCAAACATATACTCATGCATTATTATCTTATTCGCGAATTGGTGGATAGATGAGATGTTAAGATATGCAAAGTTCACACAGATGTAAATGTTGCTGATACGTTGACAAAGCCTCTCACACAACCTAAGTATGAGGCGCACACAAGAGCTATTGGTATTAGATACTTAAATGATTGACTCTAGTGCAAGTGGGTGACTGTTGGAAATGTACCCTAGAGGTAATTATATAGATGATTATATTTTGTTATGTTCATAATATTGGATAACATGTTATCTTGTTCCTTGAATAATATCGTTAATATTTATTATCAAGTATGTGACTTGATTGTGAAAACTTTGTATTTTTCGCGATGATTATTCTTAAACGTTCCCTAGTCGGAAACATATGAGAACACATATGAATAGACTAGCATATGTATTGGTTGATGACTATATTTCACAAGTCATAGATATGGAGATATCAAACCAATAATATGAGCATATGTTAGAGAACGTGGTGTTGGTTTGACCCACCTTGAGACACTGTTGAGATTGTTATGATTTCATGTGTCATCAGTTGGTCCCAAGCAATGATGATATATAATCCTTAGACCTAAGATCAGCATGGTTTCTTATATGTGTAATAACACTCTTAGGGGTTGTCAAACACTACTCGTAACTAGGTAGTTATAAAGGTAGCTTTCGGGTATGATATGAAACATGCAGAGAAATGTGACTGGTTGGATATAGGATTTGCCCCTCCTAACATAACAAGAGAGATGTCTCTGGGCCCCTCATTGTGGTCTGATAAAGAAAGTGCGTGACTATGCCACTAGTGGTCGAAGTGTCGACTACATGAAGTTATTCGACATTTGATCGAGAAAGTATTGAACATTTTATGGATGTCAAATTATCTCACATGGAATTCAACCAGATGTCGTGGGGCAAAGGGATAATACACAAGCAGGTCGTTCATTTCGACCGGTTATGAGCTGGTTGTTGACTGGTCAAAGCTGGTCATATGGAGATACGAGCTGGTCGTAGACTGGTCGAACATAATCACTAACTGATCGTAAGGAGTTACGAACTGGTCGTAATTAAGTATCAACTGGTCGTAAGGAGTTACGAACTAATCGTAACTAAATATGGACTGGTCGTGACTAGATACGAGCTGGTCGTAAGTGACAAGTACTGATAATAGATCATATTGCATTAAGATTCGTCCAATGTATTCTTTGTGTGTTCGGGAATCGTTACCGCTAACGACTTATGATCGGAAAAGAGTTTTCGAGTCACAACCGATTACACATGAACCTATAGATTCACACACTTAGAGGGTTGAGATTTGATTTGGACGCTGATCCAAAATCTTGTAGGCCACGAGTTCCTAATGGGCCTTAAGTTCGAGACCCATCATGGATGCCTATACATAGAAGGGCGGTGACATGGGGTTTGGATATACTCTTTTGAAGAATTCCTAAAAATCCTAACAACCACGCATTCCTCATCCAACACCACGCCGCTGGCGATAGCACTCCAGCGCGTGGTGTTCCTGCCCTGTATGTGTGGATACCTTGAAGGTGTTGTTGCGAAGCATCAGCACTAGGACGATCCGCAACTAGTGACGATCTTGGGAGCAGGAGGAGAAGACGTGCGGCAAGTACGACTACTATTGCATCAACTCGCTACATTGACTCTACTTCCGCTACGAGTTGGTGCATCTAGTGGTAATCTCGTGATCTATTACTAGCGGATGTTTCTTGGTTGTGCGGTAATTTTTTTATTTTGTGCTATCGTAGCCTACCCGTAATCTTTCAATCCTGCCAATCCGCCTCGTCAATAAGGAGAACGAGGCGAGCGGCACGTTGTGCTTAGGGGGCAACCCCTTGAGCTTTTGGGGCAATTTACGGGGCCCGCAGTACTTCGTAGAACACCTCTTGCGGTGGGCGTTTGTCGGAGATGGCTAGCTTTGTAAGTCTGTCCGCCGCCTCGTTGCTGCTTCGTGGGACGTTTTAAACAGTGGCGCCGAGGAAGTGTTTGGCTTCAGCCCGAACCGCTGCTAGATATCTGGACATTTCTGGATCCCTTGTCATAAACGACTTGTCGAAGTACCCTGCAATGAGCTGGGAATCACTTCTGATGATTATGCACTTTAAACCCAGTGTTTTTGCCTTAAGTAGGCCTAGCAGCAGTGCCTCGTATTCCGAGGTGTTGTTTGTTGTTGGGAAGTCAAGGCGAGCAGTGTGGGAGACGCTCCGTCTGTTCGAGGTGGCCAAGATGGCCGCGGCGCCGACTCCTATTGCGCACCATGTTCCATCGGTGTATATTATCCATGGTGCAATTATCTTGCTTGGCGGTTGCTATTTAGTTTGCAGGGTCCACTCGCCAACGAAGTTGGCTAAGGCCTGCGACTTGATGGTTGTGCGGGCTGCGAGGGTGATGTTGAAGGGCGCCAGTTAGGCCGCCCACTTGCCTATACGGCCTAAGGCGTCCTTGTTCCGTAGCATCAGTGCTAGCGCGTAGTATGTTGGGACTACGACAGCGTGTGGCATGAAATAGTGTCAGAGCTTGTGCGAGGCCATGAGCAGGGCGTATGCCAATTTTTCCAACTCTGTGTACCGGGCCTTGGCCCCCCCAAAGGGCCTCCAAGACATAATACACTAGGCGTTGCCCATTGTCTTCCTGGACGAGGACTGCGCTGACGGCGGATTAGGAGGCTGCGAGGTACAGCAGGAGCTTCGCGTGTGGCTTTGAGCTTGTTAGGCTTGGTAGATGGGTGAGGTATTGCTTCTGTTCCTGGAACGCCTATTGTTACTCTTCGATCCACCTGAATGTCTCCGCCCCCCGAAGTGTCTTGAAGAACGGTAGGGCCCGCTTCGCCGAGAGGGACAGGAACTGACTGAGGGCTGCAAGGCGCCCTGTCAGCTTTTAGACCTCTCGGGCACTGCGAGGGGGCTCCATCTCTTGGATGATTTTTATTTTTTCAAGGTTGGCCTCGATGCCCCTTTCGTACACGAGGAACCCTATGAGTTTGCCCGTTTTCACGCCCAAGGCGCACTTCTCGGGGTTGAGCTTGATCCCCTCCGCCCGTAGGTTGGTGAATGTTTCCTGCAGGTCCGCCGTGTGTGAGGGCGAGAGTTTGCTCTTGATTACTATGTTGTCCACGTATGCTTCTACGTTATGGCCGAGCTAGTCGTCTAGCACCTTCGCGATGAGCTGGGTAAATATTGGGCCCGCATTCTTCAGGCCGAAGGGCATGCGAGTGTAGCAATAGGTGCCCAAGGGGGCGATGAAGGTCGTTTTGAGCTTGTCTTCCTTAGCCATGAATATTTGATGATACCCGAAGTAGGAGTCGAGAAAGCTCACAAGCTCGCACCCCGAAGTGGCGTCTACGAGTTGGTCGATGTGAGATAGAGGAAAGTCATCCTTTTGCGATGCTTTATCGAGGTCAGTAAAGTCGACGAACATACGCCACTTGCTTGTGCTTTTTTGCACAAGGACTGGGTTGGCCAGCCACTCGGAGTGCTTAATTTCGTGGATGACTCCTGCTTTCAAGAGTTTTGGCGATCTCCTTTTTTGCTACCTCCTGTCGTTCCACCAACGTTGCGGCACAATTTTTGCTTCTTGGGAGACGCGTCGCTTCGCAGGGCGAGGCGGTGCTCTATGGTATCCCGTGCAACGTCGAGGATGTCCTCAGGGCCCTAGGCAAAGATATTCGCATTGCTGCGGAGTACCCGGAGGATGATGTTGCATGTCGCGATCGGGAGCTCGGCTTCGAGGGCCATCGTCCTCTGCGGAGTTGCTTCGGCGAGAGGGACCCACCGGAGGTGGCCTTCTGGTTTGGCTTTTGGCGCCCATTTTGCCGAGGCGGTGCTGGCCCAAGCACCTGCGTCTGCTTCGACCGCATGGACGTGGCGGCTGGTAAGAGTGCCTTCAGCTCTGTCTGCCTTGCTAGGTCTTGATCTCCCCACAACGTGACTGTGCTCTCGGGTACGGGGATCTTCATGCACAGGTAATTATGGTGGGCTATGGGGCCGAAAGTGTTCAGCGTGGTTCAACCGAGGATGGCATTGTATTGGTAAGGCATCCGGACGACGTTGAATGTGACAATTTTAGTTCTGGAAGCGAAGTCATCACTGAATATGACTGTCAGGTTAATCTGACCTAGGGCCGTCACAGGTCTACCCCTGAAGCCCACCAAGGGGATGCTTGGGGGTGACAGGTGGTCCCGAGGGATCATCATTTTGTCAAAAGCGTCTGCGAACAGCAGGTCCGCAGAGCTTCCACTGTCCATGAGGACACATCTGACCTCGAAGTCCGCGATGTTGACGAAATAACGAGGGGATCATGGTGTGGAAAATAGACACCTCGAGCATCCTCGGGGTCGAAGGTGATTGGTATTTCGGTGTAGCGATGTGGGCTGGAGGTAGGGTACGTCACGCCATGGTGGATTTACCGGGGGTACGCGCGCCGTTGTCTTTTTGATGACATGTAGGATGATGAACCTCTGATGATCATGTCTATGATCCTCTGACGGTGCTCTGGGTTAGTTCCCTCTATGTGGGGCCTTGGTGGCGGGGTGGACAGCTGGTTGACTGGTTCCCTCCTGTCTTTGCGCTCGGTCGGTTGCTGGCTGCGATTCATGTAATCCTGCATGGCCGCGATGGTGCGGCACTCTTAGGTCATGTGAGACCCTTCACCGTGTTGATCACAAAAGAGCGGGATGCCCCCGGCACCTCCTCGGGTGTCCGGTTGTCTTATGCCATTTCGCCCACGACCCCGACCGCGGCCGCAACCTCATCGGTCTCCTCACTTCGCCCCTTCAGGGGGCTGCCCTCCGTCCACATGATAGACGTTCCGCCCTTTCTGGCGGTAATTGTTGACCCGCGGTTTGGTTGGCGCCCCCATCACGATGGTCGTGGGTCCCACCTTTACGGGTGGACCGCTTGGTGTTGGGGTTGGGGCCCCCACTCGCCGGGCGGTATCTTCCTCTGCCCGGGCGTACTCCTCCATCTTGTTGAAGAGCTCCGCTACTAAGAAGATGGGCTTACGAGCCAACCTTTCTGATAGGGGGCCCTTATGGAGTCCGTAGGTTGGTGCATTTACGATGGTGGTTTCGTTGACCCCCTTCACCTGGCACTTTACCTCTGTGAACTTTTTGAAGAAGCTGCGAAGGGACTCGCCCAGGGCCTGCTTTATCACGAACAGGTGCCCCGCATCCTTTAGCTCCGTGTAATTTCCATAGAAGTTGTTGTGCACCAGGTCTCGCAACTGCTCTCACGTGTATACAGAGCGGGGCGGGATGGTGAAGAACCACATCAGCGTCACACCCTTGAGTGCCAGGGTGATGCTTTTTGCTTCTGTTGTGTTGTCCCCCCGGCTGCCTCGATGGCCGTTTCACATACACAAAAGTAACTCCGAGGGGTACGTGCACCCCTCGAAGGGGCTGACCTCTAGCATTTTAAAGCTCTAGGGCCAACGGGCTGCCTCCAGCCTGGCGCTTAAGGGGGAGTTGGGGTCCTCCCGAAGTATTGGAGCCGGAACAACGATCGCTGGTGCTTGAGGGGAGACTTCCTATGCTTCGATTTGCGCGAGCCTGAGTGGAGCTACGAGGGACCCTCCCCTGTCTGCTGGAGATCGAGCATCTCTCGGCGGAGATTCGCCAGCTCCCGCTGGAGGGCTTCGTATGCCTCCTGCGTTATGCCTGCCGCCCCGTGCTGCGAGCCTGCCACGAGGTTCCCGGGGGGACGCCTCGGTATGCTTGGTGTCACCTCCGATAATGTTTCTGTGCGTGGAATTGTTCGCCTCTTCCTTCGTGGCTTGGGCGGTGACCGTCGTCGCCCCGGAGGTCCTGCTTCACTTGGCCCTAGGGGTGCTAGGCATGGCGGCTACCGCGGCGGCCTCGGCTATTGAGACTTTGGGTGCAACTTTTTGATGGGTTATACTAGTGCTTTGGAGCTGTGCTTTGTGACTTTTCTACTGGTCCCCATGGACGGCGCCAACTGTGGTAGCAAAATAAGGCTATATAGTAAGAGGAGGGGACCCTCGGTGTCATCGGAGTGACCAGAGAGTCCTCAAGAGAAGGGTCTGGTTGCCAGGAAAATGTTTGTATATTAGTTGCTCCAAAAAACTAGATTCATCTTGTTACTGTTGGGTAACGCGGCAATGCTACGATAGCACAAACAAAATTTTACCGTGCAACCAAGGAACCACCGCAAGTAATAGATCACGAGATTACCGCTAGATCGCGCCGACTTGTAGCGGAAGTAGAGTCGTTGTAGTGAGTTGATGCGGTCGTAGTCGTACTCACGACGCGTCTCCTCCTTCGATGGTCGTAGTCGTCACGCGTCTGCTCCTCCGAGTGGTCGTACTCGTCACGTTACTTCTCCTCCGACTCAAGTAAGCGTCACGAGTTTCAGATCGTCCTAGGCTGATGCTTCGCAACAACACCTCCGAGGTATCCACACGTACAGGGCAGGATCACCACGCGCTGGAGTGCTAGCACCGGCAGCGTGGTTGAGAAGACGCGGCTATTAGGGTTTCAGAAGTTCTTCTAAAGATCATCCTCTTCATCCTTTACCCCATGCCACCGCCCCTCTTTATATAGGCATCCATGATGGATCTCGTACCTGAGACCCATTAGGAACTCGTGGCCTATACGAATTTGGATCACCATCCAAAACAGATCCTTGCCCTTTAAGTGTGCGACCCCACAGGTTCATGTGTAATCGGTTATGACTCGGAAACTCTTTTTCGATCACTAGTCGTTAGCGATACCTAGCATCACATAACGATTCCCAAAGACACACAGAATAAATCGGACGGACCTTGATGTAATATGATCTATGATCATGTCCTCATCACTTACGACCAGTTCGTATCTCTATACGACCAGGTTGTAATTGGTCACAACCAGTTCGTAAATCCTTACGACCAGGTTCTTACCATTCTGTGATTACGTTTGACCAGTCTACAACCAGCATGTATCTCTATACGACTAGTCCGCAACTGATCAAACTAAGCGACCTACTCATGCATTCTCCCTTTGCCTCACGATGTCTGGTTGAAATCCAGGTGAGATGATGTGTCATCCATGGACTGTTCAATACTTTCTCGATCGAGTGTCGGATAACATCATGTGGTCGACACTTCGACCACTAGTGGCATGGCCATGCACTTTCTTTATCTGATCACCACGAGGGGCCCAGAGATATCTCTCCTGTTATGTTAGGAGGGGCAAATTCCATCTCGACCAGTCACATTTCTCTGCATGTTTCATAGCATACCCGAAAACTACCTTTATAACTACCTAGTTACAGAGTAGCGTTTGGTAACCTCTAAGAGTGCTATTACACATGTAGGAAACCATGCTGATCTCAGGTCTAAGGATTATACATCATCATTACTTGAGACCAACTAATGACACAAAGATTCATAACAATCTCAAAGTGTCTTACATCATCATTACTTGAGACCAACTAATGACACAAAGATTCATAACAATCTCAAAGTGTCTCAATGATGGGTCTATCCAACACCATGTTCTCTAACATGTGCTCACATTATTAATTCGATATCTCCATATCCATGACCGGTGAAACAAGGTCATCAATCAATACATGTGCTAGTCATAGAGTCACTGGTGTTCCGACTAGTGACCTCCGACTAAGGATACATTTAGAATGACATCATATAAGTTAAAGAGTTCCACCAACAAGTCACATACTTATGATCTATAACAAATGATTCATTCAAGGAACACGATAATATATTATCAAAATCATGAACATAATGAAATATCATCATCTCTATGATTGCCTCTAGCGCATATTTCCAACAGTTACATGGGGGAAGACGACTATTTATAGCCTCCTTAACATAGTACTTGACATTACTATCTTACCCTTAAAAAGGTCATATACACGAAGGGGCGGGGCTCCCCCCCTACGCTTAGCCTTCAGCCTATGATGGACCCTCCTGGGCTTAGTCCACCCGGTTGGTGCACCTGGTCCACCGACGCCGAGGCACCTTACGAGGCGTAGGATGCCCCTGGGCCGAGGAGGCCTTGGGCATCATTCGCTTCTCCCGAGGTGGCCCAGACGAACCGTATCCCCTAGTCTTGCGGTGCTCCGGTGGCCTCCGGGCTTCACTCGGAGCACCCCGAAGGGGTGCCTGGTACTGCCGAGGTGGAGTCGACCGCAGGCCCCCTCCTGCTCCTCCGAGGTGTCCCCGGTGGACCCGTTGCTTTCTGCCTCGCGGTACCCCGAAGACCCTTCGGGGAGGCTCCGGGTCTTCCTTGGAGCCTTCCCAAAGGGGCGCCTGGTACCCGCTCGGAGTGTGGGGGGGGGGGGCTTTGTGCTCGCGGATCACAGAGTCTGTCCCGCGGTCTTCGCCGGGTTGTTGAGACCGCTCCTACAACATTAGCCATACGCTATAAGAAGAAAAAAAAATTGATACCCATAAAGGTATGAAAAAGTCAAAAGTATTTTGGTATCAAGAAACTATATAAGTTTTATGAACATTTTCCTATAGTCATGGGTATTTATTTGTAATAATGTAAATTGTGCAATTTAATAACTTTATTATCCCTTTACTTGGAGTGTTGAAAATTCTACTTGTTTGTTACGTTCTTAAGGCCTGTTTGGAGCGTGAAATTTTTTCTTGATCCTATCAAAATTGAATTGTTTCTTATAAAAATCCACCGTTCCAAACATGACTACCCAAAAAAATATAGCAATTTTTTTACTCAAACAACTAAAAAGGACTCTGTCTTAAAGCACTCACAATATCACAAATATATTATACCATCATCAGCAAGCGTTCACAACAGATTGCTTCGCCCTCTAATGAGGATTCTATAATCATCAATTAGTTAGATTATTTATCTGTAATATTTATTATAGATAGTGATATCCTCAAACAACCATCAGAGGTTCCTCTTGTCATTAGTCTATAATGACAAAGGAAGATTACGACTATTTCATGGTCGTAAGGTCTGCTACAATCATCTTATCATCGTATGATCTATTGCGATCACCTTATGGTCGTAAAGCTTTCTACGACCAAGTCAATTACGATCACCTTATAGTCGGTAGAACCTACAAACATATGGACCCGGTCGACTAGGAACTTTGTACATTGCACTCATTTACATGTGGTAGTTAATTAGTTATACATTTGCCGTTTGTCTATGATATAATTGCACGCAATTCTCTTTATCTCATGCGTAACTGTATGGCGAACGTGTGGGAGCGTGTCTCTCTAACAATAACCTCCATTAATATGTGCAATCAATCAACCGTTAAGGCGCATTCAGGCACATAACAATTGTCACTCGTTCAGAACCTACATGTAGGGTAACCCCGGTGGACCAAGGGACAAGACAACACACGAATACGTGAATAAAAAGACATAAGTCATTAGTCTTAGTTTCGGTGGTTTCCTTATTGATATAAATGTATTCAATATAAGAACACAAGAGTTGTTTGTTATTCTCTCCGGTGAAGATCCGAATCTGCTTAAAAAACTATTGTATCTTCTTTTGCGTAATCTCGATAGCAGTTTACTTAATATTTATTTCATAAGATTGATATTAAAACGGACACCATTTTTTTCCCCAAGAACAACTCACCATCAGCACGCATGAATCTTGCAATTCTTTCGGGCTTTCTTGATTCTTCATCTCACAACGGTATTAAAACAAACCCAAGCATTTGCTTTTGCTAAGTGCTAACTAACCAACCGTCTCTGCAGTCCAGGCCACGAGACTAGAGTCAACAACCCAAGAAGCCAAGAACCGCGCGCGCACGGGCGCCAACCATGGAGGTTGCCCGCCCCTTCTTCCGCACGCCGCAGCCGCACCACCTCGCCGAGCTCCGCATCGAGGCCTCCCAGTCGGCGGTCGCCTTCTCTGCGCCCTGTGTCGCCGGCCGCAAGCGCCGCTGCCTCCTCCCGGCATTCTCCCCTCGCAAGAAGATGCTGCTCGAGCTGCCCCCCTTCTCCGCCCCCACGTCGGCGCCTTCCCCGGCGGCCAGCACGGGATACACCGCCAGCGTTTTATCGTCGGCGCTGGCGCCGACCGGCGGAAACGGAGGCGGCAGCAGCGGCAGCTTCGCGTTCTTCGCTTTGCCGGAGCAGCCGTTGACGCCCGCGGGCTCCAACGGCAGCGGCTCCTTCGCTTTCTTGGCTTCACCGGAGCGGCCGCTGACGCCCATGGGCTCCACCGCCAGCGGCGGGTGTGGGGTATTGGCTCCCCAGCCGTCGTTGTCGCCCGGCACCAGGGGCTCCAGCGGCACCTGCGCCTTCGAGTTCTTGACTTCCCCGAAGCCGGCGCGCACGGGCTCCAATGACGGCTGCGGCTTTGCGTTCTTCACTTCGCCGGAGCCACAGCGCACGGGCACCACTGGCATCGGCGCGTTCCCGTTCTTGGCATCTCCTAAGACGGCGGTCGGGCGCACAGGTTCTCCAGTGCCCGCGGCGACTAAGGAGTTGGCTCCCGCGGTCTCCGCGGTTAGCGGCGGTGGCGGCCTCGTCTCGCGGCCGTTTGTCTTCTCGGCCTGTCGGACGTCGGCGTCGCCGGTGCGCAAGTCCAGGGGAGGCACACTCTGGTCACGGCGCCGTAGGAGCCAGCGGCAGTGGGACGAGCAGCCGCGGATCACCCTGCCGCCGCGGAAGGTCGCCAAGACGGAAGCCTTGGCCACCGGCGAGCCCCCCCGTCGCGCCACCCAGTCCGTGTGGACGGGCAGGCCGTGCTGCACGTTCCTCGCTTCGCCGGCGAAGGCCAGCAAGCAGGTATCACGACGCTTCCGCCTTCCTGTTCGATCCTCTGCATCTTCCAAGTCTTGATTTCCGTGTTCATTGCCAGTTCTTTGCCTTTTGCGCCTCTGATTGTGCCGGCCGGCTTCGATCGCTGCAGGAAGCCAAGAAGGACACCCTCGCCGCTAGTTACGTATCTCGCTCGTCGTCGCCGCACCGGTCGCCGGCCGGGACGCGCTGCACGTTCGTCACATCGCCCACGAGGCCATCCTCAGTGGAGAGGGCGAGCAAACGGGTAAGTCTTTCCACTTTCTAGTTCTTTTGTTGCTCACTGTTCCTGCTTCATTGCCTGTTAATCCGATCAGTGGCATTATTCGAACAGAAATCCACACCATTTGCTTGAACGTTTTGTTTACTGATATGGTCCATATGGATGTTTAATTCAACATGATCATTTTGTTCAGTTTTTTTTTTTGCGACGACATTTTGTTCAGTTTTATCTATGTATTATTCAGTTAATGACAATTGTTTTTCCTTTAATGTGGTAATTTGCCTTGCTGAAATCTACACTTGTACAGGACCGGGAGGTGCAGGTGTCCAGCGTGGCCGGAGAGGGCCCCACCTCGCCGGCGGCCTGCCGAGGTGCGGAGGTGGTGGTGCGCGTCACCTGCTCGTGCGGTGCCCGAAAGGAGTTCTGCTTCGACCACTGCCACTGACAAGCTCACCGTCCGTTCTCACCGTCGACTGCTTTGTCGACTGCTTTATCAATGGATAGGATCGCCCCATTTCTTTCTGCATCGTGTTTTTCCCTTCAGTGCCCCATTTCTTCAGCTTCTATCTGGCATCTTAGGTATTAAAAAAAGTATGACCGCATGGCCGGAAGTTAGGACAGCGGTAACTGCACTGTCCTTAGAACCGTGTGTGCTATATGAGTGCAGAGCTGCACTGAGAATTTTTGAGCCTGGAAGAGCTGTAGAAAGTAGGACGTGCGTCTGTAATCTGTAGTTTTCTTGCTGTTCTTGTCTTTTGAACTGCAAAGTGCAAAGTCGCTTGTGTTTGTTCTGAACATGTGCCGTTCCTAAGTTTGATACCTCTGTTTATTTGGTGGCGTGGACAGGAGATAAGAGTGAATAATCATTACTTCGATTCATTGTTACAGTGTGGTGCACCCAAAATTTTTAGACTGCCAACTCACCTTGTAGCAGACAATATTTCCCCCCTCAAAAGTTTTACCGTAACTTTAGACACCTAATCTGGTCACTCACTGATGTACTAAAAAGGCATGGCAAAAATGTGACCATCAACCAAATACGTCGGCGATGCTTTGGCTCTCAAGTTTGCTAACTGCAGCGTCTGCATGTAACCTAACCTATTCTCTAGTCTACTAATGCACCCCATATTGTAACTCGGTAGGCATACGTGCCGTGCTCACGCTTTACCCGCGCTTGGAGCTGGTGAGCCCGTGTGCGATGGGCCGCGGCTCCGAGAAGTGCGATTCGTGCCGTGCCCGTGCACGCCACGTCCACAGCCACAGGTTAATAAGCCTTTGGACTCACCGGTCAAAGCTCAAGCATAAAACTTCTCTTCGTCAGTGGGATCAACTATTGCTTTAGCCTTCTTTATGTCTTTACCTATTTCTTTGTACAGCTCTTCGCTTTCTTTTCTTTTTTCTTTTGTTTTATTTTCTTTCCTTACGCTTGTAATTTCCGATGACAACCATTTCAAGGCAATGGTCATAACGTCAACAAAAATAATAATCATGCACTTGAAGTCTTGAATAGACAAAAGAAACGAAAGCCAGGCCAAGGTGATGGATTACTCGCTAAGCTTTTGCCCCATTAGCCCTTCCGCGAAGCTACCACGAAAAACCAACAATTAGAACTTCCCACACGCGGGCTGCCGGCCTTCTCCCACCACGTCCCATCGCCCTCCTCAATTCCTCCCGGCGACGAGAAGCACACCGAGGCGGCGATGAATCCCTTCGCGAAGAAGCCAACGCCGCGAGGTACGTACGGGTCGTCCCCCCCTCCCCCTCCTCTCCGATCAAAATTCGATCGAATTCGGCCTCAACTCCCGCGATCCTCTCCCAATCGCGTTTCGCGTGTGCCGTCGCAGCGTACTTCGAATTCGGATCGATCGTTCTGCTCCGGGGAGAATCCTAGGGTTCCATCCGCACCTAGCTAGCGCGATTGCTGTATTCTAAGCTCTGATTTTGGTTTCCGGCTCTGCAGAGACGATTAGGAACAACAAGCGCGAGCTGACGAATGCTACCAGAGGTGATTGATTCCCTTCCTGCACACTTACCATACATGAGAAATGCTTTGCCTTATGGTAATTTCTAGGTTAGAGTATACCAGGTTCCATATGCTAACTGTAGTTTGCTTCTAATGCGACTTGAATCAAAAGCTGGTTCGTTGCATTCGATTGTTTCTGACCAAGAGTACGGGGTACTTGTAGCTCTCATGTAGGCTTATATTATGGAATTTAGTCACAATCTCTCTTATTTTGTGTAAATCAAATCAAATACTGTTTAAGTTTTCCAACAACAATTAACGGGCCACGGCTAGCAAAATGCCCGAATCTTGTTTTGGAGTGAGTTTGTTTATTTGAAAAGGTGTTAAACATGAGGAGTTGAGGTTAGACTGAATTATGAAACATGGAGAGAAACACTGTTGTCTTATAAACGACATGTTGAAAATTCGGTATATGTTACTCGTAACCTTTTGAGCAATACTTTTCCCCAAAAGTTCAATTATGCAGGTTGTAAATTTATCTAATGCCTGAAGTGTGTCATCTGTAGGTATCGAGAGGGACATTGGAACATTACAACAAGAGGTGTGCACGCATAATCACATCCCTTGTTGTCTGGTTAATGAGAAAAATTGCTTAGCATATCTGCCAATTTGGAAATTGCCTTATATGTTCATGGTGAACTGACAAGTTGTTTGAGCTTAGATATATTCTTAGCCTGCTCCATGTTGTTTTTGCTTGAACTATGTCCACACGATAAGACAAACACACATTTTTTCATGCTGTTGTTCTACTATTCCATTTGTTAGATGCAGTTGAATGAGCAGCAGCCACAGGTTTACCTTTTTTTCCCCAATTAACAGGAAAAGAAGCTAGTTGCTGAAATCAAAAGGACTGCAAAAACTGGCAACGAGGTTTTTGTTCTTATATTTCAGTTTCAACACAGTAATTTTGGTCTAGATCATACAATATGGTTCTCCTGATTTCCTTCCATTTTGCAGGCTGCAACTAGAATTCTGGCCCGTCAGCTGATCAGGTTAAGACAGCAAATTTCTAATTTACAAGGTAGCCGAGCTCAGATTCGGGGAATTGCGACACATACACAGGTGAAATATTTTTCCCTCTTTTACTTTCTTCCAGATACAGTGGGGGTTAGTTTTCTGATTTTGGTGGCAAACTCTGTCCGCAGGCAATGCACGCCAACACTTCAGTGGCTGCGGGCATGCAAAGTGCGAGCAAAACAATGGGGGCTTTAAACAAGGTAATGTCCTACCAAATTTATGTGATGAGACATTTCAGATGTTTAATTTTGAAAAATTGAGTGTGTGCTCTATACAGTAACTAACACAATATCTTCCTCTAGTAACTTCAATTTCTTAAAGTCTTAACGTAAAAACTTATTTTGTGTTTTTTAAGTTTGAACTGGGCCGTCCAATATCATTTTTAATAATCCAAACGCATATCTTCTACTGAGTGTGTAATTTTAAATTTCGTCTTATTTTTTATTTGCAGCAAATGGCACCTGCCAAGCAAATGAAGGTGATGCAAGAATTCCAAAAACAGTCAGCACAAATGGATATGACGGTACACCAACTTTCCATCAGCACTTAATAGAATTATTGCTTGCAATAAGACAAGATTTTACATTGTTTTTCTGGGAAGCTCACATGCACGTGATGGGTGCCTGTGTGTTAGCATGTGAGAAAATGCATGTGCCTGTATGCATTGACTATCCTTATTCCTTGTGCAGAACGAGATGATGTCTGATTCCACTGACAATATCTTAGACGATGATCAGGCTGAGGAAGAGACTGAAGAACTTGCTAATCAGGTTATTTCCAATGTCTATTTCCAGACCAAATTGTTAGCATCTCTTTGCAATATTTTTCCTTCCATGTTTCTTATTTCTTAAGCCCTGTGTATCGCTTTTGATTATTCACTCTTATCTCCTGTCAATTTCTTTTAGGTGCTGGATGAGATTGGTGTTGACATTGCCTCACAGGTAGTTGAAGATGCGAACATAACCCTTTGTTCCTTAGTCTATGATAGTATGATTCTATCTCCCGTTTTTAATTTCTCTTATCCTTTTCCTTTTTGCAGTTGTCCTCGGCTCCTAAAGGAAGAATTGCTGGAAAGAAGGTTCAGGCTGATGGAAGGTATGCAGGATCCTGTATTTATAACCATCTAATTTCTTGTTTTTTATACTTCCCTTGTCCCCTTGTTAAGGACTTAAGGTTACTATATTTTTTCACTTGAAACTGCTATGACTAAGGAGCTACAATGATTATTTAAGCTCCCTTCTGATGTTGTTTTGCCATGCATCAAAACAATTAAGAGATCCTATAAAATTTTTTACGGTCTAACTGTTTTATCCTCTGAATTATTGCGGTATTATAAATTGAATAAACTCTTGAAATTCAAAGTTTAGAACTTGTCCCTTGGTATTCATGATATTTGGTCTGCATTTCCTTGAAAAAAGTAAACATAGTCTGAAGTAGGATCACTGATCGGGCCATAAATGCTAATATAAGCTGATGCAACATGCAACAAGGCATCTTTTGCATAGTAAAATTTATGGCCACCAGCCATTTTCTGTAGTTTTTGATCTATCTGAGCCGAATATAGAGCTTACCATTGCTACCCTTGCTTTCATGAATTTACACCTGTACCTAATGTAATTCGCCACGTTTTTTTCACACCGTGGTTCCCTTATTTACAGTTCAGAGTTGGAGGAATTGGAGAAGAGGCTGGCTGCTCTGAAAAATCCATAATTGGCACCATTTTGCAACCCTCTCTCCTCGAACATACTCTGCCTGCCTTGAGCCCTTGTACTTAGATTCCAATTCCTCGTTAGAAATTCAAAGACACTTGCATTTGTAAATATTGGATGGAAGATGGTGCGAGTACGAGAAGACGAGGACCAACTTGACGAGAGTTCTAAAAAATTTGACGACTCGATGTTGCTGCAGTTACAATACACGCAGAAGACGATGGGGCTGACGTGACATGAACCAGGGCATCGAGAGCTTCATTAGGCCAGTAAGAGTACATGGTTGTGTGATTGTGTAAAGAGAACCTAAAGATTTCATATGGTGCATTTTTTGTTTGTTTCCGCTTCAGTATATCGTGTGCTTTTCGTTACACGCAGGTACAGTACGCGTGCGCGATGCGTTAATGCTGACGTCGCTTGCAACATCCGCGCCACGGCAACATTCCGGTGCGTGACAGGTCAGGGGCCAATGAATGAAACTGGAAAGTTAAGAGGAGCTCAATTACCTAAATTGAAAGAAGAGGGATGGACACGCAAAAACTATCGGGGCCCTTTCGGAAACGGTGCCTGTCATCTCGAGTCTCGAGCTTTCCCTGATAGTTTGTGTAAACGCGTGGCGCAACGGCTGGGTTCAAAACCACAATAAAAGGAAAAAAAAAGTTGAAAAGCAAAAATAATGCCCGCAAGTCGCCGTCTACTACGGTCCTGTTTGGTACAGCTCTACTCTAATTTTTTACAACTCCAACTCCAACTTCACTCTTGGATCCACTCCTATGAGAAGTTGGAAGCTTACTTGATGATTTGGTTAAAAGTTAACTCCAAATTTCAAGAATGAGAAATATATTTGTGAAAAGATCAGATACCCTTGTTTTTATGACTTATGATCTTTTTTCGTATTGCTTAACATATAACAGTTTAATAAGTTGATTTTAATCATGCTGTGCTTTTATTTATCAATTTTTTTGGTCATGTTGCCATATTTTCACCCAAATTCAGAAATTTTACTCAAAAAATAAAAATAAAACTTACACAAACATATGAAGTTCATAACAAAGGTTCTAATTCAATGAGTATCATAACAAAAGTCCATAACAAAGACATAATATTGTATCAAACAACACATAATCAAATCAAATATTGTATCACCTTGCAAATATTGAGAACATCCACTAGGATAATGTATCACCACACAAACTAGCTTCTCGCTAACCAACCCTGCTCCTTTGGCAATTATCATGTCTTTCTCCATAGCTTTTGGTGTTGCGGTCTTTAGCTTCAGCTTTGTTAGAGCTACCACATCAGAGGCCAGTGGTTCGATGACCTTTGTGCTCAAGTTCTTGTTGTCCCCACTACTATGTGACAGCCAAATCTAGTCATTACTTTTGTTTTCGATCTCAATGATGTATCGTTGTCCATAGTTTTGTTTGAATAAACAAAGTCCTTGGCGTGTTTGTCACATTTTGCTCCCTAGTTCTATATTTCCGCCTTGGACCATATGTCTTGGATCTCACGCTTCTACAAGCTACAGCAACGATTCTCGCCTGTGTTATTCTCGCTTGAGAGGCTACAAGCAACATTCTCCGGATATGTTTCTTGACCGAATTTTCTCGACACCTTGATTTGTATGAGCGATAGCATCGGAGGACCTCTCGAGCACCGCCCTTAAATCTAGCCTTCTCGCTTGAGCTAACAAGCAAGCCTCATCGCTTCCTTCAGTTGCACTTGACATGATACATTCTCGTTTGGCCTCCTAATGGAAGCATTCCTCTTAGCATTCTCTTCGCATAACCGATTACAAGCGTAATTGTTCAAATGATGTAGCTCCTACATCGCGGAACTCGACCTTGGTACATCAAAGATTGCACATATCCCTTGAGACTTGACCAGCAAATTTTGTGAGACAAAGAAGAAGACTCGTCACACCGCCGCCGTGCACAAATACTCCAAACGTAATGTATGGATGGTTCTAATCAGCGTAACATCTCCGCTCAGGCAGCCTTCTCGTGAGATCCAACTGAACGAACTCTTCCAACAAATTCAATTGCTCTTCAACTTCACCTACGATGTCGTAATTCAACATCAGAATCACATTGCGGGCGGCGGTTGCTCGGCTTCTCCGACGCCCAGATCTGCCGGCCATGGCCGCCGCACCACCACCTTCGCTTCCCGGCTAAGATCCGCCTCGCCAACACGCATCGAGGTCGCCTTTGCGCAGCACACTAGTATTGGCCCAGCGCCGAGGCGACGGCAGAGCCGCGGCGAAGGAGGAGGATCGGCCGCCGCGCGGAGGCGACGGCAGTGGAGGAGGCGAGGTCGGCGGCGAGGCCGTGGCCGCAGACGCGCGCGAGAGGAAGTGTTGGCGGCAATGGATGCGATAGGCCGCCGCCAGGCGGTGGCGGCGAAGACGCGCGTGGCGACGACGAGGTAGACCAGAGGATTGTGGCGGCGGCGGCGGCGGCGCGAGAGGAGAAGAGGGCGAAGGGCGGCCCTGACCGGGCGGAGTCGCTGGGAGAGAGAGGACGAAGAGGTCATGAAGCGAGAGGCCACCACTCCTGGCCGCCCCTTGCTACGAACAGGCGAGGGATGAGAAGAGGTCGCAGACGGATGCGAATCGCGAACCGGCAGCGAAAGGGGGGGCTGCGCTTGGGTAGTGGAGTGGCATGTTGCGTAATTATTCTTAACTTTGGGTATTTTATTTTGTTGGTTCGCAGCCTCTTTTGAAGTAAGGTTCTACCCACTCAAAATTTGCACTACAGCGCCGCTCCGCCTCGCTTGCTCCAACTTCAAAATTTTATGAAGAAACCTGCTTTAAGACAGCCCACCCACTCCCACAACGAAACTGGGAGTTGGAACTGTACCAAACAGGCCCGTAGATCCAATAGTGTAAGCCTCACGTTCATCGCGATCCTCCCGGACGGGCTGAAACGGTAATACGACCTGCTCCGAGGGTTGACGTGTACAAATAATGCTCAACCACCACCCGGCTTTAATCCAGCCCATTTATTTCGATCTGACAGTTCCCGCAAACCACACATTGGATCGCGATGCGATCCTCTCCGGATGGTTCCAGTTAGACCATGCCGTGCCCTCCGCGCAGGCACCTCAGACCCGAATGCGAGGGCGGCGGTCCGTCGTGCGGCGGCGGTCCGCGAGCCCTCCCTTCCCGCCTCGGCATCAGCGCTTCCCTCCGCCGCCGATCCTGCAGCACCGCCCCACCTCCTGAGCCGTGTGCCCATGTCCCGGCCCTGTCCGCCCGTTTCGCTCCAGTTTGCTTGCTCCGTTTCTTGAGGCGTGACCGGCTTCCTTGATTAACTGGGTTCTGTTTGCTATCTTGGATCCTATATGACGACGACGATGCACAGGGAACTGTAGACGCTACCGTTGATTGAATTTGTGTTTTCCATTCGCAATGGAGATTTCAAGGAAGACGAAGATTAAGTGAGATGCTTAAGTGCTCTGGTTCTTGTCAGTAAAAGCAGACATTCTGCAAGTACAATGGTTCAAGAAATCGATTCCAGAAGGGCGAGCCAGTGATATCAAGGGGAATTTGCTGTGGCACTCAAGTACACGATCATATCAAGTTATCAACATCTTTTTTTACCTGGAACACGTCTCATTTGGAGTTTGGAGAAAGCACACGTGTCTTGTTTGGTAACACCTCGTAACGAGATCATGGCTCTAGTTAGACCCCCCTCATTCCTGGCCTTTTTGCTATATGCCTCTTCACCACCCATCGGTTTCAGACATAAGACGCAAATGCGGAGCAGAAATGCAGTCTCTCCCAAGCAGTGGCACAGACAAATGCCGGAGGCGGAGAAGATGTGCAGACGGCCGATCAAGGCTTGACATTTGTCTTCAGGCCCGCCGGTGAGGTCCTTGGTTCACTTCCTCCTCTCTGCGCTGATCGAGAGGCGCTCAGAGCATCGGAGGGCTGCGTTGTCCCGTGGGACAGGGGATGACTTGTTCTCGGCGCCTCCTGAGTGGTGGAGCCTTTGGACAGTGGATGGGCGGCTGCTGCTGCTGCTTGAGACCCACCGGCTGGTCCGGTTCTGGTCACTGCAGTCTCCTGGAGAGGTTGGTCGACTGGATGGAGCGACAGCCATTTTCGATGAGCTCCCGTTCCGGGACAAAATATGTGTTTTCTCCGAATCAGCAACCTGGTAGATATATGAGAAAGTAAGTTTATTTTACAAAAAGCAGATATTTAGCAGCTGCTTTTACCCCCTTTCCACCGAAATTTGGTGCACTAGAATGAGCCAAAAGAGTAGTATTTGGTACTTTGATGGAGAGTAAACAAAATAAACTTCACAACTCAAAATGTCCACTAAAGGCAACTTCTGTTATCACGAGTGTCCAACAAGTATCTACACTAAATTCTCAACTGATTAGTCATTTAACTGACTCTGTATGTCACTTTTTTTGGTTAAAAATAATGTAAACTTCAAATTTTGTGTACTAGCTATCATAATGAAATACGACACTTACAGCTTCTTTAGATGTAAAGGAATCTGCAACGCTTTTGTGTCTGGAATGGTCTCCATGGTGACCAGAACCTGAATTTCTTCTGGCAAATGCCTCAACAGCACCAGTGAATCTATCCCGGATCTCTTGTCCTACTGGCAAAACAGAAAGATGGAAATTGATTGGTGTTTCATATATTAATATACAGATGCAATCAACTACAAGAAGACAGACCTGAAGTTCTGTCTGTCCTCTCCACAGATGGTCCAACTCCAACCATTCTTCCACTTGGTTGCTGGATATTGACAAGATAATAGTAGTTCAACAAGTAGGTCGACGAAACAAGACAAATAGATAAGTTGACATGATACATACTCGAAGAAGCTTGGTATTGGAACCCGTATGAAGATACTTGACTGCAGTCCAGTCAAATACATAATCAAATTGATATCCTACAGAAGTAATTGATAATTACACCAGTTTTCTTAACACCAAAAAATAGAAAATTTCCAGTGGATAATTAAATGGATAAGTGGAGCAAACAAATCCCAAAGAAGAAAGAATAGTGTGTACCTTCACGGATAAATACATCCCGAAATAGTTTCTTCAAATGAGAGTAATCTGGTTTGTCTTCAAATCGCAGGGAACGACAATGGTGGAAATACGAGATGAACTCCGATGGATAAGATTTGCACAGAACCTAGTCAAAACAGTTTTTAGTGCAAATGCATCTAGGAGTTATCATTAGAACTATGAACTTCACCATGGCAACCATCAGTACCTCTGCTGGGGTAAGCATTTTCTTTTCACTAATTTTGTCACACTTTTGTTTCTTAGTGTCAGCTTTGAGACCCTGCCACGGGAGGCTGAGAATAACACCAAAGCATGCCAAGTAAGCACTTGCATTATTTAACAAAAATAGGCATAATAAAGTAGACATAATCATCAGGCCTAACCTTCCTTTTAAAAAATATAGTAGAAGATAGCCAACCGACTCCAGATCATCTCCTGCTTTGTTCTGCAAGAAATAAATACATGCATGTAAGATAATATGTTGTATTTCCTTCTTTTAAAATTTATATTCCAAAGCTGCTCCTTGTTTACTAGATGATATTCATTTTATAGTTAAGCTTATAATAATCTAAATGTGCTTGATTTTTAGCATAATTTGGGAGAAATGGTAACAAGGTTGGATTTGTTATTGTGCTCACTGCTGACCTATTCCAAGATGAGTATTCACACTAGCATACCGTGCAGTTCCTGTCAAATTTTTGTTCTCCCTGCACAGAGAAACAATCAATTATAAAATATCAAAAGTACTATTTAGATCCATTGACACAAGAAGATATATACTAAACATCACATTCAAATTCGAGCCTAGCCTGTACGATCTCTAAGAGAAGGAATTACATATTTGGACGTAATATAACACTAGAAAACTTCTGACTTTTCTAGAAGAAAATGGATACGGCCAAACAACAATATGCCACCGTTGGAAAGGCATACCTTGATTCCAAGTTCTTTAGATGATTTCCAAATGAGCTGGTTGGAGAAGAAGGGAGCTAATGATTACAATCTTGTTATGTTTAGTTTTGCAGCTTCGGTTTGGAGCCTTTGGAAATGTAGGACCATAATGGTTAATGGTTTTTGACAAGCATTTTCCTAAGCAACCAATGGAAGTGATCTTCAATTTTCTATCTTGTTTGAGTGTGCTCATCAAAAAAGGTGATAAAGACAAGATGATCTGCTTTTTGGCTTTGGTTGAAGATTGGGCTAAGAACTTTTGTAATCAGGACAGTTCTGTGAACTTCCCTGTTATTGCCTAGCTTTAGTAGTGTTTGAATCTTAGTCCTGGAAGTTTGCTTGGTAGTGTTGGCTGGAGTTCCCAGCCGGTTTACTTTATTTTTTGTAAGAACATGTTATTTGCTTTCTATCAAAAGCTGGGTTTCCCCTTGTCAAAAAAAAAAAAACTATTATTATTATTTTAGATCTGAAGTTTACATTTGAATAATACTTGGTGTTCGTAGGTTTATGAGCCTACCTATACCATAATGTGAACTATACAACCATGTGAAGGATCAAACCACTGGGAAGTATTTCCCAAAGCAAACATGCCCATACACAGGTACATTATAGAGAACATGGGGAAACATTCCACTAAGTTCTGCCGATGTACTTTAACAGCAGAAATACTTGGCGCAACAAAATCCATTGTCATTTCTAACTTCTAAGTAAAAAACTTCATAAATCAGTATGCTTCACCTGTAGGGGATGTGTTTATGAGTCTGGAGGTCCTTGTATTTCTTAGCAAGCCCATAATCAATTATATACACCTACAGAATAAAAAGAGAATATCTCGCTATATACTGTTCATTTATGAATAAGAACCATTTGGTAATTGTTGGAGATTACCATTATTCGAGCTCATTACTCATATTCAGTTTATGCGGAAAACAACAAAAGTAGATAAGATGAATGGAAAAAACTTCTTTAAAAAGCAAACCTGGTTAGCTTTTCGGCCTAAAGCCCATAAGGAAGTTGTCTGGCTTGATGTTGTTAGGAATAACAACTTATATTCTCAGGTCGCCAATGGGCCATTATATATAGACAAGTATAATATGCAAATAACCCCTTATAACAATGGAGAATAACACAACTATACATATATATATATCTCTAACACTCCCCCTCAAACTCATGGTGGATCAACAACACTGAGTCTGGAGAGGTAGAAGCCGTGTTGTGCTCGAGTCTGGGCGTTCATGAAGAAATCCGCTATCCAAGCTCTAAGGCACATCTTCAAGAGCAATCACCTGATCATGCACACAAGACCTCATGAAGGAAGCATCAACACCAATATGCTTGGTGAGCTCATGCTTCACAGGGTCACGGGCAATACTGATAGCACCTGTACTGTCTGACAAGAGAGGAGTTGGTGTAGTGATAGAAACATCAAAATCCTCAAGTAACCACCGTAGCCATGTAATCTCCGCTGTCAAGAGAGCCATAGCTCGTAACTCAGCCTCTGCACTCGAACGGGATAATGCAGTCTGTTTCTTCGTCTTCCAGGCAATGAGAGAACCACCAAGAAAAATACAGTAAGCAGAGATAGACCGGCGATCAGATGGATCGTTGGCCCAAGTAGCATCTGAATAAGCCTGAAGCTGTAACGAGCTGGAGTGTGGAAAGAAGAGACGGCGAGAGATAGTCCCACGAAGGTATCGCAGAACTCGAAGAAGGTGGTCAGAGTGGACTGAGTGGAGCGAGCAGACGAATCGACTCGAATGTGGACTGGATAAGTGATATCCGGACGAGTAACAGAAAGGTAGACAAGACTCCCAACAAGATGACGATAGCGAGTCGGATCAGAAAGAGGCTCGCCATCAAAGGGCGGAGATGAACGTTGAGCTCCATGGGAGTCTCAACAAGATCGACGATCGAGAGAAGCGCGATCAAGAAGATCCTGAATATACTTCTCTTGTGACATAAAGAAACCATCTGGAGTGGAAGTAACCTCAATCCCAAGAAAGTAACGAAGAGACCAAGATCCGACATAAGGAACTGCTCAATCAGACGAGCCTTGACAAAGACAATGTACTCATAATCATCTCCGGTGATGATCATATCATCAACATATAGAAGAAGAAGAGTCCGACCACGAGACGAAGTGTGGACAAAAAGAGCAGGATCATGATCACTAGCTGAGAAGCCGCAGCGGTGACCACAGAGGAGAAGCGCCAAACCAAGCACGAGGGGCTTGTTTAAGGCCATAGAGAGAGACGAAGTCGACAGACCATGCCCTCAGGAACAGAATACCAAGGTGGCGGATGCATGTAGACCTCCTCACGCAACTCGTCATTAAGAAAGGCATTCTTGACATCAAGTTGGGAAACGGACCAATGGCGAACAGACGCCACTGAAAGAAGAGTGCGGACAGTGGTCATGTGGGCCACAGGAGTAAAAGTCTCGTCGTAGTCACGACCATGCTCATGCTGGAAGTCACGAGCAACAAGACGCACCTTATAGCGCTCAAGAGAGCCATCAGAGCGAATCTTAATCTTATAGACCCACTTACACGTGATGGGACAAGAGTGAGATGGAAAAGGAACAAGATCCCAAGTACCAGTACGTCCGAGAGCAGCAATCTCCTCGGCCATGGCATGCTGCCACTCAGGGTGAGTAACAGCATCCCGGTAGGAGACAGGCTCATGGGTAGCAGCACCAGCAAAACCAAAACGGGCAGGAGGCCGAATCGACTGACGATCGCGGAGACCGTAGCGAGGAGATGATGACCCATCGGGGAAAGATGGAGCATCAGGAGAAGATGAAACATCAGGGGAAGATGACTCATCTGGAAGAGCCTCAATATGAGGTCGACGAGTGTAAAAGAGAGTGGGAGGAGCCTGAGGAGCCGCAGGCGACGAAGCAGACGGCGACAACGGCGGAGAGACCTCAAGAGGTATATGTGGAGACTCAGTGGGATGGGTGGACGAGGGCAAGACATAGATATGTGTATCTGGAAAAGTAAAAAAAGATAGGGACTCCATAGAGGAAACCGAAGGAGAGGCAGGACGTGGGTAGAAGGGACGAGACTAGTCAAAAGTCACATTCTGAGAAATTCGCATCCGTCGACCAACAAGGTCCCAGCACCATAGCCCTTGTGCTTGGCACTGTATCCCAAAAAAACACACTCAACAGACTGAGCCGTCAGTTTGGTGCATTCTCGAGGTGCAAGGAGAACGTAGCAAACACAGCCAAATAGACGAAGGGCAGAGTAGTCTGGAGAAAGATCACAGAGACACTCAACCGGGATCTCACCCTGAAGAGCAAAAGAGGACTGAATGTTGACGAGATAGGTGGCAGTGGAAACGGCCTCGGCTCAAAAGTGAGGTGGAATAGAGGCGGCAATCATCAAGGTACGAGAAGTCTCAAGGAGGTGACGATGCTTACGCTCAGCGACACCATTCTGAGCATGAGCACTAGGACAAGAGAACTGAGCGAGGGTGCCCTGCTCAGCAAGAAAGATGCGCAGGTAACGAGAGAGGTACTCGCCAGCAGAGTCAGCACGAAAGACACGAATAGGAGTGGAAAACTGTGTGCGAACCATAGTAGCAAATTGTTTATAGATAGACAGGGCCTCACTACGAGAAGACATAAAATATATCCAAGTGTGGCGAGAGAAATCATCTATAAAAATGATATAATATCGATGACCTCCTTTCGAAAGGAAGGGAGCCAACCCCAAACATCTGAATGAATAAGATCAAATGGTCGCTGAGACACATACTCACTATGAGAATAGGGAAGCTGAATCTGTTTCCCTAACTTACAACCCTGACAATCTAAAGACACGTCTCCTGAAACAGACCCCAGAAGACCACGACGGACTAAAGATGACAAACGAGATCCACACAGATGACCAATGCGATGGTGCAACTGCTGGAAAGAGCTGGTAGACGAAGTGGCAAAAGCGGAAAGACTGGCGGCGACGGTGGTAGAGGAAGGAAGGTGAAACCAGTCAAGCTCCCAGAGACGAGGTGAGTCAAAGCGCCGAGGGCCAGAACCAACCAGAGTCCCCATGTGGCGGTCCTGAACACAATAAGAGTCAGAGTCAAGAATGACCCGACAACCAAGGTCGATGAATCATCGGCAGAAAGAAGCTGCATGGTTAGGCGAGGAACATGAGCAACAGAAGGAACATGAAAGGATGAGTTGCTAAGAGGTCCTTGACCAGAGACAGAAAGAGAGGTACTGTGGATATCATGGAGATATGCTCCAGATCTTAGGATGATGTGACAATTGGCAATGGCGTTTATGGTTTGTCGTTTCGTGTTTCGGCAAAGTTCGATCTTTGTCGAGGCCATAATCGGCCTCGACCGGCCAGAAGCGGCGGCCCGACCGCCCATAGGTGGCGGTCGGACCGGCCAACGTTAGAAAGTGTTGGATTGAGCTGGGCCAAAAATAGAGGGTGTAGGCAAGAGAGGAGATTCTATTGCACTTGGTCTCATAATTTTTGGAGTCTCCAGTCAAAAGTTCTGTTGGTTTGAAATTTCCAGTAGGTTTCGGTTTCCAGAGGTTGAAAATCGGCTAAGTCATTACTGGCGGTCTGACCGGCCCTAGGGGCGGTCTGACCGGTTTTCACTTGGTTCGTCGCCCGTCGTGGGGGCGATATTCGATTGTTAGGTCGAGTCATGAGTTTGTGGCATATATGTTGCATGATGCATGTTTTGACTAACATGGGTCAAGTTGTGAAGAACTTGTTCCCAAATTCGGTTTACTTGTCTATTGTTGCGCAGGTTGCTTGGTGGTCAACGACGGTCAACGGCGAGGATGATCGGGACTAGGCTTGGAGAGCTAAGGTCCAGAACGATCGACGATGCTGGGTTAGGTCAATGTACTCAAGCGTGGTGCAAGATGGACAAGGGTGACATATTGGCTAATCCGAGGCGCAAGATGGCACAATGTGTAGCTAGTTAGGTCAAGGAGAGATAAAGACGGTGCATTAAAATGCGTACGTATGTGTCCCGTTTGTTTTGGGCCTAACGGGAGCCCAATTGAGTCAAACTTCTAGAAGGTCTAAGCCTCCACTATAAATAGGAGAGGGTGGTGGCTGCACCACCTCTTCGCCTCTTTTGCAATTTTTGTAAATCCTAATTTTCTTAGGGAGAGCTTTTGTGGAGGCTAGGGTTCTTGATAGTTTGATGTGATTTTCGTGCTCTTGGTTTGAGCATTGTCCTCCATTGATGGAGAGGCTGTAAGCCCATATCATATCAATCAATCAAAGGAAAGTTTGATCAATGTTTTGTCTCATTGCGTTCTCTCTCTATTTGATGATTTTGGGTCTTTCTTTGATCCGTGAGTTTTTGCTTGGTTTTTTTCACGTGATCTAGCTTGCTGTGACGTGTGGGAATCTATCTAGGATCATCTTGATCATCAATCACCCACGAGCAAGAGTTTTGACCTAGTTTTCTTTTTGACCCGGTTTTGCACCTTCCTCATCTCAAATGGAAAAGGAACGTAATTCTCCCACGAATTATCACAATATTCGATTGGGATAGCTTCCTGACATCCGAGAGAAGGTGTGTTTCAAGTTTCATCGAGTTTGGAGTTGTAGATCAAAAGTTACATCTATTTACAACTTCGCTCATCGAGCTGTTTGTACTGTTCTGGAGCCCGATGGTCAAACCGCCGTATCCCACCGGTCAGACCGGTAATACCAGCGGTCAGACCGCCATCTACCAAGCGGTCAAACCGCCATCTACCAAGCGGTCAGACCGGCCAGCACATTGTTTTGCTTTAATCTTTGTTGAGTTTGTCTTATTGCTTAGGGGTTTAAATTAGATTCATTATTAGTCTTCCGTTGTACTGATATACTAATCTCAATAGCTTCTATAGCTACTGAAGTAAAGTTTTATTGAATCAATTATTTGTGAAAAAGTAAGCGTGCTCCTATTCACCCCCTCTAGTCGCCTTTTCGGTCCAACAAGTGGTATCAGAGCCCGGTTAGTTCAATTTTGATCTTAACCGGTCACTGAACTTGGCGATGGATAAATACTCCATAAAGCCGCATATTTTCGATGGGTACGACTATGCCTATTGGAATAATTGCATGCGAGTCTTCCTTGAGAGCGAAGGACATGCTATATGAGAGGTTGTTCGAGTCTCGCTTGTTGTGCCCGAAGTTGCTACGCCGGCTTCAGAAGACATTTTGGCTAACAACAATAAGGTTAAAAACCTCTTGTATGGTGGGCTTAGGAGACATGAGTATGATCGGATTTGCAATCTTGAGACTGCGTATGAGATTTGGAACACTCTCGAAACCTATCATGAGGGTTCGTCCCAAGTTAAGAAAGTACACCAAACAGTCTATAAGCGTGAATGTAACAAATTCGAGATACGTCCTAGAGAGAGCATCGATGACTTTTTCAGTTGCTTTAATAAAGTGATTAATCAGATGAAAGCTGTTGGTATTGAATATTCTCAATCTGAAAATGCCACCCACCTCTTGGCTGCAATCAACACCAAGGAGTGGGAGATAAAGGCCACAACCATTGAGGAGAATGTCAATCTTTCTGATCTGACTTTGGAGCTGCTCTACAGCACGCTTAAGACTCATGAGATCAAGAGGATTGACCATCCCAAAAAGGAAAACATGACTTTAGTAGCAGACCCGCTCAAGAGAGCTTCTGATGGGTCTTTTGAGTCTTCTTCTGGATTTTCGCTTGCTGGTTTATCTGCAATTCATGAAGAAGAGTTTGAGAGTCTTCCTGAGGCTGAGTTGGCCCTCATAGTCAAAAAGGTCACACGGGCCTACAACAATATGAGAAACAGAAATCGAGGAGGTCCCGTGACTTGCTATGAGTGTGGTGAGTTAAATCATATCCGGGTAAATTGCCCCAAGCTGAAAGGTAAGAGCAACCATAAGGAGAGAAAGCCAGCTTGGAAGAAGTCTCAATGGAATAAATCAAAGTTTGATACTGCCAAGTTGACAAAAGCGGCTCACCGGGTGCTTGCCGCTTTTGAGGATCAATCCTTAAGCGATGTTGACTCCGGGAGTAAGGAGGACAAGGAGGAGGAGATCCCTCAAAACAAGAAGAAGGGAAGGCCAAGGATTTCACCGGCTTGTGCTTCATGGCCAACTCCGTTGACGACGACAACGATGAGGTACCTCCTTCCTATGATGTTCTTTCTGATAGATGTGAATCTATGTTTGAGCAACTCTTGAGTTAGGATAAGGCTTTAGAGTTTGTCATGGCCAAGAATAAGGAATTAGAGTCACAAATAGATAATTTGACTTTAGAACTTGAAAATGCTAAGACTCTTGAATCTGATGAATGTTCATCTTGCCATGCTATGCACTCAGAATTTGCTAAACTGCAATCTGCTCATGATATTGCTTTTGCAACAACTTGAAAATGCTAGGACTGAACTTGTTGAGGTTAAATCTGCTTCATGTGAAAAGTGCTTAGAGTCTAGCAAGTTAGTTGCTTCTGGTGTGGTTGATTCTAGCCTTTGCACTTTTTGGTTAGAATGCGAACATGAAGTTAAATATATCTTAGAAGTAGCTAGAGCTAAATATGCCAAACTTAAGAATAGTATTGAGTCTTCTACATATGCTTTATGTCCAGCTCTTAAACTTGAAACTGCTTTATATAAGAAAAAATATGCTAGAGCCATTAAAGGTAAAAGCTGTGAATCATGTGTTAATCTTAAAAAGAAAATGCTTATCTTAAGGATACCTTAGAAAAATTCTCTAAAGGTAAGAAACAATTAAACATGATTTTGGACAAGTCTAAAACTCCTTATAAGAAGCAAGGATTAGGATACAATCATGTTCAAAATAATTCTAACCAAAAAGTTACTCAAGTCTTGGAGAATGGGTTAATTGAATTCAAAACAGAACATGCAAAAACTATATTTAAATCTGTAGGTATTGCCCAACCATCTGTTAAGTCTAAGGGTGCTTCTCCTAGTGGTATTAAGTATCATTGCACCTATTGCAAAAAGGATGGGCATTTGATTGTTTTATGTTGGCGTAGGCTGAAAAATGATAATTTTTTTACTAGAATTTCATCTAATCAACCTAGATCATCTATGAGACATGGTAACATAGAAAAGAATAAACCTGATTTAGGATTTGTGTTACATGCTCATCATCATGTTCCTAGACCGGATAACTCTCATGTTACTTTAACCATTGCTCATAACAGAACTTCAAATAAAATCAAGGATAACACTTCTGCTTTGCATACTACTCGCAGACGTGTGTCTCAGTACTGGGTTCCTAAGTCTTGTTTAACTAACCCCAGTATTGAGACACATCGTTCTTTTTTACCTTGATTTTCAGGATTACCGCGGAAAGAGGAAGGACACGTGGTTTGTCGACTCTGGCTGTTCACGCCACATGACCGGAGACTCAAGATGGTTCACCTCCTTCACGCGGTCGACGGGTGATGATTTCATCACCTTTGAAGATGATAAACAAGGGCGGATTGAAGGAACGTGATCGATCAGGGTGAACGACAGTTTCATCCTCAAGGACGTCGCCCTTGTGGACAAGCTACGGTTTAATTTGCTTTCTATCTCTCAACTTCTTGATGATGGTTATGAGACTAGATTTAATAAAAATACTTGTCGGGTGCTTGATTCAACTGGTGAGCTTGTTTTTGGGATTACTAGAGTTGCTAGGATCTTTGGGCTGACTTTTCTGAATCTCTTGCGGTGGCGGCGGTGGCGACCCGAGTGGAGGCGGCGGCGTCATCACGAGTGACGGCGAAGACGGAATCCTCGACGACTCCCCGGCGGCATCCGGGCGATCGAGCGATGGCGTCTGGCCGACGACTCGTGCGGTGGAATCCTCGGCGACTCCCCGACGGTGTCCGGGCGACCGAGCGGCGACTCGTACGACCGGATCCTCGGTGAAGTCGGCGAAGTCCGGGAGACCGAGCGATTCTCGGGCCCGACGCAGTCGGTCGGGATGTCCATGGGCCGGCGGCGGTGACGACGGCAGCGGAGTTTCAGCAACAGATTCAGAAGCCCGAGGCAGCGACGAGGATGAGGTGCTCCAGAGCCTCGTCGTTGGTGACGAAGACGAGCGCGACAAGCGAAGCGACGGGCAAAACCAGTGGTGGCGATGACAAAAAAACCCTAGGTACGCTCTGATACCATGTTATGAATAACACTTGTGTTCAATATGAGGCCAATGAGCCAATATATATACAAGTACATATATATCATATATACAAAGAACCCCTTGTACAATACATATCTAACAGTAACCACACCACAACACCTTCATAACACTGAATCCTTTTGATCTAAATTTTTTTTCTAAATTTCCCTCAGGTGACCAGAAGCTTTTGGTTTACCAAGTTAGCTGGCTATTGCCACACTGTCTCCCCAGAGAAGCAACATTCCCATATACCATACAGAATTACACAACATGATCAAACAGTAACGCCAAGAAACATCAAATCACGCCCTGAAACCCACAAAAATCCACAAGAAATCCCAAATTAGCTGCATGCCGCACCACCAATGCCTCTAAAAGACAACAACATTTGCTCCAATGTTGAACATTTAACGCCACAACATGAGGGGGAAAAGAAACAAGAACCAGGACTTGAAGTACCCGACAAGACGTCGTGCATGGCTCCGAGCCTAAGCGCACACCGATGCCCTCCGCAGGCACGAGTGTATAAACAAGACACCGCGCATGGCCCCGAGCCCTGGTGCACACTTACTCACTTTCGCGAGTGTGAAGTGTATAAACAAGACACCGCGCATGGCTTCGAGCTCTAGCGCACACCGATGCCCTCAACAGGCACGAGTATACAAACAAGACAACGCGCAAAACTCTAGTCGCTCCAGAGGCCGCGCCGCCTCGCCTCGGCGAAGGGACATCGCACATCGTGTTCAAACGCGCAAAACCCTAGTCGCTCCGAAGGCTGCGCCTCGACGACTAGGGGGTCTCCCGCTCCATAGGCCTCGCCTAGGCGGAGAGATTGCAAATCGCGCTCAAACACGTAAAACTCTAGTCGCTTTGAAGGCCATGCCTCGGCGGCTAGGGAGTCTCCCGCTCCGAAGGCCTCGCCTCGGCGGAGAGACATTGCATATCACACTTAAACGCGCAAAACCTTAGTCGCTTCGAAGGCCGCGCCTCGGCGACTAGTGAGTCTCCCGCTCTGTAGGCCTCGCCTCGGCGACTAGGAGTCTCCCGCTCCGTAGGCCTCGCCCCAGCGGAGATACATTGCATATCACGCTCAACCACGTAAAACCTTAGTCGCTCCGAAGGCCACGCCTCGACGACTAGAGAGTCTCCCACTCTGTAGGCTTCTCCTCGACAGAGAGGCATTGCACAGCGCGCTCAAATGCGCAAAAATCTAGTCACTCCGAAGGCCGCGCCTCGGCAACTAGGGGGTCTCCCGCTCTGAAGGCCTAGCCTCGGCGGAGAGACATTGCATATCACGCTCAAATGCATAAAACCTTAGTCGCTTCGAAGGCTGCGCCTCAGCGACTAGAGAGTCCCGCTCTGTAGACCCCGCCTCGGCGGAGAGACATTGCATATCACGCTCAAGCGCGCAAAACCCTAGTGCTTTGAAGGCCGTGCCTCGGCGACTAGGGGCTCTTCCGCTCCGAAGGCCTCGCCTCGGTGGAGAGACATCGTATATCGCTCTCAAACGCGCAAAACTTTAGTCACTCCGAAGGCCGTGCCTCGGTGACTAGGGAGTCTCTCGCTCCGTAGGCCTCGCCCGGCGAAGAGACATTGCATATCATGCTCAAATGTGAAAAACCCTAGTCGCTCCAAAGGCCGTGCTTCGGCGACTTGGGAGTCTCTCGCCTCGAAGGCCTCACCTCGGCGGAGAGACATTGCACATCGCGCTCAAACGCGCAAAATCCTAATCGCTCCAAAGGCCACGCCTCGGCGACTAGGAAGTCTCCCGCCTCGTAAGCCTCGCCTCAGCGGAGGGACATTGCACATCGTGCTCAATAGCGCAAAACTATAGTTGTTCCGACGACCGCACCTCGGCATGGCGTCTCCGCGTCGATTTCGCCTGCACGGGCTCCCAAGCGAGCCCAATAAAAAAAGTTGGGGGATGGCATTCGGCTCTGCCTCCCACTCGCTAGAAGTGGGCTCCTAAGAGAGTCCAATCAAAAAAGTTGGGGGACGCCGTTCGGCTTCGCCTTCCCCTGACTAGCACTGGGCTCCCAAGCTGAGCAAAATAAAAAAAGTTAGGGGACGGCATTCGGCTTTGCCTCCCCCTCACTAGCCGTGGGCTCCCGAGCGAGCCCAATCAAAAAAAGTTGGGGCATGACGTTCGGCTTTGCCTCCCCCTCGCTAGCAGTGGGCTCCCGAGCGACCCCAATCAAAAAAAGTTAGGGGACGACATTCGGCTTCGCCTCCCCCTCGCTAGTACAAGTCTTCCAAGCGAACCCAATAAAAAAAACTTAGGGGACGACGTTCGGCTTCGCATCCCCTCGCTAGCACTAGGCTCCCAAGTGGAGCCCAATAAAAAAAAGTTGGAGGACGGTGTTCGGCTTCGCATCCGCCTCGCTAGCACTGGGCTCCCAAGCGGAGCCCAATCAAAAAAAAGTTGGGGGACGGTGTTCGGCTTTGCATTCCCCTCGCTAGCAGTGGGCTCCTGAGCAAGCACAATAAAAAAAAAATTTGGGGACGGTGTTCGGCTTCGCCTCCCCCTCGCTAGCTCTGGGCTCCCAAGCGAGCCCAATAATAATAATAAGCAGCCGCCTCCTCAGGCAAGTAAACATCAACCTTTCACGCCACTCCAAATCGCGGGCACAATCCACCGCGAGCGGCCAAGAGGGGGGGGGGCGTTACCTGGTCCCCCAGTAGGACCAATGCGAATAGTCACACCGACGAAAATCGAACACATCATGGTACAATGACAGCTTCACCTCAACAAGTTGCCCGCCTCATAGGCGCCCAACGTCGACTTCACCCGCGCGTACTTCACCTTGACGAGCCGCCCGCCTCGTAGGTCATGCGTCGGCGGGCAACCCAGGCGTCGACTTTGCCTGTGTGTACTTCACCTCGACATGACACCCGCCTCGTAGGTCATGCCGCGGCGGGTGGCCCCGCATCTTCACCTGCGCGTACTTCACCTCGACCCACCGCCCACCTCGCAGGCCATGCCCGGCGTGGCGGCACCACAACAACTCCGCCAGCACAAGCGCTGTCTCGGCGCGCGCTCGCTTAGTAGGCCATGCCTCGGCATGGCGGCCCTGCAACAACAACACCAGCATGGGTTCCATCTCGGCTCACCGCTCGCCTCGAGGCCATACCCTCGCTGGGGAAGCCACGCCTCGATGGGGTAGCCCCGTGTTGATTTTTTCGGAGTATCCCGACTCTCCCGAGGGGCCAGGGGCGACATGATTGCCTCCGCTCGCCCCTAACGGCTAACGATTTATCTTTGGTTTTATTCGAGTACGTAGATTGTTGCTTTTGGAATAAACTCCTCCACTCTAGCAAGAAGTACCAGACTACTAAGTACAATTTGCAATTAGATTTTGCATGAATTTGGTGGTGTGTGGATTTGTAGGAGGTGCTATGATGTTTTTTTTTAGAGTGTGGCTATAATTTATTTGTTCGGTTTTGCTAAACAACGTTTGATTGTTTTCTTTTATCAAAATAGTTGAATTTTCATCAGTTCGATATGCTTTGAGGTTTGTACTTATTCTCATCTGATGAATTAGGTTCGAATTTATTATGATTTTTCCTTCAGAACATAACGGGTTCATCACATTGACGTATTTTGTTGGTATAAAATTTTATTTTTATATTTGTTTTTGCTCAATCTCTCAAAGTATATGTTAAATTTTGAATCATGTGATAGAAACATAAGTTATTAAGGCTTTTGATAATAATTACAATGACGATGAACAAAAACTACATAAATAATTTATTATAATTTATGTATAATAAAGTTGTAAATAAATTAAAATATGATATTTTTGGTACGAGAAAATAGTCGAATATTGTATAGACGGACTCTTATTTGTTTTGCTATCTGTAAGCTGCCCAATTGCTTTTTTAACTCCAAGCCAAATTTTCTAGCCATTGAATTATATTTGAGATGTGTCCGTGTGGTTCTGATTTTATCCAGTGGTTAAGAAATGCGACTTAAATCGGCTTGTAAATGGACATCTGCTACGTGCTTTCCACAAAATTTGTTGCGTGTGGCAGAACGCTGGAAAGAATGACAATCAAAACGTGAACCGAAATCACTCGAACTGATGACTGAGTTTGGTTGAGGGCAGATCGATATCTCGGCAGGACTGGTGGCAACCCGATCGAGGGCGCGCGGGAGAACGGAGAGACCGTGATGTGATCGACGCATGCAGATGCAGGTCGTGCGCCCCTGCGCCGCCCGGCCGGTCACCCGTACGTCCGCGGGCCGCGGCGCAACGGAAGCAAACTAGCAAAGCATCCCGCGCGCGCCAGCGGTGGGAGCGGCGGTGGGCAGAGGCTGTGTAGCACGGAACTTGCGCGGGCGCATGGTGCGCGTGGCCATGCCGTGTGCCGCGCGCTCGCCCGACGGCGCGGAGGAACCAACGCGCGCGCGTCTCGGCACGTACGCTTGCATGCACGCACCCGTGCGCCGACCGGCCGCAGCTGCTGGCGGTTGCCTCACGGCACGGGCACGTCGCGCGTGCGCATGCACATACACGCAGCGCGATCGACTGCACGTACGCATTGCCGGCTTGCCGCCGCGAACCACACGTACGACGGAACTACGTAAGGCGGGAGGCATGGCATTCTTCCATGAAGGAAAACGATTACAAATACAAAAACAAAAAAATATATTCTAAAATAGACAGAAGTAAATCTAGGTGATCCCTACAAATACAAAAATAAATATAACTCAAAGATACAGTAGAGATATGCTAAAATTACACATCACTTGATATTTGTAATTTTAAACTTAGTACTACGTAGGTGTGGATAACTGATTGATAAGAATATTTTGAACAACTAAAAATGAGCAAATTCGTGAGGCGTATCTACGTCTCGCTCACGTCGTGGTACGTACGCGGATCGTTGAACAAAGATCGTACGTGAAGCAGATTCGATATGGATAGCGATTAGTATTTAGTGACATCAACGTATACAAAGAATGCCACTACAACAAGCTAGCTTCCCCTTATTCTTTTACACATGTAGCTAGCTAGATATATGGATCATGCATGGGGCGCGTCAGATGTAACTAATTAAGTTCGTCGATCCATGCATGCTTGCATGCATGCCACATCCGAGAGATATAAACCATCAAAGAGAACGCCATTTAATTTTATGTTGACGGTGAGCTGAGGCTTCTCGACAGTTCATGCTTTGTTTTTCGGAAGCTCCCTTCATCACCTTCAGTTGGTTGCTCCTCTCCTTCGGGCGAATCTATGCGTGCATGGCATCAGAGTGTAAGAACTGTTAGAGATATATTAGAGATATGTTAGAGATATATTAGAATAGGAGTTAGAATAAGGACTCTTATATACCTTATCTATATATGGCATATATCTCTTGTACTCCTATATATATCGCCCTTTGGGCCTCTCGATAATACACAATGCTTTCATAACATGGTATCAGAGCTAAGGGTTTAGTCTAGCCTCATCGTTTTCGATGCCCCGCTGCCCCCGGGAGCAGCGATCTCCGCTCCCGGGGGGCAGCCTTGCGTCGTGCAGGAGGCGCGGCAGTACTACGCGAACGCCGACCGCTTCGACAGCATCTTCAGCGTCAAAAGATCTTCTCCCAATTCTCGCGAGATCGATCTCATCTTGTCTCTCTACCTATCAGCAGCCAGATCCCCCGGTCTACATGGCCATGATGCAACCGGCGGAGGGGATGGGGAGGGTGCGGAGGAAGAAGGACTTCTCCCGCATGGAGCCGGCCGACGGCCGCTGGTCAACGTGCTCGTGGCCTCGAGCCGCACACCGCCGTCTTCTCCCCGACGAGCGTAAGCGAATCGTCGATCGCGTCCCACGACTGCAGATGGCGGGGCGCCGCGGCCTCCTCGAGAGCGGACGATTCGAGCCGCGCAAGTGGATGCGCGGCAAGGGCGCACGACGATCCGGGCCGTTGTTTGCTACAACTACGCGACGGACAGAAGGGCAACCCTCCGGATCATCCGGGGCGAGGAGGTGGACCAGCTGCCGCCGCTCCCGGCCATAGTCCGGAGGCTCGCCGAGTGGCGCGTCCTCCCGCCCACTGCGTCCCTCGATTTGCGTGATCGTCAACATCTATGACAAGGACGATCGCATCCCTCCCCACGCCGACCACCACGACTTCCTCCGCCCTTCTCGCACGACCTCCTTCCTCGCCGAGTGCAAGATCCTCTTCGGGAGGGACCTCGGGTTACCGCCCCGGAGTTCGCCGGCTCGATCCATCTCGCTTCCGTCGGCTCCGTCCTCGTGCTCAAGGGCAACGGCGCCGACGTCGCAAAGATCACGCACGTCTTGCCGTGTGCCGCCAAAAGGATCTCGATTACGTTCGGAAGATGGACGACAAGAAGCTTCCCTTCAAGTTCAGCTCGACCGGAGCTGCAAACTTCGCGCCTATCCGACGCCGGCTTCTCCCGGTGCACCCTCGATCGCCACGCCAGGATAGAGGGAGGAACCCTAGTTCCTCTCTCCCATCGAGCTTCGGTTTTATTTGGGCCGGCCGAATCGGCCCGATCCTTTTAAAGCTTGTTAGCTCTACATCTTGGCCGCCTCTGTTCCCAGCTGCTCCTCCACCGTTGGATCTAATCTGGCCTTCTCGGATTGTGCTGCCTCGGCCTGGATTCGCCTTGGCCTCCATCACCGATCGCCTAGATCCGGCGGGATCCTTCGCTCGACCGACGTCGCCTCCTCACCCGACGACGCACGAGCTTGTTTTGACCAAGAGCCGCTTACGCCGAGCCGCTTGGTTCGGACTACGTGCTTATGCTGCTACTATTCTGCTGCTGCTAGTATTTTCGCTTTTCGTCGTTGGTTTCCGTTGCGTCCATCCAAGTCCGTAGTACTCAATTTTTGAGTTCGTCTTCGCCATGCGAGTCCATAAATTTATTGTCAGTCATAGAAGCATAGGAATTGCCTTATGCATAGCAGCAGTCGCCGCTCCCGCCGCTATTTCTTCGAGCCGCTGCAGATCCGCCGCTCCAAGGGTTCAAAGCCGCCGCGCTTCTTCCACACTGCGCCTCTATTGCGCTTCTTGTGCATTGCGCCGCTCTTCTTCTGCACTGCGCCTCTGTTGCGCTTCTTGTGCATTGCGTTGCGCTTCTTTTGTACTGTGCATTCGTTGCACTTGTTGTGCACTGCGTTGCCGCCGTCTTGGGCTACGATCTGCGCTGCCATGCTTCCACCAATTCATATTCGACTTGATTTGATAGCTCTCTCTATATTTGTTGGTTTCATCATCTTCTTCGTCGTGTTGCCGCGGTCGACTTCGCTCCTGCTCCTTGTGCCTTATGAGCTGTCGCATGACACCGGATGGGAGAAGATCTTCTGATACTCGACATATTTTTTTCCAAAGAGCTGCATACTACGACGACATTATCAAGACTCGGACTTTGGATTCTCTATATTTTAGTGTCAACCCTTTCCAAATGCAATGCTATTGCATACGCCTTGCATTTGAGGGGGGGTGTTAGAGATATATTAGAGATATGTTAGAGATATGTTAGAATAAGAGTTAGAATAGGGACTCTTATATGCCTTATCTATATATGATATATATCTCTTGTACTCCTATATATATCGCCCTTTGGGCCTCTCGATAATACACAATGCTTTCATAACAAGAACAACAAGAGCATCCCTTATCTCAAAAGCACACAAAGAGAGTTGAAACAATATGGGAGCAAAGTTTCCAAAATAATACCCGCAGTAATAAAATTCCAAAAGAATAAGAGAGCATATATACCAAAGAGAGATTTGACGCTTGGTCTCTTTGCCTTTTCCTTCTTCTTCAGCTCAGCTGTGTGCATGCGTAGTAGGTAACAAACAATATATTAGTAAAAAGCAAGAACATCATGGTCTACATGATCACAGATTGTTGGTTTATTATTTGTTAGGTTTTTAATAAAAAAGAGTCTACTCTACACTTTCAACTTGTTGTGGCTTATCACCTAATCTAAACTCATGACTAGTGCAACAGGGTACATTCATAATTAATATGGAAAGCAACAAACCCACACTATGCGATAAAATTTGATGTGAGAAGAATAACTTGAACATGTAGTACACAGTTTACGATCCTCAAATTTGTTGATCTCATGGAAAACTTCGTACCAAATTGGCCAGAACAAGAGCAAATGTCAGGAATGGAAGAAACAAACATAATTGTTTATGAGAACCGAGCATAACTCGGGCGTTGTCCCCTCCTCTGCCTGCGGGTTCGAATCCTCGGATTCACCCGGGTGCTCACTCTCCTCTTAAAGGCAGCCAGAGCTTCTGGCCACGAAAAAAAACATAGTTGTTTATAGAGAAACTGGAAAGTACAGTACCCATTCCAAGAACTTCAGGATCATTCACAAGTTCAAAGTTCTTGTATGTGTAGCCCACAAAATTCAAATCCTTTGAAGAAAGCATCTGCAAGACAACGACAGAGCAAATGAGAATATTTATCTAAAGGAGGTGGAAATTCTTGCACTTGAGAATTCTAAATCTCTCGAATTTATATTAAGATAAAATTACCTTTCTCCAAGGGCCCGTCTTTGATGAAGATTGAACATGCTCTGAAGACTGCAAATACACAGTAGAAATTTAACATTTTTGTACCAACTTCTAGAAATTGAGAGCATTAATTTCTTTAGAAAAAACAACCACCTACCTCTTCAAACTTCTCAAAATTCTGAGTATCCAACTCATCCGTGACTTGAGGTATATATGCAGCTTCTATTTCATATAATTTGTTCCATTCTACTCCATTGAACCAGGGGTGTTCCTATAAGTAAACATGCAAAGTACCATGAACAAAAAATCAGTAGTATCAAATATTTCTTTGGATAAGGAATCAAATATTTGCTTTGAGGCATGTTGCAAGGCATACTTAAAGAACATATAACGACCTTTATTTCCTCTGCCCCTTTTGTACCAAGACGTTGGTCGACATTGCATAAGAGTTTACTTATAAGATCTTTTGCATCCGTCGTTAGCCTTGCTTCTTCAGGAAATTTCAAATGTGTTCTCCAGTTCACTATCTGTATTGGCCCATATAGGCACAATGTAAATAAAAGAACATGGGAATAAACTAGACATAAATGAACTTCGAAATCACTGAAATATGGAAGATGAGCATGCTCTAGTCAATAGGAGGACCAAGAAATTAAATATTCATAGCTAAAAGCCTGAAATACATTACCTTTCTACAAGTTGTCATAGGCTCATCAGAATAGAATGGGGGATATCCCACTAACATTTCATACATGATAGCTCCAAGTGACCACCTAGAAAGGTACTGCAAACTCAAGAGGTCCAATGGTACAAGATATATATACTGAAAATTATGCTTACCAATCACACTCCATTCCATAGCCTTTCTTCAGAAGAACTTCTGGAGCAATGTAGTCTGGTGTACCAACAGTGGAGTAAGCCTGCAATCATTTAACCGCTTGTCAGAAAAAAAATGGAAATACATTATCGAAGAAGGTATTACCAGCAGTCTATAGGTAAAGTCTGCAGAGGCTACTAATGATCACTACATATCATGCTAGCTACCGACCAAAGTTCTTCTATTCTTTTGCCAGTGCTCCAACTGTTCTTGCTGTGAGCGCTTTGGTAGAGATTGATGTCTCCCATCACTAGGCAACGATGGTGTTTTCGCAGATGTGACGTCCTTTTCATTCAGGTCTGGGAAGTTGGAATAGTCTAGCGGTTTGCATAATCCAAAATCTGACAGTCTCAAGTGACCATGTCTATCTAGTAGCAGATTATCAGGCTTGATATCTCTGAAAAATCAAGTACTGAGTTCATCAGAACATCCCAAACAGAAGTAAGAAGAAGCTCATTTCAGGTTGTACACAACTACACATACCTGTGGATGTAGTTGTGCCTGTGGATCGATTCTATTGCAAGAACCGTTTCACCAACATAGAACCTGGCCTCATCTTCAGTCAATGTATCTTTCCTCATTAGCAATGTCATCATGTCCCCGCCGGGGAGGTACTCCATGATGAGGTACAAATATTCACTGTCTTGGAATGAACAATATAGCTTAACAATACAATGGTGATCCACTTCAGCAAGAAGATTTCTTTCGGCTCTGACATGCTCAACCTATGTGAAATCCAACTTAACATTTGGAGAATGAACAATCAATGTAAACATGCACCCAAAATTATTGATAGAAGATAGGCATACCTGACCTCGACGAAGCATTTCTGACTTCTTAAGTTTCTTCATTGCATACACATGCCCTGTGGTCTTCTCTCTGCAGACTCTGACCTAGAAAAAAAAGATGGCACCTACTGAAAGAAAAAATGAAAGAAAAATAGGATTCAGACCAAGTGTATATTTGCATGAAATTTACCTCACCAAATGCTCCCTTCCCTATCATTGTCAACAGGTCAAAATCATCAACGCTCATTTTGTGCCTCTGCAAACGCATATACTCTGTCTCTTTCTTCTCAAATTGCTTCAGTATGTTGTTCTGCTCCTCCTCGGACACATTGGCGTCTGCTAGTTTCTTTTCTAAACTACACCGTCTATATGAAACATAACCAACTAGTTAAAACATGTTCAGCGATGTAAAATCCTATCGCGAGCAAAATCGTGAAGCTTCAGGTACAAAGCTACAGCAATTTACTGTACAATCATGTTTTGACATATAACTTTCATTACGCGAAGAAGCTTATGGAAATATTATTCTTTTAGGATGAAATTAAATCACAGCTACTGTAGATATATAATCATTCTAGAAAATGTGGTCAATTTGATCTTTTCTCTTTTACTCTTATCGGCAATCTGGAAGTAGTATGAAAAAAAGAACAATGCCACCGATCCTCCTTATTTATAACCCAATGAAAAAAAGTAAAACTTAGGTAGCCGAACAATGCCACTGACCCTCCTTACCTTTCTTTCCTGTCCTGCAAATGTTTCATCTGCTCCTTGTAGTGCTTCTCAATGTATTGCTTCGCCGCCGCAACTCTCTGCTTGGTCGCACTGGATGGCGCCTCATCGCTCGCTTCCTTGCCATTGGGAGGCAATTCCTTCTTCTTGCCAATGGATTTCTCTCTTGTTTGGAGCTTGTTGAACCAACTCCTGGCTGAATCCATTGCAACCAAGAGAAGAAAGAGGATCAATTGCTCCAACTATGACTACAAGCTAAATGTCTGAGCCTATACACTATTGTCTATACACAAACTGCATCCAAAACTTTCTTATCTGAAGCAGTATTAATTGAAGTACAAATTCAACATGATCTACAAGTGAACTCCCCAAAAGTGAAGATTATAATTTTATTTACATAGCTCCAAAATAATGGGAAATTTTGGCCTAAATTTTAGGCCCAGCAGGGTCGAAATATAGTCATCAAATTTTTAGGTAGTCGAAAAAAGTGGCGGTAAGAGAAGCGAAGATGAAGGCTAGGAGGGATATGCTAAAAATACACAGTAAACGAGTGGCTTTGGTTGAGAGGACAAGTTAAAAGGATTTTTTTTTATGTATCTGCAAGCTAACAAGCAAAATAATCTAAATAGTTTAAAAAAAATGAAATAATCTTTTAGAAACTAACGAGCTAAATTTGTCGAAGATGTTGTATCATCCGAGATGTTGCTTTTGCCACAAAGTAATTGCATACTTCCTTCATTTCGCTATATTCTTCATAGCTCACTATGGGCATAGATCAGTAAGCACTAAATTGAAGAAAAAGTTAATGTGAAATGACCATACATACCCCCATGAGATAACATACCACAAATACTTAATATCTTCCAAAGCATTTAAATTGGGATAGACATGAAAATTTGCAATAACAACACTCTAGACTCCCTTAATGGATAAATATATTAAAATTGATACTCCTGAGGCCATAGACAAATATAGTAAAACGGAGGGAGTTGTTTGTAGCAAGTTTATCAATTCCATTCGGTACCCGTCGGAATGGCTGGAACATGCCATACCGGCATCCAAAGCGTCACACGGTAGCCTCAATCCCGTACCAGCTTCAATACCGGTCATTCTGGCCCATTCCACCCCTTTCCAGTCATTCTGGTAATTCTGGTACCGAGCATAATTGAAGTGACTGTTGGAATTGGACATATATGTGTAAAAGTTCATTCATTCCTAAAATTCCAAAGTATGCAAATTCTTAGACAAAATATTAGACCAGTGTGGTCGAAGTCTTAGACCAGGGTGGCCGAAGTCTTAGATCAGTGTGGTGAAAGTCTTAGACCAAGGTAGTCGAAGTCTCAGACTAGGGGTCTTAGACCAGGTTGGTCGAAGCCTTAGACCAATGTGGTTGAAGACATAGACTAGTATGGTCGTAATAATGTGGTCGAAGCCATAGACCATTGCGGTTGAAGGAATAAACAAATATGGTCGAAACTCAGTGGTTAAAACTCAATAGTCGAAGTTTTAGACCAGTGTGGTCGAAGTCTTAGATCAGTGAGGCAAAGCCATAGACCAATAGAGTCAAAGCCTTAGACCAGTGTAGTCAAAACCTTAGACCAATATGGTCGGATCCAAAAACCAGTGTGGTCGAAATACACTGGTTGAAGCTGTTGACCAGTGTGTAATCAGGATCTGATAAACACTGCTTAATTACCATTAATTAGTTTTGAATTAGCAGTTACCAGTGGTTTAATATGAACTTTATTAAGAGCAGTCACTAGAGAGTAATTGACTTGACCTCAAAAAGGGCTGGAGATGTCCAGACCAAATACGATTGAGAAAAAAACACTTCTATAGTTCCAACTTCCTCTCTGTTCTTTTATGCTAAAGAGTTGTGCTGTCGAACCAAGCTATCCCTTCTCCTCGGCGTGCACCGGGAAGGAGGGTGGGCTGATATCTCCGAATCATTGTCGCAGAGTACACCTGCACGAGTCGGCAATAAGGTTTCGGGCAGATCATGCATGACAACTCATCATGTTGCATCATCTCGACGACCTGCATCGCTTCGAGATCGCGCTTCTCGTTCTTCATCGAATCCAACTGTAAGTTGGTCGTAAGACCACTCTATTCTGTTATAGTCTTTTTTGTGTATGTTTAGAAGTGCAATGAGTTGTTTGTTGTTTGTATCATTTTATGCATCTATAGTTATTTGTGATCTTTGCCTCTTAATCAAATCTGAAATTAAAATGTTGTCCACATTTCTAACAGTGACCGCTTCTTTGAAACTACTTGGAAGGCCCAACCCTGTACTACTTCTTCGGTAAGTGAAATTATACTAGACTAGTATGCTAGACTTTGGTAAAATATATGAATTTATGAACTCGTGTTGTATTATTTAACTATATACAACCTTTGTATTTATGAATTCATTGAACTATGTGTCATTTTTATTCTATCGTTATGTATTTGAAGTGAGATTCTAAGTTGTCGGGCCTGGGATTTGAATACCTAAATCCTCGTGTGTGTACCGTGCTAGTCCCGTGATCACTGGCTAGTACATATATCCACAACATTGACAATCACTTCAATACACAATTCATACACACAACATGGTTCAATGGGTCTTAATCATAAGCGATACATAGCAATTTATATTATAAGGGGCCAACTGGCCAAATAAAGTCGAATATCAAAAGAGAGCAGCGGAAAGCATATTAAGTATATCAAAAGGGTCCAGCAGTATGCCACATACGTCCCACAGGCAACCGACAAGGACTAAGCCCTAAAAAGACTCGTTGTTGTACCCTCTGATACCGGGTGCAAAGTACAATATAATATAAATGCAAAGCTAAACAAAGAATATAGCTCTACACTACCAGGTATTTTCAGCATAAAACAAGTTTACATTTGCAATACCGATACATAATAATTTGCAACGGAATGTAAAGAACAATTGACATGTAATGAAATAACACAAATACATATTTAATAAGAGTAAGTCACAACCCTCCTTGGTTGCGAACATCGAATCATTCTCAGTCATAGACATGACACATACATCAATAACAATACATCCCATCATTTCCAACAAAACTGTTTTTTTTTTGCAAAAATGAACATTATACCCAATGTGGTTGCACTAAGAACGCTCATGACCGTGAGCACGTCTATTTAAATAGATTTATACTCTACAGAGGTGTACAACTTTACCCATAAGATATGATCTCTCTAGTTTATTTTGTATCCGTCGATACTACCACACACAACATGATAGTATGTAGTCTAGAGTTCATAACGAAGCCTTTGCATCACCTAGTTCTAAACTTGTACTAGCCCGGAGAATGATAAACCCTCACTTCAGTGGATACCCTCCCTTTAGTGAGCCATTCACCATTGTATCGGAAGACTTTGGTCCCAACGCCTCAGTTAAGGGAGCCCCTTCGAGCAAACAGTACTGGAATGCCCTTACTACTATGGTCTACCAAAATGCAAGGCTAGTCCTAGATAACTTAATTAGCTAAGGCTATCATATACTAGCACATGTGGTTGTACGCTTAGACTTAGATTGACAGCACTAGCGTTCAATCCTTAATAGACCTGGGTGAGAATCTCCCCCTATCTAAATGCGAGATCACACTCTCACATTCCACAGTTCATAATATAATTTGCCAGTGTAAAAAACAAGGCTTTTTTTACTTTTGTTTTTATACCAAACTAACAGAGGTTGCATTGCCCCTCTGGTCCAATATTTCAAAATCACCCAAGTCCATATGCAAATTTTACCGAATATTCAGGCATAGTGAAAACTATAACATGGCTAAGCATCTATTCGATACACGTAAATGAAATATACCCAAATTGACATTAGCTACTGTCTACACCATGTCCTAAGGGCTACAACAGCAAGGATAGTAATATCACAAGGAGGATTCATGCATACAATAAGAATTAACTATCGTTACCCATGAACATAACAATTTTTAGCCAAACATACACGCATGCATAATAATCTTTGCAAACAGAATACAACAATTGAAATACTAGGTTCAAAATGATCAAAGGGGGTGCTTTCCTTGCTCAGGTTGCTCTGAGTGTGGGGGTGCTTGATCGTCATTAAATTCGTTCGCGATTTCGCCATCTATTCGAAAGAACTGAAAAAACCATAAATAATGAAGGAAATTCAATAGAAAAAATTCAAATATTTTTTTTTTGCATATTCATAAAAATCATGATTTTAAATGAATTTAGCAAAAATAATAATTCAATTTTGAGTTCATATGCAAAAGTTATAACCATTTTAGTTTGGATTATAAAATCCATGAAAAAAGGTTACGTTGAATGCGTGTTTTTCCAAATTTATGCTTTCTAATAGAGAAGATGTATTCCTTTTGAACTGAAAGCGGATTTTCTATTTTTTACATTTTTCTAAAAATCATTTTATTACATGTGGGCCCTACATGCTAGTCTCTCGAGTTTTAAATCACATTTTAATTAAGAAAATAGTGAATGGTCTCACATGTTTGTGACTCATTAGTACTAACTAAGTAATTAACCTTAAACTAATCTTATCCTGGGTTAAGCTATGATAGGTGGGGTTTACTTGTCATTCTCTTAGAGTTTAATACGTTTAAGTTATGAAAATAGTGAGAGGGTCCTACATGTTAGTGACTCAGTTTCAAAAGGTCATTTAAATTAGATTTATGATTACTTTTCTGTCTGGTCCCACATGTCATTGACTTAACACTTTTAACTACTGTCATTAGCGCCCATCTAATCCTAATCCATGAGCGGGGCCACTGGTCAGATAGAGAGTGAGCAAAGGTGGCGAGGCCGAGCGTGCGTGCGAGCTCGCCGGTGACGTGGTAGACACAGGGAGGCATGGGGGAGCTCGGGAATGGCATGTGGAGGCCATGGCGATGCCATGGGTGGTGGTAACGGCTGGAGAGGTGGACGGAGGCGGCATTACGGCGGCGTGAAGTGGCGGAGCACCTCGGGTTCAAGTTGGTTTTGACGTGGGATTTAAAAGCAACGGGATTTGTGGATTAGGATAGGACCAGGAGGTCTCCACATAGCTAAGGGAAGTGGCTCGGGGACCTAAGATCGTCAGAGGCGAGCCAACGATGATGTTTCGTGGTGACGCCATGGTCAATGCTGGCGACAATGGCGTAAACACCTTGCTCAATCCATATTGGGGAGTGCTTATGCACCAGTAGCTTACCACTATCACACGAGTGGTGTTGATGAGGTCGGGGAATGTGTGGGGCGACCGAACGACAGTAAACAGAGGCAGTGGCGTCAGTCTACACAATGACTGATCTTCTCGGTGGAAACGGGCTGAAATGGAGCATAAGAATAGGTTTAGGAGGGCACAAGGATGGGAAAATGACCTTGATGAGGTCGGGAGCTCACCAAAGAAGAGAAGACGTCAATGGCAGCAACGATGATGGAAAGGTTCACGGTGACGGCCAAGCACAGATGACGATAGTTGCAATGGGTCATGTGAATAGGTTCAGGGAGGCGAGACAAAGCTCAAACCAACCATAAAGCAGCTAGGGACTCACCGGACATGGAGATCTCCAACAGCTTGAGTAGCGCTGGAGCTTGAGAAGACGGCATGGACCCGAAGCTACATTGCACTATAAGGTAAAATGAGTGAGGGGTTTGAGAGAGTGGGCAAGGTGGCATGCATGTCGCGAGGTTCTCATCGGAATAGGTGTGGGCGTCGGCAGAGCGCACACCCCGGAGCTCAGGACGACGATGCATTCCAGTCGAACCAATGGGAGGAACTCACCAGCAATGGCCAAAATGGAAATGGCAATGGAGGCCGAGGGTTTTGGAACGGGTGGGAGGTCTTTAGATGGCGATACAGGGATGAAAATCAAGATAGCAACTCACGACCGTTCTCGGTTTATCGCGAGTATCTCGCGCGGCAATGACGCTCAGTGTTGAACCCGGGAGCGAAGGATCCCAGATTCTCTATGTCTCATGCACTAGTCCAGGAATAACTAGTGTACATAGTCAAACAAAAATGATAGCAATACCATAATACGCAATTCATTCATAGTAACTTAAGTTCATTACAAAAGGGCATAAAGCCAATAGACAAAATACAGCGGAAGCACCAAAATAAGGTAGGCCATACGATGCACCACATGCAATTGTCTGGGGGCGTAGCCTAGTCGTCCAAGTTCTCATCCTCCTCGAATACTCCTCCGAATAACATTTTATTAAGCAAGGTGAGTACAAATGAATGTACTCCGCAAGTTACACCCAATAACAGAATTATAATGCATGCATGGATATTGTCAAAGGAAGGCTTATAGGTTGAATTTGCATAAAGCAATATTTTCTTTTTAAATATATATACTAAGTTCCAAAGTAGTTGTTGTAGAACTAAAATTCATATTCTAAATTCTCAAGTTTTATAGCAAGATAACCTCCATGCAAGTATGGTGAAGGATACTCTCCTATCACATGTCAAACCGCCCAATTTCTCATGTGGATAAGATATCCAAAATCATTTGATAAAATCTTTCAAAATCAAAACCAAAGTATAACTTTGCTAAGCATGTCCATGGACACAGCTATTCGAATAGTTTTACACTCTACAGAGGTTGTACAACTTGACTCACAAGAGATAATCATCTTATAATGTATGCTCACAAACTTCCGTAGGTGTGAGACTAAGTGATTATCACAAGGCCTTTACAATGCGCCATTCCAATCGTAGTTATACATGCTAAGGTTTCGCTTCCTTTGGATAGAAATTGTTGGATTTATGACCTCTCTAGCGTCATGTGGGAATATATAAAAGTAGGTCATAGTGACGCCCATGCAACCAGATGGCACAACCACGGTGGAATGTTACAAATTAGTTAGCCAAGTCCTCCCGACTTTGGACATGTGGTTGTTGATGGATAACAACACTTTTTAAAATGTTTATTTCATTTTTACCATGTGGTTTCAAAGGATAGAGCCTTCCAATAAGTCATGTCTTTTCGAGTACACAATTTTCTTCTTTTTCCAGAGCAAAGATTATCAACAGAGGTGGCTCATCCGTTGTCAAAATGCTGCCCATCCAGCACCTGTGTTTTTTGTTTGTCCTGACTCCGTCGACGATGGTAGGCTTCGCTGTGTACCAAAGAAAATTTTCAAAAAGACCCAAAAGTTGGGATGTTACACTCGGGTGGAGCAAAACGATGGGCGGAGCAGGTGAGACCAAGCGACTCTGGTCGTCTCCGTGGGCGCCTGAGGGTGACGGAGGCTCGACTTTTGCAGGCGATGTTGTAATGCTACAGGGCGGGACTTGATGCTTGCAGGCGCAGGCGCGAGGTGGAAGTGGAGGTCTGACACGTGGGCCCAGTGTGTCAGCGAGAAGGGAAGGAGGGGGAGCGAGGCGACGTCAGGCGAGGGCGAAAGGAGGTGGATCGAGGCAGGCTTTCGGCCCAAAGGATGGATGGTAATTTAAATCAGGTTTTGAAATTTCTAAAAATGGCTAATTGTTTATGTAATTTTTCCAGAATTTTAATTATCTTGAACTTTTCTCAAAAATTCTTTTAAGGTCACTATTTGCATGCAATTGCAACAATTGATTTAGGAAAAATTGAGAAACATGCTAAAAAATAACTCAACAATTATTCTTAGTACTATAAACTTGATTTTGAATTTTTTGGATGTTACACAAGTGAAATTATGTGTGCATATAATTACATATATTTGCCGGTCAGACCGCCTGAAGCCTGACAGCACTGTAACTTTGCCAAAAACACGTGAAACGATAAACCGTTAACGCCATTGCCAATTGTCACATCATCCTAAGATCTAGAGTATATCCCCATGATATCCATAATCTCCCCCTTGATGAACACATTGGCAATAATCCAGAAAATGTAATTTGGAGGTTTGAAAAGTAAAATACTTTCGTTTTCACACAAAGGCACAACTTGATCCATAAGCAAGAGAAAGCAATGAAAATGACCAAGCTGGCATCAGAATAACATAGGCAAGTAAGATAAGGCAAAAGAAAGCATAAAAACTTTAAATTCCAGAAAAGGATCAAAAATCTCACTTAAGGTCCATATGAAAGAACAATCGCTCAATTGACCTAGGATCATTGTGAGGATTAAATAATGCAATTCAAGTTCAAAAAAGCAATAAGACAATAAGAATGCAATTCAAAAGCCCCCCTCACTATGATCCACAAATTTCAAAAAATTTCAAATTCTCCAATTTCTCCCCCCTTTTATCATTTTTATATATCTTCTCCCCCTTTGTACAATAATGATATATCTTCTCCTCCAACATTGAAATATCTTCTTCCCTTTGACAATGGAGTCATCAAGGAGTCACGCCTTCCTCTCGTCCAGAGATAACAAATGCAGAATGAAGAAAGAAGCAAACAGAAGTAGTATGCATGAAGTGCAACGGAGTGGCTTTATTTTTGTATTTTTCAATTTTTGATTAAAAGAAGCTTTGGAGATTACCCAAAAGAACAAGCTGGTATTTCTAATATTGCACAAACAGTATATCAAGCCTAACAACGCTAGCAAGATCATGATAAGACATATATATCAAAGCTAAGCACGAAGGCTCAATATAAAGCAATAAATTTGATCAATTTAAGCAAAGCTTCAAATTCGGCAAGTTCATCAACAGGGATCCTAAAGTGAAACTGGCCATGTCAAAATGTCAAAGTGAGATAAAAAAGCTAACAAGGACCACATTAAGAGACAATCAGGTCCTGAATTGAATCATTTTGCTCACATTTCTCAAACGCTAATTTTTCAATAATTTTTCATTTGCACTGAATATTGAAGTTGACTAATGATCTAACTTAGTGACAAGATCCTGGACTAGGAGCCATCCACTAACTCATCCTAAGCTTCGACCAGAAGTTGATTAAAAGTAAATCTTAGTGAAGAAGATCCTGGACTAGGAGTCATCCACAAACTCTTCCTAAGCTTCTACCAGGGCGACAAACCTTGAGGTTCATGTCATTTCTGACAAGCAGTCCTCATGAGATCGTCTGGATCATCAAACTATCTCCAAGTTCATGTCTTTGACATGCAGTCTCGTAATAGTAGTTTGGCACAATTTAAGCTTAAGACAATCGTGATTCTTCATGTTTCACAAGAGCAGTTTTAGATTCTCAAAAACACAAGAAGCTCAAGTAATGGTCAATTTTAGATTCAAGAGCTAACAAAGCAATTCTGACAGGGCCAATGTCACAAAAGGAGTACTAATTACGCAACTAGCTAAAGCATCCACAAATTGTAATTTTTTAGTTCGAGTTGTTTTAGAGTTCTAGCTCATACAACAAAGACTTATCTGTATATGTGAAAGCTTGATGATTCTAGAAAGTCAAAGAACTAGACATAGCATTTAGCAAGAATTGAAATACTAAAGCTCCAAAGGGTAATAGGCAAAGCTTCATCAATTTTAAAAGATAAGCAGAAAATCTTATATTACAATGCATCTTTTTGGATACCACTTGTTGGATTTTTCATATGAATGCAATATGATACAATGGGATGCAATAAAAAGCCTAAAAATATAAAAAGTTCGAAAAGATCAATAAGTTCAGAAAAGAACAAGAAAAGATCAAAAGAACAAGATAAGATCAGAAAAGATCGAACTGCCCCTCAAACCAACCCATAGGGATAAATTACCCCCAACTCGCTCCTCATGGTGGCAAACCTAGTTGGGTCTAAAGGCTTGATGAGGATATCAGCCAGTTGAGTCTCGGACTCCACGAAATGCAGCACAATATCACCTTTTTCGACATGGTCTCTAAGGAAGTGATAGCGAATGTCTATGTGCTTGGTTCTAGAGTGTTGCACAGGGTTCTTAGCAATATTAATGGCAGAAGTGGTATCACAGAAAAGAGGAACACTAGTAAAATTTAATCCATTGTCCTTAAGAGTGGTTACCATCCACAAAATCTGACTACAACAACTAGCAGCAGCTACATATTCAGCTTCAGCAGTGGATTGTGCAACATAAGACTGCTTCCTAGAAGACCAAGAAACAAGAGAGGTGCCTAGGAAGTGACAAGTGCCTGAGGTGCTCTTCCTATCCAAAAATGACACCGCAAAATCGAATCGAAAACCCCGAATGGACAAAGATGACGAACAGGAATACCAAATGTCATACAAGAGGGTAGAGTGTAAATACATGAATATACGCTTAACGACTTGGCGATAGGAAGTTCTCGGAGACGCTTAAAACCTCGCACAGAGGCAGACCGTGAAGTGGATGTCCGGTCTTGAGGCCGTCAGGTACTGGAGGGAGCTGATCATGCTGCGGTACTCGCGTTGATCCACGACTTCTCCTTCCTCGTCTGGATCCAAAACAGTCGAAGTCGCCATGGAAGTGGAGATAGGCTTGCAGTCACCCATGTCGAAACGTTTGAGCAGGTCCTTAGTGTACTTCGTCTGATGGATGAAGATCCCTTCCTTGCATTGCTTGATTTGAAGACCCAAAAAGTAATTGAGCTCTCCCATCATACTCATCTCAAATTCCCTAGTCCCAGAAAAGTTAGAAACAAGAGCATTAGAAGAACCACCAAAGATAATATCATCAACGTTAATTTGAGCAAGCATGAAGTCATTACCACGCCTAAGAATGAACAACGTCTTGTCTACCTTACCCATCTCAAAATTATTCTTTAGCAAAAGGTCTTAAGTCTATCATTACAGGCTCTAGGGGCTTGTTTAAGACCATACAGAGCCTTGGATAGCTTTAATACATGATGTGGGTACTTAGGATTCTCAAAGCTTGGGGGTTGCTTAACACAAACTTCCTCCTCTATGAAACCATTTAAAAAGGCACTTTTAACATCCATCTGATATAATCTAAAGCCCTTAGATGCAGCAAAAGCAAGTAAAATACGATTGGCTTCTAGTCTAGCAACAGGAGCAAATGTCTCATCAAAATCCAACCCCTCAACTTGGTTAAAACCTTGAGCTACCAACCTAGTCTTGTTTCTAATCATAGAACCATCCTCATTTTGTTTGTTTTTGAACACCAGCGGGTTCCTACAACATTATGACCACTAGGAGGTTCTACTAGGTTCCAAACCTTATTCCTCTCAAAATTCTCTAACTCCTCATGCATGTCATTGACCTAGCTAGAATCCGATAAAACATGTGATATATCGCGAGGTTCAAAAGAAGCAATAAATACAGAATGAGAGTAGAGATTTGGATCATGATGCCTGGAGCGAGTGACTCGCTCATGGAGATTACCTATTATCTGATCCGAAGGGTGCTGCCTTTGAATGTGTAGTGGCGCACCCGGAGAGAAAAATATTTCTTCAACCTTCGCAGGTACTGCTGATGATGAAGATGTAGCAGGAGCCTCATCTGAAGGCGAAGTAGTCACAACAGGTTCTTGTGCTGGAATAGGAGCGTCAACAGCAGCAGGTGGAAGAACATTATCAAGTCTTTCCTCATCTTCCTCTATGAATATGCTCTCTGTCACCTGTGTATCACCTGAAATATCTGATCTAGCTCCAGGGCTAGTCTCATCAAAAGTGACATTGCATGTCTCCTGACAAGGTTAGTTTCGGCATTAAAAACACGAAAACCACTCGAATGTGCAGGATAACCCATAAATAAACCATCAAAAGTTTTTGACTCAAATTTATCTTGATTTCCTGTCTTGAGAATAAAATATTTAGATCCAAAGACTCGAAAGTGCGAGACAGAGTGTTTTCTACAAAATCGAAGCTCATACGCAGTCTTGCCCAAAGAAGGTCTCACAAAGACACGATTAGCAATATGGCAAGCAGTAGCAACAGCTTCGGCCCAAAACCTCCTCGGCGTGCTATACTAATTTAGCATCGTCCTAGCCATCTCGACTAGGGTCCTGTTCTTCCTTTCCACAACACCATTTTGTTGAGGGACGTGTGGAGAAGAGAACTGATGCTCAATTCCACGCTCAGCACAAAAAGAAGCAAAAAAAGACATTCTTGAACTCCGTGTCATTATCACTGCGGATCGCTCTCAAGGCATCCGGAAGTTTAGAAGCCAAACGAAGAACAAGATCGTGATAATGATCAAAAGGTTCATCCTTCGAAGCAAGAAAGAACACTCAAGTGTATCTAGAAATATCACGACTATGACAAGAATGTACCATTTTTCACCAACTGACCGAACCCTAGCAGGACCAATAGTATCCATATGAAGTAACTGTCGGTCCGTCAGTCATGACCATAGTCACTGAAGGGTGTGAGGCAGCAACTTGCTTGCCATGCCTACAGGGCACACATACAGCATACTTGACGGTTTGAGTTTGGGCAAACCTCTCATGAGCTCAAGGTTGCTAACTCGCGTTAGATGATCAAAACCAATGTGCCCCAAACGACGATTCCAAAGCCAGAACTCAGAAGAAGAAGATGAAATCAAGCATTTGAGAGAACCAACAAGAGATTCAGAAAAGTCAGCTCCAAAGATCCTAGCAACTCTAGTAATCCCAAAAACAAGCTCACCAGTTGAATCAAGCACCCGACAAGCATTTTTCTTAAATCTAGTCTCATAACCATCATCAAGAAGTTGAGAGACAGAAAGCAAATTAAACCTTAGCTTGTCCACAAGAGCGACGTCCTTGAGGATGAAACTGTCGTTCACCCTGATTGATCACGTTCCTTCAATTCGCCCTTGTTTATCATCTTCAAAGGTGATGAAATCATCACCCGTCGACCGCGTGAAGGAGGTGAATCATCTTGAGTCTCCGGTCATGTGCGTGAACAGTCGGAGTCGACGAACCACGTGTCCTTCCTCTTTCGTGGTAATCCTAAAAATCAAGGTAAAGAAGAACGATGTGTCTCAATACTGGGGTTAGTTAAACAAGACTTAGGAACCCAGTACTGAGACACACGTTTGCGAGTAGTATGCAGAGCAGAAGTGCTATCCTTGATTTTATTTGAAATTCTGTTATGAGCAATGGTTAAATTAACATGAGAGTTATCCTGTTTAGGCGCATGATGATGAGCATGTGACACAAATTCTAAACCAGGTTTCTTCTTTTCTATGTTACCATGTCTCATAAACGCTTTAGATTGATTGGATGAAATTCTAGCAAAAAATTTCTTATCATTTTTCAACCTACGCCAACAGAACTCAACTAAATGCCCATCCTTTTGGCAGTAGGTGCAATGGTACTTGATACCACTGGGAGAAACACCCTTTGACTTAACCAATGGTTGGGCAACACCTACAAATTTAAAGATAGTTTTTGCAGGTTGGGTTTTGAATTCAACTAACCCATTTTCCAAGACTTGAGTAACTTTTGGCTTAGAATTATCTTGGAAATAATTGTATCCTTGTCCTTGCTTCTTATAAGGAGTTTTAGACTTGTCCAAAATCATGTTTAATTGTTTCTTACCTTTAGAGAACTTTTCTAAGGTATCCTTAAGATAAACATTTTCTTCTCCAAGATTAACACATGATTCACATGTTTTACCTTTAATGGCTCTAGTATATTTCTCCTTATATAAAGCAGTTTCAAGTTTAAGAGCTGGACATGAAGCACATGTAGCAGACTCAATGTTGTCCTTAAGATTGGCATAGTTAGTTCTAGCTGCTTCTAAGATATCTTTAACTTTATGTTCGTGTTCTAAGCAGAAAGTGCAAAGGTTAGAATCAACCACACCAGAAGCAACTAACTCACATAGAGCAGATTTAACCTCAACAAGCTCAGTTCTAGCATTTTCAAGTTGTTGCAAAGCAATATCATGAGCAGATTACAGTTTAGCAAATTCTGAATGCAGAGCATGGCAAGATGAACATTCATCAGATTCATGAGTCTTAGCATTTGTAAGTTCTAAAGTCAAATTATCTACTTGTGACTCTAAGTTCTTATTCTTGGCCATGACAAACTCTAAAGCCTTATCCTGACTCATGAGTTGCTCAAATATAGTTTCACATCTATCAGCAAGGACATCATAGCAAGGAGGTACCTCATCGTTGTTGTCGTCAACGGAGTCGGCCATGAAGCACAAGCCGGTGAAGTCCTAGGCCTTCCCTTCTTCTTGTTTTGAGGGATCTCCTCCTCCTTGTCCTCCTCGCTCCCGGAGTCCACATCGCTTAAGGATTGATCCTCAAAAGCAGCAAGCACCCGGTGAGCGGCCTTTGTCAGCTTGGCAGCATGATACCTTGATTTATTCCATTGAGGCTTCTTCCAAGCGGACTTTTCCTCCTTATGGTTGCTCTTACCTTTCAGCTTAGGACAATTTGCCCGGATATGATTAAGCTCACTACACTCATAGCAAGTCACGAGACCTCCTCGATTTTTGTTTCTCATATTGTTGTAGGCCAGTGTGACCTTTTTGACTATAAGGGCCAACTCAGCCTCAGGAAGACTCTCAAACTCCTCTTAATGAATTGCAGATAAACCAGTAAGCGAAAATCCAAACGAAGACTCAAAGACCCATCAGAAACTCTCTTAAGCAAGTCTGCTACCAAAGTCATATTTTCCTTCTTGGAATGATCAATCCTCTTGATCTCATGAGTCTTGAGCTTGCTATAGAGCAACTCCAAAGTCAGATCAGAGAGGTTGACATTCTCCAAAATGGCAGTAGTCTTTATCTCCTACTCCTTGGTGTTGATTACAGCCAAGAGGTGGGTGGCATTTTCAGATTGAGAATATTCAATACCAACAACTTTCATCTGATTAATCACTTTATTAAAGCGACTGAAAATGTCATCGATGCTCTCTCTAGGACGCATCTCGAATTTGTTATATTCATGCTTATAGACTGTTTGGTGTACTTTCTTGACTTGGTACAAACCATCATGGTAGGTTTCGAGAGTGTTCTAAATCTCGTGCGTAGTCTCAAGATTACAAATCCGATCATACTCCTGTCTACCAAGCCCATCATATGAGAGGTTTTTAGCTTTATTGTTGTTAGCCAAGAGGGCTTCTGAAGCCGGCGTAGCAACTTCGGGCACAACGAGCGGGACTCGAACAACCTCCCATATAGCGTGTCCTTCGCTCTCAAGGAAGACTCGCATGCGATTCTTGCAATAGGCATAGACGTACCCATCGAAGATATGCGGCTTCGTGGAGTATCTATCCATCGCCAAGTTCAGTGACCGGTTAAGATCAAGATTGAACTAACCGGGCACTGATACCACTTGTTGGACCGAAAAGGCGACTAGAGGGGAGGTGAATAGGAGCACACTCACTTTTTCACAAATAATAGATTCAACACAAATTTTACTCCAGTAGCTATGGAAGCTATGAAGATCAATATACCAGTACAGCGGAAGACTAGTATTGAATCCAACCTAACCCTCGAAGCAATACGACAAAAACAAAAAAGACTGATGCGATTCAGTGCACTGCTGGTCGTACCGCTTGCTCAATGGTGGTCTGACTGATTAACTACCGGTCTAACCAGTGAACATGGTCGGTCTGACCACCGGCCTGAAGAACAGAACAAAACAGCCCCGATGACGAAGTTGCAAATAGATGAAACATTTGATCTACAACTGCAAACTTGATGAAACTTGAAACACACCTTCTCTATGATGTCATGAACCTTTTTCAATCAAAGATTGTGATAATTCTAGAAAGAATAACGATCATTTTCCGTTTGATACGAGAAGGGTTCAAAACCGAGTCAAAACGAAAACTTGATCCAAAATCTTGCTCGTGGGTGATTGATGATCAAGATGATCCTAGATAGGTTCCCACATGTCACAACAAGCTAGATCATGTGAAGAATTCAATAAAAAAACTCGCGGATCAAAGAAAGACTCAAAATCATCAAATATAGAGAAAGAACGCAATGAGATAAGACATGATCAAACTTTCATTTGATTGATTTGATATGATATGGGCTTACAGTCTCTCCATTAATGGAGGACAATGCTCAATCTAAGAGCATAAAAATCACATCAAAATCTCTAGAACCCTAGCCTCCACAAAAGCTCTCCCTAAGAAAATTAGGGTTTCAAATAGCAAAAGAGACGAAGCAGAGGTGCAGCCACCTCCCTCCCCTATTTATAGTGGAGGCTTAGACCTTCTAGAAGTTTGACTCAATTGGGCTCCCGTTAAGGCCCAAAACAAATGGGACACATACGCACGTATTTTAATACGCCGTCTTTAACACCATTTGACCTAATTAGCTACACCTTACGACATCTTGCGCCTCGGATTAGCCAATAGGTCACCCTTGTCCATCTTGCACCACGCTTGAGTACATTGACCTCACCCGGCATCGTCGATCGTCCTTCAGCACCGTTATCCGGAAGCCCATGGCAGCGGCCATGAACCTCTGCGCACGGACCTTGCCAGCACATGATTCATCAACAAACCCGACGATGTACGTGTCGGGGTTGGACCTCTGCACCCGATATGTCCGACCGATGTTAACGGTGTATCTAGCAATAGCATGTTGTGTGGCGCTCTTGTTAGGAAAGCGCTGGCCTAGGAGCAGGGTGTCCTCATTGAACCCCCACTCAGCACCCTCCGGACGTGACAGAACCAGCGATGTCGTCGCAACGTCGTCCAATCGTGAGGGGACGTAAGCAATGTCAGTGGTCACAAAACCACCAACTGCACCTCCTCCCGCAGCAGCTTCTCCGTCTTCGTCGTCTTCCGAACTAGTTGTTTCCACGTCCTCCTCGCTTTCCACCTCATCCACCTGGTCGGCCAGGTACTCGTGACAATCAATACGGGCTGACCACCATCTCTCCGCTCCTTCGTTGTGCTCGAAATTGACCGCACGCCTCCTCAGGTCTCCATCGCCCACGTCTCCTCCAACACCGGAGACCAACACAGGCTCCTCCTCACCAGCAGCTTCACCTTCACCGGAACCACCCGCGCCAGATGTCCCCGTCCTCTCCAAGAACTGAACGTAGACCATCGGCCGCGCATATATCGCAGCAGCGGGGTTGCAAACAACCCCCATGTAGTTGGCCCATGAAGCGTCACATGTGACCTTCATAAGTTGCCAAACGGTCTCTTCGCACCACCCACCACCGAGGCATACAACGCCTCGATCGCAGCTTCTTCCTTCGATGGCGCGATCGAGCGCGAACGCACGCACCGCCTTTGCTCAGAGGCTCATGTCCTTGAGCCGGTGCCGGATCACGGTGCGGTGACAATTTGATGTGTGCGCACCGTGCGATGCTGTCAGCGTGACGAGCGTCCCGTGGAACACGAACAGATCTTGAATTTCCGCCATAAAGTACCTAACACATGTGCATATGAAACCATCGAATTATTTGTGGGAATTTTTTCCGAATGAATGCTTCTACAAATTTGGTTATGCCCACTGTACACGAGCGTTTTGTCGTACATGTTTTCAATCCCGATTGGAGTTCGTAAGATTTTTCTATCCATGAAATGTCCAAGCTAATATTATTTGTAGTATAAAAAATCTGTAGCCTATTCTATGTTACACGTCAGAAATTTCTTGTGGTACTAAATCAAAAAGCAAACCAACAAAATTGATTTCCCTAAATTTTTATATAGTTATGAATTTTTTAACTAGTTCAATATTGCAGTGCAAAAATAATTCACTTCAGAAATTCTTATTGCATTTCTACGTTTTCATACCCGAGTTAGACCTAGCTTACACCAAAGACATACGGGGTCTACAACACAGTATTCTTTTTTATTAAATTTCGGATATAAAAACTTACTGAGAGGTGCGGCAAGTTTCTCATTCTAGCGGTGTACTGCGTAGTGCATGCATCGAAGGCAATATGCCCGATCAAGAGTACATATATAAAGCGTTCAGTGGGTCTATTTCTATTTTGTTTAACGAACTCCAAATATTTTGTTATTTTATGACCAAGTTCATGAAACTATGCAAATAGCCGAGATGAAACTATACAACACTATTAGCAACAGGTCTGTTAAGTCAACTAATTACGGTCTAATGACATTGTTAACTACTGAGTCTTCAAAATAAACTAACTATACAACTATAACTACTCTGTTGCAACAATTCATCTAATTGCATCATAATCACATTGCTAAAACTACTGATAATAATAACTGGATGCGAATGACACTTACCTTTTCTAGGTGCTCGCAGCATGCCACACAACTTATTTTCTAGGTGCTCGTGAAATTTTCCCTTCGCTCTCGTGCTTGAATTTTTTTCCCGCTTGTGGAATTGTTTGCACAAAAAATTTACCCCCTTATCACGTCGCAGGAGCCAGTGAGGGAGCTCCCTCACTGGCTCCCTTTTTTAGGCGCACAAGGCAGCCTGGCTGCCTTGCGCACCTGTCCGCGCGCCCCGGTGAGCCGCGTGGGTCTTCTGATCATGTGGCGGCGGGGCGGGCAGCCGCCGGCCTGAGGTGGGGCATAGCAGTCTTCTGTCTAGGGCTGGCGACACCTTCTTGTCATGAGCCCCACAAGGGGCGAGACCTTCCTGACGGCGACAACTTGGTCTTTGCCGTCCGGACAACAGCTAATCTGCGGGAGGCTATTTTGGAATTTTAAAATTATAAGAGTTATTTTTGAAATTTTATTACGCAACGGGGCTAAAATGGTCCTCTGCCCCAAACTCGTGACCACAACCACCACAACTAAGTGCTTTACTACTATGGTACAAGTATTTCCCATATCCTAGGCAGCGACACTTCTTCAAGGGCCCCATGAAGCGACACCTTCCTGACTAAGACAGAAACAGGTCTTCTTAGTCCGACTACAGCTAATCTGGGGAGGCTATTTTTAGAATTTTAAAATTATAAGAGTTATTTTTGAAAATTTTATTACGCAACGGGGCTAAAATAGTCCTCTACCCCAAACTCGTAACCACAACCACCACAACTAAGTGCTTTACTACTATGGTACAAGTATTTCCCATATACTATGGAGTGGAGAGATCTCAGAACCCATGCGTATCATGCCTATTATCCTTTCTTTTTGCAATTAACATGTTCGCTCTTTTTTTTTTGTGTGTGTGTTTGATAGGACATTCCGCTCATCCAAAATTGCAAATGGAGTCCATTTATGGGGAAATGCCCGTAGAATGCAGCTATTCTGCTTATTTATTTATTATTGAAGCCAAGGGCAGGAGCTCCTGCCATTTTTTTTTGCACAGGCTTCAATGAACAAGTCACGCGATTCACCTGAAGCTTTAATCATCGTCATAGTTGCTATTATGAATATTTGTATGAAGTAGATACAAAGCAAACCTTGATCAATGCACAAAAAGAAAAACAGACTGCTCATGTTCTAAACTGAAACTTGCCAAATAATTGAATAACACAAGCTTGCCGCATTTGAAACAGTATTCTCAAATCTTCCAGCTCACCAATACACATTGAGGTCAGTATGATTCTGGTTTTAGTATGTGAAATCTGACAACACAAATATGACAAATAACACGGAAATCCATACTTATATTCAGACTTTCAGAGCTCCCCTGGATCCATTCGGTTTGATGGATAACAGCACTTTTTAAAAATGTTTATTTCATTTTTACCATGTGGTTTCAAAGGATAGAGGCTTCCAATAAGTCAAGTCTTTTCGAGTACACAATTTTCTTCTTTTTCCAGAGCAAGGATTATCAACAGAGGTGGCTCATCCGTTGTCAAAATGCTGCCCATCCAGCACCTGTGTTTTTTGTTTGTCCTGACTCCGTCGACGATGGTAGGCTTCGCTGTGTACCAAAGATGATTGAAGTATAAGAGCAGGAAGGGATTTGTACGACAACCATATCCCCCCACCCAAAAAAAACGTGAAGTTTATATCATTATATGTCCGCTAATCTAGTAAAATTAAAATGTCAAATCATCAGTTTTTTTTAACTGTTAGTCTTTTAGTGACAAGTGACATAAAAGGACATCTAGAGTAGCAAGGTGACAAGACCAACCAGTTCTCACAGGGGATAAAACCAAGCTACACGACAAAAATATATAACTACTTTTTACTTGGATCTACAAAGATTGTTTCTTTATCATGAACCATGATACGCATAGCTTAAACCTTGTGTTCTCTAATGTTACTTTTATAGATTGTTTCTTTATCATGAACCATGATACGCATAGCTTAAACCTTGTGTTCTCTAATGTTACTTTTATCCTTTTTATCATTTTCCAAAACTGACTAGTATGTGAACAGGGCAATTGCGTGTGTTCTTAGTAGTGCTTCATTCTGGGCAACAAAAAGTCAAAAACAAATGGGAAAGCTGGAAAGGTATTCTAATTCCATCTTCACACAAAAATGAGAAGACCCTTGAAGTGTTAGGCACAAAATAGAATTGTCACCTGTATAGCAGAAAGATCTGGAAATGGGTCGCTGTTTCTCTTGGCGGGTTCTTTCAAGGCCCTGATTCCAGCACTATGTCCTGAATTCATCCTTGCAGCTGCTGGGTCATTAGGTGGAGGTGGAAGAGGAGACCGAAGCTTTCCAGCTGCACCGGGTGGTGGTGCAAGGAGCATGTTTGCCTTGGGTTTTGCAGTGGCCCCTCCAGATAAACCAGCAGATGAAAGCATGCCACTTCCAGTTGATGGCTTGTTTTTTACATTTATCCTGATGGTTTCGCCTTCCTAAAACAGCAGGAACACCATCAAAAGGTCACGAACAACACCAAAAATAGAACCACTGGATGCATGTGTTAAGCAAAAAAAAAATGTTTCTTATCCTTTTTTAACTTTAGCATCTTGCAGAGACAAGTCATGAGAAAGTATCCACACATTTTTAACAGAACATCAAAAAAGAGGGGAAACTCAGCTTCATTCTAAACAATGTATCCTCATTGGGTCATATCATATCATAAAGATCAGGTCATGACGAGTAAAAAATGAAGCTCCAGCAAAATCTCATAACTTATAGGCATTCTAGAGGAGCAAAATGTACATAAACTCATTAAAATAAACAAGAACCGAACATGTTCCTGTGTAAACTCTTAACCAGTAACACACCTAAATATTATGATATTGCACCTTCTGCCATAGTCCCCTCAACAAGAATTGCCTCATGGCATAGCAAAAACTACAAAAAAGACAATATTCTCTTCCCTCTTGAGCACTACCACTAATGCAACAACAATCACTAGCTAAATGGCCCAATGAAATCACATGTTGTAGCCTTTGTCAACACAGGCACCCCAAAGCTGCAAATTAATCACCATTGGATGATTATTAGCTTATTTCCTTAGTGTGATCATGTGATCTATAACATAATAAAAGTCACCTATATGCCAAACCAAAACAAAGTATCTAAATTTTTGGTGATTTGCTTGGGTGTTTTTCCTCATCTCGATGTTTGGTCTGTTAAAAAAAATACATTCGTTGAATTATAGAATTGGATACATTCTAAATCTATAACTGTCTTCATGTCGTAGCAAAGAAGACTAGAGAGTAAGAGAGGGGACCCCTGGTATCCTTAAAGTGACTAGAGAATCCTCAGAGAGGGGACCAGTTGCCAAGAAAAGTGTGTATATTAATTGCCCCAAAAAACTAGGTCTAAATTATTACATAGGAGGAAGGTGACTATTTATAGCCTCCCAACAGGGCATTTGAGATTACTACCCTACCCCTAAAAAGGTCCTATGCGTGTAGGGGCTGCTCCTGCCCCTATGCGTAGCCTTCGACCCATGGTGGACCCTCCTGGGCTTGGTCCACCTGGTCCACCAGCGTCCAAGGCCCTTCGTGGTGTGTAGGACATCCTCGGAATGAGGAGGCCCTGGGTGCCTTCGCCTCTCCCGAGGCGGGCCCGGATGAACTGTGGCTCCTGGGCTTGTGATGCTCCGGTGGCCCTCTGGGCTTCATCCAGAGATCCCGAAGAGATGTTTGGTACCGCTGAGGTGAGGTCGGCCACGGGCACCCTCTGGCTCCCCTGAGGTGGCCCCGGAGGACCCGTTGCTTTTGGCCTCGCGATACTCCAGCAGCCTCGGGCCTTCCCCGGAGCCTCCTCGAAGGGGCGTCTGGTACCCCGGAGAGGAAACCAGCGCTCGCGGGGTCTATCCTGCGGTCTTCGCCGGGTCGTTGGGGCCAGTGGGGCCGCCCCTACGACAAGCCCCTTGCGGTCGAGGTCTTGCTTCGTCATGGTTGAAACCGCGCCCATTTTCCCGAAGGGTCTAGGCACACTGTCCCCTTCGGCCTGGTGAAGCATGCTTGTCCTATTTCCCCCGGCACGCGCCTCCTTCGGGGGTGTTTCGGCACATTGTTCCCGGTGGTCTTCATGGCGCCCTTTTGGGTGATGTGCGCCGCCGTTGGGTGCTGCACTCTTTGACGCCGTTTGTTGGTTTATGTGTGACATAATGGCGTGTAACGGGTGCTCCGTTTGAGGTACACGTGTCAACTAATGGTTGGCGCGTGGCTCTTTGGCCTCCGCGCCTTGTCGTTTTGTGGGCCTAGGCGCGGGTATAAATAGGGGGGCAACCCTCCTTCCGCCACTTCATTAGTCTTTGAAAACCCTAGCTGTTGTTTTCCTTGAGTTTGCCCGTTGCTTCTTCGAGGTGGTCGAGCTCTGGTACTCTCGCCTACTCTCCTGTGCGTCGTCATGATGAAGCGAACCAGGGATGGCGGCAGCGCGGTTGTCTATACCGACGAGCTTGGTCGCTCCACGGTGACCCATCATGTGTTGTGGGTGCTGAAGGATGAGGGGAACCTGGCGGATTTGGCGGAGGTGCGAGCTCCCGGAGTGGAGACAATGTCAGAGCCCCGGGAGGACGAGGTTGATGTCTTCGTCGCATTCTTCGACGCTGGCCTTTGCTTCCTCTGCGTAGAGTTGGTGGCCCGGGTGCTCCAGCTGTACCGAGTGGAGTTGGCGCAATGGACGCCCAACTCCATCGTCAAGCTTGGCGTGTTTGAGAGGGTGATGCGGTCTGCGGGGGTGAGCGGGGAGGGGTGACTCTTCGCGTACCTCCACGACAGGCTGCCAAGCGAAGGAGACCGGCGAGACGCTTAATTTTGGAAGCATCAACTTTCAGCCGAAGGCGCACTATCTTCGATACTTGCCGGCTCCAACGTCCAGGAATCGGTGGGGGACTAACTAGACCTGACAGTGGTTCTACCATAAGTCTTCGACGGACGACGGTTTGCGCTCGGCGGAGGGCCCATCCAACTCACCCTCTCCCCAAAGATTGACTTAACGTCGGGGGAGGAGGCGCTGCTTCGCCTGCTGCTCAACGCGGCGGGGAGGCTTTCCACGAGGGATCTTATCGATGAGTTATGCGCGCTTTGAGTATGGCCCCTTGTGCGGGGATGGAACGTGAAGCTTAGGGAGCAGAGAGGGGACCTCCCCTCCTTCGAGCTGTCGGACCGCGAGGGAGGTAATGATTTTTTTTCTTTGCCGCTCTTTGTATAATGGTGCTCCTGCAGTGCTGCCCATCGACAAGGCTGCACACGTTGCGGAGCAACTTCTGGGTTCCTATATCGGGGAGGAGCATGCGAAGTAGGGGCTAGTGGTGCGTGAGCCCCGCCTGAACCGAGCGCACTTAGACCCAGCGATTCACCTGGCGGAGCGCCCAGATCCCGACGAAGGGAAGAAGAAGAAGGCCCGCGTGCCCGAAGAGCTAAATGCTACGGGGCTGATTGGCGTGGTGCCCCTGCAATCTGTTGAAATTTGGTGGCGCGGCGGTTCAGTGCGAGGTGGGCGTGGCGTGGCGTGTCCGCGAAGGTGCCGCGGGGTCCCGCGTGGTGGGCCGAGCGTATGAGCTCAATGGTCTCCTCTTTGGAGGTACGCCCGGTTTCTCCAGCGGACGCCGCGGAGGGTGCGGAGGATGCGGAGAGGGTGGCAAGTTCGTTCCGTGTAGCGAGCTTGGCCCTCGAGGAATCTTCGGTTGGGACGCCGTCGCAAGTGTATGGCCGGGGGTCTGAGGATACCCTGGTGGTGGAGGTACCCGCTTCCGCTCGCGATGCGACTGGTGAGTTCCCCCCGTGCTCTTCTCTTATTTTTTCTACCGGGCTGACTCGTTAACACGCTTTCCAGTGTTGAGTGACGATGAGGGGGCCGACGATGGCGGCTCGGTCTTTGGGGATCGAGGTGACTCGGTGCGGGGTGGGGTGAGGTGGCTCGGCGCCCGGTCGGCGGTGGCATTCTTTGCCATGGTGCGGTGTGTCGTCGGTACTACGGACCTCGGTCCGCTGTGTACCAACGATTTTAAGGTCAGTGTCGGGGCGGCGACTGTTTGCGAGGAGGTGGCTCGCTTCGCCGCCCCGCCCTGCGTGGAGGAGCTTTTCGAAGCATGCTTACGCACCAGATGTATAGGTTGATCGAGGCAAATGCTATGAGGGTAAACTCGGATATTCTTATCCTCCCTTGCTTTTTTTACCAAGGTATGCTCTGCGCAGACCTTGATGTTATCCCGCGCGCTCGAAGTGGACATCCGCCGCGGCTACGCGGAGATCCAGGCGTGTCGACTCGGAGCACATGCGGAATGAGTCCCTTTGCTCCGAACGCTTGGCCCTTGCCGAGAGGGCGGAGGCACTGGAGGTGAGGGTCACCGAGCTAGAGGGGGAGCACCGCGACCTGCGAGAGGAAGTGCGGACGCTCCAGGGCGCTCGCGTCGTCCTTGAAGCAGAAATTGAGGCGAAGCGGCAGTTCGCGGAGACCGTGTCGCAGATTACTTGGGAGGCGATGGAGTCCCTGGAAGGCGCTGTGATTGAACTTGGAGCGGTGCCGCCACCTCGGAAGCATACCTCTGCGCAAATGGATGTCACGCTGGGTCGGCTCCAGTGCGCCAGACAGATTTGCTTGCCTGCCACGCGAGCCTACGGTGACCACTGCGCGAAGGCAGTTTGGACGGTGGCCTTTGTTTCCCTGCAGAGGGTCGAGTGCGGGCATGTCGACGCCCTCGGCACCCGCTCCGTGCTCGTGGCGTCCGCGGCGGAGATTGCTTCGATCAATGGCAGGAGCGGAGGGCGGGCAACACCTTCGCCAGTGACTTCTGGGCGCCACACGGCCGCGACGCCGCCATGGAGTCCCTCCGCGCCGTGCTGGCACAAAAGGCGAAGGGCAAGGCTCCGATGGACGGCGAATGCGCCGGCGAGCAGGGCCACCACCGGAGACAAGGTGTGACCCTCCGCCCTTCTCCAGCAATCCAAGAGTAGCTCTTTTGCGTAGAATTTAGATGATCCCTGCTTCGGCTCTTGTGCCGAAGCGGATGTGGGTGGGAGGGGTTTTCTCTCTTTTTTTTTATAATGACCTCCGATTTTGATTGAAATGAAAGTTGTGAATTCTGTTGTATTGATGTCTACACTCGCGTTGTGTTTATGCTCTTGCTTGTTGGTTTGCTTAGGCCAGACCGCCCTTGTTCCGACGCGCCGCTCGGCGGGGGCCTCGCCCTTTCGAGGGTCGAGTGATGAAAGTTAATGTTCCTCCACGCGGTTCAAAGGATGAGCGCAACCTCCTATCAATCTAGCCTCTGCAGCTGTGTTATCGGAGCGTTGTATACCATGGTGCGAAGTGGCAGCGGTGGAAACTGGCGAACCCAGATGGGTCTATGGAGCATTTTCGGCTCTTTCGCGAGCGCAAGGAAGCGAGGGCACGCGACGAGATACAAATTTTCTGGGAGCGCCGAAGCCCTGCCTCCGCAGCCAGGGCCCCCTTATCCTTGTTCGCCGAATCGGCGACCTCACCAGCAGAGGCTTCTAGCGGGGACTCCTCCGAATTTTTATGCGACGCGGAGAAGGAGCACCTGCACCTTGTGGCTACTGGGGCGTCCGATGAGGAGCTTCTTGAGTGGGCGATGCGCACGGAGGAGTATAACTTTGTGTCGTAGTACTGCGAGGCGACGATGTATGTCATATGCTTACGAGGTTGTAACTTGTGTGCGTGATTCATGTTATTTTATTGTATTATTTGCCGTGTGCGCTTTTCTTTGTTGGTCGAGCCACTTCTCTCGGCTGTGGCTGTATACGTGCCTTGTGTACCTCAGAATTGTGATGAATAAAGTGTCTTTGTAGCGATAAACTTCTTGCGGGGGTACTTATAGGCTCCGAGGGGCCCTAACTTGTTTTTTCGCAAGGGGTAGGCGAAGCCGACGCTGTCCCCATACTTTTTTAGATAGGGCTCCGGAGGAGTCCTAACCATTTTTTTTGCGAAGGAAGCGAAGCTAGCACCACCCCCATACTTTTTTAGATAGAACTCCCCAGAGCCCTAACCATTTTTTTTGCGAGGAGAGACGAAGCCGGTGCCGTCCCCCATACTTTTTTTGATACGGCTCCGAGGGAGCCCTAAGTATTTTTTTGCGAGGGGGAGGCGAAGCCGGCGCCGTCCCCCTTACTTTTTTAGATAGGGCTCCGGGGGAGCCCTAACCATTTTTTTTACGAGGGAGAGGCAAAGTCGGCGTCGTCCTCCATACTTTTTTAGATAGGGCTCCGGGGGAGCCCTAACCATTTTTTTGCGAGAGGGAGGCGAAGCTAGCGCCATCCCCCATACTTTTTTAGACAGGCTCTAATTGAGCCCTAAGCATTTTTTTGCCAGGGGGGGCGGAGCCGGCGCCGTCCCCTATAGTTTTTTAGATAGGGCTCCCAGGGAGCCCCAACCATTTTTGCGAGGAGGCGGCGGCGCCACTGCCATAGTTTTAGATAGGGCTCGGGAGCCCTGGCAGGGTTTTTGCGGAGGAGGCGAAGCCGTGCCGTCCCATACTTTTTAGATAGGGCTCCAGGGAGCCCAAACCATTTTTTTGTGAAGGGGAGGCGAAGATCGCCGCCGTCCCCCCTTGGTGCGCCCTAGTGTCTAGAACCAGATAGTGTGCTGGGGTTTGAGCCAGGTGTGGCGTCTTCGTCTGCGTGCCCATGCCTGTGGGGGCATCGGTGTGCACCGGGGCCGAAGGCCATACGCGGTGCCTGTTTATACACTCGTGCCCGCAGAGGGCATCGGTGTGCACCGGGGCCGAAGGCCATGCATAGTGTCTTTGTTTGTACACTCGTGCATGCGGAGGGCATCGGTGTGCACCGGGTCTGAAGGCCATTCGCGGTGTCTTTGTTTGTACACTCGTGTGACCCTTGTCGCCTTTTTATTGGACGGGGGCGAAATGCCAAAAGGTTTTACACCTGCCTTTTGTACATGCCCCTGCCTCTTAAGGCTGGCGGGTGGCAGTTCTCTGGGCGCGGCCGGTTTTTACATTGTCCTAAGGATATAATTCGGAGGCTCTTGGCGTTCCACGTGTGGTCCAGCTGCTGCCCTTCGGGCGTTGAGATGTAGTAGGAGCCCGCCCTTGTGCTTCAGGTGATGATGTATGGTCCTTCCCACTTGGACTCTAGCTTGCCTATGGTCGTGGGATTTGCCGCTCGCTTAAGCACCATGTCGCCTGGTGCTAGGGCGCGGATCTTGACCTTCCTATTGTACACCTTTGCGACCCCTTCGGCATATTTTGCCATGGTTGATATGGCCTACACGCGGTGCTCCTCCAAAAGGTCAAGAGACGTCCCGCGGTCTGCGGGGTTGCCGTTCTCCGTTGCTCGGAGGGCCTTTGCCGCAAACTACCCCGGGGTTATTGCTTCGTCTTCGAACAGGAGTTTGAACGGAGAGAACCCCGTGACCCTAGTCGTTGATGTGCGCAGTGCCCATACTGCCTTTTGGAGTTCCTCGGGCCAGGGCCCCTTAGGTAAGCCCATTAGGCGCTTTGTTAGTTCTACCAGTAGGTTGCCATTGGCTCGCTCGACCGCCTCGTTCGACTCGGGGTGTTCGATGGATGCAAAGCATATTGTGGTGCTTGTGCCCTGACAGAATGTTCAAAACAATGCCGAGTCAAACTGGGTGCCATTGTCGGCGACGATGTCGCGGGGCACCCCGTAGCGGCAGATGATGTTCTTCCACGCGAAGCGCTGTGCTGCTGCGGCCGTGATTTTGGCGACTAGCTTGGCCTCCGCCCATCAGGAGAAATACTCAATGGCGGCGAAGCGAAGGTTGCCCTTGGCCGTCGGGAATGGGCCGAAGATGTCGAGCCCCCAGCGTGCGAAGGGCCAGACCGGGCCAGGGGCTGCAGCAGGACCGCTGGTGCCTTCAAGTTGCAGCTAGCCCAATGGCAACCCTAGCAGCGCTGGACTAGGTCTTACGCGTCCCGATGCGCGGTTGGCCAATAGAAACCTTGGCGGAAGGTCTTCGCCACGAGGCCTCGGGGTGCTTGATGTGCACCGCAAAGCCCCTCGTGAATTTCCCTTAGGAGGATTGACCTCATGCAGGAAGCAGCGTCGCGGGAGAGTCACAGACACCCTTTACGGTGGCCACGATGGCGTGGTAGTTCCGGACTCAATGGTCCAGGCGGTTCGCTTTGGCCATTTCTTCGGGCTCTTCGCCTGCGAGGTACTTGATGATGATGTCCCGCCAGTCCGCCTTGTCAACGATGAGCACCAGGTGCGCAACACCTTGTGCCGAGGGCGCCCTTGTACTTCTAGGCGGCCCTTGTATGCAGAAGCGAACCACGGTGCTACAGGGCAACCCCTTGTGTTTGTGGGGTAGCCCCTTGTGTCGAGGCGATTAGCGGGGCGTAGTATTTGGTAGAGCACTTCAGTGGGCGCTAGTCGGGTGGCGATTTGCGAGTCTGTCGCGCCTCGTTCTTTCTTTTTGGGATGTTTTGGACGGTGATGCCGTGGAAGTGTCTGGCTTCGGCCCGAACCGCCGCTAGGTATCCTTACATTTCCAGGTCCCTTGTCGTAAACGACTTGTCGAAGTGCCCTGCTATGAGAAGGGAATCACTGTTGACAATTATGCACTTTGCACCCAGCGCTTTTGCTGCAGAGGCCTAGCAGCAATGTTTCATACTCTGAGGCGTTGTTTGTTGTTGGGATGTCGAGGCGGGCGGCATGGGAGACGCTTCGCTCGTCCGGGGCGGCTAAGGTGGCCGCTTCGCCGGCCCCTACTGCGCACCACGATCCGTCAGTGTACATTATCCATGGTGCTTCGATCTTGCTTGGTGGTTGCTCTTCGACTTGCGTGCCGGAGCTTGCGCGAGGCCACGAGCATTGTATGACAGTTTTTCTAGCTCTGTGTATCGGGTCTTGACCCCTTAAAGGGCCTCCGAGACGTAATACACCAGGAGTTGTCCATTGCTCTCTTGGACGAGGACTGCGCTTACTGTGGACGAGGAGGCGGCGAGATACAGCAGGAGCTTTGCGCCTGGCTTCGGGCTGGTTAGGCTCGGTAGCTGGGCAAGGTATTGCTTAAGCTCCTGGAACGCCTTCTGGCACTCCTCGGTCCATCTGAACAGCTCCACCCCCCGGAATGCCTTAAAGAATGGCAGAGCTCGGTCCGCCGAGCGGGACAGGAACCGGCTAAGGGCTGCGAGGCGCCCTGTCAGCCTTTGAACCTCTCGAGCACTGCGAGGGAACTCCATTTCTTGGATGGCTTTTATTTTTTCTGGGTTGGCCTCGATGCCCCTCTCGGACACGAGGAATCCTAGGAGCTTGCCCGCCTTTACGCCGAAGGCGCATTTCTCAGGGTTGAGCTTGATCCCTACCACCCGCATGTTGGCGAAGGTTTCCTGCAGGTCCTCCGTGTGTGAGGCTTCGAGCCTACTCTTGATCACTATGTCGTCCATGTATGCTTCTACGTTGCGGCCAAGCTGGCCAGCTAGCACCTTCGTGATGAGTCGGGTGAATGTTGCGCCCGCATTCTTCAGGCCGAACGGCATGCGGGTGAAGCAATAGGTGCCCGGGGGGTGATGTAAGGCCGTTTTTGGTTAGTCTTCCTTGACCATGAATATTTGATGATACCGGAGTAGGCGTCTAGGAAACTCATTAGCTCGCAGCCTGAAGTGGCATCCACGAGTTGGTCCGTGCACCCTTCAAAGGGCTTGACCTCCGGCATTTTGAAACCCTAGGGCCAACAGGCCATCTCCAGCCCCGTGCTTAAGGGGGAGTTGGGGCCCCCGACGTAGCAGAGCCGTAGGAACGACCGTTGGTGCACGAGGGCCGCCTCTGCCTTGACGGTTTGCGCGAGCACGATTGGGCTGCAGGGCCCTCACGGTGCGAGGCAGGCATCTCGGTGGAGGTCGCGGCTCTGTTGGAGGGCCGTAAGCCTCCCGCGTTATGCCAGTTGCCCCAGGCTGTGGGCCCACCGAGTGGTTCTCGGGGAGGGATGCCTCGGCATGCTAGGTGTCACCCCCGACAATGTCCCCGTGCGTGGAATTGTTCGCCTCCTCCGTGGCCTGGGCGGTGGCCGCCGTCGCCATGGAGGTTCTGCTTCGCTTGGCCCTCGGGGTGCTAGGTGTTGTAGCCGCCGCGGCAGCTTCGACCGATGAGACTTTGGGCGCAACTTTTCAAGGGGCCATACTAGTACCTCGGAGCTATGCTTCGTGACTTTCTTGCCAATCCCTACAGACGGCACCAACTGTCGTAGCCAAGAAGACTAGACAGTAAAAGAGGGGACGCCCGGTATCCTCGGAGTGACCAGAGAATCCTCGGAGAGGAGACTAGTTACCAAGAAAAGTGTGTATATTGCGTCGAAAAACTGGGTCTAAGTTATTACATGGGGGGAAGGTGGCTATTTATAGCCTCCCAACAGGGCAATTGAGATTACTACCCTACCCTAGAAAGGTCCTATGCGTGTAGAGGCTTTTCCTGCCCCTATGCGTAGCCTTCGGCCCATGGTGGACCCTTCTAGGCTTGGTCCACCTGGTTGGTGCGCCTGGTCCCACTCGTGGGGTCTATCCCGCGGTCTTCGCCAGTCGTTGGGGCCGCCCCTACAACAGTTTACTTTTTTGAACTCTTAATATTTAACTTCACAAGACCTAAGTTCTCTCCATTTTTACAACAATTTGATAAGAGTCTTTTACTTGCAAATAGAATACTAAACGCTCAGTACATTATCTGTCATTATTTTTTTTGGTCATCTTACAAGTTACAACTTTCCAGCCTTTTCTTTTTTGGGAAAATGACAGCAGTATTTTGTAGCTGAATGCGACAAAATACACATTAGCACACTCTAAATGCACGGATAACCAGTCTAAACAAGTCATCAACCAAATTATGCTATAGCTGAGTGATAGCAAAGAAAAATTAGGCCTTTCTGTTACCTTGAGCCGGCGATTGACAGCCGGGTGGATATCAGTCTGGCTATCGTTGCTCTCCTCGCAACCGGTCTCCTTCTCATGCTCCCTCTTGACATACTTCTCGTGATCCGACAGCGCAACGTTGAAGTCGAACGCCTCATTGCGCTCGTTGAACCCGAGCCCCACGAAGGCGTGCTTCCCCCTGCCGTCCTCTATGCGCAGCACGAAGTAGCGCGACGAGTCGAGCACGGTCTCGACGGAGCTCTCCCTCTGCCCCGGGAGCACAAAGCACGCGGCGAAGAGGTCCCCGGAGCCCGGGTCCTCGAGCCGGATCTCGCAGCGATCGCCGCACGACACCACGCGGAGGCGGCCCGACCAGATCTTGTCCGACTGCAGCCACTCGCCGCACTTGTAGCCGCCACTGGTGGTGCGCGGCGGGATCTTGTACACCAACACCTCCCGCACCACCAGCAGCGTGTGCTCAAAGCCTCCTCCTCCTCGCCCAGCGACGCCATGGTCCCTCCTGCCTGCAACTCCTCCTCGCCCCCTCACTGTTCCACTTCACTGCTACAATTCAACAGGCAATGGCCACGAGATCAGATTGGAACAGGGTATAAACAAACCACCAGAGATCCGGGTCACCTCACCTCAGCGGATAGTGGCGGATTCTTGGATCGATCTGATCCAAGATGAGGATTTTTCTGCGATTTCTTGGGATTTTTCGGGGCTGGGGTTTGGATTGGGGTTCTTGAAGGGAAGGAAGGTGGAGAAGAAGACGTGAGATCGAAGGGTGGAGGGTGCAGAGGAGGGGCGGAAATCAGAAATTCAGAATGTTACATTTACGATTGTGCCCCTCTGCTTGGGCTCTTTTTCTGTTCCAGGGTCGCCTTTGTTTCCTCTTTGGAGCGCGACATTTCGCTTTTCACCTCAAGATATTTCAATTTTTAAAAATGTTTTGAATGGCAGGGTACACAGATGGATGAACGAAAACACCGCCATTAGTTGAGATTTCGCTGGCGATTTGTGGTTCTTCTCATGGTCATAATTTTTGAAAAATTGTTTTGCTTTCTAAGGTAGTAAGTCAAATATAAAATACACACTTGGCAAAAAAGTATACAGAGAAAATTTCTTAATTAGCACTGAAAGTTTGCAACTTTTCTAATATACTGCTTAAAATTTTGGTCTTCCTTCTACGCCGCCAGTTGTAATATTTTATCACCTTGTACCACTTCCGCCATTAGAAGACTCCCGTCAAACCTTTTTTCACGAAGGCCGGTCTTACCCCTCAAATAGTTAATGGGTCCAGTTATCAGCTTCTTCTTCCTCCCCTCCCATCTCATCTTCTCCTCTTCCCATCCACTCACTCCTCTCTCTGTCCGCCGCCGCGGAGGGCGGGGCACTGCTGCTCGCAGAGCAGCATCAGCTGAGCCCGGCCATGCTGGCGCCGGGCGGAGGCGGGCCAGCGCCAGCGCGGGAGGCGGAGGCCGAGGCAGATGCGGGGCTGTTGTTGGAGGCGGAGGCGGAGACGACACCTAATTTGCGTGCCGAAGAAGAAGACCACAAGGCTACAAACGCAAAACCCCATCCTCTCGCAGTCGATCGGATCAGAAAACCACCACCCCCGTACGTGCGATCATCGATCGCACCTCGCGTTTTCCTCGACCCACGAGGGATCGGTGTTCCGCGATTCGCATTCCACCAAGAATCACACACAGACCTAAGGTATATAGGCCCAAGAAGTGGTGTGCAGAGGAGCGCAAACCTTGTAGCTCTGCGGCGGCCGCTCCTGCTGGGAGTCCATGGTGACCCGCCGCTTCATCTCCCGTCGCCGGCCTCCGATTCGCGGCGCGGGAGGAGCGGAGGCGGTTCGTCGTCTCCGCTGCTCGGCACCCACTTCACCCTCTCACTTCTTTCACGGCTCTCTCGCTCCCACTCTCTCACTCCCACTCCCACTCCCACCACGGTAAACGAGGCCAGGGAGTGAAATGCGAGGGGCAAAGCTGCAAGGAAGGGTAATATGGTAATATATGTTTTCCCATTCTTTTTTTTTTTTGCAAGAAAAGATTGAGTAATATTTCCTTTCTTGTACGTTAAAACTGGTAAAATAAGATCAAATCTTGTCTTAATATACACGGCAATCGATCACATATTGTATTCTCATACAAGAGATCCTACTAACTATAGTAATTAATATGACCGTCCGATCCCCCAAAGTTTGTTTTGTCCATCCGATTCACTTTCCACCTGTTCTTGTTTGACTAATCGCTCTGTTAGAAACGTGGGAATATTTACATAATTCTATAAGAATGAATTATCTTCAGAGAATTTCATGTAAAATTGTTATTACAATAGACCTAATTTTTCAAGTTTGCAACAAGTATGTGTTACCATCTATGTACTGCTTTATTATAATAGAGAGAGCAAACTAAGGAAGTTTGGACATATTTAGCCCCGTTAGACCATCAAAATTCCAAAAGTAGCTCTACAGCGTCAAAATTCTGAAAATGATGTCCTCACCGCGCCTGCTGCCGTGTGGGATGGCAGCAACTGAGGTGATGACGTCCCACACGACAACACCTTCTGCTGCAAAAAAAAAATGAAAAAATTGTTCTCTAATTTTTGCTATTAACTCATGCACAAGTTTCAGTTCCACGTTACCTCTGTTGTATTTTGGTTTTGGCCATTAAAGTGCAATGCTTGACCTGTATTTATTTTGTTTATTTAATTATTATGGTTGTTTTGCAGAACTTGTGATATTTGCCTTTTTGAGTAGTCATTATAGTTATACATACTATTTTGGTTTAGTTAGGGGCACTATTACAAAACAAACTATATTTGCTTTTTGAGTAGTCATTATAGTTATACATACTCTCTTATTTTACCGCGGCACATAATCATCTGCCGTGGTAGGATTTACGCAGCCAATCCTCTGTCGTGGTAGGATTTGCGAACATAATCCTCTGTCGCGGTAGGATTTGGGCACACAATCCTGCGCAAATTCCAAACATAGTCAAATCACAAACGGTTTTTAATACAAAACGTGATCGTCTGTGATGAGATGCTTATCACAGATGGTTCATGATGCAAACTGTTTGTGATATGTTATCACAGACAGTTTTTGTATGAAATCGTCTGTGATTCGCAGCGCGGGAGATCAAAATTTTTGAACACGTGCGTGGTGGGCAAAATATTTTGACGCTGTCCTTGTAAATAATATCCGAGTGTTATATGTTGATCATTTTATTATAAGATATTGCTTGTGCCATTTTCTAACTAAGAGTACATGAAACATCCTAATCTGCACTAACTTTTTCTTAAGATGTTATTCTACATTACAACTCAAATAAACCATTTTGTTCTGGTTAATTCTACTGGTGCACTTCAATTGATGTCTAAGTTACAATTGCAATCCATGATAACTCATTTTATTTTTACAATTTTTTTTAAAAAAATTACATTTTTCAAAAATTATATTTTAGAATTTTGGCGTTCTGGTCTACTTTTGGAATTTGGTGAGTCTAATCGGGGCTAAATATGTCCAAAATTCCAAACTAAGTGCATCGCCTTTCACAAATCGATCGGACCGAAAAGTGCGAGATTGCTAGAATGCCATGAATGTTCGTGAGGCGGGGTAGAAATGAAATGGGCCACGTCTCTGAATTTGTTCCAAGTCCAGGAGCAGGGAAAGCAACATCGGACCTCTTTGGATCGAAAGAATTTTATAGGAATTTTAGATAATAATAATCATTAGGATTTTTTCCCCTAGAAGGGTTGTATGGAACATAGAAATAGAGTTGTCAAATTTCTATGGAAGGCATTCATATACCCTTAATTCCACATAAGCTCAAACCTCATGTTTTTTTTTTATAAGTGTAATGCATTATCTTTGTTTCTCTCTCCACTATCTTCTAATCAAGTAACATCTAATCTCAAAAATTTCATATTAAGCCAAACGTCTCTTTTAAGCAATTCATATGGTTCTGTTTCATGTATGATTCAATAATCCATGTCATTCCAATCCTATGTTTTTCCTATTCCGGTGTTTTTAGATTTATGCATTCCAAAGAGGCCCTAAATTAACGAACTCTTTTATGGTACATTCAATTCAATATGGGCCATCCATTCATTTTGATCCAATGATTCAGATTAGTTAGCATTTAGTTATACTACACTTAGCAGTATAAGCATTACAATCCCACTACGGGTAAAATTGTACAAGGAGTGCATGCCATAAGAGTAATTTCGGCAGGCGACGTGGGAGATTAGGTTTAGGAAAAAGTCTAAAATGCCCCCACGAAATCAATGGTCAGATCTAATTCCTACTACCACCTCATACTACCAGTAAAATGTTGTGGCGCCCCGTGTCATTACCCCCGGGGTTAATCACACTTAGGCATATAGATTACCATTCATCTGCCTGGTAGGACATTATTCCGACGAATAGCAAGGCTTACCAAAATTAGCGCAGTAGAATAATAAGATAGAAATTATACATCTTTATTACAAGCCATGCAAAGCTATGATCTTTATTACAAGTAGTAATTTGCAACGGCCAAAAGGGACTAAGTCCACTCGCTCGCATGCTCTGCTCCACTTGTCATCTATTTGTCCCACTCGCCAAATAAGTTGCCCATCTCGCCCTGATCCTCGTAGTCAACGCCCTCTTCTCCTGCGGCCTCTTCGGTACCTGCATGTCATTCGTCCCACTCAGAATAGTTTTCAGCCGTACTAGGATCTAACAAAGAAGAATAATAGTAAGTTTGAGTACTAATGTACTCAGTAAGCATTAATAGCAAAAGATGCAATTTGTATGACTTATCTCATTTGTTATTACAGTTTCTAGATCATCTCTGATTCTGAAAAACATCATCAAAACTTAAGTGACAAATTTTAATACTGAAAAGACTACTAGTCACTCGAAGAGAGGATAGACCCCTAGCGGTTCACGTAGACTCCAATCCAGGAGACTGGTATGAATTTATAATTTTGTATAGCATTGCGCAGGCTTGTACTACTTTACCCATAGCTATTATAAGCTTGCTTTGAGCTATGTCCCAGCATTTCCTTTGATGCGGGTTCGAGTTCAGAATACATAACGTTTCCAAGTTGCGTGATTAAATCTCCACCCATTACTTTTTTGTTGGTGCTGGCCCTGTCACGGTGTTGACCTTGTCATCCACCAAGTTCCAACAATGTTGGTTGGTAGACATTCTACGGTCCCAATACTCCACTATGAGGTAGTATATCGCCTCAGGCCCCCTTCCTAGGTTCCTTCACATATTACTTACCCGATGTGAAGAGTATAATTATATAACATGTAGCATTTTCTACCCATCGAAACAGGAAAAATGGTTGTCACTGAATTTACGATCACTTATCCGGGTGAGAGTTTTGTAGGTCCTTATATATTAACCATATGTAAAGGGTCCCACCTCATCCCATATCGCTATCCTGCCACGGGCCCCCTTTACCAACCATAATAGTTCTCTCTCATCATCTCTTTCATTTTCTTCTTCATTCATTTATTCGATTTGATTTTGAGACATAGTTTTTATGCAATATGTATATATATATGATACAACAATATCTGATTTACATTTAATATAACTATGTTGGTGATCAAGAAATAAACTTGCCTTCGTAGTCGTAGAAAAGATCAGCGTCGAAGAAATCCGGATTAGCTACTCCGATCTGTGTTGGTTAGTCTCGCAATTATACTTGGTGCGAATAATAAATAAATAAATACTTACTGGCATTTGGTGCTATTATGCGTACATTAGTTAGTTGATTCTTTTCGTTAGTGGATTTCAATTTAATAACATTTTTTGGACCCCCATAGGTTAGCACTCCCCAACCGTGATCGTTCTACGGTCTATTTGCTCTAGGATCGAGATTAGGGACTCGCGTTTTATCGTCGAAAATAATATACTACCCGTACTCGCATGCAACTATGAGCATTGAATTTTATTCGTGCAAATATGTCTAATTGATTTTACTTAAGTGAGTACGTGTTCAATTATTTTTCTAAATAGACTCGGGGTTGTTTATTTTAATTATTCTAACATGATTAAATTATTTCTAACGCAATAGATTATTTATCTCGTGTTCAATTATTTTTCTAAATAGACTCAGGGTTGTTTATTTTAATTATTCTAACATGATTAAATTATTTCTAACGCAATAGATTATTTATCTAATTTATTGGGTTCTATCAGTGATTAATTGCTTTATAAAGTTTTTAATTTATTTTACATTTTTCTGTTTTTATTTTCTACTGGTCTGTATACTGTTATTCTTCTATACAGAGTTTAAAAATCTGTTTTTTCTGTCGATTTGTATGAAACTCCCAGGTATGCTCGTGTTCTAATTAGTTCTTTCTATATATATTCTATTTTCTCTCTCCTCCTTATCTTCTTTTTATATATATTCTATTTTCTCTCTCCTCCTTATCTTCTTGACTTGGTTCGGCCGACACATACACAGACCTCCTGGAGCTTCTTCTTCCCCATTTGCTTTCCTGGTTCTTCTCCTCTTGCTTCTTTTCCTCATCCCCCCCCCATTTCCTTTATTTCTTCTCTTACCTCCCTTTCTTTCTTGCTTCTCGCTGGTGCTTCTTGCCCCAACCGAATACACGATCTCCTGGTTCATCTCCTTTTCCCATTTCATTTCTTATTCTTTATCTTTCTTCGTTCTTGCTGCTCCCTCCATTTCTCCATGCTCTTGCTTGGCTGAAGCTTTCTTGGGGCCGCCTCGTGTACCTCCCTGCTCGGCCCATACGCCGCCATGCCCGGTCCACCCGGCCTGCGCCGCCCCAGGCTTGGTCCGGCGCTCCTCTCGGCGTGCCTCCCCCGCGTGCCGCACGCACCCGCGCCTCCGTCTCCCTGGCTCGCGGCTCCCCTGGCCTACGCCACCGCCGGCCCGCTCATCTCACCCGCGCGTTCCCGTGTGCTCCCATCGGCCCTCCATGGCGGGTCTACTTTTGGAATTTCGGTAGTCTAACGGGGCTAAATATGTCCAAAATTCCAAACTAAGTGCATACGCCTTTCACAAATCGATCGGACCGAGTGCAGAATTGCTAGAATGCCATGAATGTTCGTAGGCAGGGTAGAGCTGGAAATGGGCCACGTCTAGGAATTTGTTCCAAGTCCCAGGGAACAGGGAAAGCAACATCGGACCTCTTTGGATCGAAAGAATTTTATAGGAATTTTAGATAATAATAATCATTAGGATTTTTTTTCCCCTAGAAGGGTTGTATGGAACATAGAAATAGAGTTGTCAAATTTCTATGGAAGGCATTCATATACCCTTAATTCCACATAAGCTCAAACCTCATGTTTTTTTATAAGTGTAATGCATTATCTTTGTTTCTCTCTCCACTATCTTCTAATCAAGTAACATCTAATCTCAAAAATTTCATATTAAGCCAAACGTCTCTTTTAAGCAATTCATATGGTTCTGTTTCATGTATGATTCAATAATCCATGTCATTCCAATCCTATGTTTTTCCTATTCCGGTGTTTTTAGATTTATGCATTCCAAAGAGGCCCTAAATTAACGAACTCTTTTATGGTACATTCAATTCAATATGGGCCATCCATTCATTTTGATCCAATGATTCAGATTAGTTAGCATTTAGTTATACTACACTTAGCAGTATAAGCATTACAATCCCACTACGGGTAAAATTGTACAAGGAGTGCATGCCATAAGAGTAATTTCGGCAGCGGCGACGTGGGAGATTAGGTTTAGGAAAAAGTCTAAAATGCCCCCACGAAATCAATGGTCAGATCTAATTCCTACTACCACCTCATACTACCAGTAAAATGTTGTGGCGCCCCGTGTCATTACCCCCGGGGTTAATCACACTTAGGCATATAGATTACCATTCATCTGCCCGGTAGGACATTATTCCGACGAATAGCAAGGCTTACCAAAATTAGCGCAGTAGAATAATAAGATAGAAATTATACATCTTTATTACAAGCCATGCAAAGCTATGATCTTTATTACAAGTAGTAATTTGCAACGGCCAAAAGGGACTAAGTCCACTCGCTCGCATGCTCTGCTCCACTTGTCATCTATTTGTCCCACTCGCCAAATAAGTTGCCCATCTCGCCCTGATCCTCGTAGTCAACGCCCTCTTCTCCTGCGGCCTCTTCGGTACCTGCATGTCATTCGTCCCACTCAGAATAGTTTTCAGCCGGACTAGGATCTAACAAAGAAGAATAATAGTAAGTTTGAGTACTAATGTACTCAGTAAGCATTAATAGTAAAAGATGCACTGTATGACTTATCTCTGTTTGTTATTACAGTTTCTAGATCATCTCTGATTCTGAAAAAACATCATCAAAACTTAAGTGACAAATTTTAATACTGAAAAGACTACTAGTCACTCGAAGAGAGGATAGACCCCTAGCGGTTCCCGTAGACTCCAATCCAGGAGACTGGTATGAATTTATAATTTTGTATAGCACTGCGCAGGCTTGTACTACTTTACCCATAGCTATTATAAGCTTGCTTTGAGCTATGTCCCAGCATTTCCTTTGATGCGGGTTCGAGTTCAGAATACATAACGTTTCCAAGTTGCGTGATTAAATCTCCACCCATTACTTTTTTTGTTGGTGCTGGCCCTGTCACGGTGTTGACCTTGTCATCCACCAAGTTCCAACAATGTTGGTTGGGCCGGCCCTACGGTCCCAATACTCCACTATGAGGTAGTATATCGCCCTAGGCCCCCCCCTTCCTAGGTTCCTTCACATATTACTTACCCGATGTGAAGAGTATAATTATATAACATGTAGCATTTTCTACCCATCGAAACAGGAAAAATGGTTGGCACTGAATTTACGATCACTTATCCGGGTGAGAGTTTTGTAGGTCCTTATATATTAACCATATGTAAAGGGTCCCACCTCATCCCATATCGCTATCCTGCCACGGGCCCCCTTTACCAACCATAATAGTTCTCTCTCATCATCTCTTTCATTTTCTTCTTCATTCATTTATTCGATTTGATTTTGAGACATAGTTTTTATGCAATATGTATATATATATGATACAACAATATACAGTTTACATTTAATATAACTATGTTGGTGATCAAGAAATAAACTTGCCTTCGTAGTCGTAGAAAAGATCAACGTCGAAGAAATCCGGATTAGCTACTCCAGTCTGTGTTGGTTCGTCTACTGCAATTATACGGCGGTGCGAATAATAAATAAATAAATACTTACTGGCATTTGGTGCTATTATGCGTACATTAGTTAGTTGATTCTTTTCGTTAGTGGAGTTCAATTTAATAACATTTTTTGGACCCCCATAGGTTAGCACTCCCCAACCGTGATCGTTCTACGGTCTATTTGCTCTAGGATCGAGATTGCCGAGACTCGCGTTTTATCGTACGAAAATAATATACTACCCGTACTCGCATGCAACTATGAGCATTGAATTTTATTCGTGCAAATATGTCTAATTGATTTTACTTAAGTGAGTACGTGTTCAATTATTTTTCTAAATAGACTCGGGGTTATTTATTTTAATTATTCTAACATGATTAAATTATTTCTAACGCAATAGATTATTTATCTAATTTATTGGGTTCTATCAGTGATTAATTGCTTTATAAAGTCTTTAATTTATTTTACATTTTTCTGTTTTTATTTTCTACTGGTCTGTATACTGTTATTCTTCTATACAGAGTTTAAAAATATGTTTTTCTGTCGATTTGTATGAAACTCCCAGGTATGCTCGTGTTCTAATTCGTTCTTTCTATCAATTTTCAATTATATATATATATTCTATTTTCTCTCTCCTCCTTATCTTCTTTATTTATATATATATATATATATTCTATTTTCTCTCTCCTCCTTATCTTCTTGACTTGGTTCGGCCGACACATACACAGACCTCCTGGAGCTTCTTCTTCCCCATTTGCTTTCCTGGTTCTTCTCCTCTTGCTTCTTTTCCTCATCCCCCCCATTTCCTTTATTTCTTCTCTTACCTCCCTTTCTTTCTTGCTTCTCGCTGGTGCTTCTTGCCCCAACCGAATACACGATCTCCTGGTTCATCTCCTTTTCCCATTTCATTTCTTATTCTTTATCTTTCTTCGTTCTTGCTGCTCCCTCCATTTCTCCATGCTCTTGCTTGGCTGAAGCTTTCTTGGGGCCGCCTCGTGTACCCCCCTGCTCGGCCCATACGCCGCCATGCCCGGTCCACCCGGCCTGCGCCGCCCCAGGCTTGGTCCGGCGCTCCTCTCCGCGTGCCTCCCCCGCGTGCCGCACGCACCCGCGCCTCCGTCTCCCTGGCTCGCGGCTCCCCTGGCCTACGCCACCGCCGGCCCGCTCAGCTCACCCGCGCGTTCCCGTGTGCTCCCATCGGCCCTCCATGGCGCCGCCACCTCCGGTTCCAGGCCCAGCCCGGTGCCTTCAGCTCACCCCCTCGCCCAGTGCCACCGGCCCGTGCTCCTCCTCCCGCGCATCCTCCCTGGCCGCCCGGCCCAAGCCCGGCTCAGCCCTCTGGTGCACCCCGGTTCGGCTATGGCTCCCCTTGCGCCCCCGTGGCCCCTTGCTGCCGCTGCCTTGCTCGGCCCGGCCTAATGATCCCAATTTTTGAAAAAAATAGAATCGATTAAGAGCAAAATTGAGTAAGAACTCGAGAAAATCAAGCGAGAAAGAAAGACAGGGAGAAGTGGAACATTTAATTGATAAAAATCTCAGTTCCTTACAAGATCATCGCTTATATATCACGCGAGACCTGCCAGTAAGTAACGACAACGAAAATAACATAAAATTACGGTGAACAGTAACAACAAATTATGAAACGGAAATATTAAACTCCATCATCCTCGTTGACCATCTGATTGAATTAAGACTCTCCAACCGATCAAGTCGTGGACCGTTCGATTGAATTAAGACTCTCCAACCGATCAACTCGTGAACCGTCCGATTGAATTAAGACTCTTCAACCAATCAAGTCGTGGATCGTCCGATTGAAGGGGTATTGGGAAATCATAGCCATCTGTTAACTGAAATAATCAAGAACTTCATCAATCTGTATCCAATTCCTTCAGATCCTGACAAATGCTCCCACCTTAACATCTTTGTCCTCAAGGATGGAACTCTGGGAAGATTCGGGCGATGAAGTTGCTCTTTCTCCAAAGTGCCCCCTAATGCTAATGCATGAAATGACTTCAATAACTGTACTTTCAGGTCTGTTTTCGAACCCACATATAATCAGCTTTTATACCTCATGATTCCACTGTGTAGTGTGAAGGGTGGAACTGCATTAGCATCAATCCTTAACTTTCCTTCTAACTCCTTGCACCTCTCATCTCCTTGATAGCTCAGCAATACTTTGAAAATCCATTGAGGGATAGCCACTGTGAGGGCCATTGTTCTAGAGGAGTATTGAACTCTAGACAGAGCATCAACAGCTTTGTTTTCCTTTACTTTTCTGTACTCAACCCTATAATTGTACACCAACAACTTAATCAAGAGTTTGTGTTGGATTCCTTCAACCATGTTCATGGATATACTTGAGGCTTTGTTAATCAGTTTTGATGATAATACTAGCTCCAATCACATAATGCTTCCATTTGTTTAAGGCTTTTAGAATTGACATTGCTTCATTGTCATAAGTTGACATTGTAGCTGCCTTAGGTTCCAAAGCCTTGCTCATATAGGATATAAGTCTTCCCTCTTGCATAAGCATGACCCCTAGTCCATAGCCACTAGTATCGGTCTCTAGCACAAAGGGGTTAGAGAAATTTGGTAATGCTAACACTGGTGCATTGGTTAATAATTCCTTAATCCTTTCAAATGATTCTTGTTGTTCTGTTTCCCACTGAAAAGCATTCTTTTTCAAGGACTTGAACATTGGTCGACAAATGATGCCATGATTTTTCACAAATCTTCTGTAATACCCTTCCCCTCAATTGAGTAATGTTCTTATGAGCAGGCCAATCTCTTAATGCTTGCACCTTACTAGCATTAGTTGCCACTCCTTCCTTACTAATCAGGTGACCCAAGTACTCCACTTGCAGTTGCCCAAATGTGCACTTGCTCAGCCTAGCATACAACTTGTTCTTCCTCAAGACCTCAAGTACTGCTTGAAGGTGTTTCTTGTGCTCCTCCAAGTTTACACTGAATATGAGTATATCATCAAAGAAGACGAGGACAAACTTCCTGAGATATTTAGCTAGCAACTCATTCATCAGGGATTGGAAGGTAGCTGGGGCATTAGTGAGTCCAAATGGCATTACCAAGAATTCAAAGTGTCCATTATGAGTGCTGAAAGCAGTTTTATGAATGTCAGTTAGATGCATTCTTATATGGTGATACCCAGATCTAAGGTCCAGTTTTGAAAAATATTGAGCTCCATGTAATTCATCTAGCAGATCCTCTATTATTGGTACGAGATTTTTGTTTTAAATAGTTTGTGCATTCAATTGCCTGTAATCTATGCATAATCTCCAACTCCTATCTTTCTTCTTTACAAGAATGGCTAGTAAGCAATAGGGGCTAACACTGTGCTTGATTGTTTGAGCCTTGAGCAGTTTATCTATTAACTCCTCCATAGCATTTTTTTTGTGATGAGGTAACTTGTAAGGCCTGACATTGATTGGCTTAACCTCAAGTTTGAGGGATATAGTGTGATCACAATTCCTATAGGGAGGCAACTCTTTTGGCTCTGCAAATACTTCAGAATACTGATTCAAATTCTCTAGCAACTCAGGGTCAGTACATTTCACTTCTTCCTTTGCTTGCATTTCTTTCGCATATATTACTACTCCTACCACTCCTATGTCCATCATTTTCAACAACTTGTGTGAATTGATCACACAATCATGTTCTGGCTTAGTTTTATCTCTAAAGGTTACTGTCCTTCTGTCATCTTTGAAAATACCTAACTCTCTGGTCTTCAGATTGATACTAAATAGACTATGATTAAAGATCCAATCACTGCTAAGTATGATATCATACCCCTTGAGGCATAGCAGTCTGAAGTCAGATGTGAATTATTCTCCTTGTATAGTATAACTACAACCATACGCATAGCCTCACTTGCCAACAACCCCCCATTAGCAATTGCAACCTGGATGGGGGGAATGATTGCTGATTTTGCATCCTGCTTGCATTGCCACCTCTGGAGTCATAAAGGTTATGGTACTCCCACTATCCATAAAAGCAGTGGTGTAACACTTCTCTATCTTTACACTTTGTGTGAAAATGCTTGCTTCTGAACTTGTTCCTTGAATAACATGCATTGAGATTTGCACTTTTGTCCTAAACTCCTCCTTACGTTCAGGGCTACATGGTGGAGTACTAAACTCTGTTTCCTGATGTTCCTCACACTCCCCCTCTTCATCATCAATAGTTATGAGATGTATTTGTTTCTTGAATTTGCAAACTGCTTGATGCCCAGGTACCCATGGTTCTTGACACTTAAAGTATTTCCCACTTCTCCACTTATCAGGTCCAGATGCTGCAGTGGATGCACTACTTATCCCAATATCCTTTCGGTTAAAAGGTTCACTACCTCTTGAAACATTACTACCCTGGAAATTAGTCTTTCCTTTCGAAGTATTAGTCCATGATTTAGATTTCTTGTAAATTGGTAATTCCTCATAATTTCTAGCATGAGAATATGCATCCACTAGTGATCTTAAGCTAAGAGACTTCAACGGTATCTTGATGTAATTCTTCAACCTAGGTACAAAAAAAATCCAGGAAGTATTATTCTCTCAAGTTAGGATTACTTCTTTTCACCCTTACACAAATCTCCCCTTGCTGATAGATTTGGTATTTTACAGAGAGAAGTCAAGACTCTCTCAAACGCTCTCTACCAGTTAAGTCTTCTTCAGATTCAAAGCTCTAATCTGAACTCCACAAGCTGGATCCGGAATTTTACAGAGGAAACTTATTTCTCAAACCCTTTCCACTCGTGAACGGCTCAGATCTGAACTGATATGCCAAGGATAGTCTGGCTCTGATACCAAATGTTAGGACCCAATAATATTGATCCCAATTTCTAGAAGAATCAGAACCGATTAACAGCAGAATTGAGGAAGAAACAGAGGAAATCAAGGGAGAAAGGAAGAACAGAGAGAAGGGGAAAGTAGAGTAGCTATTTAGGGTTTCATTTAATTGATAAAAATCTCAGTTCCTTACAAGACCATCGCTTATATATCGCGCGAGGTCTGCTAATAAGTAATGACAATGAAAATAACATAAAGCTACGGTGAACAGTAATGACAAATTACGAAACAGGAAACATTAAACTCTATCTTCCTCGTGGATCGTCCGATTGAATTAAGACCCTCCAACTGATCAAGTCGTGGACCATTCAATTGAATTAAGACTCTCAAACCGATCAAGTCGTGGACCATCCGATTGAATTAAGACCCTCCAACCGATCAAGTCGTGGACCGTCCAATTGAAGGGGTATTGGGAAATCATAGCTATCTATTAACTGAAATAAAATGAACTCCATCTATCTGTATCCAATTCCTTTAGATCCTGACAAGCCTCGCCTCTGGCTCGTGCGGCGCCTCTACTGGACTTGCCTTACCCCATGGTTTTCCCTTTTTATTTGGTTATTTTGATTTTCGGATTGGAGCTTGATTTACGTTCTGATGCCTGTAGATTTTTATTCATGCCTGGTGGAGGCTGGGGGTGGGTTGCTTGTTGCGGTTGTGTTGCCGTCGTGCTACTGAGGTGTACTTCACTCTCCTCTCTCTCTACTCCATTCACTTTTGCTCTGTGATGAACTAGATGAATAATGCTACTACTATGGGGATGCTCTCTGTGCATGTGTAGTTCACATTAGGTGGTTTGGTTTGGGTAGAATGGTAGTGGAGAAAAAGGGTGGTTTTACCTTTGTTGGTCGTTTTATTGGTTTGGGGAGATGGCAGGGGTGGTGGCCGGTTGTGGTCGCGGTGGCGATGCCGGCAATGGGGGTGGTCATCCTCCTTGTGGTTTTTGTTGGTCCTGGCTTGGCCTTCAGTGGTCGATACGGTTCAAAACTGTCGCCCACGCCGTCCACGCTCTTCGGGCTTCCCCTTCTCCCTTGCTCCCTTCCTCCTTCTCTATGATTCTTGTGGATGTGTAATGGTGGCAGTGCTTTGCTTGGCTTGTGCTCTTGCTGTTGGCCTTGGCTTGGTTTTGCTATGCTTGTGGAGAGGCAGTGGCTTGGCCTTTGCCTTGAGGAATGAACTGGTGGTGGCTTTGTTTGAGATGGGGGCTTTAAGTGGGAGGAGAGGCATTCGACAGTGAGGCTGAATGGGAGGCTTTGTGTGGCTTGTGATATTTGTGTTGGCATGTGAAGCAATATGTTTATCTGGGGGAGATGGCTCCTGGGGAGGCATTCGGTTGGGCACTCTCTTGGCTATGTGTATGACCCTTTTGTCCCTTGCCTTTCTCCAATGTGCCCTTGCATGATACTATTTGATTAAGGATCTTTTGGTCTACGGAGGGTTCTTTGCACTATTCTCGGCTTTTCTACTGCGGACGGTAAGTCGATAAAATGGAAAGTGGGTGCTGGGTTAAGAAAATGGAATGGGCCAATGGTTCATTGGGCATTGTTGAATTTTTTTTAGATTGAGGTAAGTCGGTATATGTGGGTGTCAGATTTATAGAATTGCCGGGTGATGAAACCCACTGAAGGTGAGACGGTGCCGACTAACTTAGGTTGGTTTGGGAACCTCGGTGATCCTCTCGAAATCTGACAACGATCCATTTTCTATTCCCCACTTCCTTTTATAGCTTTTGTTTGATACTGCTCTATTGGTCTTTGTGGGAAATGTGTGCAGGGTTTTGGATTGGGTCGAGGAAAGGGTTTGATGGCTAGCGATAAATGGTCAAAGAAGGGAATGCTTCGCGACATGCATGCAAGACTTTATTATATTCTTTTTGTAATTTAATCAAAGATGTAATTTATATATTCTGCTCTGCTGTACATAATTCTTGTAATTACTCTATCCTTGTAATTAATGTTTTATTTCGGTTTGTAACGAATTCTAGTAATAAATCCTAGGTTGTAATATTTTACCTTTGCATGTAATAAATCCTTGTATGTTGATCTGATACAATGAAATATTATAATTCAATTTTGAGTTTGTTTTTAAGGTGTTACTTGTGATTGCAAAGGATTATTGTAATTGATTTTGAGATTGAATTGATGTCGAATTTGTGAATTCTCGTTGCGAACTATTGATAATGAAGTGTTGTATGTCTTCTTGTAATTAATTCTTATACTTGGTTCTGATTTATATTGATGCTGAAAAGTTGTTGTAATAATATTTTATTTTCGCCTGCAATGAATTATTTAATTAACTTATAGATTGTATTAATGTTGTATGTCCTTTTGTATTGAATTCCCATTGCAATTTCTGGAGATGGATTCTTATATTACTTTTCCGAAATCAAATCATGTAATTGATTATGAGTCGTATTTGTGTTGTAGGTTTGATTTAATAACTCACTGTGCCATTTATGTTGATTCGAGTCGATCTTTTTCTAAGTGATTCTTTTGGGGGATTTGGTGGTGGTTCTGTGAAGGCTTGGAGGTGAGCTCGGCTCTGGTGTTTTCCTGAAATGTTAGGGTTTAGTGGTGGCATGGGGAGGGTTGCGGTGCTTGGGCATGTTGGGAATGGCTTTGGTTTTCTGGGTATGCTGATGGATGATGGCTTCTGTGGCTTCCGGTTTGGTGGACTTTGGTCCCTGGTCATGGTGGTGGCTTCGGCCTTTTATTCACACCTTAACCCGATTAACTTCTTATTATCCCCCTTTTTTGCTGCTTCTTTTTAATGCTTGAGCTTGATTTATTTACTGAGGTATACTGGTGTTGTAAATTATGGTGATGAACTCTTGAGACTATATCTTGTATGAATTTGTTTGGTGATGTGTTCAATATTAATCTGTAGTTATGTTTTATTGTGTTTAAAGGAATTTTATTTACTACTAATTAACAATTAGCGTTGTTCAAATTAGTTTGAATTTTTAGGGTTCTCACATCTTGTTATGCTTTCAATTCGTTGGTACTTACTGTGTTGATGAGTTTATTTTACTATGTAATACTGTTTAACGTTAGTTAGTTTAATTAAATTATTAGGGTTGTCACATCTTCCCCCTTAGAAAAATTTCATCCTCGAAATTGAGATATCCCTCGAACAGGTTGGGACAAGCTTCGCGTAGTTCTTCCTCGTTCTCCCACGTGGCTTCACTGATGGAGTGGTTCTTCCATTGGGTTTTGTAGAAGTGGATCCTCCGGTTTCTTAACTGACGGTCTTCTGTAGCCAGACTCTTCACTGGGTATTCTTCATAGGGTAGATCGTATTGTAGAGGGAAGTTGAGATTTGTTAAGTAATGTGAGGGCTCTCTCAAGCATTTACTGAGCTAGGAGGCATGAGATACGTTGTGGATCCTAAATGATTGGCTTGGTGATTCCAGTTTATACGCTAAGGTTCCTTTATGCTCTAGAATCCGAAATAATCCAACACAACGTGGATTTAGTTGCTTCCCCTTTTTTAATCCGAATCGGTGCACCCAGCGCATAGGTGATACCTTCAAATACTCATAAATTCCCAATTTCAAATTGTAAGTCCCTTCTATGTTTATCTGCATAGATCTTTTGCCTATTTTAAGCAATTTGGAGACGCTCTCCAATTAGCTGAATCTTTTTGTCATTCTCCCATACAAGCTCTAGTCCTATTAATGGTTTCCTAGTGGGTCCATTCTCAAGTCCTACTATGTTAAGAACTTACAGGATACAAATGAATGAGTTGCTCAAGGATCAAAAGAATAGTACCAATAGATGGTGGAATCAACAACTTACCCGTTACTACATGTGTGGCTTCTCCAATTGGCTTTGTGGTCACGTGGGTAAAACAGCCTGGTTCTTCTCTTCCAGTTCCTCCTGTGACGATTTGGTTGCTTCTGAGCAGGTTCAGGCGGTTAATTTGCGGTGGTGCTGGAACAGGTGGTCTCGGCACAGAAGCTAGTTGTGGTGGGGTTCCAGATGTCCTTTGTAGGTGGGGACAGTTGACTCTACGGTGTCATGGCTTCCCGCAATGGAAACATGCGCTGGTGCCTCTCAGGCAATCTTCCGTCAGGTGGCTTCCTCCACATTTCTCACATCTATGTGCTATGGCCATTGGTTGTTGCTGGGCTATGGGTCTTTAGAAGGATGGATTGAAGGGCCTCAGACTAGGTGGTCCATATTGAGGTGGTGGTTGTTGCGACTTCGGTGGACGAGGTCTAGGAATCGGTGGCAAACGGTCATCTGTGTTGGCTTTCTCCCATGGGCACTTGCTGGCATAGTGACCCATCTCATGACAGTTGAAACAGATGATTCCTGCTGCATGTGAGTCTTTCTATGACGGGTCTCTAAAGTATGTGTTGGAGAACGAAAAGCTGGCATGAGGTTCCACTGTTGTCTCTTGAGGCATGGGCAAGCCTAATCATATGTATTTTGGCAATTGTGATATGTACCTTCTATTGTTTCTATTGCCTACTTCTGATGTTATGGTTGCGATCAATGTAGCTTCTGGAATGTCGTCCGGGGCAATTTCTAAGCGTCTTTTTGGGCACTAACTGGCATAATATCCCATATTGTGACAACTGTAGCATTTTATTTCTTCCTTTGTTGTATTATTCTTTTGGGATTGACCACCATTGTTGTTGCTGAATATCCGCCTTGATGTATGTGGTGGTAATCCTGGAATCATGACGGTAGTTGTTGTTGGTTCTTGGATGGGTGGAGGATGAACTAAATGCGCCCTGGAGTTCCTTACAATGTCTTGCCCTTTTTCCACCATCTTTCTCTTGTGACAGGTTGTGGTGGTGGCGGTTGGATGTCTACTTTAGCAACAGTGGTAGGGTGAGTTTGGAGGAAATCACCCGAACTAACCCCGTTATTTAATGTAAATGTGTAGTCTGCTTATATTTGTGTATTTCTGTATGTCATTATTTCTTAACGTGTATGTATTTCAGTATTCTATTTGTTTCGAACTGACTCACCCATGTTCTGTGTGTAACAGCAAAACATTAGGTCGGACTTAAAGATGTCGAACCTTCGTCGAACTACTATGAGAAGATACTGAAGAAGCGCAAGTGGCTTGCCGAGAGGGCTAAACCCTACCAAGATTTTTTTCTATGATGAGTGTGCCGGTACCACCAGAGTTTCCACGTCCGCAATGTATGTGAGAAAAATCGGTGAAGATCATTCAGTCCCCACACCCAGCCACCGCCGCCTGGGCATACTACACGTACGGGAACATCCTCGTAAAAGAATCTTACGCACACATCGATTTTTCACACCTTACATTGCATTCCACATATTTCTAATTTCATTCACGTATAATTGCAGCCCAAGATGATGTTAAGACCCGGGATTAGCACTCCAAAATCCTCTGTGTATTACTCAACTAGTCTCATGATGAGTGACTAGTTCACACAGTAAACAAATATGGTAACATCCATAAACACAAAAGATTTATTAATAAATATCAGAGTTGATTACCAGAAAGGCCTACAACCCAGCAATAAAGAACACAACGAAAGTCGAAGAATCAGTAGTAGAGCCCAGCAAATCTGCAACGGGCAATTGACTGGTGTAGCGGCCTAGGCGTCGAAATCCTCAGCAGTGGCAAGGTTCTTCTCCTCTGAACAACATTTTATATTAAACAAGGGTGAGTACAAATGAATGTACCTCGTAAGTCACACCCAATAACAGAATTATAATGCATACAAGGTGTTGGACCGAAAAGGCGACTAGAGGGGGGTGAATAGGAGCACGCTCACTTTTTCATAAATAATTGATTCAATAATATTTTACTCCAGTAGCTATGGAAGCTATGAAGATCAGTATATCAGTACAGCGGAAGACTAATATCGAAACCAATATAAACCCCTAAGCAATACGATAAAATCAACAAGGACTAAAGCAATTCAATGCACTGGCGGTTGGACCACTGGGTCAATGGCGGTCTGACCGATTGCCTGCCGGTCTGACCGGTTGCCTTAAGCGATCGACCACCGACCTAAAACGAATGTAATCTGACCGATAACGAAGTTGCAAATAGATGAAACTTTTGATCTATAAATCCAAACTTGATGAAACTTGGAACACACCTTCTCTATGATGTTAGGAACCTATTCCATTCTAAGATTGTAATAGTTCTTGGAAGAATAACGATCCTTTACCATTTGATTGAAGAAGGGTTCAAAACCGGGTCAAAACGAAAACTTGATCCAAAATCTTGCTCGTTGGTGATTGATGATCAAGATGATCCTAGATATGTCTCCACATGTCACAACAAGCTATATCACGTGGAGAATTCAATCAAAAACTCGCGGATCAAAGAAAGACTCAAAATCATCAAATAAAGAGAAAGAATGCAAAGAGGCAAGACATGGTCAAACTTTCTCTAGATTGATTTGATATGATCTAGGCTTACAACCACTCCATCAATGGAGGACAATGCACAATCCAAGAGCATGAAAATCACATCAAACTCTCTAAAATTCTAGCCTCCATAAAAGCTCACCCTAAGAAAATTAGGGTTTACAAAATAGCAAAAGAGACGAAGAGGAGGTGCAGCCACCTCCCTCTCCTATTTATAGTGGAGGCTTAGACCTTCTAGAAGTTTGACTCAATTAGGCTCCCGTTAAGGCCCAAAACAAACGGCTCACACACGTACGCATCTTAATGCGCCGTCTTTAACACCTCTTGACCTAATTAGCTTCTCCTTGCGCCATCTTGCGCCGCGGATTGGCCAATAGGTCAACCTTGTCCATCTTGTGTCACGCTTGAGTACATTGACCTCACCCGACATCGTCGATCGTTCTGGACCTCAACTCTCCAAGCCTAGTCCCGATCATTCTCGCCGTTGACCGTCGCTGACCACCAAGCAACCTGCATAACAATAGACAAGTAAATCAAATTTGGGAACAAGTTCTTCACAACTTGACCCATGTTAGTCAAAACATGCATCATGCAACATATATGCCCTGAAAATCATGACTTTGACCTAACAACCGAGCAACACCACCACAACGGGCGACGATCAAAGTGAAAACCGGTCAGACCGCCCCTGGGCCGGTCTGACCGCCCACCCTGGCCGGTCTGACCGCCACCTATGGGCCGGTCAGACCGCCAGCTGGGACTTAGCCGCATTTCCTCTCTGGAAAATCGAAACCTACTGGAATTTTCAATCGAATATAACTTTTGACTAGAGACTCCAAAAATCATGAGACCAAGTGCAATAAATCCGCTCTCTTGCCTACATACTCTATTTTTGGCCCAGCTCAAAACACACTCACTGAAGTTGGCCGGTCTGACCGCCGCTACGGCCGGCCAGACCACCCTTGGACCGGTCTGACCAGCGCCCTGGCCGGTCAGATCGGTTATGGCCAGACAGTACTGTAGCTATGCCGAAAACACGTGAAACGATAAACCGTTAACGCCATTGCCAATTGTCACATCATCCTAAGATCAGGAGTATATCCACACAAGGTTATATCAAAGGAAGGATTATAGGGTTGACTTTGCATAAAGTAGTGTTTTCTTTTTAAATACTTGTACTTAGTTCCAAAGTAGTATTTCATAACTAAAATTCATTTTCTAAAATCTCAAATTTTATAGTCAGATAACATTCACACAAAATGGTGAAGGATACCCTCCTATCACATGGCTACCCGCCCAATTTTCCATTTGGATAAACCATTTGATAAACTCTTTTGAAAACAAAACCAAAAGCTAACTTTGCATTGGATTTGCTAAGCATGTCCATGACCATGGACACAACTATTCTAGATAGTTTTACACTCTACAGAGGTTGTACAACTTTACCCACAAGAGATAATCAGTTATAATGTCCGTTTAACACACTTCTAAGGGTGTGTGACTAAGTGATTATCACAAGGCCTTTACAATGCGCTATCTCACCGTAGTCACGTCTCGCTAAGGTTCTGCTTCCTTTGGATTAAACCATTCACCGGATTTAAGTTCCCTCTTGCGCCATGTGGGAATACATAAAAGTAGGTCATACAGAAACACACGCAACCGAATGGCACAACCACGGTAAAATATTACAAATTAGTTAGCCTAGTCCTGCCTATTCAAGATATGTGGTAGTATGATGTGGCTTAGCAAGAGGCAGCTTGAAGACCGGTCATTAACTGACTTGGGCGACTTCCAACAAACCTGGTCTCGATCTATCGTCCTCACAAAATTATTTAGAAATTTACTGTACTACGACAACATACGACGATTACGAAATGCTATTGTGAGTCTAACAGATTTCGTACCCTTGGGATTCTACGAAGATCACAAACGGACCAACCAACCTTGTCACCACCGTTTTATTGTTGGATTATAGGCATAGATTATTGTTGGAGATTGGATTGATGGATATCAGATTATAGATATATAATTTTTGGAGATTGGATTGGCGGATATCGGATTATTGGATTACATAATTGTTGGAGATTGGATTGATGGATATCAGATTATAGACGTATAATTGTTGGAGATTGGATTATAGGATTATATTGTTAATGATAATGGATTATTAGAGATTGGATTATAGGATTAGATTATTGTTGATATTGGATTATTGGAGATTGGATTATAGAAGTAGATTATTGTTGATGTTGGATTCTAGAGCTACATTATTGTTAGATATCAGATGGTTGTACGTTGGATTGATATCAGATGGTTGTACGTTGGATTCTAGAAATGGATTATTGATGGATGTTGGATTAGAGAAATTGATTATTGATGGATATTGGATTGAAATTGATAATTCTTAGACATCGAACCTCTCATCCCTTGTCGTTCTAGATGAAACTCTGGTTAATACAATAGTATTAACAAGATGGTTTGGTTTAAAAGACTTTATGCTTAGATAATGCTTAGACAAAAAATATTCAATTTAGGGAATTAACAGCAAAAAGATCAAATGTTGTCTAAAGTGTAGCGATGAGTAGTAAGTACGAAGGTAAGTGATTCTTGCGATGCGCTAGGGAATTCATACACGGTGAAGAACTTTGGAGAAATAGTGTAACGATAACCACATGACGGTTGATCCGACAAGGGGTTTACATGGCACGCAGGCTAATGAACCATGGACAGTACACGCATGCCTTTAGGTAATTAGAAATACATGGGATATATGGACGAAGAGGGTCGAACTACTACGTGGAACGTGGCCATTTGCCCTTGCAGCCTAGCTTGTTGTTGTACTCCTCGCCTCGCTCTTTAGCTTTCGTCGCGGTGGCCCTCTTCCGCGCCCTCTCGGCCTCGCATCGCTAGGCATACTCGTGCTCCTGCTCCTCGTGCAGCCTCTCCTGCCTCTTCTTCTTGTCCATTTTAACTTGTAGCTCTTTGAGGCGCCTTTCACGGCCCTCGCAGTCCTCCCTGGCCCAGCTCTTCCGTGTCAGCAGCATCCACATGTCGTAGGGGTGGATCTTGTTGTCGATCCACTGGTTGAAGTCGCATAGGTGCGGCGGAGACTACGGTGGGAAGAGTGACGTGGTTACGACGTAACGGGAAGCAAAATATTGGTGTGCACTGAAATGCGATTTCATTACCCGCTGTCTGTGGCTCGGCATGTCAAACCTACAGTCAGAGTAGTTCGTGCAAAAGTTTGGGTAGCACCAATAGTGCTGCCTAATGTTCCACTCGTCGGTTGATTTGACGCACTTGCAGGCGTCCCAACACTAGCAAAGGGGTGGCGCCACCCCCTGCGAGGGCCCTTTCGGACGACGTTCAGTGGGCATAGGAGGCAGGGCGTGGCTCGACCCGGAATAGTTGGACGTACTGCTAGGTAGCCTCCTTAGATCGACGAGCTCCAGAGGTGGGTGTTGAGTGTGAGGCTGCTGACTAAATGCCCTATGGCGAGCGTTGGTCTCTGGGAGACACCCAGTCCTTCAAAAGCTCGCGGATGTTCTTCTATTACTTCTCCTTGTCCATGTTATGTAGGTAGTGTTGTTGGTGTGAAGTTATCGGCCGAGTAGCGGTCTACGACATGACGACTGGCGCGGTGCTGCGCGTCGACGCCCGGTCCAGCAGGCCGAAAGGCCAGTCGAAACCACCAAGGTCACGAGCCATACCTGCAAATCAATTTCAAGTTAGCAATTACGACACAACTACTTGTTTAATTATTTATAGTGTAGCTCCAGAAATTCCAAAATTTAGTTGCATTCTTGCATAAACCGCGTAATCCTCAACATATATCACCATAGCCGCATTTCGGTTTTATGGTTTACGGTTTCAGGGTTTAGGGGTTAGGGTTAGGGTATGGGGTTAAGATGTTAGGGTTCGAGTTAGGGTATAGCCACAGTCGCATTACGGCTATTAACAACTAAATTCACGTTAGTTCTACGACTACACTATTTATAACTTTAAAAATATGCGACGTACCTATCATGATTTTAGTTGCTAACATACCTTGGTTGTAGTTGCTAACCTATCGTGGTTTTAGTTGCTAACCTACGACTATACTATTTTCACTTATTAGCAAAATGTCACTACACATCTAATGATTTTAGTTGCTAACCTACCGTAATTTTAGTTGCCAACCTACACTATTTACGACTACACTATATGCTAATCTATTTACGAGTATACTAGTTGCTAACATACACTTTGTATGACTACACTATATGCTAACCTATTCGCTAACCTATTTACGACTACACTATTTGCTAACATACACTATTTAGAACTACACTATATGCTAACCTATTCGCTAACCTATTTACGACTACACTATCTGCTAACATACACTATTTAGAGCTACACTATATGCTAACATATTTTACTACTACACTATATACTAACCTATTTACGATCACACTATTTGCTAGCCTACCTGGTTTTAAAAACAAATCTACAAAGAAGTCCAGAAGACTCACCGGTGTAGATGCGCAGATCTCTCCTACTCTCTTTCCCTCCCTCTCCTCTTCTCTTCTTTCCCTTCCTCTCTTCTCTTTTCCTCCAGGTTCTGCCCAAAGAAAAAGATGGGAATGGCGCTGGCTATGCGCACGACCGCGCGCGCCCGCGTGATATAGCCCCTAGTCGTTCAACCATTGAGCGACTAGGGGAGTAAGTCGCTCAACGCTTTAGTGACAAGCAGCACAAGCGACAATCACTCAACCGTTTAGCAACAAGGCCATGTGTCGCTCGACGGTTGGGCAACTTGGACCAGTCGTTAAATGGTTGAGCGATTAGGTTCAAATCGCCCACCAGGGAAGCAATAGAGTATTATTTCTATAAAATAAAAAAAGACACGTATATTACTGTACTTTAGAGTAAAATAATGCTTATTTTAAATCGTGATGCTAGCCTCTATTTGAGGAGCCTTCGTATTAAACTCTAAAAAGTATAAGCTCCGCAGATGAGTGTGGTTTCTTGAGCTTCTCAAGAAGCAGAAGCCCACTTTGTACTAATAAAATGCCGAAGCCCCTCACCACCACCTTCAAGAAATTAGTTTCTGATTTCTTCGCTAACGTACTTGGGCCTATTTGTAGGCTTGTCCACCTTCAGGATTGAGACGAGTTCAGTCCAAACCCTCCAAGAAAAGCGCATAAAGTCATCTACACACATAGACCCAACCCTACTCTGTACATCTTGAATATTTTTGAGTTGAAATCTTTCTCCAAAGCCATGGAGAAAATTAACTAGCAGATTTCTTGATTGATACTTCTGTTGAAAGAAGGCCGCATGATATCTTCTACAGTTCTACTAAAATATATGTTCATGTGCTGATAATACCAGGGAAAACTTAAACCTTTCAGCAAAAATATACTACAAACGGCAGAGAGAAAAAAGGCACCCAGGACATACTGTTTTTTCTCTTTAAAACAAAGGAGATATTGTTTGGGTACATGGTTGGTAACACATCAAGTTCATCGTCTCAGCCGTCTGCATGGATGCATCCTACTACAATCCATGGCTGGTAATGAATCAAATATCAACGTAGAGGACATATAACGCACATACCTCCAGGAGAGCTGTGGTCCAGTTCCAATTTACACTCCCCAATGGTCAGTCCAAAGGATCGACAGCGGCATTGAATCCACCCACAGTTTCTCACCTATGATCAACGTGCACAGTCCTGATCGATCGATACTGCCTTCTTCGCATGCAAATCGATACACTTGTCGCTTACCATGAATTAACTCGGTCTTGCAGCATCACATGCGTTGCATGTGCCAGATTCTTTCGTCGTCTGAATCCTGAACCTGCTTGCTGCTCGCCCTCATGGCAGCATGCAGAGGCAGATTGATCAGCGGGCTGCTGCACGACGGTCGGTCTGAAAAGCTTCGCAGGGCCTTTAATTCACGCAATTGATTCCGCTCTTCAATGTGGGCTTTGTTCATTCCGCCGTGTTGCGATATATACCGTGTGCTTCGATTCCACTGGAAAAAACCATGGGAAGACATCGAGACACTGGAATGGGATCCAAGGGAAGCACAAGGAGCAATTGAAATAGGCAGTCCTCCTGCCCGTTCTTAAAAAAAGAGCAGTTGAAATCAAATTTTCATGTGAGGAATAGTGATTTGAACATAGTTGGCTGGAAGCAAGGTATCAATGCAAGATGGTCTAAAGTGTCAGTGTACACGCCTAGTCACAGATGAGGGAGTAAACCGAGTGAATGACTCGGCTGTTAAGACTCTATCGGAGATGATAAACTAGGTTCCGTGTAGGAGAGTATTAGTATAAGGTATGTGCTGATGTTAAAAGCACTTCTAAAAGAAAAGGAAAAACTAAAATTTTATGCACTCTCACACAAAACAAAACCTTATCGCGCCTCTATGGCGAGTTTGCTCTGCATATCAATCACCCAACAGTTTCTTGGTTTTGATCGGTTGTCTCACTTCAATACCATTAATGTTCTCAAAACAATATGATAAACACCTATAATAATCAGTACTGTTCACGATCGCTTTCTCTGTGAGAGCTGCAAACAATGCAATGGACGACCAATGGCCGTCATTGCTGAATGCTGAACAGTCACTCCGATAAGAGTTACACCTAGTTGTCTATCCAGTGCAAGAAGGCCAAAGCTACCATAAGGACAACCAGCGGCCGGCGATTCTTTCCGCTGTAAGAAAGAGAATATTAAACGGGTTCGTTGGCGTCGTTGCACGGCTACATCATCATCCATCGACGACTCTGCATTTTCGGCCCTTGCTACCGAATGGCCAGATAACGCTTTGTCCTCCCCCCTGTAGTGCTGGACCACAGAAAATTCATGCATCAAGAACCTAATTGCAAGTAGAAGCACAACATGAATGGTTTTCATGTCTCAAACCTTAGGCTTTAGGGACACGGATCGGCTGCAATCCTGAAGAGGCTGGATACAAGTGCGGTCGTCAAATCGACGGTCCATGGGGTGCTTTAGAGCGTAATCCGAGGGTACAAGGCGCGCCTTATTCTAATTAATAACGACTGAAGCTGATTCAGACACCGGTTTCAGGACATGCTTGACAGTACTGTAACTGAGCTAGACCCTGCAGCCCGAAATGAAGGTAGAGAGCTACAATTGTCTGTATTAGAAGAACTTTAGAGTGTTTGTTCAAAGATGGGTAGCTAGGATTAGACTGCTACAGTGTATTTGCTGCGGCACCAAATCTGAAAAGTGATAGATACAGTATCCTCTATAAAATATAGATCTTTCACCGTGAATCCAATCCAATGGCTAACAAGAAAATACATATAACTGTTGTAGCGGTGTGCATTTACTTACACTAATGCAATGCAGGGATCCGAATCTCCCAGACGAAGCTTTCTACGATGGATGGTACACATGTCCTGTTGAGCATTTATGCTTTTGAGATGGAATTGTGCCCTTCATCATCGTGCTCCACCGTACATGGATCAATGGCAGATGGCCATTCACTACTCCAGTTAATTCATACTCCAGCAGTAAATTTACAAGTGGTGCAATTAACAATCCGTTCTACTACTTTAGACCCTGTTTCGATGTCTCGTCTTTTATGGTTTCAAAGTAATTTTAGACTACGCCAACCGGTGCATAGTCCGACTCGTGGGATACATCATACATGGGTTGTTTGGCAAAATTAAAGGCTGCAATTCAAGTCCTACTGCAACGATATGTGGGTCATTTATAGACATGAACTTATCAGGAATTTTTTAGGGTGAATTTCTCGAGTTCATCCCGTGATCTCTCAGTCTCGATAAGCCCTTAGCTTTACCCGGGACTAGGAGCGAAACATTCCATAGCTACCATCTTTAATTAGTATCTATCTAGTTAGAAACTTGTCATTTTCTCTAATTATATTCTTGTAGATATGTTAGCAATACAATTTAATTCCCCAAAACTAAACTAAGGGACGACCGTATGGATCTAGATCCTCTGTATTATTCAGAGGTCCATTATATAAACAGTGTTTTGCAAGGAGATGAATGGCGCGTGCAACACACTGTAGCAATAGTGGAATACCAACAGTTAGTAGTCACTGCAACAAGAAATACTGTAGCAATTGATAGACACTCTGCATAGTATTCAATGCAGAGAATCACAATCACAACCGCATGCAAGTGTGAGCCACATAAATTGTTCAATTTGGAAGCATTATTCAATTTCTTCTCTCAAGTCCACATCCACAATTTCTCAACAATTATTGAAGTTCATATTCAAGATCACACGTCTACAATTCCTCCTCTTTTTTTTTCTCCATTTGGATGATCGTTCGGGCGTCTACAGTATATATATCTATTTCTGGCACTCGAGGTGCTTGCATGTCTCTGGTAGACTTGTTCCGGTGAACCTTAATTAGCGAGTATTTTTCATGAAGATATAGCCGCTGGGGAGCATCTAGACAGCTTTGCAAATTAAGATTCTAATCGCACTGGCATTCCGAAAGAAACTCCAGTTTACAACAAGACTGACAAGGATGGCCCACGAGGCAACAAAAGCACGATCGAAGAGCTAATCTAGCTGGATCCGGTGTCATGAAAGACTGAAACACGCCTTATCCCACTATGTAGAGTCTGTTTGAAACACATGAATTTTTCTCGTCACTACAGGAATTAAGCTATTTCCTCTAAAAGGGCCTTAAAGTCAGCCTGAATGAGCGGTGGTTCAGTGCCAGAGCTAAAAAATTTATGTGGGGTACACCATTAATGATTAAAGACAGGGTAAAGGGATAGTTGTTAGGTTATTATCGACTGATCGGATGTTAGCACCGTATAAATTATGTATTATGAATATTGTATTCATATAGTACTTAACGTTTCTATATAATTAGTTGACTTTCTTTTCAATTAATTGGCTAATTTACATAATTAATTGTGAAAACAACTTATTTAATGGAGTAATTAATAACAATAACAAATACTAACCGACGAGGAATGAAAAATCTTCGATTAATGAAAGTATTTATCTATAATATTCATTACGGATAATGATATTCTAATAGCCATCTAGTATATATACCCTTGGTCGAAGGTTCCTACCATGACTAGACTAGGTTACGACCATTTCAGGTTACGACCCACCGCTGATCGTAAGGTCTATTATGATCAGGTAGAATCATGACCATCTTATGGTATATAAGTCTTACAAGCATACATGTGGGCCTTATCTCATCGACTAGGGACCCTGTATGACTATGCGTGGTAGTTAATACAATATGTACATGTATGTGTCTCTGACATAACTGCACACACCTCTATTTGTCTATGTCAATAACCGCCTAGCGAACATGCAAGGAGAACATCTCACCAACAAAAACCGCCATCAACGTGCGGATTAAAGCAACCGTTAAGGCACCTTTTGACGCACAACAACTGTTACCTATTCAACGCTTTATAAGGGGCGGTGCCGATAGAGAAAGGGAGAAGATACCAACAGACAAAGGGAGAAGATACCAACACAGATATAAGCCATTGGTAACATTTCCTAGTTTCGGTGGCTTGTTGTGCCTTGTAATCTCATTCAATACAAAACATATAAGTAGGGTTGTTACTCACTCAGGAGAAGGTCTGAACCTGTCTAAAGAACCTTTGTCTCTTCTTGCGCAATCTCGAGAGCCGTATCCCCCACATTTACTCACAAATATCGATAATAATTCATCTACACTAACATTGATAAATGATAATTTTAAATATGTGTGAACATACTATTAAAAATGTATAGTCATTCCATAAATCTTTTATTAGTATGCTAACCAAACACTTGATTTTTTAGTTAAAAACTTTAAAAAAACTCCTAAGAGTTAAATAAAACAAAGTACTTTCGTACAATTCACATAGTGATATGCACAGGTAGAGAAAAAAAGTATTCTACAAAATCTGAATGGAGGGCGTAAAATACAATTCACATATAATTCCTACAAATTCTATCAAATTGCAACGAAGTCCAAACTCAGTTGAGACATACGGCTAGCAAGGCTATGTAAATGAATTTCAAAAATTTCAGGGGTTCTACAAAATCTAAATAGAGGACTACATAGAATACAATTTGCATATAATTCCTACAAATATTATCATATTTCAACGAAGTCCCAACTGAATTGGATGATATAGCTAGCAAAAGTATATACATAAATTTCAACAAATTTAGTGGTGCCCGTGCATACCGTGTACCCTAGGTTTTCCAGCCCTGTGGTGGATGTAGGAAGCCGGTGCTCTAGCCCTTGTTTAAACTAACCCATATTTTTTTTTTTTGTTGTTGTTGCAGAGAACGATTCCTGAAGCAATGCAACCACGCAGAAAACGCTTTGCAACACCACAATATCTGCGGATTTGACGCTATCTCGGCATGCCGTGCCCGTGCATGCGTGCAGCTTCGGTTTTCCTGATCAGGCCAGGCAAGCAAGAGACGCAAACGCAGGTAGGGTGGGGTCGCGCCCATGCATGCGTGCATGTGTGACGGCAGTGCTCGATCCCCTGAATTTTGGCCGGAACGTGCAGACGCCAGGCAGGCAACGCAACGTGAGTAGCATGTACAGCATACACAACAAACAGTTTAGAACAGGTTTTTGACATAGGCAAAAGTCGACTTTTTGGCAATCGAACATAAGCGCCAGACTTTAAGCGAGCTTTGGTGTTTGGTAATCTGGCTTTTAAAGGATGTTGGCTTATTGAGTTGTGTGAAGGATAAAAGTCGAATTGCCCTTGAGGGTTTGAAGGATGTTTTAAGGATAAATTTAAACTTATTTTTGCATGGGATTTGTAACTATAACGATCGTGCAAGTGTACATATGAAACAAAAGAGTTTTGCTTGTTCGCGCATATTAATTATGGATATTGCGTAATGAAAGAAATTAATATAGAAATACATAGCCGACCAAACTAAATAATATCCGATCATATCATAATAATGTAATCTTTTTATTCTCGTGAGGCCATTAAAGAAGTAGCAATCTTGTCGCGAAATACACCCATATCTCTATCATCGACTTGATCCATTGACAGTGCCCTCCAAATGAACCGGTTTGCATCGCTTGGGTCATAATCTTCATCAAGATCACATCTCTCGAAAAGCTCATCACGTAAAGCACTATCTCGGATAAAGTTGTGTAGTGCTATACATGCAATTATTATTTTTGTTTGAATCTTCATTTTGTAACTTGGCAAAGCCAACAAGATTCTCCATTTCATCTTCAACACGCCAAAGGACCCCATGGAACAGCATGGGTTTTACCCCCAAGTTAGTACTACTGGGGCTTATGGGGGTTTTACCCCCAAGTTATGGGTCTGTTTGGTTCGATGCTTAATTAGCTTTATCTTACCAAAAATTGGGCATGTTCTCGAGATTTGGCCACCATTTGGTTAGGTTCCGAGCTTTAACAATGCCTAAAAATTTTGGTAATACCAATATGCTCCTACACAAAACATGGGCAAATTTTGGGCGCCCAAATCGTGCGCCAAAATTTTGGCAGGTGCACAGGTGACGTGATAACCAATGGTTGAATACATTAAATACATAATTTATTTGATTATCTAGCTTTAAATAGTCATATCTATTAAACCGAGCATCCAATTGGTAATTTATTTGTATCGTTGTATTGCCTGTGATTTAATCAACAAAGATACATATTAGCTATATTTTAGAATAAAAAATTATAAATCATGTGGAGCCCATGTGTTATACTCACAATTTGAAAAAAAAATTTGGCAATCTTGTATGGTCGCAATCCATATGTCTCTACTTTATCAAAGTTTTAGTGACACCCTAATTTTGATATTACCAAAATTTTAATTTGGCTAATTAGGAATACAAACCAAACATGCCCTTGATGTGCGAGGACAGAGTTCTTAACCGTCAAATATGATCCGTATAGTATCTGCCGCTTGGTTGGGCGAAGAGGAGTGCATTGGTTCATGCGTGAGGACAGTGCTCGCAAAAATTGTACAGATTGCGCGCCCTAATTCTGTGCGTGTAAGGTGCACGAGTCCATGTCTTGACGCTAGTGCCTGCCACGATAAAAGTACCTGTTCTGTCAAATCTTCAGAGCACAATTGGATGAATTGAATAGAGATAAACATGTTTCTTTTTCTGAGAAACGTGAAATGCTTGCACGCATTCTGTTGAGAAGGAATAAATGCTTTTCTTCACCAAGAGGATAGCAACGGGTATTTGTTTGGATAGCAGCGTTGCTTCTGGATAAAAAGGGACGGATACTTAATTGTGCTAGTAATGCATATCTAATACCCCCATCTTATTCCAAATAAAAGTAGTTTTGAACTTAATACGGTCTCCAATGTGATACTTTGATAGTCAGTTTCTATTTAAAAAATATGATATTTCAAATAAAAATAATTATATAGTATGAAAGTATATTTCTTGATGGATCTAGTTACACTAATGACATGTTGTCAATCTTGGTATTTTTTATATATTAATGACCAAATCTAAAAATATTTGGCTGACACGGACTCTAAAATGACTTATATTTGGAATAGGAGGTAGCAGGTTGGTACAACCATCACAATTCCTCTATGAAACTAACACTACTACGAAAAAAATCACTACATACGGTTCAAATACGCCATCACAGATGGTTTCGTGAACCGTCTAACTTTATGGGTTAGTAATAACATGAGATCATCACATACGGTTTTTCAACAGTCTGTAAAACATCTATCACAGATGGTTTTGGACGGTTCTCCACTCATAACCATCTGTGATAGTTTATATCACGGGCGAGTATGAGTAGAGAGCCATCTGTGATAGTCTATTTTAGAATATATAAAAAATGGCTGACAACAGCCGTGTGGACGGTGAAGGCCGCAACACGACCTCCACCAGATTTGGTCCTTCCTGGTTAATCCCCACAAGCAAATTAAACATCGATTAATCCAAAACAGATTAAACATCGATTAATCCCCCCAAAACAGATTAAGCATCTATGGGGCAGCAGAATGCAATAGAGATTTGGGGACGGACGAGACAGGAAGAGCGGCGGCGGCATCCTGTGCCAGATCTGGGCGACCCTTGTGCCGGATCTAGCCCCCTCCCGGCCGACAAAAGGGGAGCGCCCGTTGGGTCGGGCTTGCGGCGACGAGGTGCGGGCGGCGAGGAGGCGGCGGCGAGATCGCGGGTGTTGGGGAGGCCAAGGCGAGGTGGAGGCGGGAGATCGCGAGGAGGCTTGGGGCAATGAGGTGGGGGTCGGTGGCGATGTTGGGGAGGCCAAGGCGAGGTGGAGGCGGCGGGTTGCGGGAGGCCAAGGCGAGGCGATGTCGAGGGGGCCTGGGCGGCGAGGTTAGGGAGGTCGATGGCGATCGAGGAGACTAGGCGCAAGGTGGAGGAGTCTAAGGCGACGAGGTGGAGGAGGATGGGGTGCGACAAGGTTGCGGGAGGCCAAGGCGAGGTGGAGGAGGCCGGGGGCGACGATGTCGTGGAGCCCGTGGACTATGAGGTCGGGGGAAGCCGGTGACGACGAGGCCGGGCGAGGTGGAGGAGGTCGAGGGCGACGATCTCTGGGACGCTGGGCGCAAGGTCAGGGCGAGGTGGAGGAGTCCAGGGCGAAGAGGTGGAGGAGGATGGGGGGCGACAAGGTTGCGGGAGGCCAAGGCGAGGTGGAGGAGGCCGGGGGCGACGATGTCAGGGAGCCCATGGGCTATGAGGTCGGGGGAGGCCGGCGACGACGAGGCCGGGGCGAGGTGGAGGAGGTCGGGGCGATGATCTCTGGGAATCTGGGGCGCAAGGTTAGGGCGAGGTAGCGGAACCCGGTTTGGGTTGGGGAGAGGAGAGACGGCAGAGAAGGAGATGTCTGAGTACGGTGGATAAGGGTGGTTATTAATATAAAGTAAGTTTCGGCTGCCCGCCCATTAAGTTCAAATTTTCGTTTCCCCGCCCAACAAAAGTATTACATACGATATTGTTTATAAAACCGTTTGTGATATGATCATAATCACAGACGGTTTTAAATACAAACCATCTGTGATGATATACTTATCACAAATGATTTTTAGCGTATCCAGTAACAGAGACGATTGCGCTGATAAAATTATTCGTGATTACCATTAACATTAACGGTTTTGAAAAATCATCTGTGATGAGACGTCCAGTATTAATTTTTTTTATAGCAGTGTAACCTTTTACAAATTAAAAATCCACAAGCGTGCAATTACATATGAATATACTCCATTGTTGCTTATTTTTCTTGGGGCGGGGTAGGGGACTAAGATTGAATTGAAATGTAATTTACATGAACAAAACCAGACATATGAACTCTCCCCGCCAAATGGCCAAACTTCAACCGACATCGTCTCTTATCTGTTTGACTAATAAAGCCACTCCGTACAATAAGACCCCAATATATGTCCGACTTCTTCCACCAAGTACACTTCATAGTGTACTAACTTATCACGATGACAAGTGGGCCACACATCCTCTACGCCCCACCTGCCATTCAATCAGCACTGTGCAACTATCCCCCAACCCAAGCTGCAGCTGTACTTGCATATATTATACACATACTGGCATCACATTGAGAGGGAAAATAAATGGGACTCCCATCTCCATTCATTTCCCACCCCTGAATCCAACGGTCCAGGGAGGGGCCTCACGTGTGACCCTCCCCCGGAAAATTTCCTTCCATTGAGAGGTCAGCACAATCAATATTCTTCTTCCTAATCTAATTCAAAAGTCATAGGAACCCATGGCTTGCAAGCATACTTAACTCACTAATTACACTCTTCTAAGCTATTGGCTAAGTAATCACTCCATAACCTCTTAAGAAGTACTACTAATGCAAAGCCATAGCCCATGACTTGCAACCATATTTAACTCACAGATGGACTAGCAAGTAGTAAGGAGTAGCCAGCAATAGCGTGTTAGCATGCATGTCTCAAGCTTGGCATGGTATTTTTTTTTTGCTCATTTAGTGCAATTTTGAATCAAAATAGCAAAAATAGTCACAAAATGACAAAAATAACATATCTACCCGTACGGTGGGGATGAGGCATGCCCCTGTTGTGCATGTTTAGCACGACAGAGATGTTATTTTTACCATTTCGTTAGAGAAAACTATTTTTATTATTTCGCTTAAAAAACATGAGCCAAAAGGCATAGCCACATGAGTCTACGACTCCATGGCCTCTTCCTTCTCGTCTCCTAGGGTCAGACGGTGAGCCATATTAATTATTAAATAAGGAGATAGGTAGATTGATGCACATCCCTTAGATCCGATTTTTTGGCGCAAATGTTACTGTTGTGGTTGTTTTTTAGGGAACTAGCGCCTGTTGTGCTGAAATTGCAAATTTGGCACCTCGTCAGCACGGTGGCCGACCGAACGCGTTGTCGAGGCGACACGTGCCCTTGTCCGGCAGGATGCGCCTCGTCCACACAGTGTCCGGCCAGACGCCCGCCACGTCCCCTCGTCCGGTCGGACGCGGCACCTCCACACAGTGGTCGACCGGACGAGGCTCCATCGCACAAATGTCGCCGGTCGCTACTCCCCCCCCCCTTGCCTAGAGTGCTTTGGCCCGATAGTGCATCTGGGATTCCCGCGACCAACGCAACTTGTCCTCCCTCCATGCGGTTATAAATACCAGACAGAGCACTCACTCATCCCAATCGCGTTTTTGTTTTTGTTTTTGTTCTCGCGCTTATCGCTGAGGACATATAGAACATAATTATTTTTTTGGAGATTGTAGTGGAGCAGTTGTTAGCATCGTAGCACTATTGAATAGTTTCTCCAAAAGGGCAGATAATTTTTTGTCCGCTGCAGTTGTCATTATTATCATAGTCATAGTTAATTAGCCTTACTTAGCTAGTTCCATTTAATGTAACTTGTACTCCTAATTAAATAGGTGTAATATTTAAGCCATAGTCTTTTTCTCACAATAATTTAGTCGTAGGCAATTTATCAGTAATTTACTAGTGCATCATAATTTGTGGTAATTAATTGGTCATAATTAAGTAGACTTTACTATTTGAGTATGAATTAGTTAGTGATTATAAATTAGTGAAAATTAAATAGTCATAATCAATTAGTCGTAGTTAGTTTAGTGATAATTAATTAGTCATAATTAGTTTAGTGTTAATCAGTTCGACATAATTAATTTAGTGAAAATTAATTATTCATAATTAATTTAGTGGTAATTAATCAGTCGTAGTTAGTTTAGTGGCAATTAGTTAGGCATAATTAATTTAGTGGAAATTAAACAGTCGTAATTAGTTTAGTGGTGATTAATCAGTCATAATTAGTTTAGTGTTAATCAGTTCGACATAATTAATTTAGTAAAAATTAATTAGTGGTAATTAATTTAGTGGTAATTAATCAATCATAGTTAGTTTAGTGACAATTAGTTAGACATAATTAATTTAGTGAAAATTAAATAGTCTTAAAATAATTTAGTCATAATTAATAAATCATGTTTGTTTTAATCGTGGTTTATTAGTGGTAATTACACCCGTGATGAATAACTCGTAAGTATTTTTTGGACAAGTATTCAATTTGTTTCTAATTAATTAATTATTTGTATTTCATTACTCGTATTTAATCGATTACTTGGTAGTGTTTTATGGCAACGATCTCGTATGGGCCGAACGGATGGGTTGGACACATCGAGATGTCGATATAAGGTGGTGCGGATGGAGGGCTCAACTCAATGTGATGAATATTCACGAGCATTGAGTGCATCAGAAGGGAGTTCGACACGGAGCCCGTGACGAAGAAACTTGTCATCGAGGGGATCACCTGCACGAAGGGCGTGTGGGAGCTGGTCCAGGTGAATGGAAGCATAGTATGGGGTCAGTACATGTAGATTGCCTCCCAGCCCGAGGCGACCATTTACGGGAAGCCGATGGTGTATGTGAATTTCGTATGCAGGGCATTGGGAAACCTTGATGATGCTGGGGCCTTGGCAAGTGGGCAACCGCAGGCGGAGCTTGAAGACAGTAGTACGGAATGTACTATCTCGTACGATAGCATAATTTTGTGAAAAATGAGGGCAGAATTGTGGTGGTCGGCCCGCATCGATTGCCATGAGTATCTACCGAACCAACCTCTCGGGTTGGAGTCCGACGAGGACGCCGACCCAGGCTCAAATGGTAGTGATGAGGACGCACACTAGGCCGGTGGTCCAACTGGGGGAATTATGTCATCAGAGATGCCTTACGTGGCATCAAGACTTATTGATATTGTGGTGTGTTCGCGTGTACTACCGCAAAAAGAAGGGTCATAGTGGGGGTTTGATGCTGACACCCTTTCAGTTGGGCAACACTCTCCTAGCAAGGTGACCGTGCAACAAGATATAGCACAATATGCATTTCCATCTGTTGTGTGTACCGAGCGCACCGGTCCAACCCAAGATATTACGCAGTGAAGTGCATAGTGGTAGACTGCTCTAGCAAGGTTAGTGCTCACTGAGCAAAGTTCTTCGGCTCGATCTTCGCAGTCAAGGCGGTGACCAACCACAGTTGCGAGCTTAGTGAGCCACTGCGGTAGCATCGAAACGTGACTTCCGCATATGTGGCAAGCATCATCAACCACCTAGTTGCGGATGACGTGTCCGTCTCCCCAAAATGCTGATGTCAGAAGTTGCCAATCTGGTTGGTTTTCCAGTCAGCTACATCAAGGTACGATGAGCTAAGCAGAAGATCATCGAGTCCATGTGCGGGACATACGGAGAGGCGAACAACCTTGTGCCAAGAATGCTTCACTAGATTACCGAATCAAACCCCGATATGTACATAAACAAGCTTGAAAATGAAGATACTGATGGAGGGCCCAACTACTCCATACTGGACTAGGTGTTCTGGGCTTTCACTAAGGCTATTGAGGGCTTCAAGTTCTGTCGTCCTGTGCTCACGATGGATAACACTTTCCTCACATGGAGGTACAAGGGCTCCATTCTCACCGCGGTGGCGGCCAATGGGAGTGACCAGCTTCTCCCAATGGCATTTGCCATTGTGGAGAGTGAGAACACATCCAGTTGGTTGTGGTTCCTAATGAATGTGAAGCAGGCGATGGTGGGAGACCAACGCAACGTATGCCTTATCACAAACCACAAATGCTGGGTTGTTGTCGGCCCTAAACACCACGAAGCATGGGACGGAGCCGTCTCACTAATGGAACGACGTGCAAACCCGGTGGTGCACCGTGCTTGAGGTATATTGCATCGAACCTCTTCACATACGGTGGGGATGAGGCATGCCCTCAGTGCATGTTTAGCACGCAGAGATGTTATTTTTACCATTTCGTTAGAGAAAACTATTTTTATAATTTCGCTTAAAAAACATGAGCCAAAAGGCATAGCCACATGAGTCTACGACTCCATGGCCTCTTCCTTCTCGCCTCCTAGGGTCGACGGTGAGCCATATTAATTATTAAATAAGGAGATAGGTAGATTGATGCACATCCCTTAGATCCGATTTTTGGCAAATGTTACTGTTGTGGTTGTTTTTAGGAACTAGCGCTGTTGTCTTGAAATTGCAATTTGGCACCTCGTCAAAGACGGTGGTCGATCAACGCGTTGTCGAGGCGACACGTGCCCTTGTCCGGCAGACGCGCCGCCCACACGAGGGTCGGCCAGACGCGCGCACGCCCCTCGTCCGGCCGGACGCGCACCTCCACACATGGTCGACCGGACGAGGCTCCATCGCACAAATGTCGCCCGGTCGCTACTCTCCCCCCCCCCCTTGCCTAGAGTGCTTTGTACCGATAGTGCATCTGGGATTCCCGCGACCAACGCAACTTGTCCTCCCTCCATGCGGTTATAAATACCAAACAGAGCACTCGCTCATCCCAATCGCGTTTTTGTTTTTGTTTTTGTTCTTGCGCTTATCGCTGAGGACATATAGAACATAATTATTTTTTTGGAGATTGTAGTGGAGCAGTTGTTAGCATCGTAGCACTATTGAATAGTTTCTCCAAAAGGGCAGATAATTTTTTGTCCGCTGCAGTTGTCATTATTATCATAGTCATAGTTAATTAGCCTTACTTAGCTAGTTCCATTTAATGTAACTTGTACTCCTAATTAAATAGGTGTAATATTTAAGCCATAGTCTTTTTACTGTCAATAATTTAGTCGTAGGCAATTTATCAGTAATTTACTAGTGCATCATAATTTGTGGTAATTAATTGGTCATAATTAAGTAGACTTTACTATTTGAGTATGAATTAGTTAGTGATTATAAATTAGTGAAAATTAAATAGTCATAATCAATTAGTCGTAGTTAGTTTAGTGATAATTAATTAGTCATAATTAGTTTAGTGTTAATCAGTTCGACATAATTAATTTAGTGAAAATTAATTATTCATAATTAATTTAGTGGTAATTAATCAGTCGTAGTTAGTTTAGTGGCAATTTGTTAGGCATAATTAATTTAGTGGAAATTAAACAGTCGTAATTAGTTTAGTGGTGATTAATCAGTCATAATTAGTTTAGTGTTAATCAGTTCGACATAATTAATTTAGTAAAAATTAATTAGTGGTAATTAATTTAGTGGTAATTAATCAATCATAGTTAGTTTAGTGACAATTAGTTAGACATAATTAATTTAGTGAAAATTAAATAGTCTTAAAATAATTTAGTCATAATTAATAAATCATGTTTGTTTTAATCGTGGTTTATTAGTGGTAATTACACCCGTGATGAATAACTCGTAAGTATTTTTGGACAAGTATTCAATTTGTTTCTAATTAATTAATTATTTGTATTTCATTACTCGTATTTAATCGATTACTTGGTAGTGTTTTATGGCAACGATCTCGTATGGGCCGAACCAGATGGGTTGGACCTGTCGAGATGTCAGTACAAGGTGGTCTGGATGGAGGGGCTCAACTCAATGTGATGAATATTCACGAGCATTGGAGCTGCATCCGAAGGGAGTTCGACACGGAGCCCGTGACGAAGAAACTTGTCATCGAGGGGATCACCTGCACGAAGGGCGTGTGGGAGCTGGTCCAGGTGAATGGAAGCATAGTATGGGGTCAGTACATGTAGATTGCCTCCCAGCCCGAGGCGACCATTTACGGGAAGCCGATGGTGTATGTGAATTTCGTATGCAGGGCATTGGGAAACCTTGATGATGCTGGGGCCTTGGCAAGTGGGCAACCGCAGGCGGAGCTTGAAGACAGTAGTACGGAATGTACTATCTCGTACAATAGCATAATTTTGTGAAAAATGAGGGCAGAATTGTGGTGGTCGGCCCGCATCGATTGCCATGAGTATCTACCGAACCAACCTCTCGGGTTGGAGTCCGACGAGGACGCCGACCCAGGCTCAAATGGTAGTGATGAGGACGCACACTAGGCCGGTGGTCCAACTGGGGGAATTGTGTCATCGGAGATGCCTTACGTGGCATCAAGACTTATTGATATTGTGGTGTGTTCGCGTGTACTACCGCAAAAAGAAGGGTCGTAGTGGGGGTTTGATGCTGACACCCTTTCAGTTGGGCAACACTCTCCTAGCAAGGTGACCGTGCAACAAGATATAGCACAATATGCATTTCCATCTGTTGTGTGTACCGAGCGCACCGGTCCAACCCAAGATATTACGCAGTGAAGTGCATAGTGGTAGACTGCTCTAGCAAGGTTAGTGCTCATCGAGCAAAGTTCTTCGCCGATCTTCGCATCAAGGCGGTGACCAACCACGATTCTGAAGCTTAGTGAGCCACTGCGGTAGCATCGAAACGTGACTTCCGCATATGTGGCAAGAATCATCAACCACCTAGTTGCGGATGACGTGTCCGTCTCCCTCAAAATGCTGATGTCAGAAGTTGCCAATCTGGTTGGTTTTCCAGTCAGCTACATCAAGGTACGATGAGCTAAGCAGAAGATCATCGAGTCCATGTGCGGGACATACGGAGAGGCGAACAACCTTGTGCCAAGAATGCTTCACTAGATTACCGAATCAAACCCCGATATGTACATAAACAAGCTTGAAAATGAAGATACTGATGGAGGGCCCAACTACTCCATACTGGACTAGGTGTTCTGGGCTTTCACTAAGGCTATTGAGGGCTTCAAGTTCTGTCGTCCTGTGCTCACGATGGATAACACTTTCCTCACATGGAGGTACAAGGGCTCCATTCTCATCGCGGTGGCGGCCAATGCGAGTGACCAGCTTCTCCCAGTGGCATTTGCCATTTTGGAGAGTGAGAACACATCCAGTTGGTTGTGGTTCCTAATGAATGTGAAGCAGGCGATGGTGGGAGACCAACGCAACGTATGCCTTATCACAAACCACAAATGCTGGGTTGTTGTCGGCCCTAAACACCACGAAGCATGGGACGGAGCCGTCTCACTAATGGAACGACGTGCAAACCCGGTGGTGCACCGTGCTTGAGGTATATTGCATCGAACCTCTTCACATGGTTCCGCGGTCAGGAAGTTATGAAGATGTTCAAGGAAGTTTGAGTCCATATGGACAGACCTCGAACACCGAACTACAAGGTATAAAGGGGAGCCCACTCCGGAGGTATTGGAGGGATAGCGGGCTACGAGCGGGCAATCCAGGAGCACCATAAGTTTCTCATAGTAGATTAATTGCCACACTCTATAGTTGGAGAAATGATCCTTCTCTATGACACAGACGGTGCGAGGTACGAAATTATGACGACCAACATGTCCAAAGTGTATAACAACATCCTCAAAGGTGTGTGGTGCCTCCCTATCACCGCGATCGTCGAGGAGACGTGGACTCACACTATTTGTTACTTCATCAATAGAGCCACCGCAGCGAAGCGACAGATGGAAGAAGGCAAGAAGTGGTTCGAAAACATCCAGAGATATATGGATCAAAAGATGCAGAAGTCCCAAATGCACGATATTCGGGTGATCGATGGCCTCAGGAGGACATACGAGATCAGGATTCGACAGAAATATATCAACAGTCATGCTAGGGGGAAAGGAAACAGGCATGCACCCTGGGTGATGTGGCGACATGCACATGCATAAGTCATGCTCATATGTGTACAAAGCGTGTGCTCAAATGAGACAGATGTCTATGTCGTACATCTCTAAGTATTATGACATGCAACACTTTTTTGGTACATGGAATGCAGAGTTTCACTCGTACGGCTTGGACTTGAACTACAAGGATATTTGGTTAGACCGGGTGCAGTGGGGCCTGAACAAGGACTTGAAGACAACAGGGAAGGGACGACCACTACTATAAAAAGGCTAATATTGGACGTCTTATCACAGGCGGTTGACCAAAACTGTCTGTATTAAATACAAACACAGACGGTTTTGGTTTAGCGACCATCTATGTTACTAGCTGCGCTAAAAACCGTCTGTGAAGAAGTAATATCACAGACGGTTCGTTTTGAAAACCGTATGTGAAGTATCACAGATGGTCCTGATTTTACCATGCCTAATCAGAGAGTTAGTGATTTCAAGGCATGGTAAAATCATAGAGTTAGTGATTTCAAACCATAGTGGATGGCAGACACGACGCTTCTGGAATGACATGGATAACAACCAACGTACCAGTCTTAGCTGCATGATCAAGTGCGGGATATGCAAGACCCCTGGGCACTCAATGAAGGATTGCCCCGGCAGACTAAGTTTGTCTAGTTGTCATTCAGTATCGTAATTTAATGTATTGCTCGCCTTATTTTGTTCTCTACAGTGAAACATTTGGTGGGACTACAATATGTCAGACTCATTGGCAAACTTCTATGCAAATATATTGCAGAAGAGCAAGTGGCTTGCGAAGAAGGCCAAACGATACCCATATTTTTCAATATAGGATGCTCCAGTACCACCAGCATTTTTGGTCCCGCAGTGTGTGTGCGAAGAGCCAGTGAAGATCATTAAGTTGACACACCTGGACACCTTCACCCAGGCGTACTACACGTGCGGGCACCACCTTATAAGCGTTTCTTTCGCACATATTGATTTTCCACTCCCTACGTTGATTTTCATAAATTTTTAACTTCATCCACGTGTAATGGCAGTCCGAGATGTGCTGCAACTTCTTCTAGCGGATCGATGGCCTGGAAATGTATAATAGGGCGTTCATCCAGCAAGAGTACATGCTGAACTACTCGATGCAGGCCGAGACCTTCGTGGGATGGAAACCTTACGTATCGGACCCTGTTGAGGAGGTGAGCCACGTACAATTCGCGTCCTGATTTTGTATTTGCCATATCGTTCTTCTAACATCATGCAATCGTCCAACCCATATCACACAACCCCCTGTATGTAGCGCAAAGGACGAATGATCCCTAGTTGTACTGAGGCATTACCCCAGCCTTCGCACTAGCCAAAGACTCGACGATGCGAATGAAGTTGGGATACACCCAATTGGCCCTTGTTATGGGAAACATGACCGAACCAAAGATATAGAGAAGGTAAGCAACGAGATGCGTCCGAACAACCTCGTCGGGTGCATCCTCCGAGCATTGGCTGAAATGTCTCAGCTAAATCCGAGAGACACCACGGGCACTGTCCCTCACAGGTATGCCGAATCGATTCCCCAGCCTGGCCTTCCAGTCCGCCGGCGGACGGCTTGGAACAAGTGGCTCACCCCAGATCAGGAGACCGGTCAGGAATGAAACGTCTTGCAGAGTGACCGTCATCTGACCCTACCGAAAGTGGAAGGTGTGCGTCTCGGGCCACCACCTGTTGACAAGTGCCGATAGTAGACTGCCGTCCAGGGTGAAGTGGTGTTCGCCGGAGACCAGCCTTGCAAAGGGCAACAAGCCCATGTCCCGGAGGATGTAGACATAGCGAGCGTCCAGCTCCCAGCAATCCCTCCTGGCCCAAAGTGTCAGGGGTGGAGGGTCATCTGCGTGCCCGTCGATCCACGACTTGCAGCGGTGATTCTCGTCGTAGAAAGGTTCAAGAAGCTCCGATAGATGCATGGCTTGCAAGACATGGAAGAGACAGACTATTAGTAAAAATATTGACGACGATGATAAATTACTAGAAATTATAAATTATGCATAAATGCAGACAACAAATTATTGGACACTAAATAACTACAACCATTTTAAGTACGACTAAAATAGTTGTTACTAAAATAATTAAGACTAATTAATTACAATAAATGAACGTGTATTACATAATGACATCTACATTTGTCACGATTGAATTAATTATGATTACCTAAATAGCACTAAAATAATTATGCCAAATTTATTACTACATATTAAAAACAAAAAAATATTACGACTAACTAAGGCCACTAAATTAATAACCACTAATTAATGACAGCAAATTAGTCACGTCTTATAAAATACGACTAAATTATTTATGACTAATTATTGACGGTTAATTATTTAAGACTTAATTCCAACTAACTATTAAGGAATAATTAATTGAGTAAAACAATGTATTGATGACTAATTAATTGGTAAATAATTAACTATGCCTAAATATTATAACTAATAGATTACATTAGATTAATTTAACCATGACAAATTAGTTTAACTCACAAAAAATTTATTATGAAAATATTAAAATGAATTAATTAACTACGCATACAAGTACAACTAATTAACTATAAACATTTCGCTATAACTAATTTACTAACCACAAAATTCAAAAAGAAATAACGCACGAGGAAAATATTACTTGCTGGTGTGACTCCTAATGATAGCTACAAATAATACTTAGTCGTCCGCAAAAACGAAATTGACAGAAGGGGAAAGCGAGAGAGTGCGAACTGAAATCGCATTCTTCTACGTTTAAATAGCCGGTGTGCGCGAGAGTGTGCTGCGGGAGGGAACTCCCGCGAATCGGTTCCTCCCACGCTGAACTCTTGCATGTATGCATGCAAATAAGATAACGACATGATGGGGGTGATGGATTAGACACTAAGAGGATGGGCGCGCGTGGGGAGGCCGGTCCGGTCGGCCACTGGCCGATCTAGGGGACGTGGTGAGCGTCCGACTGGCCATCGTGCGGACGAGACGCGTCCAGCCGGCCAAGGGCGAACGACGGCACATGTCACGTTGAGAGCGCGACGGGCCAGCTACCACGAGGAAGAGACACCAATTTTGTAACATTTACGCCAAAAATTCCTTAGATCCCTATCTATTCCTGCCTTTCTCGCTTCAATTCCCTCATCGTCGCTGCCTGCCTCCCAAGAGTTCTATATATACACGCGCGCCGCCCCGACAACACAACCTCACCTCACAAAGTCGCACGTCGCCACGCAAAGCCAAGAACCGTATACTCCGCCATTGCCATTATCTACCAAACTATCTTGTTGTGAGGTGCGGTAATGGCGGTGCAAGGGGAGGAGGGGCAGAAGGGGAAGGCGGCGGCGACTGGGAGGAGGCCGGGGGAGGGGCACCCGCTGCTGCGGGGGTGGAGGCGGGACAAGTACACGCACGGGATGCACCCGGCGCAGATGGAGGCGCTGCGGGCCATGTGCGGCGCGCTCATCCCCTCGCTGCCGGCGGAGGACGGCCCCCACGGCGCCGGTGACGGCGGCCGCGGCCACCCGCCCGGCGGCAAGGACCTCGAGCGCTTCTATCTCGCCTCCGCCGCTGACTCCGCCATCCCCGACGAGGTGACCCGTCGATCAAACCGCTCCCTGCATGCTCCATTAACATGACGTGGTTCTTTACGTTAAATTTACTCATGGCTTAATTAAAAGTAGCTTAATTTGCTTGGTTTAATCACCTTGTTCGTCTCTGTTATTTACTTAATTAATCACTAGATTAATTCGCCCGGGTGTTCCGAGGATGCGTAAGCGGTTAGGTGAGATTGATTGATGCGTTACTCAGTTCTGCCGCTTTCCGCCTAACAGTAAGTACGCGCGTACGCGCGAATAAATTCTCCGTACAAACCTCTCGGCGCGGCTCGCGCTGCGATCTTGATCAATGGTCTCACGGACGGACGACTGTGCATCCTTGCCTTCATCGCGTAGTACTAGTAGTTAGCCAGCACGGGGTTGATGTTGTCAGAACTACTTGATACATCACAAGTTCACAACCACTTTCAGTTAGGTCACTTCAATTCACCGCTACGTAAATCGACCCGTGAATTTCCACCTTAGAACCAGGGTAATTTTCTTACTAATTGTTTTAGAATCTGTGCAAAAAAAAAAATCGTGTGAAAGGCAGACGTAGAAGGACTTTACAGTAAGGTTGTTGAGGTGTATTCTTGTGTTTTTTTTTTTTTTTGAAAAATAAGGTGGCGGAGCTGATGGTGACGCGGTGCATACGGGAGGCGGTGGCGCTGGCGTGGGTGGTGCTGTGGATCCTGAGCACGAGGGTCGGCACGCTGCTGCTGTGCGGCCGGCTGTGCCTCTCCGGCGAGTTCCCCTTCGTCCGCCGGTTCGCTGACATGCCGGCGGAGCGGCGGGAGGCGGCGCTGCAGCGGTGGAACAGGGTGCGGTGGCTCTTCCCGCTCAGGATTGTCTTCGCCCTCGTCAAGATCCTCTGCCACTACGTCTTCTACGCCATGGTACGCCAAATTTTGACCACTCCACTTGGATCATACGCTAAGCTTGCAACTTTTCTTACGATTTCTTTGTGTTAGCATTGGTGAGTGTGACAAACTGACATGCCATGCTGGTCACAATAAATTGGCCCCCGACCAGTGTCTTGTGCTCCTGGTCCCTTTTGGCAACCTGAGGCCTCAAAGGATCATATCAAACACCTGAACCATGTTTTTTTCTTAAAAGATTAAAAAACACATGAGATGGGGTTGTGGTATCTTAATGTGATCTAAGATGGAGTATTGCTTTTGTCTGAAAGTGTGGTATTTCTTCTCAACCATGGAGGATCATGTCCTCACCCTGCTCTTTTGCTTTTATTATCAGCAGCAAACTTGCAAATGGGAAGCCAAAGAACATTTATAGGATACTCAAAATGTACCAAACAACATTAAGTTTCACTGGTGAGATTGGATGTAGTAATGGAATACTACTACTTGCTACTAGTGTCCATTCAGTAGTTAGTGCTAAATTGCCACACTTATTGCACATTCAGAGTTTAGATGCTTGGAGTTAATAGGACAGCTCGGTGAGAGGGACCTGCATGCTCTGACTTCTCAAGTGGCCAGAATTCACACCACTGTCCTGCAACTGGATTTGCTACTACTAACTGAATTCAGTCTCACACTAGTTTCATGCTTCTATCTGAAGTGCCCCAATCGTGTTCATCTTCGCACAATCACTGGGTTTTTCGCAAAAAAAATAAATATTCTGTTGCCTGAAACTAAGGAGTGTATCTTGCCGAGAACATAGCTGGACAGACTCTTCTCAGAATTGATTAAATATTTGTAAATTCATGTCATTCTTTTGGGTGGTTATAAAATCGCAAGTCCAGTCAGTGTCTGGGTAGTTAGACATTGCATAAGACAGTTTCTTGAACATGACATGATTTCCTTGACTGTCATCATTAAGTTTGTCAAAATACTGAACTATATCTTTTTTCTGGGACAAATCAATTCATTATCGAAAACTAAAAATGACTCTGCTTTTTTCTGAGAGCAACTTGGCTCTGGGACCAATCAATTCAACACAGTCTACTTAGCCATCCAGAGTACGCAATGAAAAATTCAGGTCTTGAGAGGCAGTACTCTGCTGGCTCAGTCTGTGAAAAGTGACCACCAGAATATTTAGGGCCTGTGTGGTGCTGCATCAAGTAACAATCTAACATAAATCAAACACTGATGTGATCTTGTCACTGTTTGTTTAAGAAGATAAGATATGACTGAATTGCCAAGATCACCATCCATAAGCATACCCCAATCCATTGCAAATGCTATGTCTTCTACTGTCCTAACACCTAACCTCAACTTGTTTTCCTTTCTATGGCAAACAATTTGGTGTTTCTGTTCTTGTGCAATAAACATCAAAGAATGAGCAGTAGCTCTCTCGGTTCTTCATGTGAACCTTAACAGAGGTGCAAGCAATGCAATTTGTGCCATTTCCTTTTTTCTTCTTCTTTCACTTGAAGAAACAAGTACCAACAACACAAACTATGAATCACCACTTGACATCTGAGTGATGAAATCAAACATATCTGCGAAAAGAGAAAGAAGAAGAAGAAGAAAAAACAGTTCTTTGAATCCGTTTTTCCAACGTCCAGGTGAACGAGAACTCGGAGAATCCATACTGGAAAGCGATAGGATACAGTGTGGAAGAGCGGCGGAAAGATCGAGCTGAAGCGGCACCGTCGCCGTCGCGTCCACTGGACAATGGCGTCGTCGAGACCAGGGCACTGAGCGACACCACCCTGCTCAGGTTACTCGCGGACAAGGGCCTCGCTGTGAAGCCGGGCACGTCGGACGCGCACCACACGGTGCAATGCGATGTCGTCATCGTCGGGTCCGGCTGCGGCGGGGGTGTGGCCGCCGCGGTGCTCGCGTCCGCGGGGTACAAGGTCGTCGTTGTTGAGAAGGGCGACTACTTCACCGCCGAGGACTACAGCTCTATCGAGGGTCCGTCCATGGAGCGCCTCTTCGAGAGGGGCGGCATGTTCTGCACGTCCAACGTGACGACGATGATATTCACGGGGGCGACGGTCGGCGGCGGCTCGGCGGTGAACTGGTCGGCCTGCATCCGCACGCCGGGGGAGGTCATGCAGGAGTGGTCGCGCGAGCACGGGCTCCCGGTGTTCGCGAGCCCGGGGTACGTGCAGGCCATGGACGCGGTGTGCGCCCGGCTCGCGGTGACCGACGGGTGCCGGGAGGAAGGGTTCCAGAACAAGGTGGTGCGCCGCGGATGCGAGGCGCTCGGGCTGCGCGCCGATGCCGTGCCTCGCAACTCGTCGGAGGGCCACTACTGCGGGAGCTGCAACTTCGGTTGCCCTACCGGCGACAAGCGCGGCACCGATACGACGTGGCTCGTGGACGCCGTCAAGCGCGGCGCGGTCATCCTGACCGGTTGCAAAGCCGAACATTTCATACTCGAGAGCAACGCGGGAAACCGCGGCAAGAACGGCCGGAGCAAGAAGTGCGTCGGCCTGGTGGCGACGTGCATGAGCAATGGCATCACCAAGAAGCTGCGCATCGAGGCCAAGGTGTCCATCTCAGCGTGCGGGGCTCTCATGACGCCGCCCCTGCTGCACAACAGCGGGTTCAAGAACAGGCACATCGGCCGGAACCTGCACCTCCACCCGGTGTCCATGGCGTGGGGCTACTTCCCGGAGAACAAGCAGGAGCCGCAGCTCACCGGCAAGTGCTACGAGGGCGGCATCATCACGAGCATGCACCGCGTCACGGAGCGCACCATCATCGAGACGCCGGCACTGGGTCCGGGCGCCTTCGCCGCCATGGTCCCGTGGGTGTCGGGCTGCGACATGAAGGAGCGGATGCGCCGGTACGCGCGCACCGCGCACGCGTTTGCGCTCGTCCGCGACCGCGGCACGGGGTTCGTGGACGGCGAGGGCCGCGTGCGCTTCACGCCGAGCCGCAACGACACCCAGGAGCTCCGCAACGGCCTGCGCCGCGCGCTGCGCATCCTGGTGGCCGCCGGCGCGGCCGAGGTGGGAACGCACCGCAGCGACGGGCTCCGGCTGCGGTGCAAGGGCGTGCGCGACGAGGACCTGGAGGCGTTCCTGGACGAGGTGACCATCGAGAAGGGCCCCATGCACTCAACGACGGACAAGTGGGCGCTCTTCTGCTCGGCGCACCAGATGGGCAGCTGCCGGATGGGCTCCAGCCCCAGGGACGGCGCCGTCGACAGCAGCGGCGAGAGCTGGGAGGCCGAAGGCCTCTACGTCTGCGACGGCAGCCTCCTCCCCACCGCCGTCGGCGTCAACCCCATGATCACCATACAGTCCATCGCGTACTGCCTCTCCAAGGACATCGCCGAGTCCTTGGCTTACGGCAAGAAACACTAGCCGTGACCGTGCGTACGTGCGTGCAACATGGACGAGTTCACGAGTCGCCGTGTAAATGTGTGTCAGTTGATGAGGTGTACTGATCTCGTCTATACTACTCCATTGTGCAGATGGTTCATGATACATTGATACTCGATTCTTATTAATACGACGAGTTTTTCAGTGTTTTTCGCATTGTATGACAAGCATTGACGTACATGTGTGAACTTTCATGCTCGATCGATCGTACAGTCGTGTACTGCTAGCAGTCCTCTACATTCTTGTAGGTTGGACCTCTCATGGTTGCAACTTGCAACGTACGCCCGCCCGGTCGGTATCTTTCAGGGGTCTAAGTCAGAACTAAACTGGAGCACTAGATGGAAATGTACATGCCGCACTGACGACGGCATGTTACCCATGGTAAAAACCTTATCAGAATTCTGCATCAGAATGTCCAAGTCATTCGGAGAAATGCATACTCAGCCATCAGTTCCTCAATGAAGTCATTGCAATACTCCCACTCCCACACAGAAGCATTCGGATGATAAATAGGACATAGCCACATCGGTTCTGTAGCAGAAAGTTGTTCCATGAGAACGACTCCTGATTCCTGAAGTTCTGACAGACGCAACTTTTGCTACAGAACTCGTGTTAAGAAGGTAAAGTAAACTCTGTACAGATATCGATCTACTTGATGAGACCAGCAAATTGTCCAATCAAGTTATCTAGCATTTAGGCATCAAACCCCTAGAAATGAGGAGATACTAGAATTGATGACCCTTTTTTTAGGATAATGTTGACGACCTTAAGCGCGTAGCTGCGGACTGTTAGCTAGTTCAAGTGGCGTGGCACCTTGTCTTGCCTAGATAAAGGCTACTAGTGATGGACTCCTACCAACTACGTATGTTCTCGTAACAGTAACAATAAGATCCTATTTGATACAACTTTCACTTTCAGCTTCTCAATCGATTCTCGTAGAGTCGTACCAAACATTCTAATTCTCAAAACCACTAGATTATGTTTCTCGCGAGGAGTTGTCTCGAAAATGAACTAGCAACGAGAAGCAGCCTTCCAGTAGATTCTCGTGAGAATCCAACCTTCAGAAACAAAAATACCCTTTGAAGTTGAAGGTTTTTACCCGCAAATATCACTGAGTTACACAAATACAATTGAAGTATTACACCCAGGGGTGACATGGTCTATTTGTCTCTAATCCCCCCTCATATGGTTTTTGGAGCCAACCTACCAGCCCAAACGTTTTCAACAGACAACTCCAGATTCTCAGAGAATCAGGAGTAGAATCTGAAAAATGAGAATCTGAAGATGTACCAAACAAAGCCTAACATTACATTGGTTATTTAGGGATTTGATCTGGTGTTGACATAAATGACTTTCTCCACCAGGTGGCAACAAGGTCAGGATCCAGCGGTCAAATTAGTTTGGCTTAGATGGAAATGACTTTCTTCACCAGGTGGCAACAAGGTCAGGATCCAGCGGTCCAATTAGTCTGGCTTAGGTAGAAGCCGCCCCATTGCACCAAGCAGCCAAAGCCTCCTACCACGCCATCCACTGGCATCTTCTCTTCTCGGGTGACCCGCCTCTGCCACCACTATTGCAATGTTTTCAAAAAAATTTATTTCTTACAGAAAAATGAACCCTGTCAACTCGAAAAAATATCAACTTTCAACTCGAGATTTCAAATTTTCAACCGGCATTTCAAACTTTCAACTCAAATATTTTTCAAAATAGACTTTAACATCCAATATCAGAACTTCCTGTTGATAAAATTCCAAGAAAACAAACAAAACGAGGCGGTAAGAAGTAGACTTGTCCAAATGGGCAGCGCCTGCCGAGCCGGCCTAAAGCACGACCTGACACCTAAATGGGCCGGGCTGGCACGACCCAACGTATCATGTTGTTCTTCGGTCGTGACCTCGGCCCAGCGGCCCAGCCCGGCACGCATAGTACCGTGCCGACACGGCCAGACCTGTTAGCCACGATTAGGCTTGTTTAGCAATGGTCAACCCGTTAGGCACGATTAGGCATGACACGGCATAGCCCATTAGGCTTGATTATGCTCGTTTAGCAACAGTCAGCCCGTTAGGCACGATGTTTGCAAATTTTAAATATTTCAAGCCAAGATGGGTTAAACGGACCTACACTGGCCCATCTGGCTAATCGTGCCCGGGCCGGCACGGCACAGCACAGCCTGTGAGCTCGACGCGTCGTGTCTGGGTCAACGGCTGAGCCTACGAATCGACACATCACAACCCATTTAACTAGCCGGCCAGTTGGCCATATCGTATCGCATGTTCAAACAGGTCTAGTAAGCAGCTAGAGGAGTGGAATCTGCTCCCTCCTTGCTTGCTTGCCATGTGCGTCGGTGGCGCAACATCCTAGGCAAGGTTGGTCCGTGCATCTCCTTAGGAAAAATGTCACTCGAAATCATAGACATGTATTTGAGCACAAAATTTGATGCTAGAATGATAGGTGTTTTTGGAACCAAGGGAGTAACTTCCGTACACCCGGTTTACAGTGAGTACAGACTGAGGCTAACAGAAACAACAACATTTCTAACTACTTCATTTAGCATTTCATTAGTCTATTGACAACACTAACATTCTAATTTTTCAACTGAACATGATCATCAGTTCATCCAAAGAACTACAATGTTGTCAACTAATCTTTCCACCAACTTAATTATCCATTCGCCAAATGTGGTTGACTGATTCAATCAGTCATTTCAAAGGATTGATTAGCAATTTGTATTCAATCTCTATCCAACCGAGAGAGGAACTCAATATACACAGTGAACACAAGGGTTAGAACAGAGTAGACACCAGGTGGCTCGGAGCCGTGGTTGCCACCGGCGAAGGAGCGGCGGTGAGGCAAAGGCGACCACAAAAATGGGTTGCCCGAGGTTTACTACAGCTAGGGGTGGTGGTGGCGTGAGTGGAGCTACATTGTGCGGTGCGGCGAGGGAACGCGGCGGCCGGCCGTGGAGGCGACAAGGCGCGATGGCGCCGGAGAAGAAAAGGAGGAAAATTAGGGTGCGCATGAGTATGAGGAGGCCCAAGGGAACTCACCAGGACCGGTAGCGGAGGTGGCTTGTGGCGGGCCGGCGACGCGCGCCACGAGCGGCGCGGCGGGTGCTCCGTGGCGGCGGTGCTGTGGGACGGGGGAGAGGGCTTGAGCTGCAAATAACAACAAAGGGAGGTGAGGGGGCGCTAGACTCAAGAGCAATCGGAAGGATGCTCACCAGTGGAGGCAAGACAACGACGGTGACGGTTTCGGCCGACATGGAAGAAGAAGCCGACACGAGGTGCTCCAGTGGGTTTAATACCAAATTGACGGAGGGGTTTTGATGGTGGGGTGATGGGGCACTGTGTGATGCGGCCGATGGTGGCCAGACTTCGTCGGCGTGGCCAAGACGGCCTGCACGGCTTGTCTGCTGGGCAGCGGTGTTTGGAGCTCGGGTTGGTGGAGCTAGGATTGAGCCATGGGGGGATGAAGAGGTGGTCGGGGTAAGAAAGGTGAGGCGGTGTTGATGGTTGGCTTGGCGTCCATGCGAGCTCGACGGCCGAGTGCGTTGGCGCGTGTCCCAGGCGAGAGAGCGGCGAGCAGCTGCGTGGCCGTCGACGTTGCTTCGGGAAGAAGATGAGTTGGAGGGGGCATCAGTCAGTCGGTGAGGGAAAGGTGGCACGTCTGGTCAGCCCGGTTGGGTTGGGTCCGGCGAAATGGTTCGGTCCAGTCGAATCAAATGGCTCAGTCGCTACAGTGCAAAGGAGTTTGGGTTAGGTACAAACAGTAGACTGATTTGGATTTTAAGCTCCTCTACTTTGACCGAAGTTTACAAATAGCAAATAATTTATAAAAATCTAAAATTTTGTAGAGGGGTCCCTGGGACAAAATAGAACTCATACAATTTTTTTTAAAATTACTGTTCATATTTTAATTACTTATTTTTAAAGCATTTACTGTAGGGCTTTTATCATTGGTAATTGAATTTTCTCAGGGTTGATTTGAGGTCTAAAAATTTGAGAAAAATATTATTTATTCATGACAAATATTTTAAGGTTTAAATAAGTTATTTCCTAGATAATTTCATAAGTATTTATTGTTGTTTTTATTTGGAGCTTCGATTGGAGTTATGTGTTTAACTTTGATTTGAAAATTTACAAATGCAATAATTTGTGCTATTGCTTTAGAAATCAAATGCATACCCATGGGATGCATAATAATTTAGTTTAATCAAAATAGGGTTGTGACAGGTCTAAGGATTATACATCATCATTGTTTGAGACCAACTAATGACACATGAAATCATAACAATCTCGGCAGTTTCTCAAGGTGGGTCAATCCAACACCATATTCTCTAACATGTGTCCACATTATTGATTCGATATCCCTATATCCATGACCGGTCAAATATGGTCATCAATCAATACATGTTCTGGTTGATAGGATCACTGGTGCTCCAACCAGTGACATCCAACCAGGGATACATTTAGAATGACATCATCATAAGTTAAAAAAGCTTCACCAACGAGTCACATTGGACTAGAAGCACTCGAAACCACACACAGTTCATTAATGAACTTTCTAATCCACATGGCCTCTTTTGTAGCTTCTGAAGCTGCAATGTACTAAGGACTTATATCCAAGCCATTAAGGACTTATATCCAAGCCATTAGGGATTCGACCCCTGAAGATATCAGCCGGATTAGCCCTTATATCCAAGCCATTAAGGACTTGAAGGAAGAAGGGCTGACCGGATGGCATGTGGTGAAGGATTTCATCACACGCCGAATTAGTCCTCTGAAGAAACGAGCATCTCCTATGTGGAGATACTCGGAAGAGGAGACCCAACCGAGACTACGAGGAGGTAAGTAATTGTCGACTTAGCTCTCGGTTTGGTCTTTCTCAACCTTGTCTAATATTCTTATCTGTTTACACAGATCTTTCACAGGCTGAGGTTGACTCTAGAGTCAGACTCATCTGCGAGAAGTCTCCGCCACTCCGAGGGGCGGTTCCTCAAGTCATTGCGGCTTTGTCCGCAGATGAAAGGATAGAGCGCCTAAAGGTAATCAAAAAGTTGATTCTTTCTTTAGGACTTTATAGTCGTAGAAGATACTTACGACTGATGGTGATCGTAGAATATCTTACGATCAAGAAAGAGTCGTAGAAAAACTTACGACTTGGCACTAGTCGTAGAAAAACTTACGACTAATTAGTGATTCTTCTTTTTCTGTTTTGTTTTACAGAAAGTAGGCATGGAAAATCGTCAGGACGACGAAGAAGTCGTACTGATGACTATTGCGCTGGGTTGTCGAAAGACAAAGGCTCGGCTCCTCCCTCTAGGAGACGTCGACTTGTAAAATCTGCCGACAAAGGGGGAGCAAGCTCAAGCTCTGGTCTTTCGACCAGACCCTCTACAAGGCATGCGGTAGCTGTAGCTGTATCTGAAGCCGAGGCCGCAGCCATCGAAGCCGAGGAGGTTGAGGCAGCTGAATCTCTTAAGCGCAAACCTCGCAAGGCTAAGGTACCCTTCTGTTATGACAAAGAATCTTTCGCAGTTTCTGCCACTCCTAGTTTTGTTAGGCAACTGGAAAAGGAGAATTGGAAAGATTTTGTGTCTTTTATGAAGGACGATGCTGCATCAGCACAACCTGCAACTGAGGGCAGTGCTGCTCTTGGAATGGTCGAGACTGATCTCGGCCATCCAGAGAATCAGAAACCGAGCTCGGTTCTGCTCAAACTCTACGACCGGGCGTGGTCGTGGTGAGCCGATTGTTGAACCTCGACCGGGCGTGGTCGTGGAGAAGAAGAGGTACTCCGTTGGGAGGATTGCTCCAAAATTCTGGTTAAGACCGAGTGCGAGTATGTGAAATTTACTAAAGTGTAAGAACGACATTTACCTTTTTCTTTTCACAACCTCGATTTGCTTTTCTTTATTTGATCGACTTCTTGACCCGGGAATGCTTCCACGAGAAGTCCATTGTCATCCCTTCACCATCGAGGAGGTAGCAATGGAGGTGGTCAAGCATCACCCTTGGCCCTGTGGCCGATGAAGTCGAGACTCCTGAGTGACTCCACATCTGCCGAAGTCGTAGCTACGACCCTTGAAGTAGCGGTATTATCGTTGAGATGGCCGCTCACGACTCTTGAGGTCGTAGAAACAACAGGGCATTGTGGAAACCTCTCGTCAAGGCGGTGACCACTTGTGTACCGCCTCGGAAGGAAATTGCGGAGGCGTTCCTTCCCTACCCAAAGAGAAGTTACGAACCGTAAGGAGAAAATTTCAACTTCTGTGGTGACTTCTTTGGGCCTGCCTCCGTCGTAGGGTCCTCTGCTTACAGATCTCGTGACCGAGTCCCCCATCCCAAAGATATTCCCAATACGGAGAATACTTTTGATAACGAGCGCCTCGAGAAGGTGTGGTGGGACAAAGTCGCGAGGATAGATAAGCTGCAGAACCCGGACCTTGTATATTCGATGTTTGCTAGGACGACTATGAATGTAAGTATCTTCAGAATACTTATATATGTGACTTTCCTTCTCTTCTCACTGTTTTCTTTTTGCAGAAAGCTCTGGAGCAAATTGCTGTTGTCGGTGAGTACCATCGACAACTTCTAGAGCTAAGACAGGAGAAAGAACTACTCTATGTAGAGGCAGAGAGATGGTAAGTTACTTATCATTCATAGTTGTTTTCGACTTAAATACTCGTATAATGTTTTACGAGAGTAGTCATGGAAGAAACTCATGACAAAGTACTAGTCGTAAAAAGCTTACGACTACTTACGACCAGGTAGTGGTCGTAGAAAGACTTACAACCATATCGTAGTCGTAGAAAAACTTACGACTAGGTCTATGGTTGTAGAAGTACTTACAACCATTCGGCTTATGTTTATCTTCGTTTCTGTTCTTTGTAGGTTAAACAGTGATACGAAGACCTTAGCTGACTCACTCGACTATGAAAAAGAAGAGTCGAGGAGGCTAAGGAACGAAGTATTAGTCCTCTCGGATAGACTTCGAGAGACTGTCTCTGCATCTAAAAGATTGCAGGAAAAAATAAACAGTAAGTGTTGAACTTAAGACTGCTTTTGATCTTTAACCTTTACCCGACTCTCATTTCTTCTCCAGATAAAGAAAATGAGATGCGGAAGCTCCGGACCGAAGTTCAAGAAAAAGCTTTGGTCATTCAGGAGTTTTCCCGTATTGCCACGAATAAGGATCAAGAACTCGAGGGTCTTAGAACTCAATTAACAGGTAAGTAATTCTTTACCTGTTATCCTTTTTGAGTATTTTCCCTTTTCTAATGCCAATTTCTTGTTCAGAAATTGCTGCCCAATTGAGAAGCCTCGAGGCTGAAATCCAAGAGAAAACCTTGATCTACAATGAGTCCATCCGCATCGCTAAGATGAATGCAGAGGACATCAGAGCATGGGAGAAAAAGCACGCTGAAACCATTGCTTCCCATCGAGAAGAGGTTAAGAAACTGGATTCTCAATTAGTAGGTAAGAAATGCTTTTACCTACAATTATCTTTGTGTTATCTTCCTCCAGAAGTTTATTTTTGTTTGACCGGTTTTATTCTTTTCAGAACAAGTGGTCGAAAACAAGAAACTTCGCGAGGCTTCGACTTGTACCCAACAGGAGATGGAGTCGATGAAGACTAGTCTTCAAGGCAACATCACTCTCCTGAACAATGTGCTTAATGAGCTACATTCTGAGGGAAAAACTCATCGAGAAGATACTATAGCTGCTCACACAAGTACCATTGGGGAACAAGTCGGAAAATTGCAAGAAATGGTGACCACTCAAGGCTAATCAAAATTCAATCAATAAGGAGGCAATGGCCGAGTAAGTTACGCTTTGGCGAAACTTAAAGCTCAAGATCCCCGCCTTAATGTGCAACCAATTGAAGCCGAGTTCGATTGTTCAATCGAGGCAAATCGTCGATTGAGGAAATGCAATCGGTTGGCAAAAAGGTGGAGGAAATGCAACTAGGCTCTCCCCTTGAGTAATCTTGTAACTACCTTGTAAGGCGCATAATATCATTGATGAGTGATATATGATCCATCTTATTTCCTAAAAATTATCTTGTCGAGTAGTTAGTAACTCATAAGATAATAAACGAATGAAAGACTAAGAATTTAAGTCAAATTAATAACTTTATCCTAGGCCATCTTGTTTCCTGAAAATCATCTTGAAGAGTAGTTAGTAACTCAAAAGATAATAAACGAATGAAAGACTAAGAATTGAAGTCAAATTAATAACTTTATCCTAGCCCCCGACTATTTTCTTAGATTGTTTAGACAATCTAAGTAAATAGTGTTTGAAATGAGGTTTCTGAAAACAAAGAGAGGTTTGTTTAACTTATAGTTTTTGTTATGGTTGTCAAGCACTTGATCGAAAGAGTAGAAACGACTCGACACTAGGAAGTTCCTTCTAGTGGGCAGGACCACGTGCAGAGAGGAAAGGCTTCGACTAGGTGATGTTACCATCTCCGACCAGTTTAATCAAACCAAGAACAGCAACTTGAGTTAAGCAAACGTCTAGAGGACTTTAATAATTCGTTCGCCCTTTTCTGATGGACTCGATAAGTCTTTTCCAAAGAGCAAAAGTAAGAGATTGAGCAGCGCTAGGAAGTTCCTTCTAGTGGGCGGGACCACATGCAGAGAGGAAAAACTTCGACTAGGTGTGTCTCTTCCTTCGACCAGTCAAAACGAAACGAGTACATCAAAGGTGGTCGAATAAATATATCAAGTGCACTCTACTTAGAATATTTTTTGGAAATCACTGAAAAAATAAACTAAGATTGAGAGAGTTGGCTTTGAGAGCATTTCGACTAGATAAAACCCGAGCTCTTTGTATTGGCAGCAAAAATGAGTAACGAGTCGATGTTAGGAAATTCCTTCTAGTGGGCGTAACCACATGCGAGAGGAGAAGTTTCGACTAGATGACGTTACTCGCTTTTCGACCGAAGGTAAAGAAAATCGGGTGTTTTTGTATCATAGTCGAAAGAAAAAAGCACTACTCAAAAAATAAGGCAAGAGAAGTAGAAAGAACTCGGACTTTTATTGCTCGAGAAATTGGTCACACATAGAATTTGCGTGGCGGTCGATGTTCCAAGAGTTTGAGAGAACTCGCCCATCTTCCATCGCTAGTCGTCATCGACCACGGTCGGTTACTTCGACCATCGTAAGGACCTTCCCATTTGGGGAAAGCTTATTCGATTAGACTTGGATTGGCGAGCCTCAATACTAAGTCACCTACAAAGAAGGTCGCGAGGTTGGACCTACGATCATAGTATCTCGCGCAGGCTTGTTGGTAGACCGCGAACGGATTAAGGCTAGGTTTCTCCTTTCTTCGAGTAGGTTAATGTCATCTGCCGAAGTTGTTCTGATCCGAGTTGTTGAAAGTTTCAACTCGTGTCGACCGCAATTTTAGCTCGGAGGAAGCATAGCTTCGACTCGAACACTAGAAAAATGGTGTTTCTCCTGTTGCTCGATCGTGGTCGTTTAACCGCCCATAACACGAGGGTAATTCTTGTACCCAAGCCCCGAGCGCTTAACAAGTCGGTCAAGACTCGGTTTTAACTCCTCGCATTATTTGGCCGTTTGCACGCTCGACCGCCGCTGCTTTGGGGATGTGCAATGTAAGCATAGCATAATTTGGTACCCAACTCGTCGCAAAATTCACGAAATTTTGCACTTGCGAATTGTTTACCATTATCCGTAATTATCCGACTTTAACTCCAAATCGACTAATTACGCATCTCATCATGAACCTTTTGTCGCTCCGATGTTATCCCAGCTGAGTTCACTTCAATCCATTTTGTGAACGTGTCAATAGCCACAAAAAGGAATTCGAAACCTCCTGGAGCTTTGGGAAACGGTCCTAGGATATCGAGACCCCAGGTCGCAAAAGGCCAAGAAAGAGGTATTGTCTGTAATGCTTGAGCTGGTTGGTGTATTTGTCTACCATGGAATTGGCACTGGACACACTTTTTAACCACCTCCTTAGCATCGTACAGGGCTGTAGGCCAGTAAAAACCTTGTCGAAAGGCTTTACCAACCAATGTTCTGTAGGAAGCATGTGTCCCACGGATGCCACTGTATATCGTGAAGGAGTGTTATTCCTTCGTTTTGCGAATGCATCGCATGAGTATCCCTTGGGTTCCTCGCTTGTAGAGGACTCCTTCGACCAAAGTATACATTTTGGCTTTGGGGATAAACGATCCGCTCAAGATCATCTTCTGCACGGAACCCTTGCGAAGATACTCGTAGATGGGAGTCATCCAGGTATCCTCGTAGTCTAATGAGGCCATCTCAATAGGAGGTGTCTCTGGTTCTTCGACTGAGACGGCTTTGGAGTTGCTCAAGAAAACTCCTTTTAGTACCGTAGATCGGGAAGAAGCCATCCGAGCAAGTTGGTCTGCGAGGAAATTATCATTTCGAGGGATGAATTGTACCTCGAAACCTAAAAAATGCTTTTCTAGCTTGCGAACTTCCGATAAGTATCGAGACATTGTCGAGCTAGAGCACCGTACTCTTTCCGACTTGATTCACGACTAGTTGAGAGTCTCCTCTCACGAGTAGTCGATTTAATTGAGAGTGCTTTCGCAGCTCGTATGCTAGCTAGCAAACCTTCGTACTCTGCCACATTATTAGTGGCCCGAAAGTTTAATTGTATGGCATACTTTAAGGTTTCTCCGGTAGGAGATACCAGGACCACCCCAGCCCCCGAGCCACTTAAAGTAAGTGACCCGTCAAAGCACATCATCCACCGGTCGTGGGAATCGTATTAGGATCCCGAACAGTTCAGATTTGTCCATTCGGCGACAAAGTCTGCCAAGATCTGGGATTTTATGGCTGTCGGTGTATTAGAACCGATCTTACGTAAAGATTATTTGATTCGGGGGGTCTCCTAAGGATGAGATGACGCAGAGTGGATTGACACGGATGTTTAGACAGTTCAGCCTTCTCCGAGAGAATAATAACCCTAATCCTGTGTGTTTGGTATTCTTGATGATACAATGAAGGACTAAGACTATTACGAGAGAATAGTGCTTGTGTTTCTACTTGATCGGCTCTTATTTTCTCGTCCTTCTTGTCCGCCTCTCCTATCTCTCCGATTGATGCCCTTATATAGTCGTGAAGAAGTAGCCGTTTAGTCCTACTAAGATGCGCCTAATTAATGTAGTAACGGCGCATGATGGTAGTAATTACGGCGCCTTGACTTCTTCACGCCGTCGCAATTATCTTCCGTAGATAATGGGGTATTTACACACCATTAATACGCGGAATAATAGTGCGTGTAGACCGCTCGGACTCCTTAATCAATTGGACCTACCCGTCTCGTAGGTTTGATTATAAGGTGGTCGTAGTTTTCCGGTCGTAGAAGGACTTACGATCGTAGCGATCGAGAAGAACTTACGACTATGTAGTGGTCGAGAAGGACTTACGATCGTAGCGATCGAGAATAACTTACGACTATGTAATGGTCGTAGAAGGACTTACGACCATGATGTAGTCGTAGAAGAACTTACGACTATGGGGGTGATTGTAGAAGAACTTACAATCAAAGGTTAGGCCTCTCCTTATAGAAATAAGGGTACTTCGGGGACTATGTGACATCATATTTACCCATAATAAGAATTACAGATAAAAGATAAAATGAGGATTATTAGATCCTCGTCATCTAGCCCCCCAGCTTCAAGTGAAAGTAACTTACTTGGTGAAGGTTTCGTAAATGGTCTTACGACCATGAAAATGTCGTAGAACAATAGTCGAAGGAAGAACTCTTCGATATTTGAATGCTACTTTGACCAGGAATTTGTTTGGTCAAGAAGGTTGCTTACAACTATCAAAAAGTCATAAGAACCCCTACAACTGTGTAGTAGTCGTAGTAGGGCGATTGGAGAAAAACCCTTCCGATTGATACTTCCTTTGACCAGAAAGACTTGGTCAGGAAAGTAATTTTACTTGGAGATGATAAAACAAACATAACTTTCTCGAACAGACCGTCTGGGGAATTGCAAACGATCTCTACAGATCTGTTGATGAGACGGTTCCCGAAGTGATCGCAACCGTGAAGATTGTTTACAACTTAAAAAGTCGTAAAAACCCCTACGACCGTCTGGTGGTCGTAGCAGGGGAATCGGAGAAAAAGCCTTTCCGATTGATACTTCCTTCGACCAGAAATACTTGGTCAAGAATGTAATTTTGCTTGGGGGTGACGATACGCACCTAATTTTTCTCGAACGGACCATCTGGGGAATTGCAACCGGCTCTCTCAGACTTGTCCGATGAAGCGGTTCCCGAAGCGGTACAACCAACTCCTACAGACCTATAGACGAGACGGTTTCCGAAGCGGCGGAGATCGCGCGGTTATAAAAACTTACCAGAAGGTAGACTTGGGTTTTTACTTTTCCCGAATCGCCCATTGCTCTTGAACTCTTGCTTTCTCCATCCTCGACTAGGTTTCATCTTTTCACGCCAACCCAATCAAAAACTTCTTGCTTCGGCGAAATGGCCAAGAGAGTTTCGAATGGGAGGAATCGAGATGGATGCGCTAAGATCAAGATCTTGGTTGATGCCGGAAGATCCCGCAGAAGGCTCGTGAAGTGGATTCCGCTGTCGGCAAAGATCGCCATCGGGGAAAATGGGCAAATCCCGCCTTCCAAGCGTATTGTGAGTGCGGCCTTGATTACACCGCCCACCCCTTTCTTACAAGAATACTCGAACACTTTGGGGTGGAACCGTAAACTTAGGTCCCAATTCCATTACCATGTTGAGTGTGTTCGTGTATCTATGGAAGCATACACAGGGATTCCATGATCTCGAGTGTTCCAATATTATTATGGGATGGCTCGACAAACCGGAATCGCCGGAAGCTGCGGTTTGAAGCTCCACGACTCGAAGTCGAAGGAGTACATTCAGAGCTTTACCCGGTCTTCGTGGCCGGGCTGGAGGAAGAGGTGGTTCTACTGGAAGGTCACCTCAAGACACCTTTCTTTGAGGGGAAGGTCAGAAAAGAAATCTTCATGGGACTCAACCCCTCAAGATATCAAATGGATTAGCCCTTATATTCAAGCTATTAAGGACTTGAAGGAAGAAGGGTGACCGGATGGCATGTGGTGAAGGATTTCATCACACGCCAATTAGTCCTCTGAAGAAACGAGCATCTCCTATGTGGAGGTACTCGGGAGAGAGACCCACCGAGACTATGAGGAGGGTAAGCAATTGTCGACTTAGCTCTCCGCTTGGTCATTCTCAACCTTGTCTAATATTTTTATCTGCTTTACGCATCTTTCACAGCCGAGGTTGACTCAGTCGACTCATTTGTGAGAAGTCTCCGTCACTCCGAGGGGCGGTTCCTCAAGTCATTGCGGTTTTGTCCGCAGATGAAAAGATGGAGCGCCTAAAGGTAATCAAAAATCTGATTCTTTCTTTAGGACTTTATAGTCGTAGGAGATACTTACGACTAATGGTGATCGAGAATATCTTACGATCAATAAAAAGTCGAGAAGAACTTACGACTTAGTACTAGTCGAGAAAAACTTACGACTAATTAGTGATTCTTCTTTTTACGCTTTGCTTTACGTAAAGTAGGCATGGAAAATCGCCGGACGCGACGAAGAAGTCGCTCGATGACTATTGGCGCCGGGTTGTCGAAAGACAAAGGCTCTCCTCCCTCCTCAAGAGACGCCGACTTGTAAAATCTGCCGACAAGGGGGAGCAAGCTCGAGCTCGTCTTCGACCGCACTTCTCTACAAGGCTGCAGCACCGTAATGGTATCTGCCGAGGTCGCACTAGTCGGCCGAGGAGGTTGAAGCAATGAACCTCTTAAGCGCAAACCTCGCAAGGCTAAGGTACCCTTCTATTATGACACTAATCTTTCGCAATGTGCCACTCCTAGTTTTATTAAGCAACCGGAAAGGAGAACTGGAAAGATTTTATGTCTTTATGAAGGAGGATGCGACATCGACAACCCTGCACCGAGGGCGATCGCTATACGAATGGTCGAGACCGATCTCGTCCATCCAGAGGATCGAGGAAACAGAGCCTCGTCCTCGCTTTCAACTCTACGACCGCACGTGGTCGTGAATCGAACCAATTGTTGAACCTCGACGCACGTGGTCGTGGAGAAGAAGAGGTCCTCCGCTGGGAGGATTACTCCAAAATTCTGGTTAAGACCAGGTGCAGAGGTGTGTGAAATGTACTAAAGTGTAAGAACGACATTTACCTTTTTCTTTTCACAACCCGATTTGCTTTTCTTTATTTCATCAGACTCCTTCAAATTTCCTGAATGCTTCACGAGAAGTCCATTGCCATCCCTTCACCCATCGGGAGGTAGCAATGGAGGTGGTCAAGCATCACCTTTGGCCCTGTGGCGATGAAGTCGAGACTCCCAGTGACTCCATATCTCGCCAAGTCGTAACTCACGACCCTTGAAGTAGCGGTATTCATCGTTGAGGTGGTCGCTCGACCACCGAGGTCGAGAAACAACAGAGGCAATGTGGAAGCCTCTGGTCAAGGTGGTGACCACTGCGCACCGCTGGGAAGGAAATCGTAGGAGGCGTTCCTTCCCTACCCCAAGAGAAATCACGAACCGTAAGGAGAAAATTTCAACTTCGTGGTGACTTCTTTGGGATCGCCTCCGTCGCAGGTCTTACGCTACAGATCTCGTGACTAAGTCCCTCATCCCAAAGATATTCCCAATACGGAGAATACCTTTGATAACGAGCGCCTCGAGAAGGTGTGGTGGGACAAGGTCGCGAGGATAGATAAGCCGCAGAACCCTGACCTTGTATATTCAATGTTTGCTAGGGCGACTATGAATGTAAGTATCTTCAAAATACTTATACATGTGGCTTTCCTTCACTTCTCATCGTTCTCTTTTGCATAAAGCTCGAGCAAATTGTCGTTGTCGGTGAGTATCATCGACAACTTTTAGAGCTAAGACAGAGAAAGAGCTATCGACTAGGTCGCTGGTTGTAGAAGTACTCACAACCATTCACTGATTTTTATCTCCGTCTCTCATCCTTTGTAGGTTAAACGGTGATTCAAAGACCTTAGCCGATTCGCTCGACTATGAAAAGAGGAGTCGAGGAGGCTAAGGAATGAAGTATTAACCCTCCTGATAGACTTGAGAGGTTGTCTCTGATCTAAGAAATTGCAGGAAAAATAAACAATGAAGTGCCGAACTTAAGACTGCTTTTGAGTTTTAACCTTTACCTAACTCTCATTTCTTCTTGGATAAAGAAATGAGATGAGGAAACTCCTGACCAAGTTGGAGACAAATCTTTGGTCATTCAGAGTTTTCCGCATTAGCAAGAATAAGGATCAAGAACTTGAGGTTCGAGAACTCAAGTAACGTAAGTAACTTTTACCCGTTGTCCTTTTGAGTGTTTTCCTTTTTAATGTCAATTCCTTGTTCGTAAATTGTCGCCCAATTGAGAATCCTTGAGGTGAAATCCAATCAAAGACCTTGATTCGCAATGAGTCCGTCCGCATTGCTAGGATGAATGCAGAGGACATCGAGCATGGGAGCAAAAGCATGTCAAACCGCTGCTTTCCATCGCAAGAGGTCAAGAAATTGATTCTCAATTAGTAGGTAAGAAATGCTTTTACCTACAAATATCTTTGTGTTATGTTCCTCTAGAAGTATTTTTGTTTGACCGTATTATTCTTTTCGAACAAGTGGTCGAGAACAAAAGCTTCATGAGGCTTCGACTTGTACCCAACAGAGATGGAGTCGATGAAGACTAGTCTTCAAGGCAACATCACTCTCTGAACAATGTGCTTAGTGAGCTACATTCGAGGGAAAACTCCTCGAGAAGATACTATTGTCGCCACACAAGTACTATTGGAGAACAAGTCGGAAGATTGCAAGAAATGGTGACCACTCAAGGCTAATCAAAATTGAATCAATAAGGGAGGCAATGAAGGCTGCCAGAAGTTACGCTTTAGCGAAACTTAAAGCTCAAGATCCCATTAATGTTACACCAATCGAAGCCGACTTCGATCGTCTGAATCGAGGCAAGTCGTCGATTGTGGAAATGCGATCGATTGGCAAAAGGTGGCGGAGGAAATGCGCCTAGGCTCTCCCCTTCGTGAGTAATCTTGTAACTACTTTGTAAGGCGGATAATTTTTGTTGATGAGTAATATATGATCCGCCTTATTTCACGAAAATCATCTTGTCGAGTAGTTAGTAACTCAAAAGATAATAAACGAATGAAAGACGAATGAAGGACTAAGAATTGAAGTCAAATTAATAACTTTATCCTAGCCCCGACTATTTGTTTAGATTGTTTAGACAATCTAAATAAATAGTGTTTGAAACGGGTTTCAAAACAAAGAGAGGTTTATTTAACTTATAGCTTTTGTTACGGTTGTCAAGCATCGGGTCGAAAGAGTAGAAACGACTCGACACTAGGAAGTTCCTTCTAGTGGGCGGGACCACGCGAGAGGAAAGGCTTCGACTAGGTGATGTTTTCATCTCCGACTAGTTTAATCGAACCAAGAACAAAGAACTTGAGTTAAACAAACGTCTTAGAGGACTTTAGTGATTCGTTCGTCTGCTTTTGGTGGACTTCGATAAGTCTTTTCCAAGAGCAAAAGTAGGAGACTGAGCGATACTAGGAAGTTTCCTTCTAGGGGCGTGACCACATGCGAGAGGAAAGACTTCGACTAGGTGTGTCTCTTCCTTCACCAGCTTAAAACAAATCGAGTACACCAAAGGTGGTCGAACAAATGTAAGAAAGTGCACTCTACTTAGAATATTTTTGAATTGATCAAAAATAAACTAAGATTTGAAAGAGTTGGCTTTGAGAACATTTCGATCGGATAGAACCCGAGCTCTTTGTATTGGCAAAGAAAAATGAGTAACGAGTCGATGCTAGGAAATTCCTTCTAGTGGCGTAACCACATGCAGAGAGGAGAAGTTTCAACTAGATGATGTTACTCGCTTTTCGACCAAAGTAAAGAAAAAGCGAGTTTTATTTTTGTATCATAGTCGAAATATTAAAAAGCTTTACTCAAAAAATAAGGCAAGAGAGGTAGAAGGAACTCGACTTTTATTGCTCGAGAAATCACACACATAGAATTTGCGAATCGGGTCGATGTTCCAAGAGTTTGAGAGAACTGCCCATCTTCCATTGCTAGTCGTCTCGACCGACGAGTTACTTCGACCATCGTAAGGACCTTCCCATTTGGGGAAAGTTTATTCCGATTAGACTTGGATTGGCGAGCCTCAATACCAAGTCACCTACAAAGAAGGTCATGAGGTTGGACCTTACGATCATAGTATCTGCGCAGGCTTGTTGGTAGACCGCCAACGAATTAAGGCTAGGTTTCTCCTCTCTTCAAGTAGGTTAATGTCATCCTTTCAAGTTGTTCCCGGTCCGAGTTGTTGAAGGTTTCAACTCGTGTCGACCGCAATTTTAGCTCGGAGGAAGCATGGCTTCGCCTCGAACACTAGAAAAATGGTGTTTCTCCTGTTGTTCGATCGGTGGTTGTACGAACCGCCCATAATATGGAAGATAATTCTTGTACCCAAGCCCCGAGCGCTAACAAGGTGATCGAAGACTCGAGTTTTAATTCCTCGCATTATTTGGCCGCTTGCACGCTCGACCGCCCCATTACTTTGGGGATGTGCAATGTAGCATAGCATAACTTGGTACCCAACTCGTCGCAAAATTCCCAAATTTTGCACTTGCGAATTGTTTACCATTGTGCGTAATTATCCGACTTGGTACTCCAAATCGACTAATTACGCTTCTCATCATGAACCTTTTGTCGCTTAGCTGTTATCCCAGCTGAGTTCACTTGATCCATTTTGTGAACGTGTCAATAGCCACAAAAGGAATTCAAACCTCCGGAGCTTTGGGAAACGGTCCTAGGATATCAAGCCCTGTGTCGCAAAAGGCCAAGAAAGAGGTATTGTTTGTAATGCTTGAGCCGTTGGTGTATCCGCTCTACCATGGAATTGGCATCGACACACTTTTAACCACCTCCTTAGCATCGTGCAGTATCAGAGGCCAAGAAAACCTTGTCGAAAGGCTTTACCAACCAATGTTCAGAGGAAGCATGTGTCCCACAGATGCCACCGTATATCGTGAAGGAGTGTTATTCCTTCGCTTTTGCGGAATGCATCGCATGAGTATCCCTTGGGTTCCTCGCTTATAGAGGACTCCTTCAACCAAAGTATACATTTTGGCTTTTCGGGATAATCGATCTGCCTCAAGATCATCTTCGGCTACGGAACCCTTGCAAAGATACTCGTAGATGGGAGTCATCCAGGTATCCTCGTAATCTAATGAGGCCATCTCAAGAGGAGGTGTCTCGGTTCTTCGACTGAGACGCGGTTTTGGAGTTGCTCCAAGAAAACTCCTTTTGGTATTATGGATCGGAAGAAGCCATCCGAGCAAGTTGGTCTCATGAGGAAATTATCCTTTCGATGGATAAATTGTACCTCGAAATCCTAAAAAATGTTTTTCTAGCTTACGTACTTCTGATAAGTACCGAGCCATTGTTGAGTTAGAGCACCGTACTCTTTCCCAATTTGATTCACGACTAGTTGAGAGTCTCTCTCACGAGTAGTCGATTTAATCGAGAGTGCTTTTCGCGCACTGTATGCCGACTAGCAAACCTTCGTGATTCGCCACATTGTTAGTGGCCCGAAAGTTTAATTGTATGGCATACTTTAAGGTTTCTCCTAGGAGATACCAGACTACCCACCCAGAGCCACTTAAAGTAAGTGACCCGTCAAAGTACATCATCCACTCGGTCGTGGGAATCAGATCGGGATCCCAACGTGTTCAGATTTGTCCATTCGCGACAAAGTCCGCCAAGATCCGGGATTTTATGGCCGTCGACACGAATGGAGGTCGAACTCCCAAGTTCGATCGACCATTTTGCCATGCGTCCCATTGCTTCCTTATTATGGAGGATTGCTCCCAAAGGAAACTCGACGCAAGACAACTATTTTGTGCGCTGAAAATAATGCCGCAGCTCCTCGAAGACATGAGGAGGGCATATAGAAGTTTTGAACTCGAGGTAACGCCCTTAGGCCCGTAAAACTTGCCGACGTAGTAAACCGGTCGTTGTACGCCACGCTCTACGACCAAGATCGCGCTTGCCGCTCGTGGCGTGGCGGCTAGGTAAATTAAGAGCGCCTCTTCCGCTTTGGAGAAACCGAGCAGAGCACTCGAAAGATACCTCTTGACATCCTCAAAGGCAATGTTTGCCTCGCTCGACCACTCAAAACCTTCATGTCTCCCCGAGAAGTTTAAAGAAAGGTAGTCCTTTTCTCCTAGTCGTGCGATGAAACGACTTAAAGCCGCCATGCACCCAAAGTGAGTTTCGACTTCCTTTTTGTGTTTGGAGGTCGATCCGAGGATGGCCTTTATTTTTTCAGATTTGCTTCGATTCCTCGCTCGGATACTAGGAATCCAAGCAATTTTCCCAAGAAATTCCAAACACACACTTCTCTGGATTAAGTTTTAAATGGTGCTTTACGAGGTTGTCGAATGTTTCTTGTAGGTCGCTGATATGATTAAGTCTCTTAATGCTTTTACGACTAGGTCATCAACATAGGCTTCCAAATTCGGCCTAATTGAGATGAAAAAGTCGATTGCATTAAGCGTTGAAAAGAAGCACCGCATTCTTTAGACCAAATGGCATTTTGATATAACAAAAGGTACCAAATGGAGTAATGAATGCGGTCTTCTCTTCATCGCTTAGACACATATTGATCCGTGATATCCGAATATGCATCTAAAAACTTAATATTTCACAACCCGCATAGAATCAACCAACCGATCGATACGAGGTAAAGGGAAATCATCTTTTGGACAAGCTTTATTAAGATCGAGAAAGTCCACGCACATACGCCATTTGCCGCTTGAATTTTTGACCATTACAGGTTAGCCAACCACTCGGGTGGTTGACTTCTCTTATAAAGCCCGCTTTAAGTAGCTTATCCAACTCGATTTAATAGCATCTCGTCGATCAGGGCAAATCTCGTAATTTTGTTTTACGGGTACTTTATCAGGCCGTAAAGCTAGCCTGTGCTCGATCACCTCCCTGGGGACTCCGGGCATGTCGGATGCTTGCCACGCAAAGACATCTGTGTTAGCTCGGAGGAAGGTAATGAGGGCGTCTTCCTATTTGGGGTCGGAAGCCTCCCGATGAGCAGTCTTCGAGGGCTCCTCTGCGCCCGGAGGAACCTCTTTGACTTGGTCGTTCGGCTTTGGTGCGAGCTTTAGGCTTCGACTTGCTAGTCGGGTCGACTTTCATCTCGAGTTGGTATTTGACCAACCATCTCGAGGGATCGACGGTCGCAGCTATACGCCATCTTTTTGTCACATTGAATGGTGATCACTCCTTTGGGACCTGGCATCTTAAGACATTGATACCCATAATGAGTAGCCATTAAGAATTTTGCCAAAGTTGGTCGTCCGAGTATGGCGTTATATGCCGATCGAAATCGACCACATCAAAGGAGACTTTCTCGTCTCCGAAATTACTTGGTGAGCCAAATGTTAAAGGAAGAAAACTTGGCCAATAGGTTTGGTCAAGACCGATGCGATTCCATGAAAGGAGTATCGCATCGCCTTACCTTTGTCCCGGGCACTTGCATCTCGTCCGTGGCATTAGTAAATAATATGTTCAAAGAATCGCCACCATCAACCAACACTGATTGACCCGACAGCTTGTTGATGGTGAGTTCGACCACAATCGAAATCGACTGATCGACTCAGAGTGATTGGGCAATCATCCTTCTCAAAAGAGATGGTAACTTCCGACCACTTCGTAATTTATTGACGAGAGGAGTATGTATGGAATTTACCTCTCGTCCGCAGCCTTTAAGTTGTCGCTTGGAGTCGTATGCCGATGATCCTCCGTAGATGTGCTCAACGGTATGTTGCGGATCTTGAACGCATCTCCTCATCATCCGACGACTTTTGGCCACTCGTATGTCCTACCCGCCGAGAGTAGGGAGTGGTGCTTTGTCGCTAGTAGTCCTCGAGCTTTCTTTGGAAAACTTCAGCTATGAGGTCATGTCCTTCCTTTTATAAAAAGGACACCACCTTGGTTTGTCGCTCCTACGATCGTATGCTTACCTTTGCCTTCATCGTGGTACGACTTGGTGGTTTGGGGCTCTTATCTTTCACGGCTAAAACCTCCTTGGAACCACTTTGGTTTGTGGTTTTGACTTTTATTTTCTTCTTGGACTTTTTGCTTTTTATCCTTACCAACTTCACCGCTCTCGAGGAGTGTACGCTTCGATCGATAGTGTTGTTCCACTCGACCGCCTCGTAAGCGATTGATATCGATCGGCCATCTCAAGAGCTCAAGCAATGTTGTTGGGAGGATTCAAAGCAATGTCCTCCGTTATCCTTCTACTACGGACTCCTTGCTTAAAAGCCCCGATCACAGAGGAATCGAAATTTTCGAATTGAGTTACGAACCCGACTAAAGCGCTTGATGAATTGACGCAAAGTCTCGTTGTTGTTCTGCTTTATCCGGTGCAAGTCGCCTTCCTTTCCGTATGCGGTTGTATGTGCCTTGGAAATTACCTGTAGAAGATCGCAGAGGTGTTGCCAAGAGTAGATCGACTCGAGTGGTTGGTTTAATAACCACGATCGAGCGGATCCTTCGAGCACGCGGAAGGTAATTCGCCATTACATGCTCTCCTCCTCCCGCCGCTTTCGGACAATGTTTGTATAGATCTCAAGAAATTCGATGGGATTTTGAGATCCATCAAATTTCTCCATGTTCACCGGCGAAAATGAGGTGGCCAATAATCGCTCAAGGTCGCGAAAATGCCCTAGATCCGTAATTACTTCTTACGCCTTCTTTGTAGGAAAGAAGGGTTAATGTCACCAGTGATCGATACGACGATACCCGTGAATGTCGACTGCTCGTAGTAGGTCTCGCCTACGAGGGAATACTCCTCGTACTCCACCCGCTAGAATTTCTTTGTCGGTGGTGAATGATCACCTCCGAGGGGCTTCTTGATCTTCACCGATCGAAATGTATTTCTCCGAATAGGGATCGATTCGACTTATGGCCGTGTCGATTCCTCGAGAAAATATTCGATTGATCGGTAGCCGAGGAAGTCGCATTGCTACGACTACCGAATGTTGTCGATGAGGTACCTCCGATCTTGTCATCACATTCAAGTCTTTGCGTAATTTCTTCAAAGAAAGAGATCGTACTCGCGCTCGAGCCAGCTCTTGGTGGGATTCTCGAGCAAGTCGTTGATGTCCCGAGTTCTTGTACTCCTCCGATGATGTTGAATGCGCCTGTAGGTTCTTCCGATCGCAATTTTCTTTCTTGGACGACATCAAAATCCTCCTCATCGTCTTTGAGGCCTTCTCGGAGTGCAAGAATGTCGAGGATTTCCCTCGCTCATCGTAGTGTTGGTTCTCTCTCGCCAACGGTGGTGCCCTTGCCATTACCACGAGGGGCGCAGTGTGATCTTCGGGAGTGTTCTTATTTCGCCTCCATAAGGTTGACCCTCGATTTGAGGAAGGACGAAGACCTCCGCTGATGATTCTCACTTGCGCCGAGGCCTCCCGCTTGAGGAGTGCTCGAGACACCATCTGGCGACTTGGAGTAATCCTCCGTAGGGGAACTCCGGTTATAATCGCTCCATTCGCAAATGAGATCTGCGGGAGACGGCCGAATTTGCAGAAAAGCATGCTTGATCCCACCCTCTCGGAGTTACCCCGAAGAGAGGATCACTAGATGATGGTGGAGTCCCGAATGGTGGCTTCGAACTTGACTCACCAAGTCGGACCGCCTTAAGGGGACTTGAACACTTGGAGGAAAAACTCTCGTTGTGTTGTGAGTCCTCCGGTGCGGTTCTCAGTCGGATTGACCCTTGTCCTTTGAGGGAATTGGCTCCTCTGTTGGACGATCGTTGTGAGGATAAGGATCCTCCTCAACTCCATTAATGGGATGGTTTCTGGAGAATAATCTCCGGGCAACATCACCATCGGCGATGCATCACTCGGTCAGTAGTCGAAACCGGCATCCATGTCGACGTCACAGACCGCCAAGTCAAACCAGTTCTCTCGCTCCATTCTCCGCCATGATTGCATGAGATTTGGAAAAGAGAGTATGTTGACAAGAGATTACCGAAGATCCCACGGACGGCGCCAACCGCTTGTGTATTAGAACCGATCTTACGTAAAGATTATTTGATTCGGGGGGTTTCCTAGAGATGAAATCACGCAGAGTGGTTGACACGGGATGTTTAGACAGGTTCAGGCCTTCTCCGGAGAGAATAATAACCCTAATCCTGTGTGGTGTGGTATTCTTTGATGATCAAGTAAGAAGCTAAGACTATTACAGAGAATAGTACTTGTATTTCCCCTTGACTCGCCCCTTTTCTCTGTCTCCCTGATGCCCTTATATAGTCGTGAAGGAGTAGCTGTTTTGTCCTGCGGAAGAGGCGCCTTAATTGAGCCAGTAATAGGCGCATGATGGCAGTAATTACCGACGCATTGGCTTCTCCACGCCGTCTGGCAATTATCATTCAAAGATAATGGGGTATTTAAGTAGTGCGTGCAGACCGTTCGGATTCCTTAATCAATTGGACCCACTTGCCTGTAGGTTTGATTATAAGGTGGTCGTGGTTTGTCTGGTCGTAGGAGAACTTACGACCAGGTAGTAGTCGTAAAAGGTCTTACTACTATGTAGTGATCGTAGAAGGGCTTACGACCATGTAATGGTCGTAGAAAGACTTACGACCAGGTAGTAGTCGTAGTAAGACTTACGACTATGGGGGGTGATTGTAGAAAATCTTACAATCACTTGGTAGGCCTCTCCCTTATAAAAATAAGGGGTACTTCTGGAGACTATGTGACATCATATTTACCCATAATAAGAATTATAGATAATAGATAAAATGAGGATTATTAGATCCTCGTCAGAACTCAAATCACAGCAAATAACCTAGGCTCATGGTAGTAGAGGATAACCAATTCCTACAGATTATGCAACTATAGGATACTAACCATAATTTAACAACAAAATAGCAATGCATACATACAAGTTGAAATCAATATATTAGACTTGAAAAATAATGGGATTAACATGATCAAACTGCTTGCCTTTACTTGCTGGAACTCTGGACATTCATACGAACATTCTCAATCGCACTTTGAATCGTCGGGTTCATCTAAGAAGAACTGCCAAATGAAAACACCGAATAAACACCAAGAACTCCAAGAGTCCAAAACTCAAGAAAGTAATACCGAAGATAGAAGAATGATTTTAGGTGCATTTAGGTGATAATTTTTATCGAAATTGGAGTTCATTTCAATTAGTTAGGAATTTATGATGTTTAATAAACTTAACAGGACACCTAGTACTCACAAGACTCTCTCTCCATGCATTCTATGTATACATCCACGATGATCATTGACGAGGATCTAATAATCCTCATTTTATCTTTTATCTATAATTCTAATTATGGGTAAATATGATGTCACATAGTCCCCAGAGGTACCCCTTATCTATAAGGGAGAAGCCCAATAAGTGGTTGTAAGTTCTTCTACAATCACCCCCACAGTCGTAAGTCTTGCTACGACTATATCATGGTCGTAAGTCCTTCTACGACCACTACATAGTCGTAAGTCCTTCTACGACTGTTACCTGGTCGTAAGTTCTTTTACGACTGCTACCTGGTCGTAAGTTCTTCTACGACCAGGTAAACTACGACCACCTTATAATCAAACCTACGGGCGAGTGGGTCCAATTGATTAAGGAATCCGAACGGTCTGCACGCACTATTATTCCGCTTATTAATGGTGTGTAATTACCCCATTATCTCTGGAAGATAATTGCCAGACGGCGTGAAGAAGCCGAGGCGCCGTAATTATCGCCATCATGCGCCTGCATCGGATTAATTAGGCGCATCTTCATGAGGCAAAACGGCTACTTCTTCACGACTATATAAGGGCGCTCAAAGGAGGAGGAACAGAGGGGCTATTCTCTGTAATAGTCTTAGTCTTTTATTTGATCATCAAGAATACCATACACAGTGATTAGGGTTATTATTCTCTCCTGAGAAGGCCCAACTCGCCTAAACATCCCGTGTCAATCCACTCTGCGTGATCTCATCTCTAGGAGACCCCCCGAATCAAACAATCTTTACGTAAGATCGGTTCTAATACACCGAAGCGGCTGGCGCCGTCAGTGGGGATCCTCCGTAATCTCTTGTCAACATACTCTCTTTTTCCAATCTCATGCAATCATGGCGTGAGAATGGAACGAGGAGAACTGGTTTGACTTGGCAGACACGCAGACGCCGACATGGATGCCGGTTTCGACTACGAGCCGAGTGATGCATCCGCTGATGGTGATGTTGCCTCCGGAGATTATTCTCCAGGAAACCATCCCATTAATGGAGTTGAGGAGGGATCCTTATCCCCCACAACAATACGTCCAACAGAGGGGTCAATTCCCTCAAAGGACAAGGGTCAACCCGACCAGGACCGCTCCCAGGAGGACTCACAACACGACGAGAGTTCTTTCTCCAAGTGTTCAAGTCCCCTTAAGACGGTCCGACTTGGTAAGTCAAGTTCGGGAGCCACCATTCGAGACTCCACCAAAGATCTAGTGATCCTCTCTCGTGGTAACTCCGCAGAGGGTGGGATCAAGCATGCTTTTCCTCAAGAATTCGACCGCCTCCCGCAGATCTCATTTGCGAACTGAGATATTATAACCCGAGTTCCCTACCGGAGGATTACTCCAAATCGCGAGATGGTGTCCTCGAGCACTCCTCAGCGGGAGGCCTCGAGCGCAAGTGAGAATCATCAACGGAGGTCTTCGCCCTTCCCCAATCGTGGTCACTCATGGAGGCCGAGATAAGAACACTCCCCGAAGATCACACACTGCGCCCCCTCGTGGTAATGGCAAGGGCACCACCATTGGCAGAGAGAACCAACACTCTGATGAACGCGAGGGAAATCCTCGACATTCTCGACTCCACTAAGAAGGCCTCAAAGACTCGATGAGGAGGATTTTGATGTCGCCGAAGAAAGAAAATCGCATCCGTAAGAACTCGCTCGGCGCATTCAACATCAGTCGGAGGAGGTACAAGAACTCCAAGACATCAACGACCTACTCGAGAACCCTAGCCAAGAGCTTGCTCGAACGCCAGGGTACGATCTCTTTGCTGAAGAGATTACGCAAAGACTTCGAACTGTGATGACAAGACTGGAGGTACCTCATCGACAACATTCGTGTAGTCGTAGTAATACGACTTCACACTACTACCAATCGAATATTTCTCTCGTAGGAATCGACACAGGAGGAGCAGAGGGGCTATTCTCGTAATAGTCTTAGTCTTTTATTTGATCATCAAGAATACCATACACACGATTAGGGTTATTATTCTCTCAGGAGAAGGCTGAACTGTCTAAACATCCGTGTCAATCCACTCTGCGTGATCTCATCTCTAGGAGACCCCCCGAATCAAACAATCTTTACGTAAGATCGGTTCTAATACACCGACAATCATATAGTCAAAATCAATCCTCATATATCTTTCTTCTTTTATATTCTAATACCAAGATACCAAAACACTACAGTAGACTAGTCTCAACTAGAAATATTACGGAAGTTACTTAATGATGTAATAACATACTATTATGAGGGCAACTTTATATAAAAGAGTATTTTGACTAATTAAATATTTATCAACCAGATAATTATCCTACTACAGATTCACTTTCAAATTTGTTGATCCACTATAGTGACCTAATTTTCGCACACCACATTTATAAGCCTAAAAGAAATGAGTTTGCAAAAAGGGTTCCCCTTAACATTTGCAGAGTTTTTCCTAACCACCCCCCTATCTTTCCATTTACTACATCAAAGGACCTTACATGCAACACAGAGGGCAACAGCCACCTGCGTCCATTCCACCCCATGATGCCTCCAGCACTCACCAAAACGTACATGCTTTAGCCAAAGGGTAATACACCACTGGTGCCGGCGGCCGAAGGCCGAGCCGGCAATAGCGAGCTTGAGTCAAGTCTGGGCCGAGGGCGGCAGCCATCGATGCCCAAAATGCGACCGGGTTGTCGAGGCAGCGGTGTGGGCCTCGGTGTGCACGCGAAGCCGGCGGCGGCCTGTGAACCGCAAGCGACCACCGAATGCCACACCGAAACCAGCAGCAGGACGACTTCCACCCCCACAGCTGGCATCACCATCCTGACACCACCGGCCACCACATCAGCCATAGACCAAACAGACGCAACCCCAAATCTCAGGTAAACCACCATTTCTCACACAACGAGTTTGTCATTCATCCATTCATCCATACACATGCACATTGTTCATCCCACAGTAGCAAGCTCAGTTCATCGCATCACAGAGCAGTAGGGAGAGGAGTAGAGGAGGAAGATCAGGTGAGGGTTTACCTCAGTAGCAAACCGAGTGGAGGTGGCCGAGCAATGGCCGGATCTGGGGCCCAGGCGGTCGGCGGCCGGGAGGGAGCATGAGGAGCACTCGGGGCGCGGCGCTGGGGCCGCAGGAGAGCCAGGAGGAGCCGGAGGGAGCACCGCAGCGGCCATGGGCCGTAGGTCTGGCCGGATCTGGAGGAGCCGAGGCGGTGGAGTTGACGCCGGGGTGCGCTGGAGGCCGGAGGGTCAAGGTCGGGCGAGGGGGTCCGGGTAGCGGAGGCACCGAGGAGCAGGGGCGAGAGCGGCGGCAGCAGGGACACCGGGAGGAGGAGGCACCGGGAGGCGGCGCGGGGAGGAGGCGAGCTCAGGCGGCAGCAGAAGAGGGGTGGAAGCGGCGCGGATCTGGGGAAGAGGGCCAAGGAGAAGCCAGAGGAGGCGGCGCGGAGGAGGCAAAGGCGGTGGGGCTTGAGGAGCCGGAGGCGGGCAGAGGGGCCGAGCCAAGCGAGGCGGCCGGGGCGCGGAGGTAGGAGCGGCCGTGGGAGGAGATCGGGAGCAAGAGACCGGGGAGGAGGCGGCGAGAGGTGAGAAGAAAGGGAAGTGGCGGCGGGTGAGGAAAAATGGAGAGAGGGAGAGTGCTTGGTGGGTGGAGCAAAGAAAAAGTGGCTGTGCATTGACTGGTGGGTGAGGAGAAAAGAAATGAGAGAGAGAAAGGACTGGTTCGGCCAGGCAATGAGAACAAGTGGGCAGTGTGTTGTATGTCAGCTGGACAAGACATGGTAGGGATAAATAAATGTTAAAGGTGGGGATGACTCATTGGGCCCTAAGCATGGGAAATGGCGGTAGGAATTGGTGATAGTCTTGTTCGGCTACACAAAAATTTGATGAGCAATGATTCGAATTTGCAAAATGGTGAGGTGTTTACGTGATTTTTAGACATAGTTGCTTAGCTCCAAAAATCACAAAATATTTAGGAGAGGTACCTGACATAGATTATATTATTGTGTAATTTTTTTGTAGGGTTTTTCATGTGATATGTTTTTATCTATAATTCTTTTAAGATTCTGTCATGGTGTTTGACTTTTAATTTCCTTAGTTTGACTGGTTGTTTTAACCTAGAAAATAATTTCTAAAGATTATGAAATTCTTAGGGTGAGTCTACAATATGTTCCAGAACTTAGGAAAAATATTTCCCGGCAGTGTTCACTTTATTTGTTTGAAAATTTAGATTCAACTTCAATTTAAGCATGCAAACAAAATGGAAACTGAATAAACTCCAATAATTTCCAGAAAATCCAATCAAGCATATCAAAGAACATCGAATCCATTTGAAATATTTCCCACACTTGAACTTATTTGCTGCAACGAAATGTTTTTTTAAGTCCAAAATTTCATAATTGTACAGTAGATGCTTAACTAATCCAACTTATTAATTTTGGGCTGTGACATGGATCCTCCACACAGCGGGGTTGTCATAGCTCAGGCTGTCTTTGATTGCATTGTTGAATGGAAGATAGATGATAAGATTATCACACTTACTCTTGATAATGCTTCCTCAAATACTGCTGCTATACGTAGTTTAATGGCCAAGTTTGCTACTAGAGGATCAGCTTGTTTCATTGCCAAGTATTTTCATGTTTGATGTGGTTGTCATATAGTGAACTTGGTTGTAAATGCTGGCCTACTATCATTAGCACCTTTGATAAACAAGCTCAGGGAAACAGTCAAGTGTATAAAGAAGTCTCCGTCTCGTATGCACAAATTCTTACCAATTTATTCATCACTTGCAATTCATCACTTGCTTTGCAAATTGGTCTTGGGTTGAGCCTTGATGTGTCCACATGATGGAATTCCACATACAAGATGTTTTCAGTCTGCCTTGCTTATAAGGACGCTTTAGTGTGTTATGCTGACACGGATGCAAACTACCAATGGCAGCTATCAGGCGCAGATTGGGCATTTTATGAGAAAACTGCACCAATATTGAAGTCATTGGCTGAAGTGACTAGTGCATTTTCTGGATCAACTTATCCAACAATAAATATTTTTTGTCCTTACATAGTTAAATATTTTTTTTGTCCTTACATAGTTAATGTGAAGGTTGCATTAAGAGCTACAATTGCTTCTGAAAATGATCAGTTGAAGCTCATGGCTGCTGCAATGTTGGACATGTTTGATAAGTATTGGAAGAAAAGAACAATGTCATGGTCCTTGCTACTATTATTAATCCTATGTTTAAGATGAGATTCATTGGTTGGTGTATCAACCAAATGTATGAGCCCTCAAAGGCTGCACATGAGCTTGATGATGTGAAGGTCGAGTTGGAATATTTGTATTCACAGTTCGAGATGGATCATCGGCACAGCAAGGTGGCTAGTAGAGGTGATGTAACCTCCTCTTCAGCTATGGGTACAAGCAGCTCTTTATCCTCGGTCTCTTCTCAGTTTCAGTCATTCTTGCGTTCCACTTCTACCGAACCTTCAAAGCCATAGTTGCTTATCTATCTAGATGAAGCGAATGAGAGTTTATATAACAAGAGCTTCAAATTGTTTGATTGGTGGAATTTGAATGCACATAGATTCCTGATAGTGTCAAAGATGGCTAAGAATTTCTTGACTATACCAGCTAGCAGTGTATCTTCATAATCAACCTTCAGTGCTGGAGGTAGAGTACTAGATGACTATCGGAGTTCTCTACGTCCGGCTATGGTTCAGTATTTGGTATGTGCCTCTAGCTGGATTAGAGGTGCAGTTGATGACATAAGACCCCCTATATTTGTGGTAGGTTCTTGCATACTTTAATATGTCTTTTCTAATCTTTTTTGTTCATATCATGGCTAACTCGATTATTATTGTTGGTTTAAGGTCAAAGATGATGAGGATAATGTTGAGACCATTCTATTTCCTCAAAGCATCGTGGAGAGAAACTAGTGAGTGCTACTACTTTTAAGTACTCTTTTACTTCCTAATAAATATACAATGTTTTAGATATATAAAGTGCTCTTAGCTACGCTGCTGAGTAGAAGCTGACCAAGGATAGAACAAATTGTGCATTTGATGTACACTGCTAAGTAGAAGCTGACCCCATCTGCCGATCTGATCTCCGAATCAAACGCGAAAACAAAGTAGAATCAGCGCTTCACTACACCTTAGGAGATGTACGAAAAAGATAGCAGAAAATGACCATTTATTTTTTTACACTGTTTTCAGATGTGAACCATGGGATGATATGGTCGTTTCTTCTTCAAAAGAAGTCGCACACACATTAACAAAGAACATTAGCATAAGTTGCCCCAGTTATCACTAATGTATTAGTCCATTGATGATTGATTATCAAATTACTAGATACAGAACATAACTTTGAGTTGATTAGATTTTCAAAGTTTCTCTTCAGCAGCAGACCATTCAAACATATACATGTCCTTTGCTCCCTATAGTATATGAGAACATCTAGTGCAGAATCTTCTTTTCGGGATTAGAGGAAAATTTTCACCAGTTTCATTAGTTTCCATTAGAGAAACAAAAGAGGTAGTATGTGTGCTACTGTGCTCTATTAGTTTGTAAGTTCAGGATTATATCTAACATTGCAGAAGTTAGAGTTCATTTAATGTGGTTCAACAATCATTATGTTTACAGTGAGATAGGTGATATTGATACAACACTTTTGGGCTTCAGTTTCTCACATGGGATGCAAATTGTAAAGTGATTCTTAGCTCGGATTATTAGTTTTGTTTCACTACCAAAATAAGAGTGCTAAACATTGAATTTAGAAAAATATGATTCTTCCATATAAATGTACATAATGTCACCTGATATTACACTGTTGTGGATCTTTTTTCAATACTGCTGTAGATCTTTTTTCAATAGGCATATATGTTAAAATCGCTTATTTTGCATTGATTTTGTAGGATCATTGCATATTTCGGATGACAAGATGACACCAATACGCCATGAGCCCATGACATCCGGCCAACAAAACCTTTTATTTTGAAGTTTAGACTTTATATTGTTATTTTGAACTCTTGTACACTAAGTGCTTACTACTTAGCATAGATCCATGGAATGTTATATGGATGAATGGATCAATGGATGGACTGTTCTCGACTGTTATGTTATATGGAGAATGGAGTTATGGAGTATGGACTGTTATATGTACTTATGGACTGTTATATATTAAGTGTTAATCTTTCAATTGAATGAATTATGAGTCTATGATGAATGCTTGTGGTTGTATCATGTATGGATTATGGACTGTTATGAACTTATAATGAATGGCTTTGTTTATGATGTATGGATTATGGACTACTATGATAAATGGATTATGAATTTATGAATGCTTGTGGCTTGGCTCGAAAAAGAGCTCGAGCCGGCTTTCGAGCTCGTTTTTTAAACGAGCCGAGCCAAAATTTAGACCGAGCCTGGGCGAGCTTGGCTCGAGCCAGCTCGGCTCATTCCAGCCCTACTGGCTGCGCTCCATAGCGAAGAATCTGGCAATTGCTCGATGTGACGATCGTGAGAAGGTTATGTACGATGCGCATCAGCTTGAAGGCACTACCGCATAATGGTCGGAGAATTACTGCGCATCCCATGAGAATCCATGATATATTACCTGGGCTGAGTTTTCAACAGCTTTCCGTCACTCTCATGTTCCAGATGATATAGTAGAAATAAAGAAGAACGAGTTCCGTGGGCTGCAACAAGGAAACATGTCAGTGAGTGAATACCTCAACAAATTCACTCAACTCTCTCGCTATGATCAAGAGGACATTGCCATGGATGATGCACGTCAGAAGCGTTTCAACCATGGTCTCAATACCAGCTTGAAGGTACAAGTTGCTTGCAACGTCTATATAGATTTCCAGCATATGGTTGATAAAATTGTGCTCATAGAAGAGTATCGTCGTGAACTAGAAGAATCCCGCAAAAGGAAGATGATGCAGCATGGGTCTCATCAAAATCATCTACAGAGATTCAGAAGGAATGCGCAACATCCTGTCCGTTTCACTCCCCTGTCACATTCAGAACCACTGCACCAACACCTCGCCCAGCTGTTTCAGGATTCAGCAACAACAACCAACCACAAAGGAGCAACAATCCAGCCCCAGGAGTCACCTGTTACATGTGAGACAAGATAGGTTATTATGCTCACAGTTGCTCACGAAAGTGAGCCCGATGTCAATTCCATTCAACATGGAAGCTATACCAGCTAGAATCACTACACCAGGAGCAGACCAATGGACAACTCAGACATCAGGTCAAGCCACCAGGACTCCACCGCCTTCTGTAAGAAGAAAAGTGAATCATGCCACCATAGAGCTAGCCCAATCAGCTCAGGACGTCGTTCCTAGTAAGTATCCGGTCAATATAGCATCCACTGCTGTTTTGTTTTGCTCAAAAGAGAAAGTCACTTGGAAGAGTGAGCAAAGTGTGAGTTCTCGAAACTATTCTCTAGTCAACCCGAATCTCGGGGTCGATATTCCGTTTAAGTAAGGTAGGTTTGTAACATCCTAAGTTTTTGGCCTTTTAAAAAATTTCAAAATAAAAATAACAATATGATTTTTCCTGATTTCTTAAAGCTTAATTTGAAATTTCATAAATTACAAACATTTAATGTGAGTAAATCAAACCCCAATTAAATAAAAATTATTTTATTTGGTTTTCTGGTTTTTATCTGGGATTTCCTTTTTCCAAGACCTTGTTGTTATTTCCTTTGAGTTCTTTTTATTTCTTCTCAGTCATCTTGATTTCCAGATCTTTTTAAAGCTTTAAAAATTAAATATACAGTTTGAATTTTATTGAATTAATTTAAAGATTAAATATAATTTTAGATAAATGAAAACATTTTAAATGGGTAAAATAAACCTCAATTAAATTTAAAATTATTTTATTCAATCCATTCAGGTTGCAAGGACTTTTAGGGATTTTTCTTGATTTTCTTAAATGTATTTATTTTTGAATTTTCTTTTCTTTTTCCCCTTTTCTCTTTCTCTCATGCTCCCTGTTTTTCTTCACTGAGAGCGCCGACCATGCCATGCGCCCGGGATTCTTGCCGCTGCCCCCGCTCCCCACGCATGCCCATGCACTACGCCGAGCGCACCGCCCTCGCACCTGATGTCGCGCGCCCACGCCGCCCAGCTCCCCGTCTCACCACGTCGCCTACCACTCGTCAAGACGCCGCTCATTCAGGCGCATCACCGAGCCATCTCCCTCCCCCTTTCTTCCTCTTTAAAAGTCGTTGCAACTCTCCTCCTTCCTCCCTCTTCCTCCTCTTCTCCATTTTTCCCCAACAGGAGCTCACCACCGCGCCCCCTCTTCCTTCCCCAAATCCGCCCTGCGCCACCTCCTTCCTTCTCCCTCTCCGGTGGCACTCTTGCCCCCCCTAGCTGCGTCACAGTGTGTTCCCGGACCTCCTTCACCCATCCCCGGAGTTTCCCCCTCCTATTCCCCATCCTCCTCGTCGGATTTCGCTTTTCCCCAACGCCGACCGAAGCTCCCTTCCCCGTTGTTCCTGGCGGCGTCGACCACTCCCCGCCACCTTCGACCCCACCACCAGCATCACATCGTTACTTTCTACATGGAGCTCACCCCCTCCTCGTCGGGGCCTCGCCAGAGCACCGCCGCCCCCGTGCGCCTCCTTGCGCGCCGCCGCTGCCTCCAGCCATCTCTCGCCACGCCACCACTTCCCCTACCTTCCTTGGGTCGCCGGGGTTCCATTTTGCCCTTTCCCGGCCGCCGCCACCCTCCCTCACGCCAGCGCCATTACCTTGACCGAGCCGCTTGGGGCTCTATTCCCTGCTATGTCTTCTTCTTCTTTGTGCTTGTGTCTCTTGCATGTGGGGGCCACCTTGTCATACTCCCCTTCCTTTCTTCTCTCTTGATTTCTCTTGTAAGTGGGCCCATGAGGTCATCCTCTCATTTTATTTATCTGTGAAAGAAAGAAAACAACACAATAATTCCAGAAAATATTCCATTCCTTTTTCTGATTTCTGTCATTTCATGTGATTGAAAACTTCCGGACGTTCGTTCTCCTTCATACGAACTCCGATCCCGTCGATTCTTGTTTCTAAATTCATATAAATTCAGCCTCTTTATTTTACTTCTATTTTTAAAAATTTTAATTTTATTTGGAATTATTGTATTTATTTAGCTCTTTTCGCACGTGTAGATTCCGGCGTTTCAAAGAATTCCTAGACCAGTCGGCCAAAGCAACTCAAACCTTCAACGAAGGCAATTCATAGACTTTTGATCATGTTGTACCCATTTTTATAAAACTACATTGTTTTATATCAACATGTATTGCTAATTTTATATCAATTGCTTTCAAGAGTAGCTAAATACCTACTCGGCATTATGCCACCTTGAATAATTATGAATGACATATCCTTCAACACCATAGGATGGGTTGATATTAGTTGGAAATTATATATTGTAATACCAACAGGGATATCGTAATTATGCTTAGCCATGCTTAATTACGATAGGATTCATGATCGTATGTTCTTAAATGATTAAATTTGACCTAATGATATATGAAATTATAGTGTGATACCACTTTTGTGCAACTGTGATGCGAGGTCATAATTGTGTCAATTGTGGTGTGATATCACTGTTATAAAATTTTGTGTCATAGCAAGTGTTGTCATTGGCTTGGGTGAACAAAAATTATTTATACTTGGGCGAGTGCTCGTGCAATAAAGGGGGAGGCATAGTGCGCGAAGCACTTCAGTACGCGTGGCACATTGGATGAGGTAGCATGGCCTAAGCAATCACTAAGAACTTAACTTTGTGCACCATTGATCTGGACCATACCGTACAACCACATGTCCAGGGTGGGTGGACCTGACCAACTAATTATCAATGTTTTGATTTGGTTCTTTTGGGTTGTTGAATTAGCGCAAGAGGGGGCCCTGAATGGCAAAACCTTTGCGAGCAAAACTGGGTTAAAACAGAGCTTTGTAAAAGCCTTGTGATAATCGTTTAGTCGCACACCTTCGGAAGTGTGTCAGACGGACATTATAAATTGATTATCTCTTATGGGTCAAGTTGTACAACTTCTGTAGAGTGTAAAACTATTCAAATAGCCGTGTCCCCGGTTATGGACAATGTCTGATGATTTCGCACGAGGGGTAGATTTTCCCAAAAATTTTGGAATAGTGGATTGGTTGGGAAGTGAACGGGTGGTTTTATTGGTTATTTCAAAGAAATTGTATATTTATTTATTATTCTTTTCAATTATGTTTTTCAGTCTATTTATTGTATTTACTATCAATACTGCTTGGTGTAAAATAGCCATAAAGCTATCCTTGTTCAAGTCTTACATGAATACTATTTGCATACATTTCCCTATGACTTGCTGAGTACTTTAAATTACTCACGGCTTTGTGCTATTGTTGATCAGTCATCGAGGAAGAACCAGGGAACACCGAGTTCTATGAGGAGGAGTACTTCGAAGACTATGCGAACTAGGTTGCTTGTGGGCATGTCGGATGGTTACCACGAGTTTGTTTTATTCCGCTGCAAGTTTACTCGTTTGTCTTAAGCTCTGCGTGGCAAACTCTGTAAACCTTGACCATAATGCCCGTGACCATAACGCACGTTGCTACTAAGTAATAGTAATTTGCTTTCTTCTTAGATATTTTGTTGTATAGATATGATTTCATCAATGTTACAACTGTGTGAGCTAGCTACTGATCATGGGACTAGTTCAAAACACACAGAAGGCTCATATTCAGAGATCTGAGGTCCCGACATTCGACGAATAGTAACACATCGCCGTCCACTCCAGACCCGATCCGGGATAGCTTCCCGCTGAGGTCCTGATGGCGCCTGTGTAGACGAAGAGCCAGCGATGTCACGTATCTCGGAGTTGGCGGGACGTGCTAGACGCGATAGACGAAAGTACCCCTGGAGCAAGTTAAGCCCCAAGGGCAATGATGTAACTTCACGGGTCTCCTCCTCCCATTCTATAAATAGGCTCCTTGTAAGTGAGGAGAGGGAGGCCACTCTGTAACTCCTACTACACATATGCAATACATCTGGATTGCTTGTTGTGTTTGATTCTCATTGAGGTATCTTTTGCATTCTTGGTTGTTGACGCATCCGATCGGGTCTCTACAAGTTCACTGTCCAATTTTGTATCGACGACACTATTTTTGGGCATCTTTAGGATGTGGATTTTTTTTTCCCAAAAGGGTATTGTTGGTTATCATAGTTGCCCTTAAGACTCAGCAACGAGATATTACCGAATCTAATTACGGAAAAAAAAATCAACCAATACTTAACTAATGTAACACATAGTGAGACTCAAATTGTGACCGTCAACCACCACTGGACACCGAAGCCACTGGTTGGCTTGAACGCAGGAATTACTCGCAGGATAGTCCTAACATGATTCTTAGAGAAAACTCGCGCTCGTAAATCCTAACATGGTTTAACTCGATCGTCAGCTCACATAGCTGGATAGTACTACTCCATAGGCCATAGCCTCTGAGCAGCAGCAGCTAGGTTAGTGGCATGTCAAGCACGTCATGGCCCATGAATCCTTGGGCCATGGCCTTGTTGGTGAGCAGTCTTAAATAACGAAACGGACATCAGACAACATCCCTGTCACTCACACACACTCGCTAGCTTTCCTCGTCGCTGCGAATGAATGCACGAAGCCAGAGTTCTATATATTATTGCACACGCGCGCCAACACGCACAACTTGCAGTCTCGCACGTTGTCACACAGAGACAAAAAAAAAAACTATTCATTTGCGAATTGCAAGCATCCACTGCTCGTCAGTGATGGCGGCGCCGGAGGGGGAGGAGAAGGCGGCGACGGGGAGGAGGCCGGGGCACCCACTGCTGCGGGGGCATAGGCGGGACAGGTACACGCACGGGCTGCACCCGGCGGAGATGGAGGCGCTCCGGGCCATGTGCGGCGCGCTCATCCCGTCGCTGCCGCTGGCGGAGGAGGGCCTCCAAGGCGCCGGCGACGGCGGCCGAGGAGACTCGCCCTGCGGCAAGGACCTCGAGCGGTTCTACCTCGCCTCCGGCGCCGACTCCACCGTCCCCGACGAGGTGAGCACATGGATGATGGATCAATAATGATTCCTACCTACGTATAGTTCTTGCCTCCAATTGGATGGTGTACTGATAGTTAGGTGGTCAGGTTGTCAGGCTGTTCTTGATTTTCCTTTCACTCTTTCTATGTCTTGAATTTTCTGTAGTTTTTATGTCTGCTAAGTTTGAAATTAAGTTATACTGAGCTTCTTCATTTTCGTTATGAAGTTATGGAAAACTATCCAAGAATTGACAATGATACAGTTATTTATAAAATTATCTATCAGAATCGATGTAGTAAATTCTATGTTAATTGTACAGTGAAAAGTAAAATCTAATTTATTTTGTCAATACTGGATGGCTGCCAACAACTTTTTCTCTCGAGTGTCTCTGCCCACAACTCTTTTTTTTTTGCTTACTTTACTGACAGCGAATCAGTGTCAGTTAGATTTTCGGATTTGACGTAATGCGGAAACGTCGTGTTTATGCATTTGCAAAGCATCTCTATTACAGGTACCATCTACAACTACGATTATTAATTGTTCGTTTTTCCGTACACTTCTGAAAAGAAAACTGAGTAGTACCATACAGTTGTCATTTTTTATCACTAATGGTTCCTGAATTGCCGCTTGACTGCTTCAAGGCACGTGCAATTGTGAGAGCGTATATAAAAAGCGCTTAATCTTCACCGTAGGTCGCGGAGCTGACGGTCACCCGGTGCGTGTGGGAGGCGGTGGCGCTGGTGCGCGTCGTGCTCTGGGCCCTGAGCACGAGGGCCGGCACGCTGGCGCTGTGCGGCCGTCTGTGCCTCTCCGGCGAGTTCCCCTACGCCCGCCGGTTTGCCGACATGCCGGTGGAGCGGCGGGAGGAGGCGCTCAGGCGGTGGAACCGGGCGCGGTGGCTGTTCCCGCTCAGGCTTGCCGTCGCCGTCGTCAAGATCATCTCCCACTTCGCCTTCTACACGATGGTACGTTACGTGCGTTGAATTTGCCCAGGATTGTGCGCGCGATCTGTCATAGGTTGGCAGCATGGTGATACACCTGACACGCCCATGTTGGCCGCAATAAATTGGCACTTCCGGACGGTATCTTGTGGTTCTGGTCCCTCGGACAATTCGAGCTTCATGCTCTAGTTAAGGGTCTTTTTTAATTTTTATTTTTTTTAAAAAATATCTTAAATATAGCATGTTTATAATTTTATTTTCAATTCTGATTTTTTATCACGCTACGACCATTGGTGTAATCAAACTGTGATGTCACGCCACCGACCGCGGTGTGACAAACTATACTGTCACGCCACCGATCCCTTTGAACGTGTCTGTTTTTGGACTGAATCCTGTCACGTTAAGAGGAGTAACGTGATAGTACAATTTGATCATGCTGCGGTCGGTGACGTGACAGCATAATTTATTCACACCACAAGTTATAACGTGGTTAAATGGGTTAGAATTGAAAATAAAGTTAGAAAAGATTATTTTAAAAATATTTTTGAAAGAAAATAAATAATAAAAATGATTCTCTAGCTACTCCTGTCAAAAAAGAAAAGAAAAAAAAGGAGAAGAAATATTCTGCTACTACCTCCTCATAAATATCAAGAATGGAATTAACTGGGCAGCTCGGCTAGAGGGACCTGCAAGCTCAGAACTCACACAAGTGCACGTCCTGCGAGACTAGCCGCAACGCCGGATTTGAATCATCTTCGTTCAAAGGATCTATAACATATAACATTAGAAAGCAATCTCTACGGTTCAATTAAAAATCAAACGTCAATGCCTGCTTGACTCGCTCCTACTGCTGATTCACACTAACTTGATCATGCTTACGTCAGGCACACCTCAGAATTAGCTAAGGTCCACTTGGCAGTGCCGTGGCTTTTCAAAAGCACTGATATTTTACTATGTTTTGAATATAATGATTAGCTCAAAGCGTCTTTTTTAGCTACAATAGCAAAACTTTATCATAATTAGTAAATATTTACCCCCTCCAATAAAAAAATATGTCGGTTTTGTATTTTCAAAGTCAATAAGACACAGAAAAAGCCACCTTGACTACTAAATTTTATCAATGTATTTTGAAAAACAAAATCACAAAGTATAATGCTATGAAATTATTTTCATGACAAATTTACTCATATCATTTCATATATTTGTATTTTAAATAATATATATTATCAAAATTAATACATTTTAACTGCTTGTATTCTAAAGCAACTTTCTTTTACGACAGAGCGAAATATGTGAGTACCTAGATTTCGCAGCACAGTTGAGCCCAAAAGAAGAGTAACCTCGAACTGCCGTGAACAATGGTACATGACACACGATATATGGTAGACAATCGCATGCCCGTCCACTGTTGAGGTGGTTAGACAGAGAGTGCGTCTTAATCGCAAGGCAAACCACTGTTTCGGAATTAGCTAAGGTCCACTTGGCAGTACCGTGGCTGTTCAAAAGCACTTATATTTTACTATGTTTTTAGTATAATGATTAGCGCAAAGCGTCTTTTTAGCTACAATAGCAAAAGTTTATCATAATTAGTAAATATTTACTCCTTCCAGTAAAAAAAAGAAGTCGGTTTTTACTTTTTGAAGTCAATAAAACACGAAGAAGCCACCTTGACCACTAAATTTTATCAATGTATTTTGAAGGGAAAAAAATCATAAAAGTATAATGCTATGAAATTATTTTCATGACAAATTTACTCGTATCATTTCACATACCCGTCTTTTAGATAGTGTTTTTGATCAAAATTAATATGATTTCACTACACATATTCTAGAGTGACTGACTTTTGTAACAGAGTGAAGTACATCAGTACCTATATTTCGCAGCGCAGTTGAGCACAGAAGAAGAGTAACCTCAAACTGCCGTGAACACTCGTACATGACACGTGATATATCACTACTACAGAAAAGGTCATTACATACGGTTTCTGAATCGTCTGGATTTAGGTGTCTGTAATAATAAGCGGTCATCACAGACGGTTTTTTAACCGTTTGTGTAAAAAGCTATTACAGACAGTTCTTATTCAGAACCGTTTGTGATAGTCTATTTTCATATACGGTTCTGAACAAGAGCCGTCTGTGATAGTTTATTTTCACATACGGTTCTTGTTCAGAACCGTCTGTGATAGTTTTTTCTATTGAAAAAAAAAATCGGATTTTACGCCAAATCAATCAATTAAAATTCATATGCAACCTCTAGTAAGATAACTAAAATTCAATTAAAATTCTGATGATAAACACATTATAGGAAAGGGAAATGAAAAGGTTTTACAACATCCCCTCCAAATGAGTAAAAATGATAAAGTTGTAAAGTTAAACTAGCTAGAAACCATCTGTGCCTCTAAGCTTCTAAAGAACGCATGAGCTTCTTGGATTGGTCTTGTAAGCTCCTCTCTGTACCTTACCAGCATATCACAAATTGTTCTTGCATATCGTCCGATTTCGACTCAACGTCGTCAGCAAGGAAGGAGAGACGACCGAAAATCTCCAGCAGCGCTCCGACCTTAGGTGACACAAAATTAAGATCATTTTTTTTACAACAAACAACCAACAAATTGTGTATGTTTTGGGGATGTACGCGTATCTTCCGGCAGTCTACCTCCTGCGGCAGGCAAGGAGCTCCTCCGCATCCCTCCTCCTCGTCGGCGACCATGTCTCCTCACCGAACCGCGACGGGGAATCGAGGGTGGTCACCGGAGCTCGGCGTGGGGAGGGGAGAGGGAGAGACCGATGGAAGACAAAGCTGGGGTGGCTATAATATATAAGGACAGTCAATTTTTTGGCCACCCGCGTATGCATTCAAAAATTTTGCCCTCCCGCGTTGCGAATCACAGACGATTTCATAAAAAAAAAACCTTAACATTGACGGTTTTGAATACAAACCGTCTGTGATATTTGCTCATCACAGACGGTTCTTAGCGCATCCAGTAATAGAGACGGTCGCGCTAGTAAAACCGTCTGTGGTTACCATTAACACTAGTGATTTTGAAAAACCGCCTGTGATAAGACGTCTAGTATTAATTTTTTTTTTTTAGTTGTGTATGGTGGACAGTCGCATGCCCGCCTACTGTTTGGGTGGTTAGACAGAGAGTGCATCGTAATTGAAAACCATTGTTTCGTTGTCAGCATTCATTTTGTCAAGTACTAAATCTTTTTGCTATGCTGGCTCAATTCATTAGGAAGATCTAAAAGGACACAATGAAAAATTAACCCAGTTGCTGTTTGGCTAGTTAGGCTATGGGACCAATCAATTTGGCTCAAGACCCATACAACATCTTCCGTCGGTAAATGCAAGTCGCCATGGGATCCATACAGTTAAACCTTTTAAAACTAACTAATATACATCCTATGTCCTTGAATACTTCCTCCAATCACAATATATATATATATATATATATATATTAGAAATCGATGTAGTCTTTAAGACATAACTTTGATAACTAATTTTTCTTGCAATATATTTATAAAACATAATAAAATTAAAATATTATGAAATATCTTTTTGAAAAAAAAACTATACATAACATTTTTCATGTGTTCAATCTAAATATTGACAAAGGTATTGATAGCCAAACTTTTTTGGCTACATGTATCTAAAACGGTATTCTTTTGTAACCGGAAGGAGTAGGTGTCATTTTAGAATGCATGTAGTTAAAGTTTTAAAAGTTTGGTCACTAATAAGCACAAAAGTATTTAGATTTATCAAATAGAAATTATATTAATAGATTTGTCTAAAAGTCCTTCCATGTCATTTTATATTATATAATGTTCACTAACATGTAGTAATTAGCAAAAAGAATAGTCAAATGTGTATATTGTTTACCATGCCGGTAAAATATATAGATTGACCATACTAGAACAAATTCATTTTATCTGTATTGGCAAATGGGGATCAGGGAGAGGCCTCAAGCGTCCGATCTACATTAAACGGTCGATAATTTTCAACTGCTTTCTCTCAATAAATTAATTAATGAATATTTAGACAGTAAAAATCGTCACCAGACATCTCATCAATGATCTCATAAATATTTATATCCGTTTCCAACGTGCAGGTGAACGAAAACTCGGAGAATCCGTGCTGGAAAGCGATAGGGTACAGCGTGCCGGACGTGGAAGAGCAACGGGAAGATCGAACAGAAGCAACAGCGTCGCCGTCGCGGCGGCCTCTGGACAATGGCGTCGTGGAGACCAGGGAACTGAACGACACCACCTTGCTACGGTCACTCGCGGACAAGGGCCTCGCTGTGAAGCCGGACGAGTCGGGCGCGCACCACACGGTGCAATGCGACGCCGTCATCGTCGGTTCGGGCTGCGGCGGCGGCGTGGCCGCCGCGGTGCTCGCGTCCGCGGGGCACAAGGTCGTCGTCGTTGAGAAGGGAGACTACTTCGCCGCCGAGGATTACAGCTCCATGGAGGGCCCGTCTACGGAGCGCCTCTACGAGAAGGGAGGCATGTTCTGCACGACAAACGTGACGACCATCTTATTCACGGGCGCGACCGTCGGCGGCGGCTCGGCGGTGAACTGGTCAGCCAGCATCCGGACGCCGGAGGATGTCACGCAGGAGTGGTCGCGCGAGCACGGACTCCCCGTGTTCGCGAGCCCGGGGTACGTGCAGGCAATGGACGCGGTATGCACCCGGCTTGCGGTGACCGACGGATGCCAGGAGGAGGGGTTCCAGAACAAGGTGGTGCGCCGCGGGTGCGAGGCGCTCGGGCTGCGCGCCGACGCCGTGCCGCGCAACTCGTCGGAGGGCCACTACTGCGGGAGCTGCAACCTCGGGTGCCCAACCGGCGACAAGCGCGGCACCGACACGACGTGGCTTGTCGACGCCGTCGCGCGCGGCGCGGTCATCCTGACCGGGTGCAAGGCCGAGCATTTCATTCTCGAGACCATCACCGGAGGCCGCGGCAAGAACGGTCGGAGCAAGAAGTGCGCGGGCATTGTGGCGACGTGCATGAGCAATGGCATCACCAAGAAGCTGCGAATCGAGGCCAAGGTGGCCATCTCGGCGTGCGGGGCGCTCATGACGCCGCCGCTGCTGCGCAACAGCGGGCTCAAGAACCGGCACATCGGCCGGAACCTGCACATCCACCCGGTGTCCATGGCGTGGGGCTACTTCCCAGAGAACAAGCAGGAGCCACAGCTCACCGGCAAGTGCTACGAGGGCGGCATCATCACGCGCATGCACCGTGTCACCGACCGGACCATCATCGAGACGCCGGCGCTAGGGCCAGGCGCCTTCGCCGTGTTGGTCCCGTGGGAATCGGGCCGCGACATGAAGGAGCGCATGCGCCGGTACGCGCGCACCGCGCACGCGTTCGCGCTTGTCCGCGATCAAGGCGCGGGGTTCGTGGACGGCGAGGGCCGGGTGCGCTTCACCCCTAGCCGTGAAGACACCGACGAGCTCCACAACGGCCTGCGCCGCGCGCTGCGCATCCTGGTTGCCGCGGGCGCGGCCGAGGTTGGCACGCACAGCAGCGACGGGCTCCGGCTACGGTGCAAAGGCGTGCGCGACGAGGACCTGGAGGCGTTCCTGGACGAGGTGGCCATCGAGAGGGGCCCCATGTACCCGGGGGCGGATAAGTGGGCGCTATTGTGCTCGGCGCACCAGATGGGCAGCTGCCGGATGGGCGCGAGCCCCAAGCACGGCGCCGTTGACGGCAGCGGCGAGAGCTGGGAGACCGAGGGGCTGTACGTCTGCGACGGCAGCCTGCTGCCCACGGCCGTCGGCGTCAACCCCATGATCACTATACAGTCCATCGCGTACTGCCTCTCCAAAGGCATAGCCGAGTCATTGGCGCAGGGCAAGGAACAGTAGCCCACTCGAGACAATATGGTTGAGTTGAACATGGCAGATCGCCGAGGTCTGGGTGACACGATTTGAAGAAACAAAATAATTGTGATGGTTGAGGGATCCGTGGTGAGACCAAATATGATCCCGAGGGTGTATGAAACTCAATACTTGTGTGTATTTATGTGTGTTGGTTAAGCAAGTGTAATAATCCCGTCCATACTACTACATTGTGCAGATGATTCATGGCACGTTGATATCTGATTCTTTTTTTTACTGTGCAAATGTATGCACCTAAACTGTATGTTTTTTTTTTTGAGAAAACAGATGATTTTCAGACCTTACAATTTGGCTTGAAGATTCGTGTTTCAACCGGCAACATCGTCTTCTTCGAGATTTGCTAAATAACATTCGATTGTTTTCTTTTGTCAAATTTTCATGCATCTGATATGCTTTGAGATTTATACTTCTTCTCATACGATGAATTGGGTCTAAATTTATTATAATTTTTTTCAGACCATAACAGATTCACCACATTGCCGTATTTTGTTGATATGAAATTTTATTTTTTGTCTTTGTTTTCATCTTTGTTTTTGCTAAATATTTCAAAGTATATGTTAGATTTATGAGTTATTAAAACTTTCGACAATAATTACATTGATTAAGAATAAAAATTACATACATAAATTCCTATAATTTATGTATAATAAAATTGTAAATGAACTAAAATTTGATTATTTTGGGTTGAGAAAACAGTAGAACGTTGTATAGACGCACCCACGGACAACATGATGCGTGCATGGGTATAGCATGAGTGTTAATATTGGAGCATGGCACCGCCGCCATCTGCTTCAAATGATCAAGATGCGTGCATTGGTATAGCATGACTGCATGAGTGTTAATATTGGAAAATGACTGTCCATGTCAGAAAGAAAACTGAAAGACGCATTTTTTTTACCAGGTCATATTATTATTGGATAAAGTGAATAACAGCACAAGAGGCATATGCTCAGTTCAGCTAATGAAACAGAATTATACTCACAGCAGCGCTGATATGTGCACTGTCCAAATGGGAATAGACTGGCACCAAAATTCCGCTCAACACAAGAACTAAGGGGAGCAAGAAAAAAAAAATACAGTATCCAAATTATTCAGATAACTACTTAGTCATCCATGAGTTCCTCGCGATACTCCCACATAGACACAGTGGTATTCAGATGATCCAAAACCACATCAGCTCTGTAGCAGAAAGCTGCTCCAACACCCTCCAAGCTTCTATGCACTCATACGGGCCATCAACTTGATTCCTGTAAGTTTTGGGATAGGAATAGTAAGCAAAATTGACTTCATGTCAGTATTGCACGAGTACAAGAACATTGTACATCACTAGCACCCATCCATTGCACGGGTTTCTTTATATTGCAGTGAAATGCAACGCTAGAACATGACAGATCCAGAATATATAATACTTATCACTCCATCATAATCACAAGGTTCAAGCACAAGTGACAGTCAAGCTAATAATGCTACAATAGAGATCCAGGTATGAAGGGCCTTACAAGCAACACAAAACTTTGAGAATGTCATTTACAGAAATGAGTGGTATAGATATAGAGCAACAAGTTGTGTCTAAACAGCTTATGGCTGGCCAGAGGTCTACCTAGATGGAAACCAAAACAAGGAGAAAATGTTTCAGGGGTATGATTTACCTGCTCTATGAACACCATTCTTGTGCATTCTGGAACATGCGCAACCAAGGACTGGGGCCACTCTTCTCAACCTGCCATTCCTTGGGATACCATGGATATTGCCACATCATGAAGGAACGCTCTGGGTGTGGCATCAAAGCAAGGTGCCTTCCATTAGGGGAGCAAAGGGCCGCAATACCAAGTGGAGAGCCGTTGGGGTTGAAGGGATAGACCTCTGTGACATTATTAGCATCATCACAATATCGCAGAGGGGCCAGATTAGACTTAACAACACCAGATAAAACGTTTTCATCTGGGAAGAAGGCTCTCCCTTCACCATGAGCACTCCAAATGCCCAAAGTAGAGCCTTCCATACCTTTGAACATTATAGCAGGAGAATCCCCTATGACCACACTGGTAAACCGGCACTCAAAACGGCCAGACTCATTGTGAATGAACCTTGGCTGGGACATGTCTCCACCTGCACCAAGGGAACCTCCAATATCTGGTCCTGGCACCCAACCAAGAAGAGCCATGAGCTGACAACCATTGCACACCCCAAGGCTGAATGTGTCTGACCTGTTGTAGAACTCCTGGAACAGCTGTATGAGGGGCTGGTTGAACCTGATAGAGGCAGCCCAACCTTTCGCTGAATCTAGAACATCTGCATAGCTAAAACCACCAACAAATGCAATCCCCCGGAATTCCGTTAGAGAAGCCTTCTGATTCAAGAGGTCTGACATTGTGATGTCCCACGGTTCAAAACCAGCAGCATGGAATGCAGCAGACATTTCCCTATCGCTGTTGCTCCCTTCTTCACGAATGATAGCAACCTTCAGTTTTGAGGATGCAGTCAACAGTTTCTTGTCTGTGAATTTGGGAGTGAAAGACAAATGCCATGAAGGTGATGTTCGGCTTTTTAAGCCTTCTTTCTCAAGCTTGACACAAGACTTCAGCCGCTGTAGCTCCTCAAGCTGGAAGCTTGTTTCCTCCCACAAATCTCTGAGGTCTGAAGTTCTTTCCTTCAGGCGCACCTCACCATCAGCGACCAGCTCTATTTCTGGTGTTGTACTTACTTCTCCAATTACATTGGCAGAAACCTCTGCTGCTTGAAGCTTCTGCTTTACAACATCAAGGTCATTTAAGTGCACTTCGATAACAAGACCAAGCTCCTCGGCAAAAAGTGCTTGAAGAAGGTTATTATCTTTTAAGTCTATGTTGAGGTTAACACCACAGTTGCCAGCAAATGCCATCTCAAGAATAGTAACAATAAGCCCACCATCACTAATGTCATGACCAGCAGAAATAAGACGTTTACCGAGCAATTCCTGAACAGCCTCAAAGACTTTCTTCAAGTAAGGAACATCTTCTATGTCTGGACAGTCATTTCCAATTTGGTCAAATGCCTGTGTGAAAGCAGAACAACCAAGTCGCCGTTTTCCTTTAGCCAGGTCGATGTGCAGCAGAACTCCATCCTTCCCAAGCTTTAAATCTGGAGTAACCGTCAAAGTTATATCAGGACATGTCACATAAGCACTGATGACAAGATTTCCTGGAGCCTTGACTACCTCACCATCACATTGAGCTGCCATAGAAAGACTGTCCTTTCCTCCATCAATTGCAATACCAAGTTCAATCATGCAGTCCGCCAATGCAACAGCAGCATCATACATATCTGCTCCTTCTCCATCAAGCTTTGCAGCATACATCCAGTTACCACTGGCTTTGACATCAGCAAGTGATGTAACTTTTGCCCAAACCAGATTGGTCAAGGCCTCCCCAACAGCAAGCCTTGCCATGGCCTTGGGATTAAGTAAACCCTTTATAGGTTGTTCTCCAATGGCGCAAGCACCACCTGTCAGATCTGTGTGTGTCTGTGCAATCACAGCGACATCAGCAAGTGGAAGTTGGAGAGGACCAACTGTCTGCTGTTGTGCAACAAGACCTGTCACACACCTGTCAACCTTTGTTGTCAAGAAACGCTTTGAGCATACCGATGGGAGCTTCAATACTCGCTTAAGAACATCCATTAGTGTGACCTCAGGTGCAATGTCTAAGGGCTCACTCAATCGAGAAACTCGCTTGAATTCAAAGGTCTTCTGAGGCATATCTCCTAAAACCTTTTCAAGCTCAAGATCAACAACCGGGGGCGGAGGAGGAAGGCCATTCAACTTGGCATGCTCCACAGCGGCACCGTCAATCAAAACAATCTTTCCACTACCATCAATTTCCCCAATGACAGCCATTGAAACTCTTTCTCTGTCACAAAGTGACTCCAACAGACTTCTGCTCTCAGGCTTAATCAATAATGCATCTTGTTCCTGGTATTCAGCACCCCAGATCTCCAAGACAGACAATGTGTGATCACCAACAACAATTGAGCGGATATCAATTTCAGCACCCTTAGGATAGATTATTTCTTTCACAACATTGCAATTTCCTCCAGCTCCCTGGTCATGAATGCTGATAATTGGGTTCTTCTCTCCCATTTCTGCACATGCCCTGATCACACGATACAGTTTCTGTGCCATCTCAGCATCTCCACGCTGCACTGCATTGAAATCAAGCTCTGCATCGTTCTGTCCGCTGACCATACTTGAGGCAGCACCACCACCCATACCAATTCTGTATGCTGGACCACCAATCTTCACAACTAGCATACCAATTTCTGGATCCCCCTTCGATATGTGTGCATGGTCAATCTGCCCAATTGCTCCACTGAACATTATTGGCTTCAGCCATTCACGACGCTCCCCATCTGGCAACCTTGTACCAAAATTTCTTGTAAATCCCTGAATTAGAGGCTCGCCAAACTTATTCCCATAGTCAGAAGCACCGTCACTAGCATCAATAAGAATCTGCAAAGGAGAAGCTAAGTTCGATGGGTATGAAAAGGATGAATCCTCCCAGGGTACATAGGATTCTTCTATTCGAAGATTTCCAACACAATAACCAGCGGTGGAAGCAACGACATAAGAACCCTTTCCAGTGGCATGTGTGTCTCTTATGCGGCCACCTGCACCTGTTTCAGCTCCTGGGTAAGGTGCCACAGCACATGGAAAATTATGGGTTTCTGCTGTGAATAAAATGTCAAGCTCGCGCATCATAAGGGATAATGGTGAAGTGGAACCCGGTAGGGCTGGACGTAGATGATTTACTGGGTATCCTTTAATTGCACTTGAGTTATCCTTGAATCCAATGACAGAGTTACTAGGGTTGGCCTTCAGGGGGCTCTTCACTAACTGAAACAAAGTTCTAGCCATGGTCTCTCCATCAATCACAAGCTTTCCGTTAAAAAACCAATGCCTGCTGTGCTCACTATTGGATTGTGCTATATCAAAAAGTTCCACAGTAGTTGGATTGCGCTGGATGTCATCTCTGAAGAGGTGGGTGTAGTATTTGATATCTTGTTCATCAAAAGCAAGCCCCATTTTCACATTTATTTCTTCCAATGCATCCCTTCCCCTTTCAATGACTGGTATAACACTGACAGGTTCTGGAACTACATCTGACCGAAATGATGTGAGCTTGCTAGGATAAACACACTCTGTCATTCTGTCATGAATCAAAGCAGCAAAGCTGTTGAGTTGGCTTTCATCAAGTGGGCCACTACCCGGCTGAAGGCTCAATAGATACCTTCTAGACCTCTCCAAGCGAGTTACTTCCGTTAATGATAGAGCTTTACAAATTGAGACAGCGTTCGTCGAGAAAGCTGTTGAAAATGTCATCCGGGGACCAACCTCAACAAGGAAAGAATAAGGGCTCCTAGAGACTTCCTCCTCCAGAAAGCTCCCTGCTTGTAAGTTCTCACGTTCATAAGTTTCCGCTAGGAGCCACTGAAGTGTTGCAAGCTTCACAGAAGTCAGTGCATTCTCCAATTCAACGTTGAAGCATTGTTCAGTCTTTATGTCAAAAATATTACAAGAAACCTTTGCCTGCACTTTCCTGAGTAGCTCCTCAGTCTCACTCTCTTGAAGAAGTGGTTTACGGTAAAAGTGAATAATCCTTGAACCTGATTCCACCTCATCAACAGATTCCTCGACCAATGGACTATTAACATCCCTGGATACTGCAGCACTGGTGGCAGGCATTGGTTGGGTATTTGGAACAGTAACTCTTTGATTAGGTAACCTGCAAAGATGCCGTAGGTCCAAGCAGTGCCGAACCGTTCGTGACCTTCTCAAGCAAGGAATTCTTGCAGAGATGAAACCAGGTCTTTGTTTTCCCTAAGCAAAGCACACATAAACACACACAATAATGATTAATTACAGAAAAGAGAAGCATAAGTAGGAGATACTTCAACTGAGTGCATACCATATTACTAAGAAAACATTGAAGACGTAACATATTGCTTCCTGTCATTTCACCAGGAGATGCCATATTTCAATCAAGCCTAAGAAACTTCAAGAACCTGTAAAGCAAGGAACAGGAAATCAAGCATTGACCATAACTCAAGTATATTCTACAAGGATTTAAAACCATGAATTATGTTTAAGTTTATGTCATCTGCAAGTGGTGAAGTCAGGAATTTATTTCATTATATTTTAAGTTTTTCACTATGTAAGCTAAAAGACTAACACCTTATATATGGATACCACTAACCGGTTCCTACAAGTATTTGCCGAGTTCTCTCCACTACTGTACAGTTCTAATAAATGAGGAGCTATCTATATACCTGCTCTCCGGTCTCCTGTGATATTTCTACTTACCTTGAAACTTTGCTCAACACACAGTTGCTATAGCTTATAGCCCAAAGTGGTGTTTATTTTCTTTTTATTAGATTTTGCTGAAATGCTTAACTCTACCATACACAAACAACACCATCAATAGCTTAAATTGCAGTTTATGATCCACCACACGCAATACACAAATTTGATAACTAGCATTTTGTGCAAAGGACAGGAAATGTTCAGCATAGGAAAGGAAGATTTACAGCAGCACATAGCATGAAATCTTTTGTTCGACCATTTGATTACAAGAAACCAACGGGCGAGCATCTTCACACTGTATCATCCCCATCAATCGCTGAACCTGGAACGAGGATAGTGCAGGGCTACCATTTAGCGTAATAAAGCTTGACCATAATTGCATCCGAATTAAGCCATAGTGAAAGTAATATTTGAGAATCGATTTCAAAAACTGCGCACAAGAACATGAACCGACGACAGAGTGATCCTCCACAGCGCCCGTATCACCGTGATACCATAATCTACCACTACTTTCAAAAATTGTCAGTCTCACATCACCCTAGCGTAAAACAAAGAAAGATTACGCAATAGCAGTAGCACAAGCACCGGGGGCGACAAGGGGAGCAAGCTACTCACCACAGTGCAGAGCTTCGCGGGGGTGGACACCCTGCCGCCGCTACGAGGAGGCGGAGCCGTGGAGTGGCTGGTGATGCTGCCTGGAGCGGCACGAAGCTTGCCGTCGGTTGGCGCGGCGGCGCACAGCCAGGACAACTGTATCGGGACGAGCGGCGGCGAGTAGGGTATCCTCCTTTCGCTTTCTCTTTTCTCATCCCCCACGATTTCTGATTTATAGAAAAAAAATTATGATTTGATCCATTTAAAATATATATTTCAAAGCCAACCTCTTCCTAACTTTATTTTCAATTTTAACCCTATTGACTACGCCATAACGTGTAACGTGGCAAAAACGCATTGTCTCGCCACGGATCTCGATGTGGCAAACGAGTACTATCACGTCGCCCCTCTTGGTGTGATCGGACTTAGCCTCAAAAACGAACGTGCGTTAGCTCGGATGGCTATCGTGATAGCTTTGGCCACGCGCGTAGTACGTAACGTGACAGAGTATTTTTGTCACGTCACGCGTTGTGGTGTGGCCAAAGATATCAGAATTGAAAATAAAGTTAGAAAGGTATTATATTTAAAATATTTTTTAAAAAATGGATTAAATTATTAAAAAAAACTTGGGTTTATATTCCTAGGCAGCCTGTGCGTGTCTGGGTAGATTTTTTATTATTTAATTCTTTTTTAATAATATTTTAACACGTGGTGTGGCCAAATATTATGTCACACCATTGTCATCGATGTGACCAAATTTGCTACACAAGCCCTCATCCATACGCTATGCCATCGTGGAGGACTTGTGTGGTCGTTATCATACCCGCACTCATGGCGTGACTTGTCGTGCCACGCGAGTTGGCGTGATGTTGGATCAAGGATAACCGACTAGAGGTGGGTGAATAGGAGTTTTTTAAAACTAATTGACAATTTTAAACTTTAACCAAGATAGTCCTAACAAAGCTTCCTAGCACAATAAAGATGGTAGAACTATTATGCTACTAGAGACAAATAAGAGCTAATGTCAAAACTAGATACACCCGAGCTAAGCAAAACAAGCACACTAGAATTGCTAGAAATGTAAGTGTGAAATAGTAAATATAAGAATTAACCACAATGAAGACAAGAAAGTTTTTCCTGTGGTATCGAAGACTTGTTGGTCTTCACTAGTCCACGTTGAGGAAACTTGAACTAATCAAGCCTGCTCCACAAATTAAGTCTTCCCTCGATTTCACTAGTGGTTGTTCTTTCTCCACCCCGGAGATGGCGAACACCGAACCAATCACAATTTTGGCACTAGGCCTCTTCACAATCTTCTTGAAGAGATCACCGCGTAAACTTCCGTCAAGCTGTCTAGGTGTCGATAAACACCAAGAGTAATGAATCGCAATCTTCGCTTGACGGCAATCAAATGCTAAGGATCAATCTAAAATGAATGCACTTGACTTTTTGCTTAACCACCTCACAATGAATGCAATAAGTGTATATGAGGTGTAGAGATAATGCTCTTGACTCAAATATGTTAAATGAAATCCCTGCTTTTTGTCCCTACAAACAAATACGATCGTTGGAGGCAAATTACAAAAAAAAAATCAGCACAAGCGGTAGTACCGCCGTTATATGGCCGGTACTACCGCACCTCTAAAAATGCACAGTAACGGCTAGCGCAGACGCATTAATTGCTTCTGAAAGAGCCGTTGGAAATTCGGCGCGGTACTACCGACGTTGATCAAGTGGTAGTTCCGCTTATCAGTTATACCGAAGCATAGGGGCGGTACTGCCGCTTCACTTTGCGGTCCAAAATAGTCTTTTCTGGAAAAACATATTGTTGTCTATATTTCAGAATATCCGGGCTGCGGTAGTTCCGCCAAGAAAACTCCGAAACTACCGTTCACCAGTTGAGCAACCGAGATAAAAGGTGTCGTTCTATAAAAAATATACCGCCAACAAGTTTTAGGTACGACCGGGTTGCGGTAGTACCGCACCACTATCCCGGTCATACCGCAGTGCGGTAGTACCACCAATAAAACATCGGTACTACCGATTATTCTGAGAAAAACACAGTTGGTTTTCAAAATAAACTCTAAATGCATGCATGATCCTAGATTGCACAAGAACATGTTATCAAACTACTAGTCACGATACCTCTTAATAGTACGACATTAACTTAAAATCTGGCCTTTCATCCTTTTCTCCTTAGACCGGTAAAAATAAAAAGAATCCTAGACTACTTGTACCTTATCTTTGAACTATATTGATCTTTATATTGACCTTTAGTATGCATGTTCAGATTGTTGTATTCATCACTGAGACCAAATCTCGTGAATACTCAATAAACATGTTAGTCTCATATTCATATATTGTCATTAATTACCAAAATAAGTTTTAAAGGCCTAGATGCTTTCACGTGACAGTGCTGGCTATTTTTTGAAGGTGTTCCCAGATGAAGAAATCTTGCGTGGACTATTTGGCAAGAAAGATGAAATTTTAATGCATAAGTTCACTGATTTATGTGTCCATGTACATTGTTCTTAGCATTTGATTTTGCACGAACATCTGTTCCAAAAAATTTAAACCTGATTTGAGATAACAAGAATTGAACAATGTTAACTGAATGCACAATCCTAGGCGGCAGATCTTTTTTTGAACATACGATGTTCTTAGTTTGAATGAATACATGGATGAATGGGCATGCATATCCCATCCTATTACAATGATAGGTGATGCTTGTCGCCACTTAGGGGTCGAATACCATTTAATGCCTACATTTTAGAAAACACACACTTTGGACCTTTATTTTCACGTTGTACCCTGCCTTACTACACGAAGAATTGAATGCAAAAAGAGAACGAGATTTAAAGTCGGCTTTACAACACAGTTGTGAATTACAATAGACTTTATAATCCCGTTGCAAATTACACGGCGCGCAGGGTTTAGTTATGTGCATAAGGAACAGCATCATGCACGATGCAACAAACCGAAATACACAAACGATACATATGCGCCTTTTTGGAATAGAAATAAAGTCAGTTAGAACAAATATCATTAGTTTTGGCAGCCCATCGCTCCCTTCCCCTTGTCTCCTTGCTGTCTGCGGCGGCGGCGGCCAGTCTCGAAGTTAGCCATGTCCTGCGAGAAGGACTGGACACTTGAATGATGTTAGGATAACACAGCGTCAGGCCAAATTAATAATTATGATGCATACTGAACATAACTTACATCTTCGATCCGGAGTGCGCTCGGGCGACGCGGAGCGCTAGTACGGCCAACGGTCTCACTTGCAGGAGCATTCCCCTTATCTGCTGCCCGCTTGGCCCCGTCGTACTCATCTGCTCTCTTGGGCTCATCCGATGTCCTTTTAGTTGGGTCGGGTACATAAGGTGTTCAATGCTTGAAGGCCATGACTAGCATCACATAGTTCAACATGTACTTCTGCTGGATGAGCGTCCTATCGTACATCTCCGACCGTCGATCCATTGGAAGAAGTTGCAATGCATCTCCAGCTGCCATTATGTGCAGGTGTACTCAGGTATTTGTGGAACGGAACATATGATGTGAAACATCTTTGTGTGTGCAAGATACGCTTACGAGGTGGTGACGGCACGTGTAGTACGCCCTAAGCGGCCGTCGCCGGGTGTGTAGGTGTGTAGACTGGATGATCTTTGCAGGTTCTTCACACACACATTACGGGCATGGAAACTTTGGTGGTACCAGCGCATCCTTCATAGAATTATCTGGGTAGGGTTTAGCGCTCTTGGCAAACCATTTGCGCCCCCGCGGTATTCCCGCGTACAAGTTCACCGACGAGTCTGACTTCTCATTCCTCTCAATTGTGTGAACCAAGTTTTAGTGAAGTATTGGGTGTGGTTGTGTAGTGTTCTCCCCCAGATCTCTTCCACCTTTTTTATAAGCAGATATGGTGTAATGCTCATGGTGGAGGGAGAATACACAAGAAACCGATGTATAGAGTGTGTTTAATTTTCAAAAGGTAGTGTCGCAGTGTGTTGTTACTTCCATCTGAGAAGGAAGCGTGGGACGGTGTGGTCATTTATGTCTGACCAGTTTGAGTCCAAGTGTGTTGTTTTTTCGGTCTGAAAAGCTAGCAAGGCAAAGTGTTGTCATGTCCCTCTGAAAATTTTACGTGGCAGAGTCTAGTATTTTTGGTCTTAAAAACTGGCGATGTTTAGTGTTGTCATGTTGATATGAAAAACTGGCGGCATAGTGTGGCTATTTCCATGTGAGTAGCCTGTGCGGCAGAGTATTTGTCTTGTCGGTCTGAAAAGTTGGTGCGGGAGTGTTGTCTTTTCTGGGTAGTCCTAGTCTGTCATCACGCCATTAGAATGGGTGTGGCCTAACCCTATCAAGCTAGGGCTCCTGGCGTGACAGTACAGTCTGTCATGCCATGGGCACTGACGTGGCCTAAACGTGTTGTCACGCTAGTGTGTGGGCAATTCCAGAGGTGTTGCGAGCTGGTCGCCGCTTCTAGTGCTAGGTCATGTCACGCCAGGAGCCTTGGCGTGACAATACTAGTCTATCACACCATGGGAATTGGTGTGACAGTACCTTGCCGCCACGCCAGCGCATGCGCAATTCCAGTGGTGTTGCAAGCCTGTTCGCAGCTTCTGGTGCTAAGTCCTGTCACGCTAAGGCTCCTGGCATGACAGTACCGTGCCGCCACTCCAATGCGTGCATAATTCCAGTGGTATTGCAAACCTGTTTCCCGCTTCTGGTGCTAAGTTCGGCCACACCAAGGGCACTGGCATGACAGTACCGCTGTCAATAGAAAACAAACATGTATGCATATATCCATTCAATCATTTCATTTAAACGACAACAAGTATGCATATATCCATTCAATCATTTCATTCAAATAGGAGGTACAACCTAGAAGCATATATGCATATATTCATTCACTCCATCATTTCATTTAACAAGAAAGAGAACTTATAAGCATATATGCATGTATTCATTCATTCAATAATTACATTCTACTCAGACATTCATGTATGCATACATCCATTCATTACATCATTTGCGCTTTTGGAGTGAACCCGTTCCTAGTGTGTGCCTAGAGCTGGATGTTCACCGCGCATGCCCTCGACGACGATGAAAGAACTAATGTCTGCGCGAACACGTCGTTTACGGCGCGGAGGCGTGGCCTGAGTCGGCTACGTGGCGGTAGGTGCACCAACAAGGTTCGAGAGGATCATCTTGTCGGGCAACCCGGCATCCACATCGTCGTTGTCCTCCTCCTCGTCTCGTGCGGCCAAAGTGGATGTCGTTGCCCATGATGATGTAGCACGCGACGAGCCACTCCGAGCCAGGGCAGGTTCAACAACATCTCTCGTCACGGTGCAGTTCATTTTAGTCACCATTTACCGACATCGGTGGTGAACCATCTACAAGGGAAACAAAGAGAGTAAGAATGGATCTTCTATTCAGATCTGATTAGGGAATGTTCAATGTGAATGACTAAAGCTAACACCCATTATTAGTTATCAAGACAACTTCACACATCTGAACATTCAAGTCACCCTAGAAAGAAAAAAATCGTGTTGTTTGCAAGAGAATGTGATATACCAACAACAAACAAGGGAACAATATTTACATCAATTCTCAAGCTTAGATGATTAACACACAGTGGTACCTCAATGAAGTTCCTTATGCGGTTGTAGCTCACCTCTGAACCCTCTGGTAGCATGAGCACCTCACCAGCCTCGTTGCTTATGTGTGCCAGCTGCCTTCCCTGTGAACGGATAAACAATGTAAATTAGTTTACCAACCATGACATTGGAAATTAGTTGTGGGGCTCAAATTTACTCATGTAGTAGGCATTGATGGGGGCCCTCTCCAGCTGCGTACCTATCCGTATGAACTCATCGTACTCATGCAATGAAGGTGGCGATGGTCACATCAGGATCAACATCCACAACCCCAGTTATGTGTTTTGCAATGAAATTAGTGGTTGCCTAAAGGTACTCCCCAAAAACTTGTACAGTCCCACAAGAGTGAGGCTGCTCCACATTCGTTATTTTCTATTGCTTGTCCTTAGTTTTCCACCCACATACCTTCCATTTGCACCCCCTTTCGCACCTCACGGTATACCTCTTGTTCACATCGGAGTGTTATACTACAAACAGACAATGGTGCCTCACTGAATATTCTTGTAGCCAAACCTTCATATCCTCCATACTCGCAAACAACATGTCCCTGCGTATGAGTTCATTCTCCGGGCCCACAATGACATCCCTGCTCTTCAACTCATTTTTACATATCGTGTTACTGACCATTCTGACATCCTCGAATGCATGCACCGACGGGATCTCACCATTACACTTTGAAGAACCCGACCTTCCTCTCCACCACAACCTCCAACGACTGGACCTGAGATGTAAACACAACCTCCTTGTGCTTGTCCCAATCATCATCGCACAAGATCGGCATCAACAAAGAATGCATTGCCTATGTCGGACTCAATGTCACTGTCTGTTCTATCTCGGAACACCTCATCGTCAAGCTCGTTGGTCGTTACAACGCCATTGAAATCAGTCACAGGGTCACTGACAGGGTGTGACGAGGAAACAAACATGTATCACAAATCCACCAATAGTGGGGCATCGCTGTTAATGTGGATATCATGGGGATATGCTCCAGATCTTAGGATGATGTGATAATTGGTAATGGCGTTTATGGTTTATCGTTTCACGTGTTTTTGACAAAGTTCAGAACTGTCAGGACAGGGGCGGTCTGACCGGCCAGGGCATGGCAGTCCGACCGGTCCCAAATCGTTCGGACCGGACATGAGCGGCGGTCGGACCGGCCGTGACCAAAGAGTGTCAAAATGAGCTGGGCCAAAAATAGAGGGTGTAGGTAAGAGAGGGGATTCTATTGCACTTGATCCCATAATTTTTGGATTCTCCAGTCAAAAGTTCTATTAGTTTTAAATTTCCAGAAGGTTTCAGAATTTCAGGGCTTGAAATTCGGCTAAGTCCCTTTGGGCGGTCGGACCGGACTATAGCTGGCGGTCCGACCGGCAAGTTGGCAGTCCGACCGCCCCTAAGGGGCGGTCGGACCGATTGTCACTTGAACGCCGGCCTTCGTGGCGGCGTTGTTCGTTGGTTAGGTCAAAGTCATGAGTATCATGGCATATATATTGCATGATGCATGTTTTGACTAACATGGGTCAAGTTGTGAAGAACTTATTCCCAAAATTGGTTTACTTGTCTATGGTTGTGCAGGTTGCTTGGTGGTCAACGACGGTCAACAGAGAATGATCGGGACTAGGCTTGGAGAGGTGAGGTCCAGAACGATCGACGATGCTGGGTGAGGTCAATGACTCAAGCATGACGCAAGATGGACAAGAGTGACCAATTAGCAAATCCGAGGCGCAAGATGGCGCTAGGTAAAGCTGGTTAGGTCAAAATGTTAAAGACGGCGCTTTGCAAGCGTGCGTGTGTGGCCCGTTTGTTTTGGGCCTTAACGGGAGCCCAATAGGATCAAACTTCTAGAAGGTCTAAGACTCCACTATAAATAGGAGAGAGTGGTGGCTGCACCATCTCTCAACCCTCTTTATATTAGAAAACCCTAATTTTATTTAGGGAGAGCTAGGCGTGGAGGCTAGGGTTCTTGAAGGTTTGATTAGATGTTCGTGCTCTTGAATTGACCACTGATCCCTGATGGAGTGGGTGTAATCCACCATCGATCACGTTTTAATCTATGCAAGGTTTGCTTGAGATAAGTCTTTTTTCGTTCTTGCTTTCAATTTCGTGATTTTAGGGCTTTCTTTGATCCACGAGTTTTTGCTTGATATCGTCACGTGGATTAGCTTACTGTGTTGTGTGGGAACTCATCTAGGATCATCGTGATCATCAATTACCCACGAGCAAGCGATTGGATCTAGTTTTCACTTTTGCTCAGTTTTAGACCTTTCTCCAATCAGATCGTAAAGGATCTTTGTTTGTCCAAGAATTATCATAACTGTTGATTGGAATAGGTTCTTAATATCATAGAGAAGGTGTATACCAAGTTTCGTGAAGTCTGGAGTTAAGAATCAAAAGTTAGGTCTATTTGCAACTTCGTCATCGGGGCTGTTCTTACTGTTCTGGAGCCCAGCGGTCCGACCGCCCAAGGGCACCGGTCCGACCGATTTGGTTAGCGGTCCGACCGCCACTAACACATCGGTCAGACCGCCTGTACTGATTTTTGTTTCAATCTTTGGTGATTTTGTCATATTACTTAGGGGATTAAATTGGATTCAATACTAGTCTTCCGTTGTACTGGTATATTGATCTTCATAGCTTCCTCATAGCTATTGGAGTGAAATTATGTTGAATTCATAATTTATGAAAAAGTGAGCGTGCTCCTATTCACCCCCCCCCCTCTTTAGTCGCCTTTTCGGTCCAACAGTTAAGACCGATGCCAATGACCTCCTGGGACGGTTGCTCCTCCATTGGTGGGCCTTGCAAATGTTCCATAGCGTATTCAAATTCCTACATGGGGTCGTTCATCACATCTACATTCTTGTGCATATCCTTGCCAACGATTGACCTCTCCACCACAACCTCCAACGACCGAACCTGAGATGCGAACACAACCACCTTGTACGTGTCCCAATCATCATCGCACAAGATTGGCATCAACAAAGCATGCACCTTTGAACCCAATTGTATGGTCAAGGATAACTGACTAGAGGAAGGTGAATATGAGATTTCTAAAACTTTTTGATTAACTAACAATTTTATTTTGTTTGGCATAACAAAGTTTTATAACACAATTTAAGGAATGAAAAACAATGCCATGTTAAGACAATTTTAATACTATACCAATACTAAGTACAAATTTAGCTAAGCAATTCTACACAATTAAATTGCTACAAATGTAAATGTGAAAGTAGTAAAGGCAAGAAATAAACCACAAAGGAGATCAACGATATTTTTCCCGTAGTATCGAAGACTTGCCGGTCTTCACTAATCTACGTTGAGAAAACTTGAATAAATCAAATCGGCTCCACACGAGCACTTCTCTCGATCACTAGAGTTGCTCTTTCTCCTCTCCGGAGGTGGTGAGCACAACGCAACTTCACAATTCATTGCCGGGACTCGTCACAATCTCCTTGAAGAGCTCACCGCGCAAGACTTCCTCCAAAGCCATCTAGGTATCGACAAGCACCAAGAGTAATAAACCAAGTGTTTGCTTGAGAAAATTCAAGTGCTAACAAGATCAACTAATGATGCAATGCATTTGAATGCTCTCAACTACCTCAAAATGAAAATTCCAAGCAAATGGGCAGAAGAGAGTGAACCAAGAGCTTAAGTGTATTCAATATGGCCAAAGGTCCTCAGCTAGAGGCAGGTGAGAGGGTATTTATAACCCTCACCAACAAAAACTAGCCGTTTTAGGTGATTCTCATAAGAAGCAGTATTTGTGGTAGTACCGCTGAAGAAATCCGGTACTACCAGAACCACTGTTCAACAGTCAGAACTATTTGCATTTAATGCTCTAAACTAGATGTTATACAAGAAGTTGCGGTAGTATCGCTCGGCCAGATCGGAATTATTGATTTCTAGAGTTTTAGAAATCATAGAAAAACACCATCTCTGAAAATAACATACCACCATATAAAATATGGTACTACCGACCTGCGGTAGTGCCGCTAAAAAATGCAGTCATACCATTTTTTGAAAAAATGAGAAACTCCCAAAAACACTCTTTGAAAAATACATACCGCCAAGTAGATTTTGGTACTACCGACCTGCGGTAGTACTGTTGGAAATATGCCCTAGAGGCAATCATAAAGATTATTATATTTTATTATATTCATAATATTGAATAATATGTTATCTTGTTTCTAGAATAATATCAATAATATTTATTATCAATTATGTGACTTGATTGTGAAACTATATATTTCTGTGATGATTATTCTTAAACGTTCCCTGGTCGAAAACATATGAGAACACATATGAATAGACTAGCATATGTATTGGTTGATGACTATGTTTCACAAGTCATGGATATGGAGATATCAAACCAATAATATGGACACATGTTAGAGAACATGGTGTTGGAAAAGACCACCTTGAGACCCTATTGAGATTGTTATGATTCTATGTATCATTAGTTGGTCTCAAGCAATGATGATGTATAGTCCTTAGACCTGATATCAACATAGTTTCCTACATGTGCAGTAGCACTCTTAGAGGTTGCCAAACGCTACTCGTAACTAGGTAGTTATAAAAGTAGCTTTCAGGTATGCTATGAAATATGTGGAGGGATGTGACTGGTCGGATATGGGATTTGCCCCTCTTAACATAACAGGAGAGATGTCTCTGGGCCCCTTGTTGTCGTCGGATAAATAAAGTGCATTGCCATGCCACTAGTGGTCGAAGTGTCAACCACATGAAGTTATTCGACAGTTGATCGAGAAAGTATTGAACAGTCCATGGATGATACAACATCTCACCTAGAGTTCAACCAGACATCGTGAGGCAAAGAGAGAATACACGAGAAGGTTTTTCAGTTCGATCAGATACGGACTAGTCGTATGGAGATACGAGCTGGTCATAGGCTGGTTGAACATGATCACTAAGTGGTCAAAACTTGGTCGTAAGGAGTTACGAATTGGTCGAGACCAAATATGAACTGGTCGTATAGAGATACGAGCTGGTCGTTAGTGATATGAACCTGGTCATAGATTATATTGCATTAAGGTTCGTCCGATATATTCTATGTGTGTTTGGAAATCATTATGTGCTGCTAGGTATCGCTAACGACTAGTGGTCGGAAAAGAGTTTTTGAGTCACAACCGATTACACATGAACCTATAGGGTCACACACTTAAAGGGCTGTGATTTGATTTGGATGGTGATCCGAATTCTTGTAGGCCATGAGTTCCTAATAGGCCTTTAGTTCGAGACCCATTATGGATGCCTATAAATAGAGAGGCGGTGGCAATGGGTATGATGATCTTTATAAGAACTTCCGAAACCCTAATAGCCACGTCTTTCTCAATCACGCCGCCGGTGCTAGCACTCCAGCGCGTGGTGCCCCTGCCCCGTACGTGTGGATACCTTGGAGGTGTTATTGCGAAGCATCAGCACTAGGGCAATCCGCAACTCAGTACGACCACTCAGAGGAGCAGACGCGTGGCGAGTATGACCACTCGGAGGAGTAGACTCGCGGTGAGTACGACCACTCGGAGGAGCAGACGCGCGGTGAGTACGACTACTCGTAGGAGAAGACGCACGGTGAGTACGACTACTCGGAGAAGAAGACGTGTGGCGAGTACGACTACGACCGCATCAACTCGCTACATCGACTCTACTTCCACTACGAGTCGACGCAGCTAGTGGTAATCTCGTGATCTATTACTAGCGGAGGTTCCTTGGTTACGCGTTAAAATTTTGTTTTCTGCTATCGTAGCCTTCCCGCGATCCTTCAAGTACCACAGGTCAAATGCGGTCATATCGATTTTCAGGAGAGAACAAAATACTCCCAAAACAAGCTACCTAGAATTTACATACCGCCATTTATATTTCGGTACTACCGACCTGCGGTAGTATCGCTGTTCAACTGCGGTCGTACCGAATTTCTCTAAAGATTTTCCAGAAGCTATTTTAAGTGCAATGCATGAACCCTAGTTGATGAAAATGGCACATAAATAGATCCTCAAGCTACTAGCCATGATCCCTCTTCATAGTACGATATTTATCCTGTAAATCCAACCTTTTCTCCAATCATCGAGATCGGTAAAAACTATAAAGAATCCTTAGGCTATACAATACCTTTGCTTACGAGCCAAGTCGATCTTGTAACCACATTGCATTGCCAACATATTACAATCAATCAAACCTTGGGACTAAAACCTTTAAAACATCTTAGCACATATGTTAGTCCCTTAATACATTGTTATTATTAATGACCAAAAACACCTTTAAGGACCTAGATACTCTCACCAGCCCAGCATCATACCACCCCTCCATACCGACAACGACCCTGATCTCATCCCATCCAAAGGTCGACTTAATCCTTGTTAGAACAGCCACTTCCATGCCTACAAAGTCAGTAATACTCCTCGTTTGTCTAATCGGTCCGCCAGTAAAAACACGTACAACTTTATCCATCTACATCCAACAATGCGAACAAAACATTAGAAAGTCGGTACTACATGCCATAGGTACCAACTACGCTCAAAAGTAGCACTAACCATTCCATATATGACTAAATAGGCATTTCTGGAAGAAAGGTTTTAGAGACGAATTTAGAGTCAAGTTCTATACATCCAAAAGGCACACAGACAATGCTAAATACTACTACATTTGTTTCTTTCGGTGGTCATAATTCTGGTAGAGCGTAATCAAATATATATGGAAGTCAAGCATGAGTGACATGTGCACTTAAAAGAAAAGATTCAGCTAAGCTAAATGCAATTTGTGTGCAATTGTTTGCAAAATGGTACCACAATGTAAAAAAGTGTATGTTCTTTGCAGCGCATGATTATATATCCTATGGCACATAACTAAGATCAAGAGACCTTTTGAGGTTTCAATCTCATACCATGATCTGATGAATGAATTCTGGGCAAACTAGAGCATACAAGATGTGATGTACATAAGTCTTCGCGTTGCTTGGGATATGCCATATATGCCTACCACGCAACGTATGCGCACAAGCAGCAAGGCCATCAAATCCTAGAAACAAACCGAATTACCACGTACGTAATAGCCCGACTAGATACTACATTTCATATGTTTACTTATACTTGTTATACAATTCTAGTGCTTATAATAGTGATGAAGATTAAAACCCCTATGTATTACTTTAATACATAAAGAGAGACCATACGTCTTCGTGGTCGTAACCCCTAAAGCTAACGACCTCACTGGTCGTAAGGATTTCAGAGGTTACATAATAAATACCCTAGTCGGATAAGGTCCCGTAGCTAGTCCCCGACCAGTTAATTGCTCGTAAAGCTATGAACTGATATCTGGATCCAAATACAGGTATATCCTTTACCGTGTGATGAATGAAACATGTGTTATATACTCCATACCATGCGACGTTACATAATCCTAAGACACTGACTAATGGTTGAATGTCTCACCGATATTTAACTGCACAGCAGTTGATACTTTAATCAACTACCACCTCCCCCTGACCAGACACAACGCTTCGCACAGACGTCTTCTCCAGAAACAACTGCCACCTCTTCGGAAGCTATTTAAAGATAGAGCATGGAAGGATCAAGGGGAAAAAAGACAAGAGGCTATGGGCATTAGATTTATACTTTTGATCTATTTCAATAGCATAGCCAACATCATACTCAGTGTAACTAGGATTAGTCCTTTGCCCGATCGTAGGCATTCATTGTAAACAGCCAATTCATAGTAATAAAGAGCGACCCCATTCTCTTCCAGGAGATACGCATCATTTTTCTCTATTTCTATATTTTCATAAGATCGACGATTTGATCGTCGACAGATAGAAATACAATTATATTCCTTATACGATTGTAACATCTCTTGTATCTAGGCTAGCCCTATTTGTTTGGGATTAGGCTTATCTGTAGGCTTCCAAAATAAGTGGCTTAACTTTTAAACCAAGCCAGCAGGCTGTTTGGCAATCTAGTTGTTTAGGTTTCTTGAGCTGTGGTTTATTGTTCAAATTTCTAAAATATTGAGGTTTCTGATTATCATTTGTTTATGTAGTGATTTATCATTCATACAAATGTATTTGAACCTTTTTTTCATAAAAAATGAGAATGGCAATATGTATATGAACATGTACATACAAACTTTGCAATTATTATGAATTAGTCGATTAAAGACAATGATTGAGAAGGGCAAATATTATGAAAAAAATCTAGCGGTCTGTCATCCATTGCTATTATACAGAACAAAACAACATGAAGATATATACCACAAGCCTCCGTGGCTCCATCACAGATCAAACAAGTCTGTATTCAACCACAAAGTGCCATCTATCATTCGAATTTACTCCGACATGCAAACATTCAAACAAATTCACTCAAACATCCAATTCGGCATAAACCCTAAATCCACAAGTCAAACCGTTTTAAACCGAAATAAATGAATGGAACGGGTGAGATTACCTTGGGGGATGATCTCCACGTTAATGGGCATCGAATCGGCTCCAAATCACCGGATTTGGGGAGGTTGGGGGTGGGGAGGACAGAGGATGTGCGGGGAGGAAGAGATGGATTTGGGGAAAAATAAAGAACTGGGCGAGCTGGCGGTACCTAAGTCACCATTGTCATGCCACGCGTGTTAGCGTGACAAGACAGACTTGTTACACTATGAGTGCAAGCATGACAACGGCCACGCAAGCCCTCTACGTTGGCACAGCGTGCGGACGAGGGCTTGCATGGCATGTTTGGCCACGCCGAGGATAGTGGTATGACAGACTGATTTGGCCACACCGCGCGTCATGGCGTGACAAAAGGTGTCAAAATTAGAAATAAAGTTAGCGATGTGTTAACTTTAAAGTATTATTGAAAAAAGGATTAAATAAAAAATTGTCTAGGTAACATGACTGAGTAAGCCTTTGCGCTATTGGGCTAGTATACCAGTTTGGGCCGGGTCAAAGAATTGGCCGAGGCATAGGCCTAGTGCAAAGCCCTACCGTGCTACGTACAACACCGCGTAATGGGACGTGGCACGGCGGTCTGTGGCTTCGACCACGGAGTTCGTCGCCGCTGACGAAACGCTGTGGCGGCGGTCGCGGGCGAGCGCGTCGTCACGCGAGAAGCCGTCACGACGGCGTGCACCGATTGTGGCGCACGTACGATGGGCACCGCAGGGACGGCCACCGCGTCTAACTCTAGTAAGACTGCCCAAAGTAACGTAATTTCCACAACTATGATTTTTTTCAGGGGCCGTTCCTGAGGAATTTCTCATGCGCCGTAGGCCTTCCATTGAGCCCGCTTCTCCGAATGCGACTCGACTCACAGCTTCTGTTTTCGTTTCCAAACGTGAAACCAATTCTTGCACGCGTGCACGGCACTGGGCCACTGGCCACCTCCTGGCCCCGGCTCCACCGCATACACCATTTAGTCGTGTGAAAACGGATAGGTAATAGCTCTATAGTATTTTTTAAAATATGGATACGAATATGAATAATATTGAATAAAAATACTAAGCGAATACGAATCAAAATGAATACGACCATGAATATTTCTCGGAACATAAAAAACCCTTAAATTGTTCGAATAACAGCAATTGAAACAAAGAATTAGTTTATACGATCAAAATATTTGTCAATTCAGTGTATTTTCAGCAATCAAGTAATATATATCATCGACAAGATCACAACAATGGTAAGAAATTGATTAACAAAATAGAATTATAGATGGCTCATCACTCAAATACTTTTTCAATGTACATGTTTACATCCACTTCCTAACACATTTTTAACGTAAAATGACTCAATATGCTCTCCAGTATATACTTTATTCATCACTTTTGCTTCAAAGTCCATATCTATTTCCTACCTCATAAACATTGTATTATTCATTATAAAATATTTTTGCTACTATTTATTTATTATATATATAATAAATGTGTTTGGCTACTCCCCAAGAATGAAGAACGGTGAAAGGAACCATGTTTGGGCAAAATTCCGGAGATATGTCATATGTCCATAATACTATCAAGACTTTTGGACGTATGTTTGGGAAATTAAATGGAGTCAAATGAAAATATTCACAGTCACACAGTTCTAGAGCTAATTGAGAGCTACAGTTTAGCCTACTCATTTGCCTCCGGATATCCGGAGTCATGTATCTTCGGATATCTGAAATTGTATCTGTATTCGACGAATAGTATGATATCGAATTCTTCTCTGTTTCAAACAAAAATAATTCGTATTCATTTTTATCCAACATTACCACACAATTGTCCGAGCCGGCAACATGCGTATTCGAAAATGATACGAATCGGTGAGAAATTATATAAACCGTTTTCACCCATACTCAGACTCACAATTCATCTCAAAGCTTCTCTTCACCTTGGCCGCCTCGCGGAGCTCCCCGAGATAACTTGCTTCTCTCCTACAGCCTAGGTTTGCATGTTAGCCACGCCGCCGCCTGCATCGGCGCAGAAGGACCAGCCGCTTGATTGCTTCTTTTCTCGATGCGCCTACGTGCTGCAAGCGGGCCCCGAGCCTCCGTGTGCACCTGCTTGTCGGCCTTTCCCATGCATCCGCGGGCGCGGGCTGCAGTCGGGGACGACGACAACAACGGAGCGCGCCACCACCTCGGGCGCCATGACCGGCGACGAGACGCGGCGGCTGCGACCACTAACTCGCGGGAAGCCGCGACGATGGCGTACATCACGGCGCACGCGTAGGACGACGAGGAGGACAAGGTTCTTCTATACGTCGACCGCAACAGGCTGCGGCTCTGCATCCTCGCCGAGGACATGTACCCCCTAACCGTGCCCCTATCCGACGACGTTCCGGAGAGATGGGTGTGCAAGCGTGCCCTCGACGGCTCCATCAGGCTGCCCTGGGACCGCATCGGCGCCGAGAACTGCAGGAGCGGCCGCCGCGTCCTGCTGTGCATCTTCAACGCCGAGCTGTTCTGGGCGTTCTACGGCGTGACCGGCCCGCCGCCAAGAACCAAGCATGCATGTGTGCAAGGAGAATGAGTGGATGTGTTGCACACAAGCATGAGGTTAGCGGTGTGAGTTGGACCGAGTATTAAGCCAAGTGTGCATGTTGTGGAGGTCATGGCTTAAGAATAGGTCTTTCTAGTTGCATGCGTGCATGTGTTAGTTAGTGGCGTGTGTTATTTAAACCATGTACTTAGCTATTTGAGTGAATAACAAAGAGGAGAAAAGGAGCTATTTGAGTGAATAACAAAGAGGAGAAAAGGTGCTAAAAAGTTGTAGTACCTTAAGTTCTCTCCGGAGGCTAATCCCAACATTGGCCACGTCTTCCCGACCGACCTCTGCTATGCACCTCCCCAAGCACTCGAGCAGCTTGCACATCGCTTGCTCGTAGTACTCACGGCCGTAGTACCACGGGGAGTCCTGGGAGTAGGCGCGGTGCTGCTTCGTCGGTACGGTTTTTGGCTGGCCGTCCAGTCACTCGATCTAGTGCTTGTCCTCCCAGCACTAGAGGAGCACACGGCATCCATTCCTGACAATGTGCTCATCACCCTGACGATGGCGGAGCAGCTGAACAAACACGTCCTAGGTGTCCCCGTCGATCCGCCCGTTCGAGCCATCTTTTGAAACGGGCCAGGTCAGGTGCGACATGGAGTTGGTGGTGATGCAAACGCGGGGGTAATCCGTGAACTTGAAGGAAACCAACACTTTGCCCTTATTATCGTCGATGCTCGCGTCGCCGACCTCTTCATCAACAGCGTCTGCGTGCGCCTTGATGTACGCTACCATCGCGGTTTCTTGTGGGTCAAAAATGGCCGCGGTTGCCACAACATTATCGGCTTCGTCAGCGGTGGAGGGCACTGGAGCCAGCGCCCACAGCGCACGGTTACTTCGCCGAGCAATGCAGCTGGGTGGTGCCGTGGCCAGGTGGAGCGGTGGCGCGTCTTCTCGGCTGACCATTCTGCGTTGAAGACAGGGGGCAAAGTGGCACCGGGGCACGACGACGACGTGTCTAGTCTTGGAGAACATCATTCAGACGTTCACCATAGCCGCCTGGGTCCAAACCTAGCTAGAGCGTATACGTAATGAGGGCCTCGGTGAGTGGGGAATTAAGCGGCCGTAAGTTGAATGCAAAAGTAGAGGGTTGGAGAGTAGGATGCCGACTAAGGATAATGAATAATATGCGGTTTGAATTATTTTTTTAGTTAAAATCGAGTTTTATATGAAATTATAAATTAATTCGGTTTTGCATAATTTAAAATCTAAATCAACTAGTCTTGACTAAGTACACCAACAAACTAAGACATGGATTCTCGGTCACCGCCCTAGCTCCAACGGCTATAAAACTAGTCGTTGGACACTCAACTAGACTGACCTCCCTCACAGGATCTTGTCAGACCGGACCAAGGCCGGTCAGACTGCTAGGGAGGCGGTCAGACTGCTTCATAGAAGAGCCAAGCTAAGAGGAGAAACATCTATCTTTGGAAAAAACTAACGGGGAACTTTGACCATGGGTCTAGTTAGACCGGCCAACACATGACAGTCGGACCGGTTGTCCACCGGCAGACCAGCCAGAATTTGGACTAGAACTAATCCCGGTGAAACCCCTCAAGGGCTGGCCACACCTCCAAAGGGGTGTGGTTAGACCGCTAGTGACTTGGAAAAATAGAATTTTGCATTTCACTTCAACTCAATTTGCAAAACACATTTGCCAATTGATGCATGATGCAAACAAGAAAAGAAAGCACAATTATCAACAAGTTGCAAAACACATTTGCCGGCTTTTAGAATCATGCCAAAAGGAATTAGATACATTGACTTAAACTATTTGCAAAACACATTCGCAAACTATAGTCAAATGCTATAAGGATTATGCATTAGCCTCACTATTTGCAAAACACATTCACAAAAATCGCCAACATGCTAAAGAGAGCTAGAGCAAGCACTATGAACTATCAACACATATCATACTCAAGCTACTAGTCAAGACCCTCTTAATAGTACGACAACCTATATGTCAAGACCATAGATATGTAACTCCGAGACCCTCTGTGTATTTCGAACTAGTCCCATGATCAGTAACTAGTTCACTTCCCAATCAAAAATTAATACATAAGTAATAAAGTTTCTTTGAAACAACTCGTGAACATCCTGTTCACTTCCCAATCAACGACCACTCCAACAACTCGAAACCATCTACGATAATATTTTTTAGAAAATCTACTCCTAAAATAAAGAAAAGCAAATCAGGTTGTGAAAAGGAAAAAGGTAAATGTTGTTCTTACACTTTAGTACATTTCGCATACCTTTGCACCCTGGTCTTAACCAGGAATTTAGGAGCAATCCTCCCAACGGAGGAATTCTTCTTCTCTACGACCACGTCTGGTCGAGGTTCAATAATGGGCCCAGCTACGACCACGTCTGGTCGTAGAATTTGAATAGGAACCATATCTCTGGTCTCCTGATTTTCTGGATAGCCGAGACCAGTCTCGACCACTCCAAGAGCAAAGACTACCCTCAATCGGTGTCTTTGGCTGAGCAAAGATCGCCCTTACAAAAGACATGAAATCTTTCCAGATTTCCTTTTCCAGTTGCTTAACAAAACTAGGAGTGGCAGAAACTGCGAATGCGATGTTGTACACATCATGCAATTGCGTGACGGATGCAAGGCTGTTCCCATGCGTTGTTGTACACGAGCTCAACACAACACCATCTTCTACTTTTTCCATGTGCACACACGTTCATGCACAAACTACAGGAGCCATGCATCCACCTCCACACGCGCTAGTGTTTCTTTCTCCTCTCCTCCTTCCATGGCCGCATACTTGATGTGTTCCTCAATCTCCACACAGGAAATAATGGATGCATACATAAAATTAGTAGACAGTATGTGGGCCACGTCATGTGTTGAATTCATATTCGAAAGGCCAAAAAATAAGGAAGAGGCTACGCCACGCTATACCGTCATATGTCCTACCAACGGTATAGGTTCTCACGCCGATAGACATCCCCCTCCTGCAAATCTGCAAGAGTCCTCGCCTCTCCACCACTCACACATGGAGCTCGCCTTGTACTCCCTATCCTCCACCACCACAACTTCCCATCCTCTCCCTCTCCCCCTACCTCTGTAGCTCTACTCCCCTCCTCCGCCTCCCACTCCTCCTCCCCTTCGACAGCCGGTGGTGACCTTGTTGCCTCGCCACACCATCGTCTCCCCTTCCCCTGCCACCCTCACCCCGCCCAACCTAACATTCACTAGTGTCGACGACTTGCCGTGTCTCCCTTCGCCACCACCCACTGCCCGACCTCCCTCTACAACTAGGGGGGAACGGTGAACCTATCAAGAGCGGTGGAGCCACCGCTCCTCTCGCCGGAGCTCTGAGAAGATAGGGTGTTGGAGTCGTTCGTTCAATGGTTCCGATCCGATGGAGGAAGCTATACCGTTCAATTAAAAGAAAACGGAATACTATTTTCTAGTTTTTCTCAAAAATAATACTAACGATGATGTGTGCAGGATTCATCTCTAGTTCTAGCTTGGGGCACTCATGTGGTTTTGATGACAAAGTGGAGGTGATGTTTGCGCATCATGCGAGAACGGTGGAGGCCATCGTTGTTAGAGTCCAAGTCGTTGGTGGTTCATGGCCAGATCATTTCCATGGGAGATTTGTTGCTTGCATGTAGGGGTAGAGGAAGACTTGGGCCACGTCCCGGGGTTGGCTAGCTCCTTTACTTGGCTGAGTCCATTGTCTTCTATTTTTTTAGCAATTTCTCCATGAGCTTTGGGTCCCAGACTCTGGGCCTAGATCAGCCCGTGTTTGCATGACTAGTTTGGATCGACAGGATTTAGTGTTGCTTGATACTTATCGGGTTAGGACATCATTGCCTATTGCGAGTGATAGTGTGGTTGAGTTATCGCGACGCGCTGTGTCTGTGGATTGGGGTGGGCTGAAGCTTTCTATCGAGGCCTGCAAGGGTGATAGCTGTTGAAGTATATTGTTTGTCTTTCCTCATCATCTTAAACCTTTGGGTGAATTGATTGGTGCATGTAACTCAATAATGTGACGCTGGTTTGATTGCCACAAATGGGGTCAATTTCACACCAAAAAAGATCCAGGAGAAGCTATGCTGAATTTGATACTGGGTTATGTAGTATGGTGGTTACTGTTGCTTGTAACTCCTTTTCGTGCGATGGTGAACAACTTTACGTGAGCTATTTTTGAACCTTTTATACTTCTTTCCTGAAATGATAGGTTGTCGTATATTCTTACGCATAAACTTTCGAAACTTTAATCATTAGTTACATAAAAATAACTAAAATAGGTTTGCCTTGGAGAACACTTTCATACGTGGTGCTGCGGGAGAGGGGTTTGAACTTTGAATGAGGAAAAAGGAAAGTAAGTTATTTTGATAATGGGCAAAAATGAGGGCCATTGAAAAATATTTGTTCACTAGATTGCTATAACTGGTGAGCATTCATTGTGTAGCAATGTACTCTTTTTGAAAGGGAGTGGCTAGCCCACGCTATACCATCGTTCCAACGGTGTAGCAATTTCATGCTGTTCTGTGAAGTTTCATATGCTTAAAAGTTCTAGATTTCATGTTTGAAGTTTCAACTAGGTTTCAACGCATTTCATTTTTCTAGAAGTCTCCATAAGATTCCAAAAAAGTTCCAAGCTCAAGTTTCAACAAGTTTCATATTTTGGAACTCAAGTTTCAAATAAAAAATTTCAAGAAGTTTCAACAAGTTTCAACATGTTTCAAGAAGTTTCAGCAAGTTTCATGTCGGGATCCAAAAATACAATTCTGAACCCTCTCTGTATTATGCACTAATCCAGGACCACATTAGTGCACACAGTATCAACATAGATAAATATCGATCTACACAAGATGAAATAATAAAATAAACAAGTAATTTGAATAACAAATAACAGTTGTGACCTTATGGTTGAGTTTACATTTATTAAGAATCACATGCTGGCAATAAATAAATGAGAAGCGGAACAAATAAACTTCAGTGAAGTCCTATCAATTCACCACAGGCAACCGACTGAGATCATGATCTAGTGATCAACACCTTTGTAGAACTCTTCCTCAAAGACAGGCGAAGACTCCTTCATTTCTGTTGATTGTTTATAGCAAGCATGAGTACACAACCATACTCGCAAGTCATACCACATAATGCAATTTATGGATGATGACATATTCCAAAGGAATAACTTCTGTGGTTATTTTGCATAAAACAATATTTGTAATTGAATACAAATAATAGATTGATAAACATGTTTAAAATGAATAAACAATAATAGTTTGACATTTGTTTTCACAAAGACTAATCATTTTATTTCACATGGCCATATGTCTTAGATCACACAGCCCCCTTCCCAAATATTTTATGAAAATCTAACCCTCTTGTGAAATTTTGAACATGTCTGCGAACGTGGCTATTTGAATAGATTGATTAACACTCTGCAGAGATTGTACATTTTACCTACACGATCAATCAGTGTAGCTAGCACTAATCATAACAAAACCTTTCAGAAACTTCATCTCAAGCATTGACACTCCGAATGTGTTTTATTGCTGGGTAACCCACAAAGAAAGCTAGTCCGATGCACACCGTTAGACAGGGAAGCGGCGAACCGTCCCGCGATGTGAGTCGCTACTGAGACAGAAACACATTTCCACCCTGGCACATAGCTTAACCTAATACTTGAGTAGTCAATGTCGAGACTCCATAACTTATTAAGTTAGGCCCATCCCATCAGACATGTGGTTGTACGGATGGTTTAGTTCAATGACACACAAAGTTAAGTTCTTAATTGATCAAGGCAAGACTTTCAATTTCTAACTATGCCACAAAGATTATCATTCCCATGCACAAAGCTCCATCATATCCCGTAGTATCCACCAATTGTCTCAATGCAAATCTTTTCCCACCCTGTTGGTTAAGTGCAACACATGCTATCATAAAGTAATAACACATAGCATACAATTTTACACAAAGTTTCATAGTCACTTAGTCAAATTTATAATTACAACTCGAATGATACATGTGACTCGTGGCATGGCTAAGAAATACTATTTATCTAACCAACCCACGTTGGTGCTATCATAATACCAACTAATAATGAACCAACCTAGGGTGACAAAAGATCATGGTAGTACAATTCGGCAAGGTAGATATAATCAAATGGGTGAATAGTTAACTCAAAAGTATTTAAATAAATACTTAAAATAGAATGTAGTACTTTGAAACAAACTAGTTTTAAAAACTGGGTTCAACATGATCAAAGGTATAACTTGTTTTGAAATAAATCTGGGTATTGGTCTTGGTTTTAGTGAACTCCTTCTTCTTCAAATTCCCCGAAGTATCAACGTCTACTCGTAAATAAAAATAAATAAATAAAATAAATAAAACTAGAAGAGAAAACTAACTCCAAAAATTAAATAAAAATCTCAAAAAGATAGAGCTCGAATTTAGATGAATTTAGGAATTTGAATGGGCTCAAACGGAGTTCGGATGAAGAAGATATGACTTCTGAAAGTTTTAAATTTAAAAGAAATCACTCAAAAAGGGAATTCGAGTACTGCGCACCGAGTACTATACACCGAGTACTGCACATCGCTTCGACTACGAGTACTCGAAAGGAGTTTCGACCGCATGGTCGAAAGGCTTCGACTGCATAGTCGTGGAAAGATTACGACTGCATAGTCGTAGGAAGCTTACGACCACCTGGTCGTGGAAGGTTACGACTACTTGGTCGTGGAAAGGCTCTACGGTTCACGGAACGGAGATCTGGATGGTGGACCCCACATAGCATAGACACAGAGTATGGTGGACTAGGTTTACAATAGATCATATCAGATTTTAGGGTTGCGGGCCGCTGACGCGGCTGATCGAGTAGACACGCGGATGGTTCGAGCAGATGTGGCACAACACGGCGGCTCACAAGCAGATGTGGCGCAACACATGTGCCCACGAGAAGATGTGGTGCAACACGTGTGCCCACGAGAAGATGTGGTAGGACACAGTGGCATGACACATTGACAAAGCGACGGCGAGGCTCGGGCTAAACCGGCAACGGCGAATGACGGCTCTTCGCCGATGGTGGAGATGTGCACAGGGTAGAATAGGCTATTGCGCACATACCGGTACTGGTGTTGGCATAGAAGGTCACCAGAGTTGGTCAAAAGTAGTGACGAAGTGGCGGAGCAGGTGCGGCTGTTGTCAGTGACAACCACTGGTGACGGCTTGTGGTCGTGAAGGGGTGTTGGAGATAGCTCTGGTGACGGCAAAGACGACGGTGCAAACTGAAGAAACGAGCGGCGGCGGCGAAAACCCTAAAACTTACGATGCGACGGAGCTACAACTCGAGGGTGTGCGGCGGCTAGGGTTTCGGGATCAGGGCAAGAAGGTGAACCCAGAGGTCCTATTTATAGGCCTCGGGCGTACCGGATTTGGAAATATCCAAATCGAGTCCAAAATGAACACGATGCAATCTCGGAGATAGCGAGGGATACGAGATACGATTTCAACCAGAACAAACGCGGGAGAGAAAGAGATAAGGTTCTACACGTTTTCTAGATATGATTTAGCTGGAGATAACTCATGATCGAACGTGGCTCTGAGCTCCGTAATGGCGGAAACGACGTAGGCGATGACTCCACGAGGACGACGACTCGGGGACGAAGTCGTTTGCATGGGACCCACACGTCGAAAAAACGAAGCAACGCGAAGGCGACCGAAATGGCCAAGAGAGGAGGTCGGACGAGCGGTTTCATTTTCAACACTGTTATGAGATTTTAAAATAAAATTTCTTTTTTAGAAATTACAGAAAATATAAATAGCAAATGAACTCAAAAAATTTCTAGAAAAGTCTAAAAAATATATCCAAGCACATAGAACTCGAATAAAACAGTTTTGACAATTGTTGAGGTTGTCATTAGTCATATTAAATTATTTTGATACCGAAAGTCCATGTCTAGCTTTATTAAAAGTTAAATTAAATCCAAGGGTGAATTTTCCAACTACTAACTATTTAACAGATTTTTAAAGATAAGAAAATTGGGATGTTACATTTCATAAATAAATCAAACAAGGGCAAGAAATCCTGACATGAAGTTTTAGAAAGTTTCATGTTTTGTCAAAGTTTCAACGAGTTTTGTGTTTCGTCAAAAGTTTCAAAAGGTTTCAACGCGTTTCAAATTTATAGAGTCTCCAGAAAATTCCAAGAAAGTTTCAACTAGTTTCAGAATTTGGAACTCAAGTTTCGATAAGTTTCAGACAAAAAGTTTCAGCAAGGTTCAATATGTTTCAATAAATTTTAGCAAGTTTTCAACCATGTTTCAGGGGAATTCCAATAGTGTCATAGAGTTTCAGAGGGTTTTACGTGTTTTCAACAATTTTGAAGTCCGAATCTTGAAGCATCAACAAGTTTCATAAAAGTTTCACCGAGTTTCAGCCAGGATTGAGAAACAAACTACAAAGTTTCGGAGTGATTCAACCTAAAACTTGTTCAAAAGAGTTCTAGAGATGTTTAGAAGAGATTCAAGAAAATTCTAGTCAAGTTCCAAAAAAATCAAAGAGAGAGAGAGAGATAGTTTTAAACAAATGAAACAACGATGCACATCAAGAAATGGGGAGGTGGACCTGAACTTCCACCGAATTTTTGAACAATTTTTCTATTGATTTCAACAAAACAACAACACCCTACACTAAGAATCTGAAGGAAAATTGAAAGCTTCAAACATGGGGATCGTGGATCTGAAGTTCACCGAAGTTGAACACTAGGAGGAGGGGCTTGAAGGTAGACCTCCATATCCTAGTGGCGATGGAGCCTACCACGCAAGGTATCGCTTCGCTCGCTTGCCACCCCAACACGACGCGGTCATGCCATGCACCGCCGCGAGTATGTCTTGTGCTAATTCACACTCGCTCACCACCTGACACTCGTGGCGCCTGTTCACTGCGTCTGGGCAACCATGACTGCTCGCCCCCCGTCACCGCATGGTCGGCTCGGTGTGGCGAGATCTGTCGCCAACGGCAGTAGCAATAGTGAATCGAACGACAACACTCATCGTTGAGAGAGAGGGGTGAGGGATCGAGTTGGGGGAGAAATGGGGTAGTGATGATCCATCGGGTATCGCGTTGAGGATTGAGATATCGAGGGGAATTGAATTTCTGCGAGAGGAACAAAAGGCCCATGTGGAACCTTGAACTCATAAGATCTAACGGTAGCGAGCTATCCCATTCTATTAGTAACAAACACTATAGTGTTCTTTAGTATTTCTCTTTTGAAACATATAGATGTTATAATCTAAATTAGGGCATGAGTAGAGTGGGTTCTCTGTACAAAACTCAGAGCGGCCCAAAGGTTGCTCCCCACAAGGAGCAACTCTCTGGTTACCAAAATACCCTTAAAGTTCAGGGTCATTTACCCACCAAATGCCACTACATAAAAACCTCAACCCGTCTCGCACGTGCGCCCTTCCCCTCATTTCTCTCGCCCGCCCCTCTCCCCTCACTCTCTCACTCTCTCAAGCCCTAGTGGCGCCGCCTCAAGACCCCTCGCTATTGGCAACCTCTCCATATCCCCTGGCCTCGGCTCCTCGGCCATCTCCCCACACCTCGTGTTCCTCTCCCTCTCCCCAAGCACGGATTCCCATAGACCGTCCCTTGGTGGGCTCGTCGAGGTCCCCGACCCTGGTCCAGGACTAGCCGGCGATGGTCTTGGACTGGATCTCCTCAACGAGGATGTCGCCGTAGATGGCCACGAAGGGGTCCTTGGCGTCGGCCTACGGCTGCTACTACTGCTGACGCTGTGCCGCCTTCTCAACCTTCTTGGTGTCTTTCTTGAGTTGCTTCTTGCTGATGGTGGTGGTGGAGATGCCAGCCGCGAGCTCCTCCACAGAGGCGAGTGGAGGCTCCGACAACATTGTGGCGGTGGATAAGGTCAGCACCCCTTCATCCATTGTACACAAACATCATTTTCCTCGTCCCTCCTCTAGAATTGGATCTAGCATTAAGTCACATTCTAATTTTTATGCAAAATGGAATGTAGTAGTATGTATCATTATACTTAACTACATTTGCATTCATGTCATGCCAAATCTCAACATTATTGTAAGAACTTGCATTTCTATACAATAAGCAAACTTGGAATTTGCATCCAGCCTGGTCTCCCTTCTTAAAACTATCAAATGGGGTATTCAGGTTCATGAATATTTCTCAGGAGGCATCATGAGCCCTGCAAAGTTATTAGTATGCCACTTCGCATTAAGGTAATTGTGAACATAAATATTTAGTTGGTGATTTGAAATTGGGTAACCGATTTCTATTAAACGTGTACAAAAAATAATCTAGATCATCACGCTCAATCCTACCCATGATCCAACCTAGAACTCGACAATTGGATGGCATCCGAAGGAGGATGACATGAGCATCGGATCGGCGACGACATGAGGATCACATAGAGCCCCCTGGAATGACTAGAGATCACCCACACCGGCGGCAAGGGGATGATGACTGGAGATAGAGAAGATGACCGACGGTGGCATCTCGGTGAAAGTGAAGCAACGAGAGGAGAGGGGATAGGATGAGAAAAGCATGGAGCACAAGATGGTGCGCTTAAAAGGGCACGAGGCTCACCGGCAACATAGATTAGAACGATGGCGACGATTGGATTTTGATGACGAAACCGACAACGGCGAAGCGGCGATCCTCGGGCGAAGATGATGGCGTCATGACGTAGAACACGAGCTTGCGATTCCAAAGGATCTGACAGCACAGGCAGAGGAGGTCAGATGGCGGCGAATTTGGACGACGAAGAGCTTTGGCGGCCAGCTCGGTTCTTTGGCGATTACGGCGCGACGAGGACGAAACCGGGGACGACGCCTTAGGATTTTGGAAGAGAGGGTTGGGGTGAAGAGATTGATGTGAGTAGGGCTGCTTATATAGCACCGGATGGGGAGATTCTAGGACGGAGACGCGCGGCTTCACGCGAAACTCGGACACGGGATGAAGAGACCGGTTGAAGACGATGCACAGGGCTTCGGCTGAGAGAAAAGAAAGGAAGCAGGCCAGCCTAGAAGACTGGGCTGGAATCAACTAAAATGGGCCGAATGAATAGGGTTTCAGCCCAAAAGATTTTCTGAGATTAATAGTAGCTTTCTGTTTTGGAAAATATTGAAAATCCAAATAGCAAATAGAAAATAGAAAATAGAAAATGCACTCAGAAAAATTCTAAAAAATATATCCAAGCACATATAATCAAAATAAAATTATTTTGATAATAATTGATGTTGGAATTAATCATATTAAATTATTATTTTTTGAAAGTCCATATTAAGCTTTATTTTAATTCAAATAAAACTTTGGTGAATTTTTCTACAGAACTAAACTACTCAAAAAGATTTTTAAACTTTAGAAAAATTGAGATGTTACAATCCTGTAGGCAGATTAGTGCCTCAATAGTCTCGCTTGATAGCCTACTTCTGTAATCACTAATTACCTACTATTTAGTGTTAAAAGTTGATTATGATGCCACTGTGGAAGCTAGTGCAGCTAACAAATCACAAGCCAAGTAAGAGAGAATTGCATACATCAAGGAATGCATTTGCCACCACCGAATAATGTTGAAATCATTTTTGCGAGGGAAGAGTTCATCTTCTAAGTATGTATCAAGTTCATTGCTTACTTGCTGACGTTTTACACTCAAATGCATGTCCTAGATAGAAAAAGGATCGATTTCTCCCACATTCTCACCATTTGACTTACTGTTGTGCCAACTCAGTGGGTGACACTCCAATTTGAGAAGAATATTCATCAAACAAACCTCTCATTGCATTTTTTAATGTTACAAAGGGGTTCTTCGTAAGGTGACTCGTATAGATTCGTGTACGCAAAGCCAAGTGCAATCTTGTCCCTTCGTAACAACTAGGGAAACACTTAACACACCATAAACTCACAACTCATAGGTATAGACCCTCATGCCAACATGCTAATAAAACTCACATTACCATGATCTCAAAAATACATGGCGCATTAAATTATTTTGATACCGAAAGTCCATGTCTAGCTTTATTAAAAGTTAAATTAAATCCAAGGGTGAATTTTCCAACTACTAACTATTTAACAGATTTTTAAAGATCAGAAAATTGGGATGTTACATTTCATAAATAAATCAAACAAGGGCAAAAAATCATGACATGAAGTTTTAGAAAGTTTCATGTTTTGTCAAAGTTTCAACGAGTTTTGTGTTTCGTCAAAAGTTTCAAAAGGTTCAACGCGTTTCAAATTTATAGAGTCTCCAGAAAATTCCAAGAAAGTTTCAACTAGTTTCAGATTTTGGAACTCAAGTTTCGATAAGTTTCAGACAAAAAGTTTCAGCAAGGTTCAATATGTTTCAAGAAGTTTCAATAAATTTTAGCAAGTTTTCAACCATGTTTCAGGGGAATTCCAATAGTTTCATAGAGTTTCAGAGGGTTTTACGTGTTTTCAATAATTTTGAAGTCCGAATCTTGAAGCATCAACAAGTTTCATAAAAGTTTCACCGAGTTTCAGCCAGGATTGAGAAACAAACTACAAAGTTTCGGAGTGATTCAACCTAAAACTTGTTCAAAAGAGTTCTAGAGATGTTTAGAAGAGATTCAAGAAAATTATAGTCAAGTTCCAAAAAAATCAAAGAGAGAGAGAGATAGTTTTAAACAAATGAAACAACGATGCACATCAAGAAATGGGGAGGTGGACCTGAACTTCCACCGAATTTTTGAACAATTTTTCTATTGATTTCAACAAAACAACAACACCCTACACTAAGAATCTGAAGGAAAATTGAAAGCTTCAAACATGGGGATCGTGGATCTGAAGTTCACCGAAGTTGAACACTAGGAGGAGGGGCTTGAAGGTAGACCTCCATATCCTAGTGGCAGTGGAGCCTACCACGCAAGGTATCGCTCGCTCGCTTGCCACCCCAACACGACGCGGTCATGCCATGCACCGCCGCCGCGAGTATGCTGTGCTAATTCACACTCGCTCACCACCCGACACTCGTGGCGCCTGTTCACTGCGTCTGGGCAACCATGACTGCTCGCCCCCCGTCACCGCATGGTCGGCTCGGTGTGGCGAGATCTGTCGCCAACGGCAGTAGCAATAGTGAATCGAACGACAACACTCATCGTTGAGAGAGATGGGTGGGGGATCGAGTTGGGGGAGAAATGGGGTAGTGATGATCCATCGGGTATCGCGTTGAGGATCGAGATATCGAGGGGAATTGAATTTCTGCGAGAGGAACAAAAGGCCCATGTGGAACCTTGAACTCATAAGATCTAACGGTAGCGAGCTATCCCATTCTATTAGTAACAAACACTATAGTGTTCTTTAGTATTTCTCTTTTGAAACATATAGATGTTATAATCTGAATCAGGGCATGAGTAGAGTGGGTTCTCTGTACAAAACTCAGAGCGGCCCAAAGGTTGCTCCCCACAAGGAGCAACTCTCTGGTTACCAAAATACCCTTAAAGTTCAGGGTCATTTACCCACCAAATACCACTACATAAAAACCTCAATCCGTCTCGCACGTGCGCCCTTCCCCTCATTTCTCTCGCCCGCCCCTCTCCCCTCACTCTCTCACTCTCTCAAGCCCTAGTGGCGCCGCCTCAAGACCCCTCGCTATTGGCAACCTCTCCATATCCCCTGGCCTCGGCTCCTCGGCCATCTCCCCACACCTCGTGTTCCTCTCCCTCTCCCCAAGCACGGATTCCCATAGACCGTCCCTTGGTGGGCTCGTCGAGGTCCCCGACCCTGGTCCAGGACTAGCCGGCGATGGTCTTGGACTGGATCTCCTCAACGGGGATGTCGCCGTAGATGGCCACGAAGGGGTCCTTGGCGTCGGCCTACGACTTTTGCTACTGCTGACGCTGTGCCGCCTTCTCAACCTTCTTGGCGTCTTTCTTGAGTTGCTTCTTGCTGATGGTGGCGGTGGAGATGCCAGCCGCGAGCTCCTCCACAGAGGCGAGTGGAGGCTCCGACAACATTGTGGCGGTGGATAAGGTCAGCACCCCTTCATCCATTGTACACAAACATCATTTTCCTCGTCCCTCCTCTAGAATTGGATCTAGCATTAAGTCACATTCTAATTTTTATGCAAAATGGAATGTAGTAGTATGTATCATTATACTTAACTACATTTGCATTCATGTCATGCCAAATCTCAACATTATTGTAAGAACTTGCATTTCTATACAATAAGCAAACTTGGAATTTGCATCCAGCCTGGTCTCCCTTCTTAAAACTATCAAATGGGGTATTCAGGTTCATGAATATTTCTCAGGAGGCATCATGAGCCCTGCAAAGTTATTAGTATGCCACTTCGCATTAAGGTAATTGTGAACATAAATATTTAGTTGGTGATTTGAAATTGGGTAACTAATTTCTATTAAACGTGTACAAAAAAATAATCTAGATCATCACGCTCAATCCTACCCATGATCTGAACCTAACTACCCTTGATCTGCCACATGAGTCTCCTATGTTAGTGATATACACTTACTAATTTGATGGGTTTATGTAGGCTCTGGAAGATGGATATGGTTCTGCGAAAATTGTTAAGCAAGGGGCTGAAGTAGTTTGGGCAGATGTCACCAAAGCATTTAATTTATTACAGGGAACATATAGAGGTGCATTACCTTGTGTTGTTGATATTTGCGCTATCCCACAGTTACACCTATCTGAACTCATATTCTACTCATAAAAGGAGCCTACATTTTTTTACAATAGTAGACTCTCTTTTGTTCTTATTCTGATGGATGAATTAAGAGTTATACTATCCGAAAGTTTTTAACATTAGCAAGCTGCATGATTCTATATTTGCTTTGCTTTTATTTTGGAATCGCACATAGAAGAAGTGTATTGGTCCTTCCTTCACACCAGCCATTGAGGTTAATCTCACTAGCCAAGCCAGAGTTTGAACTACACCTCTCCTACCTTTCTCAAATTGTTGTGCTTGTTACCTTGGCAATTAATGCACTTGTTATTATTTGCAAAATTTGCACTAATGACAATTTAGTTTTGGTTTCAACAACTATCGTTTGTTAATATAGGGAAAATTATTGGGCTGGTAATATCCACAAAGAAGGCTTAGTCATCCTCAGAATCCATAATTGATGCATTTCAAGCACATTTCAAGACGGCTAGAAGAAGCAAGCCAAACTAATGCTACAACTTTCGAGTTACTTGTTAGAAAGAGTTTGATATGGATTACTGGGATCATCCTTCCTGTCTCAACTCTCATTAAGGTGAGCATAATTCCTCATAGGCTTGTTACTTGATTAACTTCTAGTAACTCTACATATATTTAGTAACTCAACTCTGCTGCATTGAGCTTGAGATGCACTTTTTTTTTGATAATATGTCTAGATATGCATGAGTTACCACCAAACGCTTTCTTTAGTTAGCTTCAGATTCTCAAAGAAGTTAATCCTTAGAGGAGCAAGAGCCAAGAGCTAAAAAATAAAGAACGGAGATCTACCAAACAGACCTTAGATAACTCGGAATAGCACACGGAACGTATCAAATGGAAAAAGAAAAAAAAGAAAAGAAAACATAGAGTAGCACACCGGTATGACCCGACGAGGCCAGCAACGCACCCATCTCTGCAAGTCCAAGGCCCAGAGTCCACTAGAATATTCCTCCCTGCCAGATCTCCCTTTCCGGCCCACATGAAAGATCCCCCGTGCATGGTCGATCCAACGGCTCTTCCTTATTTAAATCCTCTCACCCCACTTCAACACTGCCCCATCCCCCAGGTCTCCGGCCGTCCGGCGAAGTCTCCTCCCCCTCTCGCGCTCTGCATCTCGACGACGACGAACTCCAAACCCTCACAAAATCACTTTTGATGCGGGGTTCAGCGGCCGCCTCCGCCGCCCCATAGCCAGTCGGATCGAAGCGGCGCGAGGGCCTCGGATCGGCGCTCGTCTCCCCCATGGCGGCGGCGCGAGGGGCCCGATCTGGGGTTTCGGGGGCAGCCGTGGCGCTGGTCGCGCTGGTACTCGTGGGATGCCTCGCCGGGGGCGGCGCCGCGGCCGAGATGCGGCGGCAGAAGAACGTGCAGGTGGCGCTCCGGGCCAAGTGGGCCGGCACGCCGCTGCTGCTCGAGGCCAAGTGAGTGGTTTTTTGGACTTGATATGCTGGCATATGTGGCTCTGTTTGATCGGGATACGCCAATTTGGCTTCGATTTAGTGGTTTTCAATAATTTCGGTCTGTGGGGTTTAGCAATTAGCGTTGAGAATCTGGCGGTTCTGGAAACTGGGAGTGAGCTATTGTGTTGATGCCTAGTAAATATGTTTAGCTAATTTGTTTTTCGAAATATGGAGTCGATCTCAGTGGAAATCACGCTGTGCTTAGACTCATGTATTCCCCTTCAAAATGTTAGTAACTGACTAGTACTAGTGTGTTGTGGAACAGTGGTGTACTATGGAACACCCTAGATCGTGAATAGACCGCGAACCAACACATTGAATAGACCACAAGCTAACACGTACTCGTGGTTTAGTAAAACACCTTCCCTATGGTCAACTTAGGTGAATTTTCCAGAACTTAATCCTACTAAATTACGAATTTAGCTGGAGCGAATTTGGAAGTTTATGAGGTTTTCTGTATCATGGTCTAAAACAATTAAACCCTGCTGTGACCAATAAACATACATGTACTTTTGTATTCATTGAAAATATGAAATGTTTGCATTTGTTGGGAGTAACAGCTAATTTTGTTTTCGACGTAAGCATATCTTTGCTTTGTGGTGCATGGTGTTTCGACTTATTATATGTTGAATTAAAAGCTCCATCTTATGTATGAGAGAGGGCTGTCTGACAGTGGTATTAATTGGAGCTATTTTAGTAGTCCATACATGTGCATTTTAAGCATAACTTAAGTGTAATACTTGTTGGATGTATTTTCTCTATCTGCTTGTTAACCGAGTATATCACACTTGCTTGGTTTAAATTGAGGAGAACAATTTACGTTTGGAAGATGCAAGGACTCCTTAGTGTTAAAATTTGGCAGCTGTCTGTTGTTAATTTATTGCGCCATATTCGAATTCTGCCTTCTTGCTCCACTGCCTATGTGAAATCGAGTTGGGACACCTAGTCATATTTGAAATATTGGATTAGTATCAGTCTAAGTTGTTCGCATTAAATACAGTAATGGCATTATACTGGCTAGTGGGTAATTATTTGCAATTTTACAATTTCATATGAGCTCAAGTTATTATATATACCCAAATACTGAGCTGCTACCAATTTTTATTTATGCTTTGGAAGAGAATCAATGGATTGGTCCAAAATGCTACAAAATTTTCATACTTACAAAGTAGATCTAACTAATGAGTAAGTCTACATTATAACAACCGACAAGCTAAATAAGTAAGCCAGTGAGCATAAGCAGGACAACAGTGTGACAGTAAACATAAATAAATGTAGTACTTGTCAATGAACATTTTGCAGCATTGGTGTTACTTGGTCAACTTTACTTGTTATTTTCCAAGCAGTACCTAATATTCTTTATGTTTATTACTTTTGTTAGTGAACTGCTTTCAAAAGAATGGAAGGATCTATTTTGGGATTTTGTTGACCATTGGAAAGAACTGGACAAAGGATCTGAATGCTTGACGGCCAAATGTTGTGTCCAGAAGATTGTTGAGGATGCCCACTCACTTCTCAATGAGCCACTGGCTTCAATTTTTGAGTTTTCTCTTACCCTTCGATCAGCATCGCCAAGATTAGTGCTTTACAAGCAGCTTGCAGAGGAGTCATTATCTTCAGTTCCTGTTAAGGATAATGCACTGGAGCAAATTCCTGTCCAAGGTACTGGGGAGAATGATATTCATGAGGCTGTGAAAGGAACTTGCTGCTGGGTAGACACTGGGAGTGCCCTATTGTTCAACTCAGCTGATCTACGTCGATGGCTTGATGGCTTGGGCGAACTGTAAGTATTTTCTTTTATTGTTTTGTCTCTTTGTTCAGGCTGTAAGAGGTGAAACTCAGAATATTTGTTGAACAGAGCTATGGACTCCACTGGACAACCTGAACTCTTTGACTTTGACCACGTATATCCTCGCTCAAATATTACTGCTCCAGTTGCTATATTTTATGGAGCTGTTGGGACAAAATGCTTCGAAGAGCTGCATGTTCACCTGGCAGAAGTGTCAAAGCAGGTAGCATACATTTGATTGTTCAGTGTATTTCAGGGCGTCTGAGATCCTGAACAAACAATGAACTCTAGAAAGTACAGACATAAGGTGTAATACTAGGGCATTGCATGTTAAATGTCATTTTACATATATCATATATGGTGTTAGAGCTATCCTGTTAATAAATGCTGATATTCCAGCTATCATGTTAACATATAATCACTGATAGCCTATTCCTTCTTTTGATTTCTAGTTTTTATTACCACTAACTGGGAGTTCTTCCGCACATGGTAAGAGAACTTAGCTGAATGTTAGTCACATTAATAGTAATTGACATGAAGATTTTATTGTTTAATTAATCATCCCAAACCTCTGCATTGTACTTTATTATCCTACTATTTGGATCCTGTCTAGTTTCTATATGTATTGACCTTTTCCTGGACGAGCCACATAATGGTTTGAATGACACATCTTTTTATCATTTCAAATGGTGGCACAGTTTTACCTATATAATCAATCATGAACACCTCTTCAAAATTTTGTGGGGAAACAACACTTGCTGTCAGTATCTAGGTTTTTTTGCTATCATATCACCCGTTGCTTCTTGCTTTGGTTCTCTATATTTGTTGTATTACATATCTTTTCTTCAGCTGTAACTGTCTAATATGCAGTGTATGCTGTTCATAGGGAAAAGTGAGATATGCTCTGCGTCCTGTCCTGCCATCTGGATGTCAGACTACATCTAGCTTTTGCGGTTCCATTGGTGCTGTAGATGCAGTCACTTTGAGTGGTTACGGGGTGGAACTTGCCCTAAAAAACATGGAATACAAGGCCATGGATGACACTGCTATAAAGAAGGGTAACTCTGCTAGGTGTTTTCTTTGCACCAGAGCATGAACTCTTCACCGCTTAGTTCTTAATAAGAAATATATTTATTATGGATATCTTAAGTAAATATGTATCCCATGGAAAAGAAGCAAGGGGGAAAAACATTGCGTCCCACTCCTTTCTCTTAAATAAATCAGTTGGGAAGAAGAGACTTTTCCCCTTTTATTTGGTTGGCTGGGGTGGGGGTTGTTGATAGCATGAAGACGAGTACTTTATTGTGATTTTTTATTCAAACTCTGAATGAATCATATTATATCCTTCCAGGTGTTGCCCTGGAAGATCCTAAAACTGAGGACCTCGGTCAAGAAGTCAGAGGGTTTATATTTTCCAAGATTTTGGTTCGTACCATTCTTTCAATAAGATTAAGTAGTTTCCAGAAACGCGGTTCGTCCGAGTCGCGGTACGAGATTCGGATTCGTGTTTGCCACTTTTTCTTCCAGTTTCCACTGCGAATACGAACCCCGTACCCTAAACCGGTTCGGGTTTGACGAATCCAGTTCGCGATTCGCAGGGTTTTATAGCGAATCTGGTAACTATGAGATTAACTACAGGGACTTTATGTAATGCATGAACAAGAAGTATTAATATTGTTTTTTCCCCTTATCTCTAGGAACGCAGGCCAGAGCTGAGTGCCGAGATAATGGCCTTCAGGGATTATCTGTTGTCATCAACAGTCTCTGACACACTTGAAGTCTGGGAACTCAAAGGTATTGTTGCCATAAGCCGATGAGCAGTCCTCACATTGTTGTGTGATTCCATTTGTCTTACAACAGTGCATCATTTAATGGTATAGAAGCGCCCCTTTTATTTCTGTTCTGCTCCACACCACAGATTTGGGTCATCAGACAGCACAGAGGATCCTTCATGCATCAGATCCTTTACAGTCAATGCAGGAAATCAATCAAAATTTTCCCAGTATAGTTTCTTCACTATCACGGATGAAGGTAGATGTTATATCTGAAGATCGCTTTAAACCTCTAGATATGTACATAAGTAATGATAGTGATTCTTTTTGTGAGTAACAAACATTTTGTTTTTGAATACATTCATATGAACTACTTCTGCATGCAGATTATTAACAACAATTTCGTCTTTGTACAGCTTGACAATTTCATCAAAGATGAAATCATTGCAAATCAGCGAATGATTCCACCTGGCAAGTCATTGATGGCTTTGAATGGTGCTTTGATTAATATCGAGGATCTTGATCTTTACCTGTATGTTCTAACATACTTCCTGGGTAACAATGTTTCTGGTTATTTACTATGTTTTATCACCTTGATTAGCTAAGGGCTAACTAGCAATTTGCTTCTTTTCTTATGCATACCAAAGTGTGACTTTAATCAGTGTATCCTTTAACAACGGGCAATTAACTCCTCTATGCCACTTGCCATTAGAAACATGCAACAGAAGATGCATGCTCACAAGCAGGGATGGAAATCCCGTCCGGTTACCGGCGGTAACCGGCCTTACCGGTGGGGGCCGGGATTTGAAATCCTGGCCGGTTTTTCCGGAGTTTGCAAATTCAAATTTCAAATTTTGAATTTTGATTGATTTTTAAGCAAAATTTAACGAAATTCGACCGGGAAAAACCGGTAACCGGCCGGTTGCCGGCCGGCTACCGGTACCGGCCGCCGGCCGGGAATTGAGCCGGGACCAGTTTTTGAATCCTTGCTCACAAGTGATAATTCCAAACTTATAATGAAAGAGAAGATTCTACAATATTAGTTTGTTGGCTCTTTTCAAGCTTCTTAAAGAGAAAGATGACATGTTTTCTCCCGAAGTGTGGCATTCATCACTTATCCAATTATCTCATGAGGCTTGGTATTTTGTTGTGTCTGACAAGTCCCCCACCCACACACCCACCTACAACCGAACCAGAAAGAAAGAACAAACACACAATCAGCCGGTGAGAGAGAATTATAGTTGAGAAGATCATAACACAAATACGGCTTTTATATAGAATTAGTCATGGGAAGCATAAGAAGATAAAGGTCTGATGAGTTCACTTTACAGAGATTGCATATATCCAGTGCATCACATTTCAATATATTTTGGTCCTCAAGCTATTCACTCATGCAGGACGAAGGGATTTGCTAGCTTTGGCAGTGGGTTTGCATAACAGTTCTTATTGTTGGAACAGATCAATTGGGCATTCATTGCATTCCTCCACTTCCTTTCCCTCAGCTCCTGACTTTTCCTTCAGCTATGCACCCTTGATCACCATTGAACTAATCTTCACCATCTTTCCTTGTATCTCCTTCTCATCCATATGGTTGGTTGTGTACTCAGTTTTTTTGTCTGTTTTGGGGCTGGACCTAAAACTACTTTACTAACTTTGATAGTTTGTTCATGTTAAAACACTTACCATTTTTTTTGTCTGAGTAAACATATCATATATGACTAATAAAGTTGACATTTGATTATGTCCTATCCGACAGGTTAATGGATATGGTCCACAAAGAATTATCTCTGGCTGATCAGTTCATCCGATTAAAGGTGAAGTTTAAGAAAATGTGCTATTATATGTGTTATCCGGCTAGCCTTGCTGTTCCAAGAGAATTACTTTTGGTGCTTGTTGTTTTTAATTTGTAGTAATGAGAGAAACCGGTTAAATCTTGTTGGCAAAAACTAGTTTTGACAACCTGGTCATATTTTGTTGTGACTTGAATCCTTGATATGAAAATGCTGAGCAGAACTGCGGAATGAGATATATGGATTATATTACCGCGATCTTTTCTTAATGCTTCATTGCTCATCGAGAACTTTTATACCACGGTACTATTTAGCTTTGCTGGTTATAATTTTTATTTAGTAATTTTATAGTTTTTCTGGCATTTTATTTTGAACATTGCCACTTGATGTGGCTTCATATCCTTAAAATTGGCGAGGTTCGATGATACTTCTAGCATAGTAATTAGCTTGAAGCTTGAATATGTATGGAATATATTTTGCTATATCAAAGAAAATGCAACCTATGGTAACCGGATTTACCGGCCACCTCTGGTACCTTCTACGGCCAAATATGCACATGTGGCCTTCAAATGAGGCAAGTTGTGGGCTCGAGCCTTGGAATCACACCTTTTTCCTTTTTTTCTATATTTAAAAAAACAAAATTCAATTAAAAAAATTCGGACAAAACAAATCCAGCCACCGGTGGTAATCAGAAGTGTGTGTGTGTTGGGGGTGTCCATTTTTTTAAAATGAAATGTAAAGCCTGGGCTATATTCAAATAACACGTTCATTTCAGCATCTGTTCTTTTAAGACCACAATTATTTAAATTCTAAATAGATTACTTTTTGACAATGTTGGATATCTATGTTGTGAATTGCTATGTTATAAGTCGGCATGATCAATTGATCATGATTATCTAGTTAGAGATGCATGTGCCATATCTCTATATTTGAACATGAGATTTCTTGATTCCTATTTTTCTCTTGTTCCATTCGAGTATATGAGATGCTATATATATATTTTTTTTCTTTCTTACCGAGTGACAAGTTATTTCGCAATTGATGTCAAATGCCTACCAGTTGCCTCAAAGTGCTGTCCACAAGATCCTGTCAGCAGCTCCACCAGCAGAATCTAATTCATTCCGTGTTGACTTCCGGTCTTCCCACGTTCATTATCTTAATAACTTGGAGGAAGATGCCTTGTATAGAAGGTGGAGAAGCAACATCAATGAGGTTTTGTTCACTTATCTTTTTATCAACATCATTGAACGGAGACTGTCATTTGAATGTTGCTTTGCTCTGCCAAGTCAAATGAGGAACTACAACCTATTCTTTTCATGGCTGTAGGGCCATAAGGGAATTATGTGTATGTTCTTTAATTCTATAAATAAGATATCTGAATTCTGAATTTCTAATTTCTACAACACTGTGATCCTGTTCTGGTAGATAGGTTTGCGCTTATCCTCAAACTTTGCGTGCATGGTTGATATTGGTTCGTCTCGGTGTCTTTACTTGTTTTAGTTTGCACTATCATCTACAAGTTTTATTGATTATCCCTGTTGAAGTCCAATGTTCAGTGGTTTTGCGTACTATTCAACATCTATTTGGCTGTTGTATGTTTCTTTTCTGCATTCCCTGGTTAAATTGTATCACACATCTACTTCCAATTTTACCTTAATTAATTATAATGATTGTTTTTCCTTTTTTTTCCTTTGTAGCTATTGATGCCAGTATTCCCTGGTCAGATTCGCTACATCTCTAAAAATCTATTCCATGCTGTTTATGTGCTTGATCCTGCTTCAGCCTGTGGTGCAGAGGTTAGTCTCTCGCTTACCCTTTTTAAATTTTGTGCGTCTGCCTTTCTACACTTTTTATGCTGTACTCATTTACTGACTTGTAGTCTGGTGTTTCCATTTTCCCTTAAAACTTTGCAGACCATTGACACGATCCTATCTCTATATCAAGATAGTGTCCCTATAAGGTTTGGTATCATAATGTACTCATCAAAACTCATAAATGTTATTGAAGAAAATGATGGCACTCTTCCAATAAATGATGGATCTAAGAGCGAGGATGACACTTCTGTTTTGGTAATCATTTTCTAATATTTCTTTAATGTGATTTCTTGAGAGCTCTTTGCTTTGATGTATAGAAAAGGGAATTGGTTTTACATTATAACTATGTAAGTCTGGGATGATTCTTACCTTTCCCCCCATAGCCCTTGTCGCTACTAGTGCTCTTTAGGTACATGAAATTATAATAGAAGTACATTATTACATTCATTTCCATATTATCATGAATTCATGATGATGTCCAATTTTTTAAGAAGAATTATGCCCTCCAGTTTATAAGTAAGGATCTTTTATATTATACAATATTAAAGGGCCATCATAAAATGTAAAGGACATTTTTATGTTACTAAAGATGCTTAGTGGTGCATTTTCTTTTTCTCAGTCAATAAATTATTAATTTACTTATCACGTCCTAGGATCCCCCATGGCCCCATGTTCTGATTGTTGTATTGTGAATTTATCATTTCTGTGTATGCACATAGGTCACTTTTTTCCATTGACAGGGTGATACACAGCAACATAAGATTGTAATTAGCAGGTCCATGTACAATTATTTTGTAATTAGTAGGTCCATGTGCCATTTTAAAATGACAAAATTGGCTATAGGATACCAAACTTTTTGTGTAACTAGACACCTGAATTTCGTGTCTTTGCTGAAAGACACTACAATTTTGTGGCTCTTTGCTGTTGGACACTCATTAAAATAGTATAACCGACTAATTAGGAGAGAGAAAGTTTGTAAAATAACCTCAATGTTCTCAATGCACAATGCTTGGCTCAGTCGGTCTGATTCAACCGTCCACGCACAGTGCCTGGCTCGGTTTGGCTCAATGCTTTTGCCTCTCGTGTCGGCCCAAAACAGAGGAGGCGATGGTCTTCCACGGCAACAGTGTTCCGGCGGGGCTTCCTGGCGCGGGCGACAACATGGAGGCATCTGTGTGTCATGGCAAAGCTAGAGGTGGCGGAGCACTGTGCGTGGCCACTAAACATAGGATGCGGCGCTGGACGACGACAGAGGTGGGGATGAGCAGAGTCAGCGGGGTTGATGATGGCAATGAAAACGGTGGTGTTGTCAGCCTCGTGTGCGAATCCTGGCACGGTGGTGTCCCCGAGTGGGACGACATTGGCGGCGGTGATGGTGAGGCTAGAAAATTTGGGCGGTCCTCTGCTTCATGAAGAGAACGTCTTGAACGAGACGCCGACGGGCCTACCGGGCGCGGAGGTGGCGAGCATGGCGGCGGTGAACTCCAGTTGCGAGGGAAGGCGGTTGTGTTGCCGCTGGGGCAGGCTCGACCACCGTTCACCGAGCAAGGTACTCCACCGCTCCGAGCCTCCCTGAGCCTCGCTAACCACGTCACCACAACTACCTCCAACTCCTAAACCTTTCCCTCGGAGGAAGGGCACCATCGGCTCCAACCCCATCGTACCAGCACCGCGAGCGCCGCCGCAGGCAAGATTCACATATCCGAGTTCACCTAATCCACACAAAATGTTTGATTCGCAGAAATCAAAGGGGCAAGTGACGAATTGCACCTTGAGGAACTCGCCCTCTTGGAGCCAGAGCGCGGCTCCCTCTCCCGGCGATCACGCTGGCGGTGCTCACCCAGATCGCAGCAAGGAGGGCCTAGAGCACGGCGTGGGGTGCCAGGGCGGCTGGGGGGCCACACGGAAGGGACGCCATGGGGGAACCCTAGCTAGGAAGGCCTGGAACCTTCGGTGAGGGTGGGTGTGTGGGTGGGAGTTGTGGAGTGTGGCGGTGAGGTGAGACTTGGCATGGACTGGGGAGTGGGGAGAAGTGCGTGACTTGACGCGAGAAGATCTGAAGAAGAAGAGAAGGGGCAGCGGGTGCTGGACATGGACGTTGGGCCAACCAACTGGGCCAGGTTCAACCGAAGGGCAAATTGGACATTTCACATGCTTTCCCTCTCCTCTCCCGACCGGAACTAATATAATGATAGCCTCAGTGTCCAACAACAAAGAGCCATAGACACCGCCAATGACACAAAATTTGGGTGTCTAGCCGCCAATAACACAAAATTTGGGTGTCTAGCCGCCAATAACACAAAAGTTTGGTGTCCTTAGCCAATTTTGCCTTATAAAATTGAAGGGAAGAGCATTGGGCCATTGGCCGAGTGTAAAACAAGAAATCTACAAAATATGCATCATCTTTTAATATGATATAGCACATTCTCTGCTCCTGATGTTCTTGTTTATACTGGATTAAGATTTTAAGACTATCTTAATTGCATTGTTTCATTATTCCTATTATCCTCTGACATAATTTTGTAAAACTTGCACTCATGCATGGCTTTGATGTGTCATCTTTGCTATTTTTTTCTCCTTTATACAGATAATAAGGCTTTTCTTGTACATCAAGGAGATGTACTCAGCACAGTTGGCTTTCCAATTCCTAAGCAATGTGAGTGAACTTGCCAAATTTTCTTGCCACTTATAAATTGAAAGAAGTCAGTTTCAAAAAAAAAAAAAAAAAAAAATCCACCCTGCGTGTTATGTTTTATGTTTTGCATGGCTTGGTTATGTGCATGTTTGATTGTCTGCACAATTATTAATGGAATTGTTTTCTGTATACTAGATCAATGTGATGCCAATAAAGTTGAACTTGTCATATTAAGACTACTTGTTTTGAGCACACACTGCTTCTGTTTGTGGTGATCTCCCTCCCTTCCCATGACTAATGAGTAATGACATTTGCATTCAGTTCTGTACTGAGTAGTAGTAGTATTAAAAATTATTGCAGATTGTTGATCACATTAGGCATAATTGGCAAAGCTAAAAAGTTCAGATGAGGTGCTTGCAGCCTGCATGACTTTGATTTTTTTGCTGAAATAATTATTTTCCCAATTTTATCACTGAAATCAAAAGTTGAGATGTGTTCTATATATCCCGTCATGGTTTGTTTTTCTTAACTATATATTTGTTTCTTCAGAAAGTTTGACAATTGTGATGGAATTATGTGTCTGACATAGCTTCTTAGAAGTTAGAATATAGTGGCATTTGAGTCTGTTGTTACGTTGGATATTGTTGTTGTTCCCTTGAACAAGATAATTCAGGTGGTTGTGTTACAACTTACAACTTCCAAGTAACATATCACTAGTGAAACCATGCTCCACTGTTCTTTGGTTAATAAAACCATGATCATGCTCTTTGCATATATTCTTTGGTTAATCGTCTGGCAAAATCATACTGTCTGTAGATGTTCTGATTTTTATATAGTTGTAATCTGGTGATATTTTCTTTTGTAGATACATAAATCGAGGGACGGTGGCGATGACTATAATGAAGAGTCTGTGGAAGCTCATCATGTTGATGGGGCATTTGTTGATTCCTTATTGTAAGAGTGTTCACTAAATTGTATGTATTGTTGGAGATAAATGCCCAAATAGTAGTTTGTTTTCCTTATGTTACGTGTATCTGGTAACATGCAGGTCAAGTGCTAAATCTCACCCTCAAGATGTGCTGCTAAAGTTGCAAAAAGAGAACATGTACAAGCAAGAGGCTGAAGAAAGTTCTCTTTCTGTTCACAAACTTGGTTTGTATAAACTCCAGTGTTGTCTATTGATGAATGGACTCGTGCATGAGTCAAATGAGGTAATAAACTAATAATTAATTATCCAACTTAAAGTTTGATAAAATGGGAGAAGCAGAGATTGAAATACCGGCCGGTAACCGGCGGTTACCGGTTTTCCCGGCCGGTCCTGGGAAAAAAAACCGGCCGGGATCTTTTAAATTCAAATTTGAATTTTTGACTCTATAATGTCCTCCAGTTTGTTTAGGTATTGTTATACTAGATTATGTATTGAAACATTAGTTTTTAGTATATTTAGCACTATTAAAACATAAAAGACCGGTTTTTTCGGTTTTTCATCCGGTTTTTCCGGTTCCTGGCCGTTAACCGAACCTGTTACTGGTTTCAGGAAAACTGCAGTTCAAAATTTGGTTTTCAAAATTTGATCGGTTGTTTTCCGGTTTTTCCGACCGGCCGGTTACCGGCACCGGCCGCCGGCCGGGATTTCCGCCGGAACCGGTTTTTTGATCCTTGGGGAGAAGCATCAGGCCTCCATAATGTTTAAATTTAAGAACAGTAAATTTGTCTATTCTACATTAGATAATGTTTCTTTTGCCCCACAGTATTACCTAATAATGTTTCTTTTGCCTCATAGTATTACCTAATACTAGTACACTACTAAGGAAATTACACAAGAATTTTCGAAGCAATAACTAATACGTTGCCATTTTACTACTTTTATACTTTTTATAGGATGCGACCATGAATGCTATGAACGATGAGCTTCCTAGGATACAAGAACAAGTCTATTATGGGCATATCCTGTCCCATACAGATGTTTTAGAGAAGTTTTTGTCGGAAAGTAGCTACAAGCGGTACAACCCATCGGTAAGTACAAAGTTTTCTAAAAATTGTTGTACATTGACTTTTAATCCAGTTAACCATAGAGCGCCCCAGATTACTGGCAAGAGCACAGGGAAGAGATTTGTCTCACTATTTGCATCACATTATCAGGAAGACTCTGTTCTTCATGACATTAGCTACTTACACTCTCATGGAAGTATGCTTCCTACTACTCTTTGCATGTACCTTGTCATCTGTCGTCAAAGATCATTGTTGTTGAAATCTAGCTGTTAAATCTGTCTGCAGCTACAAATGATGTGAAGCCTGTGACTCATCTACTTGCTGTTGATCTTTCTTCAAAAATAGGGAGAAAGTTGCTTCATGAGGCCATACGTTACCTGGTAGATGCAGAAATTGTCTATCATGTCTATTCTAATATGCTATTTATTTTGTTCGCCCTGATAATATCTAGCTTTTTGACATGATACAGATGGCGGGGTCTAATGAAGGTCGTGTTGGTCTACTACTTTATGTCCGCAGTGATAGTCCATCCCCTATTTTACTTATGAAGGATATCTTTGATAGAACTATTTCGGCTTTCAGGTTTGTTCCTCATGTTTTTTTCAAAAGAGATGCAGAATTATACAAATTATTGTTTGCCTTCCACTCAACATTGCATACATGATACATCAAGCTTGTCTCTGATCTACTTGAGTTATTTCTTGTTCTAGCTATAAGGAAAAGGTACTGGACTTCCTGTATGGGCTCTGCAAATTTTATGAAGGTCAACATATGCCTGCCTCTTCGGTGGTTGATGATAGGATTAGCACTATGATGGAAAAGGTGTATAGCTTAGCTGCTGAAACTGCCTTGCCCGTTGATGATTATAAAGCGTGGTTTACAAGCTTTTCTGCTGATACAGTTATCAAAGGGATGGATAAGGTCTGTATCTGAGCTTTTTTTTTGTCCTCTGCGAAATTCTCTTAATTAAATTGTTAGTATGTGTAGTTTTAAGTGGCTCTCTTAACTGGGCTCAGGCAACCCTAGCAAGACTTCCTTTTCTTTTGTTCATTTGATAGCTCAGTTTAATTTGTACACGGCCTTGATTGACCAAGTTGATCTCACCATTATGGAAGTTGGAGCTAGCTCGAGCTTAGCTTGAATGGGCTTGACAGCTGTATAAATTACAAAAGCTTTAGCCATCATGACCGAGTTCTAGCTTGGCTCATGTTGTGCTTGGTTTAGCTTAAGATCCCCTACAAACCATAATGTGTACGTACCTGTTGGTTGTACCCAGGGATAAAAAAACCGGAACCGGTTGAAATCCCGCTCGGCGGGTGGTACCGGTAACCGGAAATACCGGGAAAAAACCGGACGAATTTAAAAAACTGAATTTTGAATTGCCGATTTTGAAAACCGGTTACCGGACCGGTAACCGGCCGGTTACCGGAAAAACCTGTCAGAAAAACCGTCCGGAATTTTGAATTAGAAAGTGTTTAATGAAGTGCATATATAGCTCATACAATACGTAATCTAACATATTTTGCTCATATGAAGTGCAAATGGCCAAAATCTAGCACAAAATAGACCTAAATCAACCTAGGAAGTCACGAGAGAGGTTAAAAATTCAAAATTCAAATTGAAATTTTCCGGCCGGTTATTGTTCACCCGGTCGGCACCGGAAAATCCGGTAACCGGCGGTAACCGGCCGGGATTTCCCCCCCTTGTTGTACCTATCTATTTAAGCCAAGCTTGAGCTGAAATTGATATTGAACTGTTATGGGCTTTTGGGCCTGTGGGCAGCGGCCGCATGGCAAGGCAGCAGCGGCTGTATGCACACGTCCAGGACCAGCAGCAGCAACGTGTAGGACATGAACACAGTCTGCCCAGTATTGGCTCAGTTTCTGTAAGAGCTGAGCAAATTCGAGCAGAAACTAGGTTGCATGCTAGCATTAATCTTTTCACCTACTCCTGTTTACACAACATGCTCTCAGGACTTGTGAGTTTGTGACACAAAGTGTATACTACCTGCTTCTGCCAGTTGCCTACTGGTTCACCCTCAGTTCAAGACCATTTTAGCCTTTCAAACCAAAACCCTTGTTCAACTTTTTTTTAAACCCTATTGTTAATAAACCCTTATTTAACTGGGCAACCACAGGCCAGTTTTCGGTTGTGAATGTTTTCTTTATGTTTCATTGTTTCAACTTTCAAGTCAGTAATTTTTTGTTAGTTTCGTATCAAATTTGCAAACATATCACATATATTTCTTTGGTTGTGCAGTTGTCTGACTTCTTATTTGGGCAACTGGGGCTTGAATTTGGTAGCAATGCTGTGATCACCAATGGACGGGTAAGCTTTATGTTCCCTTCATTTATCTGTTGATGTCCAAACCAGGTTAATGGTTGTAGTTGTTGTGGCTGGAAATACAGCAGTACCTACTACCACCATCTAGGAGCGGTATGCCAGTGGATATTACTGGACTACTGTGCAAATTTACTGCTCACGATAACAATTATAAATTATTTGTTGTCACAAGGTTATTTCCATTCGGTTTCTAAGCAGCTTCTGTAGTTTATGACTGTATCCTATTTCCTACCTTGCAGGTTTTTGTTGTAAATGAAGGAGACTCATTTCTAACCGATGATTTAGGTCTCCTCGAGTTGATGGAGTACGAGTTAAGAACGAAATACATATATGAAATAATTGAAGAGGTCGAATGGGCAGGCGTTGACCCTGATGATCTGACAAGGTAAGTTATAGGCATGTAGTAGTTCCAGTGGCTTTTCTTTAGGCGTTTAATTAGCTAACACTTAAGAGCTCAATTATGTATGGCCTAGCCTAATTGCTGTCTTCAAATGCTTTGTTGTGTGAAGTACATTTTTTACTAGCACTTTTATCTGTTCCATCTTTATATTAGACGGCTAGCTCTGGATATGTCACAAGTTCCACAATTTTTCCTTTGTTGTTTTCCTTTATTTTTTCTCGATTTTTCAGATGACACTTAATCATGGACATTATATTTAAAAGTTATTGGGTTGGAAGGAGTACTTTCATCTCGAATGATTAGAATAAAAATATAATGCTAAATCCTTTCATTTATTGATAAATTCTAATCTATGTACTTTGTTTGCAGCAAATTCTACAGCGACATCGCCATGTTGGTCTCGTCATCAATGTCTGTTCGTGAAAGGCCATCTGAAAGAGCCCAATTTGAAATTTTACGTGCAGAACACAGGTAAATTTCCTCTTCTTTGCATGGATAAACATTCAACCGGAATATATCTTATTATGTAATATCACTAACATGTCGTTAGTACTGGTAACTGGCCTTTTATTGGCAAAAACACTTTAGGGAGGAACCTACAACTTGGCTACAAACGGTTTCTGACAAAACTGTATAGAATTGGTTGGTTCTAATAATTTGTTTAGATACAAAAACAATGAGAAACTTGGCTCAATGTGAACAATCATAAGTAGCACTAATGTTTAAGTCCCTAAACTGGCTGGGTTTTGAAAAACTGGGTGCTCACTAGTTCTAATTATCAGCAGTTTTTTATTTTATTTTAATGTTAAAAACCTTCTGTATTGTTAATGAAATTATGCCTGCAAGCACAAGTTTTATGTTTTCTGGTCCATGCTTTAACTAAAGCATTTATTGGTTAATATCATGGCAAACTATTGTGCTGCCTTGCTGGATTTCGGAATTTGTTCAACTAACATATGCTGATAATTGTTAGATTTAGGAGAGGAAGAGGTATTTTTTCTATTCACAACTATGCAACTTATGTTATTCATTATTGAGAAGATATATATAGACATGAAGTTGGACCTCATGGGCCACATAGGTCAAGAGAGAGGGAGACATGTATAAGACTCTTAACACTCCCCTTCAAACTCAAAGTGGATCAGGAGAATCTGATGCACCGAGTTTGAGTAGATGAAGCCGATGCTATTCTCGAGTCCGAGCCTTAGTGAAGAAATATGTAACTTGAAGCTCTGAGGGTACATACTAGAAGTCAATGGCCGACTGATAACAATGAGACCGTGTGAATGATGCATTAACACCAATGTGCTTTGTCAACTCATGTTTGACCATATTACTAGCAATTTGAATTAGAGGCTGCCAAATGGGCTGGGCTGGCCCGAGGCAAGGGAAGGCCCCGCACAGTTCATGGGCCGGGTTGGCACAACACGATAGCCCGGGCTGTCACCCTGGCACGACACAGCCCATTCATTTTTAATATATATATATATTTTATTTACATTTTTAATACATATATGGTTTTATTTTGTATTTTTTTAAAATTTTATATAGTTCATTTTTTGCAATTTTCATATGTATTTATGAATTCTACATTTTTTTATGATTATTTTTGGATTTTTCTTCAATTTTTCTGATTTTTTATATGGTTATGTTTAAAAAATTTTGGGCTAAGTGGGTCGTAAACGGCCCGTTAAGTCAAACGGGCTCAGGCCAGCACGACACGACACGAGTGGCCTTTGGGCTGTGCTTGGGCCACCACCCAGGCACGTGGGTCGGCACGACACAACCTGTTTCGTTCGCGGGCTGGAACGGGTCGTGCCGAAATGGGTCGTGCTTGGTCATGCCCGTGCCGTGCCGTGCCGGGCCATGCCGCCCATTTGGCCATGTCTGATATGAATGATACTTGTATTGTCACAGAGCAAAGGTGTAGGATTATCACGAAGTTACATCAAGATCAGCCAAAAGCCATCGAAGCCAAACAATCTCTGTGGTGGTAGCGACAAGGGCTCGAATCTCAGCCTCTGCACTAGAGCGTGACACCGCAGTCTGCTTCTTGGACTTCCACTCGACGAGTGAAGTACCAAGAGAGATGCAGTAGCCAGTGATAGATTGACGATTAATAGGATCACTCGCCCAAGTAGAGTCAGAGTAAGCGTGGAGATAGAGCTGACTCGAACTGGCATAGAACAAATGTCTAGACGTTGTCCCCCTCAAGTATCTCAGCACACGAAAAATATGACCATAGTGGACTGATGTGGGAGCACTGATAAACTGGCTGAGCACATGAACAACAATGTCTGGCCTGGTGACAGTGAGATAAAGAAGGCTCTCAACGAGCTGACGATAGCGAGAATGATCTGTTAGTGGTACAACATCTGTAGGACGAAGTTGCAGGTGGAGCTCCATGTGCGTGGCAGCGATGTGAGTATCAGTCATACCAGAGCGAGCAAGCAAATCCTGAACGTAGGGATGCTGAGAGAGGTAGCCATCACCATCATAATAAACCTCAATCCCCATATAATAGCGCAATGGTCCTAAATCTCACATCATAAACTGTTCACTTAATTTCTTTTCGATAAAAGCCACATAGCTCATGTCATCTCCTGTGATCAGCATATCATCTACATACAGCAGAAGCAAAGTACGACTCTGCTGAAAAGTGTGAATAAACAAGGCAGGGTCATGCTCACTTGGGGTGAAACCAGCAACTCGAATCATAGAACTGAAACGCTTGAACCAATCACGAGGAGCCTGCTTGAGACTATATAGAGCACGCCTAAGACGACAGACATAGCCTTTAGGAGCCTCAACACTGGAGGTGGCTGCATATAGACCTCATGTAGATCACCATGAAGACATTCTTGACATCCATTTGAGATATAGTCCATGAGCCTACTGTTGCAATAGCAATGAGAGTACAGACTAGTCGTATGAGCAACTGGAGCAAAAGTCTAATCATAATCTCGACCATAAGTCTACTGAAAACATCTTGCAACAAGACGAGTCTTGTATCGCTCTACTGAATCATCTGACTTGGTCTTTACTTTATACACCTACTTGCAAGTTATAGGAACAACTCTAGATGGTAGCGGAACAAGATCCAAAGTGCCTATAGACTCTAATGTTGTAAGCTCCTCAGTCATAGCCAACTGCCACTCAGGTATACTGGTTGCCTCCTGATAGGTACCCAGCTCAGATACTGCACCTGCACGAGAAAACCACCATATCTCTGGTGCATGAATAGAAGAACGATCACGTAGGACATACCGTGATGTGGTAGAACGATCGTCATTGTCTGTGATACTGGCCGAAGGGTCAAGTATAGGAGAGGAAGACTGAGGATTAGAAGGTTCAAGAGGAATGAAAGTCTGAGGATCTGAAGGAACTCTCTGTCGGCGACTATAATGAAAGGGAAAAGTGGAAGTGTTAGAAACTGGTGGAGCTGGTGGAGGAGACACACTAGAGGGTGAAACTGGTGGAGAAAGTGTATCTGGAGAAGACAAGTCTGGTGAAGAAATATGAGGTAGACACAAAGAGGTGGAATCTGTGGAAGGAGTGGGATGCGTAGAAGGATGATAAGAGAAGGGTTGACCCTCGTCAAAGGTCACATCATGAGATGCGAATGCGACGTGTTGAAGGATGATAGCAAGTAGCAACGATAGTCCTTATGCTTAGGGTTATAACCCAGGAAGACACTCAACCGACTGAGTGCTCAGCTTTGTGCGCTCACGAGGTGCTAGAAGGATATAGCAGACACAACCAAAGACACGAAGATGAGCATAGCGAGCAGGTGCTCTGTATAGGACCTCACCAGGACACTTGCCCTGAAGCTTGGAAGAGGGTTGAGGATTGATGAGATAGATTGTCATAGAGACCGCTTCCCCACAAAAGTGAGAGCAAATGAGAAAATGAGAAGAGTATGAGCAGTCTCAATGATGTGACGGTGGTTGCGCTCAGCAACACCATTCTAAGCATGAGCACCAGGACACGAGAGCCGAGGAAGAGTACCGTCCGAAGAAAGGAACTGATGAAAATATGATGAAAGACACTCTTCCAGAGTTAGAATGAAAAACACGAATGTCAGAAGGCAACTGAGTATGAACCATTTGAGCAAAATACTGATAGATAGAAATCATCTGCGAACGGTATTTCATGAATTAGATCCAAGTGTATCGAGTGTGATCATTAATGAAGATGACATAGTAACTGTGACTACCCTTCGAAGCAAATGGAGAAAGACCCCAGACATCCGAATGGACCAAATCAAAGGGACGATCAGATTTAGAAAAACTGGAAGGATATGGGAGTTGTACTTGCTTGCCAAGTCTATAACCATTGCATTGAAAATTGGTGTCAGTAGAAACAGGACCAAGAACACCTTGATGAATCAAGATAGAGAGGCTTGAGCCACATAAGTTCCCCAGACGATGATGTCGTTGAGGAAACTGACTTGCAAACAGAAGTACATGCAGAAGGGCAAAAAGTAGATGGACCAACAACAGAGGATAAAAGAATATGAGTAGGAGCAGTACCATAAATAGAGGATAAAGGGAGACTTAGACGATCAAGAACATACAACCCCGGAGCATAGTTACCAGAAACGCGATTCGTCCGAGCCGCGGTATAGGATTCGGGTTTGTAGTTCACCACTTTTTTCTTCCAATTTCCACTGCGAACACAAACCCCGTACCCTAAACCGGTTCGGGTTTGACAAATCCGGTTCGCGATTTGCGGGGTTTTATAGCGAATCTGGTAACTATGCCCTGGAGAACCCCTCTTACGATTGGCATCTACTGATGACAACTCTTGTTCGACGATCTTGTACAAAGCATGAGCTTTCATCGAAACCAACAAAGCAGTTCATATCAGCGAGCTGCCCGACATATGAGATTCATGGAGAGCGTAAGGACAAGTGAGACATCTGAAATTGCGAAGTGAGAGGTGGAAAGTGTCCCCTGATGAGTGACTGTGCATAGCGTTCCATCAATTGTTTGAATATTGATACCTTTTGTAGCAGGATGACATGATGTGAGTTGAGATGCATCAGATGTCACATGGAAAGAAACTCATGAATCTAACACCCATGGGAGAGAAGCACCTGACATAGGATGTGATGGTGCAGTAAAGCCGGTGGATCCACCGGAAGATGCCTGCAGCTGACGCAACTAGGCCTGAAGGTTGCACAAGACTCCAAAGCATTGACGATGACAGAAGAAGCAGTAGCAGCATCACCTTCGAACACCGTGATTTGGGGACAGTGCAACAAAGTAGAGAAAGCTATCGGTGACGGCGCAGCAGCAGCTGGAGCAAAGCAGCTGTCGATGACGAAGAAGACAACCGGCGACGAAGTAGAGGAGCCGAGACGGTGACGCCGGATCCCGGGTTGTTTGAGGCCAAGACGTGAGCAGAGGAGCCAAGGGGCTGCTCGAAGCAGAATGGGTGGTTCTCCTCGAAGCCAAGCGATCTCTGCTCGTGTGGGTTGTTTTCTTGGCAAGGAGGATGAGAAGCTCCCAGATCTAGGGGTCGTCCTCCATGGCCACTGCCGACGTTGGAGCAGAGGACCGAGGCGGCGACGGCCGACAAAGGGGAAGCAGAGTCGCCGAGGAAGCGCCGGATCCAGGCGGCGAATATGGGTTCGACGATGGGTCTTGCCGGATGTCGCGGTGGCGACGCCGGATCCGAAAACAGAGAGTCGGCGCTGCGCCGACGTTGGAGTAGACGAGAGCTTGAGTCGTCAGGAGGTAGGCGACTTGGAGCAGAGGAGCTTGAGTAGGGGATAGCGGGCTTGATCACCGGAGTAAACTGGCAGCGAGCCTAGCGGCGGCGGGAGAGGTGGGAACCCTAACTCTAACCTTACTCTGATACCATGTTAGATTTAGGAGAGAAAGATGTATTTTTGCTATTCATAACTATGCAACTTATTCATTATTGAGAAGATATATATAGACATGAAGTTGAGCCTTATGGGCTACATATGCCACATGGGCCAAGTTAGAGACTATGTACAAGACTCTTAAAAATAATATGATTTGAAATGCTAAGAGTATGGTCAAACTTTGTTCAGCTGCGCTGAGCCTATTGGGTCTTAAGTCACTCATCGCATTTATGATTTATCTATATATGTAAGAAGCTTTCAACATCAAAACTATGAAGACAAACACAGAATGATATATGCACTAGGCCAAACGCAAGTTGTTTTCCTTTAAAACTAAGCTCTCCCAAGCACTGAGCTTTTACTTGAACCTACATAAAGCTTGGACTATTCTTTGATTTTCGTTGATGACTTCAAATAGTCTGCTCTCACTTCGTTCTCTGTCATGCAGTGCAATTAAACTGAATAATATGAATTCAAGTATTCACATCGATGCTGTCATTGATCCGCTAAGTCATGCTGGGCAAAAACTTTCTCCACTTCTACGTATACTCTGGAGTCAGATTCAGCCGAGCATGAGGATTGTCCTTAATCCTATTGTACGTATTTTGTTTATTCTTCTTACTATATTATTCTACATACGAAATTAGTGGAAACCTTTATGCATTGCTGTTGAGTAGCTTTTGTTTTGAAGTTCTGAATTATTAGTCTGTGAAATGAACCAAGTAGTCATCATATGGGGGGGGGGGCATCTTGTTGTTGCCAATAGAGACTACTGAATACTTTAAGTCTTTAACTATGTAGGCTATATAGCCACTTAACTGTCTCAGTTGTTGCTAAGGTTGGGTGATGCACTTTAATAGTCCATGGTGCTTATCTCTTTTTCTTGAGATATTTGGTTTATCTTTGTGGTCACACTTACAATCGGTTCAACAACTCGAACATTTTAACCGACCTCTGGCATAATTAATTCATCTATTCTCTGCAAGCTATTATTTAGTGAATACACAATCGCATTGAATAGGACAATGATAAAGTTCAGTTGCATATTGGCGATGGATTCAACTCTAGCAAAAATTAGCATAATAACCACTGTAGTTCTCTCATAGTTTGCATTCTATCAGTTCTTTATGCATCTTGAGTAAATCATGTTCAATTATTCATCTCCATAAGCAATTTGTATGTTGTTTGTCTGTCTTATAGATAGTAAGATGCAGTTGCAAGTCGCAACTATCTTTGTTTGAAGTCTATTATTGGAGAAACTGTTGTTTGTTTTGTATGATTTAAAGCCTTATTACTATGTCTAGGCGGATGGAGATGCTTTTATGCTTGAGTTTGCACTAGCTACAACCCTACCTATATTTAATGCTAACATTTTTGTATTATTTTTCAGAGTTCCCTTGCGGATCTTCCTTTAAAGAACTACTACAGATTTGTTCTTCCGTCGATGGTAAGACCGCACATTTACTGACCAGCGCATTCCCACTGCCTACAATAATGCTTGGCCATTTGATACGCAGGATGATTTTAGCAGTACAGATTATTCTGTACATGGACCTAAAGCTTTCTTCTCAAATATGCCACTATCCAAAACACTTACAATGAACATTGATGTTCCTGAACCATGGCTTGTCGAACCTGTCGTTGCCATGTAAGTTAGCAATAAAATATTATGCAAATACCAGAGATTTAATTTATATTGAAGTATCATCACCTTGTTGTGGTTGTTTTCCATGTGTCAGACATGATTTGGACAACATTCTATTAGAGAATCTTGGTGATGTTAGAACATTGCAGGCAGTATTTGAACTTGAAGCGCTCCTCCTGACAGGTATGATCATTTGGTAATCATCTCTTTTGTTCTGGTGGATTATTTTCTGAACAGAAGAAATCTCTTTCAGGTCATTGCATGGAAAAGGATCGAGACCCTCCCTGTGGTCTGCAGTTTATCCTTGGCACCAAACGAAGACCGCACATGGTAGACACACTTGTCATGGCTAACTTGGGTTACTGGCAGATGAAAGTCTCCCCCGGTGTGTGGTACCTACAACTGGCTCCTGGTCGTAGTGCCGATCTGTATGAGCTACCTTCGAAACTCATTGCCATAGATAGCTTAAGGGGCAAACTTATACACATTGAAGTGCAAAAGAGAAAAGGCAAGGAGCACGAGGACTTATTAAATGCCGCCGATGAAAACCACTTCCAGGAAAAGATGGTCTGTTTTTTATTTAGCTGTAAAACATATCCTTGAAATTCTAAACATCATTCTTTTAAAATCTTTTTCAATGCAGGATAACAAAGGCTGGAATAGCAACCTTTTGAAATGGGCTTCTAGTTTCATTAGTGGTGATGCATCATCAAAAAAGAAAGCTGAGAAAATCACTGTAAGCGTTTCTTCTGTCAGTTATTTAAGTTCATACTGCATGTTACTGCAAACATTGTAAGAAAACAAAAACCAAGTTTTATTCCTGGAAAGTTTCGATCATCCAAAATTTCATGATTCTTTTCACAGTGCTTCCAAAACTTCCAGGCATTTTGTATAGACTGACTTTAGTGTAATTTTATGAAAAGAACTTTACAAAGGAAATTACTGCAAAGAAATTACATTACATGTATAAAAATCTAGAACACATGGAAAGCTGAACTTTGTTAGGAAGTTTGATTACCTGTTTGATGAAAAATACCAATTAACTGTTTCTAGTTACAATTTGCTGCTGTTATTGCTAATGAATTAGATATCTTTATTTACTTGATCTGTAAATATACTATCATAAATATTTATTGTTTCGAGAATAATGATTCCATATATAATAGTTACTGAGTAGTTGTATGAGTAGTTGTATGCAGGGATCGAAATCTCGGTTCCGGAGTTTCTTGGCCGACGGCCGGTACCGGTAACCGACTGGTTACTCTGGAAAATTCAAAAAAAACCCGGGATGAATTTGAATTTCAAAATTTAAATCTGGTTTTTTACCGGACCGATTACCGGCCGGTAACCGGAAAAACCGGCAAAAAAAACTTGATTTTTCAAGCAAGAGCTTAACTAGGCTAGTTTGCCCTCTCCTAGGATGGAAAAATTAAGTATAGATCCAAACGTTCTCAAAGCAACTATTGTCTGTCCCTGATGAATTGAAAGGTTGCCTAATGGAATGACAATAGACCAAATAAAATGCTGCATATATTCTAAATACACAGGCATACATGATTTTTCAAAAGGATGAGTAGTATGCTCTTGCATAGACACGATTGAAAGAGTAAATTGCATTGGAGCAATGACCAATGATTGTGAAATTACCTAAATGTTTGATTGATCAATGGTGCAAACATGATCAAGTTTAGGGGGGCGGCAAAGTACAATGCAAGTTCAGGGTGTTGAGTGAGACAACTGCACAAGTTTAGGGAGCTCCAATGCAATTTACTCTAGTTGAAAATATTAGGTCTATTTGAATTCTTAACTATCTTATATTTTCCAAAGGCCGTATATTAATTGTTTTCTTGCTTCTTTCATGACTCCACCTCCTAAAAGGATAGCTTTCTAGTTAGTATTTTTAGCAAAAATATGAAAGTTGGACTTGGTCGGCCAGTCCTGACCAAACAAATGCCAGTATATTGATACTAGTAATCATACATATGAAACTTGTGTCGCTGAACAAACTATTAGCAAATACTTTTTTTGTATCTCTTATTAATCATATCACGTCACTAAATGATTTGAAAGTATAGGATTAAATAATCAATCCAATCCTGAGCAAATAATGATGCAATCCAATTCTCTCATGGCTGCATGCAATCCAATTAATGAGAAAGTGTTTCAAGTTGTACATAAAAAGTCATCATTTATGGTTTAATAGTGCTAAATATACTAAAAACTAATGTTTCAATACATGATCTAGCATAAGAATGCCTAAACCAACTAGGGAAGGACATTATGGAGTCAAAAATTCAAAATTGAATTTTAAAAATTTCGACCGGTATTTTTTTCCCGGCTCCGACCGGTAAACCGGATACCAGCCGGTTTTTTTACCCATGGTTGTATGCATGCATGTAGCTTATATTACTTGTTATATTCCATCTCGTGCTCAGATAAATATCCAACAGTTTTGCTTTGCATTTTTATTCAGGACCTTAAGGATGCAAGACAAGGAGAGACAATAAACATTTTTTCTGTTGCTTCTGGGCATCTGTAAGTGTCCATTTCTAGGACATTTTAGCTATTTCCTGTAAATATGTTTGTCATTCTCTGAGGATCTCCATGCTGTTCACAATTTTTCTTATATTTTATCTTTTTGACACTTTTACTCAAATATGATAAAGCCGTGTTCTCAATTACTTGCTAGCTGTTAATTTTTTAGGCTAGCTGCTGGCATTATTAGAGTAACCCATAATCCAGGTAGTATTTCTGTACTGAACTGTACAAACAGCTATTCTTGTACTCTGGTCTAACGTTACTAGAGCAAAGTCCTGGTTATAAATATACATCATACAGGATACAGCATTTTACTCTGCGAAGAACACGTCATATCGAGAAGTAATGAGAACATGTGATTTAGCTGCAAGGTACTCTGTTGCAGGTATGAGCGTTTCCTCAAAATAATGATTTTGAGTGTTTTAAAGAAGACGCAAAGGCCGGTGAAATTTTGGTTCATAAAAAATTATCTATCTCCACAGTTTAAGGTAGATGAGCTGCCTTTGAGTTGATTAATTAATAAGAAGATATTAGACATCTCTGTTCTCTAACCAGTAATCCTGCCAGGATGCCATACCCCACATGGCTCAGGAATATGGATTTGAGTATGAGCTTATCACATATAAATGGCCAACATGGTTGCACAAACAGAAAGAGAAGCAACGGATTATATGGGCATACAAGATCTTGTTTCTGGATGTCATATTCCCACTTTCGCTGAGAAAGGTATTTTCTTATGTGTTATGATCTTATGATCCTTGTAGTTTCATGATGTTCCTTCAATAACTAAACAACAAACCTGGCCTCATTGAGTTCTAATGATGTCCCTTCAATAACTAAACGCAATCCTGGCCTCATTGAGTACTAATGATATTATTTTTCTGATACTTTCCAAATAGGTTATTTTTGTTGACGCTGATCAAATTGTGAGAGCAGACATGGGAGAATTGTATGACATGAATCTGAAGGGTCATCCCCTTGCGTATACTCCATTCTGTGATAACAACAAGGAGATGGATGGCTATCGATTTTGGAAGCAAGTTAGTTACCAACTTACCATAAAAAATATTACTACAGCAAATGAGATTATTCGTGGTAACATAAAAATGAATTTTTTTTCTCTAGTTGTTTGCTGACTCCTTTAGTTCTTTTCCCCTTTGTGAAGGGTTTCTGGAAAGATCATCTGCGAGGAAGACCATACCATATCAGGTGGGTGACCTTTTGCATCAAGTATGCTACAATTGATTATTGCTAGTATTGTGTAGTAAATGATATGATTGGGTGTAATTTCAGTGCTCTTTATGTTGTTGATTTGGCCAAATTTCGACAAACTGCTGCTGGGGATACTCTACGGGTCTTGTATGAAACACTCAGCAAGGACCCCAATAGTCTCTCAAATCTTGATCAGGTAACGGACTACTGCTAATGCATCTATTTGATCTCCCTATCACGTTACATGGATGGAGTGGATCACTGGTCAGTAATGCACAATTAGTGGCTGTAGACCTGGGTTCACGTTACCATGGTTATTAAGGCGGTAAGGCCAGGCGAGGCGATTCACTCCCCACCACACCTTTTAAGCGGTAAGGCGCGAGGCGAGGGGACGCCTTACACATCCTAAGGCGACAGTCAGAGCGATGGTTAGAAGCGAAGCCAGGTCAGAAGACCGCAAAATATCACGGCGAAGATGTTAGAAGGCGCAGAAGATCCGCCGCCACGCCCGCCTACCTTCTTCTTTCCCCACGCCCCGCTGCTTTCTTTTCCAACGCCCGGCCGAGCACGCCGCCTCCTCCCTGCTGCTCTTCTCCCACGACGCCGAGGCGGCGCCCTGCTGCTCTTCTCCTACGACGCCGAGCCGCGCCGCCTCCTCCCTCAACGCCGAGCCGCGCCGCCGCCTCATTGCTGCTCCTCTCCCGCAACGCCACCTCCTCCTTGCTCCTCCTCTTCCACTGAGCCACCAACAACTAGGAGCCCCAGATATCGCGGCCGTGGTGGTGGCGACGAGCGGAGAGCAGCGACCACGGCAACACAGTGATGAAGAGGAGTGACGACGACGGCTTCGGCAAGCAGCAACCATGGTGGCGGCGATTGTAACGACGGGAAGCAAGACGGCGGCTTAGGTTAGCTCTCCCTCTCCCCTTTGATCCAGATCTGGGTTTGGTTGTGGTTGCTGGAGACGGGCGACGGGGATGGGCTGGAGACGGGGACGGGCGACATGCGACGGCAAGGCGACGGGCGACAGCAAGGCGGGGCGACGCCTCATTCCTGAGCTGCGCCTTACCGCTTAGGCATCGCTTAAGCGGCGCCTTAATAAGCATGCACGTTACTGGTAAGAACTGGATTTCTTGGAAAGGAACAATATATATTTTTTAAAAATAGCTGAATTAGTTTAAATTCAAATCTTAAAATTTTAATTAATAGAATGTTTTGATTACCTGTATCTTCTTATGGGTGTCTTATTAAGTTGAAATGCACGAGAAGTTTGGAAGCAAGCTCGTGACTGTTCCAAAGCGAAGCAAGCTCGTGACTGTTCCAAAGCTACCAGAGTCAACATAATACATATTAGACTTTGTTCGAAAGCAGGAAAAAATTATTGCTTTTTCAAAGGAAAACTATAAAACTATTGGACTTCGCTACCTGCCTAAGTTTAAAAAGTTGGACAACATGGCAGGGTGAATCAAGTATCAAAAACCCGGTATCGGAGGAAATCCTGGTCGACCGGTAATGGTAACCGGCCGGTTACCGGAAAACCGGGAAAAACCCGGATGAATTTTGAAAACTGAATTTTGAATTTAAGATTTGGAAAACCGGTCACCGGACCGGTTATTGCCCAAAAACCGGTCAAAAAACCGGAAAAAACGGAATAATGCAAATATTAATTAGAAAGTGTTTAATGAAGTGCATATTTAGCTTATACAATACGTAATCTAGCATATTTAGCTCATACAATAAGTAATCTAGCATATTTAGCTCATATGAAGTGCAAACAGGCCGGAATAATAAATCAAGTATATTTAGCTCATACAATATGTAATCTAGTACAAAATTAGGCCTAAACTAACCTAAGAAGTGCATTACGCAGTCAAAAATTCAAATTTAAAATTTTTCGGCTGGTACTGTTCATCCCGGTCCCCACCGGGATTTCCGGTAACCGCTGGGATTTTGATCCCTGGCGGGAATCTTCTCCCTTCTAGAATTGCAAGAGGCAGGTTTCTTAGCCAACTCAGTTCTCTCTATTCTGAAAAGCTCAAAAACTTCATATAAAAAACAATATTTTTTTGGAGCGGCAACCGGTTGGGAACCGCTAACCATTTAACCAACTGGTTACCAGTTTCAGTTTCTAATAGAAAGAGTTGTTTGAATTCGCATACAAACTGCACGATTTAATGTTGATTTGCACCGGGACTAGCTGGTTTCTGTTTCTGGCAGTAAAATCCGGTTTTTAGAAGCATGCTGCAGAGTGCAGAGATTCATAGAAGTGAATATGAATGCAATGCTTACTTGTAGCACCTTCATATTCAGGATCTCCCAAATTATGCTCAACATACTGTGCCCATATTCTCTCTCCCTCAAGAATGGCTATGGTGTGAATCTTGGTGTGGAAATGCCACAAAGGCAAGAGCAAAGACCATTGATCTCTGCAACAATCCAATGACAAAGGAGCCAAAGCTTCAGGTAAAATTGTGATGCATCATAATTCGTTTCCTATTGCTTTTGTCTAGAACTCTAGCCTGGGCTAATCTTAAGATTTTACTCCCACTTTCTAGGGTGCTAGAAGAATAGTTCCAGAGTGGGTTGATCTCGACAGTGAAGCAAGGCAGTTGACCGCACGAATCTTAGGGGAGAATCTAGAGTCTGCCGAGGCCACTTCCCCACCATCTGATACACCAAAGCCTGATGATAAAGACACAAGCCAGGATGTGAAAGATGAGCTATGAGCACCTGGCATAGCCAGCATTGCAATCCCGTAGGGTTAAATACATAATTATCTAGCCTTGTGGGGGTCAATTCTTATAAAATTTTCATTGTTTTCTAGAATTTTGCATGAATTTTCACTTGTATTTAATGGTCATGAAAAAAAACTGTGGGGGCAATTCACACCACAGCTTTAACGTGGCTCCGCCTGCACCTGGTATTTCTTATCTTCCAAAGCAAGACTACACTGTTCTTCATACTGACTAATGGTCCGGTGCTCCAGCAGTTCAAAACATAGTTGGTGCAGGGGGAATAACCAAGTACAGGTACCATAGCAATTGTAAACGCACTATAGCAGGCATATATTGATTTTATGCCTGGAATATTTTTTCACCATCAGCGATGCAACGCACGTCGGGCATTTTTTTTACATCCAAATCACTCAGCACAGTTAAATAAATCAAATGGTGGTGGGATTTTGCATCCTGTAGATCTAATTTGCCACAATAGGCTAACGAGGGATCTAGTAATCTAGTTAGTAGATGCGAAGAACATTTTAGAGGGAACTAGGCACATATTTTGTATTGGAATATGAAATACAGTTCTTTTTTCCGCCTTTTCTTTTTGGTCAAATTAGCATACAAGCTCAACATGCAAAGTTTCTATGTAAGCCCGAGATCACAGAGATGGCTGAATTTAGCTTTGTTTGTTTAGGCTTAGGCTTTTTGGTTTATAGTTTAAAGCCAGCTTTTTGGCTTAATCAGCTTTTAAGCTAAATTTTAGTGTTCGGTAATCTAACTTTTTATAAGATGTTGGTTTATTGAGTTGTGTATGAAGAGGAGGATGGAAGAGCAAAAAAAAAAAGAGGAATAATTTGCATTTATGTGCAATGATATTTTGTGGGTAATTTTAGCGAACTTTAGTGGCAATCGGTTATTCTATTTCACAAAAGCCAATTTTTTTTTCTTTTTTGGCTTATGGCTTTTAGACTTAAAATAGTTTAAGCTTTTTATAAACCAGATAAACAAAGTCACCTCTTTGTTAGAAAAAGCCAAAAACCACTCCAAATGGACGGCTTTTAGTAGTCACTTTTGGTAAAGTCGGCAGCCACATTGAATGTGGAGAAGCCGGAAGTGGGAAGTCAGCCTGAGGTAGCTTTCCACGGCTTCGGCGGGTTGGGGTTCTGACTTTGCTACTAGAGATGGAGAAAATTACCTCCTTCATACCACGTATAAAATCACTAACCCACCTCTCTCACCCCTATTCCCCACCTGAATAGCCTTGATTCCTCCCTCGTCGCAATGGTGGTGCTAGGGTTTGCGCCCCCGAGGCCTGGTGTCGACGTCGTTTCCTCCGACAGACCCCTTCGTCTCGGTCTTCGCTGTCGATGTTATCCAAGCAACTCCCTTCGCCCTCCTCGTCACCGACATCGCCTTTGTCCTCCTCCTCCGATCGCCTGCCTCCACATCCGACCAGCTCCTTCTCCTTCGACGCAGCTGCCCAGGCCTCCCTCCTCCTCTTGTAGCGCCACCCCGGCCTCCGCCTCCCCCTTGCCGCTGTCGCCGCTCTAGACTCCCTCCTCCCTTGTCGTCGCCGCCCTAGCTTCCCTTCTCCTCCCTCAATACCGACCGACCTCCTCCAGCCATCGCCGCCCCAGGCTTAGCCCTCCTCCCCCCTCCACAATGCCGCCACCGCCTACTCCCTAGCATCGTTGCCCTCGACCTCCTATAGCCGCCGTCGCTGTTAATTATCATTAATTGCCATAAATTATCTTTAATTGTTGTTAAGATTTACTTATGTACAAATTATCGTTAGTTGTTGTTAATTACCATTATTTGTCTCAGGGACATTTAAGATATTTCCCAACTTAGAACAACCAGCCACTCCGACCTAAAAGCTTGACTGCTAAACACCAAACGTCTTCAGCTCACCCGTTCAGCCATACAGCCCACCCGAAAGCTGATTTTCAGAAAAGATGCAATCATACCAAACAGACCCTAACTTAGGGCTGTTTGAGAGGCTTAAAGCCGGTTTCAGCTTCCGAAAAGCCAGAAAGCCCCCAAGCAGGTCAGCTTGCAAGCGGCTTTTGGTATAAGCCGAAAGCCCCATATAAGCAAAAGGCAAAAGCGGGAAGCAGGGGTGGGACATGCTTTTACAGCTTATTGCGGGGGAGGGGGGGTAGTTGTTTTCCCTTGAGAGTTCCAGTAATTTACCCGCCTCATGCCGCTGAATAAAATGTCCCAGAAACCTAACCGAAACGAATTGGTCCCCTCTCAGGCTCTCGCGCCTCTCGCGTCTCTGGGAGCGAAAACTCCCCGCCACCCCACCTTCCTAACCCCGTCGAGCTTGTTCTCCTACGGTCCATGTCAAGCTCGTCCTCCCGCCAGTCGACGCCGCCACTAGGTCTGCTTCACGTCGGTCGGCGCTGCCGCCAGGGACGCCTTACACCGGTCGACGCTGTCGAGCTCGTTGACCACGCCACCAGGTCCACCTCACGACGGTCGATGCCACCGAGCTCGTCTTCTCGCGGTCGACGTCGAGCTCATTCTCCCGTCGGTTGACACTGCCGCTACGTCTACCTTGCGTCGGTTGATGCTGTGGCCAGATCCGCCTCCCGTCGGTCAACGCCACCAAACTCATCCTCCTGCCAGTCGCTGCCGTCCCCAACCCTCCAGATCTGGCTCACTCCATCCTAGGCATCCTCGCGGCCGGTGCCACCGACGCCGTTGACCACGTCGTCCGGCGAATGACAGATCGCTTGAAGTTCTACAATATATTTTATTTTTTAATTCAAGTTCATTAATCCGCTAATGCGGAATTTTGAAATACTATAGTAATGAGTATATATGAATATACATTGTTGTTTTCAATATTTGTGAAAAAAAAACTAAAAAATAATCATATTTCATTCCTAAAAAATGTAAAAAATAATTATAATTATGCTAAATTAGTACGCAAACATGCATTCATAACCCTAAAGGGTATTTTAGATATTTTAACTTTTATCCACAGCAGAAGCAGACATCCAACCCTCCCAAAAGCTAGTCTGTCAAATGACCTCATAAAAAGCTACAGCCATCCATCACAACAGTTTTTTAGGCCAGAAAACCAAAACACAACTTTTTCATATAAGCTACATCTGCCCAACTGGGCCTTAATATCCATCGTCCAAATCCGTCGCCTTATCTCCTCTGCCTCGCCTCTGTCATCTGTCCATCATGACGCCGCCGGCCGCTGCACGCCGTCCCCACTCCATTGGCCCTCCCACCATGCCGATTCGCGTATCAAGCTATAATACTCCGAAACACTTTAGAGCGAGAACGAAAATTAATTACATGAGTTTTCTGAATTTCTACCAAAACCTAAGCCATGGGCTTCCAGCCCAAGGCACCATGGCCCAAGTGGGCCAGTGACTTAAAAGAGCTGAGGGAGGGGCCCTTGACCTAGCCGTTACTCCCCTCCTTCGCGCCCCTGCCCTTGTCTTCCCTAGAACTGCCAACCTCCCCAATGAATTCTCTTCCTGTGTTGCATGTCTTTGGACTAGATAATCTTGCTTCATGATTTGTATGGATGCATGATGGATTCTACAGTAGAGAGAGTGAGAGTTTAGCAGGAGGTAGAACCAGGAAGAAGAAGAAAATAGAGAAATCTCACGGAAAATCAGTGATCCTCGTCACGGTGAGAAATCTCGAGGAAAAATTAGTGATCCTCGTCGCGGTCTCCAAGGGTGACAATCAAGTTTTCTCCTCCATTTTGTTTAGCATTTTCTAGTCGGAAGAAATCGTTTAGCAAATCGGGGTTTCTGCTGTCTTAGTTGTATTGTAGATTTGGGTACCGTTTGTGCAAAATCTAGGAATTTCGTCTTCAAGAAAGTTATAGAGGATCTCGATAGATTTTCGTAGAATATTTATTCACGTCGATTGGATGAATAGATTTTAAGTTATGAATTTAGTAAGTTGTTGTCTATTAAGTTTGTTGGGTTCTAATAGCACGCATTAATCTGTAGATTAAAAATAGAAGATGGACTAATTTGGGATTTTGATCTACATGAAAAGGGTAGGTAATTTCCTAAGTATTCTAGGGAGTCCAAGAACTTGATTTTTGGACAGGTAAAATAGACGTTATGATTTTTAGATGACTTTGGTTCAGAACTGGGTTGCTGTTGGAAGCAGTCGAGGGAAAACTTTAATTTGACAAAGTTAATGACAAAATGTAATTTTTTGGCATAACTAGGATATGGTATATAATTTCTTTTAGTTTCTGAAAAGTCATAGATCATTTTATTTTCACATGTGGATTAATAGATGTGAAATTATTAACTCTGCTGTCCAGAAGATGATATATCTGTCTTCTTGGTTAAAAACGGGGGTTTAGATAATTTAATATAAAATTTTGATCACCTAAGAAGTTGTAGGAAATTATGTACATATTCTATAATTGTTTGTTTTACTATTTTACGATGTGGAGGTTGAAAGTTATGATAATTTTAGTGCTGGGACAGCAGGGGGACTGTCTGGTAAAGATGGAAAAATTATGGATTTGGAGGGCGCGTGGTATCGTTATAGATTAAGTGTTGAATCGTATTAACGTAGTTGTATTGAGTTGGGTGTTTTCTGTAGGTGAAGTGACTTCGGGATTGTTATCACCCTCTGATTACTCTGGTCGTCGCAACTAGAAAGGCAAGTGCATATAGAATGATATTGAATGTTGGAATTTTAATTTGGTTAAATGAATTTTTGTCATGATTATTCACGTGAGGTGTGCTTATTTCATAGTGCTTTTATGGTTTTGATAATTGATGATGATTATGGAAAAAGGATGATTATTCATTGCATTGTATATTGAGCATTCATATTGGAATGATTTGACCCACAGGGGTAGGATAAGGTCCCCATATGTAAGATATGGTCAATGAAATCCCCGTATGAAAAAGGACGGACAATGGATCTCCGTATCTGAGAATGCGGGTATGAGTGAACACCAACGGGTGTTACACTCCGCTATACTGGTATAAGCATAAGTGAAGTGTGGCATGAGCATAAGTTGTATTGCATTCATGAAAGATAAAATTGTGTTATGAGATAATGAGAATGAATTGTTGATGAGATGTTTCTTTGTTATTTTTCTTGTACCTGCTGAGTTTTGGACTCACTCTTATTATTTGTTGTTTTAGGTGAACGTTGATGACGACATACTTTTGGGGTGAAAGTAGAACATGGAACTATTGCATTTGTGTAGCATTTCACTCACAATTCATTAATTTTAGACTTGTAATAATCGGATAAATTGTGGTTCCCTTTGCTCCTTATGGTTGATATTATTGCTAGTTGGTGTTTTTTCTTAATTGAAATTTACCTATAATGCATTTGGTAATTATTTGAATCATATTACATATGATTTATGATTAGTCATCTTACTGAATTTTATTATTACCATATTGTTGAATGTTTATTTGTGAAGTCTAGAAGATAATAATATTTCATTATGATTCAAAATTAGTAGCAATAGTAGTTATATGTGACACTTTGGGCTATTCTTTTTGCTAATCCGGGGTGTTACAGATAGTAGTTGTAGGTGACATCTTAGTCTTTTGCTAAGCCGAGGTGTTACACAAGCCCAGCGCCACCGGAGCATCTGTTACTGCAATGGCCGTGCAAGCCGTCGTGAGAACGGTCCCCCATCGTGCACCGCCTCCAGCGCCGTGAGTGGCTACCATGTGCTCAGGATCAAGGGCTACTCCCGCACCAAGGACGTCCCAAACGGCCACCGCATCAAGTCTCGCTCGTTCCGGGTGGGAGGCTGCACCTGGCACATGGATTGTTGGAAATGTGGATAACATTTTAATTCCATATTTGATTATGAGGCAAAGATCACAAATAACTAGAGATACATAAATCAATACTAACAACAGACAACTCATTGCACTTCTAAACATACTCAACAAAATGATTATAGCAGAAAATTGGTCATACGACTAACTTACAGTTGTGCTTGATGAAGAATAGTAGCAGTGCAAACTTTAAGCAGTGGTCGAAGCAGTGTAGATCGTAGATGATGCAGTGTAGACTCCGGTGATACACTGTTCGATGCGCTCCTGTTTGCCGACCAATTCGCCTACTTGAACGGAAGAGCGTACGGGTCCCTAGGACAGCCTGTTCAATGCGGACACTGTGCAGAGCAACACCGCCGCAGACGATCATAGATGATGCAGCACAGCTAGCGGTCGCGCAGATGCGCTGCCCAAAAAACTTATTGCCGTCGGTGAACCCTGTTACAATAGTTCAAAGATATCCACTCACCCTCCTTCCTGGTGCACGCTGAGGAGAAGACACGGCTTCATTTGATAGCTCAATTCTTCAGCACAGTTGATCGGAGTGGAAGATGAAAAAATAGAATAAATCGTATATTGTCTGGACGTCTCCAGATCCTATTTATGGTCGAGACAATTACTCTCTAGTAATTATCATAATAAATATTATATTAAACCGCTGGTAACTGTTAATTCAAAAATAATTAATGTTAATTAAGTTGTGTTTTTCAGATCCTGATTATACATTGGTCTACAGTTTCGACCACTGTATTTCGACCACACTGGTCTTTAGATCCGACCATATTGGTCTAAGACTTCGACCACAGGGACAAATAGGGAAGAGAGTCAACCTTGACAAAACCTATTTCTCGGTGTAATTGGGTCATTTCATATAGGAGCTAACGGCAAAGCTAAGAGAGATAACGGGCGTAGTATTTCACGAAATGGAGTGAATGAGTGGTGGTATTAAATTGAGGCAATTTTTGCTGACAGTGTACGCCGAGGCATGGAGCCGTGCGCGATGGTGTTTTTTCTTTATACATCGATGTAATCTTGGCCGACATGGTGTACGCCGAGGTGCGAAGCCATGCAAGACGGTTTTTAGGCAATTTTTGTTGACATGGTGTACCCCGGGGTCGGGTTTCTCGTTTATACACCAAGGTGCCCTTCGGTTGCCTGGTTCCGTAATTTACACGAGCATGTATGTAGCGGTGAGTTGAACGATTTTAACATCGAATTTGTGCAAGAAACATGCTGCGATCTAGTATGTAAACATTCTGTTATACTACTGTAACGTCAACGCTAAGTAGTTTGCTCGCATACTCTTGACATAACCGAATTGGCTGTTGTGTTGGTTGCATCGGACACGCTAAGGGCTAACATTACAAGAGGTTTTTGGGTTCGACCCATGTGAAAGTAAACAAACATATTGTTAAAACTACGATAATCTGTGCAGTATAGCAGAGGATCCGGATCCATTTCATGCATTCCCACGTTCCCATTGCTCATCCAAAGGCAACCTAACAGTTCATAGATGTCAGACACAGAAGCTAACCTTAATATTTCAACAATGTCAGACACAGAAGCCAAGCTCGCCGTGGCTATGCTACCATCCAAAACTCAAAACCGGCGAACTGCCGCGGCGCGGCGAATTCTGCAGCGATCTCCGGCTAGTGCCACTCCAAGCCGCCTAGCGTGATGGACCCCGTCCCCTCCCACATGTCGTCGGTCCACCCGACCGCCTCGCCGTCGACGCCCTCCATGTCGCCGTGCCACCACCCACCCCCGCTCGCGTCTGAAAACCAAACCACCACGCAGCTCAGTGAGTCCACCGTTTTGGCTCTCGGCTCGTCGGGAATTCAGAATTGGCGAGAGAACGAGCTGTTCCAGAGAGAGATATATCTTACAGTGATTGTACAGGGCCTGGTCGCCCTCGCCACCGCGGCCAGTGGGGTTCGCCTGCCTCCTCCTTGCCGGCGGCGGCGGCGGCTTCGGCTTCGGGTCGTCGCCGAGCACCACCACGTGCTTGGCGCTGCTCTTGTGCTCGTCATCGCCTAGAGAGATCGATGTCGTATCGGAAGTAGTATCATGTGAGAAAGGGTAATAAGAACCCATGAGTCAAGAAGGGAAACATGGAGGCGCACCAAGGAGGCTCTTCCGCTTCAGGGACTCCCGGCGGGGGCTGCCAGCCGCGATCTCCTCGACGTCCAGCCGGACGACACAACCGCCATCATCTGCGTCTCCCTCAGCCTCTGTGACGCCGGCGGCGGCGGCGGCAGCTTCCGCTCTCGCCACTGAGGCTGAGCTGTTGAACCGCTTGAACACCGCGGCGTTCAGAGCGCTCGCGCCGCTGGCCTCGCCGCCCCCGCTCTTCCCCGAGGAGGAGCCCACCGACGAGAACGCGGTCGCCTTCTCCTGCCAGGTTCCGCAACGAAGCACTTCTTGTTAGGCTGTTTCCGTCAAGAACGGAGAACGCGATGCGAGGGGAAAACAAGCATCGGTTAATTGATGATACTGTTGGAATGTAATTGGGCTCGTGGGCCTGTCTACCGTGACTCCCCCACCTAGCCTATATATATGTACACAGACTATACTTGTATAATACATTGAGTATTCCATTCTTTCTTGGTATCAGAGGAGGCTACGATCCGTATCCTAGCCGCCGGTCTTTACAACCGGTTGGTTCTGCCGCCGCTGATCCTCACGATTGGCTGCTCCAGGCCGCCGCAGGGCACGTTGCTCGCCGGCCTCCCGTCGCAGGGCTTCTCCGCTCGCCGGCCTCCCGTCGCAGGGCTTCTCCGCTCGCCGGGAGTCCACGATCCAATCGGCGTCTGCGCGTGGTCGTCTCCATCTGCCTCACGCGATCCGATCGACGTCTACACGTGATCCGCCGCCGCCGACGCCCGACCAGTTTCATGGCGAGCCGGCCGAAGCGTATCGCTTCGCGAACAGCGCGAACGCGACGCCGAGGACGCCCGCCGTCGCCAAGCTGAGGCCGCCCGCACCGCCGCCCTCGACGCCTATGAGGCCAAGCACGCCGACGTCCACGCCGCCGCCATTGCCGTCCTCAACATCAAGGTGCTCGTGCCGGTGCTCCTCGACCGCGTCGCCAACAACTACACCCGTTGGCGTGCCCTCTTCCTTGTCGTCTTGGGCAAATATGCCCTCACCGATCACGTCATCAACGATGTCGTCAACGCCGATCGGCCGGCGTGGGTGCAGATGGACTGCACCGTTCTCACATGGATCTACGGGACGATCAACGCCGACCTCCAGCAGTCCACCATGCTGAAGAACCCGAACGCCCGCGTCGCCTGGCTCCACCTCGAGGACGAGTTCCTCGGCCAGCGCGAGTCGCGTGCGCTGCTGCTGTCCGCCGAGTTCCGCACGGTGAAGCAAGGGTCGACGTCCATTACGGACTTCTGCCGTCGCCTCGAGACGATGGCCGCCACCCTACGCGACTTCGGCGATCCGTCGGCGGCGCATCGCGACTCATCCTCACGCTGCTCCGAGGTCTCAGCGCCAAGTTCCGCCCCATGGTGACGAATATCAAGCTGCGCCAGCCGTTCCCGACCTTCGCGGAGGCACGCACGCTTCTGCTCCTTGAGGAGATTGATCTCAACGACGTCACCGCCGACACCGAACCACCACCTGCCCCCGCGCCGTCGGCCCTCGTCACCGACTCGTCCGGCCCCGTCGCCCGCGCCCCTCCACCGTGGCGGCAAAGATCGGTGGCGGCTGAGGCACCTTCAACCGGCGGCGTGGCAGCTCGTGGTGGCTGTGGTAACCGCCGACAATGCCATGGCGTGGTGGTAAGCAAGAAGAGAACCAGCAGCCGTGCACTGCGCCGCTAGCGGCTCCGTCCGCCCCTCCTCTACAACACTTGGGAGGTATGGTTCGATTTAGCGCACCAAAGAAATTTCTCCACCGTGCTCCGCTGGCCGCTTGCTTCACCACAGTGGCCATGGCAGGTCTGCAGCCTCCACCGCACTTCAACCTGGCACCGTATGGCTACGGCGTCGGTCCACCGCCCGGGTTCGACTACGCTCCGCCACCACCGCAGCAGCCGGCATGGACTCCCATGCAGGAGGGTCTTCGACACGCCCTCCTCGCCAAAGAATCTCAAAGACCATGTCGCTAACTCCACCCGACCAAGCGAATGGTACGTCGACTCCGCCACGGTGCTCACATGGTCAACAACGCCGTATAATTTCATCCTCTCACCCTCCCTTGTCATCAAGTCCTTCATCTATCATTGTTGGTAATGGGGCTTCGCTTCCTGTTACTTCCGTTGGATCACACTCCTTTTTTACAACACGACGTCCCTTAGTTCTTCCTAATGTTTTAGTTTCGCCTAACATTATTAAGAATCTAATTTCCGTTCGTCGTTTTACCACTGATAACAACTGTTCCATCGAATTTGATCCATTCGCCTTTCTGTGAAGGATTTACAGACACGGAGCGTGATCGCCCGGTGTAATAGCACGGGCGATCTTTACCCGTTCTTTTCGCCGGCACCACCCAACACCACCGCCACCGCTCTCATCGCCGCCGCTTTCCACCACCCTTTGGCATCGCCGCTTGGTCATGTCGGTCCCGGCTTTGTCCAAGCTCCTTAGCTCCAATGCTATCACATGTAATAAGCGCCATGACACTCATGTTTGCCACGCTTGTCAGCTTGGTCGCCATGTGCGCCTCCCTTTTAGCTTGTCAAACTCTCGTGCACTTCGCCCATTTGATTTAATACATTGTGATCTTTGGACATCTCCTATTGTTAGTGTGTCTGGCTACAAATATTATCTTGTTATTCTTGATGATTGCACACACTATAGCCGACATTCCTTTACGCCTCAAGTCCGACACCTTTACCGTTCTCACTCATTTTTTCTCATATGCGCGCACACAATTTGACTCCACTATCAAGGCAGTTCAGTGCGATAACGGCCGTGAATTTGATCATTCCTCGGCCCGCACGTTCTTCCTCACTCACGGAGTTGCCTTTCGGATGTCGTGCCCATACACCTCTCAGCAGAACGGGCGGGCTGAGCGCGCTCTTCGCACCATCAATAATATCGTGCGCTCTCTTCTGTTCCAGGCCAGTCTTCCTCCGGTTTATTGGGCGGATTCCCTTCACACTGCTACCTATCTCCTCAACCGCCACCCTACAAAAACCTTAGACGGCCGAACACCATACTTCGCACTATACGGCACGCAGCCCTCCTACACCCACCTTCGTGTTTTCGGCTGTGCCTGCTATCCCAACCTGTCATCTACAGCTCCACATAAATTATCACCACGTTCCTCCTTGTGCGCCTTCCTGGGGTATTCTTCTGATCACAAAGGCTATCGGTGTCTTGACCTTCATTCTAATCGGATCATCATCTCCCGACACGTTGTCTTTGATGAGACGGTGTTTCCTTTCGCCGATATGTCCAACTCGCCCCAGGATCCCACCGCACTTGATTTTTTGGATAACACTGATGATTTCTCTTTACCCAATGGGTCAAGAGTCGCATCATGCAGTACCGTAGCAAAGAAATGTGCGATTGCACCACCACCACCACGGCCGGTGCATCGGCGCCATGCAGCGCCCGCCACCACGCTTCTCAAAAGAAGCCAGGCTTTGCCTCTAAGCGCTCAAGCGGCGGTGGTTTGCCCTGGCGCCTCAAAGAAGAAGATCGCGCCTTCACCAAGACACAAGAAGGTGCATCGGCGCCCATGCGGCGCCGCCAGCGCTGCCAAAAGAAGAATGGCTGCCGCCCTCTAAGCCTCAAGCAAAGAATGTGTTGCCCTCGGCGCTTCAAAGAAGAAGATCGCCGCCTCTACAGCGGCCCCGTCTTGGCCGCCATCGCAGATTCCACATCCCAGGTTGTTGCCAGCGGCGCCGGTCGCCTCACCGGTCGCACCACCGGTCGCACTACAGCCACGGCGCCCCAGGCGATCACTCCTGTCACTAATGCGCACAGCATACGCACTCGTGGCAAGGATGGTACTCGTCATCCCGTCGACCGCCTGAACCTTCACACGGCGACCCTCTCTCCGGTGCCCACCTCTGTTCGCGCGGCTCTGGCGGACCCTGAGTGGCGCCTTGCTATGCAGGCGGAGTTCGATGCCCTGCAAGCAAATGACACATGGTCACTGGTGTCTCGACCACGCGGCGTCAATCTTGTCACAGGCAAATGGGTATTTCGCCACAAATTCAAGTCCGATGGCTCTCTCGACCGCTACAAGGCTCGGTGGGTCTTGCGCGGCTTCACACAGCGTCCGGGAATTGACTATGATGAAACTTTCAGTCCAGTGGTCAAGCCAGCAACCATTCGCGCAGTACTGACTTTGGCGCTCTCTCGCTCATGGCCCATCCATCAACTCGATGTGAAGAATGCCTTTCTCCATGGCACTTTGTCCGAGATACCATCGTGCTCACCACCGGTTTTGTCGACTCCTCCAGACCAGATTATGTGTGCCGCCTGAACAAGTCTCTGTATGGGTTGAAGCAAGCACCGCGCGCCTGGCATCGTCGCTTTGCCTCTCATATCACCTCTCTTGGTTTCACTGAAGCAAAGTCCGACACTTCCTTGTTCATATATTGCCAAGGCTCAGAGATGGCTTTCTTGCTACTATATGTTGACGATATTGTTCTGACGGCTTCCTCCATGGTTTTTCTTCAGCGGATCATTGCAGCTCTCCGCCAAGAATTCTCTATGACCGACATGGGGTCCTCGTGATCACTTCACGGAGTCGGTGTTCACGCCACCAGATATCTGCTTCTCTCACGCCACAAGATATGTTGGATATTCGAGCGTGTTTATGACTAACGCAAGCCTTGCAAGACTCTGATGATACTCATGCCAAGCTTTACGATGGTGTCACCGTCGCCGACCCCACTCACTATCGCAGATTGCCGAGCACTTCAAGATCTCACCTTCACCCGTCCGACATTGCTTATGCCGCTCAAGAGAGTTCGCTCTATATGCATGACCCTCGGAGCCGCATCTTGGCGCTATGAAGCGCGTTCTCCGCTACCTTCGTGGCACTTTGGATCTTGGTCTTCATCTTCACCGACCTCACCACCGATCTCACGGTCTACACGGATGTCGATTGGCGGGATGTCCCGACACGCGCAAATCCACATCCGGTATGCGGTGTTTCTGGGACAATCTCATCTCCGGTCGTCCAAACGTCGATAACGGTGTCCGTGTCCATCTTTCGAGGCGAGATCGGTCGTGTGTTCTTTGGCTTCTTTGGTTGCGACAACTTCTGCAAGAGCTTCACCACCCTCTTCGCCGCCATCGTGGTATATTGTGACAATGTCGGTCGCCTACCTCTCCACCAACCCGGTCCAGCATCAACCAAGCATGTTGAGATTGATCTGCACTTCGTCAGAGAACGAGTCGCCCTCGGTGAAGTTCGTGTCCTGCACGTTCCCACTACGTCCCAGTACGCCGATGTCTTCACCAAAGGATTGCCGACGTCCGTCTTCTCCGAGTTTAGGTCCAGTCTTAATATTCGCGGTGCTCCCGCCTGCATCGTAGGGGAGTGTTGGAATGTAATTGGGCTCGTGGGCCTGTCTACCGTGACTCCCCCACCTAGCCTATATATATGTACACAGACTATACTTGTATAATACATTGAGTATTCCATTCTTTCTGATACCTTGACGGTCTTGTTGGTGACTCTGATGATCTCCCGCTTCGGTGGTGCCGGAGGGGAGATCGTCTCCTTCTCATCCTCCTGCGGCGGCGGCGGCGAGGGCGTCAGCTCCCCATCAACAACTCTAAAGGATGAAAGAAAGAAGGCAAGGAATACAGATCAAGAATTGGGAGAAAAAAATCGAGAAACTTTAGGGAGGAGATTATTTTTTTGGTAGCTCTTCTCCTCTACCTGGGCTTGAAGAGGAAAGATTGGAGGGTGGTCTGGCAGCCGGACGACCGGAATCTGCTGGGGTAATTCTTCTGATGCTGCTTCCTCATATTCTATCTCCTCTTTTCCCCTTCGCTTGTCTACTCTTCCTTTTCCCTTGTCTATACTCTAGTGGGAGAGGACTAGACCACTACTGAAAATTGTTGGCGCCAAAGCTCTTTAAAACGCACGACTCTCCCGCCATAAATTTTGGGGCATAATTTGCTAATGCTAGCCACACTGCGATCTTGGGAGTACAATATTTATCAGCAAGCATGTGCAGCATACACATTAGTAACATTTGGAGCTAAGCTGTTAGGCATGGGCATTCCAACTCGTGAACTAAAAGGGTCGAGTTGGTCAGGCATAACTCAACGGTCTTTCGGACCGTGTTCCGTTATGCTTGAAAAATTTTAAAAAATTGAAAATTATATAAAATTCAAAAATACATATAAAAAATATAAAAATGAGGCAAGTATATTAAAAATTTTATTAATATTCAAATAACTACCCCGTTAAAACATTTGTCATTTATTCCGTAAGACATGAAAAATTAAAAAATGTAAAACAAATTGTAGAAAATATATATAGTTTAAACAAAACAAAATAAATTTATATATACTTATAAAATGAACTATATAAAATTAAAAACTACAAAATAAAATAATATAAGTATTTAAAATTGAAAATAAATAAAAATCATGTGTGTGTGTGTATATATATATATATTAAAAATAGGCCTAACGGGTCGGGGTGATGGCCCAATCATAGTCTAAGTCATCGTTTCAGTCCGACCTACAAATAGTGTGGATCGTACTGTGCCTAGACCGGACCAACAGTCCGGCCATTTGGTCAGCTCTAGTAACATTATACTACCCGGTACCCACACGCAATGTACCGTTAATGCTTGATCTTATGAGATAATCCAGATGCAAAATTGCAAGCGCACAAGAAATTAGCATTTCAAGGCACGAATGTGCGAGTACAAAGCTGTAATTTCATTGTTGGTTTACTTTTGATTCAGGAGCCTCCGGTACAGCCAGATGATGAACAGCAGCTGCACCACGGAGACGAACAGGAGAACGGCCACCAGCACTGGGCAGATGCTCCACTTGTTCTCAGAGTCGTATTTCCTGTGGCAGAGACGCCAGCAAGAGGCCGCCATCCTACGGTAATGCTGCATCGAGTTGATGAACCAAGCTCTCAGGGTGTCCGCGTCGGTGTCGGACCAGATTGCAGTGTACACCTTTGGTGCCTGATGCGAGTCGTCGCCCTTGACCTTGATAGAGAAAGGAGTGTTGTCATCGGTAAGACCGTCGTTCACTTCCTCATTGGTTGAGAATCTGTTTGCCATGGTAGCTTCAGCTTTCATGGCTGCTTCAGTGACATCAATGGCATGAGACATCGTGCGCACTGGCTTCGACGGGGAATGAGTGGTGTTCTTCGCTGTTTCGGCAGATGAGTCTTTCACTGATTCAGCCGTGCATTTCTTGCCAACTTTCTCTGAGATTTTGCTTGCCATGCCAAGAATTTTCTTCACGGGTGCGTCTGTGTCATCAAAAATAGCTTGTTGCTTCTTCGGTGTCCGTTGCTTGCTGCAGGCTAAACTGGCAGGGAATTTGCAAGGACCTGTATCACAACTAGTTTCAGTAACACCGATTGCTTTAGATTCTTCATGATTTAGGTTGCTTGACAAACTTATGCTATTCTCCTCCATTTGATCACCAATGTTATCAACAGCAATAGAAGTAGTCTCTTTGACAAAATCAACAGCAAACTTCCTTCCCTTCGTTGCATAATCGTTGCTCGCTGTGGAGTAAACTGGAATGCAAACCTTGTGCTGTTTCAGTAACACTTACTGCTTGCAAACCTTCATGGATTAAGCTACTACCAATGACACCTGCAGATTTCTTTGTTACTTCTTTGCCTGATGGATTTTCTGGCATTGGAGTTGAATTTGTGCTTTCAGTAGCAGATGTTGCAATCCCATTTACCTTGTCAAGATGTTTCCGAGTGACCATGTTGGATGAACGAATAGCAGGTGTAGTGGCATCAGCATCAGTAGAAGCATCTTTTCCTTTCTTGGATGTTACTTGCCTGAAAGGAGCCAAGCTAGCAGGTGAATCATTTTCAGTTCTATTATTGCCAATTACTTTCGACTCACTCTTTGCTACTTGTGTAGGTACTCGTTTCACCATCTCAGGAATGCTTTTATCCACAGAAACTGTTGATGGCATCTTATTTGCAGTGTCATGACCCCTCCTTCCTTTACCATCAACACCAGAATCAGAAACAGCATCCTCTCCTTTATTGGATGTATGTGTTATGAATATCGCTTGTATTCAATATGAGGTTAATGGGCCAATATATATACACAAGAAGATGTTACAGATAAGGAAATCAAATAATATCTAGAGTCTTATTCTATCTCTAATATATATCTCTAACATCCCCCTTCAAACTCATGGTGGATCAACAACACTGAGTTTGGAGAGATAGAAGCCATGCTGTGCTCGAATCTGAGCCTTCGTGAAGAAATCCGCTATCTGAAGCTCGGAAGGCACATACTGAAGAGCAATCACCTGATCATGCACACAAGACCTCACGAAAGAAGCATCAACACCAATTTATTTGGTGAGCTCATGCTTCACAGGGTCACGGGCAATACTGATAGCACTTGTACTGTCTGACAAGAGAGGAGTCGGTGTAGTAACAGAAACACCAAAATCCTCAAGTAACCACCGTAGCCAAGTAATCTCTGCTGTCAAGAGAGCCATAGCTCACAACTCAGCCTCTGCACTCGAGCGGGACACTGCGATCTGCTTCTTCGCCTTCCGTGCAATAAGCGAACCACCAAGAAAAACACAAGAAGCGAGATAGACCGCGATCGAGGGATCGCCCCCAAGTAGCATCCGAATAAGCTCAAGTCAGAGCGAGCCGGAGCGTGGAAAGAAGAGACGGCGAGATAGTCCCACGAAGGTATCGCAGAACTCAAGAAGGTGGTTGTAGTGGACTGAGTGGGAGCAGAAACAAACTAACTCGTAATGTGAACCGGATAAGTGATATCCGGACGAGTAATGACAAGGTAGACAAGACTCCCAACAAGGTGGCGATAAGCGAGTCGGATCGTAAAGAGACTCGCCATCGAGGGTTGAGGTGAACATTGAGCTCCATAGGAGTCTCAACAGACGCCGATCGCGGAGGGAGGCGCGATCAAGAAGATCTGAATATACTTCTCTTGGGACATAAAGAAACCATCCGGAGTGGAAGTAACCTCAATCCCAAGGAAGTAACGAAGAGGACCAAGATCCGACATAAGGAATCGCCACTAAGACGAGCCTTGACAAAGGCAATGTACTCGAGTCATCTCCTGTATGATCATATCATCAACATACGAAGAAGAAGAGTCCGACCACGAGACGAAGTGTGGACAAAGAGCGCAGGATCATAATCACTTGTCAAAAAACCAGCAGAGAGTGACCACAGAGGAGAAGCGCCAAACCAGCACGAGGGGCTTGCTTAAGGCCATAGAGAGAGCGACGAAGGCGACGCACCATGCCCTCGTGAATGAATACCCGGTGGCGGATGCATGTAGACCTCCTCACGCAACTCACCATTAAGAAAGGCATTCTTGACATCAAGCCGAGAATGCACTCCGATGGCAATGCACGCCACCGAAAGAAGAGTGCGGACAAGTGGTCATGTGGACCACAGAGCAAAAGTCTCGTCGTAGTCACGACCATGCTCCCGCTGGAAGCCACGAGCAACAAGACGCGCTTATAGCGCCAAGAGAGCCATCGAGCGAGTCTTAATCTTATAGACCCACTTACATGTGATGGGATGAGAGTGAGATGGAAAAGGAACAAGATCCCAAGTACCAGTACGCTCGAGGGCAGCAATCTCTCGGCCATGGCATGCTGCCACTCAGGATGAGTAACAAAGATCCCTGTGGGAGGCAAGCTCACAAGTAGCTGCGCCAGCAAAGGCAAAACGGGCAGGGGGCCGAATCGACTGGCGATCGCGGAGAGCGTAGCGAGGAGAAGACGGCCCATCAGGGGAAGATGAAGCATCAGAAGAAGATGAAACATCAGGAGAAGTGGGCTCATCTGGAAGATCCTCAATACGAGGTCGACGAGTGTAGACGAGTGTAGTGGGGGGAGCCTGAGGAGCCGCAGGAGACGCGAACAGCAGTGGCGACAATGGCGGAGAGGCCACAGGAGAAATATGTGGAGACGAGATTGGTGTATCTGAAAGGTCAAAAAGACAGAGACTCCACAGAGGAAGTCGAAGGAGAGACAGGACGTGGGTAGAAGGGACGAGACTCGTCGAAAGTCACATCCCGAGAAATCCGCATCCGTCGACCAACAGGATCCCAGCACCGATAGCCCTTGTGCTCGGCACTGTACCCCAGAAAGACACACTCAATGGACTGAGCAGTCAGTTTGGTGCGTTCTCGAGGGGCGAGGAGAACGTAGCAAACGCAGCCAAATGCATTTAATGGCGAGTAGTCAGGAAGGAGACCACAGAGACGCTCAATAGGGATTGCGCCCTGAAGAGCAGAAGAAGGCTGGATGTTGACGAGATAGGTGGCAGTGGAAACAGCCTCCGCCCAAAAGTGAGGTGGAATAGAGGCGGCAATCATCAGTGCACGAGCCGACTCAAGGAGGTGACGATGCTTGCGCTCAGCAACACCATTCTGAGCATGAGCACCAGGACAAGAGAACTGAGCGAGAGTGCCACGCTTCAAAGAAGGAAACTACGCAGGTGATAAGAGAGGTACTCGGCAGCAGAGTCAGCACGAAAGACACGAATAGGAGTAGAGAACTGTGTGCGAACCATAGTGGCAAACTGTTTATAGATAGACAAGACCTCACTACGAGAAGACATGAAATATATCCAAGTGTGGCGAGAGAAATCATCTATAAATATGATATAGTATCGATGACCCCCTTTTGAAACGAAGGGAGCCGGACCCCAAACATCTGAATGAACAAGATCAAATGGACGTTGAGACACTGACTCACTATGAGGATAAGGAAGTTGAAGCTGTTTGCCTAACTTACAGCCCTGACAATGTAGAGACACGTCTCCTGAGACAGACCCCAGAAGACCACGACGAACTAAAGGCGACAGACGAAAGCCACATAGATGGCCAAGACGGTGATGCCATTGTTGGAAAGAGCCGGTAGACGGAGTGGCAGAGGCGGAGAGACTGACGGCGACGGTGGCAGCGGAAGGAAGGTGAAGCCAGTCAAGCTCCCAGAGACGCTGCGAGACAAGGTGCCGAGGGCCAGAACCAACCAGAGCTCCCGAGTGGCGGTCCTGAACACAACAAGAGTCGAGTCGAGAATGATCCGATAACCAAGGTCGATGTCTGCCTAGCGGAAGAAGAAGTCGCATGGTTAGGCGAGGAACATGAGCAATGTAAGGAACATGAAAAGATGAGTTGCTAAGAGGTCCTCGACTGCAGACAGAAAGAGAGGTACCATCGTGAGAAGAACACTGACATGGGAATCAAGAGGTGTAACAAAAGATAGAGTGGAAGAATCGGAAGTCATGTGGAAGGATGCTCCGGAATCAAGGATCCACGGGAGGTACCTGTCTGTGTAGGAGGTGGTTTCTCGGTGCAAGAGTCGGTCGCGAGAACTTGCGTAACTCCGCCGAGGAAGAACCTGAAGCGGCAAGCAGTCGTCGAAGTCTGGCTATCTCCTGCTCAGTGAGAGAAAATGCGAAGTAGTCGATGCAGACGTCGTTGTAGAAGTACCGGTGCCAGTGCTAGGAGAAGAACGGCGTGAAATATGTCGTTGTTTCTTGTAGCACTGAGACTCAATGTGGCCTATCTTGTCGCAGTAGGAGCAGCGAGGACGACCACCGCCAGATGGAGAGCGGCCACCACCACCTGTGGGAGCCGCTGGAGGAGGCAGCGTACTGAAGCGTGAAGCAGTCGGTGTAGCAGGTGTACGGGCGGCGAGCACGGAGGAGTGGCATCGACCGGCACCACTCGACGAGTCTCCTCGCACGTATCTCGGTAAGGGCCTCGGAAGAGTGACACGAGGGTGGCGTGCAAGTAGCCGGGCACGCCTCCGAACTCAGACGAAGCGCGAGTAAGGAACTCGTGAGACACGCCAAACTCTGTGTCGCGACGGACACCAAGCAAAGATGAACAGAACAACGGCAAGAAGTCGCGAAGAGAGTCCAGCTGACGCCGCATCGCGTAACTCTAAGCGTAGAAGGCGTCAACAGTAGCATCACCTGCCAAGAGAGTGCTCCTAACGAACTATCGACAAGTAGAGGGCATCTCCGGAGGGTTCAGAGCGCCGTCGAAGATGAGTCCACATCCGACACCATGAAAATCCCACAATCTCGTAAGAAAATCGAGGTCAACATCGACGATGAAGACAAAGCAGCACTCGGCGTCGTCGCCACACCACCGAGTGTAGGTAGTCAAGCGATCCATGTAGGAGTCCGAGCCTCTTGGTAGGCGAGGCGCCTTCTCATCGAAAGCGCCGCCAGACTCAATAGCATCCTTGTCAGCTGTCGGGGGAAGCGCAACAGACGTAGGCTCCGTTGGAGGAGTAGGGTATGGCGGGCAGGTGACATCGCCAGAGAGGACGCCCCAAAGACGAAGACCACACAAACGGATGCGCATGTGAGACACGAAGTCGGTGTAGTTAACACCGTCGAAGATCACCGGGCAACGAGGGAGGGAAACGGTACCCATTGGTAGGCGGCGCTGGACGGCGCGGCGACCAAAGTAACGTAGTCTAATAGGCGGCGCTGGACGGCGCGGCGATTAGACCAACATTTTTTTCTTTGCTCCTTTAAAAGGAACCGAGCGGGCGATTTACCGCCCATCGCCGAACGGGAAACCCTAGTCGGGGTTTCGGGCGGCGGTGATCGTGACCCGCAGCGGCGGTGGTAGCCGCGCGGCGCGGCGTCGCGGCGGCGATTGCTTCGAACACGAGCGGCGACGTCGGGTGGGCGAGCAACCCGAAGCGGAGACCGGAGCGGCGGCGGCGAGATCTGAAGACGAGCAACGCGCGGCGGATCTGAGACGAGCGGCGGTCGGCGAGGGCGTCGCCGCCGGTGGTGCGGGCTAGACGCGGCGGCGGGCGCCGACCGAGGCGGTCGGCGAGGAAGACCGGAGCCGGACGCCTGCTGGAAGAACTGCAGGCCGAGGATGGCGAGCAGCACGCGTCGGCCGGACCAGGATGTCGAGGCAGAGACGGCTTCCCGCCGGTAGATGGAGAGGCAGAGACGGCTTCACGGCTCCCCCTTGGCGCAAGGCGACAAGTCGGCGGCCGACTCAAGAGACGATCCGATCTGGAATCTGGAGACCGGAGGCAACGCGATCCGATCGGGAGTCGTCGGGCGACGGCAAGAGACGATGCCGTCAGAGCGGCGGTGGGCGTGGCGACAAGCGAAGCGAAACCCTATGTACGCTCTGATACCATGTTATGAATATCGCTTGTATTCAATATGAGGCCAATGAGCCAATATATATACACAAGAAGATGTTACAGATAAGGAAATCAAATAATATCTAGAGTCCTATTCAATCTCTAATATATATCTCTAACAGTATGTTCCTCGCTTTGACTTAAGCTGAAGTTCAATATTTGATTAGTTTCAGTAACGTTGATTGCTCGAGACCCTTCACGGACCAAGTTATGACCAATTGCAGCAGCAGATTTTATAACGGAAGTATGTGCGGCAGTTCCAGCATCAGTAGGAAAACCTTTTCCCATCTTGGACCCTCTTCGCCTGGTAAGAACTGAACTAGCAACGGCATCATGATCAGTTCCATCATTGGTGACTGCTCGAGACTCACGAGGGATAGCTTTCGACAACACACCTAAATCATTATTATCAGTATGATCATCAGTAACAATAGGACGAAGTTTCTCCAGTACTGCACCAGCTTTAGTTGGATGGGCAGGAAACCGCACTATTAAATCTGCACCTTCCTCAACCTCACCATCTTCAGGGACAACTTCTGCCTGCTTATGCATGCGGCGGCGAGTGAGTCTCGGCATGGACCTGTCCGTGTTCCTGTGCAGCACGTTGTCTTCAGTCCTGGTAGTTCCTGTCTTCACTGTTTTTGAGTCAAAGAAGCCACTGATTTCTAGATAGCCAGTACTTGAAGCTGAAACAGAAACATCTTCTTGATTGACAGTTCTGCTTTCTGTTGATGCATTATCAACATTATCAGAATCTGCAGCATTCTCTTCCATGTCAAGGTTTTCTTGAGTATTCACACTGCTCTGAAAGATGTAAGGGCTCTTGGAGTAGTATATGTAACTGGAACCAGTCGAGTCCCCATGGACTTGCACAATGTCCTTGATCATGGGCCAGTCTGGGCCATCAACCAAGCACCTCTTCAGCAGCTCAACCATGCTCGTGATATACAGTGAGCAAAGATTCGACGCATGCGCCTCAATCCATCTTGGCATCTCCCGCATTTCATGATCGAAGATGTGCACCACTCGCAGCCTGTCGACGTTCTCCAGGATCTGCAGCACTGGGCAGTGGCATATGTTAAGGTCTTCAAGGGAAGGCATGTTTGATATCTTCTTCAGATTGGGGGTGTTCCAGACGCTCAATTCCCTCAATGCAGCAATGTCCTCCACAGCCTCGAGGATCGCCTGTCCACTATGCGCAGCTCCAACAGGGATGTCACATGTCTGAGGCCACCAGGCAGGCATCGCAGCTCAGGGCAGCTCTCGAGCTGCAGCGCCTGCAGAGATGGCAGCGCCCCTGCCTCGATGTCCATCCATGTCTCGAGCTTATGCAAGAAGAAGCTTATGCCTTGCAAGTGCAGGTTCTCGAGCTTATGCAAACCTTGCAAGTGCAGGTTCTCGAGCTTTGGAAATGGTGCCTGGTGGTGTTGGTCTGTGCCCATGAACTCTGCATCAATACCCTTGAGAGCTAAAGAATCGGCAATGTACAAAGATCTCAACTCTGGCAGCCGGCCTAATGGAGGAAGGGACTGGCAGAAGTTGCACCCGATGATGTCGAGACGGCGGATATTTGGGAGGACGATCACTGACAGCCATCTCGGAAACTTTGTCCCAAAGTAGTTGGCAATCTTCAGTGACACGAGGCATTGTGGTGGATTCAGCTCTTCAAAGACATCCTCTATCTTGCTTACCACTGCCGGTGTCTGAAACGGCCTGACAATACCGCTGCATGACAGCTCGAGCTCCCTGAGGCCTGTCTTCTCGGCAAGTGCCACTTCAGTTGCCTCGGACCGACCAGTGGCCTTCTCTAGCTTCTGCACATGGAGTGTCCTCAGCTGACACAAGTTCTTGAGCTCACCCAGAGGCCACCCACTCCTATCCTGCGCGTCTCGTGCCTCTTTGCTTGTCACGGTGAAGCACCGGAGCGACGTGAGGCTTCTCAGCTGGCCAACCCTGAATGCAGCATCGTCGATCACCGTGCTGGCAAGGTCAAGGTCTCTGAGCCCTCTTAGATGCTCTATCCCTATTGGTAGAGCTGCAGTGACTTGCACTCTCTTAGCAGCAAGAATTTCAGGCTCCACAGATTGCCAATAGACTCTGGAACTGCCTGTATCCTTGTCTGGGACAGGTTCAAGAATCTCAGGTAAATTAGATTCCCCAAAGTCTCTGGAATGAGCTCAATTTCTGTTTCACTCAGGTCCAAAACTTTCAGATGATACAGCCTTGTAAAGATGTTTCCTTCAGTTTTCAGTGGATTCTTCTGAAGCAGCAGTGTTCTTAGCCACTCTAACATCAGAATCTTCTCTGGTATTGCAGCCAGGTTTCTCCTCGGAAACGAGACACGCCGTGGCGCGAAGGAGGTGTCGCTGTCGTCGAGTAGACTGGGGGCATCGCCGGTCAGGTTCTCGCCCTGCGAGAGCAACTGCCCGACACCACGCAGCATGTCGTGCATCGTGCACCGCTCCGTGCAGCCGTATGCATCTGCCTCCGCCGGCTGGAGAAGGTTCCTTCCGAAGAGCTCGTCGTAGTACTCCTCGGCCACCGTCTCAACGCCGACGTCTCCCCTGATCCGCACAAAGCCTTCGGCTATCCACAGCTGCACGAGCACTCGCCTGTCCACGGTGTAGTCCGAGGGAAACAGCGAACAGTACAGGAAGCATTGCTTCAGGTGGCATGGCAGGTCGTCGTAGCACAGGTACAGCGGCTTCATGGCGTTGTCCGGAAGCCCCTTCACCGACCACACGGGGTTCGCGAGCACCTCTGCCCACTCGCCAGCGCTCGCCTCCCGTGTCCTCAGGACGCCGGCGACCGCCTTGATCGCCAGCGGGGCGCCGCCGCACTTCTCGACGAAAGTAGTATTTGACTATAAATACAGTAAGCAGATTGAAAGCACGATTTAAAAGATTAATACATAAGTAAATAAGTTTCTTTGAAATAACTCGTGAATACCCTGTACACTTCCCAAACAACTCGTGAACCCATGTTCACTTCCCAAACCTCTCAAACTATCCACGACAACATTTTTTTAAAAAAATATACCCCTCGTGTGAAATCACTAACATTGTCCATAACGGGGACACGGCGGTGACCTGGCGTGTGGGGGTGCTTCAATCGATGGTTGGGGAAGGTTGGGGGAGGCGCATGGATGCTCCACGTACGGGGAATCGAGCCGGAGCTTGCCGGAGGAAGAACGACGTTGGCGGCGGTGCTTTTCGGCCGGAAACAAAGAAGAGGTCGGTGCGGCGCGCTCCTGCGGAGGAAATCCAAAATTGAGTGAGGGCTTTGGTGCGAGATTCTTGGGAACACACCGTGACGTGACCGGCGGGGAGAGGAGATCACCGAAGTGGTCGAAATGACGAGGGCGGCGTTGGCGGCCAGCGCGACTTGAAGCAGAGTCGGTTCTGGCTCTCTCGGATTTGCGCTTAGAGGAGGAAGATGAAGTGGGGAGGCGAGGAAATGGCCAGCAAGGGGCTTGGTAGCTCGAGTTGGCCTTTTTATGGTGATGGGGCGGCTTGGGCAGGCAATGCATTCAGTGACACAGCCATGGTAAGGGCTCGGCAACGCAGTGAGGCAGCAACAGACTTGACAGGGATGGCTGGGCGGCTATCATGGCGCAGGGGTAGCAGCGCCATATGCGGACGAGGTGCCAACAGAACGTAGACGTGGCAGTGGAGTGCGAGTGGTGGGCAGTTATGGAAGCGGCGGTGACGGGCTGGGCAGCTGTGGGCACAGAGGAGAGGCGACGAGAGCAAGGAAGGGAGAGATAGATGAACGGGGCGATGCGGTTCGGCTTCACCGGCTGGTTAAATGGGTTCAGCCCAAGGAATAGTAGGGAGGAAATAGAAAAGGTGGAGAAAAGCTTGGAAAAATGTGGGTGTTTTAATTAAGAAAAATTATCATGTGATAGGGATAAAATCAGATAATCCCTAAGGAATTTGAATTGGGTTCTTGGATCTTTGGGGTATTTAGGTTTTAAATTTTATGCTTTGATCTTTTAGGGTTTACACTACATATAATATTTTGAAAGGCAAAACCCTTAGTTTATTTCACTTTTGCATTTTTTGTTTCCACAGTTGTTGTATTTAGGGTTTCTATAATTATGGTTTCGTAATTAGGGTTTTCATTTTACACTACTTGTATTGGCAAAGAGAAAATGCAATTAAAATAACTCCCAAAAATGCTATCAAGGCAAAAATGAAATAACACGCAAAAAAGTTTAAAAAATCATGTATTTTTATATTCTGACACTTTTGGGATGTTACACGCGCCGCCACTACACGCTACCAGAACCTTGCAGCTGGCACCAGTAGAGTCGCCTAGACCTAGGGGTTCCATTTTTATCCTTAGTCGGCGCTGTCGTTCCCCCTATCTCTGGCGACGAGTGTGGGCCGAGAGGAGCTCTATCTCCTCTGCTTGTCTAAAGAAGACACATATTGTAGCTCTGTAATTAAGATACCAAATCGTTGTCTTAACGAATAATTGCTGAGTAATGTTCGGTTTAATTACACCTTGTTTCGCTGATGTGCGAGGCCACAAACAAAAATCTAGGAGCATTAATGCTCTGAGTTTCGCGCACTAACGCGCGGGCTTGTTTCGCTGACATGCGAGGCCACAAACAAAAATCTAGGAGCATTAATGCTCTGAGTTTCGCGCACTAACGCGCGGGCTTGTTTCGCTGACATGCGAGGCCACAAACAAAAATCTAGGAGCATTAATGCTCTGAGTTTCGCACACTAACGCGCGGCCTTGTTTCGCTGACGTGCGAGGCCACAAACAAAAATCTAGGAGCATTAATGCTCTGAGTTTCGCGCACTAACGCGCGGCCTTGTTTCGCTGACGTGCGAGGCCACAAACAAAAATCTAGGAGCATTAATGCTCTGAGTTTCGCGCACTAATGCGCGGGCTTGGAGCAATTAAAGGCATAGTGGACTCTGGTCCATGAACTGGTGGACCAAAAACGTGTACAAATTGGCCCATGCACTGATTCCTAGACCAAGATACTGACAGTAGGTCCCACTCGTCAAAAAATAGATTTCTTTAGGACATAAAATACCTGGGGCCCACCTATCATCACTGAAGCTTTATCTGTTAGGAAATAAATCAAAAGAAAAAGAAAAGGACGCTGGTCCCACATGTTAGTGAGAGATATTCTCTCTCTCGCTTTTCTTTTTCCAGGATTTAAATTATGTTTAAACTTCGGAGAGCTCGTTCTCTCTCATTTCAACTCCGAATCAAGTGATTGTTGTTTCTAAATTTGTCTAAATTCAGGCTCTACCCAACCAAACCGAAAACACCCAATTTTGAGTTCATTTGAATTTTTAAATGCAATTTGAATTCTTTTGTGCTTATTCGAACTTTGGTTATTTTGCGTATATAGAATTTGAAGCCTCTGAAGACCCTCAAGTCAATTAAGAACCATATCAGAATACCAAGATCAAGACAAGTCAACACTTTGATCATTTTGCACCTACTTTTGAAATACAATTATATTATTTTAAATTATGAAATTGCATTGATACGATTTATCCAATTTTGTTGGTCTAGCTCATTGCTACCACCTTAATGATAATTAAGTATAACTTCCAATCCTTGAACTTGGACACTATTCTTTGTCACCCTATAATTAATGGTTTACATACTGTTAATAAGTCTGTATCTAAATGTCATGCTTAGCCTTGTTTAGATACATTGTCATGCGGGCATTAAATTGCCCAACATCATTCACCAAAATAAAATAAAATTTGGGTAGTTGAGGCTAGAGCCTGGCTGGTATGTTGAAAAGATAAAAAGATTTTAAAAAGAGAAAACTTGAAAATAGATTTTGAATTGGGCGGCTGGAAAGAGTGGCTAGTGCCGGGTGCAAGATAGTGGGGATATGGGGAAGTACCACCAAAGTCAATAAAGGACTGAGTTCTTGTAATGACCTCTTGTGTAAAAACAGTGCAACCACAAGCATATAATGGGTATGACCTGGCTAACTAATTTATCTGCCAACTCGCAACTTCCCTATTGGTGGGTGTGTGGAGTGAATTAAAGGTAAGGGAGTCGTCGATTTGCACTACGCAAACGGGAGACCTCCCGTGGGCGAGGCCCAAAGAGGTGATACTTAGCGGCGTGGGGTTGCGTTGAGGTAGGACATTGTAAAGACCTTGTGATAATCAACTTAGTCGTACACCTATGGAAGTGTGTCGAGACATTATAAGTTGAATATCTCTTGTGGGTAAAGTGTACGAACTCTGCAGAGTAAGAAAACTATCTAGATAGCCGCGCTCACAGTCATAAGTGGTACCGGGAACTTGCTTGAACTAGCTTTCATTTTTATAAAAACAACTTGTGGGTGGAATGAAAAGCTAGGATGAAACCCAGAGTTTTGAGATAGCCTGGTCGGGGACCAGTGGGGAGTACGGGATCTAACCCGAGCATTGAGTGGACGAAGCCACTCAATGGTAAAGGAGATAAAATCTCCACTAGTACTTTACAACAACAAAAAACTCAGTTTATAATATATGTGTTAATTAAAAATGCTAAGTCTCAGGAATTGCTACTACCTAATCTAATTCAAACTTAGCTTTGTGCTACTCAAGGATCTGTGAACCTCCCTTGATTAGTCTTGCATTTTTATAATAATTGCATTGTGTGTTGGCTCGCGAGTACGGTTGTGTACTCAGGCTCGCTTAGTATAATCTTTCATAGCTATTTGATCAAGACTCATATGCCTACCACTTGGCATCTGGACCAGATGATGGAGAAGATGGAGGAGCTTAGGCCGGGACTCCTAGTCGCTTGTCTGTGGGGCGGAGTGAATGACTCCACATCTCTTTCTTTTGCTTTCGCTCTTATTCTTTACTATTGTATTCAGAACTATATAACATTGTGGCCTTCGTAGCCCTTTTGTAAAACAATTGACCATACAACTTGTTTATGTAATATATTATGATGTTTTGCCATGTATGCAATGTATGTGAATGATCCAAAGATGTATTTGTGTATACTATATACTTATCCAGGGAATGTCACAGGTTGACATAATAGAACTCAAGTTACAAATTTGGGGTCCGACACGCGGCCACCGTAGGGTACTCCCACTTGTTTGCTTCACCATTAGCCGAGCATGCTCGCCGCCACACTCCGATCGTTGCCGCTCACATGATACGCATGCTAGCACGTCACATGATCGGTGTGGAATGCTTGATGTGTATATCTATCGTGATATATCTATCGTGATTCAGAACACAGGCACAGCTGGGCCAGTGCCAGGGCTCGCGTACCTACTTGGTACATGATTTCCGCACAAGGGAAGCGTGCAATTTGGTTGAGGCGAGCCTTTCGTGACTCATGAGTACACAGGCACAGCTGGGCCAGCCACTGCCAGGGCGGTGCAACTTGCAGATCCGGATTCTTGGTACATAGATAGAGAGCATCACAACAGAACAGACAGGCGAAACCCGGTCCGGGAGGGGCACAAGGGAAGCGTGTCCGCTCAATCGGTTGCGTGACGGCGAGCCTACATCCCGGCTCAAGCAAACGTACATGAAACATGTTCTCACGGGGAACGTCGCTCTTTTATAAGCGCATTGGGAGGATGAGTAGCCTACTAATTGGGTACTCATTCATCATATTCATATCTCGTCAAAACTCTATAAAACTCACTGTCTCATTAAAACATTAAAAACATTAGCTGAGAAATTTCAGAAAAACTCGTCAAAGGAAAGAATAGTACAATCCACCCAATTTCATTTAATCTCCAGGATTAATTCTTTGGGTACTCGATCTTCGTGATCAAGCTTTAATAAAGAGTTCATGGATATTCTCCCCTTGAATTCTTTACCACTCCAAGTCTCATCATTCCAATTCCACGTATGCATCTTTCAAAGCTAGACGATGGAAGTGACTTAGTGAATAAATCCGTAAGATTTTCACATGATATAGTATGTAGTAATTTAATTTTATCAATCTTTTGCAATTCATGAGCATAGAAGAACTTGGGTTGATATGCTTTGTGAGAGGACTCTTCACATAACTCATCTACACTTGTGCAACACAAGCTGCATTATCTTCATAGATAATAGTGGGGGTTTACGCGATATTCAATCCACACGACTGCTGGATATGATGACTCATCCGCGAATCAAAGAACATTCTCGTGAAGCATCGTACAGTGCTATGATTTCTGAGTGGTTCGTCGAAGTTGATACAAGATTTTGCTTAGGCGATTTCTATGAAATCGTAGCTCCACCACATAGTAATACATAGTCTGTTTGTGACTTAACTGTACGCGGGTCCGACAGGTACCCGGCATCTGCATAGCCAGTCATGGTTAGATCTTGGTTCTTTTTGTGGAACAGACCAATGTCTTTGCTTCCTTTGAGGTATCAAAAGATATCCTTCATTCCCTACCAATGCCTTTGGTAGGTTCTTTACTATACCTTTCTAATAGGTTCACATCAAATGTAATGTCCGATATAGTAATGTTTGCTAAATACATGAGTGCTTCTATTGCACTTAAGTATGAGAATTTCGGTCCCAGGACTTCCTCCCCCTCTTCTCTGAGTTTGTACGGGTCTTTGTCTTGCTGCAAAGATCTCCCGACCATTGGCACTTTCAAAGGGTATGCCCTTTCAAAGCCGAACCTTTCTAACACCTTCTGAGTGTAGGTTGATTGATGTACTAAAATCCCTTCAAGGGCATGCTCAAGCTGCAAGCCTATGCAATATTTGGTTTTACCCAAATCTTTCAATTCGAACTCCGACTCCAGGTAAGAGCTTGCTTTCTTAATATTTTCTAAGATAATGATGATATTTAGATCATCTACATATACTGAGATTATACAAAATCCATCATGGGATCGTCGTATAAATATATAGGTACAATCTTTATTGTTCGTGTAGCATTTCTTGAAAAGAAAGTCGCTTAAGCGATTATACACATTCTGTCTGATTGCTTCAGTCTGTACAGTGACCTTCTGAGTTTCACATTGTACAGATTTCTATTTGCTCTGTCTTGGTTCAGGACAGGGATACATTCAGGTACCTTAGTATAAATGTCCAAATCCAAGTTTCCATAAAGGTATGCAGTTACCACATCCATCAATTTCATTTCTAAATTCAAGTTCATTGCCATTGAGTTTAATCTAAAGGGTGGTTCCGCCCATGATCAGGGAATAGATCTCTTCATAATCATCTCCTAGATGTTGAGTGAAACATTGTGCAACAAGCCTTTCTTATTTTCATTTATCTTTCGAACAAATACACACTTATACCATACGAGGTGCACACAGGAGGCGTCACGGCTTATAGGTCCAAACACCTCTATTTTATTTAAAGATAATAATTCAGTTTCTATTTCCTTCTTCCAATCTTTCCGTTATGCTTGAAAAATTTTAAAAAATTGAAAATTATATAAAATTCAAAAATACATATAAAAATATAAAATGAGGCAAGTATATTAAAATTTTATTAATATTCAAATAACTACTCCCTAAAACATTTGTCATTTATTCCGAAGACATGAAAAATTAAAAATGTAAAACAAATTGTAGAAAATATATATAGTTTAAATAAACAAAATAAATTTATATATACTTATAAAATGAACTATATAAAATTAAAAACTACAAAATAAAATAATATAAGTATTTAAAATTGAAAATAAATAAAAATCATGTGTGTGTGTGTATATATATATATATTAAAAATAGCCTAACGGGTCAGGTGATTACCAATCATACTAAGCAGTCATCGCCACCGACCTACAAATAGTGTGGATCGTGATCTGCCTAGACCGACCAACAGTCCGCCATTTGGTCAGCTCTAGTAACATTATACTACCCGGTACCCACACGCAATGTACCGTTAATGCTTGATCTTATGAGATAATCCAGATGCAAAATTGCAAGCGCACAAGAAATTAGCATTTCAAGGCACGAATGTGCGAGTACAAAGCTGTAATTTCATTGTTGGTTTACTTTTGATTCAGGAGCCTCCGGTACAGCCAGAGCCAGATGATGAACAGCAGCTGCACCACGGAGACGAACAGGAGAACGGCCACCAGCACTGGGCAGATGCTCCACTTGTTCTCAGAGTCGTATTTCCTGTGGCAGAGACGCCAGCAAGAGGCCGCCATCCTACGGTAATGCTGCATCGAGTTGATGAACCAAGCTCTCAGGGTGTCCGCGTCGGTGTCGGACCAGATTGCGGTGTACACCTTTGGTGCCTGATGCGAGTCGTCGCCCTTGACCTTGATAGAGAAAGGAGTGTTGTCGTTCACTTCCTCATTGGTTGAGAATCTGTTTGCCATGGTAGCTTCAGCTTTCATGGCTGCTTCAGTGACATCAATGGCATGAGACATCGTGCGCACTGGCTTCGACGGGGAATGAGTGGTGTTCTTCGCTGTTTCGGCAGATGAGTCTTTCACTGATTCAGCCGTGCATTTCTTGCCAACTTTCTCTGAGATTTTGCTTGCCATGCCAAGAATTTTCTTCACGGGTGCGTCTGTGTCATCAAAAATAGCTTGTTGCTTCTTCGGTGTCCGTTGCTTGCTGCAGGCTAAACTGGCAGGGAATTTGCAAGGACCTGTATCACAACTAGTTTCAGTAACACCGATTGCTTTAGATTCTTCATGATTTAGGTTGCTTGACAAACTTATGCTATTCTCCTCCATTTGATCACCAATGTTATCAACAGCAATAGAAGTAGTCTCTTTGACAAAATCAACAGCAAACTTCCTTCCCTTCGTTGCATAATCGTTGCTCGCTGTGGAGTAAACTGGAATGCAAACCTTGTGCTGTTTCAGTAACACTTACTGCTTGCAAACCTTCATGGATTAAGCTACTACCAATGACACCTGCAGATTTCTTTGTTACTTCTTTGCCTGATGGATTTTCTGGCATTGGAGTTGAATTTGTGCTTTCAGTAGCAGATGTTGCAATCCCATTTACCTTGTCAAGATGTTTCCGAGTGACCATGTTGGATGAACGAATAGCAGGTGTAGTGGCATCAGCATCAGTAGAAGCATCTTTTCCTTTCTTGGATGTTACTTGCCTGAAAGGAGCCAAGCTAGCAGGTGAATCATTTTCAGTTCTATTATTGCCAATTACTTTCGACTCACTCTTTGCTACTTGTGTAGGTACTCGTTTCACCATCTCAGGAATGCTTTTATCCACAGAAACTGTTGATGGCATCTTATTTGCAGTGTCATGACCCCTCCTTCCTTTACCATCAACGCCAGAATCAGAAACAGCATCCTCTCCTTTATTGGATGTATGTGTTATGAATATCGCTTGTATTCAATATGAGGTTAATGGGCCAATATATATACACAAGAAGATGTTACAGATAAGGAAATCAAATAATATCTAGAGTCTTATTCTATCTCTAATATATATCTCTAACATCCCCTTCAAACTCATGGTGGATCACAACACCGAGTTTGGAGAGATAGAAGCTCATGCCGCTCGAATCTCGCCTTCAAGAAATCCGCTATCCGGCTCCTAAGGCACATACCAAGAGCAATCACCGATCATGCACACAAGACCTCACGAAGAAGCATCAACACCAATTTATTTGGTGAGCTCATGCTTCACAGGTCACGGCACACCGAGCACTTGTATTGTCGACAAGAGAGGAGCTGTAAGTAATAAACACCAAAATCCTCAAGTAACCACCGTGAGCTAAGTAATCAAAGAGCCATAGCTCACAACTCACCTCTCGTGACTCGAACGGGACATCGCATGCTTTTCGCCTTCCGTGCAATAAGCGAACCACCAAGAAAAACACAAGGCAGAGATAGACCGCGATCGAGGGATCGCCCAAGTAGCATCCAATAAGCCAAGTCAGAGCGAGCCGGAGCGTGGAAAGAAGAGACGGAGAGATAGTCCCACGAAGGTATCGCAGAATCAAGAAGGTGGTGAGTGGACCCGGTGGGAGCAAACAAACTAACTCGTAATGAATCGGATAAGTGATATCCGACGAGTAATGCGAAGGTAGACAAGACTTAACAAGGTGGCGAGAAGCAGTCGGACGTAAAGAGACTCGCCATCGAGGGTTGGAGGTGAACATTGAGCTCCATAGGAGTCTCAACAGACGCCGATCATGAGGGAGGCGCGATCAAGAAGATCCTGAATATACTTCTCTTGGGACATAAAAAATCATCCGGAGGAAGTAACCTCAATCCCAAGGAAGTAACGAAGAGGACCAAGATCCGACATAAGGAACTCTCACTAAGACGAGCCTTGACAAAGGCAATGTACTCGAGTCATCTGGTATGATCATATCATCAACATGTAAGAAGAAGAGTCCGACCACGGACGAAGTGTGGACAAAGAGCGCAGGATCATAATCACTTGTCAAAACCAGAAGAGTGACACAGAGGAGAAGCGCCAAACCAGCACGGGGCTTGCTTAAGGCCATAGAGAGCGAGCGAAGGCGACATCATGCCCCTGAATGAATACCTGTGCGGATGCATGTAGACCTCCTCACGCAACTCATTAAGAAAGGCATTCTTGACATCAAGCCGAGAATGCACTCAAAGCAATGCACGCCACCGAAGAAGAGTGCGACAAGGTCATGTGGACCACAGAGCAAAAGTCTCGTCAGATCACGACCATGCTCTCGCCTGGAAGCCACGAGCAACAAGACGCGCCTTATAGCGCCAAGAGCCATCGAGCGAGTCTTAATCTTATAGACCCACTTACATGTGATGGGATGAGAGTGAGATGGAAAAGGAACAAGATCCCAAGTACCAAGACGCTCGAGGGCAAGCATCTTCTCGGCCATGGCATGCCGCCACTCAGATGAGTAAAAGATCCCGGTGGGAGGCGAGCTCACAAGCAGTCGCGCAAAGAAAGGCAAACGGGCAGGGCCAATCGACCGGCGATCGCGGGAGCGAAGCGAGGAGAAGACGGCCCATCGGGGAAGATGAAGCATCGAAGAAGATGAAACATGGAGAAGTGGGCTCATCCGAAGATCCTCAATACGAGATCGACGAGCGAGATGAGCGCAAAGGGGAGCCTGGAGCCGCAGGAGACGCAAACAAAGGGCGACAATGGCGGAGAGGCCACAGGAGAAATATATGGAGACGAGATTGGTGTATCCGAAAGGTCAAAGACAGACTCCACAGGAAGTCAAGGAGAGGACGGGTAGAAGGGACGAGACTGAAGTCAATCCCGAGAAACGATCCGTCGACCAACAGATCCAAGCACCAGCCTGCCTGTGATCGCACTCCCGTAAAGACACACTCAATGGATCGAGTACTTGGTGCGTTTCGAGGGCGAGGAGAACGAGCAACGCAGCCCAAACATTTAATGTAAGTAGTAGTCGAAGGAGACCAAGAGACGCTCAATAGGGATTGCGCTCAAGAGCGTAAGAAGGCGGATGTTGACGAGATAGGTGGCAAGTGAAATACTCCCGCCAAAAGTGAGGTGGAATAGAGGCGGCAATCATCGCTGCACGAGCCGACTCAAGGAGGTGAATGCTTGCGCCAAGAACACCATTCGAGCATGAGCACCAGACAAGAGAATCGAAGGAGTGCCTCGCCAAGAAGGAAACTGCGCAGTGATGAGAGAGGTACTCGCCACAGAGTCACACGAAGACACGAATAGGAGTGGAGAATCGTGTGCGAACCATAGTGGCAAACTGCTTATAGATAGACAAGACCTCTACGAGAAGACATGAAATATATCCAAGTGTGGCGAGAAATCATCTATAAATATGATATAGTATCGATGACCTTTTGAAACGAAGGGAGCCGACTCAAACATCCGAATGAACAAGATCAAATGGACGTTGAGACACCGACTCACTATGAGGATAAGGAAGTCAAGTCGCTTGCCTAACTTACACCGATAATAGAGACACGCTCTCGAGATGCACTTAAGACCACGACGAACTAAAGACGACGCATAAAGCCACAAGATGGCCAAGACGGTGATGCCATTGTTGGAAAGAGCGAGTAGACTGAGTGGCGAGAGGCGGAGACTGGCGGCGACGGTGGCGGAAGGAAGGTGAAGCTACCAAGCTCCCAGAGACGCCGCGAGTCAAGGCGCCGAGGCCGAACCAACCGTGAGCTCCTGTGGGCGGTCCCACACAACAAGAGTCGAGTCGAATGATCCGATAACCAAGGTCAAGAATCGCCTAGGGAAGAAGTCGCATGGTTAGGCGAGGAACATGAGCAATGTAAGGAACATGAAAAGATGAGTTGCTAAGAGGTCCTCACCGAGACAGAAAGAGAGGTACCATCAGCAGAAGAACACCGACATGGGAATCAAGAGGTGTAACAAAAGATAGAGTGGAAGAATCAAGTCATGTGGAAGGATGCTCCAATCAAGGATCCACGGGAGGTACCTGTCTGTAGGAGGTGGTTTCTGCCCGAAGAGTCGGCCAGAACTTGCGTAACCTGCCGAGGAAGAACTCAAGCGCAAGGCCGTCAAGTCCGCTATCTCCCGCTCGAGAGAGAAAATGCGAAGTAGTCGATGCAGACGCCGCTGTAGAAGTACCCTGCTGCTAGGAGAAGAACGCGTGAAATATGTCGCGCTGTAGCTTAGCAAGACTCAATGTGGCCTATCTTGTCGCAGAGGAGCCGAGGACGACCACCCGCGAGATGGAGCGGCCACCACCACCGTGGAGCCTGGAGGAGGCGATCAAGGCGTGAAGCGCCGTAGCAGTGTACGCGCGAGCACGAGGGGAGTGGCATCGAACGCACCACTCGACGAGTCCCTCTCGCACGATCTCGTAAGGGCCTGTAAGAGTGACACGAGGTGGCGTAAGTAGCCGGGCACGCCGCCAACTCGGATCAAGGCGAGTAAGGAACTCGTGAGACACGCCGAAACTCCGTGTCAAGACGGACACCGCAAAGATGAACAGAACGATGTACCAAGTCGCGAAGAGAGTCCAGCTGACGCCGACCGTAACTCTAAGCGAAGGCGCCAACGTAGCATCACCCCAAGAGAGTGCTCTGACGAACTACCGACAAGTAGAGGCATCTCCGAGGGTTCAGAGCCGCGAAGATGAGTCCACATCCGATGTACCATGAAAATCCCACAATCTCGTAAGAAAATCGAGGTCAACACGACGATGAAGACAAAGAGCAGCCGAAAGGCCGCCACACCACCGAGTGTAGGTAGTCAAGCGATCCATGTAGGAGTCCGAGCCTCTTGGTAGGCAGAGGCACTTTCATTAAGCGCCAGCAGACTCAATAGCATCCTTGTCACCGCTTGGGAAGCGCACAGACGAGGTCTGGCTCGGAGGAGTAGTATGGCGGGCAGTGACATCGCGCAGAGGACGCCCAAAGACGAAGACCACACAAACGGATGCGCATGTGAGACACGCCTGGGTAGTTAACACCGCCGAAGATCACCGCAACGAGGAGGGAAACGGCACCATTGGTAGGCGGTACGGACGCGCGGCGACCAAGGTAACGTAGTCTAATAGGAGGCGCGGACGGCGCGCGATTAGACCAACATTTTTCTTTGCTCCTTTAAAAGGAACCGAGCGGGTCGATGACCGCCCATCGCTTAACGGAAACCCTAGTCGTGGTTTCTGGCGGCGGTGACCGTGACCCGGCAGCGGCGTGGTAGCCGGCTGCGGCAGCGGGTCGCTGGCGGCGCGCCTGGATTGCTTCAACACGAGTGGCGACGCGCCGGTGCGAGCAACTCGAAGCGGAGACCGAGCGGCGCGGCGAGATCAAGACGAGCAGCCGCGGGGCGGATCTGAGACGAAGCGGCGGTCGGCGAGGGCGCTGCCGCGGCGCGGGCTAGACGCGCGGCGCCACCGAGCAAGGGGCCGAGGAAGACCGAGCCGGACGTCTTGAAGAATCGGCGGGATGGCGAAGGCGACGCGGCCGACCAGATGTCGAGGCGCAGACGCTTCGCCGTAGATGGAGAGGCAGAGACGGCCACGGCTTTCTGGCGCAGCGACAAGTCGGGCGGTCGACTCAAGAGACGATCCGATCCGAATCTGAGACCGGAGGCAACGCGATTCGATCGAGTCGTCGCGACGGCGAAGAGACGGCGCCGTCAGAGCGCGTGGGCGTGGCGAAGCGGCGAAACCCTATGTACGCCCGATACCATGTTATGAATATCGCTGTATTCAATATGGCCAATGAGCCAATATATATACAAGAAGATGTTACAGATAAGGAAATCAAATAATATCTAGAGTCCTATTCAATCTCTAATATATATCTCTACAGTATGTTCCTCTTTGACTTAAGCTGAAGTTCAATATTTGATTAGTTTCAGTAACGTTGATTGCTCGAGACCCTTCACGGACCAAGTTATGACCAATTGCAGCAGCAGATTTTATAACGGAAGTATGTGCGGCAGTTCCAGCATCAGTAGGAAAACCTTTTCCCATCTTGGACCCTCTTCGCCTGGTAAGAACTGAACTAGCAACGGCATCATGATCAGTTCCATCATTGGTGACTGCTCGAGACTCACGAGGGATAGCTTTCGACAACACACCTAAATCATTATTATCAGTATGATCATCAGTAACAATAGGACGAAGTTTCTCCAGTACTGCACCAGCTTTAGTTGGATGGGCAGGAAACCGCACTATTAAATCTGCACCTTCCTCAACCTCACCATCTTCAGGGACAACTTCTGCCTGCTTATGCATGCGGCGGCGAGTGAGTCTCGGCATGGACCTGTCCGTGTTCCTGTGCAGCACGTTGTCTTCAGTCCTGGTAGTTCCTGTCTTCACTGTTTTTGAGTCAAAGAAGCCACTGATTTCTAGATAGCCAGTACTTGAAGCTGAAACAGAAACATCTTCTTGATTGACAGTTCTGCTTTCTGTTGATGCATTATCAACATTATCAGAATCTGCAGCATTCTCTTCCATGTCAAGGTTTTCTTGAGTATTCACACTGCTCTGAAAGATGTAAGGGCTCTTGGAGTAGTATATGTAACTGGAACCAGTCGAGTCCCCATGGACTTGCACAATGTCCTTGATCATGGGCCAGTCTGGGCCATCAACCAAGCACCTCTTCAGCAGCTCAACCATGCTCGTGATATACAGTGAGCAAAGATTCGACGCATGCGCCTCAATCCATCTTGGCATCTCCCGCATTTCATGATCGAAGATGTGCACCACTCGCAGCCTGTCGACGTTCTCCAGGATCTGCAGCACTGGGCAGTGGCATATGTTAAGGTCTTCAAGGGAAGGCATGTTTGATATCTTCTTCAGATTGGGGGTGTTCCAGACGCTCAATTCCCTCAATGCAGCAATGTCCTCCACAGCCTCGAGGATCGCCTGTCCACTATGCGCAGCTCCAACAGGGATGTCACATGTCTGAGGCCACCAGGCAGGCATCGCAGCTCAGGGCAGCTCTCGAGCTGCAGCGCCTGCAGAGATGGCAGCGCCCCTGCCTCGATGTCCATCCATGTCTCGAGCTTATGCAAACCTTGCAAGTGCAGGTTCTCGAGCTTATGCAAACCTTGCAAGTGCAGGTTCTCGAGCTTTGGAAATGGTGCCTGGTGGTGTTGGTCTGTGCCCATGAACTCTGCATCAATACCCTTGAGAGCTAAAGAATCGGCAATGTACAAAGATCTCAACTCTGGCAGCCGGCCTAATGGAGGAAGGGACTGGCAGTTGCCCGATGATGTCGAGACGGCGGATATTTGGGAGGACGATCACTGACAGCCATCTCGGAAACTTTGTCCCAAAGTAGTTGGCAATCTTCAGTGACACGAGGCATTGTGGTGGATTCAGCTCTTCAAAGACATCCTCTATCTTGCTTACCACTGCCGGTGTCTGAAACGGCCTGACAGTACCGCTGCATGACAGCTCGAGCTCCCTGAGGCCTGTCTTCTCGGCAAGTGCCACTTCAGTTGCCTCGGAACGACCAGTGGCCTTCTCTAGCTTCTGCACATGGAGTGTCCTCAGCTGACACAAGTTCTTGAGCTCACCCAGAGGCCACCCACTCCTATCCTGCGCGTCTCGTGCCTCTTTGCTTGTCACGGTGAAGCACCGGAGCGACGTGAGGCTTCTCAGCTGGCCAACCCTGAATGCAGCATCGTCGATCACCGTGCCGGCAAGGTCAAGGTCTCTGAGCCCTCTTAGATGCTCTATCCCTATTGGTAGAGCTGCAGTGACTTGCACTCTCTTAGCAGCAATAATTTCAGGCTCCACAGATTGCCAATAGACTCTGGAACTGCCTGTATCCTTGTCTGGGACAGGTTCAAGAATCTCAGGTAAATTAGATTCCCCAAAGTCTCTGGAATGAGCTCAATTTCTGTTTCACTCAGGTCCAAAACTTTCAGATGATACAGCCTTGTAAAGATGTTTCCTTCAGTTTTCAGTGGATTCTTCTGAAGCAGCAGTGTTCTTAGCCACTCTAACATCAGAATATTCTCTGGTATTGCAGCCAGGTTTCTCCTCGGAAACGAGACACGCCGTGGCGCGAAGGTGTCGCTGTCGTCGAGTAGACTGGGGGCATCGCCGGTCAGGTTCTCGCCCTGCGAGAGCAACTGCCCGACACCACGCAGCATGTCGTGCATCGTGCACCGCTCCGTGCAGCCGTATGCATCTGCCTCCGCCGGCTGGAGAAGGTTCCTTCCGAAGAGCTCGTCGTAGTACTCCTCGGCCACCGTCTCAACGCCGACGTCTCCCCTGATCCGCACAAAGCCTTCGGCTATCCACAGCTGCACGAGCACTCGCCTGTCCACGGTGTAGTCCGAGGGAAACAGCGAACAGTACAGGAAGCATTGCTTCAGGTGGCATGGCAGGTCGTCGTAGCACAGGTACAGCGGCTTCATGGCGTTGTCCGGAAGCCCCTTCACCGACCACACGGGGTTCGCGAGCACCTCTGCCCACTCGCCAGCTGCCGCCCGTGGTCTCGGACGCTGGCGATCTTTGATCGCTCAAGCGCCACAAGACTTCTCGACGAAAGTAGTATTTGACTATAAATACAAGAAGCGATTGAAAGCACGATTTAAAAGATTAATACATAAGTAAACAAGTTTCTTTGAAATAACTTCGTGAATACCTTGTGCACTTCCTTAAACAACTCGTGAACCCATGTTCACTTCCCAAACCACTCAAACTATCCACGACATACATTTTTTTAAAAAATCTACCCTCGTGTGAAATCACTAACATTGTCCTGCTTCGGGACACAGTGGTGACTTTGGTGTGGGGGTGCTTCAATCGATGGTTGGGAAGGTTGGGGGGCGCATGGATGCTCCACGTCTGGGGAATCGTGAGCGAGCTTGCCGGAGGAAGAGCAACGCTGGCGGCGGTGCTTTTGACGGAAACAAAGAAGAGGTGATGCGGTTGCGCTCTGCGGAGAAATCCAAAAGTGAGTGAGGGCTTTGGTGTGAGATTTGGGAACACACCGTGACGCGGCCGTGCGGAGAGGAGATCACCGAAGCTGTAATGGAATGGCCGTAGCGTTAATGACAGCCGCGACTTGGAAGCAGAGTCGGTGTACGGCTCTCTCGGATTTAGCTTAGAGGAGGAAGAAGAAGTGGGGCGAGGAAATGGCCGACAGAAGGGCTTGGTAGCTCGAGTTGGCCTTTATGTATATGATATGACTTAGAAGCGAGCAATGCGTTCATGACCTGACCCATGGTAAGGGCTCGCGCCACGCAGTTGAAGCGACAGAACTCTTGACGAGGGATGGGTGAAGGCTATCATGGCGCGACAGGTACTTGACGCCATATCTTGACTAGTGTATGAGCAGTGACTAGACGTTGGCAGTTGGGTGTCGAGTGGTGGGCGATTATGGAGCGGCGGTGACGAAATTTGAAGCATTGGCGTAGGCCTGAGAGGAAGCGGCGACGAGCAAGGAAGGAGAGATATAGATGAGCAGAGATGCCGATCTGTTAAACCATTTGGTTAAATGGGTTGAATTTCCAAGGAATAGTAGGAAGAAATAGAAAAAGGTGGAGAAAAAGCTTGGAAAATGTGGGTATTTTAATTAAGAAAAATTATCATGTGATAGGGATAAATCGGATAATCCCTAAGGAATTTGAATTGGGTTCTTGGATCTTTGGGGTATTTAGGTTTTAAATTTTATGCTTTGATCTTTTAGGCTTTACACTACATATAATATTTTGAAGGCAAAACCCTTAGTTTATTTCACTTTGCATTTTTGTTTCCCGATTGTTGTATTAAGGTTTCTATAATTATGGTTTACCCGTTAATTAGGGTTTTCGCTTTACACTGCTTGTATTGGCAAAGAGAAAATGCAATTAAAAATAACTCCCAAAAAATGCTATCAAGGCAAAAATGAAATAACACATAAAAAGTTTAAAAATTATGTATTTTTATATTACTGACACTTTGGGGATGTTACAGCACTTGCGCCCTGCATGCTACTGTAACCTTTGTTTGGCACCGATGAGTCGCCTAGACCTAGGGTTCCATTTATCATAAATAGCTGTCTGTTGCCTCTATCTCCCATGGCGAGTGTGGGCCGAGAGGAGCTCTATCTCCTCTACCTTGTCTAAAGAAGACACATTGTGTAGCTACAGTAATTAAGATGCCAAATCGCTTATGTTAACGAATAGTTGCCGAAGTAATGTTGGTTTAATTACACCTTGTTTATTTGACATGCGTGAGGCCACAAACAAAAATCTAGGAGCATTAATGCTCGAAGTTTCACGACTTTTCTTGTAGAGCTTGTTCCAGTGATACGCGAAAACAAAGAAAAAATCTAGGAGCATTAATGCTACGAAGTTTCACCGCACTATAGCAGCGGGCTTGTTTCTCGACATATGACGAGACCACAAACAAAAATCTAGGAGATTTAATGCTTTGAGTTTACGGCGCACTAGTAGCGGCTTTGTTTCATTGACACGCGAGGCCACAAACAAAAATCTAGGAGCATTAATGCTCGAAGTTTCACAGACTAACGCTGCGGGCTTAGCGCACTAACAGCGTGGGCTTGGAGCAATTAAAGGCATAGTGGACTCTGGTCCATAGGTGGTGGACCAAAAACGTGTACAAATTGGCCCATGCACTGATTCCTAGACCAAGATCTTGGATGAGGTCCCACTCACAAAAAAATAGATTTCTTTAGGACATAAAATGCACAGGGCCACCTATCATCGGCTGAAGCTATATCTGTTAGGAAATCAATCAGAAGAAAAGAAAAGAATATTTGGTCCCACATGTTAGTGAGAGATATTCTCTCTCTGGCTTTTCTTTTTCGAGTTTAAATTATGTTTAAACTTCTGAGAGCTTCGCTCTCTCTCATTTCAACTCCGAATCAAGTGATTGTTGTTTCTAAATTTGTCTAAATTCGGGCTCTACCCAACCAAACGAAAACACCCAATTTTGAGTTCATTTGAATTTTTAAATGCAATTTGAATTCTTTTGTGTTTAGTGTCTTTTGGTTATTTTAGTATATAGAATTTGAAGCCTCTGAAGACCCTCAAGAGTCAATTAAGAACCATATCGTATATCAAGATCAAGACATGTCAACACTTTGATCATTTTGCACCTACTTTTGAAATACAATGATATTATTTTAAATTACGAAATTGCATTGATATGATTTATCCAATTTTGTTGGTCTAGCTCATTACTACCACCTTAATGATAATTAAGTATAACTTCCAACTTTTGAACTTGGACACTATTCTTTGTCACCCTATAATTAATGGTTTACATCTTGTTAATAAATGCTGTATTCAAATGTCATGTTTAGCCTTGTTTAGATACATTGTCATCTGAGCATTAAATTGCCCAACATCATTCACCAAAATAAAATAAAATTTGGGTAGTTGAGGCTAAACTGGTTTGGTATGTTGAAAAGATAAAAAGATTTTAAAAAGAGAAAACTTGAAAATAGATTTTTGATTGGTAATTTGGAGCAGAGTGGCTAGTGCCGGGGTGCAAGATAGTGAGGATAGGGGAAGTACCACCAAAGTCAATAAAGGACGAAGTTCTTGTAATGACCTCTTGTGTAAAAAACGATTGCAACCACAAGCATATAATGGGTATATTTGGCTAACTAATTTATCCGCCAGCTCGCAACTTCCCTATTGGTGGGTGTGGGATGAATTAAAAGGTAAAGGAGTCGCCGATTTGCATTTTTCATAAGCAGGAGACCTCCCTGGGCGCAGACCAAGAGAGGTGATACTTAGCGTGGCAATTGCGTTGAGGTAGGACATTGTAAAGACTTTGTGATAATCAACTTAGTCGTTACACCTATGGAAGTGTGTCGGAGACATTATAAGTTGAATATCTCTTGTAGGTAAAATTAATACTAACTACTGCAGAGTGAGTTAAAACTATCTAGAGCACAGCGCTCACAGGTCAACAGGTGAGTGCAGGAATTTGCTTGAACTAGCTTTCATTTTTATAAAAACAACTTGTGGGTGAAATGAAAAGCTAGGATGAAAACCCGTAATTTTGAGATAGCACAGTGGGGACGATTGGGGAATCTGAGATTTAACAGGGAGCATTGAGCTGATGAGTTAATCAATGGTAAAGGAGATAAAATCTCCACTAGTACTTTTACAACAACAAAAAACTCAGCTTTATAATATATGTGTTAATTAAAAATGCTAAGTCTCGTGGAATTGCTACTACCTAATCTAATTCAAACTTAGCTTTGTGCAACTCAAGGATCCGTGAACCTCCCTTGATTAGTCTTACATTTTATAATAATAATTGCATTGTGTGTTGGCTCCTTGATGCAGTTTGTGTACTCGGGCTCAAGCAATATAATCTTTCATAGCTATTTGATCAAGACTCATATGTCTACCACTTGGCATCTGGACGAGGATGATGGAGAGAAGATGGAAGAGCTTAGGCGCCAGGACTCTAGTAAAACTTGCACGGTGAGGGCAGAGTGAATGACTCCATATCTCTTTCTTTTGCTTTCGGCTCTTATTCTTTACTATTGTATTCTAACTATATAAAATTGTGGCCTTCAGAGTCCCTTTGTAAAACAACGACCATACAACTTGTTTATGTAATATATTATGATGTTTTGCCATGGCGTATGCTGTATGTGAATGATCCAAAGATGTATTTGTGTATACTATATACTTATCCAGGAATGTCACGAGTTGACATAATAGAACCTGTTACAAATTTGGGGTCCGACACGCCGCCACCGTGGGTACTCCCACTTGTTTGCTTCACCATTAGCCGAGCATGCTCGCCGCCACACTCCGATCGTTGCCGCTCACATGATACGCATGCTAGCACGTCACATGATCGGTGTGGAATGCTTGATGTGTAGTGTATATCTATCGTGATTCAGAAATCGTAGCTCGCGTACCTACCTGTTTCCGCTGCATTTGGTTGAGGCGTTTCGTGACTCATGAGTACACAGGCACAGCTGGGCCAGCCACTGCCAGGGCGGTGCAACTTGCAGATCCGGATTCTTGGTACATAGATAGAGAGCATCACAACAGAACAGACAGGCGAAACCCGGTCCGGGAGGGGCACAAGGGAAGCGTGTCCGCTCAATCGGTTGCGTGACGGCGAGCCTACATCCCGGCTCAAGCAAACGTACATGAAACATGTTCTGTCGTGCTGCACGAATTGTCTCATTAAAAACATTAGCTGAGAAATTTCAGAAAAACTCGTCAAAGGAAAGAATAGTACAATCCACCCAATTTCATTTAATCTCCAGGATTAATTCTTGGGTACTCGATCCGATCAAGCTTTAATAAAGAGTTCATGGATATTCTCCTTGAATTCTTTACCACTCCAAGTCTCATCATTCCAATTCCACGATGCATCTTTCAAAGCTCAGATGGAAGTGACTTAGTGAATAAATCCGTAAGATTTTCACATGATATAGTATGTAGTAATTTAATTTTATCAATCTTTTGCAATTCATGAGCATAGAAGAACTTGGGTTGATATGCTTTGTGAGAGGACTCTTCACATAACTCATCTACACTTGTGCAACACGTCGCATTATCTTCATAGATAATAGTGGGGGTTTACGCGATATTCAATCCACACGATCGCCGGATATGATGACTCATCCGAATCAAAGAACATTCTCGTGAAGCATCGCATGTGCTATGATTTCGAGTGGTTCGTCAAGTTGATACAAGATTTTGCTTAGGCGATTTCTATGAAATCGTAGCTCCACCACATAGTAATACATAGTCTGCTTGTGACTTAAGCGACGCTGGTCCGGACAAATCAAGCATCCGCATAGCCTACCATGGTTAGATCTTGGTTCTTTTTGTGGAACACCAATGTCTTTGCTTCCTTTGAGGTATCAAAAGATATCCTTCATTCCCTACCAATGCCTTTGGTAGGTTCTTTACTATACCTTTCTAATAGGTTCACATCAAATGTAATGTCCGATATAGTAATGTTTGCTAAATACATGAGTGCTTCTATTGCACTTAAGTATGAGAATTTCGGCCCGTGACTTCCTCCTCTTCTCTCGAGTTTGTACGGGTCTTTGTCTTGTCTGCAAAGATCTCCGACCATTGGCACTTTCAAAGGGTATGCCCTTTCAAAGCCGAACCTTTCTAACACCTTCCGAGTGTAGGTTGATTGATGTACTAAAATCCCTTCAAGGGCATGCTCAAGTCGCAAGCCTATGCAATATTTGGTTTTACCCAAATCTTTCAATTCAACTCCGACTGTAAGAGCTTGCTTTCTTAATATTTTCTAAGATAATGATGATATTTAGATCATCTACATATACTGAGATTATACAAAATCCATCATGGGATCGTCGTATAAATATATAGGTACAATCTTTATTGTTCGTGTAGCATTTCTTGAAAAGAAAGTCGCTTAAGCGATTATACACATTCTGTCTGATTGCTTCAGTCTGTACAGTGACCTTCTGAGTTTCACATTGTACAGATTTCTATTTGCTCTGTCTTGGTTCAGGACAGGGATACATTCAGGTACCTTAGTATAAATGTCCAAATCCAAGTTTCCATAAAGGTATGCAGTTACCACATCCATCAATTTCATTTCTAAATTCAAGTTCATTGCCATTGAGTTTAATCTAAAGGGTGGTTCCGCCATGATCGGGAATAGATCTCTTCATAATCATCTCCTAGATGTTGAGTGAAACATTGTGCAACAAGCCTTTCTTATTTTCATTTTTCTTCGAACAAATACACACTTATACCATACTGGTGCACACAGGAGGCGTATGCTTATAGGTCCAAACACCTCTATTTTATTTAAAGATAATAATCAGTTCTATTTCCTTGGATCCTACAACCATCGCAGCAGCTCCACGGCGAAAATGGGAGGCCATGGAAAATGAGAGCCGAGGACACCGTGGTGGAAACTTACAGAGAGAAATGCTCGTCGAAGCTTCCTCTCCTCGCCACCGAGAAGTGAGTTGAGAGCAGGGCATAGAGTCGGTTTTGAGCAGGAGCGAGGACGGAGGAATAGGTGGCGTCAGGAGACGATGCTCAGGGGTTGGTCGCGGAGGGTGGTGGGGTAACGACGTTGCCGGACGTTCGCAGCATGCAGCGGGCACGTGGTGCATTGAGCCTGAGCGCGCTGACGCGGGGAAGAAGAAGACCCTGCGACGTGGGCCCAGCTTGTCGGCGACTTGGCGAAACGGTAAGTTGGCGGCTGATCGGGAGCGTTCGATCGGGATCGGACGGCTCAAGAGAATGGGGCGATCAGCCGGTCCGGTCAAACACTCAATCCAGGCCGTTGATCTCCAAATCGGACGGTTCAAGTGAATGGGGCGATCGGCCACTCAATCCAGGCCGTTGAGCTCCAAATCGGACGGATCCAGGTGAAGGGCTAAGGTGCGGTGCGGCTGAGCTGGTTGGGTTCGGCCGAGTCAAATTGGCTCAGTCGGCCCAACAACAAAAAGCTGATTTTTGGAAAAGTGAGACTGATATGATTAGGGATTTTGCTGACCTAGAAGATTAGCTCTAAAAATTCCCAATTTTTTATGGAAGCTTCCTGACTCTCTCATTACCCTTGTGAAATATTTTCAGAGTTTTTTTTTCAAGTAGTAAATTTTTCTACAAAAATGTTCTAGGGTTCAGCCCTAGGGTTTGACCAAAGATTTAACTGGTTTGACTTGTCCTTTTAAAATAGCAACTAAAATCTAAAAATTATAAAAAAAATTTTAGAGGAGTTATACAGATGTTCTAGAACCTAGGAAAAACAATTCCAGAGGATGGTCACAAGATTTGATTAGAAAGTTTCAAAGGGTTTTGCTTCTTACCAAATAAAGTAATAAGTTTTTGAAATCACAATTCCTATTGAAAGAATTTTCAGAAAATTCAATTAACAATATGATGCAACAAAAGTTTTAATTTCTCCTCATTTTTATACATTTGAAACACAAACCATGTTTTGGGATGTTACACCCCGCCAACCTCGTGCTCCCACAATCTCTTGGCAAGGAACTCTGAAGCCTCATCGCTGTCCTTGGCCGAACCATCGCCGCCACCTTCGGTTGTCGCATCACCGCTCTAGTGATTCTCGGTGCGCCACGCGCCACGGCTCGCCTAGAGTGAGGGCAACCGCTTTTCCTCCCCGACGCCATCGCTCCTCCTCCGCGACAACGCGCACGCCCTGGCTCCCTCGCTCTGTGTTGTCGGAGAAGACAACATCGAGTGCGTTTGCGCATTCGAGAAGTTAAGGCTAATCGATGATTAGCCGATCGCTAATGGCGCTTTATTTACCATTTGTGTCACTGCCATGTGGGCTCGGTAAATAGTAACAACTGTTTTAATCAACCGATTTTCCTCTTTGAGACTGATATGTGGGCCCCGAAGTGGTACTATTCCTGTGGACCCGTGCGCGCCTGTGTTGTGGACCAAAGGTCCACGCACTGTTCTGTGCACCGTGACACTATGCGCTAGGACCCACGTGTCAGCACCGTGATTTCCTCTTTTTTGATTTTCTTTTCAACTAAAAATTCATTTAAAAAATGTCAAAAATTCATATCTCGTTCGTTATAACTCCAAAAATTATGAAATTTATACTTTAAAATTTGTAAATTCAAGCTCTACATTTTGGTACTAGTTTGGTTAATTTTGGAGTTTATTTATTATTTGTTTAGTATTTATTTTCTTTGTTTGCTTGTCTTTTCTTTTCTGGTACGTTCGTCCGAGTATAGTTAGAAGAAGCTGTAGACCTCTATTTCGATCAAGCTCAAGAATACCAAGATCCTCTAGCTTTTGACCCAGACGAGTCAATACTTTGATCATATTGAACATATATTTTATGCAAATTATATTCTTTTAAAATATCAAAATGCATGCTTTAATTTCTTATGCAAATATATGTCAAATATTAATCCTAAGGTAGTTGAATACCAACTTGATGATTAAGTAATTATTACACCATTTCCTTGATAATTGATTTCCCTAATCCTTGTCATCTTGGTAATTATGTGGTAATATACTAGTTATAGTTGTACTTAAACGTCATGTTAGTCTTGTTTAAGTACCGGGGTATTAACTACCCCAATCACCATCCTTTAAATATAAAACTTGGTTTTGGGCAGTCATTGGAGGAAATGACTAAAATGGTTGAGATTATTTGGTTTATACTTCTCAAAACCTTAAAATTTGCTAATACCCCATCTGGGAGGATGGTATGATGGAGAGTATGTGGTTGGGTACTAATGTAGCCCAAAATATGTTGGTATGTGGTTGGCACGTCGAATGAACTGCCCATATAATTTTTAAGGACTTAATCCTATGATGACCTTCTAATATAAAATAGTACAACCACAAGTCTAATAATGGTAACAATCTGGCTAAATAATTGGTGTATATATGTATGAGTTGCACCATTGAAGGACCCGCTTCGTCGTGAGCCTTCGGGGCTACGGGTTGGGGTATATGACTTACGAGTATTTGTGAGCGTAAGTCGTATGGTGCAAGAGGGGTTCTGGATAAGGGTTGATGGGTCTCCGTGAGCGTAACCCGACTCAGGTAAAACCTTAGCGGGTGTAGCAAATTCCGAGGGATGCCTTGTGGTAATCTCCCCCGATTCATATGTCCAAGGAAATGTGTGTATATATCAAGAAGATTATCTCTTGTGGGTAAAGTGTACAATCTCTACAGAGTAATAAATTATTCGAACAGCCGTGCCCACAGTCAAGGGCAGGCATGAGAACTTACAAGAGTTAGTTCTATTTATAAAACTCTATGGGTGGGATAAATAATGTGTCGGGCTCACCTAGCTCTTGTTTTGGATTTTTCCTGAGTAGTCTTACCTAATGTGATAAATAGGTGGATGTAACCACCATCAAAATTAAGCATAAAGTGGAGGTAACCTCTGCTGTTATTAATATTGCATAAATATTGCTAAGTGAGAGGACTTTCTAACTATTGTAATTAAAAATATTGCTTTGAGCAAATAAAAGAACCGAGCCAATCCTTGTTAAGCCTAGCATGTATATTATTGCATCTGTTGTGTTGACTCACGAGCACGGAAGTTGTGCTCATCATCGCTCTTTCCCCAAACCCCCAGAACCCGGATCATGGGGATTACGCCTACTACGAGGATCAAGGTGTCGATGGACAAGACAATGACGAAGAGTAATTTAGTTCCTTAGTCTAGGTCTCGCCTCAGTCCAGTGGGCTCCACCGGTACTTGCGTACAACCAATATTTTCCAAGAACCCCAGTCGCTTGCTTGTGAAGAGATGTGCTCTACCCTTTTGCTTCCGCTACCGTTTTCTATAATTTATGTAATGTACTCATTTGACCTGTATGACCCCTTTTGTAAACTCGACCCGATGTGGTCTATTTAAAACTCTGATGTTTGTATTATCATGAATGGTTCGGTCTACGTTATGTATGAAATTAATCAGTAATGTATCATGTGAGCACTACCTACTGATCTAGAGAAATACGGTGTTTTCCCAGAGAATTCTGAATTACAAAATATGAATCTAACATAGGAGCTCATGTGCCAGTGTAAGCAAAGGAAGTGAGGTTACGCGCCCATGTCCATCCATCAACCAATGACCCCGTTGTTTGGTTCGTGACCAGAGCTTGCCACAGCTGAATTCACCTGCTGGCGATGCAAGCTCTGTGAAAGTTCTCGTTGAACGATTCTTAACTCCGTTGAACGATTAATATTTTAAATTAATGTTACCGAGCGTTGCTGGTTGTGTGTCTGTACCCTGACGCCAAAATCCTAACTTCGCCACTCCCACGTACAAGTACAACACGCGGCGCCCTAGCTAAGTAAAGCATGGTCCGCCCATGCATCCAACCCCCATGCACCGCACTCGACGCACGGGAGAAACAACCTGGCTCACACAGCTGCCGCCTGCCAGGCCACCCGCCGCGCGCGCGCCTTTCCCCTGTTCCACCAGCAGAAACGCGCGCGCACAGCGCCGCCCGCCTCGGCCTGTCGGCCGGTCGACTCGACCATTCAGCGGGCGCGCACCCGCCGTGCCGTGCTGCACATGCGTGTCCTCCAACAGCAGCACAGGACATGACGCGACGCCCAACCGTCGCGGCTGGCATCAGCATCAATCAATCAAGGGATCGTCGAGGTGCCCGTCCGTCCGGCCAGCCTCCTGCTTAACCCCATGTGGCATTTATTATGATCTGGGCACCAGCACCGACGCGCATCATCTACATATACCGAGATTATACAAAATCCATCATGGGATCGTCGTATAAATATATAGGTACAATCTTTATTGTTCGTGTAGCATTTCTTGCAAAGAAAGTCGCTTAAGCGAGTATACACATTCTGCTTGATTGCTTCAGTCTGTACAGTGACCTTCTGAGTTTCACATTGTACAGATTTCTATTTGCTCTGTCTTGGTTCAGGACAGGGATACATTCAGGTACCTTAGTATAAATGTCCAAATCCAAGTTTCCATAAAGGTATGCAGTTACCACATCCATCAATTTCATTTCTAAATTCAAGTTCATTGCCATTGAGTTTAATCTAAAGGGTGGTTCCGCCCATGATCAGGGAATAGATCTCTTCATAATCATCTCCTAGATGTTGAGTGAAACATTGTGCAACAAGCCTTTCTTATTTTCATTTTTCTTTCGAACAAATACACACTTATACCATACAGGGTGCACACAGGGAGGCGTGCGGCTTATAGGTCCAAACACCTCTATTTTATTTAAAGATAATAATTCAGTTTCTATTTCCTTCTTCCAATCTTCACAATCTGATCTTTTCTTACATTCAACGAGCGATGCAGGCTCTAGATCAAGATCGATGATTGTCACTATTTTCTTTGCAAAATAAATATCAACATTGGTTGCTGTCATATTCAAAGATTCTCCTGTGGTCACATAGTTTATAACTATATCTTCATAGGGTGATTCTTCTAATTCTTCTAAAGCTTCTACTTATCCACCACTACTTCTAATTACGGAGGCAAGTCCCTTTAGCTTTTTCAGCTCCGATGTGTGCGCACACATCCCTACTGATGTCTCCCTTCATGAGGATATTCAAATCTGGTATGCCTTTTCTGAAGGCTCCATAGTAGCGTCAGGTCTCAACTGGCTCTCCTTCTGGTTTTGGGGAACTTCGGTGATCAGCTGTGTCAAGTCCTTCTTATCCTTTTTCACGAGACGTCCTCGGTTACTTCGGATTCGAGTGGTCGGAGTTCTCATCCTCTCTGAGATCTCAGGACGGGAGTAGTGATACCTTTTTCTTTGCTCGGTATTTCAACCCTCTACAGTGCATTGCGTGTAGGAATATACAACTTGATCATGCTCTTCAAATCACTAAAGTGGTCAGACAGTTGATTCGCTAATACTTGCAAATCAATTATCTTTTGGACTTCAATTATCTTCTGAACTTCAATTATCTTCTGGACTTCTCTATTTGCTTCACTAATGCGCAGGTCATGTGCATGTATTTCAATTATCTTCTGGACTTCAATTGTCTTTTGGACTTCTCTATTTCCCAATATTTTTCATAAATGGGTTGATTTCCCCCGTAATGACAAGAAACTATCCCCATCAAATATGCTATTAGCGAAGCGGGCTGTATGCAAATCTCCAGTAATAAGGTCTAGATACCTAATTATGGATATTGTCTCATAACCAATGTATATCCCAAACTTTCATAGATGTCCCATTGCAATTCATTGTTGTGGTGGTATAGGTACATAAACCTTATAACCAAACCCGCGAAGATGATAAATTTTTGGTATTGACCCTTGCGCTAGTTGCATAGGTGAATGGATGTTATATGCTGACGGTCTAAAATTGATAAGAGTTGCTGCGTGTAGGACTACGTGTCCCCAACATGTAATTGGTAAATTATAATTCTGTAAAATCTAATGGTCCATTCTGGGTGTGGACACGCGGTACAAAATGCTCAACTTTAATTCTCATTTCCATGTAATAATCATCAAATGTCTTTGAAGTAAATTCTCTGGTATTGTCCATTCTAATGGACTTCATATGATGATCTGGGAAATTATTTTTTAATTTTAATTATTTATGAGACTAGCTTTGCAAAAGCATAGTTCCTCGTAGACAATAAATATATGTGCGACCATTTCGAGGAAGCATCGATGAGCACCATAAAGTACCTAAATGGCATTGACAGATGTTGTATAGGACCGCAAAAGTCTCCCTAGATACGGTCCAGGAATACAGATGCTTCATCCTTCACTTTTAGAGCAGAATGTCTAGTAATTAATTTCCCAGTGGCACATGCAGGGCACACAAAATCTTTCTGATTCAAAAAATTCTTTACATTGATACTATATCCTTGTGAATTGTTAATTATCTTTCTCATCATCCTAAGTCCTAGACGACATAATCTATCATGTAAAGATAGAAAAGTTCAGATCTTCTAAATACGATTTTCAGAGTAGTATGGGCTTCATATGCCTTAATATTAGTGTAGTATAGCCCAGTTTCATACGAAGAAAGTTGTTCTAATATCATTTTTCACTTTCTTCACGCTTTGTAATGAGTAGATATTACTTACCATACTCTTCTTCAGTCTCTACATGGAAACCGTTAGCGCGAATATCCGTGAGAGTTCTAGTCGATTTTGGGTACAACAAGGCTTCTTTAATGACCAAAGTTGTACCCATCAGGAGTATAATGGTGGCCCTTCCTGAGCCTATTATACAAGTATCGCGCCGCGATTGTCGTAGGATTAACAACATTCTTGCTGATCGTCTGAAAAATTTCGTCTCTCTCAAGGTGATATTCATTGTGCCGCTATCCGCTAAGCAATTCTTCTCCATAGGGTGTCACACGTGTTCTGATACTTCAAGTACCAGAACATAACTTGCTATTATAAATACAGAAAAATTAAGCCTTGTAGGACTCATCATAAGAATTTAATGCTTTGCTCTTCTAGAGCTTACAACCATTATTCAAAGTTCCATCATAATCACAAACTACAAGTGACTGTAAAAAGATCTAAGTGCAATGCGTAAACCAGATCGAATCAGCAAAGTATGTAAAAACTTCTGCCTGAAATTGCTCCATAACGATCTTCTCCTCTTGGGCAACTATGGTCGAGCCGCTGTGTTGTCCAAAAAAAGGGGTCATAGGTTGCTTCTATTGGGTTGTCCACATCCATGAGTGCACTAATGACTATAGATTCTCCGTGCCTACAATGGCAAGGTGTGCCTCATAATGTCCTTTGCTCTTCTTCTTAGATTGGAAAGCATCAATAATGTACGACCGACGACCTTACCCTTCTTTCCCCTCTCTTTTGTGAGAAGCTTTCTCACTTTGTAATTGCTAGCATGGGCTTCATGGCCAACATTTCTATTAGGCGGCTGTGAGATGTAGTTCTTCTTTATAACATCATCTTGAGCTTCCACAACTTGCATGATGTCAATCAATTCAGCATACTCCTTGTAACCATCTTGACGATAGTTGTGTGCGGATTGCACCACATTCGGGTGAAAGGTAAAGAGAGTCTTCTCAATCTTCTACTCATCCACGATTATCTTACTATAGAGTTGAATATTGGTACAAATTCTGTACAAATTCTGACCATACTGGGCCAGCTCTTCGAACTCCCGGTAAGTGATGCCAATCATGTAAATATTTATTCACAGAGTTCATAACATTGCTGTTGGTAATTTGCATAAAATGGTTAAAAAATTCTTATAATGCTCTTCGAACTCCCGGTTCGTGATCCCGTATTTTTCTATGCAATTTTTATGATTTACTGCTATTTTCAGTGATTAAAAGCAATATAAACAATCACATATAATCAAAAAAAGTAAATACAATAAATAAATTATATACAAATAATAATAACAAAGTTAAACATGCTTAAAAAGTTCAAAAGGATTCAAAAAAATGAATCCCCGAGGTCTTTTTCTACTGGAATATGAAATTTTGGTGAATTATACAATTTTCAGGAGCTAAACCGTGAATTTTCAATTATGAGAAATTTTCTGTGCAATTTTTCAATTTCTGAGGGATTATTCTGCAAGAATTTCTTTCCCGAAATATTTCCTGGTAATTTCTAGAACTTTGAGGGTTTATTTGTAAATTTTTAGTTTTGAGATTTTTTTTGCGTAATTTTAGAAAACCCGAGGCCTTTTTGAAAAAACATATTAGGATTTCTTTTCCTTTCCCCAATTTTTCCTTTTCTCTTTTTTGGCCGGGCCCCTTTGCCATTCTAGCCTACTAAGACCACCACCGGTCGGTCTTCGGGCAGGGGCAGGGATAGGATTTCCCTGTCCGTGTGCTCTCGTGCGGCGACGGGTGATTCGTACGGGAGCCGGCGCAGGCGGCCGACGGCGTTCAGGCCAGCCAGCGCAGGAGGCCGGAGGGCGGCACGAGGGCTTCACATGGAAGCGACGGTCTTGCGGCGTGGCGGCCCAAGGAGCGACGCGCGTGGCGCGCAGGCGCCGCAGTCGGAAAAGGTGGTGCGGTTGTGGGGAGGGCGGTGGCGCGAGGCGCCGCAACGCGGTCGATGGCGCCGGCTCGAGGCTTCGGGACAACGGACCGCGATGCGAGATGGTTGGTGCGCCTATGCGGCGAAGCGGCGCGATGACACGCGCAAGTCTTTGGCAGCAAAGCTCTTTGAGACACATGGAGTGGCACGACGGCATGACTTCGGCCGATTGCGGCGTGAGGCGACGCGACAAGCTGCAATATGGCCGGGCGGCGGTGCATGGTCAGCGGCGCATACCGGGGATGGGAGGCGCGGTGAGCGTGGCCGTGGGGCGGCGAAAGCACGACGGCCGGCCAAGATGGCTCGTGGGCGTCGCGGTGCCAAAGAGCACGACGACCATGTAGGGTCAAGCGGCAACTGACACTCTGTCTTGGCGCTAGCGCCATCCCCATTCTTCTTCTTTTTCTTTTCTTCATCGTGGTCGCGCTACCGCGCGGATGGTCGGCGATGAGCGGGCTTGGGGAATGGCGGCTAGCGTGTAGGTCCGAACGGCGGCGAGGCCATGCGGGCCACCGACAACAAGCGCTTCTGGCCGGCCGGCGGCTAGAGGCGGTAGGCGCGGCAAGACAACTGTGATGCAGCGACCGTATAGGGCCGGTGAGGGTACGATCGTACGGGGCTGCACCCTTTTTTTACTGTTCATGCATCGATATTCACTATTCATTGTTCATGCAATGTGTTGCATAGTGCAATTATTCACTGTTCATTGTTCATGCACAGTGCAATCCACATCCTCTCTTTCATGCGATCTACCGGTCAGCTGGTGACAACTTCAAGTCAGCTCGCGGTAGAATAGAGTGGATTTGCAATCTAAGATCCACGATGCAATCGACATCTACTCTTTCATGCATTTCACCGATAGGTATTGTGTCGGTGACTTCAAGTCGGTTCGCGGTAGATTAGAGCGGATTTGCACCGTATGATAAAACAATCTAGAAAGTAACAATTGCGAATTGAAAACGATCTAGAAAACGATTCGATTTACGAGCATCGTTCTTGACGATTATCTTTTCAATCTATGCAGGCCTGAGAGCGTAGTCGTGCTAATAACGTGTTGAGGAACCGTTGCTGACGAGTCCGGTCCGAGTGATTACCTCATAGACAAAGTTAGAATCATAATAACAATGTAAGAATACAAGAATAAAATAGTAAATTAAAATAAAGATATAATAAGATCTTTAATTTTTTATTACTTTTTTATAAAACTATAATACAATGATTGGACCTCCTATTTTACCCGGTTTCTTTAGCACACGAAATTTACCCAAGTAGAAAACGATGTGGACGTTCTCTCGGAAACTACACAAGGCCGGACTTTTTGTAAATTTAGTGGGCCATGTATGTCCGCAGTCCACTCAGACCAGCTCGCGCGTGACAGAAGAAAAGAAAAAGGCTTAAAAGCCTGCAGGAAGGAAGCAGCCTAGCACTCATCCATCGTGCAGTCTCTCACGATTAGATGGAAAGCGACCCCCACGAAGCTGTGTGGACGTAACGCGAGGTGGCTAGGCCCTTTTTGGTAGAAGCACTCGTGGCGACTGGATTTTTGGGGGATTTCCTGCACCCGCTTTTCCGCCGCGCGCACACGAGGGAGGGTGTACGAGCGAGACGTCGCCTTCGGTAGCTCGCTGCGGGGACGGGACGAGACGAAGAGGCGAGGAGAGGTGAGCAGCCTGTTAGAATGATCTCCCGTGGACGGCCAAATGCCTCGCGCCCTGATCGGGGGCATTCAGCCCATTCATGGCTGTTGGGCCCTCACAGATGCAGCTGCGATATAAAGAGAGGTGGGGGCGGTGGCAGACGATCACAAGGCTGAACGGAGCCACAAACCCACCCGACAAAACCCTAATCCGATCTAAGAGAGGCGCGACCAAGAACGGAAGTCCACCGCCGCCTCCACCGACGCGGTCGACCACCGACGGCCACGCCTCCGCTCGGGACACGACACCGCCGCCAAGCCTCGCCCCTCTCCACCGACCGTCGCTGCCTTAGCGCAGATCTCAAGGACGATCCGCAATGGCCAACTTGTCATCGTCTACATCGGACGGTATCTCCTTCTCTCTCTCTCGGTTCTCTCAAACCCGAAACAAGAACAAGAGAAATGCCCCGAATAGATCTAGAGAGATCAAAAGATCCAAACCAACAATGGTATCAGAGCCATGAATGGCTCAAATCCGGACGGTAAAAGAAAAACAAACCAACACAGCCGAGCCGAGGCTGGCGGTCGGCACCGACGGCACGACAGCGACACGAGCCGCCTCCGCTGCTCCGCCCCCTCTTTGGCCGCAAGGATTGAATATTCCTTCACCGGCTTACACGCCTGTGTTCTAGAGAGATCGTGCTGCGACTTCTGACCATATGGTGGGGTGAACTTCTTGTGGGATCGTTGATTTTTTTCTTCTCACGTACGTACATTGGATGTACTGTGGACAGAGAACTCCCTTCAAAGGCGAAGGACAATATTTTTGTACAGTTAGAAGTCGAGACTTTAGCTATGTGTACATTAATTGACGAATCTAAAATGTGACTGGCCATTTTGACCAAGGATGGTTGCAGTACCCTACTTACATTACATATGATCATGTGCAATCGAGTGTACTATTAAATCTTCTAATGAAACCTTTTTTTAAAAAAATAAAAATATATTTTACCCCACTCTTTCACCGAGACGATGTTTTCTTCCCCATTTGTTTTCCTCTCAATGTTATATCAGACGTACAACATTTGTATGAGGCAAAAGCAAATAAATTTGTGCCTTTTATGGCATCCCCATATTGATCCAGAAACAACATAATTGTATTTTGCCTGGCCGTATGGAGACCGTTTGGGACATTGAAATCCTACAATAATTTCCAAGAAAATGAAACAACAGCAGCCTTTATCCTCCCCGTTTCCATGTGACGTAGAAGTCATCTGAAACTTTCTTCTCTTCGTTTTCTTGCTCTTCTACGACGACGATCGCTGGTTTGAACGTACGGAGCAACGCAGCGGTCAAAACGCTCGCAGAGGGATCCGGCCGTTGCTTGGCGGCAAAGGGAGGGAGCGAGCGAGCGAGCGCACGGGCCTGCACGGCGCGTGTCGGCGTCAGCGTTGCCTCCGCGCCAGACGGAAGGGTCTGGACGACTGCATGGCCGACCTGCCGGCCCGGCCCCGCGCCCACCTTTTCTTATTTTTAGTCTCGGAATACCGAGAATCCCGAGGAATTTACAGCAAGACCCCAATGGTCTGGCCAAAATTCCAAACTCATGTATCTATATCTCGTTGATGCCCACCGTTATAATTTGAACCTACTAAAATCGACGATGGATGGTGTGAATAATTCAAATTCTTCTCTAATTAACATGATAATTTTTAGCTATTGAGAGGCAACTTGATAGCTTCTTTGGTTTGTTTTAATAATATAATAAGAGATAAGAGTATTATACATAGATGTTGCAATCGTGTAGGATACAAAATAGAAGAATAGTTCAAGTGTTGTTTGGACGCTTCACATAAGTTTTACAGGGATTTGATGGAGAGATGGTACATGTAAGACACAACATAATGCCCTCATTTTGTTTTTGCCGTTGAGTGAGAACTAAGTGGCAAAAACAAGCTCAATTAAAACTAATAGCAAAAACAAATTTTTTGAAAAGGAACAATAATGCTTCCTTAGTGATGATCAAATGACTAGATTTTATGCAAATATTCTCATTTCGTACGTAGTTATCACCCTTTTTGCCTACAACATATATACGAAGTAAATTCTTGTTAGTGAAGGAAAGAGACATTGGACGATAAAAGGTTGGCTGTCAAAATTGTGAACTACCAAGGAGAGGAGATGTTTTCCAGAAAAAAGGAAAAAGACTAACCAAAGAGGGAGCAGTTGTCAGCATCGTCGATCTCCAAGCCGACTATATCTGTAAGCAAAGTATGCTGGCCGCTACTTTTTAGGTGACTTTTTTTTCTACGATATAAAACTGAATGCAAATGTGACACTGATAACAGTGTGGTGTAGCTACTGAACTACGAAAAAAACATGTTAACTATTCTTTTTTTGGAGGAAAGATAGTTCTTGTTTTATTGCGACAACAAAAACTACTTAAAATGTGGTGAACTGCGCAGGTTATGCAGTAATATACTTTTCGTTGCAAATTTTGGAGCAGCTAAGGGCATATGTTATTCCAATCAACACAATTCAGACCGGGTGCAGATCACCTGAAGTTGAATAATAGATCCACCCAGTGAAGTTCAGCAAATCAGAACCGCTATTTCCTTTGTATGTACTGGATTAAGCCACGTCGTCGTCTTCTTCCTCACCTTTGCATCAGAACTCCACTACTGCAGCAATTCAGATCGGAAGCAGTGCCTAACCTTCCTCCATGTTGGAGTGGCTCAAGAATCCAAACTCTGCACACATTGCATCAAAGTTTTCCTCCACGCAGCCCCATTTCCAATCCGCTGCCAGCGGCGGACTATTAGCTTCGAAGCAATAGTGTTTCCCCATGTTGTTTCTTTGTTCCCTAATGGTCAATAATGTAACGATCCATCCGCTGGTCGTATATATGCCCATATGTTTCAACGAAAAGAAATGTCTAATTTCTTATAAGACTGAACTTGCTCCCTACAATCGATCAATTTTGATAAACTTTTTTTTGCGGGGTCAAAGGTGTTCATAAGGTTCATCTTTGCATCCAATTGCTCCTGTGAAATCAAAAGGAAATTCCCTCCAGGGCAGAGCGGTGGAACGACGACAGCCCACAGGTGGTTGGCCGAATTTAGTTAGATAATTGCAGCTCCGTCAGCCGCCGTGTTGCAATGGCAAACTGGAAGACCTTATAGTAAAAGGGCAATTTTTTACATGCGCGCAAGTATATAAATTTATGATCTGTTATTACAAAACATCATCTTTTTCATGCTATTACATTTTACAAATGTTTATTTTTTATCGTTGCCATCAACTCCGTTAGATTTTTGCATTCAAAATTTTCTAAAATGCTCAAATTACCATTGTCATCTTTGAGAGAGTGGAATATTTAGGGTAATTACACACAATATGTATTGATAAGCCAAAAAGTTACATATATAGACCAAAGGTTACAGTGTGGATCAAAAACCAAAGAGTCTAACACTAAGTGTGGACTAGAAGCCGAAGAGTCAGAAACCAAAGAGTCTAACACCCCCTCCCGCAGTTGGAGTGTCGGCGGAACGGACGTTTAAACTGGACTGGAAATCGGTGAAGACAGAAGTAGGTAACCCTTTGTTGAATATGTCGGCGTACTGAGATGTCGTCGGAACGTGAAGAACGCGGACATCGCCAAGACCAACTCGTTCCCGGATGAAGTGAATGTCAATCTCAACATGTTTAGTGCGCTAATGTTGCACCAGATTTGTTGAGAGATAAACCGCGTTGACATTATTGCAGTAGACGATGGTAGCTCGGCGTAGAGTGTTGTGAAGCTCCTGAAGAAGTTGGTGCAGCCAACACGCCTTAGCAACAGCATTGGCCACAGCCCGGTACTTAGCCTCCGCACTCAAATGAGAGACATTGTGTTACCGCTTCGAGGACCAGGAGACGGGATTGTCACCCAGGAACACAACGTAGCCTGAAGTGAACTTGCGCGCGTCGGGACAACCAGCCCAATCGGCGTCAGAGTAGACAACCAGATCTGTAGAGGTGGCTCGGTGAAGAAGAAGAAGGTCGTAGTCGATGGTGCCGCGAAGATACCGAAGAATACGCTTCACGGTGATGAGGTGTGGCTCGCGAGGATCATGCATATGGAGGCAAACTTGTTGTATGGCGTAGGCGATATTCGGGCGAGTGAAAGTGAGGTACCGCAAAGCACGTGTAAGACTTCGGTAGAACGTCGGATCAGCCACAGAAGTGCCAGCAATAGAGGAGACCTTAGAGTGAGTGTCGACAGAGGTGCTGCAAGGCTTGCAAGCGGTCATGCCGGCGCGGTCCAGAATGTCTAGAGTATACTACCGCTGAGAGAGGAACATACTGCCATCACGACGACTGACAGAAAACACCGAGAAAATGATGAAATAGACCGAGATCCTTCATAGGAAAAGCCTACTGGAGGGAGGCAACCACCTGGCGAGCACATGGTCCGAAGAAGCAGTCAACACAATGTCGTCCACATAGAGCAGCAGGTAGACAGTGTCACCGCCTCGATGAGACACAAAGAGGGAGGTGTCGGACTTTGCCTCCAGGAAACCGAGGGATAGCAAGAAAGCCGCAAAATAGATGTACCAGGCCCGGAGCGCCTGTTTGAGACCATAGAGAAACTTGTTGAAGCGGTAAACGTAATCTGGGCGAGATTAATTCACAAATCCAGCCGGCTGCGAATAGAAGACAGTCTCTGAGAGTGTGCCACGAAGAAACACATTCTTAACATCCAGCTGGTGGATAGGCTAATCCCGGGATAGGGCGAGAGAGGAACTGTGCTAATAGTGGCCGACGTGATGACTAAACTGAAAGTCTCATCAAAATCAACACCAGGACGCTGTGTGAAACCACGAAGAACCCATTGAGCCTTATTGCGGGCAAGAGTGTCATCCGAATTGAGCTTATGCCTAAAAATCCACCTCCCAGTGACCACATTGGTATTGGATGGCTGTGGAATAAGATCTCATGTGTTGTTGGCCTGAAGAGCAGCGTATTCTTCCTCCATGGTGTCGCGCCAATTAAAGTCGACAAGAGCAGTCCGGTATGTGGTCGGAATAGGAGACAAAGTGGCGGCTGCCGAAAACTGTGCTTGCCACGAGTCACCATGGCATGGGAGTTGTCGACTAGCTGAGCGGCACAACACCGGGGAGCTGCGGGAGAACGACCCGCTAGGAGTTAGCGGGCCAACTGGTAGACCGGCAGGAGTACCGTGTGCTTCGACTGCCATGGGAGGAGCCACGACTGGAGCATTGGGTGCTACCACAGCCGCAGGGCCAGGAGGAATGTTATCGGCCGACGTTACGTGCGCGCTGGGAATGTACACGAGATCGGGTGTTGCGGGCGTATTGAGGCCATGAACAACCGACGCAGGAGAGGCAACATCGTCAGGCGCCACGACCGGTAGGAGCATGGGCGGGCATCGCACATTAGGAGGGGCACAAGGACCTACAAGAAGCCGAGGTCCAATGGACATCGACGTGTGATTAAGCTCCAACAAAAAATCGATGTCAGTGGGAGAGGGCAGAGCGACGAGCTCGACAAAGTGAAAGAAGGACCCGTCAAATGTAACATGACGGGAGATGACGAGCATCGGTTGTTGAAAACTGGCTAATATGAGTGAGGCTCATTTTATATAATTCCAAAGTATGTATGGTTTAGTACCCATATTGCTAAGGCAATATGGAGGTGACCAACATATAAGTTGGAGTCCTTGTCACTCTTTGAAACATATGACACATGGATGAGGGTGGCACAAGGATGGCTTTGGCTAAACACACATGTGCGCACACGCACGCGAGAGCATTCACATATTTTCGCGTGAAAAATCTTATGACTTACGACGCGGACCGTGTCGTGGTATGGTGCGCCACTTGGCAGACCAAGTCCACCTTATTTTTTACCGAACCATGCATCTCTCTCTCTCTCTGTTTGAATGAGATTCAAATGTTTGAATTTTAGGCTTTATTGGGTGATGATGATAGGCAGTTACCAGTTGGTAAATAACTATTTAATTAGTAAGTTCATAGTCTCCATCCAAATATATATGCCTAGAGATGTCCAGAGCATAGCGCGCAGAACAACGGCCTCTGTTCCTTCTTTTTTTCCTTCTGCAAACCTGTTCTGTTGTATTGCGCCGTCTGAACCTCGTCGACTCTTCTTCTCGGCGTGCATCTTGAAGAAGGGGAGTGGTATCTCCGAGCTGTTGCTGCTGTGAAGACCTGCACGGGGGGCGCTAATAAGGTTTCTGGGCAGCGCACATCCGCGCGACCGCTTGTTTCGCTGATTCATCTATGTTTATGCACTGCATCGAGTCTGCGTCTGTGCTGCTTCCTGTTCTTCATCGAACTCATATGTAAGTCTTTCGTGTGACCGATTGACAATGAGTTGCCTGCTGTTAGTACTGATTTATGCATCATTAGTCTTTTGCAATATCCGTCTTCTATTAAAATATGGAATTAAAATATTGCCTGCATTTTCAACATTCCAGAAACCTTATTGTAAACTTTGTTGCAACACAACTATGGCTGGAGCTTCTGATGCTGTGAAACCTGAGAGTTTTACTGATCAGAATTTTTGTAGATGGCAGACTATAGTCGAGTTCTGGCTCACGTCTTTGGGGCTGTGGTGGGTAATCCACCCGCGGTATCCATTTACAATTGACCAGTATATGCAGTTCGATAATGCGAACAACACTGCTCTTGGCTGCATTCTGACCATTCTAGCATATCAGCTCTGCAATGTGTATATGGACTATAAGTTCGCCACAGAGTTGTGGGATGCACTAGAGCACAGATATGCAGAGGCAGAGGTAGGTCACTGGCTCTACATGTGTGAGCAATTCTTCGACTTTAGTATGGATGAGGCTAAGTCCATAGTTGGACAAGCTCATGATCTCCTGCTATTGGTTGGTGAGATTGCACACCTAGGTTGTGTGTTGCCTCCTAAGTTTGTGGCTGCGGGCATTGTCGCTAAACTTCCTTTTTCTTGGTGTGATTTTGCCACTAGCTTGAAACACAAGAGGGAAGAGATTTCTGTTGAAGATCTCATTGCTGCCCTCGATGTGGAACAAAAGGCAAGAACAAAAGATGCACCCAACACTTCTGATCAGAACAATGCAAATTTCATACGAGAAAAAGACTTTTGCAAAGAAGTACAAATCCAACAAACCGAACAAAACAACTAGCTTTAAGAAGAAAACTGAGAAGAAGGATATGAGGAACATCATCTGCTTTGTGTGTGGGAAAAACAGTCATATGACGAAAGACTGTCATTTTTGCAAGGGCAGAGATGGTGAAAAGCCAAAGAAGAAGGTTGTCAACGTGATCATAGGCGAGGCCTCGACTTCAGGAGGGTATAGTAATTCTCCTGTTGTTTTTTCAGCATATCAATCCACTGATTGGTGGGTTGATACTGGTGCTAATGTTCACGCATATTCTGATATTTCCTTGTTTTCTTCTTACCAGGCAGCAGGGGATTCCTCCGTCCTAATGGAAAATGGGTCGCATGCTTATGTTCTTGGTGTTGGCACGGTGGATCTGAAGACTACTTTAGGGAAGATTGTCCACTTGAAGAACATGCAACATGCTCCTACAATAAATAAGAACCTCGTTAGTAGTTCCGTACTATGCAAGGACGGTTATAAGCTAGTCTTTGAGTCTAAGTTCGGGAATTTTGTTGGTAAATGCTATGAGAGCGGAAGCTTGTTCCGCCTAAGTACTTTAGAGTCTTGTTATAATCTGAATGTTGCAACTGGTTTAAATAAATGTGAGGCAAATATTTGACATTCTCGTTTCTATCATATTGGTTTTGATAGTATTGCTATAATGTCCACATTAGATTTAATTCCAAAATGTGAAATTATGAAAGGATCAAAGTGCCAGTCATGTGTGCAAGCAAAGCAACATCTCAAACCCTTTAAGGGATTAGAGGACGAAAAGAACTTGATACCATTAAATCTTGTTCATTCAGATTTGTGTGAAATGAATGGATTATTGACAAAACGAGGCAAACGATATTTTTTTAACTTTTATTGATGATGTAACACGCTATTGCTATGTGTGTGTGTTTTTTTGCTAAAAACTAATAATGAAGCTTTAAACTTCTTTAAGACTTATAAGGCCGAAGTTGAGAACCAACTAGAGAAGAAAATAAAGAGACTAAGGTCTGATCGTAGAGGAGAGTACATCTCTCATGAATTTTCCCAATTCTGTTCTGAGCATGGAATAGTCTATGAATTTACATCACCATATTCACCCCAATCAAATGGGGTAGTTGAGATAAAAAATCGGACACTAACAGACCTGGTTAACGCCATGTTAGAGAGTGTTGCTATGCCTAAGGCATAGTGGGGGAAGCTATATTGACAACAACTTTCGTCCTAAACAGAGTAATCACTAAAAAGAGTGAGATTACTCCACGTGAGGGATGGAAGGGGAGAAAAGTGAATGTCAATTTTATGCGAATTTGGGGGTGTTTGGCAAAGGTCAATATACCATTGCAAAAAAGACAAAGATTGGACCTAAAACAATCGATTGTATTTTTCTAGGATATGCCCAAAATAGCATGGCCTATAGATTTTTAGTAGTTAAATCAAAAACTCCTGATATTATTGCTAACATAATAATGGGGTCTAGAGATGCTTCATTCTTTGAGGATTATTTTTCTATGAGAACTGCTGACAGTACTTCACGTACCGAGAATGCTCAAACTAGAAATATTGAAAGTGGGAATAATCAAACTTCTGAACTTCGCACCTTTTCTGAACTAATATGTGATATCCCTGAGGAGGATAACGATCTAGTAGCAGAAGCTCCTCGCAGGAGCAAGTGACAAAGGGTTGAGAAAACCTTTGATGATGACTTTATTGTATACCTCGTGGATGATGTGCTAAAGACCCTTTCAGAGGCTTATGCATCTTCTGATGCTGAGTATTGGAAAGAAACAGTCCGTAGCGAGATGGACGCTATCATGGCTGACGGAACTTGGGAGACCACTGATCGTTCTATCGGATGTAAACCTATAGGATGTAAGTGGATCTTTAAAAAGAAACTAAGGCCTGATGGTACTATTGAGAAGTACAAGACCAAGGGTTAGACCCAAAAAGAGGGAGAAGATTTATTTAATACATATTCTCCTGTTGCCAGACTAACCACCATCAGAGTGCTCCTTGCGTTAGCATCTTCCTATGGTCTACATGTCCATCAAATGGATGTAAAGACAACTTTTCTTAATGGAGAATTGGAGAAAGAAATCTATATAGATCAACCGGATAGTTTTGTGATTTTTGGACAGGAAAATAAGGTATGTAGATTATTGAAATCCTTATATGGTCTAAAACAAGCACCTAAACAATGGCACGAGAAGTTTGATAAAACTTTGACATATGCTGGCTTTGTTGTGAATGAAGCTGATAAATATGTATATTATCGTTATGGTGGGGGTCAAGGAGCGATCTTGTGTCTGTATGTGGATGACATACTTATATTTGGAACAAACATTGCCGTAATTGACGAGGTCAAATCTTGCTTATCTCGATGTTTTGATATGAAAGACATAGAAGAGGCAGATGTCATTCTGAATATTAAATTGATCAAGAACTAGGATGGATCACTTTGAGCCAATCCCATTATGTTAAGAAAATCTTAAGCCGTTTTGGCTATGAGAATTGTAAAATTTCTCCAATGCCCTATGATGCGAGCATTAAGTTTCGAAAGAACCAAGGGCCGGAAAAGATCAATTAAGATATTCACAAATTATTGGGTCACTCATGTATTTAGCTGGTGCCACAAGACTTGACATTTCATTTGCTATAAGCAAATTAAGTCGGTTGACATCTAATCTAGGAGATTATCACTAGGAGTAATTGGAAAAGGTGTTGCGTTACTTGAAAGGCACAACATCTCTTGGAATTACTTTTATTGGATATCCTTCTGTATTAGAAGGATACAGTTGATTCCAATTGGATATCTGATGCGGATCAGATCAAAGCTACAAGTGACTATGTGTTCACTTTAGCTAGTGCTGCAGTTTCATAGAGGTCTTGCAAACAGACCATACTGACGAGGTCAATCATGGAAGCAGAACTTGTAGCACTTGACACAACAACTGTTGAGGCTGAATGGCTAAGAGAGGTTCTGTTGGACTCGCCGTTGGTTGAGAAACCAATACCGACAATCCTGATGTACCGTGATAATCAAACAGTGTTGGCTAAAGTCACAAGTACCAAGGATAATATGTAGTCCTCCAGACTTGTGAAGCGTAGGCTTAAATATGTCAGAAAACTGAGAAACTCTGGAGTGATTACTATGGATTATATACGCACTGAGAAAAATCTGGCAGACTCTATCACAAAGGGGCTAGCACGGAAGACGATTTTCGTTGCTTCTATGGACATGGGAATGAGGCTCATTGGAGTTACAACTCAACAGTAGCCCATATCCACTTGATCGGAGATCCCGTGACTTAGGTAGTGGGAAAAACAAGTTGATGTTTGAACAAGAGAGTACATTTTAAAATATATGTACCCGTGTTCTAATAGACATAATACTCTCATTTGTATGGAAGGGTGGCTTAAAGTCTTAATGTATTCTAGTGTCCAACGAGGGAAAAAGATATTAGCCTACAAGATACCTAAAATGAATACACCTACTTGAGCTTAACTGTGAGGTTGCAATTCACGAGAATAGGGCATTCTCTAGAAAGCTCATGAGCAGATAAGGGAGTATGACCAAATAATATTCCATTTAGGCGCGGTTCTTTGACAGCCTAGTATCAATTGAGATTTCAAGTGAAATCTAATCACGAAAAGCTCTGTGAATTCAAAGTATAGTACATTCATCAGCTGTGAGAAGATAAATCTTGTCATTCTAGGTGCAAGTTCAACTCGTACGTGGCTTACACTAAAAGACTGATATATTAATAGCACTTCAGCACAATATCTTTGATATATTTTTGTTTCTTGCTTTGGAATTGGTGGAGAATTGTTGAAATTGGCCCATATGAGTGAGGCTCATTTTCTATAATTCCAAAGTATGTATTATTTAGTACCATATTGCTAAGGCAAGGTGGAGGTGACCAACATATAAGGTGGAGTCCTTGCTACTTTTTAAAACATGTGACACACGGATGAGGATGGCACGAGGAGGGCTTTGGCTAAACACACGCGCACGCGCGCACGCATTCGCGTATTTTCGCGTGACTTGTGACTTGCGACTTGTGACCGTGTCGTGATGTGACGCACCACTTGGCAGACAAAGTCCACCTTATTTTTACTGAACTAGGCATCTCTCTCTCTGTTTGAATGAGATTCAAATGTTTGAATTTGAGGCTCTATTGGGTGATGATGACAGGCAGTTACCAGTGGGTAAATTACTAGTTAAGTGTGTTAGTTACCAGTGGGTAAATGACTATTTAACCAGTCAGTTCACAATCTGCATCCAAATATATATGCTTGGAGACGTCGAGAGCATAGGGCGTAGAACAACAGCCTCCATTCCTTCTTTTCTTCCTTTTGCAAACTTGTGTTGTTGTATTGCGCCGTCTGAACCTCGCCGACTCTTGTTCTCGGCGTGGACCTTGAAGAAGGGGAGATGTATCTCCGAGCCGTTGCTGCCGTGAAGACCTCGACTTCCATGTACCAGTCGGTGGTCGACGGAGAAGTAAGAGTCATGGTATTGAAAGAGTTTGTCAATGACTGCTGATCCCATGGACCAAGATCGGGAGGTGCAGGACCCGGATCAACCCGAGGAGGCCACGGCGGAGGGTATGAGAGTAGCGTGTAGCCGGCCTGGAGTTGGCCAACCGCCAACAGGCGTCAGTGGGCGCACTGCCGGGCGCGCTCGGGTGGGCGAAGCTAGGGCGCGCGGACCGAGGAGGCTATGCCCTGGCGTGGATGGAGTTGCCCGAGCCACACCTGGATGGTGCCGGTCTAGGCCAACCCGAGGTGCCGGCCCTGGAGTGACCACCCGCACCTCCACCATCGATCTTGTGTTTGATGCCGCTGCTTCGCGATGACGGCGATCGAGCCACCTCGCCACTCATCGTTCCACCAAGGGAGCGCCTAGGTGCGCCAAATGGAGAGGCTGCCGGACACGCTGCCACCGCCCCTGGAGACACCACCGCTGGGACCCCCATTACCGGTAAGGGTTGTGGCGATGAGGGCTGTGGAGGGTGCGGAGGGGCACAACGACATTGTGATTTCTTCGAGCAGCAGATCGGAGCGGGCCTCGATGAACGAGGGGAACAACTTTTGCCGCTTCAGCAGGGTTGCCATGTATGCGAACTTCGTGTTCACGCCGCGCAAAAGGGACATAACAAGGGTGCGATCATGCACTGGTTCACCCAAGTCTCCGAGGGTGTCGGTCATGCTCTTCAGTTTGCGGCAGTAGTCGGAGATGGAGAGGTCGCCCTGGACGAAGTTGCAATATTCTGTGTCCAGGTACAGGGCACGAGTCTCCTGGTTACCGATGAATTGTTGCTCGAGACCTACCCATACAAGCCGTGTCGCGGATGTAGGAGTCATCACGATCTCGAGAATTTTGGCGAAGATGGTGTCGTAGAGCCACGAGAGAACGAGATAATCCATCCGGACCTAGTCTGCGACATCGGGGTGGGCGTCATCGGAGAGCACGTGGTCGGAGAGGGCGTACTTGCCAAGGGTGATAAGGAAGAGTCCGCGCCATTTGTTGTAACTCAGAGAGGCGAGGTCGAGGACGATAGGGATGAGGGCCTTGATGTTGAGGATGTCGTATGCCTGAACATGGAGGGAAGCAATGGCAGCGGCCTCGGAGAGGGTCAGTGCCTGCGCGGCCTCCTGCTCGTGGTGCGCGGCTGCGGCGGCAGCCTCCTAATCGCATCGTGTGGCAGCGGCGGCCTGCTACTCACGGCGTGCGGCGGCGGCGGTGTCATCTTCGCCGGCCATGGCGCCAGGATTAGCGGAAGGGTGCGGTCGCAGGTGCTATCCGCTCTGATACTATTGGAGCGTGGAATATTTGGGGCAATTACACACACAGTATGTATTGATAAGCTAAAGTTTACATATATAGACCAAATGTTACAATGTGGACCAAAAATTAAAGAGTCTAACACTAAGTATAGACCAGGAGCAGAAGAGTCAGAAACCAAAGAGCCTAACAGAACCGAAGAGTCTAACAATCCTCCTCCTCCATCCCCTTTCTCTCTCTCTCCTCCCATCTCCTGAAAAAGTAAGGGAACACTCTTCCCACCCGAATCCCCAAAGCTCCCCGCTAGCTATGTCGGTGGCGGCATCCGCCTTGCCCTCCTCGCAGCAGCCACCCGTCGCCCATCGCCGAGTCCCTCCTCCACCTTGCCTCCCGTGACCCCTCCGTCGCGCTGCCCCTCCTATCGGCTCTCCCGCCTCACGCCCTCACCGACGTCATGTCCTCGCTCTTCACCGCGCCTCGCCCCTGAACCACCTCGCCCTCCTCCAAGTGCTCCTCTTCCTCTCACCTTCCTCTTCTGCCACGTCTGTCGTCTTCTCCTCCCTCCTACTGGCGCCCAGCGGGCCCTCCGCCACCCTCCTCCGCGACCTCCCTGCGGCCTTCCGCTCCCGAGTCCCTGCCTTTTTCGCCAAGATCCTCTCCCTCCTCCACAATACCGACGCCCCAAGACCTCCCCGCCCTCGCCTATCAACTTCTCCTCCTCGCCTCCAAGTTGCTCCACCCTTGCGCCGTCCTCGTCAGCCTCCTTTGCTTTTTTGATAGCCGCCGCAGTGCCTGCGTGTGCACACCGCCGTCCACTGCGTGGTAGGTCTAGGGCACCATGCTAATGCACATCGCCTTCGGTCAAGGAGGGCACCTGAAGCTGCATTGCGTGGTGAAGGAGAGTGAGAAGAGGGAGTGAGAGGAAGAAGAAGATAACAAGGGCAAAATAACATTTGCACAACCACTTTGTGGCTTGACTAGTCAACAGTCATAAGAAGGGTATGATTTCAACTTTGCAGTGGCTTGTGAGAGAGATGTCATTTTGCAATGGTAGATCAAAGATTCAAAACATTTGAAGTGGCATAAAAAATTCCTTAAGAAAATAGTGTGCTTTTTATCTCTTTCCTTGCTTACCCCCTTGTTTACGTATGGGTAATAATTTTTACAGAGGATTACGTACATATTCACTTTATACCAGAACAACTACTCATGCTACTAGTATCCAACAAGAAAAATTGAGACAATTTAAAACTAACGAATTTCACACAAATCCAAAAAAACCCGTAACATCCCAACCACCCCCCACCAAGAAAATTATAATGAAATAAAAGGAGATAATAATTTTGAGCATATTTATGTGTGGGAAAATAAATTTGATCATGTTTTTGAACTTTTGCATAAATCAAATATTGAAACTATATGAAACAACAACTTTGAAGAATTTTTGAGAAAAATGCAGAACATATAAATCCCTAAAAATTTATACATTAAACTATATGGTGTCAGAAGCCCTCACAAACAAAATTATAAAATTTGGAGCTCATTTACTATGTTAAAATTTTTGATCAACATTCACCAATTTTGGAAAAATCAAAAGCCATTTTAAATTTCCCAGGCGCCAATGGGGCGAGGCGCATACGTCGACCCAATTTCCCTCGCACCCGCCTAATCCCAAGCTAGGACTCTGCTCCCTTCGCTCGCTGATGTGCTGGGCTCACCTGTCTGGACCCTTGGTCCACCTCTGTTCGCCTCCGCCGCTAGCACGCCTGCGCGCTCGCCTGCTCCGGCCTCGATTTGCAATTGTCACCCACCGTTTTGCACTCCAACTGCTCCCATTGTGCCTGCCTGTGCCATACATCACCGCGTCCTTGCCTCTCCCCTGCCTTTTTACCGCTCTAGCGGAGACGTTGAAGCACGCCCACGAGTTCTCGTCGCGGCCGCATTTTCTCACCGCCTATCTCACACATTTCTCATAGCTATTTAGGCATCCATGTGTGTCATCATCTCTCAAGCTCGCCCCTCATTTTATCTTGTACTTTCTCTGATTTTCTAGCTTCCTGAATCGCAGAGAACGAGGGCGTCGTTGTCGATGCGAGTGAGCAAGCTCTACACCATCGCCGCCTTTGGTGAGCTTCCTTGCCCTCGCCACATGCGTCACCATGCATCTCATGGCTCACTCACTTTCTTTCTCTGCTTGATGTAGCTCTGGGAGCTCTGTAGCGCTGACGCATTGTGATCTTTCTCGACTTTGGTGCGTGCAACCGATCCAAGCCGCCGCACCCTCGCCATTCTAGAAGGTTCGGGGCCCATACGATCGCGTCACCATGTGTTTCGTTCCTCAATGAACTAAAATCCTCACTTAACGCAAGCCAATTCACTGTGAATCCGAGCCTCACCCTCTTCTTCCTCATCCTTGGCCGCCGCCGCCATTTTCATTCTTCCTCGAAGCCTAGTAAGCCTTAGACCGATTCCTTGCATATACACTATCTCTAGCACCACAGTTGATAAGGACATCCCTACTATGGATACAATTATGTTTTACCGTGGTGTTCACAACTCATCCACAACCAATACAAGTACCTCTTACCCGAGCTCAGACCGGCGCCAACTTAATTACCTGTGAATTGTTCCTATGTTTATATATTCCAAAGAATAAACACTACCAAATGCAAGTGATTTAATTGTGCTTAGGAACATAGTAACGGACCAAGGAGAGGCTTGTGGAGTCATGGACATGCATGGAAGGCATAATGGAGGTCACCACGTCATTTTGGGTCCATGTCAAGCAATAGTTCGAGTTGGGCTCGCTCGATTCAATTCGGACTATCGCGACACTACTAAGTTCAAATGGTCATAACTTCTTCATACGAACTCTAATTGACAAGCCATGCCAACAAGGGTCACAAGCAAGATTCCCAACAAGTTGCAAAACACATTTGCCAACTTTTGGAATCATACCACAAGGAAAAAAGGTACATAGACTTTCACCATTTGCAAAACGCATTTGCAAACTTAAGTCACATGCTACAAGGGTTGAATGCATGAGCATTGGCTATTTGCAAAACACATTCGCAAATAATAGCTCCATGCATAGATGAGCTAGAGCAAATATAATGAGCTATCAACACATGACTAACTCAAACTACTAGTCAAGATCCCTCTTAATAGTACGACAAACCTATACTAGCAATCCGGTCTATCAACCAAACACCGAGACCTGTAAAAGACTAGGAACACATCCTTAGCCCTAGCTAGTCATACATTTGCCTTGCATCTTCTTGAAGCTTGATGACGACATCAACACTTCAAGTCCGGGTCCTTGACTTTGACAATCATCAACTCATGATGATTTCTTCACTTCGAGATATTGTCTTGATCATCATCAACACATGATGATTTCTCCATCCCGATTCTTCACATGCATCAACGCATGATGCATTCCTTCACTTGACCTCCATCAACACATGATGGGTCTTCTTTGTCTTGATGATCAACTCATGATCATTTCTTCTTGATAAGCATCAACTCATGATGCATCATTTATACTAAGTTTTGACTTGATGATCAACTCATGATCATCCCAAGTCTTCATCATCCGGATCATAACCTATATATCCAACTCATGGAAAATGTTAGTTCCATAATGTGATCATCATTAATTACCACACCATACCATTAACTCATAATGGTGGGACAAGATATCTCAATCTTTCCCTCTTTGGTAATTGATGATAATCACTTAAATTCTCATAAATTTAATGATGATAAATGAGAGAAAAATTAGTATATATAAACTACACAAGTTATATATACTCTAACATGAGTATACAAGAACTACACAAGTTCTATATACTCATAACATGAGTATATACGAACTACACAAGTTTTGTATACTCAAAGGTTTTGTTTCAACGTAAAGATCCTTAGTATATGTGGAAAATGGCATATGGATCAATACTAATGAAACCACAAAGTATAGGATAAAACTCCCCCTAAATGTGTGCATACACAAATGTGTAATAAGATCTGACGAGGATCTAATAATCCTCATTTTTATCTTTTATCTATAATTCTTATTATGGGTAAATATGATGTCACATAGTCCCCAGAGGTACCCCTTATCTAAAAGGGAGAAGTCCAATAAGTGGTTGTAAGTCTTGCTACGACTATATCATGGTCGTAAGTCCTTCTACGACCACTACATAGTCGTAAGTCCTTCTACGATCGCCACCGGTCGTAAGTCCTTCTACGATCGCTACCGGTCGTAAGTTCTTCTACGACCGTGTAAACTACGACCACCTTATAATCAAACCTACAAAGCGAGTGGGTCCAATTGATTAAGGAATCCGAACGGTGCTCGCACGCACTATTATTCCGCTTATTAATGGTGCGTAATTACCCCATTATCTCCGAAGATAATTGCCGACGGCGTGAAGAAGCCGAGGCGCCGCATTATCGCCATGCATGCGCTTCATCGATTAATCAGCGCATCTCCGCAGGCAAAACGGCTACTTCTTCACGACTATATAAGGGCATCGATCAGAGAGATAGGGGGCAAGCGAACAAGAGCCAGTCAAGTAGGAACACAAGTGCTATTCTCTGTAATAGTCTTAGTCTTTTACTTGATCATCAAGAATACCATACACACAGGATTAGGGTTATTATTCTCTCCGGAGAAGGCCTGAACCTGTCTAAACATCCCGTGTCAATCCACTCTGCGTGATCTTATCTCTAGGAGACCCCCCGAATCAAACAATCTTTACGTAAGATCGGTTCTAATACACCGACAGTTGGCGCCGACCGTGGGGATCTTCCGGTAATCTCTTGTCAACATACTCTTTTTTCCAATCTCATGCAAGCATGGCAGGAGGATGGAACGAGGAGAACTGGTTCGACTTGGCAGATTACGCAGACGTCGACATGGATGCCGGTTTCGACTACGAGCCGAGTGATGCATCCGCTGATGGTGATGTTCCCTCCGGAGATTATTCTCCAGGAAACCATCCCATCAATGGAGTTGAGGAGGGATCCTTATCCCCCACAACGATACGTCCAACAGAGGAGCCAATTCCCTCCAAGGACAAGGGTCAATCCGACTGAACCGCACTGTGAGGACTCACGACACAATGAGAGTTTTTCCTCTAAGTGTCCAAGTTCCCTTAAGGCGGTCCGACCTGGTGAGACAAGTCCTGGAAGCCACCATTCCAGGACTCCACCAGCATCTAGTGATTCTCTCTCTCAGGGTAACTCCAGAGAGGGTGGGATCAAGCATGCTTTTCCTGCAAATTCGACCGTCTCCCCGCAGATCTCATTTGCGAATGGAGACAGCTTATAACCCGAGTTCCCTACCGAGGGGATTACTCCAAGTCGCCAGATGGTGTCCTCGAGCACTCCTCAAGCGGGAGGCCTCGAGCGCAAGTGAGAATCATCAACGGAGGTCTTCGCCCTTCCCCAAATCGTGGTCACCTCATGGAGGCCGAGATAAGGACACTCCCAAGATCACACACCGCGCCCCGTGGTAATGGCAAGGGCACCACCGCTGGCGAGAGGACCAACACTGATGAACGCGAGGAAATCCTCGACATTCTCGCACTCCACTAAGAAGGCCTCAAAGACCCGAGGAGGAGGATTTTGATGTCGCCGAAGAAAGAAAATTGCGACCCGTAAGAACTTGCTCGGGCGCATTCAACATCACGGAGGAGGTACAAGAACTCCGAACATCAACGACTTGCTCGAGAATCCCACCAAGAGCTTGCTCGAACGCTGTGGTACGATCTCTTTGTCAAGAGATTACGCAAAGACTTCGAATCAGAATGACAAGATCGAGGTACCTCATCGACAACACTCGGTAGTCGTAGCAATACGACTTCTCACTACGACCAATCGAATATTTTTTCACGTAGGAATCGACACGACCATAAGTCGAATCGATTCCCTATTCGAGAAATACCTTCGATCACCAAGATCAAGAAGCCCTCAAGAGGTGATCATTCACCACTTCGACAAAGAAATTCATTAACGAGTGGAATACGAGGAGTATTCTCCTCGTAGAACCGAGGCCTACTACGTAACAGTCACTGTTCACGGTATCGTCAGATACGATCACCGGTGACATTAACCCTTCTTTTCTACAAAGAAGGCGCTAAGAAGTGATTACCGGATGCCGCATTTTCGCCGACCTTCGAGCGCTCACGCCACCTCATTTTCGACCGAAGAACATGGAGAAATTTGATGGATCTCAAAATCCCATCGAATTTCTTCAGATCTATACAACAAATTGTCCGAGCAAAGCAGGAGGAGGAGAGCATGTAATGGCGAATTACCTTCCGATCGTGCTCGAAGGATCCGCCGATCGTGGTTATTAAACCAACCACTCGAGTCGATCTACTCTGGCAACACTCTGTGATCTTCTACAGCGAATTTCCAAGGCACATACAACCGCCTCGAAAAGAAGACGACTTGCACCGGATAAAACGTAACAACAACGAGACTTTGCGCCAATTCATCAAACGCTTTAGTCGTTCGTAACTCAATTCCGAAATTTCGATTCCTCCGTGATCGTGGCTTTTAAGCAAGGAGTCCGCAGAGAAGAATAACGGAGGACATTGCTCAATCCTCCCAACATCATTCTGTCAACTCTTCGAGATGGCCGATCGATATGCAATCGCTTCGAGGCGGTCGAGTGGAACAACACTATCGATCGAGAAACATATACTCCTCGAGAGCCGTGAAGTTGGTAAAGATAAAAAGCAAAAAGTCCAAGAAGAAAATAAAAATCAAAACCACAAGCCGCTGGTTCCAAGGAGGTTCGCCGTGAAAGATGGAGAGCCCCAACCACCAAGTCGCACTCGATCAAGGCAAAGGTAAGCGCGATCGTAGGAACGACAAACCAAGGTGGTGTCCTTTTCATAAAAAGGAAGGACATGACCTCAAGAATCGCCGAAGTTTTCCAAAGAAAGCTCGAGACTACTACTACTAAGAAGCACCACTCCCTACTCTCGAAAGGTGTAGGACATACGAGTGGCCAAAAGTCGCTTGATGATGAGGAGATGCTGCCCAAGATCCGCAACATACCGCTGAGCACATCTACGGAGGATCATCGAGATACGACTCCAAACGACAACTTAAAGTCGCGGACGAGGTAAATTCTCTACATACTCCTCTCGTCAATAAATTACCAAGTGGCCTGTTACCATCTCTTTTGAGAAGGATGACCGTCCGATCACTACGAGTCGATCAGTCGATATCCGATTGTGGTCGAACCCACCATCAACAACCGCCGGTCAATCGAGTGTTGGTTGATGGTGGCGCTTCTTGAACATATTATTTACTAATGCCCCGGACGAGATGCAAGTACCGGGACAAAGGTAAGGCCTGACGATACTCCTTTCATGGAATTGTACCGGTCTTCACCAAACCTATTGGCCAAGTTTCTCTTCCTTTAACATTTGGCTCACCAAGTAATTTCGTGATGAGAAAGTCTCCTTTGATGTGGTCGATTTCGACACAAGATATAATGCCATACTCGGACGACCAACTTTGGCAAAATTCTTAATGGCTACTCATTACGTATCAATGTCTTAAGATGCCAGTCCCAAAGGAGTGATCACCATTCATGTGACAAAAGATGGCGATAGTCACGATCGCCGATCCTCGAGATGGTTGGTCAAATACCAACTCGAGATGAAAGTCACCGACTAGCAAGTCGGGCTTCAAAGCCGCACCAAAGCCGAACGATCAAGTCAAAGAGGTTCCTCCGACGCAGAAGAACCCTCAAGATCGCTCAGACGGGAGACTTCCGACCCCAAATAGGAAGACGCCTCATTACCTTCCTCCGAGCTAACGCAGATGTCTTTGCGTGGCAAGCATCCGACATGCCCGAGTCCCGTGGAGGTAATCGAGCACAAGCTAGCTTTACTACCGATAAAGTACCAGAAACAAAAATTACGAGATTTGCCCCGATCGACGAGATGCTATTAAGTCGAGTTGATAAGCTACTTAAAGCGTGCTTTATAAGAGAAGTCAACCACCCGAGTGGTTGGCTAACCTGTAATGGTCAAAAGTCAAATGGCAAATGGCGATGTGCGTGGACTTTACCGATCTTAATAAAGCTTGTCCAAAAGATGATTTCCCTTTACCTCGTATTGATCACCGTTGATTCAATCGCAGTTGTGAGATATTAAGTTTTAGATGCATATTCGATACCACCGATCAATATGTGTTTAAACGATGAAGAAAAGACCGCATTCATTACTCCATTTGGTACCTTTTGCTATGTCAAAATGCCATTTGGTCTAAAGAATGCCTGCTTTTTTTCAACGCTTAATGCAATCGACTTTTTCATCTCAATTAGGCCGGAATTTGAAGCCTATGTTGATGATCTAGTCGTAAAAGCATTAAGAGACTTAATCATATCACCGACCTACAAGAAACATTCGACAACCTCGTAAAGCACCGCTTAAAACTCAATCCAGAGAAGTGTGTGTTTGAATTTCTTCAGAAAATTGCTTGGATTCCTAGTATCCGAACGAGGAATCAAGCAAACTCGAAAAATAAAAGCCATCCTCCGATGCCCTCCAAACACAAAAAGGAAGTCCAAAACTCACTGGGTGCATGGCGCTTTAAGTCGCTTCATCGCACGACTAGGAGAAAAGGACTACCTTTCTTTAAACTTCTCAGAGACATGAAGGTTTTGAGTGGTCGAACGAGGCAAACGTTGCCTTTGAGGATGTCAAGAGGTATCTTTCGAGTGCTCCTGCTCGTTTCTCCAAAGCCGTAAGAGACGCCTTAATTTACCTAGCCGCCACGCCACGTGCAAAGAAGCGCAGATTAGTCGAGAACGTGAAAACGCATAACGACCGGTTTACTACGCCAAGGTTTTACACGGCCTAAGGAGCGCACCCTCGTGTCCAAAACTTCTATATGCCCTCCTCATGTCTTCGAGGAAATCTGCGCATTATTTTCAGCGCACAAAATAGTCAGGCTGCCCGAGTTTCCTTTGGGAGCAATCCTCCATAATAAGGAAACAATGGACGCATGGCAAATGGTCAATCGAACTTGGGAGTTCGACCTCCATTTCGTGTCCCGAACGGCCATAAAATCTCGTGATCTTGGCGCACTTTGTCGCCGAATGGACAAATCTCGAACTCGCTCAGATCCCCAAGACGATTCCCACGACCAAAGGATGATGTACTTTGACGGTCACTTACTTTAAGTGGCTCGGGTCAGGTGGTCTGGTATCTCCTACCGAGAAACCTTAAAGTATGCCATACAATTAAACTTTCGTGCTACTAACAATGTGGCGAGTACGAAGGTTTGCTAGGCGGCATACGAGCCGAAAGCACTCTCAATTGCCGACTACTCGTGAGAGGAGACTCTCAACTAGTCGTGAATCAAATCGGAAAGAGTACCAAAGGCTCTAACTCAACAATGGCTCGGTACTTATCGTAAGCACGTAAGCTAGAAAAACATTTTTAGGTTTCGAGGTACAATTTATCCTCGAAGGATAATTTCTCGCAGACCAACTTGCTCTGATGGCTTCTTCCCGATCCACGCACTAAAAGGAGTTTTCTTGAGCAACTCCAAAACCGCTCTCGGTCGAAGAATCGTAAACACCTCCTCTTGAGATGGCCTCATTAGATTACGAGGATACCCGGATGACTCCTATCTACGAGTATCTTTACAAGGGTTCCAGACCAAGATGATCTTGAGGCGCATCGATTATCCCAAAAAGCCAAAATGTATACTTTGGTTGAAGGAGTCCTCTATAAACGAGGAACCCAAGGAATACTCATGCGATGCATTCCGCAAAACGAAGGAATAACACTCCTTCACGATATACACAAGGGCATCCGTGGGACGATGCCTCCTACTGTAACATTGGTTGGTAAAGCCTTCGACAAGGTTTTTATCGCCTACACTCATGCGATGCTATGGAGGTGGTTAAAAAGTGTGTCCAAGTACAATTCCATGGTAGATGATACACCAACCACTCAAGCATTACAAACAATACCTCTTTCTTGGCCTTTTGCGACTGGGGCTTGATATCCTAGGACCGCTTCCCAAAGCTCCGTGAGGTTTCAATTCCTTTTGTGGCTATTGACACGCTCACAAATGGATCGGGTCAACTCAGAATCGATAACAACTAAGCAACAAAAGGTTCATGATGAGAAGCGAATTAGTCGATTTGGAGTTCCGAGTCGGATAATTACGCATAATGGTAAACACTCGCAAGTGCAAAATTTCGTGAATTTTGCGACGAAGTTGGGTACCAAGTTATGCTATGCTTCGCTGTACATCCCCAAAGCAATGGGGCGGTCGAACGCAAACGGCCAAATAATGCGAGGAATTAAAACTCGAGTCTTCGACCACCTTGTTAAGCGCCGGGGCTTGGGTACAAGAATTACCCTCCATATTATGGGCGGTCAGACGACCACCAATGAGCAACAGGAGAAACACCATTTTTCTAGTTTTGAGCCGGCCATGCTTCCTCCGGAGCTAAAATTATGCGTCGACACGAGTTGAAACCTTCAACAACTCGTATCAGAACAACTTCGAGCAGATGACATTAACCTACTCAAGAGAGGAGAAACCTAGCCTTAATCCGCTCGCCTACCAACAAGCCTCGCAGATACTATAATCGTAAGGTCCAACCTCGCAGCTTTGTTGTAGGTGACTTGGTATTGAGGCTCGCCAATCCAAGTCTAATCGAATAAACTTTCCCTAAATGGGAAGGTCCTTACAAAGGTCGGTAACTCTGCCAGTGGCCTCAGACGACTAGCAATGGAAGATGGACAGTTCTCTCAAACTCTTGGAACATCGACCGCCACGCAAATTTATGTGTGACCGGCTCTCGTGCAATAAAAGTCCGTGTTCTTTCTACCTCTTTTGCCTTAATTTTGAGTAGTGCTTTTTAATCTTTCGACTATGATATGAAAACACGCAGCTTTCTTTACACCGCCAAAAGCGAGAAACATCATCCGGTCGAAACTTCTCCTCTCGCATGTGGTTCTCGCCCACTAGAAGGAATTTCCTAGCATCGACTCGTTACTCACTTTTTCTCGCCAATACAAAGAGCTCGGTTTTATCTAGTCGTAATGTTATCAAAGCCAACTCTCTCAATCTTAGTCTATTTTTTCCAAGAAATTCAAAAATATTCTAAGTAGAGTGCACTTTCTTACATTTGTTCGACCACATTTGGTGTACTGATTTGTTTTAATCGGTCAAGGAAGAGACACACCTAGTCAAGTCTTTCCTCTCTCGCATGTGGTCCCGCCCACTAGAAGGAAACTTCCTAGTGTCGCCGCCTCCTACTTTTGCTATCGAAAAGACTTATCAAGTCCACCAAAAAGGACGAACGAATGACTAAAGTACTCTAAGACGCTTGTTTAACTCAAGTTGTCGTTTTGGTTTGATTAAACTAGTCGAGATGGGAACATCACCTAGTCGGTCTTTCCTCTCTCGCACGTGGTCCCGCCCACTAGAAGGAACTTCCTAGTGTCAAGTCGCTTTCTACTCTTTTCGACCAAAGCTTAACAACCGTAATAAAAGCTATAAGTTAAATAAACCTCTCTTTGTTTTCGAAACCCCATTTTTAAACACTATTTATTTAGATTGTCTAAACAATCTAAGCAAATAGTCTGGGCTAGGATAAAGTTATTAATTTGACTTCAATTCTTAGTCTTTCGCTCGCTTATTATCTTTTGAGTTACTAACTACTCGATAAGATGATTTTCGTGAAATGAAGCGGATCATATATTACTCATTAACAAAAATTGTCCGCTTTACAAGGTAGTTACAAGATTACTCAAGGAGAGCCTAGTCGCATTTCCTCCGCCACCTTTTACCAATCGATCAGATTTCTCAATCGACGACTTGCCTCGATTCGTGACGATCGAAGTCGGCTTCAATTGGTTTAACATTAATGGGGTCTTGAGCTTTAAGTTTCGCCAAAGCGTAACTTATCGCAGCCTTCGATCGCTTCCTTATCGATTCAAATTTTGATTAGTCTTCGAGTGGTCACCATTTCTTGCAATTTTCCGACTTGTTCCCAATGGTACTTGTGTGAGCAAATATGGTATCTTCTCGAGGAGTTTTTCCTCGTAATGTAGCTCATTAAGCACATTGTTCAGAGAGTGATGTTGCCTTGAAGACTAGTCTTCATCGACTCCATCTCCTGCTGGGTACAAGTCGAAGCCTCGCAAGCTTCTTGTTTTCACCACTTGTTCGAAAAGAATAATATCGGTCAAACAAAGATATACTTCTAGAGGAAGATAACACAAAGATAATTATAGGTAAAAGCTTTTCTTACCTACTAATTGAGAATCCAATTTCTTGACCTCTTCTCGATGGGAAGCAATAGTTTCAAAGATGCTTTTGCTCCCATGCTCGATGTCCTCTCAGATTCATCTTAGCAATGCGACGGACTCATTGCGATTAAGGTCTTTGCTTGGATTTCACCTCGAGGCTTCTCAATTGGGCAAGCAATTTCGAACAAGAAATTGGCATTAGAAAAGGAAAATACTCAAAAAGAATAACGGTAAAGATTTACTTACCGTTAATCGAGTTCTAAAACCTCGAGTTCTTGATCCTTATTCGCAGAATGCGGAAAACTCCGAATAACCAAAGATTTTTCTTGAACTTGATCCGAGCTTCCGTGATCTCTTTTCTTTATCCGAGAAGAAAGGAGGGTCGAATAAAGGTTAAAGATCAAAAGCGATCTTAAGTTCGTAACTTATCGCTTATTTTTCCTCGCAATCTTTTAGATGCGTAGAGCCTCAAGTCTATCCGAGAGAACTAATACTTCATTCCTTAGCCTTCTCGATTCCTCTTTTCACAATGAGTGAGTCACTAAGGTCTTCGTATCACCGCTTAACCTACAAAAACAGAACGAAGATAAACATCACCGAATGGTTGTGAGTACTTCTACAACCACCGACCTAGTCGTAAGTTTTTCTGCGACTAAGATATGGTTGTAAGTCTTTCTATGACCACCACCGGTCGTAAATAGTCGTAAGTTCTTTTCGATCGATACTTCAATCATGAGTTTCTTCCATGACTATTCTCGTGAAACTTTTACGAGTATTTAAGTCAAAACAACTATGAATGATAATTGACTTACCACCTCTCGCTCTGCTACAGAGTAGTTCCTTCTCTTGTCTTAGCTCTAAAAGTTGTCGATGATACTCACCGACAACAGCAATTTGCTCCAGAGCTTTCTGCAAAAAGAAAACAGTGAGAAGGGAAGGAAAGCCACATATATAAGTATTCTGAAGATACTTACATTCATAGTCGTTCTAGCAAAAATCGAATATACAAGGTCCGGGTGCTGCAGCTTATCTATCCTCGCGACTTTGTCCCACCACACCTTCTCGAGGCGCCGTTGTCAAAAGTATTATCCGTCTTGGGAATATCTTTGGGATGGGGGACTCGGTCACGAGATTTGTAAGCAGAAGACCCTACAACGGAGGCAGCCCAAAGAAGTCACCACGGTTGAAATTTTCTCCTTCTGGTTCTGTGATTTCTCTTTGGGTAGGGGAAGGAACGCCTCCTACGATTTCCTTCCCAGAGCGGTGCGCAGGCTGGTCACCACCTTGACCAGAGGCTTCCACAGCTGCCTCTGTTGTTTCTACGACTTCAGTAGTCGTAGCGGCCACCTCAACAGTAACAGCCGCTACCTCAAGAGTCGTAGTTACGACTTCAGCAGATGTGGGAGACACTCTGGGAGTCTCGACTTCATCGGCCACCTGGGCCAAGGGTGATGCTTCGACCACCTCCGTTGCTACCTCTCCAGTAGCTGAAGGGATAGCAATGGACTTCTCAGCAGAAGCATTCCGGGGTCAAGGAGCCTGACCAAATAAAGAAAAGCAAATCAGGTTGTGAAAAGAAAAAGGTAAATGTCCTTCTTACACTTCAGTACATTTCACATACTCGCACTCGGTTTTAACCAGAATTTTGGAGCAATCCTCCCAACGGAGGACCTCTTTCTTCTCCACGACCACGCCCGGTCGAGGTTCAACATTTAGCTCTCAATACGACCACGCCCGTCAGAGTTTGAACAGAACCGTGAGCTCGTTTCTCGATCTTCCGATGGACGAGAGGTGTCTCGACCATTCCGTATAAAGATCGCCTCGCAGTGTGTTGTGCCGATGCAAGATCGCCCTTCATAAAAGACATAAAATCCTTCCAGCTTCTCCCTTTCCAGCTTGTTTAATAAAACTAGGAGTGGCACCAATCGCGAAAGATTCCGTCATAATAGAAGGGTACCTTAGCCTTGCGAGGTTTGCGCTTGAGAGGTTCAACCGCTTCAACCTCCTCGGCCGGCGGCGCGCGCCTCGGCCAGATATAACTACACCGCCGCAGCCTTGTAGAGGTTTGGTCGAAGACCGAACTCGAACTTGCTCCCCTTGCTCGGCAGATTTTACAAGTCGACGCCTCTTCGAGGAGGAGCCGAGTCTTTGTCTTCGACAACCCAAATACCAATAGTCATCGTAACGACTTCTTCGTCGTCTCCGGCGATTTTCCATGCCTACTTTACGTAAAGCAAAACAGAAAAGAAGAATCACTAATTAGTCGTAAGTTTTTCTACGACTAGTACCAAGTCGTAAGTTTTTCTACGACTTTTTCTTGATTGTAAGATATTCTACGATCACCATTAGTCGTAAGTATCTTCTACGACTATAAAGTCCTAAAGAGAGAATCAGATTTCTGATTACCTTTAGGCGCTCTATCCTTTCATCCGCGGACAAACCGCAATGACTTGAGGAACCGCCTCTGAGTGGCGGGGACTTCTCACGATGAGTCCGACTGAGTCAACCTCACTGTGAAAGATCTCGTAAATGATAAAAATATTAGACAAAGTTGAGAAAGACCAAACGAGAGTTAAGTCGACAATTGCTTACCCTCCTCGTAGTCTCTCGTGGGTCTCCTCTTCCCGAGTACCTCCACATAGGAGATGCTCGCTTCTTCAGAGGACTAATTCTGCGTGTGATGAAATCTTTCACCACATGCCATCCTGGCCACCCTTCTTCCTTCAAGTCCTTAATGGCTTGAATATAAGGGCTAATCCGCTAATATCTTCGTGGGTTGAATCCCATGAAGATTTCTTTTCAGCAGCCTTTCCCCACGAAAGAAAGGTCGTCTTCAGAGGTGACCTTCCAAAGAGAACCACCTCTTCCTCCACTTCGCCACGAAGACCGGTGAAACTCAATGTACTCCTTCGACTTCGAGTCGTGGAGCTTGCATCACGACTTCCGGCGATTCCGGTTTGTCGAGCCATCCCATAATAATATTGGAACAATCGAGATCCGCCGAATCCCAGTGCACGCCGACATGCATACACGAACACACTCAACATGGTAATGGAATTGGGACCTAAGTTCACCGCCCACCCCAAAGTGTTCGAGTACTCATCAGAAGAAAGGGTGGGCAGCAATCAAGGCCGCACTCACAATACGCTTGGAAGACGGATTTGCCCATTTTCCCCGATGGCGATCTCGCCGACAGCGGAATCCACTTCACCGAGCCTTCTCGATCTTCCGGCATCGACCAAGATCTTGATCTTAGCCGCATCCATCTCCGATTCCTCCCATTCGTAAACTCTCTGGCCATTTCGCCGTAAGCAAGTTTTTTTTTTGATTGGGTTGGCGCGGAGAAGATGAAACCTAGTCGAAGACTGAGAAAGCAAGAGCTCAAGAACAATGGAGTGATTTGGGGAAAAGTAAAATCCAAGTCTACCTCCCGGTAAGTTTTATAATCAAGACGATCTCCGCCGCTTCTGAAACCGTCCCCGCTATAGGTCTATGATAGATGGTTGTACCGCCGGAACCGCTTCATCTGACAAGTCTATGAGAGACGGTTGCAATTCTCCGATGGTCCGCTCGAGAAAAAGTAGGTACGTATTGTCACCTCCAAGCAAAATTACATTCTTGACCAAGTCTTTCTAGTCGAAGGAAGTATCAATCTAAGAGCTTTTTCTCCGATTCCCTACCACGACCATCGACGGTCATAGGGTTTTTATGACTTTTTGATAGTCGTAAGCAACCTTCCGATAAAGCAAATTCTGGTCAAAGCAACACTCAAATGTCAAGAGTTTTTCCTTCGACTATCATTCTACGACATTCTCATGGTCGTAAGTCCATTTACTTAAACCTTTATCAAGTAAGTTACTTTCACTTGAAGTCGGGGCTAGATGACGAGGATCTAATAATCCTCATTTTTATCTTTTATCTATAATTTTATTATGGGTAAATATGATGTCACATAGTCCCCGAGGTACCCCTTATCTAAAAGGGAGAAGTCCAATAAGTGGTTGTAAGTCTTGCTACGACTATATCATGGTCGTAAGTCCTTCTACGACCACTACCGGTCGTAAGTCCTTCTACGATCGCTACCGGTCGTAAGTTCTTCTACCACCGTGTAAACTACGCACCAATAAGGGCATTCTAGAAGGTTCGGGGCCCATACGATCGCGTCACCATGTGTTTCGTTCCTCAATGAACTAAAATCCTCACTTAACGCAAGCCAATTCACTGTGAATCCGAGCCTCACCCTCTTCTTCCTCATCCTTGGCTACACAAAGATAATACTTGGACAAAGCCATTTTCATTCTTCCTCGAAGCCTAGTAAGCCTTAGACCGATTCCTTGCATATACACTATCTCTAGCACCACAGTTGATAAGGACATCCCTACTATGGATACAGCCGCGCCTACACACACAACTCATCCACAACCAATACAAGTACCTCTTACCCGAGCTCGTACTCGCCAACTTAATTACCAGGTGAATTCGTTCCTATGTTTATATATTACTGAGAATAAACAGCTACCAAATGCAAGTGATTTAATTGTGCTTAGGAACATAGTAACGGACCAAGGAGAGGCTTGTGGAGTCATGGACATGCATGGAAGGCATAATGGAGGTCACCACGTCATTTTGGGTCCATGTCAAGCAATAGTTCGAGTTGGGCTCGTTCTGGATTCGAATTCGGACTACTGCGACACTACTAAGTTCAAATGGTCATAACTTCTTCATACGAACTCCGTTTGGGGAGATTCTAGATTTCATGGAAAGCTTATCAAGTCTACTTACCAACGGATTCAAGATCATCATCAAACTCCATCCGAGCCGGCCATAATCGTCAAAAGAGTCCACATCAGTTTTTGAGTACGAGTCAAAAGGGTGCTACGCCACCTCCACTTGGGCCTATGGGCCTTGTAACCCTAGGGGCGTGTGTCCACTTAGCTGGCCGCCACCCCTGGCCGTCTCCCTATATAGGAGCCACCGTCTCCTTTCACTAGAACTTGGATTTTGTTTGATTAGTTTCTCCATTGTGAAAACTCTCGTTCTTCGCTTGTGTCGACTAGACCAACCGTAAAGGACCTTTGCAGAATCCCACCTTTTGAACTCAATCATATATTTGCAATTCAGATTGCCTTTTACCTCGTTCTTGCTTGTTCTTCGATTGCTTGCAGGACTTGATCCTCGTGATCAGGTCAACTGGTTCTTTGGCATGGTTGATAACAACTTGGTGGTTAGTTCAGCGATTGGTTGGTTCGTGCATGCTGCGTTCGTAGCCTGGATCGTGAGAGTTAACCGTCATCCAATCAGAATTTACCCCTCTCATCGAAATATCGGGACAACAGGGAGCATCAACAATTAACTAACACGACACCCCTTGTAGCTTATCCATTGTTGTGGTAAGTTGTCATCGTGAACCTCTTCTGTACTGCCAGTATTCAATGTTGCAATGCCACTCCAGACATCCTCCCACGCCATCGAGGATCTTGGTGAGCTTTTAGTGGTCCCCTAGAGCTTTTACGCGCATCGGATTGAGCAATTAGCTAGTGTAGCCTAGGAATCGCCATAGTCGATCATGGCGCTGCCGGTCCGGTGACCATTGGTCCCTGAGCCACTGCATGTGGCATCGTAGTTACCTCCTAGAGCTATTGCGCACCATCTTTCACCGCTGATTTGCTCCAAGCGCGAAAATCACTTTGGACCTAAGGCACTCCACTGCTCCTCGCCGACGTAGCACTACCTGTGTCGATCTCTCTGGCCTCCACCACCACCCGGTGGGATCGCCGTCGAGAGAGGAATCCATTTTGGCCATCCCCTAAGATGAGGACATCACTTCCGTCACATCACCCTAGCCTTGCCGTCACGCTGTTCGGCACCGACGAGCCCTTCTTCCCTCTTGATTACATCTCCCTGCTCTCCTCTCATCTCTCTCTCCTAGTGAGCCCATGTGATTAGGAGATGTTTAGCACTAATTAATCGAGCTTAAAAGTTTTGAGTCTATGGCAAGTGCGACTGGTAGAAAAGTTAACAAAAATCTAATTTAAAACTTTTTTAGAATATGCATCACCGACAGGTGGGATCACACACTATTCTCAGTTTTAAAACACGTTTTAAAACCCGAGAGGCTAACATGTGGTCATCGGGTTAATTGAAATCAGAAATTAATCATTTGAATAAGTAGATAATGAGTGAATGACATGTGGGACCGCCATTGGATTATAAATAAAATTAAGAACATGAGTCACTCGTGAATGGGCCCCACATGTAAGATAATAAAAATAGGGAAAAAAAAGAAAAGTCACTTTTAGTTTAGAGGAAAATACGCTTTCTCTTTTGGAAAATGTAAACCTCAATAGAACTCAGAGGAGAATATACTTTCTAGCAAAGTTGGAAAGCGTAAACTTCAGAAAATACGCTTTCTACATCACCGTTTTAATAATTTCTAGATTTTCAAATAAAAGCAAATTGAATTGTTAATAACTTTTGCATACGAACTTCAAATTTAATTAATCTTTATTCTAAACTCATCTAAAATCATGCTCTATCTGCATATGCAAAAAGATTTATTTTTTTTGCTGTTGAATTATATATATATATATATATATATATATATATATATATATATATATATATATAATTTGCTTCTGGCTCTTTTGATTAGATGTCGATTGTTCGGGTGAAATTTACAATGATCCCCCATCCTCTTATTCAGAGCAACCAGAGCAAGGCAAGCATCCCATTTGATCATGTTGATCCTATTATTTTAATTATTGTACTTCTTTTTGTAAAATTCTATTATGCATGCATGTATGTTTACTTAAAATTGCTATATTTAGGGATATCAGTAGTTATACTCCCATTCAATGCATGATCCTCCTTGAAATATTGTTATCCTTACTATTATAAGCATTAGGTATTAGTTTAGGCAATAATTAATATCAATTTGGGAAATTCGAGTGCGAATATCACACAAACGTTTAGTTGAGTTCTAGTCGTATAAAAATTGGAAATGAATGGAACATGGAATATGAAATTTAGGGGATTTTGAAATAATGGTCCAGAGGAGCCACCTCTGTTATTTTTTGTATAAAAATAAAAATAAAAAACCTATATTGAGACACGGGCGAGTTATATTATGAACTGATGAATGTGAGAGGGTTTCTCGTATGTAGATAAGGGGAGATTCTCACCAGGTTAATTAAAGACAGAACACCAGCATGACCAAACTAAACATAAGCGTACAACCACATGTGCTGGTATGAGACGACCTTAGCTAATTAAGTCATCAAACACTAGCCTTGCATGTTGGTAGGTCACAGTAGTACGAGCATGACTGGGTAGGCTTATTCGAAGGGGCTCCCTTCGCCGAGGCGCTGGGCACAAAGCTTGCGATACAACAGTGAATGCCTCACTTTGACAGGAGAAACCCGGGATCAAAGTGAGGGTTTTCATTCGCTAGGCTAGTGTAAGGTTATGACTAGGTGATGTAAATCCTTCGACACGTGCTCTAAACTGTTTACCAAAGGATAGTGAGCGGTGGTATCGACGGATGCTAAATAAACCAGAGAATTCGTATAATGTGGGTAAAGTTATACACCTCTGCAGAGTGTAAATCTATTTAAATTGTCGTGCTTGCTGTCATAAGTATGCTTTGAGCGGACACATCGGGTATAATCTCTTCTTTTGCAAAAAAACAGTTTCATCGGGAAAAGAACGAGATGGTTTATTGTTATTTGAATTTAGTGTCATGTCTATGGTTGAGAATAAAAGGTTAATTGCAGCCAAGGAGGGTTGCTATTGGTTATGTATTAAGTTATATGCTTGTTGTTCCTTAAGTATTTAACTGCTTTTTGAAATTTTTGTTGCAAAATACTACATATCGATATTGCAAACAAAATTTGCTTAATGCTGAAAATAACTAGTGGTTAGAGTCTCATCTCTTATTAGCCTTGCATATATATACAAACTTTGCGATACACTATAAGTTTTGTTGGGTACACAATGTATTCAATCTTACTTAATTTGTTGTTCAAAGGATGAGGATGACCAGTTACTAGACGTCGTTTTCTTCGCTCCCGGTATCAAGGGTACTGGGATGAGACTTTCTATGTCTTATTCCTCGTCGGTTGCTTGAGGGTTTGGATGGGTATGACGCTGAACTTTTGCTTCTAAGTTATTATAATTCCGCTGCTACTTCTGATACTTGAGATTTTATATAGCCAGTCAGTCCTTGTGATGTAAACTATATAATCACTTACGTTATGTACCATATTTATTTTATATTGTATGTATTTATGTATGGATGTGTATGCTAATGTTGTGAATGTGTGTACTAGTTACTAATCATGAAGCTAATACGATACATACGAGGATTTTCGGGTATTCAAAACCCAAGGTCCGACAAAAACCAATGCAACTAATCAAGGTTATCAAAATCTTGATCATACTGTAGGATCTCAACCAGAAATCACCGCTTGAAATTGGTTCAAATATTATAAATCTTGAAAATACGGTTTTCGTGATGAATAAACCATCTAAAGTACCCATAATTCTACCATATACGATCGGAAAAAAAACGCAAAATGCCTTGGCACAATAACATGAACTACACGCCACGAATCGATCCAAAGCAAATGTGATCCACACAAATTGTTTGTTCCATTATATGAGGAAACGATTCTGATTCCAATTCTGGAAGCTTGGATAAGCCCCGTCTACTCCGTTAATTCCCCTGAACCAACGGATTTAATTGCCGTCAAAACAACCCCAACGAATTGCTACCGCCACACCATAAAGCGCACACCCACGGGTACACACGTAGCCGCCTTCGTTCCTCTCTTCTCCAGGCTCCCGGAGTCCAGCCTCCACTTCTCCTTCTCCTTCTCCTTCGTCTTCCTCGCAGCTTCTTCTTCTCCACACCGCGCCTCGCGACAGAGCTCAACAACAGCGCAGCAAAAGCACACCACGAGCACGCGGAGGAAAAGCGAACGAATTCCACGCGAGGGGCTCGTTTCGTCTCGGTTCGATCCAATCCACCCCGCGTCGCGTTCGGGGCCGCGTCGAATCGATCACGAGGGCGGGCGGCGTCGGATCGAGGGGCGGAGGTGATCGATGAGGAGGGGCTCCGGTGGATCGGATCCGCGCGGGAGCGGGAGCTCATGAGGGCGGCCGCGCACCCGTGGATCTCCTGGATTTTCGGCGCAGCCTCGGGATCGTCGTGCCTCCGATCGGCGGTGGGCGGCCGGTGGCGGATCGGGTGGGGGCGAGAGGAGGGAGAGGGTGGCATTGGGGGTGAGCGGAGATGGTGAGCGGACACATCTTCCACTGCCGGAAGAACTCGTGGCCGCCGGAGGAGTATGTCGGCCGGAGTGCCCTGCAGCTGGTGAGAGGAGCTTGCGTCGCGATCGCTGCGGCGTTTTTTTTTTCGTGTGTGCTTTTTGGTGCTTCGTTTTGGTTGTTGTGGTGTTATGACAGGGTGTCATGTGACGTGGGGTGTTGGATTTTTGCAGCTGGATTTCGACGGCGGGGCGCCGCCGGAGCAGGCATGGCGGCGGCGGCTGAACAGCCACGCCAACATACTCAAGGAGTTCAGCGTTACCTTCATGGAGGCAATGAGGATGGTAATGCTGCAGGGAATGGGTTCTGTGTATCGGGTGTTTATGGAGTTTGGTTTCTGTCACTGTGGTTCGTTTTCGCTGGTGCTACCTGCTAATTTTTGGTAGTTGAATGCAAATATTTCAGATGAGCCTTGGGCTGAGGCTGTGGTCGTATGTCCGCGAGGAGGCTTCACATGGAAGGGTAACATTGGCTAGTCTTACGCGTATTCGTGTCAAAACACATATGGATTGGAAGGTTGTGTGGTGACTGAATGTGGTCTGTTGTTGTGCTTGCAGAAAGCTCCGATTGATCCGTTCACAAAAGAGAGCTGTAAGCCGTCAGCTTCACAGGGTGTGCCGCTTGGTGGGATGGGGTGTGTCCGCCTGTACTGATGTCTTTGCCTTTAATTGCCTTTCTTTATGTTTGCATCATGGAGGATTTAAATTTTGATATCAGTAGACTGCTTTTGCAGGAGTGGTAGCATTTCGAGAGGTTTCAGGGGAGAGTTCAAGAATTGGCACATCATTCCTGGTTTGTGTGAGAATTCGCCGGTCATGGAGAACCAGTTTTCTGTAATGCTTCCATCTTATCTTGCTGTTGCTATCTAATTAACTTTAGTTTATCGTAAGAGATGGATGCACAATGCTTGTTTAGAGTAATGGAGTATATGAAGGAATGTCTTTTGACTGCCACAATTGCTCAAAGTATTACCTCAAGGAAACACTTATAATCCCCACCAAGTATTATATTTTAGTTGTTTCACTAAATCTCCCTCGAAAAGGGATCTTTTATGCATTTATACTTGTGTTGTTGCCACTGTGCATAAGTGTGAAATTGCATGGTGTTAGCAGTTTTTTTTTTGGTGAGGATTGCTGAGATAAGATGATATTACATTGCTATGCTATGCTGACAGCTTGACACAACTGTTATATTTCTTGCATGCAAACGTACACCAACTATTTTTAAAATTTTCAGCCTTTTGCTTAATGCTCTATTGTTAATATCCTTGTATTGTTTTGTCTCACAATTAAGGTTTGAGGCATGAACTATTACTAAACATTATGGTCTTCCAGATATTTGTATCACGAGACGGGGGGAATAAAAAATACTCATCAGTACTGGCTCCTGGACATCATGAAGGTTTAAAGTAAGTTATTAGTCTGCTTTATTTGATTCAAACCTAATAGCCCGTGAGGAAAGTATCATTGTCCAATCCTGTATCTTGCAAAAGTCTCCGCTTCAGCAAGTAGACTAGTAAATTTCCTTTGCTTTTTTGGAGTCCATACTAGTAAAGTTCTATTAATATTGATTCAATGGTATTCACAACCACTTCCTAGCTAAGCTAATTTACACCTTGTCTTCTTGCGCTAATTCTTTTGATTTGCATTCTCTCCCTTTTTATTTTCATGCCTTTTTTGAATGTATTTGGACAGATAAACTTGCATATTATATATCAGTCAGTTGCATTTAATTTAATTTTAAATCTGTGATTCAAGAGCCAACAATGTTGTGCTACAATGCAAACAAAATTATTCTAGTTTGTGATGTAGGATATAGTTGTTGCAATGTTGTTTGGTTACAATCCAAGCAATATAATCATATTGGAAATGCATGTCTTGCTGTATCAAATGAATCACCATCAATTTGTTTAGTCCTATATTGTGTTTTTATGTGTCGGCGGCTTCTGCAGAAGAAAGTACACTTATTTGATGCCTTTCATCGTTTCAGGAAATATAGTGACTCCGGAATTTCGTCATGGGACTGGAACTTGAGTGGTCAACATTCTACCTACCATGCATTGTTCCCTAGGGCCTGGACTGTTTATGATGGTATGGCATTGTGGAGCTGTGGGAGTTGGGAACACTGCTTGCATCTTGTAGTTTTGTACCAAGAATTCTCTTTTTTATTTTTTTTTGGTAAATTTGTCTACCAATAGGTTGAGTGTCTTGTTGCCAAGCACCCATGCCAGCTTATGTGTTGATTGCAGAATGAATAGATTTCCCAATGTATCACTATAGACTTGTTTATGGCATTTTTCGATTAGTAGACTGACATTTTGAACTGAAGAATTATGAAATTTCCCATGAATGCAGGTGAGCCAGATCCGGACCTCAAAATCTCATGTCGCCAGATATCACCATTCATTCCTCATGATTATAAAGATAGCAGTCTTCCAACTTCTGTGTTTGTGTACACTGTAAGTGACTTATATAATAGTTTTTTTAATGCTAAGCTGGTAACTGTAGTAGTATTATTCTTTCCATAGCTTCTTATTTCCTATTTCCCAATAAGTATGTTATATAGGATATATGTTAAGAAACCTATTCTAGCGTCATCAGACAAGATATCCCCCTTATTATAGAGTTTTGATATGGTCAGTTGGTCGCCATTGAAATATCTTTTTCAGCCCAGAAGCTATGTCTAGTCAGATACAAAAGCATCTCCAATTACATCTGCTGTTCTTAAAATTTTGGGATATGTCATTCACTTATGGATAAATGATTATTTCACTGATATTGGATATGCGAATGTCAACTGAGTTTTCATATATGTTTTACACATGGAGATGTTCTTAATATAAATATATCTTTTTGATACAATAAATTTACTTGAACATACTTTTTTTTTGTTATGTTGACTATAGCTATTTTGTTATGTTGATTATAGCTAGTGAACACTGGGAGAGACCGTGCAAAAGTAAGCCTGTTAATGACATGGGCGGTAAGCTTACAACTAAAGCTTATGTACAATATATTTTCTGCAAATAGCACCACCTGTATGTTCACTTTTGTCTTGTTGTGCTTTAGCCTTTATGGTCCACATCACTTTTGATATTTTGCATACCAGTTTTTGTACCTTCTCACCTTCACTAATGTAATACTAGTATCAAGCTGGCAAAACCTTTTTTAACCATGAAAACCGTTGGACTTTGCCGCTAGTAACTGTCATTTCTTACATCCCAGTACATGTTAATAAACATTTTCACCTTAATAATCTGCCCCTGAGGTTCGGGATGTTCATTTGAACCAAGTTTGTGTTTGTAGAGTTTCATGTAGAAGAGTGGACTGACAAATGGTTGTCATAGTTTCTTTCACTAAAAAAGGTTTAAACTATTTGTCAAGTTGTATTAAAGTACAATATTGCGAAAGTCAGATCCCATTGTACATTAAATTACTATTCATGCTTCAAGTGCCTCTTTAGTTATATTTCTTATCAAACACAGAATTCCATTGGAGGTTTTTCTCATCATTCAGGAGGCCACTTCAATGAGCCCTTCATGTAAGTAGATCTGTAGATTTTTTTAAAAATATCTGTTCACCCTTTTGGATTGTTGTTACTCATGGTTTGATCCTTGTGATATGGTCAGTGGGGAAGATGGAGTGTCAGGAGTGCTTCTGCATCACAAGTAAGTTTTTCAAACCATCTCCTTTTAACTGATGTTATCAACTTTGTGGATCCTTTTACACCATGTTACACCTCTACAAGCTGACAAGATGGTATATATTGCAGAACAGCAAAGGATAATCCTCCAGTTACTTTTGCTATTGCTTCCTGTGAAACTCAGAATGTGAACGTGACAGTCTTGCCTGTATTTGGCCTTTCTGGAGAAAACCATGTTTCTGCAAAGGAAATGTGGGATACCATGGTACAGGTAATTGTTCGTACCTTTTTCTTTCAACATTGCAGTATAGATGATTTTTCATACCGGCCGTTCTGTGACTTGTTCTTTTAAGTACAACAGTTCTGTGTTTTCTCACTAAACTACCATTCATGATTCTCTTCAGTTTTTTTTCCTTTTTTTTACATTATTCCTCAGGATGGCCACTTTGATCGGGAAAATTTCAATGCTGGCTCAAGTATGCCTTCGTCTTCAGGTGAGACACTTTGTGCGGCTGTCTCGGCCTCAACTTGGGTGGAGCCACATGGTAGGTGTACTGTTGTGTTTGGTTTGGCTTGGTCCTCACCTAAAGTGAAGTTTCAGAAGGGATGCACATATAGCAGGTCAGTGTTCTCTTGTTTTAATAAAATGGAAAACACCTTTTTTGATTCCATATATACATCTTCAGCGAGCTATTCTGCTATTCATCCATCTGCAAATTCAAGCTATAAAATAGCACCTACCACATGGTCAAATGTCTCATTGGAACAACACTTGTGGCTCTCTTTTGTTTAGTTTTCTATCACATTGAACACAACAGAATAGGCCTTTTCTTTATAGTTTTCTTGTTTTTACACCCCAAAGATCTGTGGAGGTTGCTTAATGGTTCAATGGTAAAAGTAACAGTTTAATATGTAAAACTAACACTTATTATGCATTGTAGTGCCTTCTAATAGTGATGGGAGAACTCATAAATGTGATCTCATGTTGCAGGAGGTACACCAAATTTTATGGAACTTCTGAAAGATCAGCTGTTAATTTGGTACATGATGCCTTAACAAGTATGTTTTTTTTGTCCTTGCTAGACTTAATCTTGCATCTATTCAAGCACAACACAGTTATTAATAGCTGCCTTCATAATCCGGTCATACATTGACAACAATAATGTAATAATGTTGCTGGGATAGGTGAAATGTTGGTCCTTGGGTTGTTGACCCACTTGCCAATTTTTTACTTTCTGACCTATGCTGTTGGATGTTCCTTCCTTGCTTTTGCAGAATATAAACTTTGGGAAGAAGAGATCGAGAAGTGGCAAGACCCCATACTCAAGGATGAAAGACTTCAGGAATGGTAGAAGCCTTTTCTCTTCCTCCTATATAGTTATCATTGTGTCGTGCATTTGCACCTCTAAAGCATGATCTTGTGCAAATTTGTAACTTGATTAATTATTGAAAAAATGACCAAATCGAGAATACTGGTATGTTATCTGAACTTCTTGTCAGTGGTGAACGATGGGCAGATGGCTAAGGATGATCCAGAATTTTTTAGTAAAACTGCAAGAGCAGTAGGGATGAGCAGGTCCCCAGCCTGGGAATTTGGATATGACCGTAAATAAATTCATCCAGTATTTTTCACCTTAGTCTTGGATTGTATGCAGCACAGCCTTCCTAGTAAAGGATTTGGTGGGAAAATATTTGGCCGATCACCGCGTCTGCCCTCTTTCTCGTGGGTCGTGGCACTGGCATCTATACCTTATCCTTCACCTTTTGTGTTACTCATCAACGCATATGGACATTTCCACCTTAGTCTGTTACTATGGTTGAGTGCATCTATTGACGTTTCCACCTTAGTATTGACGTTTCCACCTTAAGTCTGTTACCATGGTTTAATGCATCTATTGCATTCTTATGTAAGTTGCCTCTGATTAGTGCAGCAGGCTCCCTTCCTGGGGCAGTCTTGGTGCATGGATTGAACATAAGAATGTTGTTTGACCATAGGGTTCTATACTTCTGTCTGACCTGATGTATTTTGGTTTTCTCATTTAAAGAAATATGCTAGTGAACTTCTTATCTTCCCCTTAAAAGATAAGAATATTTGTGTTTCACAATGTTTGCAGGTACAAGTTCACTCTTTTTAACGAGCTTTACTATCTGGTAGCTGGGGGGACTGTTTGGACAGGTATGCTGTATCCAACTTTGTGATGGTTTTATGCATGTCCAGATGTCCAGCTTAGTGTATGAGGATGGTTTCTTCTTATTTTTCATGATTCCAGTATTATTTTTATACTTAAAGCTACATGCAATTGCTTAGAGTTTCTTTTGAGCATCTACGCCTTTCCTTTCCAAGTGCTAGGATCCATTTTTTTTTTGGTCATGTAGATGGTCAACCTCCAGCCATCGATGAAAAAGCAAGTCCTGCTTATAATAAACAAAAGCCTTCAAAAAAGGGTACTAAAGACACAAAATCGGAATCAGTTAACAATAACCATGTCAAGCAGGGAGCAGAGCAAGTCTCTAATGGAGGTGACCTGACTAATGGTGAAGAGCAAAGTGTCTCAAAGTATGCAGCAGTTCATGGATCACAAATACCTGAACAAACAAATGGACTTGGGTCGCAAGAGCCAATTCCTTACTTACTTTCCAAGGATGGCCCTGAAAATGTTGGCAAATTCCTGTACCTGGAGGGAGTGGAATACATCATGTGGTGCACGTATGATGTGCATTTCTATGCTTCTTTTGCTCTCCTTGATTTGTTCCCAAAAATAGAGCTGAGTATTCAACGTGATTTTGCCAATGCTGTTCTGTATGAAGATCGCCGGAAACTCAAATTTCTGGCTGATGGCACTTCAGGAATCCGCAAAGTCAAAGGTGCCGTTCCTCATGACCTAGGAACACATGATCCATGGCATGAAATGAATGCCTATAACATACATGATACAAGCAAATGGAAAGATCTAAATCCCAAGTTTGTACTCCAGGTGTACAGAGATTTTGCTGCTACGGGTGATATGTCATTTGGTAGAGATGTCTGGCCTGCAGTCTGTGCAGCAATGGACTACATGGATCAATTTGATCGCGATGGTGATGGCCTCATTGAAAATGATGGATTTCCTGATCAAACCTATGATGCTTGGACTGTTCACGGAATTAGTGCGTACTGTGGTTGTCTCTGGCTTGCTGCACTTCAAGCTGCAGCTACAATGGCTCATCGTCTTGGGGATCGTCCATATGCTGAAAAGTACAAGCTCAAGTTCATAAAAGCCAAAGCAGTGTATGAAGCAAAGTTATGGAATGGATCTTATTTCAATTACGACAGTGGCATGAGCAGCAATAGCCGGTCTATCCAGGCTGATCAGCTGGCAGGACAGTGGTATTCTGCTTCGTCAGGTTTGCCCCCAATTTTTGATGAGCACAAAATAAGAAGTGCTCTGCAGAAAATATTTGAATTCAATGTAATGAAGGTAAAAGGAGGACGAATGGGAGCTGTAAATGGTATGACTCCCAAGGGAAAGGTGGATGAGACATGCATGCAATCTCGGGAAATCTGGACTGGTGTTACATATGGTGTTGCTGCAAACATGCTGCTCCATGGAATGGAGCATCAAGCCTTCACCACTGCAGAAGGAATTTTTATTGCCGGGTGGTCAGAAGAAGGATACGGGTAAAAACTGCCTTATACAAGTTTTGTAGTGGTTAAACTCTTGACATTATTTATCTTTTTTGGTCTCATGTTATGTCTACCATGCGTAGGATTCCTCAGTTTCATTAAAAATTAGGAATTAGATACTGTCCGCGGTTTCTTGTTTCAATCATTGCCTACTTTGTGCTGCTATCTCGAATCTGTCAAGTGTATGTAGCAGTTACTATGTACCAGCAATTTGCAACGTCAACGTGCCTGTCAAATCGTCTCTTTTTCTGAACGAAATCTATAAGTATCTGTAGAATTCTATTTAATTATTGGTTTTGGATGACATGAATTTCCTGTGGTATTGCAGGTATTGGTTCCAAACACCAGAAGGATGGACCATAGACGGGCATTACAGGTCGCTCATATACATGCGGCCTCTTGCCATTTGGGCAATGCAATGGGCATTATCTCCTCCAAAGGCAATTCTTGAGGCCCCCAAGGTAAATCTGATGGACAGGATACACGTATCCCCTCAGGTGGAACGAGCAATCGGCGAGATAAGTATTAGAAAGATAGCACCCGATAGTAGATGCTTCCCTAGCTCCGCATTTCATTGTGAATGCTGATTACAGAAAAAAAAGGGTAACATGCAACGACTGAGTAACTTAACGTTCTTTTTCGGCTTTTCCTTGGCCCCTTCCAAGGTCCAATGGGGGTTCAGGGGGTTTTCCTTGAATCAGAGGGCATATCTAAGCAACCACAAAACTCAGCTCGAAAGAGTTCTTGCTGTATAATTGTACAGTAAACCGTTAAATCATATCATCTTTTTTTTTACTAAATAATTTTTTTTTAACCACCTCTGTATCCTATGTCTGAGCTGCCCTGCGTAGTTACTGTATCAATTCCGGGAAACACCGCATAAAGATTATGGACTAGAGAGAGCTAATCCTTCATCCACTAAGCAAGACTGAACTGTGCTGCTGAAATTCTCGTAGCATATCTTTCATTTGAAGAAGGTTGGAAAGAACTGTGGTATTTTGCTAGTGCTGAAATCTGGTAAGCTTCCAGCTTCCGAATTCCAGTGTTGAGCTTTCAGTTCGATGTATGTTTCTCTGATTATTCTTGTTGCTGGTGCCATGTCTCTGTGTGAATGTATTCATGGACACTTGGAAAATAATCTTCTCATCTAAATGTTTCATCTTCTGTAAGTACTACTAGTCTTTTCTCGAAGAAATTGGACTAAGATTATTTTCCGGTTGTCATACGGTGATTACACACCACTTAAAAGTTTCCTTATGATTTGGGTACATGATGACTCGGCAGGCTAAATAGGGACGGCATTAAGCAAGCCATTAACATTCACGTTCAATCGCACTCACGTCTTCAAAGCTCGTACCCTCGTACGGTTTATGTTCATAATAGTTGCCCATTACAGAATATCTATGGGTGCACAGTTGCATCTTGCATGGATCAGTACAAAAGAGACGCCATTGAGAATCACTCGCTACCACTTCAGTTTAATTTTATGCTACTCTTACCTGTAATTTCAATCGACAGTGGTCTTGATTCAAGCCACCACTACCAATCATCAGCAGAATTTGTGCCAGAGTATGGAGTAGGGAAAAAAATTCGGCCAAAAATTTAAAATTTCAAATTTCAAATTTCAACTTATCTTATCACTTCTTAGGTTGGTTTATTGTATGAGCTAACTATGTTTGAATTATTGTTTTTGTCGGTTTGTACTTCATATGAGCTAAATATGCTAGATTACGCATTGTATGAGCTAAATATAAGTTAAATATGCTAGATTTTGTATTGTATGAGTTAAATATGCATTTCATTAAACACTTTCTAATCCAAAATTTTGGCATGTTTTTCCGACCGGTTTTTCCGTTAATCGACCGGTTACCGGTTTTCAAAATCGGCAATTCAAATATCAGTTTTTGAAATTCGTCCGATTTTTCTCGAATTTACTGATGGCAGTTTGCATCTGCCCACGAGCGGGATTTCAACCGGTTTCGGTTTGTGGATCCTTGGTACGGACACATGCACATACTATGGAGTACAGTACTGATGCCGCCGAGAGATGAAGAGGTTATCATTTAGCAAGCCATCAGATCAAGCTCACGAACCCCGTATCGCTTGATCCGGATCCTCTGCAATACTATAGAGAACCATCGTGTGAACAGCAAGTTCAGATGTATGAATAACACTTTCAGTAATAATGCAGCGAAGCACTGTTTATATTGTACTGTAGCAATCGATCTCATCCGTTCGTGTTCCATTTAACAGTTTATGAGTCTTAATGTAGACAACACTGTATCCATCTGCCGTTGCTAGTTACAGCAGCAGAGGATCCCGATCCGAGAATGTTACTCTCATCTCTGCAACATAAGAGCATCTCCCATGCATACAACGGGTTACATCGGCTACCACTTAAAAAGCTAACATAGGTCTTCCTAATGTGGTCGAGAAGAAATTGCTTAAGGCTTGATCACACAAATTAGTTGAAGCTATCCTAGCTTTACGAGGGCAACTATATCCCTGCTGACGTGGCATCTCTCTCCCAAGATAGCTATGACGATTACCTATGGACTATGGTGGGGCATTGGAGATACTCTTATAATCTGCGAGAGAAGGAAGAGAGGTGAAGCATCAAGCATCCGTCATTGTTCTTGACAATTCCTTATACATGTGCGATGCTGTTAAGTACCTGTCCATTGCCATCATTTTGTCTCGCGGATCATAAGTTCATAACGGCCAGTGAATCATTGCCTGTCTTTGGACCATTCCTCCCGTGCATTCATTAATTCATTGTGCTTGCAGTTGTAGATTTTTTTTAAAAATAATTATTTTTATTTCAAAATACAGTAATATACATCCGTTTTTTATTTTACAGAAATAATCTTACATCGTTGCGCCTAATGGTTGAGCAACTAGATCCAAGTCACCTAACAGTTGCGCCAAGGTAGTTAGAATCACGATCCTACTCTTAGAGTCTTACGATTCTACGAACCCACGACAGCCTGTCGATCCAAATCGCATCGTGAATCAGAATCAGGTAGAATCGTGGTAAAGTCACGATCCAAACAGTAGAATCGCGTAGAATCGCAGAGTAGAATCGTGGTAGAGTCGTTTGGGCAAAAAAAAAATTACAATTTGTTTGCTTTTTTTTTTGATTTTTTTAGAGGCCAAGATTTGCTCATATTTTGTTTTAGAGCAAATTTTATTGATATTAATTTCTGAGAATGAAACTATAAATAAACAAGGAGCATGTAAAATATTATATCAGTGTGGTAATACTAGTACAAATATCTATATTATGACATGGGCAATCTTGAGCTTGATAATGATAAGCTATTTTTATTCCTGGAGTATGTCTAGCTGCTTTTAAGGAACATGCAGATGTTGCAATTAGATATTGATTTACAAAAGTTGTGAACATTTCTCATGTAATTGTAGTAAACTAGTCATGGTCATTGGCTATTATCTTGTAGTTCAGAATTATATAACACATCATGTCAGTACCATTATGCTTTTTTGTTGAGTGATAAAAAGTGCTTTGTCTCTTTTCGGTTATAAGTAAGTGGTAAACCATATAAGAATCTGTGGATATCATGGAGATATACTCCAGATCTTAGGATGATGTGATAATTGGCAATGGCGTTAACAGTTTGTCGTTTCACGTGTTTTCGGCAAAGTTGTAGAAATTTGTCGGGCCTCAGTGGTCTCGACCTCCTTGACCGCGATCGAGCCGACCTAAAGCGGTCCGACCGGCCATAGCGGCGGTCGGACCGGGCAACTTCAGAAATGGTGTTTTGAGCTGGGCCAAAAATAGAGGGTGTAGGCAAGAGAGGAGATTCTATTGCACCTGGTCCCATAATTTTTGGAGTCTCCAGTCAAAAGTTCTATTTATTTGAAAATTCTAGTAGGTTTCGGAATTTCAGAGGCTGAAATCGGCTAAGTCCCAATCAAGGTCCGACCGCCAATAGGTGGCGATCGACCGCCCCGATACAAATAGTTAAGCAAAGCAAATGAGTACAAAATTGTACTCCATGAGACTTACGTGTGGAGTAATGACCTATACATAGCTACATGCAAGCTTATTTAAGTGGAGGCTGTATGTTTCATTCTCAGCACAAAGCAATCTTTATTTGCAATAATGTAGTACATTTAAAAGCAAGTTTACAATATATTTTTATTGTTCAAATAACATTAAATAACAACATAATAACAATAAATAGATGACAACAACATCCTGGAAGTGACTAACCCAATAGTCACCATAACAATAGCATGAATTACCCATTCATACCACCCATGTCAAGTTTTAATTAAAAGTGGTAGTATAATTCTTGCACGACCTTACCAAGCATGTCCATAACCTAGGACTAGGCTATTCGAATATTTTTAACCCTGCAGGGGTGTACTAATGTACCCACACGCCAGACCGCCTTTTTACCAAGCTATGAAGCACACTTCCTTAGATATGCCGGCACGGCTAAGTCCTACAAGATATTTCCAATATTATGTATTAACTACGAGTCGTCCGTATGGATAGAAACCCATACGTTGTGTCGGAGTCATCGTAAAGCCTTGGTCAACTACTCCTCACGGGTAAAGCCTTGGACAACTACGATCCCCCTCGAGGTGGAGAACCTACCCGGAACTCCACCACCGCACACCCAACAACAAAACCCAATTTCTTTTTTTTTCACACAACACACACAACCCACCTCCTGCGACTCGGAGCTAACACATGCCAAAGTACTAAGTCAAGAGAGGTCCCATATCCCTCTCGTGTGGTTAGCACGCAAAAGCGCTTGGCTTAGTGACACAAGTAACTCGGTCCTTGGGGGACTTAGGCACCATTCCATTCACACCCAACAGATCACACCAACATTCATTGTGCCCAAGTCGAAACAGTTTTATTTTCAGTTTTTGACTTTACAAAATTATCAAAGCACAAAGTGCTGGACATAAAGGAGTAATAATACCATTCCATTCACACCCAACAGATCACACCAACATCCATTGTGCCCAAGTCGAAACAGTTTTATTTTCAATTTTTGACTTTACAAAATTATCAAAGCACAAAGTGCTGGACATAAAGGAGTAATAATAAAATTTGTGTGATCAAGATCATCGACTAAGTCGATGACCGCCCAAAGCTACCGATAGCTAAGAATGTCTAAGCATGGTAACTCATAATCTACTAAGTGACAAGAGCCCATCCAACGAACTCTAATCACAGCAAATAACCTAGGCTCAGGTAGTAGAGAGTAATCATTTACCTACAGGGTATGCAACTATAGGATCAACTAATCAAACCATAATTTAACAACAAAATAGCAATGCATACATACAAGTTGAAATCAATATATTAGTCTTGAAAATACTGGGATTAACATGATCAAACTGCTTGCCTTGCTGAAGTTGCTCGTTAAGTTACTGAGGATCACTCTCGTTAGCAATGTGCGCGTCGGAACCTAACGAAAGAAGTCGAAAGTACAATAAGAACGAATAATACCGAAAAGACCTACAAATTCAAAGTCATCCAAAAATCATAAAAATTCACAGAAGGTATCATCCTGTCTCATACTGCGAGCCACGACTGTCAGGTCCATGGCCGTTACCTCATGGTCAATGGCACTGCCATCTCCATTAGCCTTGGTCTGAACTATGGCATTACCATCGATAGTCCTCCATTGCTCGGATCTGCTAGGAGCCTTCATAACTGCACTCCCTATTAGCTCCTGTGAACTCGCCAGCCATGCTTCATCAAGCTAATCACTTATGTACATCATGCTTTGACCAATCACTTCAGCCATCTAGTTACTTGCCTTCTTGTCTGGCTTCTGATCCTCTGATCTCAGTTAGTGCAATGTGGAATGGATAGCTATATGATCTATGATAGCTACTGAGTCATCACCTAGTTCGCATCGTAGCTCTAACAATTGTCATCAATCGATTAGACATCTAGATATCTCCAGTGGATATGTGAACTTACTTGTCGCTTAAGACATCGCTTGATCTTCCGATCGCTACAATCATCGTAATGGTCAGAACTCCATAACCATCAGATTGTAAGAATTATGAACATAGCTTGAGCAGTGGCATACTATTGTCACTAAGTCGATTAGCAACTGCCACGAGAAGCTACATTAGATCACATATGCGAAATCGTACTTAGCTGATTAAGAATGTCTGCAGACATTCGAGCCTAATACTTTGGAATGGCAGTCGATATGCACCATGTAAGACATACTATTCAAACAAGTCTTTGCGTAGCACTCCCAAAGTTGCCACTACTTTGACAAAGTAAAACCAGTGCAATGTTAGAAGTTAGATCTGATAATCGTAAATTCTAAATCATTTCTAAGACTAAGATTGATGTTGTGGCTAATTATATAATCTTTAACATTAAAACAGAAGTATTTAAAAAATTTGGACATAGTAATTGATCTAATTATATTAAATAATAAAATTGTTATGAAATACAGATATCTTTTATTGAATCATATATGAATAAGAATATATTATGACATGAGTCTTGATATAATGTATCATATTAAAAATGCTTGAAAGAGTCATCTTTTCTAATTGCAAATAATCATTGAATGTAATCAACAGTTCAGAGATACCTTTGATACTTATGTAATTTAATTATTGTTATATTGTAAATCATTAGATAATATGTTCTTATACATGTCAAAGTTGTATTATACTAAATAGTTATCTAATATCCTACTTTGAAATTAATTATTCTAATTGTTAAATTATATTAGTATATTGGAATTAATTATTAATTTGAAATTATACAATAAATTGCAAACTCTATTTAGATCTATTGTATATAATATGGTACATATGAGATCTACATGCGATTGATTAAATTTAAATGAGTAATCATATATATATAATATTTATCTTATATAATTATAATTAATTTATTAGCACGATTATATGAATTTGAATGTCAATTTCAGTAATTAAGTAGTTCAGGCTATTAGAAGATGACATGATAATTATAAATCGTAGTATTTTGAATTATACGGTCCTATGTATAATTAATTAAGGATACTATCACATATTGACTTGCATGTATCCTTGATGAATGGATGGTATGAATATGCTAAAAGATTGTAGTTGTAGCGCACTCATATCATTGAATAAAGTAAATAATTATTGACGGTACTAGTAATTATGATGAGAATTCATTAGTGATGTTGTAGTATGTGTTAATCTTACGTATCGTTATTGACTCTTACAAATAAGCATGACGGATAATAGAACGAATGATGTCTATTAATAACGGATCAAAGTTATTGAAATAGAGGTTTGCAAACTAGCAAGGTGACAGCTGTAAATCTTCAATCTAATATAAGCTGTTGTCGAAAGTGTTATCGAGTATAGTTATTGTAGCTAACAAGGTTCAAGTCATAGTTGAAACAAATTGTCAACTTAAAATCAGTGACGGTTGCATTCTGATGAATAATCATATGATTGAACTTAGTACTCTCTATAAGCTTTTGTAAAGTATAGTTCTTGCTTAAATAACTTACAAGAATATGTCTGCAAAGAATTTCTTCAATGAATTAGTATCTGATGGCTTAAGTATGCTTAGTTTATGTATCCTTATGCTATATGTTACTGAAATATATATGTTATTGTTACTAAATTTCTTGATCTGAGTAATATGAAGAGTCTATTGTATTACAAGATTATGCTTAATTAAGATTATTATCACTTTATATTGGTACAATACTATTCAATCTACTGATGATTGTAGTTGGATACGTACATTGTATGTTTCTTCAACGCATGAGGTATAATCACTTGTACACTCTATCTGTGGTTATTCATTCCCATACGTTCGATTCTTGAAGTAATATTCCTTACTTCTATTATTGATCATTGCTGTGATGTACGAATGTAATTTATTTGACCTAGTTATATATGACTATACTGTAATACGATTTTGATAATACATTAATCCAGTAAGCTACGTAAGTAATACAAAATTCGTCAAGTCGACATCAATTCATCCATAAGTTATCAAATATATCAACTTAATGATCAATCTCGTATGATTGTAATTAATCTAAATAGCAGGATTCATGATCGAGAACTTGAATAATCCCTGGTCTCGATACACCATCGAACGATAACATGACATAATGGTCAACCACGAATCATGACTCCCAGAAATCTATTCACAACAAATTGATAGCATTCTACGTACCACTGTACCTAATTCACGGAACCCTGATTCCGTTGCCGAAGCGATCAAGCCCCATCCCGATCCACCATCGCACCGACAGTCGCGTCTACATACCACTCTGCCACGTCCAACCTCACCTCTCGGCAGCCGCCTCCTTCGTCCCTCTCTCTAACCAGCGATCCGGACACCAGCTTCGTCACGCAGCCACACCCACGGCACGCGGGAGCCGTCGAATTCTTCACCGAGGGCTCGTGTCTGCGTCGTCGTTCCCCGGCGCGTCGCCAGAGATCCGGGGGACGCGGTCCGCGACGGGCGGAGTCGAGAGCCAAGTGATCCGCGCACGTCGGGCGCGAGACTCCCGGATTCTTCGGCGCGTCGGGCATCGTCGGCGGTGCGGCCGGTGGCGATCGGGGTGGGCGGCGCGCGGATGGGGGGTTGAGGGGGCGATGATCGGAGGGAGAGTCATGGTGGCCACTCCGGATCGGGACTGGGCCCGGTGGAGATCGGCGGGTGCCGTGCGAGTGGATGGGGGTGCGCGCGATGGTGAGCGGCTTTTGCGGGCTGTGCTGGCTCGTTTTTGTGTGGTTCTGTGCTGCTTGCGTGGGTGTGTGGCGCGGGTTTGATCGTGAGGGGTTGCCGGTGGGTGAGCATGCGGGGCTGCTACGCCGATCAGTGATCAATGGGCAGCGTTCCGGTGCTGAGGATGCAGGTGAATAGTCAGGATCAGGGTTGCTTGATTTGAGTGTGCGGTGGTTGCTGGACTGGCGCTGAAGTTGATCGTTGAGTGCAGTTATGGGTTGATGCTGTGTCGCGGTGAGCGTTTGTGTGGGTGTTGCCAGATTTGGCTTGCTGATGGGTAGTCGAAAAGAAGACGACTTGCACCGGATAAAATGTAACAACAACGAGACTTTGCGCCAATTCATCAAACGCTTTAGTCGTTCGTGAACTCAATTCCGAAATTTCGATTCCTCCGTGATCGTGGCTTTAAGCAAGGAGTCCGCAGAGAAGAATAACGGAGGACATTGCTCAATCCTCCCAACATCAAGTCGAACTCTTCGAGATGGCCGATCGATATGCAATCGCTTCGAGGCACCGAGTGGAACAACACTATCGATCGAGAAACATATACTCCGAGAGCCAAAGAAGTTGGTAAAGATAAAAAGCAAAAAGTCCAAGAAGAAAATAAAAATCAAAACCACAAGCCGCTGGTTCCAAGGAGGTTCGCCGCGGAAAGATGGAGAGCCCCAACCACCAAGTCGCACTCGATCAAGGCAAAGGTAAGCTACCGATCGTAGGAACGACAAACCAAGGTGGTGTCCTTTTCATAAAAAGGAAGGACATGACCTCCAGAATCGCCGAAGTTTTCCAAAGAAAGCTCAAGACTACTACAACTAAGAAGCACCACTCCCTACTCTCGAAAGGTGTAGGACATACGAGTGGCCAAAAGTCGCTTGATGATGAGGAGATGCTGCCCAAGATCCGCAACATACCGCTGAGCACATCTACGGAGGATCATCGCATACGACTCCAAACGACAACTTAAAGTCACGGACGAGAGGTAAATTCTCTACATACCTCTCGTCAATAAATTACCAAGTGGCTCTGAAGTTACCATCTCTTTTGAGAAGGATGATCGTCCGATCACTACGAAGTCGATCAGTCGATATCCGATTAGGGAATGAACCCACCATCAACAACCGCTCGGTCAATCGAGTGTTGGTTGATGGTGGCGCTTCTTGAACATATTATTTACTAATGCCCCGACGAGATGCAAGTACCTGTGACAAAGGTAAGGCCAGACGATACTCCTTTCATGGAATTGTACCGGTCTTCACCAAACCTATTGGCCAAGTTTCTCTTCCTTTAACATTTGGCTCACCAAGTAATTTCGTGACGAGAAAGTCTCCTTTGATGTGGTCGATTTCGATCGCGATATAATGCCATACTTGACGACCAACTTTGGCAAAATTCTTAATGGCTACTCATTACGTATCAATGTCTTAAGATGCCAGTCCCAAAGGAGTGATCACCATTCAAGGTGACAAAAGATGGCGATAGTCACGATCCGCCGATCCTCGAGATGGTTGGTCAAATACCAACTCGAGATGAAAGTCACCGACTAGCAAGTCGGCTTCAAAGTCGCACCAAAGCCGAACGATCAAGTCAAAGAGGTTCCTCCGACGCAGAAGAACCCTCAAGATCGCTCGACGGGAGACTTCCGACCCCAAATAGGAAGACGCCTCATTACCTTCCTCCGAGCTAACGCAGATGTCTTTGCGTGGCAAGCATCCGACATGCCCGAGTCCCTGTGGAGGTAATCGAGCACGTGCTAGCTTTACTACCGATAGTACCCAGAAACAAAAATTACGAGATTTGCCCCCGATCGACGAGATGCTATTAAGTCGAGTTGATAAGCTACTTAAAGCGTGCTTTATAAGAGAAGTCAACCACCCGCAGTGGTTGGCTAACCCCGTAATGGTCAAAAAGTCAAATGGCAAATGGCGATAAAGTGCGTGGACTTTACCGATCTTAATAAAGCTTGTCCAAAAGATGATTTCCTTTACCTCGTGATTGATCACCGTTGATTCAACTGCAGTTGTGAGATATTAAGTTTTTAGATGCATATTCGATACCACCGATCAATATGTGTTTAAACGATGAAGAAAAGACCGCATTCATTACTCCATTTGGTACCTTTGCTATGTCAAAATGCCATTTGGTCTAAAGAATGCCTGCTTCTTTTCAACGCTTAATGCAATCGACTTTTTCATCTCAATTAGGCCGAATTTGAAGCCTATGTTGATGATCTAGTCGTAAAAGCATTAAGAGACTTAATCATATCACCGACCTACAAGAAACATTCGACAACCTCGTAAAGCACCGCTTAAAACTCAATCCGAGAAGTGTGTGTTTGAATTTCTTCAGAAAATTGCTTGGATTCCTAGTATCCGAACGAGGAATCAAGCAAACTCGAAAAATAAAAGCCATCCTCCGTGATGCGCCCTCCAAACACAAAAAGGAAGTCCAAAACTCACTGGGTGCATGATGGCTTTAAGTCGCTTCATCGCATCGACTAGGAGAAAAAGGACTACCTTTCTTTAAACTTCTCAGGAGACATGAAGGTTTTGAGTGGTCGAACGAGGCAAACGCTGCCTTTGAGGATGTCAAGAGGTATCTTTCGAGTGCTCCTGCTCGTTTCTCCAAAGCCGTAAGAGACGCCTAATTTACCTAGTCGCCACGCCACGTGCAAAGAAGCGCAAAGATTAGTCGAGAACGTGAAAACGCATAACGACCGGTTTATTACGCCAAGTTTTACACGGCCTAAGGAGCGCACCTCAGTCCAAAACTTCTATATGCCCTCCTCATGTCTTCGAGGAAATCATGCATTATTTTCAGCGCACAAAATAGTCAGGCTGCCCGAGTTTCCTTTGGGAGCAATCCTCCATAATAAGGAAACAATGGACGCATGGCAAAATGGTCAATCGAACTTGGGGAGTTCGACCTCCATTTCGTGTCCCGAACGCCATAAAATCCTGCATCTTGCGCACTTTGTCGCCGAATGGACAAACTCGAACTCGCTCAGATCCCCAAGACGATTCCCACGACCAAAGGATGATGTACTTTGACGGGTCACTTACTTTAAGTGGCTCGGGTCGGGTGGTCCCGTATCTCCTACCGAGAAACCTTAAAGTATGCCATACAATTAAACTTTCGTGCTACTAACAATGTGGCAGTAGTACGAAGGTTTGCTAGCCGCATACGAGCCGCGAAAGCACTCTCAATTGTCGACTACTCGTGAGAGGAGACTCTCAACTAGTCGTGAATCAAATCGGAAAGAGTACCAAGGCTCTAACTCAACAATGGCTCTCGGACTTATCGTAAGCACGTAAGCTAGAAAAACATTTTTAGGTTTCGAGGTACAATTTATCCTCGAAGGATAATTTCCTCGCACTAACTTGCTCTGGATGGCTTCTTCCCGATCCACAAGCACTAAAAGGAGTTTTCTTGGAGCAACTCCAAAACCGCCTCTCGGTCGAAGAATCGTAAACACCTCCTCTTGAGATGGCCTCATTAGATTACGAGGATACCGGATGACTCCTATCTACGAGTATCTTTACAAGGGTTCCAGACCAAGATGATCTTGAGGCGCATCGATTATCCCTAAAAGCCAAAATGTATACTTTGGTTGAAGGAGTCCTCTATAAACGAGGAACCAAGGAATACTCATGCGATGCATTCCGCAAAACGAAGGAATAACACTCCTTCACGATATACACAAGGGCATCCGTGGGACGATGCCTCCTACGTAACATTGGTTGGTAAAGCCTTTCGACAAGGTTTTATCGCCTACACTCAGACGATGCTATGGAGGTGGTTAAAAAGTGTGTCCAGTACAATTCCATGGTAGATGATACACCAACCACCAAGCATTACAAACAATACCTCTTTCTTGGCCTTTTGCACTGGGGCTTGATATCCTAGGACCGCTTCCCAAAGCTCCGTGAGGTTTCAATTCCTTTTGTGGCTATTGACACGCTCACAAATGGATCAAGTCAACTCAGAATCGATAACAACGGAAGCAAAGAAAAGGTTCATGATGAGAAGCGAATTAGTCGATTTGAGTTCCGAGCCTGATAATTACGCATAATGGTAAACACTGCAAGTGCAAAATTTCGTGAATTTTATGACGAAGTTGGGTACCGTTATGCTATGCTTCGCTGCACATCCCCAAAGCAATGGGGCGGCCGAACGCAAACGCCAAATAATGCGAGGAATTAAAACTCGAGTCTTCGACCACCTTGTTAAGCGCGGGGGCTTGGGTACAAGAATTACCCTCCATATTATGGGCGTCAGACGACCACCAATGAGCAACAGAGAAACACCATTTTTTCTAGTTTTGAGCCGGCCATGCTTCCTCCGAGCTAAAATTATGGTCGACACGAGTTGAAACCTTCAACAACTCGGATCAGAACAACTTCGAGCAGATGACATTAACCTACTCAAGAGAGGAGAAACCTAGCCTTAATCCGCTCGCAGCCTACCAACAAGCCTCCGCAGATACTATAATCGTAAGGTCCAACCTCGCAGCCTTGTCAGAGGTGACTTGGTATTGAGGCTCGCCAATCCAAGTCTAATCGAATAAACTTTCCCTAAATGGGAAGGTCCTACACAAAGTGGTCGGCTAACTCCTGCCAGTAGTCCTGACGACTAGCAATGGAAGATGGACAGTTCTCTCAAACTCTTGGAACATCGACCGCCACGCAAATTCTATGTGTGACCATTTCTCGTGCAATAAAAGTCCGTGTTCTTTCTACCTCTTTTGCCTTAATTTTTGAGTAGTGCTTTTTAATCTTTCGACTATGATATGAAAACACGCAGCTTTCTTTACACCGCCAAAAGCGAAACATCATCCGGTCGAAACTTCCTCTCTCGCATGTGGTTCCGCCCACTAGAAGGAATTTCCTAGCATCGACTGCTACTCACTTTTTCTCGCCAATACAAAGAGCTCGGTTTTATCTAGTCGTAATGTTATCAAAGCCAACTCTCTCAATCTTAGTCTATTTTTTCCAAGAATTCAAAAATATTCTAAGTAGAGTGCACTTTCTTACATTTGTTCGACCACATTTGGTGTACTGATTTGTTTTAACTCGGTCAAGGAAGAGACACACCTAGTCAAGTCTTTCCTCTCTCGCATGTGGTCCCGCCCACTAGAAGGAAACTTCCTAGTGTCGCCGCCTCCTACTTTTGCTATCGAAAAGACTTATCAAGTCCACCAAAAAGGACGAACGAATGACTAAAGTACTCTAAGACGCTTGTTTAACTCAAGTTGTCGTTCTTGGTTTGATTAAACTAGTCGAGATGGGAACATCACCTAGTCGAAGTCTTTCCTCTCTCGCACGTGGTCCCGCCCACTAGAAGGAACTTCCTAGTGTCAAGTCGCTTTCTACTCTTTTCGACCATTAGCTTAACAACCGTAATAAAAGCTATAAGTTAAATAAACCTCTCTTTGTTTTCGTAAACCCTATTTTTAAACACTATTTATTTAGATTGTCTAAACAATCTAAGCAAATAGTCTGGGCTAGGATAAAGTTATTAATTTGACTTCAATTTTAGTCTTTCGCTCGCTTATTATCTTTTGAGTTACTAACTACTCGATAAGATGATTTTCGTGAAATGAAGCGGATCATATATTACTCATTAACAAAAATTGTCTGCCTTACAAGGTAGTTACAAGATTACTCTGAAGGGGGAGAGCCTAGCTGCATTTCCTCCGCCACCTTTTTACCAACTGATCAGATTTCTCAATCGCACGACTTGCCTCCGATTCAGATATGATCAAGTCGGCTTCAATTGGTTTAACATTACATGGGTCTTGAGCTTTAAGTTTCGCCAAAGCGTAACTTCATCGCAGCCTTCGATCGCTTCCCTTATCGATTCAAATTTTGATTAGTCTTCGAGTGGTCACCATTTCTTGCAATTTTCCGACTTGTTCCCCAATGGTACTTGTGTGAGCAAATATGGTATCTTCTCGAGGAGTTTTTCCTCGTAATGTAGCTCATTAAGCACATTGTTCAGAGAGTGATGTTGCCTTGAAGACTAGTCTTCATCGACTCCATCTCCCGTTGGGTACAAGTCGAAGCCTCGCAAGCTTCTTGTTTTCACCACTTGTTCGAAAAGAATAATATCGGTCAAACAAAGATATACTTCTAGAGGAAGATAACACAAAGATAATTATAGGTAAAAGCTTTTCTTACCTACTAATTGAGAATCCAATTTCTTGACCTCTTCTCGATGGGAAGCAATAGTTTCAAAGATGCTTTTGCTCCCATGCTCGATGTCCTCTCAGATTCATCTTAGCAATGCGACGGACTCATTGCGATTAAGGTCTTTGCTTGGATTTCAAATTCGAGGCTTCTCAATTGGGCAAGAATTTCGAACAAGAAATTGGCATTAGAAAAGGAAAATACTAAAAAGAATAACAGTAAAGATTTACTTACTCGTTAATCGAGTTCTAAAACCCTCGAAGTTCTTGATCCTTATTCAGCTAGTAATGCGGAAAACTCCCGAATAACCAAAGATTTTTCTTGAACTTGATGCCGAGCTTCCGATCTCTTTTTCTTTATCCGAGAAGAAAGGAGGGTCGAATAAAGGTTAAAGATCAAAAGCGCCTTAAGTTCGAACTTCATCGCTTATTTTTCCTCGCAATCTTTTAGATGCGAGAGCCTCTCAAGTCTATCCGAGAGAACTAATACTTCATTCCTTAGCCTTCTCGACTCCTCTTTTCACAGTCGAGTGAGTCAGCTAAGGTCTTCGTATCACTGTTTAACCTACAAAAAACAGGAACGAAGATAAACATCAGCTGAATGGTTGTGAGTACTTCTACAACCACTGACCTAGTCGTAAGTTTTTCTGCGACTAAGATATGGTTGTAAGTCTTTCTATGACCACCACCTGGTCGTAAATAGTCGTAAGTTCTTTTCGACTGATACTTCGTCATGAGTTTCTTCCATGACTATTCTCGTGAAACTTTTTACGAGTATTTAAGTCAAAAACAACTATGAATGATAATTGACTTACCACCTCTCTGCCTCTGCGCAGAGTAGTTCCTTCTCTTGTCTTAGCTCTAAAAGTTGTCGATGATACTCACCGACAACAGCAATTTGCTCCAGAGCTTTCTGCAAAAAGAAAACAGTGAGAAGGGAAGGAAAGCCACATATATAAGTATTCTGAAGATACTTACATTCATAGTCGTTCTAGCAAAAATCGAATATACAAGGTCCGGGTGCTGCAGCTTATCTATCCTCGCGACTTTGTCCCACCACACCTTCTCGAGGCGCTCGTTGTCAAAAGTATTATCCGTATTGGGAATATCTTTGGGATGGGGGACTCGGTCCACGAGATTTGTGAGCGTAAGACCCTACGACGGAGGCGGGCCCAAAGAAGTCACCACGAAGTTGAAATTTTCTCCTTCGGTTCTCGTGATTTCTCTTTGGGTAGGGAAGGAACGCCTCCTCACGATTTCCTTCCCAGGCGGTGCGCAGTCGGTCACCACCTTGACCAGAGGCTTCCACAGCTGCCTCTGTTGTTTCTACGACTTCAGTAGTCGTAGTGGCCACCTCAACAGTAACAGCCGCTACCTCAAGAGTCGTAGTTACGACTTCAGCAGATGTGGAGACACTGGGAGTCTCGACTTCATCGACCACCGGGCCAAGGGTGATGCTTCGACCACCTCGTTGCTACCTCTCCAAGAGTCAAGGGATAGCAATGGACTTCTCGTGAAGCATTCCGAAATCAAGGAGTCTGACCAAATAAAGAAAAGCAAATCAGTTGTGAAAAGAAAAAGGTAAATGTCCTTCTTACACTTCAAGACATTTCACATACCTCCGCACTCGGTTTTAACCAGAATTTTGGAGCAATCCTCCCAACGGAGGACCTCTTCTTCTCCACGACCACGCCCGGTCGAGGTTCAACATTTGGCTCACCTACGACCACGTCCTGTCGTAGAGTTTGAACAGAACCGAGCTCGGTTTCTCGATCTTCCAGATGGACGAGAGTGTCTCGACCATTCCGTAAAAGCATCGCCTCGATTGCGGGTTGTCGCGATGCAAAGATCGCCCTTCATAAAAGACATAAAATCCTTCCAGCTTCTCCCTTTCGGTTGTTTAATAAAACTAGGAGTGGCACCAATCGCGAAAGATTCCGTGTCATAATAGAAGGGTACCTTAGCCTTGCGAGGTTTGCGCTTGAGAGGTTCAACCGCTTCAACCTCCTCGGCCGACCGCTGCGCCTCGGCCAGATACAACTACAATGCCGCAGCCTTGTAGAGTTTGGTCGAAAGACCGTAACTCGAACTTGCTCCCCCTTGTCGGCAGATTTTACAAGTCGACGTCTCTTCGAGGAGGAGCCGAGTCTTTGTCTTCGACAACCCAAATACCAATAGTCATCGAGCGACTTCTTCGTCGTCCCGGCGATTTTCCATGCCTACTTTACGTAAAGCAAAACGAAAAAGAAGAATCACTAATTAGTCGTAAGTTTTTCTACGACTAGTACCAAGTCGTAAGTTTTTCTACGACTTTTTCTTGATTGTAAGATATTCTACGATCACCATTAGTCGTAAGTATCTTCTACGACTATAAAGTCCTAAAGAGAGAATCGATTGATTACCTTTAGGCGCTCTATCCTTTCATCTGCGGACAAACCGCAATGACTTGAGGAACCGCCTCGGAGTGGCGGGGACTTCTCACGATGAGTCCGACTGAGTCAACCTCAGCCTGTGAAAGATCTCTGTAAACAGATAAAAATATTAGACAAAGTTGAGAAAGACCAAACGGAGAGTTAAGTCGACAATTGCTTACCCTCCTCGTAGTCTCTGGTGGGGTCTCCTCTTCCCGAGTACCTCCACATAGGAGATGCTCGTTTCTTCAGAGGACTAATTCGGCGTGTGATGAAATCTTTCACCACATGCCATCCGGGCAGCCCTTCTTCCTTCAAGTCCTTAATGGCTTGAATATAAGGGCTAATCCGGCTAATATCTTCAGGGGTTGAATCCCATGAAGATTTCTTTTCAGCAGGCTTTCCCCACGAAAGAAAGGTCGTCTTGAGGTGACCTTCCAAAGAGAACCACCTCTTCCTCCAAATCGGCCACGAAGACCGGTGAAACTCGAATGTACTCCTTCGACTTCGAGTCGTGGAGCTTGAATCACGACTTCCGGCGATTCCGGTTTGTCGAGCCATCCCATAATAATATTGAACAACTCGAGATCCGCGGAATCCCTGTGCACGCCGCATGATACGAACACACTCAACATGGTAATGGAATTGGGACCTAAGTTCACCGCCCACCCCAAAGTGTTCGAGTACTCATCAGAAGAAAGGGTGGGCGCAATCGAAGGCGCGACTGTCAATACGCTGGAAGACGGGATTTGCCCATTTTCCCCGATGGCGATCTTCGCCTCGATAGCCGAATCCACTTCACCGAGCCTTCTCTCGATCTTCCCAGATCGACCAAGATCTTGATCTTAGCCGCATCCATCTCCGATTCCTCCCATTCGAAACTCTCTGGCCATTTCGCCGTAAGCAAGAAGTTTTTTTGATTGGGTTGGCGGCGGAGAAGATGAAACCTAGTCGAAGACTGAGAAAGCAAGAGCTCAAGAACAAATGGAGTGATTTGGGGAAAAGTAAAATCCAAGTCTACCTCCCGTAAGTTTTATAACAAGACGATCTCCGCCGCCGAAACCGTCCGGCTATAGGTCTATGATAGATGGTTGTACCGCCGGAACCGCTTCATCGGACAAGTCTATGAGAGACGGTTGCAATTCTCCGATGGTCCGCTCGAGAAAAAGTAGGTGCGTATTGTCACCTCCAAGCAAAATTACATTCTTGACCAAGTCTTTCTAGTCGAAGGAAGTATCAATCGGAAGAGCTTTTTCTCCGATTCCCTACCACGACCATCGGGCGGTCATAGGGGTTTTATGACTTTTGATAGTCGTAAGCAACCTTCCGATAAAGCAAATTCTGGGTCAAAGCAACACTCAAATGTCGAAGAGTTTTTCCTTCGACTATCATTCTACGACATTCTCATGGTCGTAAGTCCATTTACTTAAACCTTTATCAAGTAAGTTACTTTCACTTGAAGTCGGGGCTAGATGACGAGGATCTAATAATCCTCATTTTTATCTTTTATCTATAATTCTTATTATGGGTAAATATGATGTCACATAGTCCCCAGAGGTACCCTTATCTAAAGGAGAAGTCCAATAAGTGGTTGTAAGTCTTGCTACGACTATATCATGGTCGTAAGTCCTTCTACGACCACTACCGGTCGTAAGTCCTTCTACGATCGCTACACCGGTCGTAAGTTCTTCTACGACCGGGTAAACTACGACCACCTTATAATCAAACCTACAAAGAGTGGGTCCAATTGATTAAGGAATCAGAGCAGTCGCACGCACTATTATTCCGCTTATTAATGGTGCGTAATTACCCCATTATCTCTCGAAGATAATTGCGAGACGGCGTGAAGAAGCCGAGGCGCCGATTATCGCCAAGATGCGCGCATCGGATTAATCAGTAGCATCTCCGCGAGGCAAAAGCGGCTACTTCTTCACGACTATATAAGGGCATCGATCAGAGAGATAGGGGGCAAGCGAACAAGAGCCAGTCAAGTAGGAACACAAGTGCTATTCTCTGTAATAGTCTTAGTCTTTTACTTGATCATCAAGAATACCATACACACGTGATTAGGGTTATTATTCTCTCCTGAGAAGGCTCGAACTGTCTAAACATCCCGTGTCAATCCACTCTGCGTGATCTTATCTCTAGGAGACCCCCCGAATCAAACAATCTTTACGTAAGATCGGTTCTAATACACCGACAAGATCATATGCACATATTCAAATTTGACTTAAGGTTGAGTTCAATCCTATATTTTGGATCCGAGAAATGCAACAATATATAAGATTTAGATGTCGATTGCATACCTCATTGTGTTTCACCTTTATATCCAAATGAGACTACACAAAGATAATACTTGGACAAAGAGTTAGTCTCATATTTGGATTTGTCATTAATCACCAAAATAATCCATTAACTCATAATGGCGGGTCTAGATCTTTCAGCTATTCTAGAAGGTTCGGGGCCCATACGGTCGCGTCACCATGTGTTCCGTTCCTCAATGAACTAAAATCCTCACTTAACGCAAGCCAATTCACTGTGAATCCGACCCTCACCCTCTTCTTCCTCATCCTTGGCCGCCGCCGCCATTTTCATTCTTCCTCGAAGCCTAGTAAGCCTTAGACCGATTCCTTGCATATACACTATCTCTAGCACCACAGTTGATAAGGACATCCCTACTATGGATACAGCCGCGCCTACACACGCAACTCATCCACAACCAATACAAGGACCTCTTACCCGAGCTCGTACTCACCAACTTAATTATCAGGTGAATTCGTTCCTATGTTTATATATTACTGATAATAAATCGCTACCAAATGCAAGTGATTTAATTGTGCTTAGGAACATAGTAACGGACCAAGGAGAGGCTTGTGGAGTCATGGACATGCATGGAAGGCATAATGGAGGTCACCACGCCATTTTGGGTCCATGTCAAGCAATAGTTCGAGTTGGGCTCATTCTGGATTCGAATTCGGACTACTGCGACACTACTAAGTTCAAATGGTCATAACTTCTTCATACGAACTCCGTTTGGGGAGATTCTAGATTTCATGGAAAGATTATCAAGTCTACTTTCCAACGGATTCAAGATCATCATCAAACTCCATCCGAGCCAACCACAATCGTCAAAAGAGTCCACATCAGTTTTTGAGTCCGAGTCAAAAGGGTGCTACGCCACCTCCACTTGGGCCTATGGGCCTTGTAACCCTAGGGGCATGTGTCCACTTCGCTGGCCGCCACCCCTGGCCATCTCCCTATATAGGAGCTGCCGTCTCCTTTCACTAGAACTTGGATTTCGTTTGATTAGTTTCTCCATTGTGAAAACTCTCGTTCGTCGCTTGTGTCGACTAGACCAACCGTAAAGGACCTTTGCGGAATCCCACCTTTTGAACTCAATCATATATTTGCAATTCAGATTGCCTTTTACCTCGTTCTTGCTTGTTCTTTGATTGCTTGCAGGAATTGATCCTCGTGATCAGGTCAACTGGTTCTTTGGCACGGTTGATAACAACTTGGTGGTTAGTTCAACGATTGGTTGATTCGTGCATGCTGCGTTCGTAGCCTGGATCGTGAGAGTTAACCATCATCCAATCAGAATTTACCCCTGTCATCGAAAGATCGGGACAATAGGTAGCATCAACAGTTAACACGACACCCCTTGTAGCTTATCCATTGTTGTGGTAAGCTGTCATCGTGAACCTCTTCTGTACTGCTAATATTCAATGTTGCAATGCCACTCCAGCCATCCTCCGATGCCATCGAGGATCTTGTAGCTTCTAGTGGTCCCCTAGAGCTTTTACGCGCATCGGATTGAGCAATTAGCTAGTGTAGCCTAGGAATCGCCATAGTCGATCATGGCGCTGCCGGTCCGGTGACCATTGGTCCCTGAGCCGCTGCATGTGGCATCGTAGTTACCTCCTAGAGCTATTGCGCATCATCTTTCACCGCTGATTTGCTCCAAGCGCGAAAATCACTTTGGACCTAAGGCACTCCACTGCTCCTCGCCGACGTAGCACTACCTCTGTCGATCTCTCTGGCCTCCACCACCACCCGGTGGGATCGCCGTCGAGAGAGGAATCCATTTTGGCCATCCCCTACGATGAGGACATCACTTCCGTCACATCACCCTAGCCTTGCCATCACGCTGTTCGGCACCGATGAGCCCTTCTTCCTTCTTGATTACATCGCCTTGCTCTCCTCTCATCTCTATCTCCTAGTGAGCCCATGTGATTAGGAAATGTTTAGCGCTAATTAATCGAGCTTAAAAGTTTTGAGTCTATGGCAAGTGCGACTGGTAGAAAAGTTAACAAAAATCTAATTTAAAACATTTTTAGAATATGCGTCACCGACAGGTGGGATCACACACTATTCTCAGTTTTAAAACACGTTTTAAAACCCGAGAGGCTAACATGTGGTCAGTGGGTTAATTGAAATCAGAAATTAATCATTTGAATAAGTAGATAATCAGTGAATGACATGTGGGACCGTCATTGGATTATAAATACAATTAAGAAATTAAGAACATGAGTCACTCGTGAATGGGGCCCACATGTAAGATAATAAAAATAGGGAAAAAAGAAAAGTCACTTTTAGTTCAGAGGAAAATACACTTTCTCTTTTTGAAAATGTAAACCTCAATAGAACTCAGAGGAGAATATGCTTTCTAGCAAAGTTGGAAAGCGTAAACTTCAGAAAATACGCTTTCTACATCACCGTTTTAATAATTTCTAGATTTTCAAATAAAAGCAAATTGAATTGTTAATAACTTTTGCATACGAACTCCAAATTTAATTAATCTTTATTCTAAACTTATCTAAAATCATGCTCTATCTGAATATGCAAAAAGATTTATTTTTTTGCTGTTGAATTATATATATATATATATATATATATATATATATATATATATATATAATTATATAATTATATAATTTGCTTCCGGCTCTTTTGATTAGACGTCGATTGTTCGGGTGAAATTTACAATGATCCCCAATCCTCTTATTCAGAGCAACCAGAGCAAGGCAAGCACCCCATTTGATCATGTTGATCCTATTATTTTAATTATTGTACTTCTTTTTGTAAAATTCTATTATGCATGCATGTATGTTTACTTAAAATTGCTATATTTAGGGATATCGGTAGTTATACTCCCATTCAATGCATGATCCTCCTTGAAATATTGTTATCCTTACTGTTATAAGCATTAGGTATTAGTTTAGGCAATAATTAATATCAATTTGGAAAATTCGAGTGCGAATATCACACAAATGTTTAGTTGAGTTCTAGTCGTATAAAAATTGGAAATGAATGGAACATGGAATATGAAATTTAGGGGATTTTGAAATAATGGTCCAGAGGAGTCACCTCTCTTATTTTTTGTATAAAAATAAAAATAAAAAACCTATATTGAGACACGGGCGAGTTATATTATGAACTGATGAATGTGAGAGGGTTTCTCGTATGTAGATAAGGGGAGATTCTCACAAGGTTAATTAAAGACCGAACACCAGCGTGATCAAACTAAACATAAGAGTACAACCACATGTGCCGGTATGAGACGACCTTAGCTAATTAAGTCATCAAACACTAGCCTTGCATGTTGGTAGGTCACAGTAGTACGAGCATGACTGGGTAGGCTTATTCGAAGGTTCGCCGAGGCGCTGGGCACAAAGCTTGCGATACAACAGTGAATGCCTCACTTTGACGGGAGAAACCCGGGATCGAAGTGAGGGTTTTCATTCGCTAGGCTAGTGCAAGGTTATGACTAGGTGATGTAAATCCTTCGATACGTGCTCTAAACTGCTTACCAAAGGATAGTGAGCGGTGGTATCGACTGATGCTAAATAAACTAAAGAATTCGTATACTGTGGGTAAAGTTATACACCTCTGCAGAGTGTAAATCTATTTAAATAGTCGTGCTTGCTGTCATAAGTATGCTTTGAGCGGACACACCGGGTATAATCTCTTCTTTTGCAAAAAACAGTTTCATCGGGAAAAGAACGAGATGGTTTATTGTTATTTGAATTTAGTGTCATGTCTATGGCTGAGAATAAAAGGTTAATTGCAGCCAAGGAGGGTTGCTATTGGTTATGTATTAAGTTATATGCTTGTTGTTCCTTAAGTATTTAACTGCTTTTTGAAATTTTTGTTGTAAAATACTACATATCGATATTGCAAACAAAATTTGCTTAATGCTGAAAATAACTAGTGGTCAGAGTCTCATCTCTTATTAGCCTTGCATATATATACAAACTTTGCGATACACTATAAGTCTTGTTGGGTACACAATGTATTCAATCTTACTTAATTTGTTGTTCAAAGGATGAGGATGACCAGTTACTAGACGTTGTTTTCTTCGCTCCCTTATCAAAGTGCGGGATGAGACTTTCTATGTCTTATTCCTCGTCGGTTGCTTGAGGGTTTGGATGGGTATGACGCTGGACTTTTGCTTCTAAGTTATTATAATTCCACTGCTACTTCTGATACTTGAGATTTTATTTAGCCAGCCGGTCCTTGTGATGTAAACTATATAATCACTTACGTTATGTACCATATTTATTTTATATTGTATGTATTTATGTATGGATGTGTATGCTAATGTTGTGAATATGTGTACTAGTTACTAATCATGAAGCTAATACAACACATACGAGGATTTTCGGGTATTCAAAACCCAAGGTCCGACAAAAACCAATGCAACTAATCAAGGTTATCAAAATCTTGATCATACTGTAGGATCTCAACCAGAAATCATCGCTTGAAATTGGTTCAAATATTATAAATCTTGAAAATACGGTTTTCGTGATGAATAAACCATCTAAAGTACCCATAATTCTACCATATACGATCGAAAAAAAACACAAAATGCCTTGGCACAATAACATGAACTACACGCCACGAATCGATCCAAAGCAAATGTGATCCACACAAATTGTTTGTTCCATTATATGAGGCAACGATTCTGATTCCAATTCTGGAAGCTTGGATAAGCCCCGTCTACTCCGTCCGTTAATTCACCTGAACCAACGGATTTAATTGCCGTCAAAACAACCCCCACGAATTGCTACCACCACACCATAAAGCGCACACCCACGGGTACACACGTAGCCGCCTTCGTTCCTCTCTTCTCCAGGCTCCCGGAGTCCAGCCTCCACTTCTCCTTCTCCTTCTCCTTCTCCTTCTCCTTCGTCTTCCTCGCAGCTTCTTCTTCTCCACACCGCGCCTCGCGACACAGCTCAACAACAGCGCAGCAAAAGCACACCACGAGCACGCGGAGGAAAAGCGAACGAATTCCACGCGAGGGGCTCGTTTCGTCTCGGTTCGATCCAATCCATCCCGCGTCGCGTTCGGGGCCGCGTCGAATCGATCACGAGGGCGGGCGGCGTCGGATCGAGGGGCGGAGGTGATCGATGAGGAGGGGCTCCGGGGGATCGGATCCGCGCGGGAGCGGGAGCTCATGAGAGCGGCCGCGCACCCGTGGATCTCCTGGATTTTCGGCGCAGCCTCGGGATCGTCGTGCCTCCGATCGGCGGTGGGCGGCCGGTGGCGGATCGGGTGGGGGCGAGAGGAGGGAGAGGGTGGCATTGGGGGTGAGCGGAGATGGTGAGCGGACACATCTTCCACTGCCGGAAGAACTCGTGGCCGCCGGAGGAGTATGTCGGCCGGAGTGCCCTGCAGCTGGTGAGAGGAGCTTGCGTCGCGATCGCTGCGGCGTTTTTTTTTTCGTGTGTGCTTTTTGGTGCTTCGTTTTGGTTGTTGTGGTGTTATGACAGGGTGTGATGTGACGTGGGGTGTTGGATTTTTGCAGTTGGATTTCGACGGCGGGGCGCCGCCGGAGCAGGCATGGCGGCGGCGGCTGAACAGCCACGCCAACATACTCAAGGAGTTCAGCGTTACCTTCATGGAGGCAATGAGGATGGTAATGCTGCAGGGAATGGGTTCTGTGTATCGGGTGTTTATGCAGTTTGGTTTCTGTCACTGTGGTTCGTTTTCGCTGGTGCTAGCTGCTAATTTTTGGTAGTTGAATGCAAATATTTCAGATGAGCCTTGGGCTGAGGCTGTGGTCGTATGTCCGCGAGGAGGCTTCACATGGAAGGGTAACATTGGCTAGTCTTACGCGTATTCGTGTCAAAACACATACGGATTGGAAGGTTGTGTGGTGACTGAATGTGGTCTGTTGTTGTGCTTGCAGAAAGCTCCGATTGATCCGTTCACAAAAGAGAGCTGTAAGCCGTCAGCTTCACAGGGTGTGCCGCTTGGTGGGATGGGGTGTGTCCGCCTGTACTGATGTCTTTGCCTTTAATTGCCTTTCTTTATGTTTGCATCATGGAGGATTTAAATTTTGATATCAGTAGACTGCTTTTGCAGGAGTGGTAGCATTTCGAGAGGTTTCAGGGGAGAGTTCAAGAATTGGCACATCATTCCTGGTTTGTGTGAGAATTCGCCGGTTATGGAGAACCAGTTTTCTGTAATGCTTTCATCTTATCTTGCTGTTGCTATCTAATTAACTTTAGTTTATCGTAAGAGATGGATGCACAATGCTTGTTTAGAGTAATGGATTGTATGAAGGAATGTCTTTTGACTGCCACAATTGCTCAAAGTATTACCTCAAGGAAACACTTATAATCCCCACCAAGTATTATATTTTAGTTGTTTCACTAAATCTCCCTCGAAAAGGGATCTTTTATGCATTTATACTTGTGTTGTTGCCACTGTGCATAAGTGTGAAATTGCATGGTGTTAGCAGTTTTTCTTTGGTGAGGATTGCTGAGATAAGATGACATTACATTGCTATGTTATGCTGACAGCTTGACACAACTGTTATATTTCTTGCATGCAAACGTACACCAACTATTTTTAAAATCTTTAGCCTTTTGCTTAATGCTCTATTGTTAATATCCTTGTATTGTTTTTCTCACAATTAAGGTTTGAGGCATGAACTATTACTAAACATTATGGTCTTCCAGATATTTGTATCACGAGACGGGGGGAATAAAAAATACTCATCAGTACTGGCTCCTGGACATCATGAAGGTTTAAAGTAAGTTATTAGTCTGCTTTATTTGATTCAAACCTAATAGCCCTTGAGGAAAGTATCATTGTCCAATCCTGTATCTTGCAAAAGTCTCCGCTTCAGCAAGTAGACTAGTAAATTTCCTTCGCTTTTTTGGAGTCCATACTAGTAAAGTTCTATTAATATTGATTCAATGGTATTCACAACCACTTCCTAGCTAAGCTAATTTACACCTTGTCTTCTTGCGCTAATTCTTTTGATTTGCATTCTCTCCCTTTTTATTTTCATGCCTTTTTGGAGTGTATTTGGACAGATAAACTTGCATATTATATATCAGTCAGTTGCATTTCATTTAATTTTAAATCTGTGATTCAAGAGCCAACAATGTTGTGCTAGAATGCAAACAAAATTATTCTAGTTTGTGATGTAGGATATAGTTGTTGCAATGTTGTTTGGTTACAATCCAAGCAATATAATCATAGAACAGCATGTCTTGCTGTATCAAATGAATCGCCATCAATTTGTTTAGTCCTATATTGTGTTTTTATGTGTCGGCGGCTTCTGCAGAAGAAAGTACACTTATTTGATGCCTTTCATCGTTTCAGGAAATATAGTGACTCCGGAATTTCGTCATGGGACTGGAACTTGAGTGGTCAACATTCTACCTACCATGCATTGTTCCCTAGGGCCTGGACTGTTTATGATGGTATGGCATTGTGGAGCTGTGGGAAGTGGGAACACTGCTTGCATCTTGTAGTTTTGTACCAAGAATTCTCTTTTTTATTTTATTTGGTAAATTTGTCTACCAATAGCCTGAGTCTTGTTGCCAAGCACCCATGCCAGCTTATGTGTTGATTGCAGAATGAATAGATTTCCCAATGTATCACTATAGACTTGTTTATGGCATTTTTCGATTAGTAGACTGACATTTTGAACTGAAGAATTATGAAATTTCCCATGAATGCAGGTGAGCCAGATCCGGACCTCAAAATCTCATGTCGCCAGATATCACCATTCATTCCTCATGATTATAAAGATAGCAGTCTTCCAACTTCTGTGTTTGTGTACACTGTAAGTGACTTATATAATAATTTTTTTAATGCTAAGCTGGTAACTGTAGTAGTATTATTCTTTCCATAGCTTCTTATTTCCTATTTCCCAATAAGTATGTTATATAGGATATATGTTAAGAAACCTATTCTGGCGTCATCAGACAAGATATCCCCCTTATAATAGAGTTTTGATATGGTCAGTTGGTCGCCATTGAAATATCTTTTTCAGCCCAAAAGCTATGTCTAGTCAGATACAAAAGCATCTCCAATTACAGCTGCTGTTCTTAAAATTTTGAGAGATGTCATTCACTTATGGATAAATGATTATTTCACTGATATTGGATATGCGAATGTCAACTGAGTTTTCATATATGTTTTACACATGGAGATGTTCTTAATATAAATATATCTTTTTGATAGAATAAATTTACTTGAACATCCTTTTTTTTTGTTATGTTGACTATAGCTATTTTGTTATGTTGATTATAGCTAGTGAACACTGGGAGAGACCGTGCAAAAGTAAGCCTGTTAATGACATGGGCGGTAAGCTTACAACTAAAGCTTATGTACAATATATTTTCTGCAAATAGCACCACCTGTATGTTCACTTTTGTCTTGTTGTGCTTTAGCCTTTATGGTCGACATCACTTTTGATATTTTGCATACCAGTTTTTGTACCTTATCACCTTCACTAATGCAATACTAGTATCAAGCTGGCAAAACCTTTTTTAACCATGAAAACCGTTGGACTTTGCCGCTAGTAACTGTCATTTCTTACATCCCAGCACATGTTAATAAACATTTTCACCTTAATAATCTGCTCCTGAGGTTCGGGATGTTCATTTGAACCAAGTTTGTGTTTGTAGAGTTTCATGTAGAAGAGTGGACTGACAAATGGTTGTCATAGTTTCTTTCACTAAAAAAGGTTTAAACTATTTGTCAAGTTGTATTAAAGTACAATATTGCGAAAGTCAGATCCCATTGTACATTAAATTACTATTCATGCTTCAAGTGCCTCTTTAGTTATATTTCTTATCAAACACAGAATTCCATTGGAGGTTTTTCTCATCATTCAGGAGGCCACTTCAATGAGCCCTTCATGTAAGCAGATCTGTAGATTTTTTTTAAAAATATCTGTTCACCCTTTTGGATTGTTGGTACTCATGGTTTGATCTTGTGATATGGTCAGTGGGGAAGATGGAGTGTCAGGAGTGCTTCTGCATCACAAGTAAGTTTTTCAAACCATCTCCTTTTAACTGATGTTATCAACTTTGTGGATCCTTTTACACCATGTTACACCTCTACAAGCTGACAAGATGGTATATATTGCAGAACAGCAAAGGATAATCCTCCAGTTACTTTTGCTATTGCTTCCTGTGAAACTCAGAATGTGAACGTGACAGTCTTGCCTGTATTTGGCCTTTCTGGAGAAAACCATGTTTCTGCAAAGGAAATGTGGGATACCATGGTACAGGTAATTGTTCGTACCTTTTTCTTTCAACATTGCAGTATAGATGATTTTTCATACCGGCCGTTCTGTGACTTGTTATTTTAAGTACAACAGTTCTGTGCTTTCTCACTAAACTACCATTCATGATTCTCTTCAGTTTTTTTTCCTTTTTTTTACATTATTCCTCAGGATGGCCACTTTGATCGGGAAAATTTCAATGCTGGCTCAAGTATGCCTTCGTCTTCAGGTGAGACACTTTGTGCGGCTGTCTCGGCCTCAACTTGGGTGGAGCCACATGGTAGGTGTACTGTTGTGTTTGGTTTGGCTTGGTCCTCACCTAAAGTGAAGTTTCAGAAGGGATGCACATATAGCAGGTCAGTGTTCTCTTGTTTTAATAAAATGGAAAACACCTTTTTTGATTCCATATATACATCTTCAGCGAGCTATTCTGCTATTCATCCATCTGCAAATTCAAGCTATAAAATAGCACCTACCACATGGTCAAATGTCTCATTGGAACAACACTTGTGGCTCTTTTTGTTTAGTTTTCTATCACATTGAACACAACAGAATAGGCCTTTTCTTTATAGTTTTCTTGTTTTTACACCCCAAAGATCTGTGGAGGTTGCTTAATGGTTCAATGGTAAAAGTAACAGTTTAATATGTAAAACTAACACTTATTATGCATTGTAGTGCCTTCTAATAGTGATGGGAGAACTCATAAATGTGATCTCATGTTGCAGGAGGTACACCAAATTTTATGGAACTTCTGAAAGATCAGCTGTTAATTTGGTACATGATGCCTTAACAAGTATGTTTTTTTTGTCCTTGCTAGACTTAATCTTGCATCTATTCAAGCACAAAACAGTTATTAATAGCTGCCTTCATAATCCGGTCATACATTGACAACAATAATGTAATAATGTTGCTGGGATAGGTGAAATGTTGGTCCTTGGGTTGTTGACCCACTTGCCAATTTTTTACTTTCTGACCTATGCTGTTGGATGTTCCTTCCTTGCTTTTGCAGAATATAAACTTTGGGAAGAAGAGATCGAGAAGTGGCAAGACCCCATACTCAAGGATGAAAGACTTCAGGAATGGTAGAAGCCTTTTCTCTTCCTCCTATATAGTTATCATTGTGTCGTGCATTTGCACCTCTAAAGCATGATCTTGTGCAAATTTGTAACTTGATTAATTATTGAAAAAATGACCAAATCGAGAATACTGGTCTGTTATCTGAACTTCTTGTCAGTGGTGAACGATGGGCAGATGGCTAAGGATGATCCAGAATTTTTTAGTAAAACTGCAAGAGCAGTAGGGATGAGCAGGTCCCCAGCCTGGGAATTTGGATATGACCGTAAATAAATTCATCCAGTATTTTTCACCTTAGTCTTGGATTGTATGCAGCACAGCCTTCCTAGTAAAGGATTTGGTGGGAAAATATTTGGCCGATCACCGCGTCTGCCCTCTTTCTCGTGGGTCGTGGCACTGGCATCTATATCTTATCCTTCACCTTTTGTGTTACTCATCAACGTATATGGACATTTCCACCTTAGTCTGTTACTATGGTTGAGTGCATCTATTGACGTTTCCACCTTAGTATTGACGTTTCCACCTTAGTCTGTTACCATGGTTTAATGCATCTATTGCATTCTTATGTAAGTTGCCTCTGATTAGTGCAGCAGGCTCCCTTCCTGGGGCAGTCTTGGTGCATGGATTGAACATAAGAATGTTGTTTGACCATAGGGTTCTATACTTCTGTCTGACCTGATGTATTTTGGTTTCTCATTTAAAGAAATATGCTAGTGAACTTATCTTCCCCTTAAAAGATAAATAAAAAACTTGACTAGAATATTTGTGTTTCACAATGTTTGCAGGTACAAGTTCACTCTTTTTAACGAGCTTTACTATCTGGTAGCTGGGGGGACTGTTTGGACAGGTATGCTGTATCCAACTTTGTGATGGTTTTATGCATGTCCAGATGTCCAGCATAGTGTATGAGGATGGTTTCTTCTTATTTTTCATGATTCCAGTATTATTTTTATACTTAAAGCTACATGCAATTGCTTAGAGTTTCTTTTGAGCATCTACGCCTTTCCTTTCCAAGTGCTAGGATCCATTTTTTTTTGGTCATGTAGATGGTCAACCTCCAGCCATCGATGAAAAAGCAAGTCCTGCTTATAATAAACAAAAGCCTTCAAAAAAGGGTACTAAAGACACAAAATTGGAATCAGTTAACAATAACCATGTCAAGCAGGCAGCAGAGCAAGTCTCTAATGGAGGTGACCTGACTAATGGTGAAGAGCAAAGTGTCTCAAAGTATGCAGCAGTTCATGGATCACAAATACCTGAACAAACAAATGGACTTGGTTCGCAAGAGCCAATTCCTTACTTACTTTCAAAGGATGGCCCTGAAAATGTTGGCAAATTCCTGTACCTGGAGGGAGTGGAATACATCATGTGGTGCACGTATGATGTGCATTTCTATGCTTCTTTTGCTCTCCTTGATTTGTTCCCAAAAATAGAGCTGAGTATTCAACGTGATTTTGCCAATGCTGTTCTGTATGAAGATCGCCGGAAACTCAAATTTCTGGCTGATGGCACTTCAGGAATCCGCAAAGTCAAAGGTGCCGTTCCTCATGACCTAGGAACACATGATCCATGGCATGAAATGAATGCCTATAACATACATGATACAAGCAAATGGAAAGATCTAAATCCCAAGTTTGTACTCCAGGTGTACAGAGATTTTGCTGCTACGGGTGATATGTCATTTGGTAGAGATGTCTGGCCTGCAGTCTGTGCAGCAATGGAATACATGGATCAATTTGATCGCGATGGTGATGGCCTCATTGAAAATGATGGATTTCCTGATCAAACCTATGATGCTTGGACTGTTCACGGAATTAGTGCGTACTGTGGTTGTCTCTGGCTTGCTGCACTTCAAGCTGCAGCTACAATGGCTCATCGTCTTGGGGATCGTCCATATGCTGAAAAGTACAAGCTCAAGTTCATAAAAGCCAAAGCAGTGTATGAAGCAAAGTTATGGAATGGATCTTATTTCAATTACGACAGTGGCATGAGCAGCAATAGCCGGTCTATCCAGGCTGATCAGCTGGCAGGACAGTGGTATTCTGCTTCGTCAGGTTTGCCCCCAATTTTTGATGAGCACAAAATAAGAAGTGCTCTGCAGAAAATATTTGAATTCAATGTAATGAAGGTAAAAGGAGGACGAATGGGAGCTGTAAATGGTATGACTCCCAAGGGAAAGGTGGATGAGACATGCATGCAATCTCGGGAAATCTGGACTGGTGTTACATATGGTGTTGCTGCAAACATGCTGCTCCATGGAATGGAGCATCAAGCCTTCACCACTGCAGAAGGAATTTTTATTGCCGGGTGGTCAGAAGAAGGATACGGGTAAAAACTGCCTTATACAAGTTTCGTAGTGGTTAAACTCTTGACATTATTTATCTTTTTTGGTCTCATGTTATGTCTACCATGCGTAGGATTCCTCAGTTTCATTAAAAATTAGGAATTAGATACTGTCTGCGGTATCTTGTTTCAATCATTGCTTACTTTGTGCTGCTATCTCTAATCTGTCAAGTGTATGTAGCAGTTACTATGTACCAGCAATTTGCAACGTCAACGTGCCTGTCAAATCGTCTCTTTTTCTGAACGAAATCTATAAGTATCTGTAGAATTCTATTTAATTATTGGTTTTGGATGACATGAATTTCCTGTGGTATTGCAGGTATTGGTTCCAAACACCAGAAGGATGGACCATAGACGGGCATTACAGGTCGCTCATATACATGCGGCCTCTTGCCATTTGGGCAATGCAATGGGCATTATCTCCTCCAAAGGCAATTCTTGAGGCCCCCAAGGTAAATCTGATGGACAGGATACACGTATCCCCTCAGGTGGAACGAGCAATCGGCGAGATAAGTATTAGAAAGATAGCACCCGATAGTAGATGCTTCCCTAGCTCCGCATTTCATTGTGAATGCTGATTACAGAAAAAAAAAAGGGTAACATGCAACGACTGAGTAACTTAACGTTCTTTTTCGGCTTTTCCTTGGCCCCTTCCAAGGTCCAATGGGGGTTCAGGGGGTTTTCCTTGAATCAGAGGGCATATCTAAGCAACCACAAAAGTCAGCTCGTAAGAGTTCTTGCTGTATAATTGTACAGTAAACCGTTAAATCATATCATCTTTTTTTTTACTAAATAAATTTTTTTTAACCACCTCTGTATCCTATGTCTGAGCTGCCCTGCGTAGTTACTGTATCAATTCCGGGAAACACCGCATAAAGATTATGGACTAGAGAGAGCTAATCCTTCATCCACTAAGCAAGACTGAACTGTGCTGCTGAAATTCTCGTAGCATATCTTTCATTTGAAGAAGGTTGGAAAGAACTGTGGTATTTTGCTAGTGCTGAAATCTGGTAAGCTTCCAGCTTCCGAATTCCAGTGTTAAGCTTTCAGTTCGATGTATGTTTCTCTGATTATTCTTGTTGCTGGTGCCATGTCTCTGTGTGAATGTATTCATGGACACTTGGAAATAATCTTCTCATCTAAATGTTTCATCTTCTGTAAGTACTACTAGTCTTTTCTCGAAGAAATTGGACTAAGATTATTTTCCGGGTGTCATACGGTGATTACACACCACTTACAAGTTTCCTTATGATTTGGGTACATGATGACTTGGCAGGCTAAATAGGGACGGCATTAAGCAAGCCATTAACATTCACGTTCAATCGCACTCACGTCTTCAAAGCTCGTACCCTCGTACGGTTTATGTTCATAATAGTTGCCCATTACAGAATATCTATGGGTGCACAGTTGCATCTTGCATGGATCAGTACAAAAGAGACGCCATTGAGAATCACTCGCTACCACTTCAGTTTAATTTTATGCTACTCTTACCTGTAATTTCAATCGACAGTGGTCTTGATTCAAGCCACCACTACCAATCATCAGCAGAATTTGTGCCAGAGTATGGAGTAGGGAAAAAAATTCGGCCAAAAAATTAAAATTTCAAATTTCAACTTATCTTATCACTTCTTAGGTTGGTTTATTGTATGAGCTAACTATGTTTGAATTATTGTTTTTGTCGGTTTGTACTTCATATGAGCTAAATATGCTAGATTACGCATTGTATGAGTTAAATATAAGTTAAATATGCTAGATTTTGTATTGTATGAGTTAAATATGCATTTCATTAAACACTTTCTAATCCAAAATTTTGGCATGTTTTTCCGACCGGTTTTTCCGGTAATCGACCGGTTACCGGTTTTCAAAATCGGCAATTCAAATATCAGTTTTTGAAATTCGTCCGATTTTTTCTCGGAATTTACGGTAACCGGTTGCCGGTACCGCCCGCCGAGCGGGATTTCAACCGGTTTCGGTTTGTGGATCCTTGGTACGGACACATGCACATACTATGGAGTACAGTACTGATGCCGCCGAGAGATGAAGAGGTTATCATTTAGCAAGCCATCAGATCAAGCTCACGAACCCCGTATCGCTTGATCCGGATCCTCTGCAATACTATAGAGAACCATCGTGTGAACAGCAAGTTCAGATGTATGAATAACACTTTCAGTAATAATGCAGCGAAGCACTGTTTATATTGTACTGTAGCAATCGATCTCATCCGTTCGTGTTCCATTTAACAGTTTATGAGTCTTAATGTAGACAACACTGTATCCATCTGCCGTTGCTAGTTACAGCAGCAGATGATCCCGATCCGAGAATGTCACTCTCATCTCTGCAACATAAGAGCATCTCCCATGCATACAAGGGGTTACATCGGCTACCCACTTAAAAAGCTAACATAGGTCTTCCTAATGTGGTCGAGAAGAAATCGCTTAAGGCTTGATCACACAAATTGGTTGAAGCTATCCTAGCTTTACGAGGGCAACTATATCCCTGCTGACGTGGCATCTCTCTCCCAAGATAGCTATGACGATTACCTATGGACTATGGTGGGGCATTGGAGATACTCTTATAATCTGCGAGAGAAGGAAGAGAAGTGAAGCATCAAGCATCCGTCATTGTTCTTGACAATTCCTTATACATGTGCGATGCTGTTAAGTACCTGTCCATTGCCATCATTTTGTCTCGCGGATCATAAGTTCATAACGGCCAGTGAATCATTGCCTGTCTTTGGACCATTCCTCCCGTGCATTCATTAATTCATTGTGCTTGCAGTTGTAGATTTTTTTAAAAATAATTATTTTTATTTCAAAATACAGTAATATACATCTATTTTTTATTTTACAGAAATAATCTTACATCGTTGCGCCTAATGGTTGAGCAACTAGATCCAAGTCACCTAACAGTTACGCCAAGGTTGTTAGAATCGCGATCCTACTCTTAGAGTCTTACGATTATACGAACCCACGACAGTCTGTCGATCCAAATCGCATCGTGAATCAGAATCAGGTAGAATCGTGGTAAAGTCACGATCCAAACAGTATAATCGCGTAGAATCGCAGATTAGAATCGTGGTAGAGTCGTTTGGGCAAAAAAAAAACAATTTGTTTGCATTTTTTTTTTGATTTTTTTAGAGGCCAGGGTTTGCTCATATTTTGTTTTAGAGCAAAATTTATTGATATTAATTCATGAGAATGAAACTATAAATAAACAAGGAGCATGCAAAATATTATATCAGTGTGGTAATGCTAGTACAAATATCTATATTATGACATGGGCAATCTTGAGCTTGATAATGATAAGCTATTTTTATTCCTGGAGTATGTCTAGCTGCTTTTAAGGAACATGCAAGTGTTGCAATTAGATATTGATTTATAAAAGTTGTGAACATTTCTCATGTAATTGTAGTAAACTAGTCATGGTCATTGGCTATTATCCTGTAGTTCAGAATTATATAACCCATCATGTCAGTATCATTATGCTTTTTTGTTGAGTGATAAAAAGTGCTTTGTCTCTTTTTCGGTTATAAGTAAGTGGTAAACCATATAAGAATCTGTGGATATCATGGAGATATGCTCCAGATCTTAGGATGATGTGATAATTGGCAATGACGTTAACAGTTTGTCGTTTCACGTATTTTCGGTAAAGTTGCAGGGCTGTCAGGCCTCAGGTGGTCTGACCGCCCGAACCGGTAGTCAGACCGGCCTAAGGGCGGTCGGACTGGTCAACTTCAGAAATGGTGTTTTGAGCTGGGCCAAAAATAGAGGGTGTAGACAAGAGAGGAGATTCTATTGCACTTGGTCCCATAATTTTTGGAGTCTCAAGTCAAAAGTTCTATTGGTTTGAAAATTCCAGTAGGTTTCAGAATTTCAGAGGCTGAAATCGGCTAAGTCCCAACTGGCAGTCTGACCGGCCAATAGGTGGCGGTCAGACCGGCCCTGGGGGCAGTCTGACCGGTTTTCACTTGGATCGTCGGCCTTCGTGGTGGCGATGTTCGGTTGTTAGGTCAAAGTCATGAGTTTCAGTGCATATGTGTTGCATGATACATGTTTTGACTAACATGGGTCAAGTTGTGAAGAACTTATTCCCGGATTCAGTTTACTTGTGTATTGTTGTGCATGTTAGTTGGTGGTCAACGACGGTCAACGGCGAGGATGATCGGGACTAGGCTTGGAGAGTTGAGGTCCAGAACGATCGACGATGCCGGGTGAGGTTAATGAACTCAAGTGTGGTGCAAGATGGACAAGGATGACCTATTGGCTAACCCGCGGTGCAAGATGACGCAAGGTGTAGCTAATTAGGTCAAGAGGATATAAAGACGGCGCATTAAAATACGTGCGTATGTGTCCCGTTTATTTTGGGCCTTAACGGGAGCCCAATTGAGTCAAACTTCTAGAAGGTCTAAGCCTCCACTATAAATAGAGGAGGGAGGTGGCTGCATCTCTACTTCGTCTCTTTTGTAATTTGAAACCCTAATTTGCTTAGAGAGAGCTTTTGTGGAGGCTAGGGTTTTAGAGAGTTTGATGTGATTTTCGTGCTCATAGATTGAGCTTTGTCCTCCATTGATGGAGTAGCTGTAAACTAAAATCAGATCAAATCAATCCAAGGAAAGTTTGATCAATGTTTTATCTCATTCCGTTCTTTCTCTATATTTAATGATTTTGAGTCTTTCTTTGATCCGCTAGTTTTTTATTGAATTATTCATGTGATCTAGCTTGCTGTGACATGTGGGAACATATCTAGGATCATCTTGATCATCAATCACCCACGAGCAAGATTTTGGATCTAGTTTTCGTTTTGACTCGGTTTTGAACCCTTCTTCAATCAAACGGAAAAGGATCGTTATTCTTCCAAGAATTATCATAATCTTCGATTGGAATAGGTTCCTGACATCATAGAAAAGGTATGTTCCAGGTTTCATCAAGTTTGGAGTTGTAGATCAAAAAGTTTCATCTATTTGCAACTTCGTCATCGGTCGTTTTTGATCTGTTCTTGGTGGGATCGGTCGCCCAAGGCCACCGGTCGGACCACTTGGTCGTGGTCGAACCGCCATTGACCCAGCGGTCCGACCGCTAGTGCATTGAATTGCTTTAGTCTTTGTTGATTTTGTCGTATTGCTTAAGGGTTTAAATTGGATTCAATATTAGTCTTCCGCTGTACTGATATATTGATCTTCATAGCTTCCATAGCTACTGGAGTAAAATCTTATTGAATCAATCATTGGTGAAAAAGTGAGTGTGCTCTCACCCCCCTCTAGTCGCCTTTTCTCTCGGGAGAGAACGAGAGGAGCTCGGGAGAGGAGAAAAGGAGAGGGAGGGATGGAGAGGGGAAGTGAAGAGGGGGAGAAGGTCGGGAGAGGGGAGAAGGAGAGGAGAAGAGAGAATGACGGGGGAGGGGGGAAGCGGAGGAGCTTGGGAGAGGGCGAGAAGGAGAGGAGAAGAGCTCGGGAGGTAAGAGATAAAGAAGGAACCTCGTTAATAAGGAGAGAAGGTCTTTGCGTGAAGGTAATAGTCTCACCCGTTATTGTTCTCATCTGAATGTAGGCAACGTGTCGCTACTAATTGGTTTTGCATGTATTTTGTGAATGTATGTTGACAAATGGCTAATTGCAATGTTCGAAATATTTGCATTGAGAAATCAGTCATGTCGGAGCACACAAGATTAAAAGTGTAATACGGTGTTGGTACGATTCGTGAAGGTCCATAAGGTGTTGACCTAAGTGGTTTACTGCAAGTCAGTATGGTACACTCAGACACGGAGAATGCTCGAATCGGAGATGTCTTTTTTCTGGCTCACTTGCAGTTTCTCCTTGGACCTCGAGGTGTGGGGTGTTATCCTACATGGGCTTTGGAGTCGGTCTGCCATGCATATTCGGTGGAAGTTGAGCATATTGATGCGCACGGTTGTATGGAAGGGTTTTGTGGAAGGCTGCTGGAGCTGTGGATACGAGTGCGTGCTACTCGTGCAAGCATATCCAAAGGGAGTCGCACGAGACCCTGCCGACGGCTATCGTCCGGTTGGTGGGAGTAGCTCGGGCACACAACGCGTGGTTCATGAAGAGGATGCGGTGGCCGATGTTGCGGAGGCAGAAGAGAAAGATCACACACCGCACGTTGAGCCCACTGGACAGGCGGATGCAAGGGAGCATGTCGACAGCATAGTGCGTTAGATGGAGATCGATGACTTGACGGCCTAGGTCGAGGAGAAAGTTTTAAAAGAGAATGGCGATGACTCTTCACATGAGGATGAAGGCACCATCCCGTAGGAATGGAATAGGGTGGACGTTGAGGGTCTTGCTGTGCACGACGAGCATGAATCACTGTAGAAGTACCATGGTACGGAGGTTCGACTTCATGCAATGTTTGCTGACAAGGAATCACTGCAGAATTCCATTAAGCTGTGAACCTTGTCCATGTAGCGGACGTTTCATGTCCTCAAATCCAGCCAGTAGCAGTACACCGTGATCTGCTAGCAGGCTGATTATCCTTGGCGTGTGCACGCACATAGACCCAAGTACGAGACTCACTGGATTGTCGCCAAGGTGAAGGCGCACTCCTGCGTGCTCAGTAGTGTTTTATCGAAGCATCGCAACCTAATATCCACCTTCATAGCCAATCTTATGTACGGAGAGATAGTGAAGAAGGACCTGGAGACCAAGCACATCATGGTTTCTATCGAGCAGAAATTCAAGTACAAGATTAGCTACGCGAAGGCATGGCGTGCGAAGCAGAAGGCTTTACAAAGGAGGTTCGGTTCTTTCGAGGAGGCTTATGACAACCTTCCTCGTATGCTCCAGGTGCTGCAGGACTACAGGAACCCGGGCACATACATTGCTATGAAGGACAAGCCACCCAGAAGACCGTCAGGTTTCACAGTATTGCATAGGGCCTTCTTAGCCTTCGGTGCCTACATCGATGCTTTCAGACACATGTTGCCCGTGATCTCAGTCGATGGGATGTTTCTAACTGGGAAATACAAGGGCCAGATCCTGACAACAATTATGTTGATGGCAATAATCAGATTCTACCCTTGGCCATTGCATTTGTCAAAATTGAGAATTTCGATAGCTGGTTGTGGTTCCTTCAACATCTAAAGGAGGGAGTAGTTGGGGCACGTCTTGATGTCTGCATAATCCATGTTCGTTACCCCGGGATGATGAAGGCCATCAGAAAACTTCAACAAGGCCCGAAGGAGCCGTTCCCTTGGCCAAACATGAGGAACAGATGGTGCATTCGCCATCTGGGGGCCATCCTTTTCAAGCAGTTCCCGTAGTAACCGTTGATGGAGCTATTCAAGAGGCTGGCTATGCAGAACCACCAGCTTAAATTTGATGCATTGTGGGAAATGTTGGAGGAGCACATTAGGAAGCACATCGTCGAGAGGAACAAGCGTCAGCCCATTCCTAGGGCGGCGCAACCCGAACGCCTTACACCACTGCTGGAGCTTGAGCCTCTCTGTGTAACACGGAGGACCTTGAGGAACATCAAGTGCTTCTCCCATTGGATTGAGGCCGAGCCATTGGAGAAGTGGTCATTGCTACACGACACGGACGGTGCAAGGTACGGTATAATGACCACTAACCTTGCAGAGGTGTACAACTGGGTTCTTAGGGGTCTTTGTCCTCAGCCTCCCGTCGTCATCGTGGAAAGCGTTCTGCACGGTACAATCAGATATTTTAGGGAAAGGCATACAAATGTGGCACTTCATGCAGCCAACCCACATACACCGTACTCCTCAAAGATTACAACGTACATGCAGGCCAAGACCGAGAAGGGTTAGTCGCACATGGTCTTCGTGATGGGCAATACGCATCGTTTTGACGTGCTCGTTCAGGACAGAGCCGGATTTGGGACGACTCGCTCTCTTGTTACCCATGAGGTGCACCTTGGAGATCATGTGAATGAACCTAGCTACACATGCAACAAGCCAAAGCTCCTTCACAAGCCATGCTCTCATGACTTGGCAGCATGTGGGACTATCAACATGGACCCATCGAACTTCATGTCGGAGTACTTCATGAAGGAGAGGGTATTGTAGGCATGGTGCGGCGAGCTAAGAGGCTTCAGGATTGTGGGCAACTTCGCCACGTTGGATATGACACGTATGACTAGGATTTCGGATCTTGACCTGTTGAAGGGTGGGAAGGGCCGTCGACAGAGTTATCACATTAGGAACGATATGGACGAAGGGGAAGCTGGAGCGGCAGGTAGACGCCGCGGCCAGGAAGGCTACACTACGAGAAGTTGCAAGACACCTGCCAACAAGTAGGAACATCAGCGTGAAGTATAACACCACTTCTTATTGTGTGTGTAGTGATACTAAGATTAGAAATACTAGCATGTTGTAACTTGTACTTCAGTTAGTACTTTGCTTGTTGTGCGCCACCCTTTTGCTGGTGTTGGAAAGCCTGCAAGTGCGTCAAATCAACCGATGAGTGGACCATTGGGCAGCGCTATTGGTTCTGCCCACACTTCTGCGCATTTTACCCCAACCGCAGGTTTGACACACCGAGTCACAGGCAACCGGTAATGAAATCGTATTTCAGTGCACACCACTATTTTGTTTCCTGTTACGCTGTAACCACATCTCTCTCCCACCGCATGTAACACCCCGACTTAACAAAAGCCCGAGATGTCACCTACAACTACTATCACTACTAATTTTAACAATTAAACAAGCATCATTATCAGCTAGACTCAAAGATTAATCATTCCACAATATGATAAATCATAAACTTCATCAAGCTAAAGTATATAAACCGAATGAAATATGTAACATATAAATATTTGTAACACCCCGGCCCTAAACAGGCCAAGATGAACTCTACCACTATAAGCACTAGGAAAATTATCTAGTAAACAGTTAAACCTAACATCCAGAATAATAATTCTTCAATTTAAAGTTTTTAAATTTCAGCAAGCTTATTAACCACAAAACTAGAAGTAATGAGACCATATATTTATCAAAGCAACCTAACAAAATGACAAATAGCGAAGACAACATCCACAATAGGCAGAACCATAAGAATATAGGAAATGCCCCAAGTTATCCATTTATTACATTAAAATTCGCTAACTGAACTGTTAATTAAGGGAAATGAATGTCTAGTGGTGTGAAGTGCACAATATCACTATTATTCCATGATCTACTTCCACTCGTTGTATGCTGTCTTCAACGATTACCTAAAATGACGAATAACAAGAGTGAATCCAGGACTTAGCAAGTACAAGTAAGAACAGCCATACACAAGCATCACATCATCAACAATTCGTTCTCATTATAAAACATACAATTCATTTTTCATGAGTGCAATGCAATACAAATCATGCACATGCCATAACTTCTCTTACCTTATACTGGATAGCGAAGTGTAACCTCGTCGGTGTTTACTCATGCTCAGATTATCAAATCGCGGGACCCATTGCCCATCCTTTTCAAACGGGGACCCATTGCCCGTATCTTAAATATGAGGATCTCAATGCCCACTCCCGTGGGTATATCTTGCCAACATGTATGCTTGAAATGAAATACAATGAATATCCAATATTGTTTCATAAACATACTCAAATTATTGAGAAACATAACAACATTATAGAATACACATAATTCACATAAATATTCATAATAAGCATTCACATAACCAAGTGATATTGCCAACCATTCAATATCACGCTAATAAGTATTTGCCTTTTGAGTTGCGACAAATTGGAATAGAGTGAGGGTGATACTAATACCAAGGCCACTCCGCCCACATCAAACATCCCACTCAAAACAAGCCTTGACAAAACAAATCATTGCTTATTATACAATGCTCCTACACGCGATCGAATTCCATAATTATGTCCCGGCACTAAAAATACCATAACATTTAACTTCCATATCGTAAAATAATAAATCACATCATTATGGAATCTACACATAATTGTACACAAATTCTTAGGTGATCAAAAGTTCAATTTACTTTGTCTAACTCCCATTTTTAACCCCGAAGACAGATTTGTCATTTTCTGAATTACTGACTTAACAATTTCATATCTTTTAATATGTAAATGCGAAAACGGTGATCCAAGACTTTCCAGAGACTACAATAAATTATATAGTATCACCTATTTATTCCAAAATTATATTCTCTCAACAACTTTGCCAAATAATATTTTTCCCATGACTGCTTCCCAGTAGCAACTCAGATTTGGATCACAACTTCCGAAAAATATAACTTTTGATCTACCCAACCAAAATTCGTGTTCTGGGATCCTCTGGATTCCTTAAACAGTTATATACAATAGTCATGTTGGTCAAGTTTCCTAATTAAATCATTAACTATTTTAAATCTACAGATTACTACAAGTGCCAGATCCTGATAGAGATTCTGGACAGGAAGGTTTCAATGGCCATAACTTCTTAACGGTTTATCCAAAAATTGTGATCAAGCACTCTACAAAAAGAGCAATCAGAGACATACAATACTCTAGGAGACGTCATTCCCAAATTTTGCCTTTACAGTACTAAAAAATGCAGCGCAACAGAACCCACAGTTTACCAATCTAACAACAGATTCTACCGATTGCTAAATAGAAAAGAAGAATAGAATTGTCACCCTTGGAGAACAGGTTGATGAACACGAGATCGCTGAAATTCCCGCGAGCACCCCTTTCTTTCTTCCTTCTCCCCTCTTCCTCTTCCTCTCTTCCTTGGCCAACAATAGCGGAGTGTTTGTACCAAGAATTTTTGTATTTATTGTTAATGTCTCCAACAGCTGATAAGTCTGCACATGCCAGCTTATGTTATCATTATGAATAGACCATTGTTTCACTAATTGTGTTATGCTATGTCTAGTGACTAATTTTGACTAATTGATAAGTTTCATGAACCGTATGCCAGATCACTAATCTATGTCGCCAGATAATCACATTCTTCCCATGATTACTGTCAGTCTTCATTCTTATGACATGTAATACTTATATATAATTTTTAACTGAAGTGGAACTGTATAGTATTATTCTTTTAGCTATTATGTAGACTGATATTCATAGTTTATATCATTAACATTTCAAGTGATAACAATATCTGTGCTCAGACGATTGTACATTATTAGATTAATAGTTGTCATGTCACTTTAAGTATCATTTTTACAAAATCTGTCACTAGACATGAGTTCTTAATCATTACAGTTCATTCTAATGTATGTGATATGATTATTTATAAATGTATTACATGGATCTCACTTCAATTGTCTTATAGATGTTTTAATTTGAAATTGTACTTGATGATATTAGCTTTGAAATATTTCATACTCTGTATTTGACTAGCATGATGTTAGAGTAACTAGCCTGTTAAACATGTAAGCCTAAGATGAAGCTATTGCATGAAGCTAAATATACTAGTACATTATATTTTCTGTCATATGTACCATCCTGTATGTTACACTTTCGAACTGTTGCTTTAGCTTATGATCAATCTTTTGAACTGATATATCTTGCTACATCTTCTTTAAGCATCATCCTATTTCATACCGTTTTGTATATAGTGAAACGTTGTAGATCCTAAAACCGTATTGCTTATGCATGTTTACTTAATTTCACCTTATAATTCATGCTCTAGTTGGCTTCATTTGACAAGTTTTTTCTGGAGTTCTGGGAGTACTGAGCCTAATTTGTCATAGTTTCATTTCATAAAGTGTACTATTTTAGTTGTTATTATCACTAATAAGTTAATAGCAAATCAGTTTGATTAAAGTACTATTTATATATCCTATACATATTAGCTATTCTCATATTCACAATCCAATTGTTATATACATCACGCTAATTCATTGGTCCTATGTATGTCAGCATGGTTGATTTCTAGTATGTAATATCTGTATATTTTACAAATGATACTTTCGTTTATTTAACTTTTTTCAGTTGATTGTGATCTTACAATTTGATCACAGTAAGTGTCTTATATCTATCAAGAAGATCAGATTGTCTCTTTCAAGTCACTTTAATCTGAAGCTTTGTAATGTTAATATTTCGTAGCTTAACCTTGATTGTACTATGTATATAGCTTGATAACTGTATGAACAGATGAATGTAAGTCTTTGCTACTTTGGTCTTTGCAAGACTTATGTTTTACGCATTGTACTTGTACCTTGTTAATGTTCTGCTTAACTGAACATTATTAGTATTCTTTGAAACCGTAGGCCATTATCGATAGTACTTCATTCTCCTTTACTCTTATCAGTGTTCACTCTAGCTGATTTGCACTATTTATCTTACATGTATTCTCAGGATTGGGTACTTTACTAAGTATTGGCATGTGTAATGTCATGCTGCTAAGATGAGACATTTTGTGTCAATCGCTGAACGGTAGCTATTTGTAGCATTTTTGCATTATCTACCTAAAGTACGATTGCAAGGTCAGTGTCTCTTGTTAAACAGTGAACTTTCTATTCATTGCTCAGTGCCCTTTCTATTTCCATTATCAATGAACTGGCTTATATCTTCCTTACAGCCTTTTGCTTATGTCATCAATGGCAACACTTAGTAAAATAGCCTATTGATCATTGTATCTTTAATTGTGACTTTAAAATATGATTCTTGTATAGTTCCCTTAATTAAGACTTCTCAGCAGTTTGATTGCTGGTAATGAGTGCTAGTTAAAAGTAATGTTTTCTGACTAACTTATATTGCATTGATTCTTCTAATAGTATGAAAGCTATAATTATCTCATCTGCAAGATCCAAATATGACTTTGAAAGATACTGTTAAATTGTTGCATGATGTTAAATTATTCTTTTGTACCTTGCTTAGACTTAGCTGTTGCACTTTCGCAAGTCTGTTTTGACCAAACTGTATTGGACATGATCAACAAAATGTCAAGAAGTTCTGGGATGGTAAATTGTCCTTTTTGCCTGATTCCATTATAGTTGTTCTACACTAAGCATTGACTTGTGTTTACCTATCTTTGAATACCTGATACTGTTGATGAATCTGATCTGGCAACATGCAGATCGTGAAGATTCAGATCTTATAACTACTTCAAAGAAGACAGAGATTGATCTAGCTGCTATAACACGTACTGTCAATTGCACTATGTATACATAGTCTTGAATAGTGCAAAGATTCTGTTGGTTAGTTGAAATGATTAATCATGGCGTATGATTCTGTATGGAATGCAGATTTATCTCGACTTTTGTCATTTACTGAAGAGCCACTGTAGCAGGAATCTCGTAATGATGTGAGTTCATCCATTTACTTGACTTGTATTTATGCCTAGTCTTCCATTTCAAAGGCATTAGTGTGGCAAATTGTTGACCTGATTAGTCTGCACTCTTCTGGTGGTGGCATGCATCTATAATTCCTTAGTTTCATAGTAGGTATCCATATCTAGGTACATGTTCATTGCTAGTCATGATTACATCATCCTAGATGGAATATATACCTATATTGTTCACAGTTTGCATTATCATTCACCTTGTCTAGTTTATTTTGCATGTTGACAGTCTTACTGTAAGTTGCTGTGCAGATGCAGCAGTTCATGATCTTGTTGCCATAAGATGACTTCTACATACATTGCTTGGCTTTGCATCTAGTTTACTTAATGTCACTCTTTTTGTTCAAGTTGTACTCTACTTATCGTTATTGTAAAGACGCTATGTCATATATGCTTTATCAAAGTACAATTAATCTTATTAACATTCACTGATGGCTGCTATGCAACGTTGCTGATGTGGATGATCTATGCGGCATGTTATGTTGCGCAGTGTAGATGGTTCTTAAATTTCTTTTCTCTGATATTTTTTACTATCAATGCTTAGATCTTGGCTTACCTTCCTTAAGTGCTAACATTTTATGTCAATGCCTACAGATAGTCAATCATGTTTAATATCAAGGTTCTACTATAAAGCAATAATGTAGCTAGGAGCTTGGAAGTAGGTAACTTGTCATGGTGTAGAGCGCAAGATCAATGTCTCTATGTCATGACAATATGAACTATGCCATAGCAATGTAACTTTGGATATCAAGTCTGCCAAGCTGGAGACAATTTTACTGAGGGGAATCATGCATTCTGACGATGAGTGATCATGCTTGCAGTTGATTGTCAAAAATGGATCGTAATTCATCGTGATGATGTGTTCAATGAATGAGATTCCTGTAATGTGAAACTTGTGCTCGAATAGCAAATTCTGGTATGACCTAGGCTGCAATGCACTGTCCAGCCATGCTGAACTACATAGGATGATCACTGAAGCATAATGAAATATCCAGTTACATAGGAAACACATGAGAGTATGTGCATTCTATTCTTGCTTGATGAATCGGCACAGCTGTCAGCATGGATAGCGATGAATTGATTTCCGATGATGCTATTGAATTTTGCCTTGATGGCTGGCTGCAGAATGATCAGTGCGTTGCTTCATGCTGGACATGATCGATAGGAGAGATGCTCTAATTATGACAAAGAAACAGTATGCATAGTCATGGATGACTTATTTAGTGACATGTGATCAATTAGTCGTTCCAGGGCATGAGATCATATCGCAGGTTTCCAAGTGTGACCATAAAGTGTTCTGTGTCAAACAGATTTTGATTTATGAGGAAATAAAGGCATGGGGTTGGTTTATTCCAAGTATACATGGCAAGCTGGACATGGTGTTAAAGGTATGTAAAAACATGCAGTATGAAAGCAACTTAAATTGATGTTTTCAATTGGTGGCTGAAAGGTAAAGGTTCACTTTAACAGTTAATTTGTTATCCTTGAAAAATTTGGGTTGCTTATTTACATGTATGGTTCTGACTTATTATTAGGAATGTATGCTGATTTTTTTTTTTTTGTTTTTAAATTTTTCTTAAAACAAAGTTAAGAAATTTTTTTCAAGGGTTTTTCCCTTTTCGGTTTTAAATTTTTTTTATTTTTTGGATCTCGATCGATGGGATGTTTCTACGGGAAATACAAGGGCCGATCCGACAACAATTATGTTGATGGCAATAATCGATTCTACCCTTGGCCATTGCATTTGTCAAAATTGAGAATTTCGATAGTGGTTGTGGTTCCTTCAACATCTAAAGGAGGGAGTAGTTGGGGCACGCTTGATGTCTGCATAATCCATGTTCGTTACCCGGATGATGAAGGCCATCGAAAACTTCAACAAGGCCCAAGGAGCCGTCCTTGGCCAAACATGAGGAAGATGGTGCATTCGCCATCTGGGGCCATCCTTTTCAAGCGATCCGTAGTAACCGTTGATGGAGCTATTCAAGAGGTCGGCTATGCAGAACCACCACTTAAATTTGATGCATTGTGGGAAATGTTGGAGGAGCACATTAGGAAGCACATCGTCGAGAGGAACAAGCTGCCACCATTCCTAGGCGGCGCAACCCAACGCCTTACACCATCGCTGGAGCTTGAGCCTCTCGTAACACGGAGGACCTTGAGGAACATCAAGTGCTTCTCCCATTGGATTGAGGCCGAGCCATTGGAGAAGTGGTCATTGCTACACGACACGGACGGTGCAAGGTACGGTATAATGACCACTAACCTTGCAGAGGTGTACAACGGGTTCTTAGGGTCTTTGTCCTCGCCTCCGTCGTCATCGTGGAAAGCGCTTCGCAGCGTACAATCGATATTTTAGGAAAGGCATACAAATGTGGCACTTCATGCAGCCAACCCACATACACCGTACTCCTCAAAGATTACAACGTACATGCAGGCCAAGACCGAGAAGGGTTAGTCGCACATGGTCTTCGTGATGGGCAATACGCATCGTTTTGACGTGCTCGTTCAGGACAGAGCCGGATTTGGGACGACTCGCTCTCTTGTTACCCATGAGGTGCACCTTGGAGATCATGTGAATGAACCTAGCTACACATGCAACAAGCCAAAGCTCCTTCACAAGCCATGCTCTCATGACTTGGCAAAGATGGGACTATCAACATGGACCCATCGAACTTCATGCCGAGTACTTCATGAAGGAGAGGGTATTGTAGGCATGGTGCGGCGAGCTAAGAGGCTTCGGATTGTGGGCAACTCGCCACGCTTGGATATGACACGTATGACTAGGATTTCGGATCTTGACCGTTGAAGGGTGGGAAGGGCCGCGACGAGTTATCACATTAGGAACGATATGGACGAAGGGAAGCGAGCGGGTAGACGCCGGCCGGAAGGCTACACTACGAAGTTGCAAGACACCGCCAACAAGTAGGAACATCGCGTGAAGTATAACACCACTTCTTATTGTGTGTGTAGTGATACTAAGATTAGAAATACTAGCATGTTGTAACTTGTACTTCGCTTAGTACTTTGCTTGTTGTGCGCCACCCTTTGTCTGGTGTTGGAAAGCCGCAAGTCGCCAAATCAACCGATGAGTGGACCATTGGGCGCGCTATTGGTTCGCCACACTTACAAGATTTTACCCCAACCGCAGTTTGACACACCGAGTCACAGCAACCGTAATGAAATCGTATTTCAGGCACACCACTATTTTGTTTCTTTACTCAGAACCACATCTCTCTCCACCGCATGTAACACCCGACTTAACAAAAGCCCGAGATGTCACCTACAACTACTATCACTACTAATTTTAACAATTAAACAAGCATCATTATCACTAGACTCAAAGATTAATCATTCCACAATATGATAAATCATAAACTTCATCAAGCTAAAGTATATAAACCGAATGAAATATGTAACATATAAATATTTGTAACACCCCAGCCCTAAACAGGCCAAGATGAACTCTACCACTATAAGCACTAGGAAAATTATCTAGTAAACAGTTAAACCTAACATCCAGAATAATAATTCTTCAATTTAAAGTTTTTAAATTTCAGCAAGCTTATTAACCACAAAACTAGAAGTAATGAGACCATATATTTATCAAAGCAACCTAACAAAATGACAAATAGCGAAGACAACATCCACAATAGGCAGAACCATAAGAATATAGGAAATGCCCCAAGTTATCCATTTATTACATTAAAATTCGCTAACTGAACTGTTAATTAAGGGAAATGAATGTCTAGTGGTGTGAAGTGCACAATATCACTATTATTCCATGATCTACTTCCACTCGTTGTATGCTGTCTTCAACGATTACCTAAAATGACGAATAACAAGAGTGAATCCAGGACTTAGCAAGTACAAGTAAGAACAGCCATACACAAGCATCACATCATCAACAATTCGTTCTCATTATAAAACATACAATTCATTTTTCATGAGTGCAATGCAATACAAATCATGCACATGCCATAACTTCTCTTCTGCTTATACCGGTATAGCGAAGTGTAACCCTCGTCGGTGTTTACTCATGCCTGTATTATCAAATGCGGGGACCCATTGCCCATCCTTTTCAAACGGGGACCCATTGCCCGTATCTTAAATATGAGGATCTCAATGCCCACTCCCGTGGGTATATCTTGCCAACATGTATGCTTGAAATGAAATACAATGAATATCCAATATTGTTTCATAAACATACTCAAATTATTGAGAAACATAACAACATTATAGAATACACATAATTCACATAAATATTCATAATAAGCATTCACATAACCAAGTGATATTGGCCCGGAGGGGGTCTTCGGGGGCCGAGGGGGCTCTCCCTTGGCCCGTGGGGGGGGCCCCTGTTTCCCCGTTTCCCGCCGGCTCGCGGCATTCGCCTCATCGGTGTATTTCAAATACTCATAACCGTCTCTCCCTCCTCAGGGGTACCAACCGCCGGGCCACCCCCCGGCCCCCTCACACAGCTGCCGCCTGCCAGGCCACCCGCCGCGCGCGCGCCTTTCCCCTGTTCCACCAGCAGACACGCGCGCGCACAGCGCCGCCCGCCTCGGCCTGTCGGCCGGTCGACTCGACCATTCAGCGGGCGCGCACCCGCCGTGCCGTGCTGCACATGCGTGTCCTCCAACAGCAGCACAGGACATGACGCGACGCCCAACCGTCGCGGCTGGCATCAGCATCAATCAATCAAGGGATCGTCGAGGTGCCCGTCCGTCCGGCCAGCCTCCTGCTTAACCCCATGTGGCATTTATTATGATCTGGGCACCAGCACCGACGCGCGCGCCATGCACCGCGCCTGCCATCTCGATCGTTCGGTCGAAATCAATGTGGCCAACCTACACCCATCCGACGATCGCCCAGAGATGTAGCAGCTGCAAGCCCATAATGCATACGCGAATACAGCTAGCTATACGTGCATGATTGACGAGAGGACTGTGGCTGTGTTTATTGGCGTTAGTTATACTTCTAGCTATATGGTCCTCGAGTAGGGAAAAAAAAAAGTAACCGGCGGTTATCGGATATTTCGGTAGATCTGTTTTTCCAAATTTTGATTGGTTTTCTTGGGTTTTATAAATTTAAATTTAAATTTTTGATTTATTTTTAAATAAATTTAAGTAAAATTCAACCGAATTTTTCCCCACAAAATCAGTAACCGGCTAGTTACCACCCGATTTTTTTTTACCGACCGCCCGGCAAGATCTCTATCAGAACCGGTTTTTGGATCCTGTCCTGGAGTATGATAGTTGGCGATGAGTTATAACCTATTCCATCGATACAGTAGAATACAGGTAGAGGAGAGGTAGGACGGACGGCTCTATAACTTTGGTCCATGGAGATGGAGGGGATGCTACATGCCGGCCAGCCCGTAACACATGTTGATTATGCAGCACTCAATTCCCTTTTTACACTAGACTAGATATGTTGCCTGCAACAAATCGTAACTCTAAATGTAGCCAAAAAAAAAATTGTTGTTTCTTGTTAGTACTTTTTAGTGACCAACTAACAGATCGTTTCTGTAGGTGGATAAATACAAACTTTTTGGAAACAAAATACGTACATACATCCTGGTATTATAGATATTAAATCAATAAATTTCGATATCTCCAAGTGACCAACATATATCTCATACGGCTTAATCCACCAGCACAAGTTTGTTCTTAGTACCAATTAACGAAAATTAAGAGGGTCATGACTTAATGCCTTCATTACTACATATTCAATAAAGTCCTATCACTCATACAACGTATAGATTGGCATACTAATCTAGTCAACTTTGTATAGCATGGTAGAGCAATGTAGGTGAAACTCTATTCCGTTTTTATAAAATATTTTTTTTAAAAAAAAATTGCGTTTGAGGAACCCGTGAAAGAGTGCTAGCAGAATACATGCTAGTTATATTAATATTGCGCATGATGATCTATCTTCTTAGTACTCCCAAGTCTCAATTGCCTCTAGAAACTGAGAGGAAAAAATGTGCTACAAATCATCAGTATCTTTACACTATGAGTATTATCTTTATTACAGCACGTACCATCCTTACATAACAACGCTATTAATTAATCAATTCGGTCCTTAAATCCATCACCACAAACAATAACAACACAACTACAAGGGCACCCAAAATTAACGTACAAACCAACAAAAACAAAGCCGTATCCCCCGCCATCCACAGGCTCCATGCATCGCCTACAAGTACGTTTCCATCACTGTCACCATCAAAAGAATCATAAGCTATATATACCTATGAATCCTTAGTTTAGCTCTTGTTCTTCGTCTTCTCCTTCGTTCTTGTTTTCATCTTAATCAACAGAGTAATAATAATTAATTAATTACCATCTTGATCGATCGGTCGGTCTCTAGGAGTGGACTTAATTCATGCTGCCAGCTTAATTAATTCTTGAATTCTTAAGAGTACTTGAAGAATTGATATGTAATAAATGGAGATCACAAAGCCATCATGTCCTTGACGAAGCCGTACTTCTCCATGAATGGGTTCCTGATCTCCTTGGGCGGGTACTCGTCGATGCAGTCCTTCCAGACGCCGGCGTCGGCGATGGGCTTCTCCACCGTCCAGACGCAGCTGTTGCACTTGAAGCCGGCGCCGAAGGTGAGCATGAGGACGCGGTCGCCCTTGTTGAGGCGCCTCTTGGCCTCCATGTACCCGAGCACGTACCAGACGCTGCTGGCGGAGGTGTTGCCGAAGCGGTGGAGCGTCATGCGGGAGGGCTCGAGGTCGTGCTCGGTGAGGGTGAGCCCCTTACCGACGCCGTCGATGACGGCGGCGCCGCCGGTGTGGACGCAGAAGTGGTCGACGCCGGCCTTCATGCGGATGGTGAGGGAGGACGAGGAGCGCTTCTTGCGGGCGAGGCGCGCCGAGAGGGTGGCGTAGGTGAGGCGGAGGAGCTCCGGGAGCTGGAGCACCCGCGGCGCCAGCACTCGGAGGTTCTTGACGAAGGCGTGCACGGCGGCGCGGGGGAGCTCCTTGCCTAGGTGGAACCCGGGGAGGCCGGCGCCGTCCTCCATCTGCAGCGCGCAGTTGTAGGCCTCGTCGGAGGCGCCCGTGTGCGTGCGCACGACGTGCCGCAGCCGCAGCTTGGCGTGCGGCCGCAGCCGCGGGTCGTTGGTGAGGAAGTAGGCGCAGCCACCGGAGCGGAAGAGGCAGTTGCCCAGCATGAAGGACCGCTTGTTGCCGGCGTACCAGTTGGGCGCGATCGACTCCGACGTCATCACCAGCGCCACCTTGTTCGCGCGCGTCCTGTCGTCAACGGATACCCACCCACGCCCATGCGTTATTAACACTACCACATGAAATCGATTTTACTCGTATTTACCACTCAGTTTACTGCTATCATGCGAAATCAACAAATTCCCCTCTAGAAATTCAAACTACCACAGCCATGAATCGACCCGTCTCATTCTCAACCGCCGATTCCACCGTCATTTGTGTACGGCGCAAACATTGTACATCCGCTATACTTGCTAAGCGACTGCAGCAGATCCGCGGGAACTCACAGTGCACACACCATTTCCATGCAAGGGTTTCTCTCCGTTCTGCTGAACTGGTGTTTGGTGATGGGGGCAGTGCACGCCACAATTTCTCAAAAGGAACACAGGAAATTTCACCATTGGGACGGCAACGGCATATGGACCAAACGGTGAAATGGCATGCTTTAGTCATTTCTTTTCATATGAACTTGTTTATAAAATTATTATATTATGAAAATATTTTTCATGACCAACCTAATGATATCATTTTCGTATGAATAATACAAATAATATATATATATATATATATATATATATATTCAAAGTAAAGAAAACTTAACTACACGCTTTCCAAAAGGTCGTATATGTCTGAGCGGAGTGAGTAGTCCGTAGAAGTGAAGTATGGTACACCCCACTGCAGGCTAGCAAGTAGCAAGAGCCAAGGAGAAAGAGGAGGTCCACCTCCCAGGGCGGAGTTGGGTCTCGGGGCATCTGAGGCGATGACTCGAGATCTAAAGTTAAAATATTGTATAAATTTTTTTAAAAAAAAGAGAAAAAAAAATTACATTACGCTGGACCAGTCTAGGGCTTAGCTCGTGATCAGCTCGTCCCCTATCCATGTCCACCATTGACATATATCTAGTACTAAAAGCAAACCAAACTTGGTGAGCAGGCATTAAAGGGCGGTAAAGCAGCCAGACCAAGTTATAGTAGTAGGCTGTAGCTGGCTCACATCATATGTAGTAGTTGCTAGGCTCACGACAATACACAGCTCCAGCGCTTACTTCACTCACATTTATTCCTATGCTGATCTTGGCATGTAGGACTAACTAGGAGTAGTAGTGCACTTTAAATTGATCTTGCACAGGATGGACATGGACTTTCGAGGATCAGGGGACTGCACCAACAACACGTTTTGGAACGTGGACACACAATTTTTTGGCTATTCTTATGGTAGTAGGACTACAGCACTACTACCAACCGCTGTAAATGTACTACTACGATGTGCCCTTTTTTTCTTCTCAAATTTAAGGTTGCCAATGAGGGGAAATGAGAAATATTAATATATTTTACAGTGAGAGCATGAGAAATGGATGCTTTAATCTCGTGTCATGGGAAATGAAAAGTGATGGCTAAAATCCTTAGTTCTGTTTTTTGGATAAGAAGGGAAATGTACTAGCAAGATCTTGCTGTTCTAAGGTCATCTTGCCGAGAAGCAAAGTCTAATCCGTATTAATCTACACAACATAAAACTGCATTAACTCTTTGATCTGATGTGCCAGACTGATTGAATGATATGATACCAAAAAACATGCAATATACACACAACCGTGCTTGAGATTAATTGCTAGGGACCGCTAGTACACGGTTTTTGCCCAACTTTAGGCTTTCACCTGCGCAACATTAAGTGACACTCCAGTGGTCTTTCACAAAGCGCACATATATTCAGAATTCAGTGGTGTACTGGTGAAACAAACCTATCTTAAGGGGGCTGCACACGTGTACACATGCCGTCGGATCGACGGCCCGGATCGAGCATCGTGGAAAAATATATATTTATCTATTGTACTGTTGGTTAAATCCAAGCCGTTCATGCTCTGATCAGTCGATGTGTTGCAGTCGTAGGAACGACTAGCAGCTGATCGTACTCTAGTGTGCACACAGACTTAACTGAGATCTTAGCCGTTGTGATTTTGGAACAGAGAGAAATAAAGGAGAGTAAAAGGCATTTATTAATTGAAAAAATAAACGAGAGAAGAGACGAGGAGAGTAGAGAAGGAGAGGAGGGCAACCTGAAGAAGTTGTTGACGAGGTCGAGCGCGATGAGGGTGGCGCTGCAGCCCATGCCGGTGAGGTTGTACACCTTGACGTCCTCCCGGAGCTTGTAGCGGTTGACGACACGCGCCGACAGGGACGGCGACGGCGAGAACATGGACACGTTGATGACGAGCAGGTCGACGTCGGCGGGGCGCACGCCTAGGCCGCCGGGCGACGCGGACTTGGCGAACAGCTCGTCGAGCACGGCGTGGAAGGTCTCGTCCATCTCCTCCATGCCCTCGGCGACATGGTCCGGTCTCGCGTCCCCGCCGGCGATGATGTTGCGCGGTCCGTACGTCTCCTCGCCGATGCCCGAGTTGACGATGACCTTGAGCAGGAACTTGTACTCCTCCAGCCCCAGCAGCTTGTTCCGCTGGATGATCTCACCGCACAGGTCCGTCGGCAGCTTGCGGTCGTCCGTCGCCTTGTAGCACACGTAGTCCAGCAGGTAGCACCGCCGCTGCCGCGCCCGCGCCAGCAGCAGCCGCGCCAGCATCGCCGCCGAGTAGACCAGCAGCGTCAGCGTCAGCATCGTCACCAGCTCCATTGCTGCACTTCTCGCACTCGTCGATTACTTGCCAAGGAGGAGATCGAGGCTGGATATATAGCTAGCTATCTAGATGGCAATGCGCGACGCGTGTGGTTGCTGCTCATGGAGATGGAGGCGAGGGCTGGGGAAGATATGTGTGACTGTGTGAGGGGTTTAGAGGAAGAGGAAGGGTAGGAGGGGAGTTTTATAGTGATGGAGCCAGGGAGGGGCTCATGAATCATGGGAAGCTTGCTTTAATTTCGTCTCTATTTTTTTTATTTGTTTTTGTTTTTGTTTTCGATCTTTTTTTTAATAAAAAATGCACTTGTAACTACTCTTGCTTTTGACAAATAAAAGTAACACATGTATCATCCAAGAGCAGTACGTGAGCTAATAAATAAGAGCGATTTGGTCACTTCTACACGTGCCTGGGTTGAAATGCAAAAGTCCTAAAACATCATCTATTCAGAAAATAGAAGGAGTAATATGATAGATATAAGTGATAATCATTTCTTTCGGTGCCGTGTTCCATGTCGTTAAATTTAGGACCGATGTCTATTGCAATATTATTCCCATCTTTAAACGCATCAAAGCAACTAGGTACTCATCTACAGTGTAATGAACAGCTAAGATGTGGGTGGCGCTTGCACGTGACAAACTCGACGACACTTTGTTAGTACATCCACACATATTCACCGCGATTCTAACGAACTCCAAATGCATTCTATGCACTCTATTGCATATAGGTCTAGACTCTGGAGCCTCGAGCACGGAAGGAAATTTCCCGGGGGAGGCCTCTCCCTGGCCGTTGGATTCAAGGTGAGAGGTCTCATATGAGATCCTCTCCTATCCTATTTTTTCCCTCGAGCACACCACAATGTTAATTTGATTCGGACAGACTCACGGCAAAGCACAGCTCATGTACCCCCAATTCTAACAGCAATAAGTCTACTTAAAGCTGGTCCATGAGAAATCAAGCGAAGCATATATACTAGTTCCTCCACAGCCAAATTGATTAGCTACCAACTATTCTTCCAAGATTACCATTTATATGAACGTGGGTACTGTACTTAGATAGCTAGGGCGATTATAAATATGCATTTATATGAACATGGGCACGTAAATGTACTTAGCTAGCTCAAGAGTATGAATACGCATTTATATATGAGCATGGTAAGGCAACCAATTAATCGAAAATCAGATCGATGAGCATTGGCGGAGTTAGAATTGCAACCCCTATAGGATCACATACACGGTTTTCTATCCCTGTGAAGGTCAATTCTTATAAGTTTTGCATGGTTTTCTAGGTTTTGCATGAATTTTCACTTGTATTGGATGGTTTAAAGCTAAGGGTCATTTGACCCATAGCTGAGCCACGTACGAGTATAAATTTGCAATCAAAATATTGGAAGAAATTATATATATATATATATATATATATATATATATATATATATATATATATATATGAAGTCTTTTTCCTACTCCGGAAGTAGTTACTCCCTATTCCGTATCTCACAACGTAAGGAGTATTTTGCGCAACCGAGAGTATGTATGTGTAGTATACGAGTATATAAAACCATTTAGGTGGTATTCACACCTTTTTAGAAGTGGTATGTATAATTTTTTTTAGACATACTCCATTTCTCATTTAATTTAAGATCAATTTCAAACATCAATGTATAGCCCTCCGCAAACATACAACTGTTGAACGATTGCATCCGATCTGTGTCCCAACCTTTTTCTCTCAAATTGGCTGACCTCTCGTCACAACTCACAAGTACAGTCAATTGATGGCGGACGGACGGACGGACGGGCGTTGGGAAGTAACGTGTGTGTGCCTTGAGTTGATTACATCACGTGCATGCAGCTCTGCAACAGCCGTACGTGCACGCTAAAGAGATATGAGAAGGTTATATTAGCTGTTAATTCAAAAAATTTATTATATAAATTAGAAAATTATACAAGTAAGCGATCATAGATTGTTGCCATTAGACATGCAGTGTAACGGAAGAAGAGTTAGAGCAGTCTAATTCAACGTTGAGTGCGTCGATATAGTAGTCGTACTCGATCGTCCAACATGCTCTATGCTGATCTTCTCTTCTAGCAATCAATCACGTTCTTTGTGAAGATCGTTGATCGTCCTTGTTCAGAATAGCAGCAACCGTAACAACACCTCTACGGTATCCACACGTTCAGGGATGGAACATCATACGTCGGTGAGCTAGCACCAACTCGCACGGTAGAGTCTTCGAGAAGATGGCGGTTAGGGTTTCGGTGAAGCAACTCACGTCATATCTCCCAACAGTCTCATGCATCCCCTTACAAAGAATCAATGATGTATCCTATCCGAACTCGTTTGTTCTAACCCGTTAAGTGTGTGATCCTGTAGGTTCATGCGTAATCGGTTGTGACTCGAAAACACCTTTCCGACCACGAGTCGTTTGCGATTCCTAGAAGGACATAACGATTTTTTAATACACATAAATTATATCGGACGAACCTTAATGCAATATGATCTACGACAAGTTTCTTATCACTTACAACCAGTTCATATTTAGTCAGAACAAGTTTTTAATCGCTACGACGCCATTTAACCACTTAGTAATTATGTTCGACTACCTATGACCACCAGATCTCTATACGACCAAATCAGATCTGGTCGAACTGAACGGCCTGCTTGTGTATTCTCTCTTTGCCTCAAAATATCTGGTTGAACTCCAGTGAGATAAAATATCATCCATGAACTGTTCAATACTTTCTCGATCAAGTGACGGGACTCTTCGACCACTAGTGGCATGACCATGCACTTTATTTATCCGACCACATCGAGTGGCCCGAGATATCTCTCTTGTTATGTTAGGAGAAGCAAATCTCATATCCGACCAATCACATCCCTTTGCATATTTCATAGCATACCCGAAAGCTACCTTTATAACTACGTAGTTACAGAGTAGCATTTGGCAACCCATATATGTACTATTACACATGTAAGAAACCATGCTGATCTCATATCTAAGAATTATACATCATCATTGCTTGACACCAACTGATAGCACATAAAATCATAACAATCTCAATAGTGTATGTGGGTCAATCCAACACCATGTTCTCTAATATGTGTTTACATTATTGATTCGATATCCCTACATCCATGACCGGTGAAACATAATCATCAATCAATACATGTGTTGGTCGATAAGTCACTGGTGTTCCGACTAGTGACATCCGACCAAGAATATATTTAGAATAGCATCATATAAGTTAAAGAGCTTCACCAACAATTCACATACTTGTTAATCTTTATAACAAGTCGGCGTCGGGGCCGGTGGGAGGCACGGAGGGAGGACAGCCGACAGGGCGCGCGGAGGGAGGACAGCCGGCGGGAGGAGGGCGACCGACGAGGGGATGATGGTCGGTGGGAGGAGGGAGTCCGGTAGGGGGAGTAGGGCCGGCGGCGTGAGGACAGCAGGTAGCGAGAGGAACGGGGGAGACGGGAGGAGAGAGGTCCCAGTTGGGGAGAATGAAGACCTACCGTTGGGCCAAGCGAGCTAAGTCGCCACTGTCACGCCAACTCTTGTGGCGTGATAATGTAACTCGGCACGCCATGAGTTCCAGCGTGACTGATGCCACGCAAGCCCTCCATGCTGGCATGACACCCGGCCGAGGGCTTGCGTGGCAGCTTTGGCTACGCCGTTACTGGTGGCATGACAACACGGTTTGGCCACACTACGGGTGATGACGTGGTCAAGTTTAGAATTAAAGTTTGTGAGGGATTAACTTTAAAATAATTTTAAAAAAGGATTAAAAAATCATAGTGGTTCTATTAATACACGTTCATGCATGATTTTATTAAAATAATATTAATTTAAAAGAAAATTACATAAATAAATAGTTAATTTTTTTATAAAACTAGGTGTGTCATTCCAATTAGCGATAGGGGACTCAACAGGTATCCTTACTTTTTTAATTTTAAAATGTAGAAAATTGTTATTTCAAATGGCAATATGGATCCCGCAAGTCCCTAACGTCATTCTAAATAGCGACAATCTCCCCTACAAAAAACCAACGAAACCCTAAAATCTGGGGAAAACTCACTTTTATTCAGAAAAAAAGAAAGAGGGGGGTGGGAGAGGAGTAGAGGGGGAGAAACTAGCGAAGCATTGTCCGTCCGGTCGCCCACCTTTCAGGTATTTTTTTAACCGAATGTATTATGTTGTATATAATTCTTTTTGGTGGATTGTTTAGTTTTAAATATGTGGTTTATCGTGAAAATGTTGTTTACGGTGTAGTACGTCAAATATGTCGGACGACACTAACTTCAAAATTTACTACGATCAGGGGACTATTCTTGAGGGTCCGAGGGGATTGATTTGTGTTATTTCTAATCAGTGATTGTGCCTCTAACAAGACCAAAGTAGCGTACATGGGTCGCTTTGATGCGATAGTTGTTTCACTCATTCCATTTGGATCATGATGTGTATGATTTGAGATTGAGTTGTCCTACCCCCCGATGAACACAGGGCACATATTGGGAGTTAGTGCAACTCAAGGGAATAAGGTCATGGCAATCATATGTACGTGTGAGGGCGGAATAGTGGGATTTGGTCCTTCTGGTCAGGCATATGCCAAGCCCACTCCTGCATCAGCGGTCGAATAAGAAGGGGGTGGTGACGCCGAAGAAGAAGTCGGAGACTCCATCCATAGCGCGGCACACATAATAACAAAAGGTCCCGGAGTTACCAATGCTATCAATGAAGACCCTGCAGAGGAGCTCCTTTAGTCAGGCAAGCTAGTGGGCTTGCTGACGAGGGTGAGGAGCTGGAAGTCCTAGTACAAAGGATGGATCACGAAGACCGGGACTATATGGCATTGTCACAAGACGAAGGATCCAATGACGAGGATTCAAGATTCCACACATCCAAGGTGAGCCAATAAGAGGGTGCTGAAGCGAGCATTCTTGTCCTTTGGTCCATGCATCAATGCATTCTGGTACTGTTGTCCAATCTTGTGTGTTGATGGCATATTCCTGACGGGAAAGTACATGGGTCAGATACTGACTGCAATAGTGATGGACGAGAATAATCAAGTTCTTCCCGTGGCATTCGCTTTCGTTGAAAGTGAGAACACAGACTGCTGGTTATGGTTCATGAGAAATTTGAGGATTTCTGTTGTATAGAGCCGTCCTAACGTATGTGTCACACATGATTGGCATGCGAGCTTGCTAAGTGAAATAACTCAGCTACAACAAGGAGAGAATGAGTCACTTCCATGGGCGGATCTGCATAGTAGGTGGCGCATGAGGTACTTGGACACAAACTTCTACAAACAGTTTCACAATAAGAACTTGATGAACCTGTTCAAACTGTTGTTCAAGCAGAACCAACATCGAAAGCTTGAAGCACTCTGGAAGATTCTAGATGAGCGGACCCAGACGCACAGAAGGGGGTAGTGAAAAGTGCCACTCCAAGCGCTGACTAGGTCCCTGAAGCATTGCCACAGCTACCTACAGATGGTCCCAGTGTGACGAGGAAGACAGAGGCGCAGGTGAAATGCTTCTCGGACTGGATTGAGCACAAGCATAAGGAGAAGTGGTCGCTGCTATATGACAGGGGTGATGCTTGATATGGTATCATAATAACCAATCTAGCTAAGGTGTACAACTGGGTCATGCGCTGTGCAAGGTGTCTCCATTTGGTTGGTATTGTGAAGGTAATTCTTCGCGGTAGCACAAATTACTTTGTTGACAGAAGTAACATGTCACTCGCCATGGCAAATGACAGAGTACTCGACTCTGCTGTGATCACCAAGTACATGGAGGAGAAGAGCAAGAATGGTGGGATGCACCGGCATTCAAGATGGGCACAAGGGACTTCGCTTCGAGATAATGTGTAGGGATAATGGACGTCGCGGGACAAACCGCGAGAGGATCACCCATGAGTGCATGCTACGTCACGCTAGTTGCGTATGCACTTGCAACAAGCCCCTTCTTCTACATAGGCCCTGCTCTCATGTCATGACCGCATGTTTGATGGTGGCGTAGCATCCCGTCCAGTACCTCTCTAACTATTTCAACAAGAAAGAGGTGATGCAAACTTGGAGTGGAGAGATGTATAGTTACGCCGTGGTTGGCCGTTTCACTGGCCATCGGATTTTGGACCAACTTATCTGGACTGTGGACATTGATAGACTTAAGGGAAAGGTTGCCTCGCGACAGGTACGACGCATCAGGAATGACATGAACAAAGCAGAAGTCGGGTGTTGTACGAAGAAGTGCTCCATTTGCAGGGAGTCCGGACACACCTTCAAGAAATGCCCTACGAGAAATCCACATGACGAATAAGACTTCAGCAGTCCGGACGTCGCCGCGGGGACCTCATCCGACCGCCCCCACTCAAGGCGGTCGACATGGCGACGTTGAGATCACGACCACAGGAAAGGTTCGTCCAGTTGAAATATGTAGTGCCTAATGCTTTGTAATATCACTTTGATTTGTAAAAAATTATGTGTTATGATGTTGTGCTGAATGTTATATAATATCAGTGTGATTTGTCCACAAAGTATGTAACAACGTTGCGCTGAATGTTACGTAATGTCATTGTGATTTATTGACAAAAGATATTATGACGTTGTGATGAATGTTATATAATGTCATTGTAATTTGTCGACAAAAAATATGCTCAAAAATAGTCAATGCAAATTTTGATTTATCGACAAAAGAAGTTATAACGTTGTGCTGAACGTTACATTATATCAGTGTGATTTGTCGACAAAATATGTGCTTAGAAATACTCGGTACAAAAGAAGCAGAGAGATATTAAAAAATGACGGTTTTCGAAATCTTAAAATTAAAAAATTAAGGATCCCTGTCGATAATTCAACTGGCGATAGGGAGCTTTTGATACTGCTAAGCCCATGTCTCCGTGACTAGACCCATGTCGTCAATTGAAATGGCAACCTGAGACGCCTAATTTTAGTAAAAAAATTTGACTATTTATTTTTATATTTATTTTTTAAATTAATAATTTTTTTAAAAAAATCGTCCATCGCCATCGCTCATGCATGTGTTGTTTGCTACTCCTACTAGCCACTTGCTCTGCCGTTGCCGGTGCTATTAATTGCGTATTAGCTCATTAATCCAAAACTCACTTCTGTGGTCACACAAGGCATCCACAGCTAGGGAATCCTATTTTTCAGACAAGTACACTATTAATTGATTGATTTCCTTGGAAAAAAAGATTCATAATTTATGGCTAGAGACGTCCTTTTTTGGAAAAGAGAATTTCTTTATGGCAAGCACCAGCTGTGCGTAATCATTTGTAAAGCTAGACAGCTACTCGTCACAAAAGATAGTTACGTTTTTTCTTAACATGCAGTCAAACCTTCTAAATCTTACCTATTATTGATATCTTTCTAAATATATAGGTTGAACATATGAAAACTATATGTATAAATTTGTCTCAAAGTACTTTTATAATGTCAACCATAGCATGATATAGCGGTGTGTCGTCCTGCCCTATTTGGCTGATGCCTTCCCACGAACTATAGGTTATTTGGGGTTTTTTTAGTGTGGATTTTTCACTGTAATTTTCTCATATTTGAACCCATGACCTATGGATACCTCTCCCTAATAGCCAATAGGAATCAAAGTTGTCACCTTAATTACTCCACCAAACCACCGTGTGATCATCATGTGAACATAAGCCAATTAAATCGGGCTAGTTAGCCCCAAAAAAAACATCTAAATCCCAAAAGCATATATAGATCGAGTTGAGAAGAGTAGGCAAAGCACCAACATTCGTGTGCATCATTGATCATTTCTATTGCAGCATTGGTCAATTCGTCTTGTCTGTTTGCCCTGTTGGGCACTCGATCGGCTGTGTCACGGCCTTGGCAGGAAAGCATCTGTCTTTACCAGGGTTCTGACGACCGGTTTTAAAAATTTACTGGGTCTAAAACAAATTATATGGCTGATTGTCGGAAAAATTTTGTTGATTTCGGCCGGAAATTTCAAAGTAAATTTTGAATTAAAAAAACGGCAAAAAAAATCGCTGAAAATTGCTCGAAATTGGTTGAAAATATCGGCAAAAAAATTCGAAAAAAAATCTTTCATATTTGACAAAAACCATGCAAAACAAAATTTTCAAAACCAATTTGAAATTTTACCGGGATCCAGTACAACCGATTCGGACGAAATTTTGAAACCTGGTCTTTACATCACTAGCTAGAGGCCGGCGATCTTCTGCATTGATTGAATACTACGACTTTGCAACACTTTTAGATATTCCGTATTCTCAAAATTAGCACAAGCAGACGCAGGCAGTTGCATGTCGAAAGGGGAATCCGAACCGTAGTAGCATGTACGTATAAGGGCATATATAACAGTGTTTTTATTATCGTTTTTTACTTACATCACGTTAGTAAAATACTACGTGAAAGGAGAAAGAGAGAGAGTACAGGTCGTCTCTTTTTGAAAAGACGGTTATGCACGTAAAACAAAACATGATGTATTAGTTAACATGTATGATTGTTTTTAAAAAATATAAAATTTAAATATTGGAGAGTGTGCTAGAGACTATCTATTGAAGATATTATCTCTAAAGATTATATAATATATATCAAATATAATATTACTTTTAACTATTGAAGATGTCCTGAACCGGTAGTAATTAAGCGATTAACTAGCATGTTAACGAGGCATATAGACAGAACGTGACGCGATACGATGGGTTTGTACACGGCTTGTTATTAGGCAGGAGTAGTGAGCAGTGTAGCTATTAACCTCATACGCCTCTTCTCTTCGATCTTTTCACCAAGGAAACGACGCAGAAAGGAGGCCTTAATTATTGCTTCCTATAAAGCTTCGTCCATGTGTCAGTTTCGCCGGCCGTACGTGCGTACAAATACCCCGAACCCAAAGGCAGAGAGGGGAAGAATTTTTAGCCGATACAGCCGATTTTGATATCGTATTTGCGTTTTTGACCAGCGTTTCGTTGAATTTACAAAAATAACCGCGTTGGCGACGCTGAAAGCGCCAAGCCCAACAGGTGGCTGACGCTCGGCAGCGGGCGCTGGCGGCTCGCGCTACGCGCTGCGTGCGCTACGCGCGCGCGAGCGGCCGCAGCGCTTGGGCGCCGCCATGGCGGCGCCACGCCAGGCGCTACGGGCGCAGGGCTCGCTCGCGCGCGCTCGCTGCGCTGCGCCCACTGCCTCACACACATACCACACGGCCTTTACGCACGCGCAAGGCCGCCGCCTGCCTCACATATACGGCGCGCGGCCATGACTGCCTCACATACAATACATGGCGCATGGCATGCAATACATGGCGCTAAGGCGCACGCGGCGCGCGCTGTTGGCCTGGCTCACACAACGCGGCGTTGCGCCACGCTGCACAGCCGCTGCAAGCGCCCAGACTGCCCTCAAGACGCTGGGCCATGGGCGTTACGTACGCACGCGGCGCGCGCACCGGCCCCGGCTGCGCTGGCGCGGCGCAAGACGCTGCGGCGCCGCGCGGCGCGCTGGCCAAGATTGCCCTCGCATACACATGGCCGGCTGCTACGCGCGCGCGCGGCACATATTCGCTTCATGCTACGGGCCTGGGTGCAGCGCCACGCTGGCGCTGGCCACCTGCCCTCAAGACGCTGGCGCTGGCGCATGGCCACGCGCTGGAGCCCCGAGCCGCCGTCAGATATATTGGAGAGCGACCGCGCGATTTTATTTCGCAATCGTTCTTCGCTAAGTTCATATTCACCACTCGCCACCCTCCGCTCATTCTTTTCTTTTCATTCGCTGTTTCTCGATTATATTTCAACGTTATTAACGCAGTAGGTTTATCGTAATTTTTAATTTAGCTACATTCTTCTATGTTTAATTAGCCACATTGTCGGTAATGTTCGTTATGTATGTTTTGCTAGTCATGTCTCTACCGAGCTACTAGAACAATTCTACGATGAGGACCACCGGCAAGCCAGGCTCATCACGGGCGTGGATGGCCCTCCGCCCCGGCACTTCGGGCGGGAGGGACCGTGGGCGCTAGACGATCGTTACGTCCTGCTCTCGGAGACGGCTTGTTGCCCTTTGCGAGGATGGTGTCCTTCCAACGGGTTCACCCTAGACGCCACAATGACGGTTGGAAGCGGGCGGTGCGCCGTCGAGCGCAATGGACGAGGCCCAACTCGCACTCGATAGAACCCCGCTCAGATATAAAAAGTTTTGAAGCACATCTCGGCGGAGATGAAGAAGATAGTAAAGAACTTGAGCAAGGTGGTCGCTCGAGGGACGACGCCTTATGACGGGCACGGCTGGGGGGGTGCTCACCCGCTAGGTCACCACGACCTAGCGAGTCCGGCAGCGTCCGAAGCGCTCCTCGTCGGTCATCTCGCGCCAGTCGCCGCATTGTAAGTCGCTATGTACAAATTTACATCAAGTTTTGTAATTATGCCTTACGCTCCGCTAACATCATGCCGCTCTCGCCGTAGGTCCGTCGGGATGAATCACTTCGTCGTCCGACCGGTACATTACCGCCGCCTCTGGTCATCCGTGACCGCACATCCGGAGGTACGAGGTTCTTAGTTTACATCCGAGTGTTCATTTGTACTAACATCGCTTCGCCTTGCGACCTTCACCTCGGGGTGACGGCGACCACATCGACCGATGACGACGATACGGGCCTCCCAACTCCTACCAGGAGCAAGATACGACGCCGTGGCAAGGACAATGGCGGCCGGGGTTTTTAGCGACGCAGGCGAGCTCCTCCGGTTCGCCGCCCCGTGACGCTCAAGAGCGAGATGTCCTCCGGTTCGGTGCCCCACGGTATACTCCAGCGAGAGTTCATCCGCAAGAATCGAGTTGCGGTGCATCGCACTTCCAGAGTGGCCCTCGAGTGGTTTTCTAGCCTCCGCCGTGGATGAATTCCTGGTGTCCCCTGTGTCGCACGCCTCATCAAGACGACATGTACGCCTACCGACTCGCCCGCACTCGATCATCGTCCACCTCCGCCTCAACGGTCTCCGCACCTCCGAACCGACACGCTTCTCCGTGCGGTGGACGATTCCACGGGTCATGCTCTACGCAAAACAAGGCGCGCGACGCGGACGCAGCCGCAGGAGGAGAGAGTAGTGGCTCGCACGAGTGAGCCGTATAGTTTCACGTGTTATGCTATTTTCATTGTACTACATTAATTGATCCGCATTTAAAGCAACGTTATATCAAAAGATTCTTAATAAATAAAATAATAGAAAAATTACATAATCAAGTACACTTTGTCAAACACAAAATTTTCATTTTTTACCTCATTTGCTATAATTTAAAATTCGGGAGACCCGCTTGTTGCGATTATGAAGATGCCGTACAACATGTGGGTAGCAACTACTTAACGATGTGTGCTACTTGTCTCCGCTGGCGCCATAGCAAGGGAGCCTTGTCTCGACGTCGGTGGGTCTCGGCCGAAGGAGCCTTCCCTTATCGCGGACTCTCCACGCCGGCCGGTATGTCAAGTCGTCCGCACTCTCGCGATTGTATGATGTAAGTACATCGACAAGACAAAACGTAACAAGAATGTCAATTGTTCATAACTCACGCCGTCCATGTAGATTGCTCCGGACGACCGGATACGCCAGGGCGATCGGCTCACCGCATGAGCCTTTCCTTACCCTTGTCACGGACCGCCCACGCCGGCCGGTGTGTCGAAGTCGCCCATGTCTGCGCTTGCATGATGTAAGTGCACCGTATAGTGAAAATCATAAGAAGGATGTAATTTCTTCATAATCGACGTCGTGGATACGGATGACGCCGGGCGACCGGATACGCTTGGCGGCCGCTCACCTCATGAGCCTTTCCTTGCCCTTGTTACGGAATGTCCACGCCGGGCCGTGTGTCGGTCGCCCATGTCTGCGCTTGCATGATGTAAGTACACCGTATAGTGAAAATCATAAGAAGGATGTAATTTCTTCATAATCGACGCTTGCATGAGCCTTTCCTTGTCGCCGATATGGATTACGCCGAGTTTATCGGGTCCTTCGCGCCTCCTCATCCGCACGTAAGGTTTCCACCGTGAGAAGTTCTCGCCCGCACCGAGTAGTTTAGCATGTACTCTCCGCCGGATGAATGCCATGTCGTATATCTCGGGCCGCCAATCCATCGGAAGAAGTGGCGCGATCTCGGGCCGCATTACGTGGGGATGAAGTTAAAATTGAAGGAATTAAACACCGAGGAAAATCGATGCGCCGCAAAGAAACGCTTACCATGTAGTGGCCGCGACTGTGAGACGCCCGGCGCCGTATTCCGGGTGTGTGGATCAATGATCTCTCGCGGCTCACCACACACACTTCGGACCGCAAACGTGGTGGCACCGAGCATCTTTCATTGAAAATCCGGTATTTTAGTCTGCTTCCTCTTCTGCAAGAAGCCGCTTGCGCTCGCAACATCCTCTTGTAGAAGTTTGCCAAGAGTCCATAGCCGGTCTCGATAATTTTGCGCTGTATATAACAAGCAAGACAGAAAAACTTTAAATTACGACAATCGAGTGACGACCGGACGAACTAGGTCTGCTGGGACAATCCTTCATTGAGTGCCTGGGGTCTTGCATATCCCGCACTTCACCGTGCGGCTAATATCCGCACGCTGACTAGCATCCATGTCATTCCGGCGCGCCGCCCCGCCGTCGCCTTCCCTATTCTCTTCAAGTCCTCGTTGGGACCCCAGGCACCATGTCGGGCCAAAGATCCTTGTAGTTCATTTCCAAACCATACGAGTGAAACTCTCCGCCCATGTACCGAATAGGTGCCGCATGTCGTAGTACTCGAGAGATGTATGGTGTAGCCATCTGCCGATTTGCGCACATGCCTTGTACACGCGCGAGCATGGTTTGTGGAAGAGCTTTGGCTTGTTGCGTGTGCATGTCGCCACATCACCTGTGGTGCATGCCTGCTTTCTTTCCCCTAGCATGACTATTGACGATTTCGCCGGCTTGATCTCGCATTTCGCCGAGGTCGCCGATCACCCAATGTCGTGCATTCGGGCCTTCTCCATCTTCCGATCCATGTGTCTCGCATGTTCTCGACCACCGCTGCCTTCGCCCATCTGCCGCTTGCTGCGGTGGCTCTATTCACGAAATAACCAACGGTGCGAGTCCATGTCTCCGGACAACCGCAGTGATAGGGAGCCCGCGCACACCTTTCGTGACGCTATTGTAGACCTCGCACATGTTGGTCGCCATAACGCCGCACTCGCACCGTCTCGTGTCATAGAGGAGGGACCATTTCTCCAATTCAGAGCGTGGTCGTTAATCCACCGGGAGAAGGTTATGGCGCTACTAGGTTGCTCCTCTCCGAGTGGACTCCTTGTATGTCTCGTAGTCCTGTTCAAGGTCTCTCCAAATAGACTCAAACTTCCGCCGCCGGTTCGCATACACAATGCCTTGAACGCCTTCATGAGTTCCCGATCGCGGAACCGCGTGAACAAGTTAGATGCAAGATGCCTCATGCACCACCGGATTGCACGTCGCTCCACCGTGAGATGGATCCATCCCACGCCGCATGATGTTGATGGCCGCCAACAACCCAAAGATTGCGGTTCGTGACTAGGCGACGCTGGCCTTGGTCTCCCACCACGGCCCTCTTCACGTTCTCCAAGAACCACACCACCGGATGTGTTCTCGCCTCGACAATGGCAAATGCAACCGGAGAAGTTGGTCATTCGCGATCGCCGCCACCGCGTGAGGATGGTGCCCTTGTACTTCCCAAGGAGAAAAGTGCCATCCATCGTTAGCACGGACGGCAGAACTTGAAGCCCCGATGGCCCGAGCGAAAGCCCGTAACACCCTATCCAAGATGAAGTGGTTGGGCCCTTTTCAAAGATCTTCACGGCCCAAACTTGTTTATGTACGCGTCGGTTTGATCCGCAACCGGTGAAGCAATCTCGCACAAGGTTGTACGCCTCGTATGTCCCGCACATAGTCTCGATGACTTTCGCTTGGCTCGTCGAACCTTGTCGTAGCTAATCGATAGCCAACTCCGATTGACGACTTCCGACATCATCGCCTTGGGGAGATAGACACGTCCGCCTCAACTAGGTGCGTGATGAGGTTTGCAACATATGCGAAGTCACGCCCGATGTCGCCGCAGGCTCGGCCGAGCTCGCGGTATGGTCGATCGGCTCCTTGACCGTGAAGACCGAGCCAAAGATCTTTGCTCGGAGAGCGCCGACCTTGCCGTGGCAGCCTTCTACTATGCACTTCACCGCAGACTTCCTGGTTGGACCGGCACTCGGTACACACGGCCGATGGACAAAGCGCATCGCGCTATAGCTTGTTGCACGCCACCTTGTTCGGAAGCGCCGCCCAACTAAGAGGGTGTCGGCTTCAAACCCCACCGGGAGCCTTCTTCTTGCGGCAAGACGAGCGAACGCACCGCGATATCATCAAGTCTCGATGCCACGTAAGGACCACCGCCCGTGTGCGCCCTCGCTTGCACCATCCGAGCTTGGGTCGGTGTCCTCGCTTGACTCCAACCCGAGAGTCTCGTCCGAGATACTGTGGCGATCGATGCGGGCGACCACCATGTTTCCGCCTCATTTGGCTCAAAATTAGGCACGGACTTCTTCCGAGGCAAAGACATTCTGCGTCGCCATCTTCAGCTCCTGCCGCGCTTGCCCGCTTGTACTGTGCCTCGGATCATCGGGGTTTCAGACGCCTATGTACGAAATTGACGACACCATAGGCTTCCGTGAATGGCCGCCGGTGCCGAGACAATCTCCATGTATCGCCTCCATGCTATGCTTCCATCCACCTTTACGAGCTCCCACACATAATTGGTGCAGTGATCGCTCAATCATAACTTTCTTCGCCCTTGGCTCGTGAGGAACTCCTTCTGATGCAGCCGCACTCGTGAATATTCATCGCGTGGAGCCCTCCGCCTGACCACCTTGTACCGCATCTCGACAGTCCAACCCATCGTGTCCGGCCGCAAGCCCATCGCCGTAAAATACAATCAAGTCTTGCATGTTCGAAAATACCTAAACCCACAAAGAACCACTAAATAATTACGACTAATTAATTAGCACTAAACTAATTCATTACTATTGAACTAACTAATTACGACTAATTAACTATCTCTAAACTAACTAATTACGCTTGATTAATTACCACTACAAAATACCAAGATTTTATTTCCACTTACTTGATATGTCAGAAAACTAATTACGACTAATTAATTAGCACTAAACTAATTTATTACCAAAGTGAACTAACTAATTACGACTAATTAGCTATCTATAAACTAACTAATTACGGTTCATTAATTACCACTAAAAATACCAAGACTTTATTTCCACTTACTTCATATGTCAGAACGATGACTACTAAACTAATTACTTACTAATTAATTAGCACTAAACTAATTCATTACTACTCGACTAACTAATTACTACTAATTAATTACCTCTAATCTATCTAATTACGACTAGCTAACAAAGACTAACTAATTACGACTACGGCAATAACGGCAAAAGCATAACACAAATTACCCGCCTTCCGAGGAAGTAATAAATCACCCTTCTGAGGAAGTAATAAATCACCCTTCTGAGGAAGAGTGACGAAGCGAGAAAACAATTACCTCCCAATAAAATTAATTATGTTACGTTCTTCGAGTTCTCAGCCGACGAGCGCAAGAACGAGAATCAAACGCAATTGATATGACCAAGAGCGAGTGCCGAGTTCGGTATTTATAGGCGAGTGAAGGAGGAGTCGCGTTTGGCGCCGGAATTCGTAAGTATTGAAGCCGAATTCTGGATGGGGCGACAGATGTGCGGAGGAGGAGGATGGACGGTGGAAAATAGGGCCACCCAACATTTTTAATTCGTGCTCGCCACCTCACGCTAGGGGCGGGCGCGGCGCCGGCCGCCACGCGCCGCTGGCGTAGCGCTGCGCTGCCAACTGGGTCAAGACGCCGGCGCATGCCGGCGCGGCGCTGCGCGCCAACAGGCGGCGGCGCTGGCGCCAGTTCGCGCCACGCAAGACGCTGCCGCCCACCACACGGGCGCAGCCCAGTGCGGCCAATTGGGCTAATTTTGTAAATACAATGCTACACGGTTAAAATCGCAAATACGATATCAAAATCGACCGTATCGGCCAAAATTCCGAGAGGGGAAACGATTCCGCATGAGATGTACGTGGCTGTCGACATTAATTGGCAGGCACGATCCCCGCGACAGGCGGCCGGCCCCCGTGAACGTGCGAGGTCAGCATCGTAAGAGCGATGGCAGCAGCGTGCGTCAAGTGCCAGCAAAATGAGCTTATCATCAAGGCACGGCGAATCCATCCGGTCGTCTTTGATTACCGGCGAATGCCGACGATGGAGACGGCGATCGATTGCGCCGTAATCTGTAGGCCTGCGGTCAGGGGAAGCGGGTTTCGTGTCGTGTCGTGTCGTGCGAGTTTTCAAATATGCGTTTGAAATTTGACCGAAATCTAACCGAATTTCATCCAACGCACGAGATGACATGATCCGACGGCATCTGCTCGAGACTACTACTGGGTAACCTCATGTCAATTGCCAGAACGCAACGATTGGTTTGTCCAAACAAACCAAGTGCTACGAAACTCGCTTGTTAGGTGGAACAGCCACATCAACGAGTTGGGGCCAATTATGAGCTTGCGGGCCGGAAGTAACGCCTTATTGTGATATCTGGTCATCTAGATGCACGCACGCTTAGGTCGCTAATTTAGCTCGCATCGATCGGCCGTCGCTCGTCACGCGAATTGGAAACGCGAAATGCGACAACGCGGACGCAGATTTGCTATAGCTGAGAAAAAATCATCAATTGCAGTATATTCATCTTCCCATATGGTATCAAAGCGGTGCCGCTCCTGAGCCGCCGCCTCCACAGCTTCCGCCGCGCCGCCCTTGGGAGATGATTTTATCTCCATGATCTCCCGAGGGCCGCAACCCGTAGTTCAAGTCGTGTCGCCGATTATCCGATCGGCTACCAATTAGAGTTTCCCCTGGTCATCTTCAAATCGGATTTTCTCTATTTTTTCTGATCATAGATCAGTTTGTTGTGCCGACCTGTCGACGTTCCTCGACTCCGGACTTCACCGCCTCGGCATCGACCTCTCCCGCGCCTCCACTCCTCCGATGATCTAGATACGGCCTCCTCCTCGTCGGTTGTGCCGACGGGCTTCTCTCCGCCCAGATCTAGAGTCGGCTCTCTGCATCGCTCGTCTCCACGTCCCTAGATCTGGGCTCCCCGCCCGACGGGGCCGCTGCCTCCAGCTTGCCCCGGCCTTCTCCAGTGTCACCGCTACCGGATTCGGCCTCCTCCGCGCCAGATCCGGTGGTGCCTCGCCCAGATCCAACCTCCTTCTCATCGGATCTGGCCGCCCCCGCCCCTACTTCATCTTCGACCATGGCCGGACGACGTCGGCGACCTCTTCACCGACCTCGGTCACGACCTCCTCTGCATCAACTCCACTACCCCCGACCACAGCGACGACCTCGACACCATCTACCTCGACATGGCTCCCTCCTCCGCTGCTATGACCATGGTCACCTCGCTCTCGGCTACCTCGGCAACAACGGGCTATCATTATCTTGAGCAAATTCGTCGGTTCCCTCTACAGTCACCATGTTCGCGATGCCACAGCAGCTAGGATGCACGGACACGGACACGCGTGTCGGACACGACACGTATCGGACACGGGATTCGCCATTTTCTAAAAAATAGCGACACGGGGACACGGTAGATATATATATATATATATATATATATATATATATTATTGAATGTTTTTTCACGTGTTTATCAAACAGAAAGTGTAAAATGTTAGGAATATGTACCTCAAAGATGATCATCGCTCTTGTTCTTTTCGCTTTTTAATACGGACTCACCTTGGCTCCATCTTGTATTTCTGCACAACAGCATGCCAGTATGCACAACAACACAAGGAGTCAAGCACTCACCATCGCTATTATTGTCAATGTCATAGCAAGATAATTGGATCACTAGTTTGTTCTCTCCAGATTTGAGCCATGACAAAGTAATAGACAAATTTGATCAGAGAGTGTAGACTCACCGAAAGTCCAACTGGGAGCAAAGAAGACGAGCCGCAGAGCAAGCAGCAGGAGGCGCAGCAGCAAGAGGCGTCCGGAGGAGAAGCCGAGCAGGACAAAGCGTTAGCGCAAGAGCGCGCCGGCGACGCTTGCAGGAGAGCGCAGGGCGGCAGCGCGCGCAGCGAGGCGCAGGAGGGCGCGCCGCCGCAGCAGCGAGGCAAAGGGGCGGCCAGCAGCAGCAGGCAAAGGGGGCCGCTAGCAGCGAGGCGAGGAGGGCGGGCGCTTCCGCCAAGCAGCGAGGCGCAGAGGGCGCGCGCGCTTGCCGCAGCGCAGGCAGCAGGGGGCGCGCCAAGCAGCGCAGGCAGAGGGGCGGCGCCGGCCAGCAGCGAGGCGCAGGAGGGCGGCGCGGCCGCCAAGCAGCGCAGGCAGAGGGCGGCGCGCGCAGCGAGGCGCAGAGGGCGGCGCGCGCGCCAAGCAGCGAGGCAAAGGGCGGCGCTTCTGCAGCAGCGAGGCGCAGAGGGCGGCGCTTCGCAGGCAGCGAGGCGCAGAGGGCGGCGCAGCGCGCGCCAAGCGCAGCGCAGCGCAGTGCAAATGACGCGCGCAGCCGCAGTGGCGGCGTTGTCGGGGGGGAAGTCGCGGACCGAGATGGCAACGCGAGACGGGAGAGCCGTGGAGGAGGGTAGGGTTAGGAGATGGGCGGCGGCGAACAAAGGCGTGATTGGGCCGAATGAATGGGCCGATACGTGTCCGACACGCGGCCAAACGTGTCGGATACGTGTCCGAATTTATTTCTATTTATTTTCGCGACACGAATTTCCGACACGCTTACAATACGTGTCGGAGCCGTGTCGAGCCGTGTCCGTGTCCGACACGGTGTCCGACACGGACACGGCCAGTAATGCGCCGTGTTTGCTTTGGAGCACAAGCGCCCTCGACGCCCCGCCGCGACACGGGGATGTCAATCCAATGGTTCCCTACCTTCAGCTTCCTCTCCAGTCTGACTGTCCACGATGCTCCTGCTGTCCGCAACGCTATCGCTACGACTGCTGGAGGATGTTAGAGTATATTGGTATATCTCTATATTTGGTAGTTTATGATTATTTAATCCCATGATACCTGTCTTATCTCTGGGAGATGCTTCTTGCCCTCAAATACTTGTACTCTATATAAACTGCCATCGAGTCTCAATACAATCATCAATAACAGTATATTCATCTTCCCGTAAAAACATCAAAATTAGCTTTGTTTAGCCAGAGGGCTACCCATAAAAAGTATATTTCACTTTTGGATCATATAATATTATCATAATTTCACTTTTTACAACCCTTAGCAAAAAAAAGGGAAATAGATTATAAGACCCGGATCTGGTGTGCATAGCTCATATCCTACATGATCAAGACTAGAATGGTCCCACCATAGGATCAAAGATATGGATCTAAGATCCTGACAACCTTCTTCGTAAGTACATACATATCGCAGCAATCGACTAAGAAATATATATGTATTATACGTGTATAAGGATCCAAAAACCAGTTCCAGTGAAAATTTCGCCGGACGGCCGGTAAAAGAAAACTAGTCGGTTACCGGTTTTCCCGTGAAAAAAAATTTGGTTGAATTTCGCTTATATTTACTTATAAATCAGTCAAAATTTAGAATTTGAACTTGAAAAACTCAAAAAACTGGCTGAGATTTTGGATCCTGAACCCTACCGAGAAATCTTATAACCGCTGGTACGGTTTTTTTACCTCTACGTGTACGACGATCCTCTCTGAGTCGCTGCGCATGTTGCAAGCTGCAGGACTGCTTCAGCTGCAACATTGACCACATGAAATATGATGAGATGCATATCTTCAACGCATGACATGTATAGCCATATAAACTATAATGCTAATCGAAATATGATGTGCAGGTGTGATTGGACAATATCTAGAACATGCCATGCAAACAAATAAGTTTGACTCGACCATCTGGCCGGACAAGCCAAGTGATTAATTTCTAGTTGGCAGTTCAGCCAGCTTGCAACTTTAATAGACTGAAACTGAAACTATTATTAGTTCGAAATAAAAATTAAATAAACGGCATTATAATTCAGCTACTCCTTCTTCTTGTCCTCCTTTTTTGCGGTCCATTCGTCGCAGACTTATGGTCAGGTATTCAAGTCAACTAGTAGAAGTGAAATTTCTGGAAGATCGAAAGGCAGCCCAGATCGTTATCTGTTTGATCGAGAAATCTCAGTTGTTGGGAGTTGGAAGCTGAAACTTAAGGCACTATTCCTACCAACACCCAACCCTCCTACAAAAACTGAGACAAATTTTCTTCCAAAAAAAAAAACCTGAGACACAAATTGATGAACCAGCTGCAACTGAATTTTTCTAAGGGCTTTTTTCTCCAGATCTGCAGTATCTATATATGTCATAAAATGTATGTGCAAATTGCATACACAATTGAAGGATGCAGCTGCATCAATCCTTCAGCTCGAAGTTTTACACTACTACTAGTAGTACGTAGCACGAGTTGTTAAACTGTTCTGCCAGTAGCATAAATGAATGTTATGGCAGGCCCTGTTCATGAACATTAAGGAGATATCAACTATATCAACTCAATTTTCTTCTTCGAACGGAGCATGATGAATTTATATATGTTGGACATATTGATAGCTGTGTGACACCCAACCCTGTTTGATTGCTCCAGAGTACAATTCATTACATTTCTTTGACAATTGGGCTCAATTTCAATCCGCTGATCCAGACAGGCAATGAATAGCATAAGGTCAAAAAGTAACCAGAGTTCTCATCTTCTGCTCCTATTTCTTTAGTGAGGAAAAACCGAAGATGTCAGTGATAAATAAACACTGCTACATACTCGGAGACTAATGTATATACGACCTATCTATACAGTTGTTTTACACCAAAGACAAACTGAGCAGGCAAGAACACGGCACCTGTTTTTAGACGTGCCCAAATCAGATAACGCAACAGATAACCCAAGTAGGCCCCAACTATATCAAACAAAGTTCAATCGATACAACATTTTTTTGTCCTCAAACAACAATACATCGATAGATTGGTACAAGGCTACTAGAGGTTGGGCCTTGTACTATCCTGTACGAGCTTGGTGCAAATGCATGGCTCCAACGTTGCACCAAACAAAGGTTGTATCACACTGTTTTTCCTGGCCAACTGCCATTACAAAGCTGAAACGTGTGGCGTTGATCCCTGTTCGCTTTTAATAACAGGCATGTTCAAAGAATGGGAGCAACCCGCTGTAAAAGTTCTACCTCCTAATGTGCAAAAGGGCACGGAATTTTTGACCCGTTTTACAACAACAAAAAGGTTACACCAACTCACCAGGTCTACAGCGGCAAATACAGAACTCAAACGAAGCCATCTTCCATGCAAAAAGGTACTGTGAATTTGTGAGGGACAAAAGCCTGCCGCCTGGGCAAAGACAAGTGAGTACTGACAGGAATTGAAGCACACACTGGGGATTCAAAATCCTAAGGCCATTTCGTGAAACTGATTCGCCGCTTGGAGCTTCGCTGGTAACTTTTACGGAATGGCACCTCTGGTTGTATTGAGCAATCAACAAAATCTCACAAGCAATGCAATCTTCTCATAGAAATCATATAATAGATGTGACCCGGACAGAGTTGTCTGCAGACCCAGTAATGTACATTGGCAGCGTGGGATGCCAATCCACACTGGTGATAGATGCACTGTGGGGAAGTGTTCTCAGCCCGCTTTCATGGCCTTGAACCTGAAAGGAAATTGTAGATAATCACATTGGTATCAACTACTGCAAAATGAACTTAACACCAGAGTTTGGATAATGGTGGAAACCTGGTAAATTGGGGCCCGAACCAAACCCGATGTAACAAGCAGCCTCTTGCCATTAGAATCCAATGCTATCTCATGCACATGTTTGTTAAAGCTCTCTGGATTGCAAAACCTGGTAATTGAAGCACAAGAGAAATGAGCTAGCCCTCCGATACTCCACAGTTGCACAATACACTACCACCGTAAACTATGCAGTTCTGGCTAAATACACAGAGTTCAATCAGGTAGAACATTAAGTAGCATAGTAGTTCCCGTGTACACAAATTCAACTAGTCAGAAGGGTCAGAACATTGCTCAATCGAACATGTCTCTCCCAATTTGCACCTAGTATCAAAAAATCTAGCATAAGTGGATATAGCAGAAACTAGGGTCTACATTCACGTGGGAGACCTTGAGATTAAAATTGCTGGATCCGAATTATTTCTAAATTCTTTTCCAGTATGGAGCGTTTAAAGTTAAAACTGGTAGCCCAATTATAATTCACTATGAGCAAATATCCTAAAATCCTCCACAGATCTCATATAGCAAGGGTTTTAAAAGATTAATGGTATTCCTTCACCCTGTGGATTGGAAAATGGTTTGGTCTGTGAATTATGTGTGTCATACAATAATTCTTACCTAAAATAATCTAACCTTGATAAAAACTGGTAACCCAGGTATAAATCCAACGTAGGTAAAGTCAATCAAACCAACATTAGCTGCCATTTACAATTTGGTAATGATCACCAAATCTTACCTACTGCAATCTCTTGACCAAAGAATCTGACCTTGATTGTGCAAGCTCCACTCAAATATCTAAAAGTCATACAGTTAACATGAGATAAAATTGTGCAAACAAATGAAAGATTATAAAAGAAATATTTGCATAAGAAAAATAAATCAAAACTCCAAGCAAAACAACCAAAAACAACCAAACTGAATTTCCTAAGTGTGGGCGGTCGACCTCTATTCAAGGGCGGTCCGACCGGTCCTATGGGCGTCCGACTCGATGAGGGGTCGACCTCCAAGATGAGACAAGTGAAATCACCAAAAACGAGTTGCAAATAGATGTAACTTTTGATCTACAACTCCAAACTTGATGAAACTTGGTACACACCTTCTCTAGGATGTCGGGAACCTATTCCAATCAAGATCGTGAAGATCTTTGGAAAAGTTCAGACCTTTTTCAGTTTGAGAGGTGGAAGGTTTGAAACAGTCAAAGCGAAAACTATATCGAAAAACTTGCTCGTGGGTGATTGATGATCAAGATGATCTTAGATGTGTTCCACATGTCACAGCAAGCTAGATCATGCAAAGAAATCAATCAAAACATGCGAATCAAAGAAAGACTCAAAATCACCAAATAGAGAAGAAGGGCAAATGAACTCATCTTGAAGAGAACTCTTCTTTGGATTGATTTGATAATGTATCGATTCGACCACTCATACGGATCGCATGGACACAAGATCAAAACATCTCTCTCTCTAGAACCCTAATCTCCACTAAACCTTCCCTAAGCACTTAAGCCAAAACTAGGGTTTCAAGCATGAAAGGGTTGAAGGGTGCAACCACCTCCTCCTCTATTTATAGTGGAGACTTAAACCTTCTAGAAGAGTAACCCTAATGGGCTCCCGTTAAGGCCCAAAACAACGGGTCACACACGCATCGCATCTCGAGCGCCGCCTTCATCTCCTCTTGACCTACTCCGCTTCTCCACGCCATCTTGCGCCGCAGTCGCAAAGTCACAAGGCGGTATTTGGTATAATTACCAAATACCCTTCTCGATCTTTTGCAAAGACCGAGTCCCATCTTTGTGAAGCACCTCCCATGCTTCGCGGTGTAGGTTGATCAACGGCTCTCAACATGTCGGCAAGTCTCTCCCATCCGGCTCCCAGAACCACCATGGCACTTGCACCGCCGCGCAGCTGATCCAACGTGCCGCACCGAACGCCTGTCGGTCATTCTTGTCTATTCGCACCACACTTGAGTTCATTGACCTCACCCGCATCGTCGATCGTCGGATCTCGCTCTCCAAGCCTAGTCCCGATCATCCTCGCCGTTGACCGTCGTTGACCACCAAGCAACCTGCACAACAATAAACAAGCAAATCGAATCGGAACAAGTTCTTCACAACTTGACCCACGTTAGTCAAAACATGCATCATGCAACACATATGCTAAACCCATGACTTTGACCTAACAAAACATCATCGCCACGAAGCGGCCGATGAACAAGTCGAGCTCGACTGCCCTCGTGGGTCGGCGATCGTTAGCGCCGGCCGACGCCACCACAAGGCGGCCGACCGCTCAGGGACTTAGCCAATTTTCAACCCGAAAATCCGAAACCATCGGAAACTTTAAACCAATAGAACTTTTGCTTGGGAACTCCAAAATTATGAGACCAAGTGTATTAGGATCCTCACTTGTCTACAACACCTATTTTTGGCCCACCATTCGACCATTTTGGTCACGGCCGGTCGACCGCACATGGCGCCGACGATTTGGGACCGGTCGGACCGCCATGCTATGGCTGCGGACCGCCTCGCCGAATGCCGAACGGATCCGAGACTTTGTCGAAAACCGGAAACGACAACCGTTAACGCCATTGCCAATTGTCACATCATCCTAAGATCGAGCATATCCCCATGATATCCACAGGAACAGGTGGGATGGACCAGACATGGCCAAATGGGCGGTCTGGCTCGGTCCAGTAGGGGCATAATCAGGCACGACCTATTTTGGCACAACCTATTCTGGCCCGCGAATGAAACGAGCCTTGCCATGCTGGCCTATGTGCCTGGGTGGCAGCCCAAGCATAGCGCAAAGGCCACTCATGTCGTGTCGACTCGAGCCCGTTTGGCCCAACGGACCGTTTATAGCCCAGTTAGCCCGAAAATTAAAAAAACTTGAGAAAAAACGGAATTTTTGACCCGTTTTACAACAACAAAAAGGTTACACCAACTCACCAGGTCTACAGCGGCAAATACAGAACTCAAACGAAGCCATCTTCCATGCAAAAAGGTACTGTGAATTTGTGAGGGACAAAAGCCTCCCGCCTGGGCAAAGACAAGTGAGTACTGACAGGAATTGAAGCACACACTGGGGATTCAAAATCCTAAGGCCATTTCGTGAAACTGATTCGCAGCTTGGAGCTTCGCTGGTAACTTTTACGGAATGGCACCTCTGGTTGTATTGAGCAATCAACAAAATCTCACAAGCAATCTTCTCATAGAAATCATATAATAGATGTGACCCGGACAGAGTTGTCTGCAGACCCAGTAATGTACATTGGCAGCGTGGGATGCCAATCCACACTGGTGATAGATGCACTGTGGGGAAGTGTTCTCAGCCCGCTTTCATGGCCTTGAACCTGAAAGGAAATTGTAGATAGTCACATTGGTATCAACTACTGCAAAATGAACTTAACACCAGAGTTTGGATAATGGTGGAAACCTGGTAAATTGGGGCCCGAACCAAACCCGATGTAACAAGCAGCCTCTTGCCATTAGAATCCAATGCTATCTCATGCACATGTTTGTTAAAGCTCTCTGGATTGCAAAACCTGGTAATAGAAGCACAAGAGAAATGAGCTAGCCCTCCGATACTCCACAGTTGCACAATACACTACCACCGTAAACTATGCAGTTCTGGCTAAATACACAGAGTTCAATCAGGTAGAATTAGCATAGTAGTTCCCGTGTACACAAATTCAACTAGTCAGAAGGGTCAGAACATTGCTCAATCGAACATGTCTCTCCCAATTTGCACCTAGTATCAAAAAATCTAGCATAAGTGGATATAGCAGAAACTAGGGTCTACATTCACGTGGGAGACCTTGAGATTAAAATTGCTGGATCCGAATTATTTCTAAATTCTTTTCCAGTATGGAGCGTTTAAAGTTAAAACTGGTAGCCCAATTATAATTCACTATGAGCAAATAACCTAAAATCCTTCACAGATCTCATATAGCAAGGGTTTTAAAAGATTAATGGTATTCCTTCACCCTGTGGATTGGAAAATGGTTTGGTCTGTGAATTATGTGTGTCATACAATAATTCTTACCTAAAATAATCTAACCTTGATAAAAACTGGTAACCCAGGTATAAATCCAACGTAGGTAAAGTCAATCAAACCAACATTAGCTGCCATTTACAATTCGGTAATGATCACCAAATCTTACCTACTGCAATCTCTTGACCAAAGAATCTGACCTTGATTGTGCAAGCTCCACTCAAATATCTAAAAGTCATACAGTTAACATGAGATAAAATTGTGCAAACAAATGAAAGATTATAAAAAGAAATATTTGCATAAGAAAAATAAATACATAGAAGTACAAAGGCAAAATCAATCTATAACAAATGTTAAAGCTATTATTTTGATTACAACTGATTAAGTAAATGGAAAAGGCATCCAAATGGACATGGTTATTTGTATCTATGCACTAAAAGGAAAAGGCTGTATACCTTTCCATCTGAGCCTAAACTGAAGATGCTAGTTTCAGCAGGCCCAAAAAGAACTGAGCTGACAGGGCAATCATGGGCAGGCCATCCAGTGATTTGAAGACCAGCAGACATGTCTATGTACAGTCAAGGAAATTATGATGGGCTCAAACAATCACAAAACACAATTCAAATCTCAAGCAATAAGTGATACCAAGTTTCAAGTCAAAGGCTGATAACTTGATACAGATGCCATGGGAATATTAAAATAAAAGGATACCAAACATGTGAATCATTCCATCTGTTGCAGAAGCTGCCAAGATCTTTCCATTGTGATTGAAGCAAAGAGAAGTAATAGCAGGTGGATCCTCACCAAGAGGGAGGACTGTCTTCACAATAGAAGAAAAAAGATATATATCATATTATCATGAGGAAAATTTTACTGGCTAAAAATTCACACATAGGTTCAGGCCAAGGGGGTGAAACCAAAAGAAGTACCATAGGCTTCCATGTTTTCATATGCCACACAGTCAAGGAAGCAAATCCTGTCTTGTCAAATATAGTTGATCCATGCCTGAAAAGTAATTTAAAGCTGGAAATAAGACAATGCAACTGGGAGTATAATAATATAATGGTGTTAAGAGAACTACTACAAGGTATATCATGCTGAAACTATTTTCTATACAGTTTAAACGGCATGAAAGGAAAACAGAACCAAAGCTACTGTCACACAACAGAAACAGTATCACTTCTATGTAGGAAAAAGCTCCCATCTTGCAATAACAGGCAATTAATTTCTTAGAAAGTAATGAGATCCAAAAATTACCGTCTTGATGCAGCTGCAGAGACAAACACAGGTTCTACAGGGCTACACTTCAAATCTAACACACTGCAAGAAATTTGAAGCCTCATTAGCATAGCGTTCAGTCATCAGTGATAAGCCCAAAGATAACAGGTTATATAACCTTGGAAAGCCTCTTGATGTACTTAGGTCGCAAACAACTCTCTTTGCATCAGCATTCCAAGCTTTAATGCCGCCATTAGCTGTTCCTATGAGCAGCTACTGTCAAGAGAAATGGGTGATAAAATAAAAGTCTTAAACATGAATATGTTTTTACAAAGTTTAATTGGCGGGGGTGATGTGATACAGTCCAATATAGACATACCAAGCGGTCAGATCTGCATTCCCAAGAAAGTGCGCTGACTTCAGCCCCACAGTATATAGTGGCATTTTTGGATGATGGTGTTGATGAATCGTATGTCCAGATTCTTTTAAGAGTTTAAAAACCAACAGGTTAAAATCTAAAAATTTCAGCTAGGCAACCAAAGGAAAGTTCAGATAGCACAATTACCTCACTGTACCATCAATTGAAGAACTAGCAATATTTGATCCAGATGCAGAAAATCGGCATTGGCTAATTGAACTGTTATGGCCTAAAAATGTTTCCTGTCAGCAGGTTTAATTAGTCATATAGGAAACAGCAAAAAGGGATAATATCCTACTGGGGATAAACTATAGGTTACCTGAAAATCCACTTTCACTTCAGGAAAGTCTTCCTCTGTCACCAAAATATGTTCATTCTCTGCAGCAAAAGAAACATATTATGCTTCAACGTTGCCATAGTTATAAGATGAAATGTAATCTTGCAAACAGGGTTCAACACATCAGCAGCATTGAAGAGTATCAAAATAGGAAATTATGTTGGAATCGGATGACACATAAACACAATCCAAACTATGATAACACTAGAATGGATGATGGAAAAGACAGGTGCCATGCTTTGTGGGTGTGAAAAGAATGATAGAACCATATCATTAGCTACCCCACAAACCAAATGGTAAAGAAACGTGCAGAAGCCATGAAAAAAAAACTAGTAATAACTAATAAGAGCCAACCTGCATGGGCCATTTGAGAAGATTCATGTAATTTCCCATCTCTTGTAGAAGATTTCACTGAACTTGAAGACTGTGAGTCAAAACCCTGTACAATGCTACTTGAAGCTGAGGATTCTTCATAGCCTCTTGACATATCTTGCCCCTCAAGGGAGGAACCATCTGCACTAGTCTTGACTAAATTCTTGTTTCCGAAACCATTCCTGTATTTATCAGTTGAGACATATTTCAGAGGACTTCTCTTTGGGTGGAAGGCAGCATAACCTTCAAACTCACTTGAACTCCATAAAATTGGTTATAAAATTAATCTGAATTTCCATGTTTGACACTTGATTATGACTTGTTTGAGTTGTCTCAATGATGAAGTTAACTATCTGACAAATGAAACTACAGTTACATTTCCATTCAACATCAAAGACTCTTGGGTGTGTTTGATTTCCAGCCCCAACTCAAGCTACCAAAGTATTTGGTTTGCCCCCTATGGAATTTGGTCCAATTGTTTGGTCATGGCCAAATTTTATTACGGCGGACGGCAGGTTGAAATTAGTACACACTAATTGTTAATTTGTGTGTGCGTGTGGGTGGTGGTTAGCAGTCACATTCTAATTCATGCTTTCAATTAATAGGACATGCAATCTAATAGGAAGGAAGCTAATGTTAAAGTACTTGATATACATAGTATTCCTAGTTCCATCCAATCTCCAAAACCAACTGTTAATTTGTGGACAGATGATAGATGAAGGAGCCATATAGCAATTACAAATGCTACACATGCATTTACAGGAGAATAAGTAATCTTGCAGTCTAGAGCGATAGCTTTACCTTCTCAACTGCAATATTTCAGCTTCCTTCATCTCTAACAATGCTTGTAGCTCTGACAATTTGTTATTCAGTTGCTTTATGTCGTTCTTGAGGCATTTGATGGTATTCTTTTCAGTGCTTATCTTTAAAAGAGCTGGGATTCGTGAAAAAAATTAAGGACAAAACAGTGTAGAAGAAAACCATGATGTGTGTTCCAAAGCACCCAATCACATTCGGAAACAGCACATTCTGACACAATGATGATTGACTAGAATGGGGAAAATTTATAACTCAGTTAAGGTAACACGTTCCTCCATATTATAAAAGATTTAAAACATCCTACCAACTAAAAGAGGGATACAACATTGAAGACAATGTAAAAGGATATGAATTCCATTGAATATTCCGCTCAAAAAATTCCGAAATGAAAGAACCAAAGTGTCCAGCCATTCTTTGGAGAAATACATACGGAATTGTGGATCCAAGCTTGGATTCTTAATATATGGAATAGCTGCATATTATTATTGAGATTGGCAAAACATAAGAATGCTGTAGACATAATGTACACAAAAAGAAAGCTCAGAACACACACCAAACCATGCCAGCCAATCTTCACGCTTTTGCATCAGATAATTGCCATTTGCACCAAAGAATTCAATTACTTTTCCTTGGCTTCCAGATTTCAAAGCATTGACAACATAGTACCGTAATACTGACTGCTCCAATTTAACAAGCGTCCAGAAAAGCTCTGTGTCCGCAGGTGAAGTGAAACACTGCTTAAAGAAGCTAAACAGGCCTAGCAGTCTATCCAGTTGGTATTTCGGTATATACACTGAGAACACTAAATCTAGGATCTTATCTACTTCAAAGTTCCTGCCGATCTCAGTAGACAATTCTGCCTCATAAGCTTGCAGTGTATTTGTGAAACCCCTGAACACAAGAAACTCCCTCACGAGTTCTTCTGCGTACTGCATATTCTCCATTTCTGTCCAGTGTTACTGCAAAACATTAAAAAAAAAAAGAAGAGGGAACAAAAGTTCAATCATAGACCACAGAGGAAAAGGGGGAAACAACACTAAGCCAACAATTATCCCTGTCCTAGTTTCTGACAGTTGACAGCACCAACAAGTTTCAAAGAATTCATTAATAGTGTTCGCTTCCCCTGGCCAAAACATATGATCTACAAGCAATTTCAAGTACTGTTATGGGTGTAATCTGGTGCAGTGAGAATTTAACTACAAATTATGTATCTCCCCATACTTGCTAGCAGAAATGTGATCTCCCTCCAGTAAGCATAGGCTACCACGCATCCTCATTACGCCGCGAGCATTCGGCTGGTGCAAAGCACCCATCGCCAGGAGAGGCTCCTTATCTATTCCAAGCCCCTACTAAGCAGCAGCTAGAACCCAATCCACAACGACCACTGTCCGAGCCACTACTAGAACAACAACTGCTCGCAAGGTTCGGGGGCGATTAGGCCGCGAAACCACAACGCAACAAGCGTGGCTTGGGTCGATACGCAGACCACGAGCCGCCGGGCGCGCCAATCTGACGAGATCTCGAACGAGCCGCGGCGGGGGACGGGTCCCGACAGGATAGACGCGCGGGGGAGAGTAGAGGAGAGGAGGGGATCGATTGATCAGACCTGGCTGCGAGAGGGTGCGGCGGCGGGGGCGGCGGCGGCGGAGACGGGAGCAGGAGCGAGGCCGTCGGGGCGGCAATCGGTGCGAACGAGGAGAAAGAAAGGGGTGGTTTGCCAAAAAAGAAAAGAAGAAGGAACATCTTAATTTTTTTTTTATGGCAGATGAGATGGGGTGCTCCGGTGCTGCGCTTTGGTTTGGATCTGTTCATCTTGCCGGGGCGGGCCGGCCTGGAAAGCCAGGCCGTGAAAGGCTAGCCCGTTGCCCTAGAAAAAGACCGAAATTCCTTTTTGAATAAAATGTTTTAAAATTTAATTATTGAATAAAATGTTGTATTTTAATTTATTTTTTGGAATAAAATGTTTAATTTAATAAATTTAAATTTTTTGCTTCCATATATGTTCTGTAAGGGAGATTTTTGACGAAGGATCTCTACGCCTAACGTATAGAACTGTTCACGTAGCGGATTGCAAGGAGTATATAATTACTGATGTGGAAACAGTTATGTTGGAGATGTATAATGGAGGACATCACATATTGAAGGGAGTTCGGTATGTTTCCATCTTAAAGAATAATATAATATATATGAGGTCGCTTGAACTCGAAGGTTGTAAGGCGCCACTTAGAGGTAGAGTCATGTAAGTTACCTGTAAAGGGAAGGTAATCATGAAAAGTATCGGACAAATGGTGGATATCGATTGATGAGTAATCATCAGGGAAGAGCAACCAATGGGATGTCTGATAAAAATCCTGATAAAGAGAAGAAAACCATACCATTAACGGTAAGTATTCGGATTTTATATGCAGTTATGTGCGAAAATACAAATATGGTTGCAAAATGGCAGGTGCAAAGACAAAGGTGTTGGCTATTGGAAGAAGTAAGACGTGGTAGGACCAACCACACAGTACCGATGAGCAGGTGGAGCTCGGAGGCGGTACAAACCTATAGCATGTAGGGATGTAGGAATAGGAGGTGTGACTAACCAAACTACACAACAAATGAGCTCTCAGGTGGAGGGTGCGGGAAGGTTAGCCTGCACATCAACACATACATTGTGGTCATGTGCATGACCCATGTGGTGGAGGCACTCCCAAAGGTAGGAGGAAAAAGTTTTTTTTTTTGAAAAACAAAAATAACGAAGCCAACTTGGAGCGAATTCTGGGAGGAGCTTGGTGGCTTCAACAGATGGGAATCAAGGTGGAGATAGTTGAGTATATGTGACTCATATCCTAATGTACTAGGACTTAGAGATGTGTTCTACAAGGATTCCTATTCTAATCCTATTAGGATTTGGATTCCTATTTTCTTTTGGAGGAGAACTAGAGGGCACTATATAAAGTCATTAGGTGTGGTTATAGAGAACACAAGCTGTAAACTAACTCATTCAAAGCAAAAAGGCGCACGAGAGGATTAGATGCTCACTAGATTCTTGCATAAGGCAAGGATTGGGGGTTCTAAAAGATTCGAGGGGGTTGTGGGAGAGTGATAATCTCTTATACTCTTTTTGATGTCGTGCTTAAGAAACTTGTAGTCGGCTTCGCCAAATCCCACTCTCATATTTTGTCGTTGTTATTAGGTTACCTCTACGGGATTTATCTACGCTCGTATCGTATCTCGTAACTCTGATTCGATCTGGAGGCTGTTGCGTATAAGAAAGAGTATCAGACTACATCATATTAAAATAGATATAGTTCCTAAATTTTGAATGTGATTATATAGTTCGTGCGATATATATTGCAAAAATGTGCATTGCACGTGCACGGTTACTGGTCTCCACTAAAGGTAAATGGGATTATGCATGTCAGATTCGAATGCAATTCCACACAGAAGCTTCAGATTTTTTGTCCTGTTGTATGCCCCTTTGTCGTATGCCCATACCCATACATATAAGGGGAAATTAGCTAGTAACACCGTAATCATCGGTATTTAGAGAAATAACATCTTAATCTAGATCGACTACAAAATGACACTGCAAACAATAGAAAATCTTGCAAATAACACCGCCGTCACATTTTCCGTCTTCTTTTAATAGCAAGGGATGTATGACACTCTTTTCATGTGGGAACCACTTGTCATTGAGTGAGGAGAAAGAGAGGGAGAACAAAGGGAAACAGAGCACCAGGGCGGCGTTGGAGTGGTGAGGCGGGGTAATGGGCAAAATGGATCGGCAACATCCTGGGGAGGCGATGGGAGGCGGCGTCGTGGGTGGAGCAACACGGCGGCGGCAGCGACTCGAGCTAATGGTAGGACGGTGACAACAATGCTCTGACGGCTTCCTTCAGGAGGTGGTGTGAGCATAGGCAAGGCGTCGACAAATGGGTCGTGTCAGGTGACTCGGGGAGGCTAGGGTTGGTCCGAGGCAACAGGGCGACGACGACCGACGGAGGGGAAGAAGGGGCGGCAGCGTGGGTGCTCCACGGCGGTGGGTTGTCCGTATGGAGATAGGGAAAGAGTGGAGGAAGCTTGGGAACACATGGTGACGCTCAAGAATTGGCAAGGGCGGCGTCACGAGTGGAGCAACTCGGGCTCACGACGTGGGAGGGAAGCGGGGCGTCGCGGGCGAGGGAGGCCAGCACGGCGTGGGAGGTGAGCGCAAAGAGGAAGGAGGCAGGACGAATGGGCAGGCGAGGGCGTCGCAAGCGGTGGCGAGGAGGGCTCGACGGCGGCAGCTTGTGCTCATGGCGTGGGAGGAGAGCGGGGCGGGGCATCGTGGGCGAGGGAGGCCAGCACGACGTGGGAGGAGAGCGTGGAGAGGAAGGAGGCAGCGACTGAGGGGCAGGTGAGGGTGTCGCAGGCGGTGGCGAGGAGGGCTCGGTGGTGTGGCGCTGGTGTTCGGCAGAGGCAGACGAAGAAGAAAGAAATGAGGAAGAAGAAAGAAAGGGCATATATGTCTTTTTACCTATGCAACGTCGACTAACGGGTGCCAAACTGACGGCAATGTTATTCCTAATATTTTCTCTTGTTCACGATGTTATTTTGCACTACCACACGAACGAAATTCGTGAGGCAGACTTGCGAGAACCTCATCACATAGCAACATCTACTATGGATAGGTTGGAGTTTTGGGGTGGAGGTTGGCGCTGGGGGTGGAGGTAGGGGTGGTGGTGGTGGATGTTGGGGAGCTTGAGCTGAGCGATGCGGTGGTGGAGGAGCTTGAGGCTAGGATCCTTAAAAAATATAGGTCTAGGATGGAACTGTTGGACCGAAAAGGCGACTAGAGGGGGGGGTGAATAGGAGCACGCTCACTTTTTCAACCTCGATTAGATTCAACACAAATTTCACTCCAATAGCTATAGAAGCTATGAAGATCGATATACCAAGATGATGGAAGACTAGGATTGAATCAATCAAAATCCGAAGCAAAACAACCAAAACAACCAAATCAATTTCCTAAGTGTGGGGCGGTCGACCTCTATTCAAGGGCGGTCCGACCGGTCCTATGGGCGGTCCGACCTCGATGAGGGGCGGTCAGACCTCCACCGATGAACAGTGAAATCACCAAAAACGGTTGCAAATAGATGTAACTTTTGATCTACAACTCCAAACTTGATGAAACTTGGTACACACCTTCTCTAGGATGTCGGGAACCTATTCCAATCGAAGATCGTGAAGATCTTTGGAAAAGTTCAGACCTTTTCAGTTTGAGAGGTGGAAGGTTTGAAACAGAGTCAAAGCGAAAACTATATCGAAAAACTTGCTCGTGGGTGATTGATGATCAAGATGATCTTAGATGTGTTCCCACATGTCACAGCAAGGTAGATCATGCAAAGAAATCAATCAAAACATGCGAATCAAAGAAAGACTCAAAATCACCAAATAGAGAGAAGAAGGGCAAATGAACTCATCTTGAAGAGAACTCTTCTTTGGATTGATTTGATAATGTATCGATTCTGACCACTCATACGGATACGCATGGACACAAGATCAAAACATCTCTCTCTCTAGAACCCTAATCTCCACTAAACCTTCCCTAAGCACTTAAGCCAAAACTAGGGTTTCAAGCATGAAAGGGTTGAAGGGGTGCGACCACCTCCCTCCTCTATTTATAGTGGAGACTTAAACCTTCTAGAAGAGTAACCTAATGGGCTCCGTTAAGGCCCAAAACAAGCGGGTCACACACGCACGCATCTCGGCGCCGTCTTCATCTCCTCTTGACCTACTCCGCTTCTCCACGCCATCTTGCGCCGCGAGTCGTCAAAGGTCACCAAGGCGGTATTTGGTATAATTACAAAATACCCTTCTCGATCTTTTGCAAAGACCGAGTCCCATCTTTGTGAAGCACCTCCCATGCTTCGCCAGTGTAGGTTGATCAACGGCTCTCAACATGTCGGCAAGTCTCTCCCATCCGGCTCCACCGTAACCACCATGGCACTTGCAGACCGCGCCGCAGATCCAACGATCGCCGAATCGCCTGTTCGGTCATCCTTGTCTATTCTCGCACCACACTTGAGTTCATTGACCTCACCCGCATCGTCGATCGTTACGGATCTCGCTCTCCAAGCCTAGTCCGATCATCCTCGCCGTTGACCGTCGTTGACCACCAAGCAACTTTGCACAACAATAAACAAGCAAATCGAATCAGGAACAAGTTCTTCACAACTTGACCCACGTTAGTCAAAACATGCATCATGCAATACATATGCATGAAACCCATGACTTTGACCTAACAAAACATCATCGCCATGGTGGCCGATGAACAAGTCGAGCAGTCGGCCGAGCCCCTCGGTAGGTCGACGCTCGACGGCCGGTCGGCCGCCACCACAAGGCGGTCGGACCACAAGGTCGCCGTGAGACTTAGCCAATTTTCAACCCTGAAATCCAAACCTCTGAAACTTTAAACCAATAGAACTTTTGCTTGGGAACTCCAAAATTATGAGACCAAGTGTATTAGGATCCCCTCACTTGTCTACAACACCTATTTTTGGCCGACCCATTCGACCATTTTGGTCACGGTAGGTCCGATCACGCGCATGGCCGGCGATCGACCGATTTGGGACCGATCGGACCGCCATGCTATGGCGGTCGGACCGCCTATCGAAATGCTGAACAGATCGAGACTTTGTCGAAACCCGTGAAACGACAAACCGTTAACGCCATTGCCAATTGTCACATCATCCTAAGATCCGAGTATATCCCCATGATATCCACAATCTCCCCTTGATGAACACATTGGCAATAATCCGAAAAATGTAATTTGAAGGTTTGAAAAGTAAAATACTTTCGTTTTCGCACAAAGGCACAACTTGGTCCATAAGCAAGAGAAAGCAATGGAAATGACCAAGTGGCATCGAATAGCATAGACAAGTGAGATAAGGCAAAAGAAAGCATAAAACTTTGATTTCGAAAAAAGTCAAAAATCTCACTTAAGGTCCATATGAAAGAACAATTGTTCAATTGACCTTTGATCATTGTGAGGTGTAATAAATGCAATTCAAGTTCGGAAGAGTCAATAAGGCAATAAGAATGCAATTCAAAACTCCCCTCACTATGATCCTCGGTTTGAAAAATTTCAAATTCTCCAACTTTCTCCCTTTGTATAAACTTCCCAACATTGAAAATATCTTCTCCCCTTTGACAATGGAGTCATCAAGGAATCACGCCTTCCTCTCATCCAGAGATAACAATTTGCAGAATGAAGAAAGAAGCAAAAAGAAGAAGTATGCATGAGATGCAATGGAGTGGTTTCATATTGTATTTTTCAATTTTTGATTACAAGAAGCTTTGAAGATTACCCAAAAGAGCAAGTCAGCATTTCTAATATTGCACAAACAACATATCAAGCCTGATAGTGCTAGCAAGATCATGGTAAGACATATATAACAAAGCTAAGCATAAAGGCTCAAAAGTAAAGCAATGGATTTGATCAATTTGAGCAAAGCTTCAAATTCAGCAAGTTCATCAACAGGGATCCTAAAATGAAATTGGCCATGTCAAAATGTCAAAGTAAGATCAAAAATCTAACAAAGACCACATTAAGAGTCAATCAGGTCCTGTATTGAATTATTTTGCTCAGTATTTCTTAAAAGCCCATTTGTCAACAGTTTTCACATATGCATTGAATATTTGAAGTTGACTAATGATCTAACTTAGTGACAAGATCCTGGACTAGGAGCCATCCACAAACTCATCCTAAGCTTCGACCAGAAGTTGATTAAAGGTATATCTTAGTAAAGAAGATCCTGGACTAGGAGCCATCCACAAACTCTTTCTAAGCTTCTACAGGCGACAAATCTTGAGGTTCATGTCATTTCGACAAGCAATCCCCATGAGATCGTCGGATCATCAAACTATCTCCAAGTTCATGTCATTTGACAAGCGGTCTCGTAAGAATAGTTTGGCACATTTTAAGCATAAGACAATCTTGATTTTCATTTTTCACAAGAGCGGTTTAGAATCTCAAGAACACAAAAGCTCAAGTAATGGTCAATTTTAGATCAAAGAGCTCACAAAGCAATTACGACAGGCCAATGTCACAAAAGGAGCACTAATTGCGCAACTCGCTAAAACATCCACAAATTGCAATTTCTTAGTTCGAGTTGTTTTAAAGTTCTAGCTCATATAGCAAAGACTTAACTACACATGTAAAAGCATGATAATTCTAGCAAGTCAAAGAACTAGACATGGCATTGAGCAAGAATTGAAATACTAAAACTCCAAAGGGTAATAGGCAAAGCTTCATCAATTTTAAAAGATAAGCGTAAGATCTTATATTACAATGCATCTTTTGGACTTTTCATACCACTTGATGTATTTTTCATATGAATGCAATATGATACAATGAGATGCAATAAAAGCCTAAAAACCTAAAAAGTTCAAAAATATCAATAAGTTCGGAAAAGAACAATAAAAGATCAAAAGAACAAGGTAAGATCGAAAAGATCGAACTCCCCTCAAACCAACCCATAGGGATAAATTACCCTAACTCGCTTCTCAAGGTGGCAAACCTAGTTGGGTCTAAAGGTTTGGTGAGGATATCGACCAATTGACCCTCGGACTCCACAAAATGCGGCACAATATCACCCTTCTCGACATGGTCTCTAAGGAAGTGATAGCGAATGTCTATGTGCTTGGTCCTAGAGTGTTGCATGGGGTTCTTAGCAATGTTAATAGCGTAGTGTTATCACGAAAAGAGGAACACTAGCAAAAATTAACCCAAAGTCCTTAGAGTGGACACCATCCACAAAATCGACTACAACTAGCGCAGCTACATATTCACTTTCAGATGGATTGTGCAATGTAAGACCGCTTCCTAGAAGACCAAGAGACAAGAGACGTGCCTAAGAAATGACATGTACCGAAGTGCTCTTCCTATCTAGCCTCTGACCCATAAAATCGAATCGAAAACCCCGAATGGACAAATAAGAAGAGCAAGAATACCAAATGCCATCTTGGAGAGTAGAATGTAAATACCGAAGATGCGCTTAACGGCTTGGCGATGTGAAGTCCTCGGTGGCGCTGAAACCTCGCGCAGAGGCGCATCATGAAGTGGATGTCGGTCTTGAGGCCGTCAGTGCGAGGAGGGAGCCGATCATGTTTGCGGTACTCGCGTTGATCCACGGCTTCCCCTTCCTCATCTGGATCCAAAGCGATCGAAGTCGTCATGAGAGTGGCGATCGCCTTGCGATCACCCATATCAAAACGCTTGAGAAGATCCTTGGTGTACCGTTTGATGGATGAAGATCCCTTCCTTGCATTGCTTGATTTGCGGCCCGTAAAGTAGTTGAGCTCGCCATCATACTCATCTCAAATTCCTGGACATGGTCTCGAGAAAAAGCTGGGCGAGTGACTCGCTCATGGAGACTACCAATCATCGATCCGAAGGTGCTTTATACGGATGTGCAAAGGAGCGCTGGGGAGATAGTATCTCCTCAACCTCCGCAGTGCTGGCGATGAAGAAGATGCGCAGAGCCTCAATTGGAGGTGAAGCGATCGTGAAAGGTGAGTTACGAGTCGAATCGGAGCATTAGCGACAAGTGGAGGAGCATCATCAATTTCATCCTCATCTTCCTCAACAAATATGCTCTCTGTCACTGTAAGTCACAGAAACATCGGATCTAGTTTGCGGGCTAGTCTCATCAAAAGTGACATTGCATGTCTCTGGACAATGTTAGTTTCAACATTAAAACCCGAAAACCCCTCGAATGAGCGGGATAACCTAGAAATAAACCATCACAAGTTCTTGATTCAAATTTATCTAGGTTCCTGTCTTGAGAATAAAACACTTCGATCCAAAGACTCAAAAGTGCTGGCCGAGGGTTTTCTCCAAAGCGAAGCTCATAAGAAGTCTTGCCCAAAGACGGTCTCGGAAAGACACGATTTGAAATATGGCAAGTCAGTAGCAATAGCTTCGCCCAAAATCTCCTCGGTGTGCTATACTCATCTAGCATCGTCCTAGCCATCGAGACTAAGGTCCTGTTCTTCCTTTCCACAACGCCATTTTGTTGAGGGCGTGTGGAGAAGAGAAGCGATGCTCAATCTGCGCCAAGGCACAAAAGAGGCAAGCGAGGCATTCTTGAACTCCGTGCCATTGTCACTGCGGATTGCTCTCAAGGCACCGGGAAGTTCGAAGCCAAGCGAAGAACAAGATCATGATAATGATCAAAGACCTCATCCTTGAAGCAAGAAAGAACACCCAAGAATATCTCGAAAAATCATCGACTATGACAAGAATGTACCAATTGCCACCGATGGACCGAACCCTAGCGGGACCAACGGTATCCATATGAAGCAAGCGTCCCGTCAGTCGGTCATGACCATAGTCAATGAAGGGTGTGAGGCGGCAACTTGCTTGCCATGCCTACAGGAGCACATCTGACATCTTTGATGACTTTGAGTTTAGGCAAGCCTCTCATGAGATCAAGGCCGCTAACTCGTGTCGGATGATCAAAACCAATGTGCCCCAGCGTCGGTGCCAAAGCGGATATCGAAGAAGATGCAACTAAACATTTGAGAGATCCGCAAGAGATTCGGAAAAATCAGCTCAAATATTCTACCAACTCTAGAAATTCCAAAAATGAGCTCACCAAAAGAATCAAGCACCGACAAGCGTTCTTCTTAAATCTAGTCTCATAGCCATCATCGAGAAGTCGTGAGACGAGAAGAGATTGTACCTTAGCTTGGACACAAGAGCGACATCCTTGAGAATGAACACGCTGTTCACCCCGATCGATCCAGTTCCTTGATCCGCCCTTGTGAATCATCTCGAAGGTGATGAAGTCATCACCGTCGCCGCGTGAAGGAAGTGAACCATCTAGAGTCTCCGGTCATGTGGCGTGAGCAGTAGAGTCGACGAGCCACGTGTTCTTCCTCCTTCCGCGACGATCCACGAAAATCAAGGCACAAAAGATCGATGTGTCTCAATCTCAAGTTAGTTAAAATAGACTTGGGAACCCGATCTTGAGACACATGTCTGAGTAGTATGCAAAGCGAGAATGAGTGTCCTTGATCCTAGTTGAAGTCCTATCATGAGCAATGGTTACAAACACATGAGATGCATTACATCTAGGAACATGATGATGATAAGCATGTGTAGTATATCCTAGACCGGTTTCTTCTTCTTTTCATGACCATGTTTCACACAAGCTCTAGGTTGATGAAATAAAATTCTAGCATGATTAGCATTTTTCAACCTCGCCATGTGAACTCAACTAAATGTCCACTCTTCTACGCAATAGGTGCAATGGTATTTTGTACCACTTGGGAGAAGCACCTTTGACTCAAAAGAAGGTTGGATGAGAACTGCGCAGTTTGAAAGCAATTTTCGCGAGTTGGGTTTTGAATTCAACTAAGCCATTTTCAAGACACAATGACCTTAGTCTTGGATTTGTTACAGGCGAGTTGTATCCTAAGCCTTGCTTCTTAGAAGGAGTTCTAGACTTGTCAAGAATCATGTTTAATTGTTTTCTCCACTAGAGAATTTTTGCGGTGTGTTCTCTAGATAAACATTATCTTTCCTAAGATCAACACATGATTGACAAATTTTAGGTTTATTAACCTTTGCAAGCTTCTCCTTATAATTAGCAATTTCAAGCTTAAGAGCGGGACATAAAGTACAATTAGCGAATTAATCTTGTCCTTAAGCTTGGCATATTTCTCTCTAGTTGCTTTTAAAATGTCTTTAATTTCACGTTCATGTTCTAAGCAACGAGAGCAAGAGCGAGACTCTCTTGGTTGAAACATCCAACTTGCTAGACTCTAAGCATTTAAGACATGGAGCGATTTGACCTCAACTAGCTCGGTTCTAGCATTTTCAAGTTGATGTAAAGCGATATTAAGAAGCAGATTGCGCTTTAGGCAGATTCGGAGTGCAAAGCATGGCAAGATGAACATTCATCAACGTCTAGACTCTTAGCATTCACAAGTTCTAATGTCAAATTTTCAACTTGTGACTCTAGATCCTTGTTCTTAACCATGATGAATTTTAAAGCCTTATCGACTAAGCAATTGCTCATACATGTTCTCGCATCTAGCGAAAGGACATCATAAGATAGGGATACCTCATCATCATCATCGGCGTCGTAGTCGACCATGAAGCACATCTTGGTGAAGTCCTTGGCCTTCCCTTTCTTGTCTTGAGGTGGCTCCTCCTCCTCCTTGTCCTCCTCGCTCCCGAGTCCACATCGCTCAAGTTGATCTCCAAAGCGGCAAGGACCCGTGGCGACCTTCATCGACTTGGCGACATCAAACCTTGATTTGTTCCCTTGAGGCTTCTTCCAAGTGGCTTTCCTCCTTATGGTTACCCTTACCCTTGACTTGGGGCGATTAGCGAATATGGTAAAGCTCACCACACTCGTAGCAAGTCACGGGGCCACCTCTCTTTTGTTTCTCACATTGTTGTAAGCCGTGTGACTTTCTTGACTATGAGGGCTAGCTCGGGCTCGGAAGACTCTCAAAATCCTCTTCACGAATTGTGGATAAGCAGCAAGAGAAAAACCCAAGAGGACTCGGAAAAACCATCGAAGCTCTTGAAAGAGGATCACTACCAAAGCCATGCTATCCTTCTTAGGAAGACTACCTCTCTTGATCTCATGAGTCTTGAGCTTACTATAAAGCGGCTCAAGGTGAGAGTAGAGATCGGCGTTCTCCTCTATGGCGGTAGCCTTCATCTCCCACTCCTTGGTGTTGATTGCGGCCAAGAGGTGAGTGGCATTCTCATTGAGAGTACTCAATGTCAACGACTTTCATCGATTGACAACCTTGTTAAAGCGAGTAAAACGTCATCGATGCTCTCGCCAGACGCATCTCGAATTTGTTGTACTCTCGCTTATAGACCGTCTGGCGCACTTGTTTAATCTGGGACGATCCTCATGGTAAGTTTCGGTGTGCCAAATTTCATGTGCGGTCGTAATATTGCAAATCTGTCATACTCTTGTCTAGCAAGCCCGACATATAGGAGATTCTTTGCCTTGTTGTTGTTAGCCAAAGTATTGCCAAGCTTGCGTGGCAATCTCGAGCAAAACGAGCAATGAGCTCGAACAACCTCCCATATAGCTTGTCCTTCGCTCTCAAGGAAGACTGCATGCGATTCTTCCAATAGGCATAGTCGAGCCCATTGAAGACATGCGGCTTTGTCGAGTACTTATCCATCGCCAAGTTCGGTGACCTTAAGATCAAGATTGAACTAACAGGCTCGATACCACTTGTTGGACCGAAAAGGCGACTAGAGGGGGGTGAATAGAGCACGCTCACTTTTTCAACCTCGATTAGATTCAACACAAATTTCACTCCAATAGCTATAGAAGCTATGAAGATCGATATACCAAGATGTGGAAGACTAGGATTGAATCAATCAAAATCCCGCAAAACAACCAAAAACAACCAAACTGAATTTCCTAAGTGTGGGCGGTCGACCTCTATTCAAGGGCGGTCCGACCGGTCCTATGGGCGGTCCGACCTCGATGAGGCGGTCCGACCTCCACCGATGAACAGTGAAATCGGCCGAAAAGCGAAGTTGCAAATAGATGTAACTTTTGATCTACAACTCCAAACTTGATGAAACTTGGTACACACCTTCTCTAGGATGTCGGGAACCTATTCCAATCGAAGATCGTGAAGATCTTTGGAAAAGTTCAGACCTTTTTCAGTTTGAGAGGTGGAAGGTTTGAAACAGAGTCAAAGCGAAAACTATATCGAAAAACTTGCTCGTGGGTGATTGATGATCAAGATGATCTTAGATGTGTTCCCACATGTCACGACAAGCTAGATCATGCAAAGAAATCAATCAAAACATGCGAATCAAAGAAAGACTCAAAATCACCAAATAGAGAGAAGAAGGGCAAATGAACTCATCTTGAAGAGAACTCTTCTTTGGATTGATTTGATAATGTATCGACAACCACTCATACGGATACGCATGGACACAAGATCAAAACATCTCTCTCTCTAGAACCCTAATCTCCACTAAACCTTCCCTAAGCACTTAAGCCAAAACTAGGGTTTCAAGCATGAAAGGGTTGAAGGGTGCACCACCTCCTCCTCTATTTATAGTGGAGACTTAAACCTTCTAGAAGAGTAACCCTAATGGGCTCCGTTAAGGCCCAAAACAAGCGGGTCACACATGCGGCGCCGTCTTCATCTCCTCTTGACCTACTCCGCTTCTCCACGCCATCTTGCGCCGGCGTCAAAAGTCACCAAGCGGTATTTGGTATAATTACCAAAATACCCTTCTCGATCTTTTGCAAAGACCGAGTCCCATCTTTGTGAAGCACCTCCCATGCTTCGCCAGTGTAGGTTGATCAACGGCTCTCAACATGTCGCAAGTCTCTCCCATCCGGCTCCGCGGAACCACCATGGCACTTGCAGGCCCCGCGCCGCTTGATCCAACGATCGCACCCGGCCTCGCCACCACACTTGAGTTCATTGACCTCATCGTCGATCGTTACGGATCTCGGCTCTCCAAGCCTAGTCCGATCATCCTCGCCGTTGACCGTCGTTGACCACCAAGCAACTTTGCACAACAATAAACAAGCAAATCGAATCAGGAACAAGTTCTTCACAACTTGACCCACGTTAGTCAAAACATGCATCATGCAACACATATGCATCAAACCCATGACTTTGACCTAACAAAACATCATCGCCACGAAGGCGGCGATGAACAAGTCGAACCGGTCGAACCCCTCGGGGCGGTCGATGCTTAACCGCGGCCCGACCGCCACCACAAGGCGGTCGGACCGCCAGACTTAGCCAATTTTCAACCCCAAAAATCCGAAACCTCTCTCGGAAACTTTAAACCAATAGAACTTTTGCTTGGGAACTCCAAAATTATGAGACCAAGTGTATTAGGATCCTCACTTGTCTACAACACCTATTTTTGGCCCACCCATTCGACCATTTTGTCACGGCCGGTCGACCGCCGCACATGGCCGTCCGACCGATTTGGGACCGGTCGGACCGCCATGCTATGGCGGTCGGACCGCCCGCCCGAAATGCTGAAGACTTTGTCGAAAATTAAAAAACTTGAGAAAATCCCCATCCAAAAATCATAACAATTCAAAACAACCTGAAAAGAAAAATGGCGGCCAAGCATAGCGCAAAGGCCACTCATGTGTAGAATTTATAGCCCAAGTTAGCCGATACATATGAAAATTGTAAAAACAAATGAGACAAGCATATTGAAAATGTAATAAAGAGCTTTATTAATGTTCAAATAGCTCCCTCGTTAAAACATTTGCTAAGTAAAAACTCGACATGAGAAAACCTTGACAACTAAAAAAAGAATACAACCTATAGCTCTACACACATGTTTGTTCTAAGTGTCATTATCGAGGTACATACTTTTTAACATGTTCGGCAACTCTGTATTTTTTATAGAGTGTTGTGTTCGTGAATCAGCTTGTTCTCAGTCCTTCACTGTTAGAAGTACCTCCATCATCTCACTCGTGAGACATGTTCTTCTCTCCTCCAATATTCTTCTAGAAAGACTAAAAGCAGACTCGGACAAAACCGTCAAGACATGTACAGTTAACATATCACGTGCAAGTATAGATAGAACGGATATGTTAACTTATGGGCATGCCACCATTGTAAAATTTCAAAACCTTCTAAGTTGAAATTCACCATATGGTTGTCCAGATAGGTGGATAGTTCCCTACTCCTTGGGTGAGACGTTGATCTTGGTTGAGTAGGCGGCGCTGTAGAAGAAGAAGACTTGGACCTGGAGGAAGAGCCACCCCAGATCTTACCCTACATATTTTTCTTGCTACTTGAGGTGGGTGCTACTGGAGGTCATTGCAAGTGGACTCCCTGTAACTTATTTTCATACTTTTGGTAAACATCATGTAATCGAGAATGAACTTCTACAAAATAGTTAGAATAGTATAGCCATGTAGTATCACTAAGAAGATCAAGAACATTAGCAAATGCTTCAATTTTTGCTTTAGGATCTAAAATAAATGCAAATGCATATATGAAAGGGATTTCTCTCTAATATTTAAGGTGTTTAGTTTTCACAGCAACAATAGCCTCTCGTAAAACTAAGTTATTTTCATACATTTTCAATTGACTAGCAATATGTAAAATACTATGAACAATAATAGAAAATGTTGGGTAATAAACAATGAACAAAGCAACAATAGCCTCATTAAAAAAAATCTAAAGAAAATATAGTATCTTTTCAGCAACGAACTAATGTTGCTCAGATAATAATACAATACCGTTAGTGCTTGGATATTGCGTTTGAATAAAAACAAAAAAGTGCTATTATATGGCAAAAGACTCTTAAGCGTCAAGTAAATATAGTTCCATCTTACCGGTATGTCCAAACCAAGTTTTTTTGGACGTATACCCATTGCCCTGCAGAAGTTCTTATATACTGCAATTCTTACGTTAGAATTATTCAAGAAAAACATATGCACATCCAACCTCTTCAGACAAGATTTGACAATAAGGTTAATAATATGACAAGCGCATCGTTGATGTAACAAGAAGGAATCGGCGTATGTACTGAAGACTGGAGTAAGAATATATGTAGCCTTAGAGTTTGCAACGACATTGTCTAGAGTAATTGAGAATATTTTGTTTGTAAGACCAAAGTCTTCTACAACTTTGATAATACAGTCCGCAATATTATCAGTCGTGTGTGCAACATCAATTAATTTGAAACCTATAATTCTTTTCTTCATTACCCAGTCATCATTAACATATTGAGCAACTACATTAAGATACTCTTCCCTAGCGCGGTCAGTCCATATGATTGAGGTTAGGGCCACCGAAAATGTGCACGTAGCAAATTGATCCTTTAATTTATCACAGCGTTCATTGTATTATTTTACTAGATCCCTAGTTGTTTTCTAGCTAGAAGCGGTAGACAATCTAGGATTATGTGTAGTCCTAATGTAAGTTTAGAAAGCAGTAGACTCCCCAAAGTCTAACGCTAAATCCTCCCCAAAGTCCAACGCTAAATCCTCAAAAACAATTAAACGACAGAGAGATTAACAGTCTATCTCAGGATCGTAATCTCAGTTACGTACCGTACCGTCGAGGTTGTACTGCATTGCGTCTTCCTCATCAGTAATCTTTGCTTGGTCTTATATCTTGTAGCATGTCTTTGCAAGTGCCCCGTCCCTCTTGTAGACTATGCAGACAATTTATTACGATAAATTTGCAAACAACATATGGTACCTGATTTCCTTGTGCATCTGGCTTGGTTGTCCTGTTGAAATTCTCCCAGACTCTGGATGTAGACGGCCTTGAACTCTTTGCTCTGGTGGTCGCCGACGAAGATGCTATCGTAGAGCCGAATGACGGAACTCCACCTTGCCCTTCGGGTAAAATCTCTGGTTGGTTTGAGGCAGCCGCAACCTGCTCCATGGATGCAACCTCCTCTAGTGAAATTCCGTACTCAATGAGAGTGAAGATATCATAATTTTCCATAACGAAAACTGTAAAATTAAAACTAACACTATTATTATTTTAATCTTAGCATAACAAATAAAAAAATATGCAAAAAAACACAAATAATAACAATAAAAATATGCAAAAAAAAGATTGTACCTCTTTTGATGACTTGCTGATGGAATTTGATCCCCCAAAATTTGGTACTTTTTTTTTGAATTTTGCCAAATTATCTCACAACGAAATTAAATTTGCACAACAGAATTGAGATTGAGAAATAGATGGGTGCTGAATGAGGAGGGTATGGTGCCTTGCCTTCTCCTCCCTTCGTGCCGGTCGGCGGCGCTGCCTCGCTCTCCCCCTCCTCTTCCTCTCCTCCTCTCCTCGTCACCACGCCCGTGCGCCCCTTCGCCGTCCCTTCTCCTTCCTCCATGCCAGCGCGTCGACGCTGCCCCGCCCTCCTCCTACCTCCTTCGTCAGCTCGCCGCCAGCTAGCTTCCTCCCTTGTCGGCTTCGTGCCGGGCCGATCCATCGTGTTAGAGGTGCAGCCAAACACGACACAAGCCTTCATACCATGTTTGGGATGGGCCAACCGTGCCGTGCCTCAGGACGGCCCGGCCGACACGGCCCATTTGGCCATCACTAGGGCAGACTAAATGACTATTACACTTCGGTTAGGGTGAGGTAGGGCTTAGAGTTTACTATATTTTTGAAGCTAAAAATCATTATATTACCTAAATTTGATGGAGTATTGCCATGAAATAATTGTGTCTAGATATTCACTTGTAATTAAGGTAACAAATTTGTTTGAAAGTGTGAAATACCGGTCAAATTTGCATGATTATAACTTGTAGAATATAATATATAAAAATATTAGAACATTATATCACCCGTGCAGAGCGACCTCAAAGGCTTGCCTTATTGCAGGGGGAGGCAAGCCATGGCCGACAGTGGATGTAGATCTCTAACTTAAAGTTTGACATGAATTTAAAAACGAGAATTGGCCTAATGGGTTCGATCCCTGGGATCCACACGGTTCATCACCCAAACCATGCATGCAAACCACATTTGAGCGTGTTTTTGCCTAGTTTGCTAACACATAAGTCGTGAGTATCGAGGAGTGACCCGAGAGGACACGGTACAATGGCATGATAGGGAATCTTTTTTGTTATTTAATCTTTTTAAAAAGCTATTTTGAAGATGGTCTCTTCTTAACTTTATTTTCAATTCTGATATTTTTGATCACATCATGATCGTGACGTAATCAAACTGTGGTATCACGCCAAGAGGACTAACGTGACAGAACTTAGCCAAAAAATGGACACGTCCAAAGGGGACGGTGGCGTGATAGCACAGTTTGATTACGTCGCGGTCGGTGACGTGACAGTACAGTTTGATCATATCATAGATCCTGGTGTGAGCAAAAGAGTTAGAATTAAAAATAAAGTTAGAAAAATACTATAATTAAAATAAATTTTGAAAAAGAAATTTTAAAAAGCTCCATGTTAGGAGAGATGTAATCGACCGTACTACCAATTAGGGGTGTCAAACCATCCCGATTACTCGTTTTATCATGCATCCATGTTCGGATGGTAGCGAACATGGTAAGCAAAACGTCATTCCGATTGCAAAATAAATACTAATCCGGATAGCAATAACGTCATTCCAATTGCAAAACAAATACTAATCTGGATAGTATCTGTTTTTTTGTCGAATACAAATACAAATATGGTATGCAAAATAGGTGTAGAATTGAATATGAATGCAGATAATATTTGGATTTAGCACAGCGCAATGACAACAGGTAGCTATTATGTATCTTTTGTATTTAATCTCCAAATTAGGCATATTATATTATGCATTTCGATACAAGACCATCACCATGGTGGACTCTAATTTGCATTTTTTTTTCATTTTGTCACATCCCCAATAAAGTTTTTTGCATGCTCTTTTTAGCCAAATTTGACGTGTCCATAACCGATTTATTTACTATCTCTCTAAAATTGGTTAGGATTATTCGTAAAATGACACCAATGATTATATGATAAACCATAAAAAGTGACATAAATATTACTATAAAATTGATGGCAACTCGTTGAACTTCATTATGCCTAGGATATTTGGATTCGATTGAATTGAGTAGGTATTTGATTTGTTTTCGTATTAGATTATATTTAAATTCATATTCGTTTAAAAAATACGAATACGAAAAGACAATTCGTATTTGATTCGTTTGATACCCTGCTACCGATGACCAAACTACCAACGCCACCACGGTGGTGATTTCGCAATTAGGCATGCCGTTCTTACCCACTTAAACCACTATTCGTAACATCATCTTCTTCTTACTCCCCCCTCTTCACAAATCGAGACTCGAAATCTCCGTCTCCTCCCGATCTCTCTCTCTCTAACCTTCGGCTACTTGCCGTGATTTCCTTCGTCTACGCGCGAGGGGCATTCTTGTCTTTCCACCAAGTACCCGACATGGATGCCCAGCCTGGGAACACGAGGAAGCGGAAGGACAGGGACGCCGCGGCCGCGGGCCCATCCTCCCCGGCAGCCGGCGGCAGCAACAGGCTCCTGGCCGGGTACCTCGCGCACGAGTTCCTCACGCGCGGCACGGTGCTCGGCGAGAGGCTCGGGACCGGATCGGGCACGGGCTCGGGCCAGGGCCAGGGCCGGGCCGCGCAATACGAGGCGGTGGCCGTGCTGGTGCAGGGCGGCGGGGCTCGCGTGCCGGGGGTGGTGAACCCCGCGCAGCTCGCCGCCTGGGCGAGGAGGTGAGGAGGTGGACGGCCGTGGTGGTCGCGGGGAGCACGTGGCTGCCGGTGATTGGCAGCCGGAGTTTTTTCTTTCCTTTTTTTTTTCTTGGGTTTGGGTTTGTAAGACTAGTATCTGTGTTTTCAAGTGTAATCCCATCCTAATCTCGGATCGTCTCGAGACAGATTGGAGCGCTCGTTGGTAACCTTACAAGTTAGAAGCCACTGGTCATGAGCTTGAGCTCCGTTGGTTTCAACTTCGGCTTCCAGTTGGTCATTAGCTTGAGCTCCGTTTGTTTCAACTTCGGTTTCCAGTTTTTGTTCGAAAAAGCCGAAGCTGAACCAAACGACCCGCTTTTCTCAGCCGATTACTCATTCAACGTGCAGAAAGCGAAAGCCGCCGCGGGGCATTTTTCCGTAGCTTTCCACCACTTTTGTTCCGCATTTACCTCCGTACTTCGAGGGTAATTACCAGCTGAATGCCATTCAATAAAACCTACTCACCTCTGTCCTCCCACACGCCCCCCTCCACGCCTGCTCCTCCTCCTGTGCACCTGTCCTTCCGTGTGCGCGCCTCCTCCTCCCGCACCGGCGAAGCCGCGCCACCCTCCTCCTCCCCCTCCCTCCACCCCCGACGTGCCATCGTCCTCCCCTGCCCCTCGAGCGGCCGTCGTCTTCTCCCCCGACCAGATTTGGGTGCCTCCGCCTCGGCTTCTCCGTCGGCTCACGCCGCCGCCGCCGTCCACCTCCCTCGACACGGCGCCTCCTCCCCCAATGTCGGCCCCCTTCTTCTCCCCGCCCGCTCCTCTCCCATGTGCTCGTCCTCCCGCGTCAGCCACCTCCTCCTTGGCAGCCTCCTTCTCCCTCTACCCTACCTCCTCCCCCGACCATCTCCTCCTCCCTCTACCTCGCTCCTCCCTGGCCACCTCCTCTGCGGCCAGTGTGTTTGTACATGAACCGATAGGTGATTAGAATGTATGGCAATGATTCATGGCAGTTTTTTCATGAACCGATTGATTATGGTATTGCTTGTTATTTTCATCTATGATTCCATGAAAATGATGAATTGTGTTTGCTACTACTTGTTTGCTTGAAGTTCAATCAAACAAGAACATTAGTGTGTTTTGGATGATTATGCTTTGTGCTAGTTACTAGTAGGAAGTTTTTGCTGTCGGATGCAATTCTCATTATTACTTGTTTGCTTGAAGTTCAAGTACTCCAGAGCATTTTTAGTTTATTTAGATATGTAGGTGCATGGTATGAACTCATGTCATAAGATGGAGTTGGTGCTTGGCCAAACAATGATCTAGTGCTTGTGGTGGAGATTTGATCTGTTGATACTATTAAGATGGCCTTCTTTGACTGTAAAAATAGCAGCAACATGGTACGTAAATCAATGATTTTTTTTTGTTGTACTTCACCTTCTCATGAGTACTAGCCTAGTGTGTATGGTTCATATCCTCAAATTGCTTGGACTATCTACTGACTATCTGCAGAAAGAATTGAGGTTTAGCTTATGTAGTTCAAATCTGAAGCTTTTGGAATGTTAGTACCCTCATCAGTAATGATCATATATTTTTGTATTCTTTAATATATTGTGTTGTGTTTAATTCTACCATGAGCAAGAGGTTTGGTTTTAGGCACAAGCTGATATATGTAATTCTGTTATGTGTTTTGATCTCTTGATAGGCATGCATGACAACTTATTGATAGTTACAAATCAAATTACTTGATTGATATACGTCTATTAATTTTACTTGTAGAGTTCTTTTGGCATTTCAAATTTCCTAATGCTCTTGCTTAAATGTTTAATCTGACTGTTTATATTTCCTAATGCACTTGTGCTCAAGACTGATACAACTTTGTTTTTGTCGCAGTTAGACTGTTAGTCCACAAGTTTTTATATTTGAATTATTAATGATAAGGGCTTGGGTCTCTTGCTTCTAACTCTAAACTTTGTACTTTACACATAATGTACTGCATATGGTTTCATGATTTAAGGTATATGACTTGGGTCAATGTGATGTGTTCTAATGGTCAACTATATTCATGATAGTTTTTTCATGAACCGATTGATTATGTTATTGCTTGTTATTTTTATCCATGAATCCATGAAAATGATGAATTAGGTTTGCTTGGAGTTCAATCAGACAAGAACATTAGTGTGTTTTCGATGATTATGCTTTGTGCTAGTTACTAATAGGTCAAATTGATTTAGTAATTTGTATCCTTTTTTATATATCTTTGCTTTTTAATGGTTGCTCCTTTTCCTTCTTTATTTTTGGGGTACGTGTGAGGGTGGGGGTGCCTAACACTACCGATGCCGGTCCTATTCCTAGAAAAAAGTTGACGGGCATGAATTATACAAAGTTTGTAATAAACAAAGAACATATTATCGTTAAATAATTATTTGTTATAATAATTATTTATTTGTTGTATTAATCATGCACTGCAATAATTATTTGTTGTGATTATTTATTGCAATTATTTCTGTAATAATTGTTTGTTGTAAGAATTATTTATTGTTGATTGTCGTTAATTACAGTAATTGCGGTCAATTTGTCGTTAAATACCATTACTTATCGTCAAATGTTGTTAGTTATTGTCACTTGTCGTTAACTACTGTTAGTTGTCGTCAAATGTTGTTAGTTATCATTACTTGTCGTTAGTTATCGTCACTTGACATTAACTACCGTTAGTTGTCGTCAAATTCATTATAGTAATTATTTTTAATAAATATTAATTGTAATAAATGTTTATTAGTCATCGTTAATAATAGTCAATTGTCATTAATTATCGTTAAATGGTGTTAACTGCGTTAAACGACATCAAACAAGCCGTTACTATCTTCAGAGACATTTCAGATATTTTCCATCTCGAAAGCTACAACTAGCCTACTTAAAAACCAGACAATCAAACACCAAATCTCTGAAGCCCAGTCGTTCAACCCTGCAATACAGTCGGAAGTAGCGTTTTAGAAAAAACACAGTCGAAACAAACATGCCCTAAGGCTTAGCGAACATGTCAAGGATGAGATTTGTTTGTTGATAGTTTTGCTGCTAACGCTTTGTCATTACATTATAATACCTAATTTTTAAGTCGCTTTGTACAGTCTCCTAAGATCCGTTTGAAACACATGAATTTCAAAGGTAGAAAGCGGGAAAAGAGTCCAACATCCAAACAGGACCAGGACTAGGCTAGCTCATTTTTTAACTAACTTCAGTTCTAGGACCGGACTGAAGGGCAGAGAGCCGGCTGCCCTAGGCCTAGATCTCATCTACCCATGGACCGAAGCAACACAGTGTACAGCAAACAATTACTCTTATCAACGCCATCCACAGCACTGGATTATTTGGACGTCAGCTGTTTCAGCAAACAGATTACTGAAAACCTGGGACAGGCAGACAATTTTGGAGCATCCAAAAGACCAACAACCGTGCACGTATTGCAACTTTGCAAGCTGACAAGTACATGACGGAATAGGATTACATCACGATTCATGAGCTTTCTGTTCTGCATACGAGAACATACTTGTGGTGTGCGAGTTTGTCTTCGTTTCCTGATGGGATTCACCCGTCCTACCCTCGCCGCTGCATGGCCGCGGCGCGCTGCAGACTGTGCCGCTCCATGACCCTCCTGGTCGCGAGGGCGGCCGCCTAGCCGGCCTGCACAGCGCCCGTCGCCATGATGGCCGCAAGCTCCCTCTTGATCTCCTCTTGCACCCGGTCCTTCGCCTCCCTGAGGGGGTCCGGAGATGCTGCCGTCGCGCTCACCTGGGCTGCTGCTGGAGCAGGTTGCACCGCGGGTGGGATGATCATACTGTCGTTATTCGTTCTCTTGTGAGCTCCTGTTTTATCAGTGGCAGTTGATCTCGACTGGATCTGAATGTTATTCGAGGAAGGTTGCGTTTGCGTAGCTGCGGGAGCAGGCCTGAGTTGAGGATTCTGAGGAGCTGCCGCTGCTCGCAAGGTTGTTTCTAGCCCCTGTAAAACCAAAGTGTATACTTTCAATTTAGATGGGTTGCTGCATAAATTAAGTTCTAAGTTGGGAATAGTTGGTGAAGATCTTACTTATAAGTGTGCCAAGCGGGTTGTTCATCACTTCATTCGGCAGCTCGAGGATATAGCTAGGAATCGTGGTGCCAACAAGGAACTGCACGGCCTCATTGTTGCAGTTGTTGCTGAGGAGGTTGCAGGTTGCTGGAGTGTACCTCGGGCTGATCTCCTGTAGGAAGTCCTCGAAGACCTCCTTGTGAACATGGGTGACCCCAGGCAACTCTGCTCAGATCCAGTTAAGCCGAGCAGAGCGGGTCTGTCCAATTCCCCTCCCCCGCTCAGATCCAGCAATCCCCTTCCCCTCGCGAGCTCACCGTGGAAGTTATGTCCAGGTTGAGGGAAGTGAGATGGCTGTGACATCTCCGGCGCCGCGGCGAGATGTTCGGCTCTCTCCCTCCGCTGGTGGCTCGGATCAATGCTCCCCTGAAGTCCTCGTCGGGGATACACCGGGTTGGGCGGGTCACAATGGCCAGATCGAGGGTGCTCAGGCTGGGTCGGTGAAGCGCTGTGCCACGATTTGTGTGGCGACAAGCTCCATGGGCTGAATAGGGATGGGTCGACCCATAGGTTTGGCACCTCCTCCATGACCTATATGCTCACTCTTGGTGCAGGATTCCCCACTTCTCGTGGCGTTGGATTCCAAAGCAATCGCACCATAGCGATTTAGGGTTTCTCGCTAAGAGCAGCGAAGCCCTTCATCCGGGGTCGCGAGCTAGGGTTGTTCAATGAATCCGGAATCCACAGCCTCTGGATAGATCTTTCGCTGAAGTAGTGAGGGGAGGGGTGATGGATCGCGGAAGGGGAAGACCTCTTCGCTGTTTTGGGGATGGATCTTGTCACTGGGTAGGGGGAAGCGTAGCGTACCCGATGAATGGATGGGGAAGACTATTTGATGGCGGAGGATGAACTTAGAGAGAAGCTGAAGAGAGATCAAGACCAGAAGAGAAGGTTTCAGGAGAATCAATAAGGGGATTCCAGAAATCATGTACGCACCAAGGCTTTCATGAAGCTGATAGATCTAGATTTGATTCTCATTCTTATGGGGTGTTAGATAGAGATCCTTTTTCTCAGTTCAAGGGGTGGCAAGATGATTCTCGTAGAGAGAACATGAGTAGGGAGGGGTTTTCCGTAGAGAGGATTTTCCCAGAGGTGATGTTAGGGGTGGTTTTGCCGCAAGAGGGGAGCACTTTCGAGCTGATAGAAGCAGATCTGTGTCCAAATGGGAAGAATTAGTAGGTTCTAATAAAGGGGAAGGTCAAAGAAAAGGTTGGGTGATATTGGTCCAAACACTAGGGTGTTAAGATCGATGAACAGAGGAACTTGTTTTCGGTGTTTACAAGTTGGGCATCATCAAGCTAGATGCACTACCCCCCTCCCCCCCGTCCCTGTTTGTTATAAGTACAAAAAACTGGCCACATGACTACTGGTTGTCCTAAAGATAAGAGAAATTAGGGACTGAAGCTTTTTGTTTTTGGGATTCCTGGTCAAGGTTTTATAGCCTCCAAGTTCCTAGTCTGCAGCTTTCTGAGGAACAAGCTGCTACAGGGGTGATTTGTATTAAGGAGGGGGTGGCCAATGTGCAAAGAATTGAAGCTGAGTTAAAACATATTTATTAATTCATTGGGGTATGAAATCAAGTTTGAGGTTGGGGGATGGGGTGACTGTAAAGAAGGGTGGGCCATACAATGGCCGAAGACACAACCCCATGATAACAGGAAGGATGAGGAAGAAGAAGAATCTAATGAAAGTAATCACAAGACAGAATGAGAAAAGCTGGCTGAGAAATTTGGAGGGGGTTCACACCAGACTTCTGATATAAAAAAGTAGGGGTGGTCCTAATAAGAATAAAATCAGACAGCAAAAGGGGTTAGATTATGAAGAAGAGGATGTTTGCACTGAGATTGTGAAGTTCAATACAGAGTCAAGCTCTTCCAGTAATGCCCTTAGCTTTTAGATTTCCTACCTCTGAACTGGATAAAAGTGGGTCCCCTAGTCAGGGGGGATTGAAACCAGGATGGACTGAGAATCAACCCCTTCTGGTCAGCTGGAGGGGGTGAATTCAGATAAAGGTCTAGATTCTCATATTCATTCGGATGCTATAGTGGTGCATACTAAGGAGGGTCCTACTCTGATAGAAGCTACTCTCTGGCCTTGTCTTAACTCACCTACTAAAAGGAAAACTTCAACTGTGGACCAAAAGCTAGAATATCATGAAGAAAAAGTAGTTATAGGCCATATTGAAAGTCAAACTCACGAAGTTATGCTTAAGGAGGTCAATTGACAAAAGAAAATGGTTGATCTTGGGAGTAAGAACAAGATAAGTGAGGAAGTAAAGGATAACACATGTATGGCAGGTAGTGATAGAGATTCTTTTACCTTGCCTGATCTAAACTTGGGAAAAACTCTTTTACTATTCTTAATGGTGCTTCTACTAGTTATTTACAAAGTGTAGTTCTTGTGGTATTATCCTACGATCTCAGATAGAAAGTTATAAGGAAGTGATATCAACCATGCAAGCTCATGAATTAGTTAGAACTGCTATTGCCAAAGCAGAATTAGAGATAGTTAGTAGTTCAAATCAAAAAGGGGATAATGCAGGTGAAGGGGAATTTGGGGGTGAAGAAGCTAACTTGAATGTAATTGATAATGAAATAAGGGGTGTAGTGGGATTTAAAGTGAATAAGAAAGCTAGAGGTAAGCTGAAAACTTACATTAATTTTTCTAGAAAGTATAAAACATGAAGTTTCTTTTCTGAAACATTAGAGAGTTGGGTAAACCAGCCAGGAAAAGACAACTCAAAGAGTTGATTTCCAAAGAAAGATTTGATGTTGTGGGGGATGCAAGAGACCATTAAGCAGGACTTTGCTGAGAGAGAGTTGAAAGCTTTTTCTGGGGGTGGTGATTTTGGTTGGCACTGGATTCTGCTCAAGGTCATTCTAGGGGTATCTTATTTAGGGTGAGTGTGGATATCATGGAGATATGCTCCAGATCTTAGGATGATGTGACAATTGGCAATGGTGTTAACGGTTTGTCGTTTCACTTATTTTCGACAAAGTTTCAGAACTGTCAGGTGACAGGCGGTCTGACCGGCCATAGCATGGCGGTCCGACCGGTCCCAAATCGGTCGGACCGGCCATGAGCGGCGGTCGGACTAGCAGTGACCAAATGTGTCAAAATGAGCTGGGCCAAAAATAGAGGGTGTAGGCAAGAGAGGGGATTCTATTGCACTTGGTCCCATAATTTTTGGAGTCTCCACTCAAAAGTTCTATTGGTTTAATGTTTCCAGTGGGTTTCGGATTTTCAGGGGTTGAAAATCGGCTAAGTCCTTTTGGGCGGTCGGACCACCAGGTGGCGATCGGCCAAGCAAGTGTGTGATCCGACCGCCCCGAGGGGCTGGCTCGGACCGATTGTCACTTGAACGTCGGCCTTCGTGGCGGTGTTGTTTGTTAGTTAGGTCAAAGTCATGAGTTTTAGGGCATATGTATTGCATGATGCATGTTTTGACTAGCGTGGGTCAAGTTGTGAAGAACTTGTTCCCAGATTCGATTTGCTTGTCTATTGTTGTGCAGGTTGATTGGTGGTCAACGACGATGATGATCGGGACTAGGCTTGGAGAGCTGAGGTCCAAACGATCGACAATGCCGGGTGAGGTCAATGAACTCAAGTGAGGTGCAGAATAGACAAGGTTGACCGAATGGACAGTTCGGTGCGACTGGTTTGATCAAGCGGCGCGGGAGTCAGTGCAAGTGCCATGGTGGTTTCGGTGGGAGCCGGATGGGAGAGACTTGCCGATATGGATAGAGCCGTTGATCAACCTACACGTGGCGGAGCAGGCGAAGTGCTTCGCGCAGATGGACTCGGTCTTCGGAGAAGGACCGAGAAGGGGTATTTTGGTAATCTTACAAAATACCACATTGGTGACCTTTTGCCAACCCGCGGCGCAAGACGACACAAAGAGAAGCGGTTTAGGTCAAGAGGTGTTGAAGACGGCGCTTTAAAATGCGTGCGTGTGTGTGACCCATTTGTGTTGGGCCTTAACGGGAGCCCATTTAAGTTAATATTCTAGAAGGTCTAAGCCTCCACTATAAATAGAGGAGGGAGGTGGCTGCACCCCCTTCAACCCTTTCATTATTGTTGAAACCTTAGTTTTGCTTAGGGAGAGGATTAGTGGAGGTTAGGGTTCTAGAGAGTTTTGATTTGATTTCGTGCTTTTGGAGTGAGCTTTGTCCTCCATTGATGGAGTGGCTGTAAACCCAAACCCTATCAAATCAATCCAAAGAAAGTTTGCTCAAAGATGTGTCTCTTTGCCTTTCTTCTCTCTATTTGGTGATTTTGAGTCTTTCTTTGATTTGTGGGTTTTTGATTGATTTCTTCACGTGATCTAGCTTGCTGTGACATGTGGGAACACATCTAGGATCATCTTGATCATCAATCACACACGAGCAAGTTTTTAGATCTAGTTTTCGTTTTGACTCGGTTTTGAACCATCATCCTCTCAAACTGAAAAAGGTCGTAACTTTTCCAAGGATCTTCGCGATCTTCGATTGGAATAGGTTCCTGACATCCTAGAGAAGGTGTGTTCCAAGTTTCATCAAGTTTGGAGTTGTAGATCAAAAGTTACATCTATTTGCAACTTCATTTTTCGGGCTGTTTTTACTGTTCATCAAATTGGAGGTCCGACCGCCCAAGGTGACCGATCCGACCGCCATTAACACAGAGGTCAGACCGACCAACACTTAGAATTTTAGCCCGTGTTGATTTTGGTTGTTTTGCTTTGGGGTTTAGATTGGATTCAATACTAGTCTTCCGCTGTACTAGTATATTGATCTTCATAGCTTCCATAGCTATTGGAGTGAAATTTGTATTGAATCTAATCTTGGTTGAAAAAGTGAGCATGCTCCTATTCACCCCCCTCTAGTCGCCTTTTTGGTCCAACAGTGAGCAAAGATGAACCGGATATTGAAGGGTGTGACCAAGGAAGGTTCTTTGTGAGTATGGTTGTGAGATACAAAAAGATTAATTTCATGTGAGAGCTGGTGATAGTTTATGGCCCTACTCATCATGGGTTAACTCAGGAGTTTTTAGGGGAATTACATAATAAGTGCCAGAACCTCCTCTGGTCTTTGGGGATGATTTCAATTTGATTAGGAAAGCTGAGGATAAAAGCTCTGCCTACATCAATTACACTTTGGTTGACAAGTTCAATGACTTTATTGCTGTTAATAAGTTGATGCAGATCAAGAGAGATGGTCCTAGATTCACTTGGACAAACCAACAAGGTTGCCCTATTATGGTGGATCTTGATAGAATTCCGGTTTCAACTTAATAGGAAGCTAAATATCCCCTTTGCACTGCCATTAGTCTAACCAGAGTTGGCTCTGACCACAGTCCTATAGTTTTGTACTCAGGAGAAGATGTGACAATTAAATCAAGGATATTTCATTTTAAGAAGAATTGGTTCTATCAGGAAATTTTCGGAGAAGTGGTACTTAAGAAATGGGAGGAAATCAGTAGGAATATGCTTGAATTTATATACTCCATGGACAAATGGAATGGGGGATGGCTTCTTTGAGACAATTTTTAAAAGGTTGGGGTGCTAATCTTAATGGGAATTGCAAAAAGGTAAATAAGGCTATTTTAGATCAACTCAACATTTTGGACAGGAAGGCTAAAGGAAAAGGTCTATGAGCTAAGGAATGGATAGTTAGATACAAAGCAGAGAAAGATTTCGAAAGGATTTATGATATAGAGGAGAGGTTTTGGAAGCAAAGGGGGGATGTGAAATGGATTACTCAAGGAGATGCTAATACTAGTTTTTTTTTCATAGTTGTGCCAAAGGTAGAAGAAGGAATAACTTTATTTTTAGCATGGAGGATGAAGGCGAGAATCTAACAGGAGAAGAAAAAAAAATAGAGATCATATCTATAAGTATTATAAAAACATGTTTGGTTATGAAGTCAGGCATAATGTGAATCTTGCTAGAGACTTTTGGAATCTGGGTGGCAGCATCTCTGAAGCAGATAATGAAAACCTTGTTCAAGCTTTTTCTGAAGAAGAAGAAGTATGGAAAATCATAAAGGACTTACCTGCTAAGTCTGCTCCTAGGCTAGCTTTTTTTATACAAAGCTTTCCTAGGGGTTCTTAAACAGTATTTCATGGAGATGGTCAAAGATTTCTTAGAGGGGAAGTTAGACTTAAAGAGGTTGAATTATGGAGTGATAACTCTAATTCCTAACATCAAGGATGCTAATACTATCAAGCATTTCAGGTCGATTTGTCTGATTAGTGTTAGCTTCAAGATTATTACTAAGCTCCTGGCTGTTAGATTGGGCAATGTTGCAAATAGAATTATTAATGAGTGTCAGCCTGCTTTTATAAAAGGGAGAAACATTCTTGATGGGGTGATGTCTTTACATGAGATTATACATGAATTGAGAATTTCCAAGAAAAATGGTGTTGTTTTCAAATTGGATTTTGAGAAAGCTAATGATAACATTTAGTTGATTTTTTTTTTGGAAAATATTATGAAGGGGAAATGTTTCTCTAAACAGTGGTTCGATTGGGTGATGAGCTCAATTAGGGGGGTAAGGTGAGTATTAATATCAATGGTAAAATTGCCCCCCTACTTCACTACTCACAGGGGTTTGAGACAAGGGGGGTCCAATGCCTCCTTTCCTGATTAATCTAGTAGCTAATGCTTTAGCAGTAATTATAGAAAAAGCTCAAGAGGATGAGTTGCTCAAAGGGGTGGTTTCTCATTTAATTCCAGGGGGGTTCCTTTACTCCAATATGCAGATGACACTTTAATGATGATTGAGTGTGAAGAGGATTACATTCTTAACCTCAAATACCTATTGTACTGTTTTGAGTGGATATCTGGGCTGAAGATCAATTATCATAAGAGTGATGTGTTTGTTTTGGGGGTGGAGAGAGTGGAGGCTACTAGAGTTTTCAATATATTCAATTGTAAACTTAGGCAGCTTCCTCTTACTTACTTAGATATTGATATTGGGGATAAACAGATGGACAAGATATCAAAAAGAATTGTTAGCAAGTTGGACAGAAGATTGGATAATTGAAAAAAAAATAATCTTCTCTCCTCAGGAGGCTGACTGATATTGGTAAATAGTTGTCTCTGCAGCCAACCCATTTATACAATGGGGTTTTATAGACTAAATGAGGAAATTCACAGGAAAATGGACTCCATCAGATCCATGTTTTTTTCAGAGGGGCAAATGATAAGTTCAGATATCATATGGTCGGCTAGAAGGTAGTGTGTAGACCAAAAGACTTTGGAGGTGTGGGGTGATCAACACCAGATTAATGAATGATTGTATTTTGTGTAAATGGCTATAGAGAATTAGTTTGGCTAAAGATGAGATTTGATTTAGTATTTTGAAAGCAAAATACTTCCCTAAGGGTGATTTTAGAGACTTTTGTCTTTAAGAGGATCTCAGTTCTGGAAAACTCTTCATAAGGTAAAATACATGTTCAATTGGGGGGAGTGACTTACCAGATAGGCAATGGGAGGGCTACTTCTTTTTGGAATGATGTTTGGCTAGATAACTTCCCTTTGAAAATCAAATTTGCTAGATTATATCATATCTATTTAGAACATGATATCAGGGTGGCGGAGTGCTTGGTGAGTGGGGTTTGGCAAATTAAAGTTGTTAGAAATTTTGGAAGGAAGAAGGAAGAACTGTGGAGAAGTCTTAAGGAAGCTTTATATGGGGTTGACCTTAATGGAGAAGGGCAAGATGGTGTGGTGTTTGGAAAAATCTGGACATTTCACTATTAAATCTTTGTACAGACATTTGGTTTATGGTGGAGTCACTTACAGGAAAATACATAAACTTTGGTTAAGTAGGATCCTAAAGGTTGGGGTGCTAATCTTAATGGGAATTGCAAAAGGTAAATAAGGCTATTTTAGATCAACTCAACATTTTGGACGAGGAAGGCTAAAGGAAAAGGTCTATGAGCTAAGGAATGGATAGTTAGATACAAAGCAGAGAAAGATTTCGAAAGGATTTATGATATAGAGGAGAGGTTTTGGAAGCAAGGGGGGGGGATGTGAAATGGATTACTCAAGGAGATGCTAATACTAGTTTTTTTTCATAGTTGTGCCAAAGGTAGAAGAAGGAATAACTTTATTTTTAGCATGGAGGATGAAGGCGAGAATCTAACAGGAGAAGAAAAAAAAATAGAGATCATATCTATAAGTATTATAAAAACATGTTTGGTTATGAAGTCAGGCATAATGTGAATCTTGCTAGAGACTTTTGGAATCTGGGTGGCAGCATCTCTGAAGCAGATAATGAAAACCTTGTTCAAGCTTTTTCTGAAGAAGAAGAAGTATGGAAAATCATAAAGGACTTACCTGCTAAGTCTGCTCCTAGGCTAGCTTTTTTTTATACAAAGCTTTCCTAGGGGTTCTTAAACAGTATTTCATGGAGATGGTCAAAGATTTCTTAGAGGGGAAGTTAGACTTAAAGAGGTTGAATTATGGAGTGATAACTCTAATTCCTAACATCAAGGATGCTAATACTATCAAGCATTTCAGGTCGATTTGTCTGATTAGTGTTAGCTTCAAGATTATTACTAAGCTCTCCGGTACATTAGATTGGGCAATGTTGCAAATAGAATTATTAATGAGTGTCACCGCTTTTATAAAAGGGAGAAACATTCTTGATGGGGCGATGTCTTTACATGAGATTATACATGAATTGAGAATTTCCAAGAAAAATGGTGTTGTTTTCAAATTGGATTTTGAGAAAGCTAATGATAACATTTAGTTGATTTTTTTTTTGGAAAATATTATGAAGGGGAAATGTTTCTCTAAACAAAGGGTCTGATTGGGTGATGAGCTCCAATAGGGGGGTAAGGTGAGTATTAATATCAATGGTAAAATTGCCCCCCTACTTCACTACTCACAGGGGTTTGAGACAAGGGGGGTCCAATGCCTCCTTTCCTGATTAATCTAGTAGCTAATGCTTTAGCAGTAATTATAGAAAAAGCTCAAGAGGATGAGTTGCTCAAAGGGGTGGTTTCTCATTTAATTCCAGGGGGGTTCCTTTACTCCAATATGCAGATGACACTTTAATGATGATTGAGTGTGAAGAGGATTACATTCTTAACCTCAAATACCTATTGTACTGTTTTGAGTGGATATCTGGGCTGGAGATCAATTATCATAAGAGTGATGTGTTTGTTTTGGGGGTGGAGAGAGTGGAGGCTACTAGAGTTTTCAATATATTCAATTGTAAACTTAGGCAGCTTCCTCTTACTTACTTAGATATTGATATTAGGGATAAACAGATGGACAAGATATCAAAAAGAATTGTTAGCAAGTTGGACAGAAGATTGGATAATTGGAAAAAAAAATCTTCTCTCCTCAGGAGGCTGACTGATATTGGTAAATAGTTGTCTCTGCAGCCAACCCATTTATACAATGGGGTTTTATAGACTAAATGAGGAAATTCACAGGAAAATGGACTCCATCAGATCCAGGTTTTTTTTTAAAGAGGGGCAAATGATAAGTTCAGATATCATATGGTCGGCTAGAAGGTAGTGTGTAGACCAAAAGACTTTGGAGGTGTGGGGTGATCAACACCAGATTAATGAATGATTGTATTTTGTGTAAATGGCTATAGAGAATTAGTTTGGCTAAAGATGATATTTGATTTAGTATTTTGAAAGCAAAATACTTCCCTAAGGGTGATTTTAGAGACTTTTGTCTTTAAGAGGATCTCAGTTCTGGAAAACTCTTCATAAGGTAAAATACATGTTCAATTGGGGGAGTGACTTACCAGATAGGCAATGGGAGGGCTACTTCTTTTTGGAATGATGTTTGGCTAGATAACTTCCCTTTGAAAATCAAATTTGCTAGATTATATCATATCTATTTAGAACCTGATATCAGGGTAGCGGAGTGCTTGGTGAGTGGGGTTTGGCAAATTAAAGTTGTTAGAAATTTTGGAAGGAAGAAGGAAGAACTGTGGAGAAGTCTTAAGGAAGCTTTATATGGGGTTGACCTTAATGGAGAAGGGCAAGATGGTGTGGTGTTTGGAAAAATCTGGACATTTCACTATTAAATCTTTGTACAGACATTTGGTTTATGGTGGAGTCACTTACAGGAAAATACATAAACTTTGGTTAAGTAGGATCCCTCTCAAAGTGAAGATCTTCCTTTGGCAGACTTATCAAAATAGGATCTAGACTGCTGATCAGCTTAGAGTGAGGAAGTGGAGGGGGGGGTGAATTGCCTTCTTTGTGGGATTGTTGAGGACGCAAACCATATTCTTTTTCGATGTGTTATGGTAAAATTCGCTTGGGCATGTATCAGGGAGATCCTAATGTGGAAGAGAAGCCTGGAGTCTCTAGATGATTTCCATCTGTGTTGGCTGGATGATTGGGGTGCCAACGATTATCATATTAGTTTATTCAGTTTTGTAGTTTTGACTTAGATGCTCTGGAAAATCAGGAATAAAGTGACGATTGAGAAGACTTTTCCTAAGCAACCAACTTAAGTGGATGATTGGGGTAAGGTGAGTATTAATATCAATGGTAAAATTGCCCCTCTACTTCACTACTCACAGGGGTTTGAGACAAGGGGGTCCAATGCCTCCTTTCATGTTTAATCTAGTAGCTAATACTTTAGCAGTAATAATAGAAAAAGCTCAAGTGGATGAGTTGCTCAAAGGGGTGGTTTCTCATTTAATTCCAGGGGGGTTCCTTTACTCCAATATGCATATGACACTTCAATGATGATTGAGTGTGAAGAGGATTACATTCTTAACCTCAAATACCTATTGTACTGTTTTGAGTGGATATCTGGGCTGAAGATCAAAGAGTGATGTGTTTGTTTTGGGGGTGGAGAGAGTGGAGGCTACTAGAGTTTCCAATATATTCAATTGTAAACTTAGGCAGCTTCCTCTTACTTACTTAGATATTGATATTGGGGATAAACAGATGGACAAGATATCAAAAAGAATTGTTAGCAAGTTGGACAGAAGATTGATAATTGGAAAAAATAATCTTCTCTCCTCAGGAGGCTGACTGATATTGGTAAATAGTTGTCTCTACAGCCAACCCATTTATACAATGGGGTTTTATAGACTAAATGAGGAAATTCACAGGAAAATGGACTCCATCAGATCCATGTTTTTTTCAGAGGGGCAAATGATAAGTTCAGATATCATATGGCTTCTAGAAGGTAGGTGTGTAGACCAAAAGACTTTGGAGGTAAAGGGTGATCAACAATTTATTAATGAATGATTGTATTTTGTGTAAATGGCTATGGAGAATTAGTTTGGCTAAATATGAGATTTGATTTAGTATTTTGAAAGCAAAATACTTCCCTAAGGGTGATTTTAGAGACTTTTTGTCTTTAAGAGGATCTCAGTTCTGGAAAACTCTTCATAAGGTAAAATACATATTCAATTGGGGGGTGACTTACCAGATAGGCAATGGGAGGGCTACTTCTTTTTGGAATGATGTTTGGCTAGATAACTTCCATTTGAAAATCAAATTTGCTAGATTATATCATATCTATTTAGAACTTGATATCAGGGTGGCGGAGTGCTTGGTGAGTGGGGTTTGGCAAATTAAAGTTGTAAGAAATTTTGGAAGGAAGAAAGAAGAACTGTGGAGAAGTCTTAAGGAAGCTTTATATGGGGTTGACCTTAATGGAGAGAAGGGCAAGATGGTGTGGTGTTCGGAAAAATCTGGACATTTCACTATTAAATCTTTGTACAGACATTTGGTTTATGGTGGAGTCACTTACAGGAAAATACATAAACTTTGGTTAAGTAGGATCCCTCTCAAAGTGAAGATCTTCCTTTGGCAGACTTATCAAAATAGGATCTAGGCCAGCGATCGGCTTAGAGCGTGGGCTGAAGTGGAGGTTGAATTGCCTTCTTTGTGGGATTGTTGAGGACGCAAACCATATTCTTTTTCGATGTGTTATGGTAAAATTCGCTTGAGCATGTATCAGGGAGATCCTAATGTGGAAGAGAAGCCTGGAGTCTCTAGATGATTTCCATCTGTGTTGGCTGGATGATTGGGATGCTAACGATTATCATATTGGTTTATTCAGCTTTGTAGTTTTGACTTGGACGCTCTGGAAAATCAAGAATAAAGTGGCAATTGAGAAGACTTTTCCTAAACAACCAACTGAAATTATGTTCAAATTTGTGTCGTGTTTGCAGCGATGGCGAGTTCTAATAAAAAAGGATGATCGTCTGAAGCTTGAAGGTTTCCTGATTTCGGTGGAAGACTAGATGAAAAAGTTTTGTGCACGGGAAGATGTCTAGTTTCTCTTTAGGGTTTTGCGATTCTATCTTGTCAGTTAGGATTATTTGTTTTTCATATTGCTGTTGTGTGTTTGACGGGCTTTTATCTGTTCTCGATTGTGGCTACTTGGCTAGATGGCATCCCCAGATTGTTGATTTTCAAAAGCCAAACCTAGCAATAACGAAGCAACTTCCTTGGTGAAAACGATACACGGCTAGCAGTAGTGCCAATGGCAAAATCAATGAGAAACAAGCGAACCAAACTGTGGCGGATCAAGTTCTGCAAAACCTAGGAAATAGAAGAGCTTGCAATGTTTTGTTTGATCTAATTTTCCTTGAAGCCTAAAGCAATACTGACAAAACTGGGCTCTCCATCTAGCTCACAAGCCAGAACCGTGATTACCCCCAAATTCTCTCATAAAAACTGACCTTCCAGAAAAGATCCCTATTTTGCCCTAAAGTAAACATCAAATCTGCAAACCCAAGAACCGGAGATTCCCTAAAACCCGGGTCGATTCAGCTGATATATATATATCTACCTAGCACAAGCAAATCTACTTCGCCGCTTGGCCATGGCCGCCGGCGACCAAACCCAAGAGCCAACCGGACGGAGTTTCAGACGAACCAAGCAAGCAGAATAACCCAAAAATAAAAGAAGCAACCAGAATTCGACTAGACAAGGAATCAATCGACGAACAATACGTGGAATTGGAGCAGCACGGATTCTATATCGGAGATGATATACTACCTGAGAGAGAGGTGCACAAAAGGGAAAAGGAATCGCCTTTCTTTCTTGCGCAGAAGTATCTCTTGCGTGGAGGGGAGGGAGGAACGACGCGAAGCGGAATACACTTTTGTTGGCCCGGTGCCGCGGTGGTTCTTTATGCGCGGAAAACGACCGTCTCCTTTTCCTTCTCAGCGAGCTGGTCACGGTCAGACACAAACACAAACACAAACAATCTCTTTCTATCCAATTGCAGAAGCAAGAAGCAACAGTAGAATTTAGGGATTTCATGCCTGGTGATTCTTTTGGATTCTGACGAGTTGAAAAAGGTCGGCGCTCCATTGCAAAGAACTAACACCTCCAGGGGTCAGAAGATGGCAATGGTGCAAAGGGTGTTGACTGTTGCGTGCCTGAAGAAACCATTAATTTCAACGGCGAGTGCCATGTAGTGACATTTGTAAGGTTGAGCATTTAGGACAAGAAAGTCGATATTCAGAATTTGCAAGTGATCTATAATCCATCCTGCAGTCGGAACTCTTGAAGTATAGGATAGCAACTTCCAGCCAAGTGGTATGTACATGCTCCCAGTCACTCAAATTCTAGAAGCTGATATATATGACACGGGGAGAATCAGGATACCTCGACACATGCAATACGAGTGCAGATAAGGCTTCAGAAGAATCAGCTAAGAATTTCCGACAGGCTGAGCTCCCTTTAAATCCATGACAAGGTATCAAGGGCAACAACCAGAGATGAGGACATTCAACCTACAATTTAGATGAGCACAAATCATAGGTACATTAGTACAAAGATACTTCAAACTGTTTTCTGTTATCTTTGGTCTAGTCTCACTTTTGTTTCTTTTCACTTTGTTACCTACGCTAAAAACACAGAACTTTCACACAAAAAAAGTAACAATAAAGTAAAATGGGGGATTGTTATGAGATACTGAAGTAGTAGATACAGTACAACAAATGTGCAAGGATTAGACCACCAAAGAGGTTGAGAAAAGCCTGGTACTTAGTAGTGTTAGGAAATTCATGGGCTGAAATTACAAGTTCAAATACAGAAATACTATTGAATCAAAACATGTAGTCCAAGGATGGTCCAAAGATTGATGCCATAACATGACAGATCAAACCCATGCCATTCGCAATAGTGAAGAGCACACAAATTCTGATGAATCAAGAAGAGTAACAAGATTGTGGGTTTGCCTTGCCAGTAAACCAATCTATATGTTCGTGAACAGCTAATCTGAATACAAGACTCGGTACTGTTACTTTTTCTCCTCAATGGCCAAAAATGAAGTACAACGAACAAATTAGAACAATCAAGATATCCTCACAACCATCTTGTTCTTCTTTCCAGCAGATAGCAACAGCACCTTCCCATCAACTATATCACTTTCCTCAATTAACTTATCCTCACTATCCATCCTCATGTTATTCAAGTATAGGCCACCTTGCTTAATAAGCCGCCTAACCGCCGACTTGCTAGCAAGCAAACCTGTAGAAACGGCCAGATCAACCAGGGGAGATTTCATTACTTGGTCGTATGGTAAAAAGCATGATGGCACGTCATCCGCTATCCCCTCAATTGTTTGTGAGTCCAACTGCGTCTGAGCCCCAGGCCGCAATGCCTCAGTTGCCTTCAAGGCCTCCTCCAATCCCTCCTCCCCATGGACGAAGCGTGTCACCTCTTCGGCAAGCCTCCTTTGAACAGTGTTCGGCACATAGCCAGGCTTCCTCATCGACTCTTCCAACTCCTGAATCTCATCCAGGCTCACGAACGTCAGTATCTTCATAAACCTGATGACGTCGAGATCAGGCACTGAGATGAAGTACTGATAGAACTTGTACGGGGAGAGCATCTTTGACGAGAGCCAAATCGCCCCATCCTCCGTCTTCCCAAACTTCGTCCCGTCACTCTTCAGCAAGAGCGGGAACGTCAGGCCATGCGCCCCCTCGACCTGGAGAATCTTTCGAATCAAGTCGGTTCCTGCCGTGATGTTTCCCCACTGATCGCTCCCTCCAATCTGCACATTGACACCCATGTTCTTGAACATGTACAGGAAGTCATAGCCCTGCAGGAGCTGGTACGTGAACTCGGTGTAGCTCATGCCGTCCTCCGACGAGAGCCGCTTCTTGACGCTCTCCTTGGCTATCATGGTCCCGACACGCGCGAACCTGCCGACCTCCTTGAGGAAATCGAGCAGCGTGATGTCCTTCCACCAGTCGTAGTTATCCAGGATCACAAAAGAACCCATCTTTTCCCCCACATTGCCCAGATTTTCTGATAAATCCGCGCCCGAATTGGCCAGAGCCTGTTCATTTTGCCCCGAGATCGAGTTTTTACCAGATTGGGAATGACGGGATGGTTCCGGAACGCGGCCGAGGATCTGGGCGACGAGGGCCTTGATGGCGTCGGAGTTGGCGGCGGCGGCGGCGACGTCGAGCTCAGGGCGCTCGGCGCTCTTGCCGGAGGGGTCGCCGACGCGGGCGGTGGCGCCGCCGACGAGCGCGACGGCGGTGTGGCCGCAGCGACGGAACCAGGAGAGCGCGACGAGGCCGAGGAGGTTGCCGAGGTGCAGGCTCTCGGCCGTGGGGTCGAAGCCGCAGTACGCCTTGAGCTGCTGCTGCCCCTGCCCGGGGCCCGCCGACGGCGAACCGAGCGCCTCAGAGGTGGTGGCCTCCACGAGCCCGCGCTCCCGGAGCACGTCCACCACGCTGCGCCCGACGGCCGTGGAGGGTGCGGCGGCGGCGGCGGCGGAAGCGGAGGAGGAGAGGCGGCGGCGGTGGGGGTGGGGCAGGAGGAGGCGGCGGTGGGGGCGGAGGAAGGCTCGGGACGAGGCGGCCATGGCGGCGGAAGCCATCGCGGGCGGAGGAAGAGGTGGGGGTTCTGGGCCTCGCGCTAGCGATAGGGCTTGCCGGGTCAGCGACGAAGAACCACACGCCGTACGAGGTTCGCACGAACAACAGCCACACCGGATCACACATTCACACTCATTGGGCTTGATGTGCTCAATTTTGGCCAGGCCGAGAAATCAAAATTATATCCTGCTGGGCCTAGGGCAATAGAGTGGGCCAGGCCTCACTTCCTTGGGCGGATTTACCATGTGTCTCCGCCACCCTTCAACAAACAGAGTGAAACTGTGAACTCTGCCTTTCTTCTTCTTTTTTCCGATTACAAGACGCACCCGTGCACACATTTGCCACATTCTACCATCTCCTCCTCGGTACGCGTCTTGAAAGATGGAGGTTTTAGTACACGACGTCTTGAAAGATGGAGGCTCTCGGTAAATTCATGATCCCATAAATTTTCTACTAAAACCGTACTTGTGTGTTTAAAAGCGTATTCTTGTACGTGTAAATGTAGGTACCAAGATTTGAATTTTGATGGGTGAAATTATACGCCCACAACTTCACCACCCTATCGAGAGATAGCTCTCTATTGGAGTGACTTTTTGCATGTCCTATCCTCTCAAAATCAAAAAAGAAGAAGAATATGGTTTTTAGTGCTTACTTCCTCCTATGGCAAATGTAAGTTGTCCTGGGATGAGTACGGTGAAACATCTTTAAGTCTCCCTTGTATTAGCTGCACACATCTATACACGAGCATGCAAGTTAAGGGTGTGTCGAAAACCATTAGCCGCGTGCAACCATGAAAACCGTTTTGTTTAAGCACCAAATCAACATGAATTTCTCCAAGCGGTTTGATATAGACTCTATTTGGTAGAGTTTTAGATTCCCATTTTTCATATTCTGCTCCTGATTCTCTGATAATCCAATTCTCTGAGAATCTGAAATTGTCTGTTAAAAACGTTTGGCTGGTAGGTTGGCTCTAAAAACCATATGAGGGGAATTAGAGGTAAATAGACCAAACTACCCCTTGTACAAATACTTTAATTGTGTCTTGTAATGCTTGCTACGTAGATCACTAGATAGAGAAATTTCCCGTTCATGGAGAAAATGTGCATTGCAAAATGGGCCCGTACATGCAAAATGGAGCAAACTCCACATACAAAATGAATCAACATGCATTACAAAACAAGAGAAATGTAGTGCAAAATGGACCCGTACGTACGTGCTATTCCTGTCCAGGTCCACCTGGTGGTTGATGCTACTAGAAAAAGATTCATACCACTGCTAGGAAAAGAAACTTTGCAAAATCAGTCCGAGCACGTCGCTCACCTTCTCTCGAAAAACGTACTCAGATCCATTTACATAATACAAGCTTGCATGAACATGATAAGAAACAACACAGCGAGCAACTCGACAGGCAGTGAAACAAAGGAACAGATAGAACGAAGATGACATTAGGAAAGTTGCATTTATACACGTTCAAGCAAGAAGATGCATTCAGAACCGTTACATGCTTATTGTTTATTATTCACCACCCAAAAAAATCGAAACATTTCTAGTTTTCTACTATTCCAAGACAAAACAATTCTCCTGGACTTAGCATTAGTAACCAACATAACTGTAGCATTGACTGTGTAGCAATCGTCGTTTTTACCCCCCATTGCTTGGAGGCACAGTTGCACCTAGCTCGTGGTTTCAACAGACACGCCCCCCTACATAGCACATACATGTTCAAAACAAATGCAGCCACAATTTGGCACATCATATGTTAAGCTAGGGGCGGATCCAGAAAAAAAAAAAAGTTACTGAGGTCACCTCATTTTCGCTCATGAAGTAACATACTGTGTGCATAAAGAGCTACTATGAATTCTCCATAATATCGTCAGGGTCACATCACCCCCAGCAACTATATATATCGTCGGAATATTGCACGCACGCACGCCGTATGTATATCTCCGCATTTTGAATAACGGAAAGGCTGGCACCGATCGATCAACATACAATACAAATCCATGATGCGACGTAAAGCTACTTGGGATAAGAGATTAGTGGGCCACGCGTGCATCATAAGGGCACTGACCCCAGGTGCTGGCGTGCTGCTAACTCCTAGCTAGTACGAGTTCTAACTCGTTGATATAAAGCTGGTCGCGTCGCAAGGTCGATCGGTGCATGTAGATTTGCTTGGCTCGTAGAGATAGATATGATATAGGAAATCGAGCAGCGTGATGTCCTTCCACCAGTCGTAGTTATCCAGGATCACAAAAGAACCCATCTTTTCCCCCACATTGCCCAGATTTTCTGATAAATCCGCGCCCGAATTGGCCAGAGCCTGTTCATTTTGCTCCGAGATCGAGTTTTTACCAGATTGGGAATGACGGGATGGTTCGGGAACGCGGCCGAGGATCTGGGCGACAAGGGCCTTGATGGCGTCGGAGTTTGCGGCGGCGGCGGCGACGTCGAGCTCAGGACGCTCGGCGCTCTTGCCGGAGGGGTCGCCGACGCGGGCGGTGGCGCCGCCGACGAGCGCGACGGCGGTGTGGCCGCAGCGACGGAACCAGGAGAGAGCGACGAGGCCGAGGAGGTTGCCGAGGTGCAGGCTCTCAGCCGTGGGGTCGAAGCCGCAGTACGCCTTGAGCTGCTGTTGCCCCTGCCCGGGGCCCGCCGACGGCGAACCGAGCGCCTCAGAGGTGGTGGCCTCCACGAGCCCGCGCTCCCGGAGCACGTCCACCACGCTGCGCCGGACGGCCGTGGAGGGCGCGGCGGCGGCGGCGGCGGCGGCGGCGGAAGCGGAGGAGGAGAGGCGGCGGCGGTGGGGGTGGGGCAGGAGGAGGCGGCGGTGGGGGCGGAGGAAGGCTCGGGACGAGGCGGCCATGGCGGCGGAAGCCATCGCGGGCGGAGGAAGAGGTGGGGGTTCTGGGCCTCGCGCTAGCGATAGGGCTTGCCGGGTCAGCGACGAAGAACCACACGCCGTACGAGGTTCGCACGAACAACAGCCACACCGGATCACACATTCACACTCATTGGGCTTGATGTGCTCAATTTTGGCCAGGCCGAGAAATCAAAATTATATCCTGCTGGGCCTAGGGCAATAGAGTGGGCCAGGCCTCACTTCCTTGGGCGGATTTACCATGTCTCTCCGCCACCCTTCAACAAACAGAGTGAAACTGTGAACTCTGCCTTTCTTCTTCTTTTTTCCGATTACAAGACGCACCCGTGCACACATTTGCCACATTCTACCATCTCCTCCTCAGTACGCGTCTTGAAAGATGGAGGTTTTAGTACACGACGTCTTGAAAGATGGAGGCTCTCGGTAAATTCATGATCGCATAAATTTTCTACTAAAACCGTACTTGTGTGTTTAAAAGCGTATTCTTGTACGTGTAAATGTAGATACCAAGATTTGAATTTTGATGGGTGAAATGATACACCTACAACTTCACCACCCTATCAAGAGATAGCTCTCTATTGGAGTGACTTTTTGCATGTTATATCCTCTCAAAATCAAAAAGAAGAAGAATATGGTTTTTAGTGCTTACTTCCTCCTATGGCAAATGTAAGTTGTCCTGGGATGAGTACGGTGAAACATCTTTAGGTCTCCCTTGTATTAGCTGCACACATCTATACACGAGCATGCAAGTTAAGGGTGTGTCGAAAACCATTAGCCGCGTGCAACCATGAAAACCGTTTTGTTTAAGCACCAAATCAACATGAATTTCTCCAAGCGGTTTGATATAGACTCTATTTGGTAGAGTTTTAGATTCTCATTTTTCATATTCTGCTCCTGATTCTCTGATAATCCAATTCTCTGATAATCTGAAGCTGTCTGTTAAAAACGTTTGGCTGGTAGGTTGGCTCTAAAAACCATATAAGGGGAATTAGAGGCAAATAGACCAAACTACCCCTTGTACAAATACTTTAATTGTGTCTTGTAATGCTTGCTACGTAGATCACTAGATAGAGAAATTTCCCGTTCATGGAGAAAATGTGCATTGCAAAATGGGCCCGCATGCAAAATGGAGCAAACTCCACATACAAAATGAATCAACATGCATTACAAAACAAGAGAAATGTAGTGCAAAATGGACCCGTACGTACGTGCTATTCCTGTCCAGGTCCACCTGGTGGTTGATGCTACTAGAAAAAGATTCATACCACTGCTAGGAAAAGAAACTTTGCAAAATCAGTCCGAACAATGTCAACTCGTTTCTCTCCAGAAACGTACTCGATCCATTTACATAATACAAGCTTGCATGAACATGATAAGAAACAACACAGAGCAACTCGACAGGCAGTGAAACAAAGGAACAGATAGAACGAAGATGACATTAGGAAAGTTGCATTTATACACGTTCAAGCAAGAAGATGCATTCAGAACCGTTACATGCTTATTGTTTATTATTCACCACCCAAAAAAATCGAAACATTTCTAGTTTTCTACTATTCCAAGACAAAACAATTCTCCTGGACTTAGCATTAGTAACCAACATAACTGTAGCATTGACTGTGTAGCAATCGTCGTTTTTACCCCCCATTGCTTGGAGGCACAGTTGCACCTAGCTCGTGGTTTCAACAGACACGCCCCTACATAGCACATACATGTTCAAACCGTATGTATATCTCCGCATTTTGAATAACGGAAAGGCTGGCACCGATCGATCAACATACAATACAAATCCATGATGCGACGTAAAGCTACTTGGGATAAGAGATTAGTGGGCCACGCGTGCATCATAAGGGCACTGACCCCAGGTGCTGGCGTGCTGCTAACTCCTAGCTAGTACGAGTTCTAACTCGTTGATATAAAGCTGGTCGCGTCGCAAGGTCGATCGGTGCATGTAGATTTGCTTGGCTCGTAGAGATAGATATGATATATATATATATATATGTCGATCATTGTTCACTCCTTTTTGACCCGACCCGACCCAGCCCATACACGGCCGTTGTCATGGCCTGCCCTCATGGGACGAGCACTGAGTGACTGCTAGCTGATCGATCGATCGATTCTTTTTTTAGCATTTCTTTTTGGAAGCCAACTGATGTGTCTATCGAGGTGCAGATCAGCGTCAGTCGCACGATGATCGAGCACTACATATGTGAGCAGTACTAGATTAGAGAGTACCTCTAAACCTGCTGCCTCTGGCAAGGTATTAGAGTTGAGTTCCAAAAGAACATTTCTGGGAGACAACACTGGTTGTTTACCCTTTTTCTTTTATGGGATTGACTTTATGGATCTTTAGATGTCAATCCAACGACGCTGGCTCCTCCCGTGCTCCCTAACCACCACCTTCTTCCCCGTCTTGGGCGGCTACCGCCGCCGGATCCACAGTGCCACCCCCGTCTCCTAATTTCTAATCGATTCACGTGGTCCTCCGCCGACCTTCACCACCCACCGCCTCCTTCGATCCGGCGGTCGCCACCGCCCGCCGCCGCCTCCGCCACCGCCGCCACCACCGTGCCTCCGCCATCCCTCCCTCCTCTATAGTCAGGGCCGGTGAACCTAAAATCTAATCCGCGAAGCCTCGACTCACCTGCCGCCGGAGAAGACAATCATGTCGGCGGCCAGAGCATGAATCATAGCACAGATCTAAAGGTAAGAAATCTGACTGATTTTCTAAAAAAAAATCATTCGACTGATGTACATCAGATTCGTTTTTTTATTCCTATTTCTAGCATGTTTGATCAAAGTTAAGTTGTGGACTGTTAACATCACATCTGATTTCCCTCGAAAAAAAAATACTAGTATGTCTGATTTCGACATGTATATGTGCATCTTTTTTTTTTTTGGCACACCTTGCAAACGACGTTTCTTCTTAATATAATTTTTTTAAATATTAAAGCGAGGGACAAAGCGGCAAAGCGCAATGACTTGGAAAGCTTTCGGTCATTTCAGTCATTCTTATCTTACGCACGTCGGAATCAAATCAAACGCTGGTGTTTCCACTTGGAGGAATCGAACACGATCCACATGCCCAAACTTTAAGACCAAGAATCAGTTTCAGAAAAGCCAACAAGACGATACGTACATGATGCTTGCTGCGACGCCTTCGCGGCCATCGTCCATTCTGTACGAGTCGTTGCAGCTTTAGCTTGTGGTTGTACGCCGGCAACGACAAGTGATGCCATGTGTAGACAGATGGTCCTAGTAGTTCCCTTGTCCGCACCTCGGAGCGTGTAACGCATGCAATGGTATTTGTTTTGGTACGTACCATGGAAATTTATGCGCCGTAACCTCTCTTCTTCAAATTTTGCAAATCGCTTAATTATTACCCTGAGGGCTTATTTAGATGGTGACTTGGTGAGGGATTACACTGGTTATTCCGGACCGAAAGAGATTTTACTTTAAACTTACTGTTTGTTTGTCCGGTCCAAAAGGATTGGACCTCGATACTGTATCCAAATAAGCCCTAAAGTACGATTAAAGTTCTATATCATGATTTGTAATGCCTGCTTTTAATAAGCCATCACAGAAGATCCGGTTTCGCTGGCTGCCTAGCACTGGCAGAGTTCACCATGCTATCTTTTTTTCTTTTCATGGCATTTATTTTTTGATGGCATATTCCGGTTGCGAACAAGGTGGAAGAATTTCAGCCATGGTCCTCCTCTTCACACTTGACTTCAGCCATAACCGGTGCAGGCAAGAAGATGCATTCGAACCGTTACATGCTTATTGTTTATTATTCACCACCCAAAAAAATTGAAACATTTCTAGTCTTCTACTATTCCAAGACAAAACAATTCTCCTGGACTTAGCATTAGTAACCAACATAACTGTAGCATTGACTGTGTAGCAATCGTCGTTTTTACCCCCCATTGCTTGGAGGCACAGTTGCACCTAGCTCGTGGTTTCAACAGACACGCCCCCCTACATAGCACATACATGTTCAAAACAAATGCAGCCACAATTTGGCACATCATATGTTAAGCTAGGGGCGGATCCAGAAAAAAAAAAAAGTTACTGAGGTCACCTCATTTTCGCTCATGAAGTAACATACTGTGTGCATAAAGAGCTACTATGAATTCTCCATAATATCGTCAGGGTCACATCACCCCCAGCAACTATATATATCGTCGGAATATTGCACGCACGCACGCCGTATGTATATCTCCGCATTTTGAATAACGGAAAGGCTGGCACCGATCGATCAACATACAATACAAATCCATGATGCGACGTAAAGCTACTTGGGATAAGAGATTAGTGGGCCATGCGTGCATCATAAGGGCACTGACCCCAGGTGCTGGCGTGCTGCTAACTCCTAGCTAGTACGAGTTCTAACTCGTTGATATAAAGCTGCAGGTCGCGTCGCAAGGTCGATCGGTGCATGTAGATTTGCTTGGCTCGTAGAGATAGATATGATATATATATATGTCGATCATTGTTCACTCCTTTTTGACCCGACCCGACCCAGCCCATACACGGCCGTTGTCATGGCCTGCCCTCATGGGACGAGCACTGAGTGACTGCTAGCTGATCGATCGATCGATTCTTTTTTTAGCATTTCTTTTTGGAAGCCAACTGATGTGTCTATCGAGGTGCAGATCAGCGTCAGTCGCACGATGATCGAGCACTACATATGTGAGCAGTACTAGATTAGAGAGTACCTCTAAACCTGCTGCCTCTGGCAAGTTATTAGAGTTGAGTTCCAAAAGAACATTTCTGGGAGACAACACTGGTTGTTTACCCTTTTTCTTTTATGGGATTGACTTTATGGATCTTTAGATGTCAATCCAACGACGCTGACTCCTCCCGTGCTCCCTAACCACCACCTTCTTCCCCGTCTTGGGCGGCTACCGCCGCCGGATCCACAGTGCCACCCCCGTCTCCTAATTTCTAATCGATTCACGTGGTCCTCCGCCGACCTTCACCACCCACCGCCCTCCTTCGATCCGCGGCCGGCTGCGCCACCGCTGCCTCGCCGCCCCTCTGCCACCGCCGCCCACCACCGTGCCTCCGCCATCCCTCCCTCCCTCTATAGCTGGGGCCCGGTGAACCTAAAATCTAATCCGGCGAAGCCCCGCCCTGACTCACTGCCGCCGCCGCCGGAGAAGACAATCATGTCGGCGGCCAGAGCATGAATCATAGCACAGATCTAAAGGTAAGAAATCTGACTGATTTTCTAAAAAAAAATCATTCGACTGATGTACATCAGATTCGTTTTTTTATTCCTATTTCTAGCATGTTTGATCAAAGTTAAGTTGTGGACTGTTAACATCACATCTGATTTCCCTCGAAAAAAAAATACTAGTATGTCTGATTTCGACATGTATATGTGCATCTTTTTTTTTTTTTTGGCACACATTGCAAACGACGTTTCTTCTTAATATAATTTTTTAAATATTAAAGCGAGGGACAAAGCGGCAAAGCGCAATGACTTGGAAAGCTTTCGGTCATTTCAGTCATTCTTATCTTACGCACGTCGGAATCAAATCAAACGCTGGTGTTTCCACTTGGAGGAATCGAACACGATCCACATGCCCAAACTTTAAGACCAAGAATCAGTTTCAGAAAAGCCAACAAGACGATACGTACATGATGCTTGCTGCGACGCCTTCGCGGCCATCGTCCATTCTGTACGAGTCGTTGCAGCTTTAGCTTGTGGTTGTACGCCGGCAACGACAAGTGATGCCATGTGTAGACAGATGGTCCTAGTAGTTCCCTTGTCCGCACCTCGGAGCGTGTAACGCATGCAATGGCATTTGTTTTGGTACGTACCATGGAAATTTATGCGCCGTAACCTCTTGCAAATCGCTTAATTATTACCCTGAGGGCTTATTTAGATGGTGACTTGGTGAGGGATTACACTGGTTATTCCGGACCGAAAGAGATTTTACTTTAAACTTACTGTTTGTTTGTCCGGTCCAAAAGGATTGGACCTCGATACTGTATCCAAATAAGCCCTAAAGTACGATTAAAGTTCTATATCATGATTTGTAATGCCTGCTTTTAATAAGCCATCACAGAAGATCCGGTTTCGCTGGCTGCCTAGCACTGGCAGAGTTCACCATGCTATCTTTTTTTCTTTTCATGGCATTTATTTTTTGATGGCATATTCCGGTTGCGAACAAGGTGGAAGAATTTCAGCCATGGTCCTCCTCTTCACACTTGACTTCAGCCATAACCGGTGCAGGCGCAGGACCGCAGAAGATCCGGAATCAACCCCACGGCAATTGCCTGCGCACCGTGCCGCTGCTTCCTCCTCCTGAGAGCTAATAAACGCCAAGAGGAGGCAGCACCGCAGCGGCGGCAGGAGGAGGGCGTCGGCTCGTTGCAGTGCTGGCTCGTCCCGGCCGCGGGGGCCGCGGCGAGCCGGTTCTCTTGCCGCCTGATTGGCCAATTCGAGGCTAAATGCTGCCCAAACACACGTACGCACGGCGCTGCCCCCGCAGTTTTGGCCCAGCGCGCGGACTCCAAGGCGAGCCATCGATCTCGCCTCGTCAGGAATCGCGCCGTGCCGTCGATCGTGAATTCCCCCCCTGATCGCACGGCGGAACGCGAGAATGGAATGGAAATGCGTCTCCGCGCCCGTTTGCTGAGCTTGAACTCTGCGAGGTTTCTGCACAAATGTCAAATCGTGTTGCTTTTTGTAAACTTCATGTGAATCTCCTGTATACCCGAACGCGAAGTTTGTAGAGGTTTTATGGGAAGCAGAATAATTCGCCTAAAGTTCACCTTTTAGATAAGTTTACGAGTGTTTGTGTGGAACACGAGTACTGGAAAACAAATATGAAAAGATGCATTTTCTGTCAGATTTTACCAGCAGCTCAGATACGGGTAAAAAGAGTACCCGTATACCGAGGAGGGTAATCGAGACTTTTGTTTAGCTTCCCGAGCGCCTCGGGCATCGTAATGCTCCCTCCTCCCGCCTGCCGGGTGGGCCCGACGGTAACAGCGGCTGCACCAGGCGACGACTTCCACGTAGCCTCCTCCCCACACTGGGAACTGACTAGCCCGGCCCACCAACAGGTGGGTCCCAGATGTCGTTTGGAATGTACAGAAGGGCTCGGTGCGCGCGTGAGAGGTGGCTGTTTGACTTAATTGGGGCGCCCGCACGTCCATCGCAGGCGGCGGCGGGTTGGCGCGAAACTTTGGCGGGAGACTTTGGATTCTGGCCGTTTAAGCCGCGGGGAGCGAATATCCGAGGCGAGATGACAGCTACTTGGCGGGAGGGGTTCTTTCCTTCCCGCAGACGGGTTTCCGCCCCCTATTTTCCCGCCAAATAGGGGTATATACTAAAATGTTAAAAAAAAGAAGAAACAAGGCCTAAGTAAGCCTCATCCTTCGCTTTTTAAAAACTAAGTAGGATAGAATAAAATCTATCATTGTATTTATAATTTACCGCAACTGTGGTGGACGAGAAACCACAGTGTTTTGAGAAACTCTAACTTGAAAGCCTTTTTTAAGGTTTTGTTTGTTTTGATTGTGCTTTTCTGAAAAATAGTTTTCGGTTGTGCTGCAGGGCTTTCTGGTTGCGGACTGAATGACTCGGAGGAGGGGGAGCGTGGTGGCACGTCGGCGCCGAGGGGGGGGGGGTGGGAGGCGAGCCTCACCGGCTCGGGAGGAGGGGCTGACACATTGAGGAGCTGAGCAGCAGGCGTGGGAGTGGGGGACAATCGATTTTGTTCGATAACATTTGGTGAGTAAATACTCCCGAAATTTTAGAGTAAATTGGGAATAGGAGTTGCACGTAGCCGCCGAAGCTCCCCTCGATCGAAGCTAACCATTTGGTTCAGCTTCTGGCTTTCTCGATCGAAGCCGAAGCCGAACAAAACAGCCCCTAAAACTCATCATAACTCAAAACCTCGCCCACATTGATTCGAGCCATCATGCTACATTCAACGACCAGCACAAGTGCCATGTTAGTGCCACTTGTACACAATAATAGAGGATGCGATTCCAAGTTCCCGATTGTCATATAGAGCTAATTCAGTAGCATTAGATTACATACACAAAGTCGATCAGTACAAAATCACGGATTAGCCGCGGTTTTTACCGGAGAAAACAGAGACCAAACCTTCTCAAAACCATATTTTCTTTTGAAAAGGTCTGAGCTCTTTTCCCCTCAAAATTTTGAAATTCACACAATGCATGGAAAGAAGCGATGAGGAGAGTGTGGCTTTCATGCGCACAAAGGACCGGCTGAACCTTGAAAAGCTAGCTCTGAGGCTCTGAGCTCTTTCAAGTTTTAAGCACGAATGGAACAAACAAAACCATCGAGAAGGAATGAAGAGAAAGGTAGGAAAGAGATGCTACTATATGCTACTGTCGCTCAGAGTGATGAGAAGGCAGCGAGCAGTAGGGCCTCCTGCCTCCAGGAAATTCCGTGAGGTGGATGGAGCATATGCAAATCAATGGCATGCAGCCATTGAGCCATGCATGCAGGCTTGCCAGCGGCGACCATACCGCCATGCTTTGCATATCTCTCTGCCGCATGCATGCTCAGGTTTCTTTCTCCTGCAGTACATGCATTCTGGCCGGCGGCAAATTAATTAGACTGTAGCAGGCAGAGGAATTATATAGTGGTGATACTGGTCTCCGTATTTTGAACAATTTTTTTTTGCCTTTTCATGGCCGTGATTAGTACGGATTTTGAGCGATTTTGCTGCCTTCCCATCGATCTAATTCCATTCCATGCAAGTTTTTATGTTCTTTCTTGGCGGGCCGTGATTAGTTTCGAGCACTGAAATGTTTATAAGAAATAGCAATGTGGACTAGTAAGAATTGAGCAGCATGGGGGCGATCAGGGGAGGGTGCCATAAATGATTGGCTGATCTATTATTGCTTGTTCCTATAATTGGGATGGATGAGTCCACTACATGATCTTAAAATGAGCAGGCACAATGTCTTGGGATCGCTAAACAAGAATAATTGGAAGCCGTATGGTTGCTCGGTGAATTGATGGAAATCTCGCATGGGCGTAGGCATCGGATTCGCTGCTGTCCTACAGTAACAGTCGATGTACATGTATGTGTTCCACCGATCGATTGATGCTCTGAAATGACCGCGCGAGGAAAATTTAGGGCATGACACTGTAGAGATGACCACCGTCTATGTAGCTTTGTATTATATAGAGACAAGATCGAAGACAAATTCTACGATGAGTTATCTCCGTAACACTCTACAATCTTCTAATTTTTGTACGAAAAAGTGTTTGTTATAGATAACAATGCATGCAATACGTCTCCTTATTTCATAGGCTTGGGAGACAATAACTCTCAATTCTTGCTCTCTCTCTTTCATGTCAACAAAAATCCCACGTGACAGAACAAAGAGATAATTGACATAACGGCTTTGTATATGCTCTTAGTTCCGGGTTGGAACGGGAATTTCATTACTAGGATTTCGAGGGAATTATATCGGTTTTTTTTTTGTCAAAATCCTTCGCTCAAGACACGTCCAAAACTCTCATTCTGAACCATCAAATGATTAGGTTCGGTTTAGAACGGGAGAATTTTACAAGAGTTTTGCAACATATTTGCAGATATGTTAGGCTAAAATCAAATCAAGAAACATGGCAGGTACGGTGCATGCATCAGTGTACGAGCGTGCAGCTAGCCCACACGGCTGCCAAAACAGTTGCTCTTGAAGGAGTCTGTGCCCTAGCTAGTCAGCTAGGCACGTCCAAATCGAGCCCACGACGACGCAAGGTGATCAGATCGAAAGCGTCCAAGGCGCAAATCCTGGAGAGCTGATAAGAAAATATCCGAACCGAGCTCCTCTCAGCTCGTACCAAAACCAAAAGCATCGAACAAATCGATCAGAGCGATGAGCATAGCGAAGGGAATCTCGAAATGTATTGATGCAGCAGCTGGCCTGCTTTCAAGTGCACAGGTAGATAGCTGGTCATCTCATGATTGATGGCGATGTGAATCAGGTTCAGGGCCGTACATGCATATATGCATGCCTATGGCTAGCTAGCTCCCCGTCGCAAGTTACTTATTGAGAAGTGCAGGTTTTCAGGCCTTTCGATCGATCCCGCCGGCCGGCCGGCCGGCCGGCCGGCCGCGGCGGCCACCACTCTACGGCGGCCTAGCTCGTGCTTGCCGTACGTGCATGGCGGCACGCAGCTTCGTGTAGCGCATGCATGGTCCGGATCGGGCAAAAAACTCACAATCCAAACTCGTGTCCTGTCACACGGACCTGAGTGTGCTACTGATCTGGATGGTAGGATCGTAGCTACGAAACCATCTTTCGAAATATTCACGATACGATATTATATATATATATATATATATATATATATATATATATATATATATATATACCTGATTTCGATTCTATACGTAGAAACAGAATGGAAATTGTTTAAAATTCTGATTACAGATTGTGATTGTGAGTTGTGACAACGTGGATTTTTGTAGATGTTACTGATCGGTCACCCTCCTCGTATAATTTTTCCCTCTCGATCCCGTCGATCTGCCACATTATCCATATCATATTCGCAGGTGCAAGCATATGATTTGTATTCTGTTGTTATATATGGTAATATTACAAAACTCACGCGTGTTTACGGCTTGTGGTACACATGGGATCGACATGGCGTATTTGCAGGGGTTTACAACCGGGATCTCTCGTAGCATCGGATTCCGCGTGTTCCGCCGTGTTCCCGCGCCTCGGGAACTGCGTTATTCCGGCCGTGGTGCGCGGTGCATGCACTCTCGTTCGTACGTACGTACCTCACTGACCACACAACGTGACGACATCGCCAGATTCGCGTCCAAACGTGTAGATTTCAATGTCTACGTGCACACATGCACATGCAGCAAGCTAGCTTGGCTATTTTATACCGAGTAAAAATGCACGGCATTTACGCGTAAAATCGCGTATCAACCGCGCGCTTGCGTGCACGAGCTAGCATCGATGCATGGGTCACGGTCTATTTTGCAGTAGTACGTGGTTTTTCACGATGATTTGGTAAGGTATGTTGTATTTCTTTTAAAAAATTCTAGAGGAGCAAAAAAAAAAATCTTTGTTTCACACAGCATGACTCACCGGCTAGATGTGTGTCGAAGTCGTAAAGAAATAGTAGCGGTTTCGTAGCATAGTGTGGCTGGAGAGGAGAAACAGTAAGACGTGCATGCACGTATTCTTCTAAGAATAAGATATATAGGATTAAATAACACAAGATTCTCACAGGCATGTAGCTAGCTAGCATCGGATTCCCCAGGCTAGGAGAGCCTGCAGCAGCAGGTGACGTTATACATATATGCATGATAAACATCGACACGCATGAATGCGAGTTTTCGACGTATATGCCGCTGTTACGTTCTTTGGTACAACGGAAATGCCGGTCATGGACATGTGTTCGTATCTGTGGCCCTGTCCCGCGAAAGTAATTTGCACTGTTTTTGGGTGATACGGACCCCTCCTGCACTGCCACATCGCCGTGTCCGCCCTATATATCGTAGCCTGAATGCTGCCCTTGTCCAGTGGCGGACCTAGGATTTTACCACAGGGTATGCCAAAAAAAAAATCTTATACAATTCGGTAAAACCATATTCTAATTCGATAAAATCAAATACATTAAAGAACATGATAAGCCTTAAATTCAAAAATTAAGCTAGAAACGACGACAAATCTTGATATAAATTGTTCAAATGAAATACAAATAATTCGAAATATAGCCATAGAAAAGACTTACAATATTACTTATTTATCCGCCGCTTTCTGAATGACATGAATGTCTCAATTATATCATCTTCATCAACTTGGAAGAAAATATCCTGCTCAATGAATGTGACTAGACAATCATCCAAAACACTATCACCTAGCTTATTCCTTGACTTTGTTTTCACTATAACCAATGCAGAAAAAACCCTTTCAACACTAGCAGTTGCCACCGGTAAAAGCAATATCAATTTGAGAAGCAAGTAAACCATATCATACACTTTATGCCTCTGTGTTTCAACAAGCTTAACTGAGAGATCAACAATATTGTCTAGACCTTGGAAGCGATCATCTCGTTGCATGTCATCAATATAATTATCAAGTTGCAATTCAAGTTTTAACAAATCATTGTTGGAGAAATCCTTAGGATAAAATTCAGCCAATATACGTACCTTCCGTGCATCAAAAGAAGCAAAGGAGTGGGAAGGACTAAAGGCTGACATACAAGAGAGTAGCTCCATATTGATCTCATCAAACCGATTATCAAGCTCTTGACTAATTTGATCAATGACACCAATGTATACTTCTCTTCTGAAATGGTCATCATTTGTTTGGTTTCGGGCACGGGCATACCTTGCTGATTTTCCATAAGGCACATAAGCCCCATCCATAGCAGGAACTTCAACATCATGTGTAATGCAAAAAGAAGTGACCCTCTCAAGAAAGTTATCCCAACCATCAGACCTCAGCTGTTGCATTCTACTCTTTGCCACATTAACAAGTGAGATTGCATTAAGAATATCTTGATCCCTTCTCTGCAAACACTCGGATAACTCATTTGTGTATCCAAGAATAACATACATTAAGTGCACAAAGAAAACGAACTCAAAGGTTTCAAATGCTCCAAGCACAAAATGTATCTTTGTCCAATCATCTTTATGTGAAATATCATCACCAAGATCAATGAGCACATCATAGATTGAGGAATACATAGTGATGATGCTACATATAGTTTTGTAATGAGAGCCCCACCGAGTCTCATCCAACCAATGGTAATTTAAAAATCATAACCCATTGGTTATGAGCTGCACGACCTGTGTCACATGAAGCTGCAGGCTGCAGCGGTGTTCGTGTGATACGTTGGCCTGTGCACAGGAGGCGAGACAGATCCGATCCAGAACCAACGCACGAACAATACACGCCGATCTGGGAAAGCAACCGCCGAACGAAGGACAAAGCGATGTAAAATGCGCCGTCGCTAACACATCAAAATCATCGTCGTTGTACTTGCATAAAAGAAACACTCAGGACGATACAATGCACCCGGCCGCCGCCAGCCGTAACAGTGGCTAGAAAAATTATATCAACCGCACAGCCTCCAACCCTAATAACCGGTATATATATATACCCTAGAACTCCTAACAGGCTTTCTAGTGTTGGCATATAAACACCTACATCCGGCCCAATAGTCCTAGAGCCCAGTACGTGGACTTAATACCTGATTACAAAATTTTTCATAAAAAAATTTTTTACATAAATTTTTTTTATGTGTGTATGACTGCTGGACCCCAGGGTATGCCGTGGCCCACCCGGCATACCCTGTGGGTCCGCCCCTGCCCTTGTCCAATGCACCCTGGCCCCAACGCGCTCCGTCGTAGCTCCCTGGCTCGGACAACATGCTCCCCCATCCACCTAGCGCGAGGATAGCGTCGCCTCCAGCCCGCCCACGCCTGGACACGTCATGCAGGCAGCACCACGCTTCCCTGGCCCGAACGCGCAACACGTCATCCCCTGTTTATTCCTTGTCTTGTCCAATGGCCGGCTGTGTCTCATGTCTCCACCGTCCATTGCACCAATGCTGCCCGTGCACAGAAGGGAATAATCTAATTCCCTCCCGTTGCTCACTCTCTCATTCTCGCTATAAATTCCGAGTAGCGAGCGAGTTTCTTCGCCACTCTCATCCTCGGTCGCTCTCTCTCTCTCACTCTCGGTCGTTTTCGTTTTCGCAAAATGATTCAGGCTTGTTTAGAGCCGCCATTAACGGTCGTATTAACATGTAACTTTTATCTCGTATGTATTGTCCTTATTAACTGTGTAGTTAGTAGTTAATTAGTCGTAGTTAAATTATCGTAATTAATTAGTTGTAGTTATTTAGGCGTAATTTACCTCCAACGTTATCATTCAGGTGTAATAAAATTTATGTTGTTTAATTAGTTGCAATAAATTATATTGTAATTAATTAGTCATACTTAATTAGTTACAAATTAATTAGTCATAATTAGTCATAATTAGTTAGTGCCAGTTAATTAATTAGTTGCAATTAATCAGTTGTAGTTAATTAAGTCTTAACTAATTAGTTGTACGTAATTAGCTGTGATTATTAAGTTGTAATTAATTTAGTGACTTTATTAAGTCCTAATTATTTATTTATAATTAATCTGTGGTGATTAATTACTCAAAAATAATTTAGTGGTATTTATTTCATTTGCAGTAATAGAGGTATTTAAATACTCGTATTAATATTGTCACAACTAATTTAGTCATAGTTATTTAGCCATAATTAATTTGGTCGTAGTTAATCAGTGTATATTATTTTGTTGTCTGTATTTAGTCGTAAATTTTATATTCTAGAAATTCATCGTCATTATTAATTTATTCATTAATAATCTATATCTTTGATATCTTGAAAGCCATGCCTCTACCGGACCTACTGTAACGCTTATACAATGAGCATCACCAGTGCAAGCTATAGATCTCTAGGGACGCAGATGGCCCTCCACCCCTCGTACTTTGTGTTGGTGATATGCCCTAGAGGCAATCATAGAGATAATTATATCACGTCTATGTTTATGTGTTATTGAATAAAATGTTATTCTTTTCCTTGAATGAATCATCAGTTATAAAATATTAACGAGTATGTGACTTGTTGATGAAGTTCTTTTAACTTACGATGACGTCGTTCTAAATGTATCCCTGGTCGAATATCATTGGTCGAAACACTAGTGATTCTATCGACCAACACATGTATTGATTGATTACCATGTTTCACCGGTTATGGATATAGCAATATCGAATCAATAATGTGAACACATGTTAGAGAACATGGTGTTGGATTGACCCACCTTGAGACACTGCTGAGATTGTTAGGATTTCCTGTGTCATCAGTTGGTCTCAAGAAATGATAATGTATAATCCTTAGACTTGAGATCAGCATGGTTTCCCATATGTGTAAGAGTACACTTTGGGGTTACTAAACGCTACTCCGTAACTGGGTAGTTATAAATGTATCTTTCAGGTATGCTATAAAACATACGAAGAAATGTGAATAGTCAGATATGAGATTTGCCCCTCCTTACATAACAGGAGAGATATCTTTGGGTCCTTCGAGGTGGTTGGATAAAGAAAGTGCATGACCATACCAATAGTGGTCGAAGTGTTCGACCATGTGAAGTTATCAGACACTTAATCAAGAAAGTATTGTATAGTCAATGTATGATATAATATCTCACCTGGAGTTCAACCGGATATCGTGAGGCAAAGAGGGAATACACAAATTAGTCATTTATTTCGATCAGATACGGACTAGTCTTATGGAGATACGAACTAGTCATTGGCTAATCGAATATGATCACTAAGTGGTCGAAACCTGGTCATAGGGAGTTACGAACTGGTCAAGACCAAATATGATATGGTCGTATAGAGATACGAGCTGATCGTCAGTGATAAAGACCTGTTCGTTGATCATATTGCATTAAGGTTCGTCCGATATAATTCGTTAGTATTCGAGAATCGCTATGTCCTGCTAGGAGCCGCTAACGACTCGTGATCGGAAATGAGTTTGAGTCACAACCGATTACACATAAACCTAACGGGTCACACACTTAAAGGGTTGGAACAAACATGTTCAGATAGGGTCCATCATATGCACTATATAAGGAGATGCTCGAGGCTATTGGGATATAGGACACGACATAAGTTGACATGAGTTGCTCCAAACCCTAGCCGCCATCTTCTTGAGGGAGCCTTCCTCGTGCGACTTGGTGCTAGCACACCGGCGTACGGTGTTCCTTCCTCGGAGGTGTGGATACTGTGGAGGTGCTACTGCGGTTCCTATTGCACTTGAGGACGATTCACGACGTTGGCGAGGAACTCGATTGGTTGCTAGAGGAGACGACCATCACCGAGGACGATCGACTACGACCACTACATCGACGAGCTCTTCGTTGGACCAGGCTGCTCCAACTCTTCTTCTGCTGCACTGCGCGTTTGGTGGTAACGATTTATGATCACTAGCTTGCATGTCGTCCTAGTTTACGTGGTAGATTTTTGAATTGTCAACTAGCGTAGCCTACCCGTATCCCTTCAGTGGTATCAGAGTCATCCTGCATAGTTTTTTATTTAGATCGGTCGCATATGCTTGATATATGGCAATAGTAGATTGGATCTATTACTGGTCAGGTCTGGTAACCTAGGCAGTTCATATTGATGGAACAATTTTGGCACTGGTCAATAAGATCAATCAGGTTTTCGATTGTAGTAGATGGGTTTGCAAACAGGTACAAGTTGAGAGCACCAGATGATTTACTCGGCTTGTTTATGACTACCTTATATGATACTCCTACTAGTCCGAATTCCACCATCGAAGTATGTCGTAGTGCGTGGTTGTATCAAAGCAGTGACTATATTGGTTCAGAATAGGGTTAATATGATTAATCTGATGATTTATGAGGCTCGATTATGTGAATGAGATTCATATATTAGAAAAAATTTGAGAGCGCTGCCCTAGACCAACAAGGGGTGCTACCCCTTCGAGCCCCGCCGCTAACTGGCTAGTGGGACCACTGTGGTCGTAGCCGCGTTATATAGTATTATGTGTTCATGTCACCGATAGAATTCAATTCTATGCAAAACTCTTTTTTGTAGGAATTGATTTGAATAGTATAGCCCACTGTGTATGTGATACACGTATGGATTTCTCATGCCCCGCGTGTCATGCTGTGAGATAGCCATCGAGCTACATATTAATTATCGTATAATGGTCTGCGTACCGACATGTGATGCTTGATATTATCATCTGTAATTTATTACTAACTCTTATGAGTAATTACTTAGTAGATGAACGCGGTCGGAGACTTCAAGCATGATGGTCGGAGGACATGAAGCATGGTGATGGAGATCATCATGACAAGGGTCATACTGTTTTATAGTTTAATATGATTATCTGTGAATGTTTATTCTTGTCATGATATTTGATCATATTTTATCATTAGATGTTTTAACATAGTAGGATAGTATCCCTCAAGAAAAATTAAGTTAATTTGATGCCTTTCCAATTACTGAGCCCGTCACGATTTTGATTGTTAGTTGGTAGGTCTACGAAAGTAGAGTTCCATGGACAATCTTAATAAGATGGGGTGGGTGTCGGACACCCACATGCATAGTGTTGACTTAACTTGACAAGGCTATAAAACATTTTTGGGCCTTAGGGCATAGTGTTGGTCGTCGGGGTATAGAGATGCCGCCCAACAGAATTATGCCACTACCACAAAACAGGCCATAGAAGACGCCTCAAACCGTCTGTGATAAAATAATCACAAACGATTCCAAGACGAATCGTCTGTGATATGGACCTATCACAGACGGTTCACTTAGAACCGTCTGTGATATGAAAATATTACAGATGATTTGTAAATACAACTGTCTGTGAAGTATCACAGACGGTTCTGAGCACGAACCGTTTGTGATGACCTAAAGTACCTGGTCCCGACAGAACCCTGCACATTCCCATTTGAGCCGCCACCCTGCTGCCTCCTCCCCCATTGCTCCACTACTGCCTCCTCCACTGTGCCAACTTGGAGAGGATAAGGAAGGGAAGAAAGGTGGCAGGGAGGAAAAGGAAGGGAGGGGAGGAGGAATAAAGAGTGGAGATCTCACGGGATATTCGTCGTGAGCTCTGAGGGTAACGATCTGTACATAACCCTTTATATTTGTTCTAGGTTAATTCATCGTGAGCGGTTTATTAATATAATTTAATACTAATTTGTTACGTGCGTTGTAGATGAACCGAAATCGGATGTACGTTGAAAACTGTGTGAGTGAAGAGTACATTAAAGGCGTGTTTGCTTTTAGAAGAGCCGCCAAGCAGGATATGTTGAAGAAGGGGATAAAATTTATGTATTGTCCATGCATTGATTGCGGTTATATGAAAATGTTTGACAACCCGGCGCAGATCGAAGCTCACTTGATTCGAAGGGGTTTTAAAAAAGGGTATACATGTTGGACCAGTCACGGTGAAGAGCAGATCATACATGAAGTTAATAATGACGACATCGCCGAGTAAGTCAACGATATGCCGGATGTGGACTATGCTTTTGATGAGGATAGGTCGCATGATGGCAATCTGGATCAGATGCTACGCAATGCAGAAGGGAATTACAGTGAGAGAGGGTTTTGTAAATTCGAGGGCTTAATGGAGGACTAAGGGAAACCTTTGTTCGCTAGCTGCAAGCCGGAACATACAAGGTTATCAACCGTGCTTGAACTGCTGAAATTAAAGGCAGGTAATGGTTGGTCCGACAAGAGTTTCACGACATTGTTAGGTCTCCTAGCGGACATCCTTCTGGAGGGAAACGTGTTGCCCAACACCACGTACCAAACCAAGAAGGTTCTTTGTCCACTGGGAATGGAAGTAGAAAGAATACGTGCATGTCCGAACAATTGTATCCTCTATCGTAAAGAGTATGGATACATGCATTATTGTCCCGTGTGCAAAGCATCCCGATACAAGCGTAAGAATACTGCTAAGGTGAAGCAAAAACATCCTGCTAAAATGTTATGGTATCTGTCTGTGATCCCACGTTTGAAGCGTTTATTTGTGAATCGAAAGGAGACAAAATTGATGTGTTGGCACTCAGAGGAGCGTAAGAAGGATGGAAAGCTAAGACACCATACTTATTCTGCCCAGTGGAGAAACTTCGATTGGAGCTTCGAAGAGTTCGGTGCAGAACTAGGGAATATAAGGTTAGGGTTTAGTACAGATGGAATGAATCCTTTTGGTAACATGAGCAGCCGACATAGCATCTGGCCGGTGAATCTATGTATTTACAACCTTCTTCCTTGGCTGTGTATGAAGCGGAAATACATTTTGATGTCACTACTTATCCAAGGGCTGAAGCAACCTGGGAACGATATTGATATGTACCTAACACCATTGCTGGAAGATGTTGTGACATTGTGGAACGAAGAGGTACAAGTATGTGATGCGTACAAATGAGAGAACTTCACTTTACACGCTATGTTGTTCTGCACCGCCAATGATTTTTCTGCCCGTAGTAACCTGTCGGGGTTCAGTACAAAAGGAGCCAAAGTCTGTCCGCACTGCTTAGATGGTACTGAGAGTGTATGGCCGAACTACTCGCATAAAACTGTGTATATGCGTCACCGTAGGTTCCTTCCCATAATTCACCCATACCGCAAGATGAAGAAACAATTCAACGGAAATAAGGAGGACGGTTCAGCTCCAAGGGCTTTTAGAGGGAAAAAGGTCTATGATATGGTTAAGGATATCGATGTCGTGTTTGGGAAGGGATGTAAATTAAGGACCTGTCAGAAAAAATATCTGGAAGAAGCGGTCAATTTTTTATGACTTGCCTTATTGGGAGCACTTAGAAGTTCGCCACTGCATCAACGTCATGCACGTGGAGAAGAATGTATGTGATAGCTTGATTGGTCTCTTACTGAACATTAGTGGCAAAACAAAGGATGGTGTTAACACACGGCGTGACTTGGTTGATATGAACATAAGGACCGAGTTAGTACGAAAAGAGACCGATAAAGGACGAACGTACCTTCCCCCAGCTTGCTACACTTTGTTCAAGGCCGAGAGATATGAACGGTGCGAAAGCTTGCATGGTGTGAAAGTTTCGTCCGGTTACTCTGCCAATATTAAGAAACTTGTTTCCATGGAAGATTTGAAATTATTTGATATGAAGTCTCATGATTGTCATGTGCTGATGATATAAATGATTCCTGTTGCATTTAGGAGTATCTTACCGAACAAGGTCCGAGTGGCAATCTTTAGGCTGTCTCATTTCTTTAACTCAATTGCTCAGAAAGTCATCGATCCTGAAGGACTTGATGCTTTGCAAGCCGAGGTGGTGATGACTCTATGTCATCTTGAGATGAATTTCTCTTTGTCATTTTTCGATATCATGGTCCATCTCATTGTTCACCTTGTGAAAGAGATAAAGATATGTTGCCCTGTGTTCCTACGTCATATGCACCCGTTCGAGAGATACATGTGAATTCTCAAGTCCTACGTACGGAATCGATCTCGGCCGGAGGGCAGCATCATCGAAGGTTATGCAACCGAAGAGGTCATTGAGTTCTGCATTGACTACATGGATCATGTGGAACCGATAGGTGTGCCTCTATCTCGTCATGAGGGGAGACTGGAGGGTATCGGGACCATCGGAAGGAAAGCAACCACTCCCGATCTAGATACGTATGCGCAAGTCCATTTGACGGTCTTGCAACAAATGACCCAAGTGTCCCCGTACATCGACGAGCACAAAGACATTGTATGCCAACAGAATCCAAACTGGTCGGAGGTTTGGATCACGAGAGAGCACAACCGTCGGTTCAACGAATGGTTAAAGGTGCGATTCACAGGGAGGTCATCATGTGATGATACACTGCTATGGTTGGTAAAAGGACCAAAATTTACAATTTTGACATGGCAAGGATGTGACATAAATGGGTACATATTTTATACGACAACTCAGGATAGCAGGAGTACAATCCAGAAAAGCGGTGTTCGTATAGATGCGTTTCATGAGCAGTTCAATACCGCCAAGGCACGTGGGTTGAACTCCTACTATGGGTTCGTAGAGGAGATCTGGGAACTCGACTACGTACTTTGCAAGATTCCCCTGTTTCGATTCCATTAGGTTAAACATCCGCAGGGCGTGAAGGTCGACAAGTACTGTAATACCCCGGAAATGGATCGGTAATTAGAGATTCAGTCGGAGGAGAAAAATGCAAAGAAAGGAATAGAAATTCTGAGAAAAATAGGGGGTTTCCCACTTTTATTCGACAACTTGGCATGGGCATGCCCAGTGGGAAGCCCATGTGTTTGGCCGCCATAAGGGAACCCCACCCCCAAAACCCTAGCCCCACTCCTCTTTTCCCCTTTCCCCCACTTGGAGCCGTCACTTCCACCTTCCCCTGCGCCAGCGCTTTTGTTCATCAGATTTGGGTAAGTTCCGTACATTTTCTGATCTTCTCACCTCTTAGAAAGTTGTAGCCCTTGGTCTTAGCTTTCTTTTGGCACCGAGATCATCTGATTTGGAGTTACGGTTTAGGAGATATGGTAGTTTTACCGCGACTGTCCAGGAGAGCTGACGTGATTTGGAAGATTTTCTTGTTGGGTCATTATGATTTATTTAGAGGCCGAATCTGGTATTTTCGTTTTCTAGAGTTTTGTTCCTGATGTCGTTATCTTTCTTTTGGAACCAAGATCACTAGATTCCGCCTTACGGTTTAGGAGATATGAATTTTTAATCGCGCGCTGTTCTGTCTGCCTGAGAATTTGGAACTGTCGGTTTGTCCCTCGGTTTTGATCTAGTTAGAGTCCGATTCAGAACTTCCACCCAACTAGGTTTTTGTAGCCCTTGAAAGTAGCTTTCTGAGTTGATAAATATCATCTCAATTGGATCTGTAGAGTAAAAGTTATGCCGTGTTCTTTACTGCTGTGCTGTATTCTGGACAGATATCTGTTAGTTGTTTTCAACGGTTGTTTAGACCACTGGTTTGGCCGAATCAAAGAACCCCACCAACTAGAGTTTCGTAGCCTGTTACGTTAAGAGTATTTGAGCACTAGTTTCAAGTCATTCGGAGTTACAGATATTTAATTACGATTTTTCTCGTACTGATGATCAGAAGGGCTGATATTGGCTGATTAGTTAATTCGTCATTTTGAGTTTTTGGTTACGTTGATTAGATAGAGGTTATGGTAAAACGCTTGTAGCCACGTCATGTCTTGTTATTCTTATTTTGAATAAATATTTGTGTAGGCGGTGGGGCGGGAGTGGAGAAATTCGTCGTTGCCTCCTAACTCGCCACGGTAGCGGAAGGCAAGTACATGGTAGAGTGGTGAACAATGGGTTGTTTACCATGATCATTGTTGTTACTTATCATGCTATTTATTATGCTTTCGTTCAGCTTATTCTTATACATGATATTGATGACATTGAGTGAATGAGATTATGATATTGAGATAATGAGGAGGAGATATTGAGTTAATGAGATGGAATATGTTGATGAATAAATAAAGATGTTGCATCGTTTACATTCATCATGGTAGGAGTTGCACGAGCCAGGTCGGTGAGAAAGTCATATAACTATTCCGGTGAGGTCGGTGAGAAAGATACATGACTAATCCGGAGTGCTCAGAATGAAATCCTACTTTGGTAGGGACTTCACGGAGTGAAGGATAGAGTGTGTCATCGACGGGTGAACACTCCGCTATACCCCAGTATCGGTGATGAGATGCATATGAGCATGAGCATGTTGGTGCGTTCGCATATCTAAGTAAATTGTTAAATTGTGCAACTTTACCTATATGGAATATGGCTTGTTTGTTTGAGAATGACAATGGCATTAACTAAATGGATGATGATGATAACTTTAATTATGGTTAATAAACTATTGTTTATGGCTTTATTATGTATTCTTTGAGTCTTGGACTCATTCTTGCTCTATTGTTGTTTTTAGGTGACCAAAGATGATGTTTTACTCTGAAGGGCTAGCACACTTGGAATCATGCACTTCACCCAATTATTTGATTCATTGGACATGAGAAACTTTTAGAATAACATGAATATTTATGTCTAGAACATAATGGTATTGAATAACCATAGATGCTTGGTTTATGTTAATCTTGGTTAATTATTTTGCTATGCTCCTAGGTCTAATTTATCTATGATTGTCATAGTGTTATGCTTGTGTTAATGTGACCCGTGGATGGGTTTTAATGTTGTTATGCTTGCTGAAATTTTATAGTAAGTTGATGTAAATTAGATGGTTATAGTAGTTTAGTGGCATTCCAGGCTCAATGTTGGGCTGGGGTGTTACAAGTACAGCGTCACTACTGTGGGCCTCAAACATGTCAGATATAAGGACGAACCATTCGTACTCGCTAAGCAAGTTGTTCAAGTTTTTTATGTAACGGACTCGGCAAATAAGAACCGACAGGTAGTTCTTTATGGAAAAAGAAGGATTGTCGTAGTTGAGAATGTCGTGGATGAGGAAGAGTATAATCAATTCGACGAGTTGCCTCCTTTTGGGGACGACATCAGGCTCGAGGATGAACCCAGTGAAGAAGCTAGCTATATGCGCGTCGATCATCACGAAGTGCTATATTTTAATTAAGAATATTTATTCCATTGTAATTTGATCTTAACGTGGAATTGTCATGTGTTATGGATTAGCAAGCCAGTTAGCATGGATTAGCTTAGGTAAGTTGAGGGCTAATGGGGATTGTTAGTAAGTATTTTACAGAGTGAGATGTTCAATATTGTAGATGAGTATATATATACATTTGATTAGCAAGATAGGTTTGGTTAGAAATTTCCAATAGGTTGTCATCATCTAGTGAGCAAAGGCAGGGATAATTGATCTGTCATTGTTGTATTAATTTTATTTTGTCCTTTGTATGGTTATTGATTGCTCCCATGTAGGAAATTTAGAGTTGTCAATTTATATTTTGTTGGAAAGTAGGAATAAAATGTGCTCAACGTTAGACTTTAAGTTGCGTAATCCTACTACTGCTGTTCAAGGGTGCTTGTTAATAAATATGCTAACATGGCATATTTATAAGAAAATATCTCGAATTTGATGTTGTTTGCTGAGTAAGACTTCTTTGTCAAGTGCAACCCATTGCATTGTAAGTAGTCATTATTATTTTTTGGTATTATGTTTGTATCTTTGTTTAAATATTATGGATATCAACTTGCAATCCATAAAATTTTAGTTCATTGCGTATGTAACTTATACAGATAGCAAGTAAGCGAGATGGCAGAGGCACCCTCTTCGCCGCCGGTATCGACGTCGTTGAATGCGTCTGGATCTTCGATTAAAGTGGTACGTAAGCGAGATGGCAGAGGAATATCAAAATTGCCCGTGGGCCGAATGACTATGACAGAGGTCAGTGACGTTGGGATCCCTCTGAGTCCCAAGAAAGCAGCGGCGAGATTTCGGACCATGTGCGGGATACTTGGAAGGGAATGGGTCACCATCACCACACCAAGCTAGAAGTCTACGACGGATGAAGAGAGAGGCCGGCTGTGGACTAAAATTTCAGGCTCGTTCGTTATCCCAGAAGCAGACCACGTGCAACAGTAGGCGTTGCTCACGATGGGACACGCGTGGAGGACCTTCAAGAGCACGCTTGTCATGAAGTACATGAATATGGGTCGGATGCCCTTGACGAAGTATCATTTCTTATCGCGAGATATATAATTCGCCTTTGTGCGGATGAAGACGACACCCGAATTTCAGGAGCAAAGTGCGGCGCACAAAGCTCTCCAGGCACAAAACACTCAGCCTCACAAACTCGGCACTGCTGGTCACGCTGGTAAAACCACGCAATGGGCGACGGAGGACGAGAGCGCTATAAGGCCATTTGCAGAAATCTCAGATCAACGCGCTCTAGCCTTGTTAAGTGCGAGGGCATCAGTCACGTCTTTGGGGGGTATCTCTTTCACAAACCCGGTAGACGAGGCAGTGTCCCAACGTCTGGTAAATATGTCGTACTACGTAGTGTTTATAATAACATGATGACCTCTTGCATAGTGTTTATAATAACATGATGAGCTCTTGCATGAAGCATTAACTTCCGCGTGTTCCAAAGGTTCCTTCGAAGCGAACATGGAGAAGGATCTACTATCTACGGCCCTGGGAAACAAAGAGCACCCGGGTCACACGCAAGACGTTGGGCTTTTCGTACCTTGGATGGATTGATTCAGACACGACTCCGACACGTACAAGAGTAGGAAGAGATCCAAGGACGAGCACGACGCCCTGTTGGAACAAGTGCTTACTGAAAAATTTCAGGGACAGATAACAAGACTGCATGATCAAATAAATCAACACCTGAACTAATCGCAAGCCGCCCCTGTTTTTTTTGGGATCCAGTCCTCCTCAACATCGGAGTAGCGTCGTGTTCACACATAATTCTGGATATGTCAACGTCCAATTACCCATCGACGACATCAAGGTAATGTACATCTCTGGAATGCTCCAAAGATAGACCTTATAGGATGCCTTAGCTAATTGCTATAGTTTTATAGGAGCTGACGCCCTGCAAACTCCAAGTGAGGATGGTGGGGTCCATTTCTATTGAGACTTGGGGGATGGTCTATCCATACCTGGAAGGGGCAGTGCAGCACGGTGCCCAGCTGCAGCAGGGTTACGCCAGGGTCCAGGTGGACATGATACATGACAATTTCATGGCCATCCCACTGGAAAGTCGCCCGAACGAAGACATCAGAACACTAGGGGATGCAATGCACACTTTTATCCAGTGGCCCAAGAAGGACATCGCCCTGGACCCTGCAGTGCTGCAATCTCGACACGATCATGCCTCTCCATCAGGACCCTCGATGACTCCACCTCATCCTTCGCTTCAGAAGGCCGCCTCATCAGTTTCCATGGAGAACACGCTGAAGGAACGAGAAAAGCATGTCACCGTATATGTTCCTGAGTCATTGTAATACCTCGAAACTTAATCGGGTAATTAGAAAGGAAGCCGGTGGGAGAAAACCAAAGTAAAAGAATGAAATTTTTCTAAAAAGGGGTTACCTATAAAATTTTGCCAACCTAGGCCGCGGGCCAGGAGTCCCAAGAGGCCCAAGAGGGGAGGCCGGCCAAGAGAGAGGGGGGGGGGGCGCCCCAAACCCTAGCCGCTCCCACCACTCTCCCCTCTCCCCCCATAGCCGCCACCCTCTCTCCCCATTGCACCTCCCCTGCGCCACCACCTCCCGAGCAGCACCACCTCCCTCCCCGGCGAAGCTCCTTGCTGCGGTCCATTGGAGGAAAGGCGAGGAGACCACTGTTGGAGGGCCGGCCAAGAGGAGGTAGCAGATCGGTTTTGTTCAACGCTGTTGCTCGTCATTTTGGGTAATATATTTATGTTTTCTGATCTGACCACCTCTCGGAAAGTTGTAGGCCTCGGTTTTATCTTTCTTTAGGCACCGAGATCACCTGATTTGGACTTACGGTTTAGGAGTTAAGGTAATTTTACTGCGACTGTCCAGGAGAGCTGATGAGAATTGGTAGATTGTCTTGTCTGGCCATTATGAATTATTTAGAGGCCGAATCAGAAAGGCCACCCAAAATTAATGTTGTATAGAATTTAGTAAGATTTCCAGGTTGATAAAGAACACAATTTTTAGAGTTGGAAATCAAAAGTTATGGAATTTTTACCACCGCTGTTTCCTGTCTGTCAGACTTGCAGAGACAGAAATTTACCTGATCACAAGAATTAGTAGGATGCCGAATCAGGGGACTTGCCCAACTAGGTTTTCGTAGATGGTTTTGTCGTGGTTCCAGAGAGACCAAGATCGCCATGTTCTGAGTTTCATAGTGAAAGTTATGATATTTTTAGTACTGCTATCCCGAGAAGTTTTATGCTAAACTGCCGGGGGAATTGGGTAGAACCTCTATTCGAGCCCTAGGTCTTGAGGATTTGGGTTGAGGGGCATAATCGGAGCCCTTTTTCTCAGTGTATTTATTGTTAGCACAATTCTTGTGTAGGAGGCGGAGTTCCGGAGTAGAGGCACCATCTCTGTGTCTTCGCGCCTCGTACCGAGAAAAAGGCAAGTACAGTTAGTGGTAGACTATTTATGAGCGATTGTTCATGCTGTTACATTATGAGAATATTGCACTGTGCATAAAAGCTAGAATGCTATGAATGTCAATGATTATGAATGCTACAGGTACAAGTAATTTTTATTTCTGCATGATGATTTAAAGTTCTGCACATGTGCATCATGCCATCATATTGGAGGCTTGGTCACGTGGTGACCAAGCATTGATTGAGGTCTCCATCATGAATATGACAGGCTTTTGGTCCCCTTACTTGTGGAGTATGGGCTGTGGTCCCTGTGCTAGAAGGCACAAGCATGGGTATGCGTCGACGGATGCATACTCCGCAATACCGGTATATGCAAAAGAGAGAAAGAAAAGTGCATTTGAATAGTTTGCATCACATAAGCATGTGACATGTCTATTATTGAGAATTGTTGATGGATGTTGATGGTTACAGTTGCATAAGTTATTGTCTTACTAATTGTACTTTGCTGAGTCTTGGACTCACTCTTGCTGATGTTGTGTTTTTAGGTATTTCGTTTGTGGACGGCATGCATGGGAGGGAGTAGAATTAAGCTTGGTCGCACATTGGCACAAACAAGCTTTTCGCTGAATAAACCATTTGAGCGATAACTCAAATTTTGAATAAATTGCTTGAGTTTTGTTTCATTACGCTTTACGTCTTGGATAACTTCTGTTGGAGTTGGATAGCGTGTTATGGATGTTACTCTTATGATTATGTTTTAAACTGTATATTTGGATAATTGCTTATTATTATTGTTCGCTGTGCGGACTTCAGAATGGTTAGTAATTCAAAGGAGATTCTGCCGAAAATTAGAAAGAAATGTCTTTGTTTAATTTGTAGTTATGCTAGTGTGGTAGCATTCCAGGCTTAGGTTGGTTTGGGGAGTTACAGTCATCTCATGGGAAGACGTGCCGCAGGCAACTTAAGGCCAAATCGAAATCAAAGAACATTAAGGCGCCTCTCAAGCTCGGGAAATACTCCCTCGGAAGTCCATTGGCCCTTGACACAGTGCTAGCAAGTGCTGGAGTAGCTTGTCAGTCTTCGCATTCCTGGTACATGCGAAAGACCCAACATGAGGGGTGCGATACTGGAATAACCGTCAAATACACGAAGGAGCATTTCTTCCACGAGCCGGGCCACTTCGTCGTGGGCTTCGATGACTTATTCGACCTCTTCAACTCCGCTGCCCTCGACGCCTCACTTCTACGATGCTAGACACTGTAAGTGTGTACAATCAAGTTCTACACTCACGTAATACCGATAAATATCACAACTCATTGCTTATGTATAGATACATGTTGAAACATGTCCATCGACGGAACGAACCGGTGGGTTTCCTCGGCCCACACGTCATCTCTGAGCAAACCATCAACGAAGACGCATCATACGTCGTCAAATACATAAAGACGGGATTGCATGCTCAGGACGATAAAGACTATATAATGGTGTCGTACAACTAGAAGTAGGTGCTTCACTACTTGTTATACAAATTTCATTTGTACTTTATACGCAACACGAACTTTGGTTTATGACTATAGCGACATACATGAGTAGGTTCCACTGGATCTTATTTGTCCTTACACCAAAGAGGAAAAAGGTAATATACCTTGATTCCCTACTAAACAAAAACAACGACTTCACCCTTCTGAAAGAAATACTCGACAGGTATGCTCATTTTCTCCATACATAACTCTATTGTAGTCTTCCTTCCTTTAAAATGGTCGTGGATAACTTTTTGAAATCATGCAGGTCGTTCATCAACTATGTTGCACAAGGAGGGCTATACAAAGGATCTAGCGCCACACTACAATACAGGACGTGATTTCCGGTACGCGCTACAACACAATAATGCTATGTCATACTTCATAATAATGCTTCTCGAACTGACTGTACCAACATATGTAATTCTATTTTTGCAGTGCCACCAGCAAAAACAAGATCACCTATGTGCATTCTACGTTTGCCATCATATGCGGTAATTGGTTTGTGCTAAGTCAAGGATCCCGAGGTTTGTCAATCTTGCAATAATTATTTCTTAAATATACATTTAAAAATATATATACTTACTACTTTACTCATGCTAGCGACAGGACATGACCATAGATTTGGATGACTCGCTATGAAAGAGGTCTTAGAGGTTCGTGGGACGCTCTGCGCCTTTATCAAGATGGAGATCATTAACACCAACGGAGAGTTTCACTCCGTCGACACCACTGAACGACCTTAAAAATATTGATTCAATTGTAATTGATCATTTTGAGTTGTTGTAATTCAAATGTAAATTTAGCGACAATATATACTTGAACATAATCTTTTGTAATTGATTTTCAGTTTTAAATGATCACTTTGAGTTGTGTCAACAATTGATTCATCTGTGTGATGTATCTGACTTATGCTAGCTTGCTAGTTTTCAGAGGGCATGGCTAGCAATTCTTGAGGCTAGCCGAGAATAATAAAAAATAAGTAGGTATAAATGAATTATCACAGACCGTTTTTGGTGGAACCGTCTGTGAAGGGGCACTATCACAAACAGTTTCAATCAACAACCGTCTGTGACACGCTTATATCACAGACGGTTCTATTTACAAACCGTCTGTGATATCAGATATATCACAGACGGTTTATAGTTGAAACCGTCTGTGTTGATCCTTTTCGCAAACGCTTCAAAAACCGTCTGACGATAACCAACTGTTATCACAAACATAAAAATTTAGACGGTTCAAAAACCGTTTCTGAATTACTTTTTGTAGTAGTGTGCGCAACTCTTTCTCTCGTGGTCTTCCTCCAAAACATCACATTCCGTGCCACCGTCTTCAAGGCCTGCTTGCGGTTGCCCACTTCCCGAGGCACCAGCATCATCGAGGTTTTCCAGCAGCCTGAGTTCGAAATTCACATACACTATCGCCTTCCCGTATATCGCCGCATCGGGCTAGGAAGCAATCTGCATGTACTAGCTTCATGCTACGCTCCCGTTCACCTTGACTAGCTCCCATACGCCCTTACCCCCTTACTGGTTCAGTTGATCGCCTTGATAACAAGTTTCTTCGTCATTGCTCCATGTTGAACTCCCTCTGAACACAGGTCCTAAGCTCATGAATATTCGTCCCATTGAGCCCCTCTGCACGAACCACCATGTACTGGCATCTCGACAGGTCCAACCCATCGGGTGCTGCCCGTATGAGACTATCGCCATAAAACACTACCAAGTATTGCATGATTGAAATTACTTGAACATGGCACGCAATATAACAAATAGGGTATGTAATTAGCACTAATTAATTAGCTGTACACGACTATTTACATGGGATTATTTCTTCAATTACCACTAATTAAATAGGACTAAACATAGAGATATTTGCCACTAATTACCTATGACACATATAATTATGACATATTACATATAAGTAACCAATTAAATGCGAGTATGTGAATATAAATAGTTAATTAATTAGCAGCAATTTGATTACTTATCAATAGATTACTTGCAGGCATTTCATTACATGTAAGTAATTCTCAGTGAATTAATTACGATTAATTAGTTACCACTAATTAAGTACGAGTTATTACTGACCAACAAATTATTTATGTTCACGTAAATTTTACTACTTATTTTGCACTAATGTAATTAGCACTAATGAACTATGGAAAATTTAATAAAAAAATATAAATTACGATGAATTAATTAATAAATACTTCATTTCCACTAATTAATTACAACTAATTAACTATAAGTATTTAATTACGACTACTTAGTTACCACTAATTTAATTACCACTTACAAACTAAGGGTCAATTACCACTAACGGTTTTTATAGGCGCGCGAAAGCGTTTCGCGCTGACAGGGCAGTATGACCAGCCGTGCATGCGGACGGAGGCAGCGACATGATCGATGGGATGAGGAAAAGATGAGGGAGGAGAGATGACGCTTTCGGCGCATAAAGCTACCAGAAGGGAGGCTAGGGAAGGCACGAACTGGGCGCGGATCACCCGAAAATGCTGCCACGTGGATAGAGGACAGCCGTCCGGGCCACCATGCAACAACTAGATGGTGTTTGGGTCACGGAGCTATGGACAACCCTCGTCTGCGCCACGGAGCTACGGACAACGCCACGAAGCTACGAGCGCGAGCAGCTCCGTCTCGGACCAGAGGCTCACGAACGAATACTGGTTGGGTTACGGGCACATGAACAAGGGCTGTTTGAGCCAGGGAGCCACGGATGAGGTGCAACGTAGCGGACGAAGAGTCTACCGGGGCACGAACGTGAACACGTGTCTAACCGAAGTATTCGTTATGCAAAATTTGGTGATACGCATGAAGAGTGCCATATATGCTGCGGCGGGGGGTTTAACCTCCATGAATGCTGCCTCGATGGATCGTACCTTGGAATGGGAAGAGGTAGTAGCTGCAGAAGAAAGAACGGGTTTCTTTCAGCTACACTAGTCTACCACCACTTATCTTTCTTGGGGAAGTGTGTTCGTACGTGGCAAAATGACTATTATATGTACTCGATCTTTTGTCAATGTTTGCACGGTAACATTTGGTGTCCTCAATAGCTAGTTTATATAAGTACTCCCTCTGTTACTCGGTATTTTGATCAAATCACGCGTACCAAGATAATTATAATCTATGACAAATACATTTTAATAGCAACAAGACAATACAGGGAGATGGGTAGAGTTATTGCCGTGTTTTGTGGAAGAAGAAAATCTTGACCAATGAAGAACGAAGAAGGCAATGTACTACTTTTTAGTTTTTTTGGGGGTTTCTTGAAACTAGTACAGTACTGCTCCTAAGTTTAGCTCTTTTGTGTAATCCCCATGCACTAGGATGCATTGTTCAGTTTTTTGGGGGGTTTCTTGAAACTAGTACAGTACTGCTCCTAAGTTTAGCTCTTTTGTGTAATCCCCATGCACTAGGATGCATTGTTCAGTTTTTTGGGGGGTTTCTTGAAACTAGTACAGTACTGCTCCTAAGTTTAGCTCTTTTGTGTAATCCCCATGCACTAGGATGCATTGTTCAGCAAAAAAAAAAAACAGTAGTACAGTATATACAGTACTACTGTTTTTTCATAGATGGAGAGTCGAAAAAAGATGCCATAAGTTGCTATTAGACATGGGCACTGGCGGTGCTTTTTTGGGCCAGCACACGGCACCACTACGACATATTTGACAGTGATGAAGCCGAGACGTCAAGAAAGATTGCATTTTTGTCATAAAAATAATCCGTGACAAAATTTTGGCGTCGTCTCCGCCGTCGCGTAATGTGTGCCACAGAAAGTAATTTCATGGTGGCCGAACTGCCTGGCCGGGCAGCAAATGACGAAATTCAATAAATTCATTTCGTGACAAACAAAATTGCCACTCATTGTGTACTTATTTGCCACAGTTGAGTGGGTTACCTACCCTACAATGAAATCTGTGACAAAACACAAATGTCATTGGAGGTATAATTGCACCTAAATGATTCCAGGATATTGTTCCGTATCTCACAATGAAATTCATCATAAAACGAGGTCCAAAAGGCAACGCATGAAAGCTTCCATGGGATAATTTTCAATTATATCATCTATTGGCCTTCACAAAAAATGTGTTCATACATATACTTCCATCCATACACCAATACACAATCTCTAACCAAAACAAATTTCTAGCATCCATAATCTTACAAAATAAATTTAAAAAGAGGCGAAATAGTCATCAGCTCTAAAATTAGTTTCCTTGATGTCTTCTAACCCTGAAAAACACATGAATGTGAGGGTCCCAAGGACAACCTGAAATGGAAAACAAATTAACTGGCAGAAAATAAATAGTTGTGGAACATATACGGCTTCTGAATTAATTGAGCAATAGATTGAGCTCATTGGATAGAACTGAACAGCAATTTGCTGAGAAATTTTAAACACTGAACTACAATAGAGATTAATTCTAAGTTCTGATTCGCCTTCATCACTAGGCATATACTAAGCAATTTATTTTCAAGCACTTGGCTTGCATGCAGAACTGAATACATATCTTAATTTCTTTTAGTCAATTCAGCAAACACTTGGTAAACGACACGTGGAGAAATCAGTTGTATACTTGTAGTATCAGATAACAGATCAGTTTTTCCCTGCCACTCATGCACAGATATCTAGTAACATCTAAACCAAAAAAAAAAGCCATATGTAGAGAATGAGCATCACCGGGCAAACAAAAATTATGATTTATCTTATTTTCATCCAAATTCAAAATTTAGATAAATTTTGTCTTTACCTCTGAAAAATTCAAATTCAAATTCATCCAAAATTTTACCAAATATCCTATAACCGGCTGTTACCAGTTTTATCGGTGGGGCCGGTAAAAATTCTGAAATGATATAGTTTTATTTGGGTCTGGTTGGTGCTAGCGACCAAGAATTGCCGCCTGTGGATTGGGCACCGGTGTTTGGTAGCAAGCGGTAGTAAACAGAACTGGATGATAGGATTTGGGGGAGGAGGCCGCGCCGAACTCCGATCTTGCACATAATTTGATTGCATAATTCTAATACATTTGGTATTAATCATCGTATATAATACAACCGTAACTTTCAATAGGACAGGTGAGATGCATGACCTATCATACCAACAAAGTTGTTCTTATGCTCTATACAAAAATTAACTCCATGTTTATATTTAGATGTTTTTTAAAAATTAGTTATGGTATTGTCATTACCCAACATGATATCAATATGTTTTAGACACTTACATGAGTATTTTTTTAATTCTAGTTTGTATGAACCCCATTGTACCAAATTATTTGTCAGTGAGCACAAGGTCGATGGGCTTTTAACAATTAAAACATACTAAATTACGACCTTTTGAAGTATATATAATAAAATTGTCGAGATGAAAATAAATTAATAATGACCAAAGTATCCGTCTACTTTTATTAAATTTAAAGCATACTGAAATGGGTATATTAGCTTAAATGAGTATTGGTTTAATTTAACCCATAGCATTTAGGCAGATATCATCGATATGAGCTGGCTACTGCATATACTTATTGGTTATGAACCTTTTTAGTGACGACACTTCTCCCATGCGTCACCAATTATACATTATGGACATTCTACTTTTTCACAATTTCTTTTATAACAATTATCGAGGCAGGGCATCACAAATGATAATTATGTCATAGTCATACACAATTTGTTGTAGTACGAAACGATCGATCGGGTTGTGCTTGGCCTACAGAGTTGGCCCATCAGGCAGCACCGCACGACACAGGCAATTCGGTCGTGCTTGCACATACACAGACCGAAGATAGCCCACTTCAATGACCTCAGCCCGACATCACCTCATGTCCTTCCTCACCTCTCACCTTCTCCCCCTCACCTCTCAACTCCATTGTTGTCGAACATCCTTCGACCAGGTAGTCTAAACCTTCCGACCAGTCGTGTAGTCGAACCTCTTCCGACCAGGTAGTCGAAACAATGAACCATACTAAAAAAACACCGAACAAAAGTAAGGCCTTTTTGTGGTGTTTGCAAGCTACTGATCTTTTACATTTTCTATTGCTTATCTCCTTAAACTTACCAGACACAACCGCACCTAATAAAGGCTTGCTAAAACTGACTCATACATTGACTCGAATAATACAACTCGGATACGAGAAGATTTCTATTCTGTCTTTACTGAACAAACTCCAACTCTAACTTGAATTCAGAATTCGTTACAAACTCTAAAACATCAGCTTTGACAGGATTAGCTCCAACATACTCCCCCTAATCTTTTCCTATTCAACTAACTCTTTTTTAAAAATCTTCAATTTTCTGAACACAAGTTCCTGTGATGATAATATCATCAACGTATATGCCAAGTATTAACATGTCACCATCTGACTTTCTTGTATATAAAGATGGATCTTGCTTGCATCTTTCAGAATGAAGAATCATTAAGGTGTTGTCCAACTTCTTATTCCAGGCCCTAGGCATCTGCTTTAAGCCATACAGTGCTTTTAACAATCGATATACCTTTCCCTCTTGACCTTTCTCTTGAAAACCCTCTGGTTGTGATACATATACTTCTTCAGTGAGATTTTCATTCAAAAATGCAGATTTGACACCCATGTGGTGTAATTCCCATCCAAATTGAGCTGCAATCTTCCAATGATGTCCATTGAAAGCCTACCAAAAACTCACTGGTTCATCTGCAGTTATCATCTGCAATTCCCCTTCCATCTCAATAGGTTCAGTCTGCTCATAAATCCTTGATAAGCTTCGATAAACAGTCGTTCTGCTTGGTGGGGTTTCTGCTTCTTCGTGACTGACTTTAGGAGAAGACAAGCTGTCTTCTGAATCTTCCTGTGGCGAGATTGCCACAATTGGCATCGGTGGCGGATCCCGAGGATAAGATTGATCCAGTTACGTATCATTTTCTCCTTCGATAGTGAAAGAGATCCACTTCTCTAAATGATTTTCTTCTATTGGCTTTTCCTCCCAATTTCATGTTTTGTCTTCATAGTAGATCACATCATGGCTCACAATGATTTTATCCTCATCCGAGCTATACATCTGACTTGCTTTGGATCCAGGTTCAACTCCCAGGTAAATCAATTCTTTTGATCTGTCATCTAATTTCCTCAAATGAGTAGGTATTTTTGCATACCTTAAGCAACCAAATACTCTCAAGTGTTCGAGATTTGATTTTCTTCCACTTAAAGCTTCATATGGTGTCTGTCCTTCCAGAGATTTTGTAGAAACATGATTGAGTATGTATACTGCATGTCTCACAGCCTTAGACCTAAATCTTCTGGGTAATAGCCCGCTTTTCAGTAAACTCCTTGCCATATTCATCACAGTTTGATTTCTACGCTCAACTACTCCATTCTGTTGAGGACTGTATGAAGCTGAAAAAAATCTTTTGATACCTTTCTCCTCACAAATTGACTCGAATTCTTGTGCCAAGAACTCGCCTCCACGATCAGATCTTGATGCCTTGATTTTGTGATCTGTTTCATTTTCAACTTGAACTGTGAATTTTCTAAGCATATCCTTTGCTTCTGACTTTCTCTTTAGTATATAGACCCACATCACTCTTGAAAAATCATCGACTAGAAGAAAGAAGTATTTGTTTCCAGCATTTGAATCAGGGGTAATAGGACCACATAAATCCACATAAAGTAGCTCCAGAGGTCGTGATGCCTGTTTAGGCAATGGGAGTCTTGTCTGTTTTGCTAAAGTGCACTCATTGCCGAATTGAGATGGCCGATCGATAAGTGGCACCCCAGGTACCATCCCTTTCTCTGTCATTTGTTTCATAGATTGAAAATTCACATGACCCAACCTATCATGCCATAACCATGCTGTATTTTTCGGCTGAGAAACAAATTGGCTTAGCTGACTCCAGTTGGATTTTATACAGTTTGTTTGCAGTTCTAATTGACTTCATCAGAAGTTGTTCATCTTGATTAGGTAGCAATAAATGGTGTCCTTTCAAAGGCACATTGCAACCCTCTTTTGTCAATTGGCCTAGACTGACGATGTTGTTGCATAGCCTTGGCATGTAGTATACATCGATCGACAATTTTGCTCCCTATTTTTGCATTGTAATAAGATATTGCCTTTGCCTTCTATATGGACAACAAACCCATTCCCAAATTTTACTTGTCCATGAAAACTCTTATTCAACTCAGTAAACTTTCCCTTTTGTATTGTCATATGATTCAAATCACCATTATCAAGATACCAGAGATTGGATTCCACCATCTCTTCTCCAACTTACAGCAAATTCGGCTGAACTTGGTCTTCTTCTAACATCATGTGATGTGCGTGTTTTTCTTCAGAGGTAGATAACATAAGGGCAGGTTCGGGAATATCAGAGGCTTGAGTCAAGTTTTCCTCATCCTTCTTCTTCTTATTCCGACAGTCAGCAGCGTAGTTGTAACATCCCAAAAATTTGGTATGTTTTAAAGTGTTAAAAGAAAAATAACCATTTGAATTTTTCTTCTAAAGTTAAAGCTTAATTAGAAATTTCAGAGATCAAAACAATTTAACACGATTAATTCCAACATCAACTATTATCAAAATTATTTTATTTGGATTCTATTGGCTTAGATATATTTTATAGAATTTTCTAGAATTTTTCTGAGTGCATTTGCTATTTTCTAATTGCCATTTGGATTTTCAGTATTTTATAAAAAGAAAAACCTATTCTATTTTCCCGAAAGCGATGGTGGGCGAAACCCAATCACTTGTTCCACCTTTCACTTCTCTTCTCTCGGCCCAACTCCTGCGCCTCGGCCCGGCTTACGCCCGGCTTCCTTCCTTTCTTGGATCCGGATCGTGCAGCTCTCTCGCCCACACGCTCGCCTTGCGCAAACGCCTCGCCTTTCCTCGCCGTTGGATCATCATTGCACGATCTCGGCCTTGCAGCCACCACGCGCATCGTCTTCAACCCGGACTCGTCTCCGAGTCCGAGCTTCTCCCGACGCCGCGCGCCGCCCATGTCCTCTCCGGATTCTCCTCCACCCATGGCTATAAAAGCCACCCGACCCCTTCCAATCTTTCGCCCCTCCTCCCTCCACAAAAGCCCCAAGGCGCCGTCATCTCCCTCGGCTTCTTCACGGCATTTGCCGAAGCAACCGCCAGCGGCCAAAGCTCTTCGCCGCAGAGCTCCGCCGCCTCCGACCTCACTTGGTAGTGCCACCCGTCACCGGGAGTGCATTAACCCTAGCTTTCCGGTCCTGCCATCGCCTTCGATCGCCGTCGCCTCCACCGCCGTTTTCGGTTTCGTCCGACAATAGCCGCCGCCGCCATTGTTGCCGCCACCGGTAAACCGCCGCCGATTAACCGCTACCACCACCACCGGTAACGCAATACTCCCAACAACGCATTTTCTTTGTCCGCCATGCGCGCGGCGGTTCGCCGTCATCATGGCCGTACGAAGCCTTCCGGCCAAGCTCCTCTGTTCTCCCTTGCGAGCTGGCGTCTGCATGGAAGCCGATAGCGCCACCTCCTCCGATCTGTGGCGCACTTCGTCAACGCCTGCGTGTCATTGCCACGTGGCGACCCGAGTTCCTCACGAGCCTTCCCGGTGGACTTAGTCCACGTTACACCGTGTCATTGACGATGGGACCCACTGTCGGTGGAAATTAATATCGGCGAAATACTCGCGACGTCGGTGACGTCATAAGTCGATTTTCCCATTGAAAATAAATCGAGAAATTAAATTAAAATCCAAATTAGGGTTTTGATTTATTTTCAATCTTCAAAAGCCCATATCTTTTGCATCCGAACTCCGATTGAGCCCATTCAAATTTGTAAATTCATCTTAATTCGAGCTCTATTTATTTATAATTTTTATTTAATTTTTGGAATTGATTTTATCTCTGGTTGGTATTTATTTATTCTATTTGCTTATTTTGCGAGTAGACGTTGCTACTTCGGGAACTTTTGAACAAGGAGAAGTACACCAAGATCAAGATCAATCCGAGATTTATTCCAAGGCAAGCCGTAGTCCTTTGATCATATTGATCCTATGATTTCAAAAGTATATTGTTTTATACAATTGCATGCTATCTTTACATCAATTGTTTTGGATTTAGTTATTACCTGTTGTCATTATGCCCCCTTTGAACATTTGAATGCCATGAATCCTTTGTCACCCTAGGTTGGATAATTTTAGTTGGACAAATTACGACCTTTTGAAGTATATATAATAAAATTGTCGAGATGAAAATAAATTAATAATCACCAAAGTATCCGTCTACTTTTATTAAATTTAAAGCATACTGAAATGGGTATATTAGCTTAAATGAGTATTGGTTTAATTTAACCCAAAGCATTTAGGCAGATATCATCGATATGAGCTGGCTACTGCATATACTTATTGGTTATGAACCTTTTTAGTGACGACACTTCTCCCATGCGTCACCAATTATACATTATGGACATTCTACTTTTTCACAATTTCTTTTATAACAATTATCGAGGCAGGGCATCACAAATGATAATTATGTCATAGTCATACACAATTTGTTGTAGTACGAAACGATCGATCGGGTTGTGCTTGGCCTACAGAGTTGGCCCATCAGCGACACCATTGCGACACAGTGCGATTTGGTCGTGCTTGCACTGACACAGACCGAAGATAGCCCACTTCAATGACCTCAGCCTGACATCACCTCATGTCCTTCCTCACCTCTCACCTTCTCCCCCTCACTTCTCAACTCCATTGTTGTCGAACATCCTTCGATCAGGTAGTCTAAACCTTCCGACCAGTCGTGTAGTCGAACCTCTTCCGACCAGATAGTCGAAACAATGAACAGTACTAAAAAAACACCAAACAAAAGTAAGGCCTTTTTTGTGGTGCTGCAACTGCAGTCTTTTTCTGTTTTTCTATTGCTTATCTCCTTAAACTTACCAGACACAACCGCACCTAATAAAGGCTTGCTAAAACTGACTCATACATTGACTCGAATAATACAACTCGGTGCGAGAAGATTTCTATTCTGCTTTCTTGAACAAACTCCAACTCTAACTTGAATTCAGAATTCGTTACAAACTCTAAAACATCAGCTTTGGCAGGATTAGCTCCAACATACTCCCCCTAATCTTTTCCTATTCAACTAACTCTTTTTTTTTAATCTTCAATTTTATGAACACAAGTTCCTGTGATGATAATATCATCAACGTATATGCCAAGTATTAACATGTTACCATCTAACTTTCTTGTATATAAAGATGGATCTTGCTTGCATCTTTCAGAATGAAGAATCATTAAGGTGTTGTCCAACTTCTTAGTCCAGGCCCTAGGCATCTGCTTTAAGCCATACAGTGCTTTTAACAATCGATATACCTTTCCCTCTTGACCTTTCTCTTGAAAACCCTCTGGTTGTGATACATATACTTCTTCAGTGAGATTTCCATTCAAAAATGCAGATTTGACACCCATGTGGTGTAATTCCCATCCAAATTGAGCTGCAATCTTCCAATGATGTCCATTGAAAGCCTACCAAAAACTCACTGGTGCATCTGCAGTTATCATCTGTAATTCCCCTTCCATCTCAATAGGTTCAGTCTGCTCATAAATCTCTGATAAGCTTCGATAAACAGTCGTTCTGCTTGGTGGGGTTTCTGCTTCTTCGTGATTGACTTTAGGAGAAGACAAGCTATCTTCTGAATCTTCCTGTGGCGAGATTGCCACAATTGGCATCGGTGAAAACTGGATCCTGAGGATAAGATTGATCTGGTTCTGTACCATTTTCTCCTTCGATAGTGAAAGAGATCCACTTCTCTAAATGATTTTCTTCTATTGGCTTTTCCTCCCAATTTCATGTTTTGTCTTCATAGTAAATCACATCACGGCTCACAATGATTTTATCCTCATCCGAGCTATACTTCTGACTTGCTTTGGATCCAGGTTCAACTCCCAGGTAAATCAATTCTTTTGATCTGTCATCTAATTTCCTCAAATGAGTAGGTATTTTTGCATACCTTAAGCAACCAAATACTCTCAAGTGTTCGAGATTTGGTTTTCTTCCACTTAAAGCTTCATATGGTGTCTGTCCTTCCAGAGATTTTGTAGGAACATGATTGAGTATGTATACTGCATGTCTCACAGCCTTAGACCAAAATCTTCTGGGTAATAGCCTGCTTTTCAGTAAACTCCTTGCCATATTCATCACAGTTTGATTTCTACGCTCAACTACTCCTTCTGTTGAGGACTGTATGAAGCTGAAAAAAAATCTTTTGATACCTTTCTCCTCACAAATTGACTCGAAGTCTTGTGCCAAGAACTCGCCTCCACGATCAGATCTTGATGCCTTGATTTTGTGATCTGTTTCATTTTCAACTTGAACTGTGAATTTTCTAAGCATGTCCTTTGCTTCTGACTTTCTCTTTAGTATATAGACCCACATCACTCTTGAAAAATCATCGACTAGAAGAAAGAAGTATTTGTTTCCATCATTTGAATCAGGGGTAATAGGACCACATAAATCCACATAAAGTAGCTCCAGAGGTCGTGATGCATGTTTAGGCAATGTGAGTCTTGTCTGTTTTGCTAAAGTGCACTCATTGCCGAACTGAGATGGTCGATCGATAAGTGGCACCCCGTGTACCATCCCTTTCTCTGTCATTTGTTTCATAGATTGAAAATTCACATGACCCAACCTATCATGCCATAACCATGCTGTATTTTCCAACCGGGCTGAGAAACAAATTGGCTTAGCTGACTCCAGTTGGATTTTATACAGTTTGTTTGCAGTTCTAATTGACTTCATCAGAAGTTGTTCATCTTGATTAGGTAGCAATAAATGGTGTCCTTTCAAAGGCACATTGCAACCCTCTTTTGTCAATTGGCCTAGACTGATGATGTTGTTGCATAGCCTTGGCATGTAGTATACATCAGTCAGCAATTTTTGCTCCCTATTTTTGCATTGTAATAAGATATTGCCTTTGCCTTCTATATGGACAACAAACCCATTCCCAAATTTTACTTGTCCATGAAAACTCTTATTCAACTCAGTAAACTTTCCCTTTTTTCCTGTCATATGATTCGAATCACCATTATCAAGATACCAGAGATTGGATTCCACCATCTCTTCTCCAACTTTCAGCAAATTCGGCTGAACTTGGTCTTCTTCTAACATCATGTTATGTGCTTGTTTTTCTTCAGAGGTAGATAACATAAGGGCAGGTTCAGGAATATCAGAGGCTTGAGTCAAGTTTACCTCATCCTTCTTCTTCTTATTCCGACAGTTAGCAGCGTAGTGCCCATATTTTTTACACTCAAAGCACTTGATGTGACTCCGACATTCTGCAACATAATGGCCGAATCTATTGCAGGTAAGGCACTTGATTTTTGACTTGTCTCGATTGCTATTGAACTCACCATGTCCATAGCTAGCAACACGGCCTTCTCGACCGGTCCAAACAGAATTCCGGCCATCTTGATTTGATGAATAATATCGCTGAGTCTGCTTGTCACCCTTCAGCTTAGCTTTCACAAATAACACTAATCGTTGCGAGCCTTGCAGCCTTTCAGTAGCTCATCATGTGCTTTAAGAGACCTTACCTCTTCCAGCTTTATGCTCTCAAGATCACTGCAATACAAAAGAATTGTGACCACAGGCACGTACCTCTCGGGTAGTACTCGCAAGTATTTCTTGACTACCTCAATTTCTTCCAGTTTATCGCCAAGGGATAGAAGCTCATTGACCACCATCGTTAATTTTCCTGCAAACTTATCTATTGATTGAGTTTCACCCATATGCAATACCTCATACTCCCCTCAGATAGTTTGGAGGCAAACTTTTTTTACTCAATCCACCCCCTCGTGCATAGCACGAAGAGCAATCCAGGCCACCCGAGCAGTAGCTTTCCCGACAAGTTGATTCAACATATTTCGGGTATAGCTGCGTAGATTAGTGCTAACACTGATTGATCAACCTTCACGTCGATATCCACAACGTTTCCTTTAGGATCGATCTTTCCCTTTAGATCGACTGGATCAGCTATGACATCCCAGACCCCCTGGGCACGCATATTGACCCGCATCATCCACAACCTTTCCTTTAGGATCGATCTTTCCCTTTAGATCGACCAGATCAGCAACGGCATCCCAGACCCCCTGGGCTCGCATATTGACCCGCATCTTCATAGCCCAAGCTGGGTAGTTCTCTGAAGTTATAACCGGGTACGAAAGTGAATTTGGGCCATCCTTCGTTGTCGATGCAGAACCGTTGGGAGCCATCTTGCTCTTCCTTCTCTAAAGATGAACAAACTATTTTTAGTAACCTGCTCTGATACCACGTGTAGTCGAACCTCCTTCGACCATGTAGTCGAAACCTTTCAACCAATCGTGTAGTTGAACCTCTTCCGACCACGTAGTCGAAATGATGAACAATGAATTATCTCCCCCGTGATGAAGGTGGAGAGCAGTCCTCAAACTTTCACGAGTAAGTCCAAATAGAAGCTACTTTTTGGTATTTTCATGCCCTGTCGCTAACAAGAGTAAAGTAGTAAGCTATATATTTAAATTTATAATTATGAAATAATTATTAAGAGATTGACCGACAAACCTCTGGATCCTTCGTCTTAGCACTCATGATTTCCAGCATATGACGACAAACGTAGAATGCACATTTATTGCCTTGACATAGTTGCCGGTGGTACTGCAAAAATAGAAGTGTGATCTAGGATATAGGTATAGTCAGTTCGAGAGGCCAGATTACGGAGTCGGATATAGGATTATTGTGCAGTAGCAGGTACCATAAATCACGTCCTGTGTCACAGTGTGGCGACCAGTTCATTGTGTGTCCCTCTCTCCGCAACATAGGCGCTAAACGACCTACGCGATTCCAAAAAGTTATCCTCGAATATTTTAAATGAAGGAAGACTACAATAGAGTTATGTATGGAGGAAATGAGTATACTTGTTGAGTACTTTTTGCACAAGGGTGAAGTCGTGGTTGTTATTGACTATGGAATCAAGGTATATTAACTTGTTCCACTTTGGTACAATGTCCAAAAGGATCCAGCCACCTACTCATGTATGTCACTTTAGTCATTAAACCTAAGTTCGTGTTGCGTATAAAGAACAAATAAAGTTATTATAGCAAGTAGTGAAGCACTTACCCCTAGTTGTAGGGCACCAGTATACAGTCCTTGTCGCGGTGAGAATGCAATCCCTTTATTATGTACTTCTCGATGTAGTTTGCGTCTTAGTGGATGCATTGCTCTGAGATCAAATGTGGGTCGAGGAAACCTACCGGTTGTCGCGATCGTCGGACTTGTTGCATCATGTTTCTATACATAAGCAATGAGTTATGATATTTATCGGTATTCGTGAATGTAGAACTTGATTGTACACACTTACAGTGTCCAGCATCGTAGAAATGAAGCGTCGAGGTTGAATAGATCAAATAAGTCTTCGAAGCACACGACAAAGTAGCCCGACTTGTGGTGGAAATGGTTCTCATTGTAGCTGGCGGTGAATCCAGTAGGCCGGTCTTCCTTTGCCTCGTCGGTCTACCGCATGTACCAGCATGCAAAGCCTGACAAGCCAAACCAATGCGGCGTAATACCGTGTCGGAGACCAACGATAATCTGAGGGAGAACGTACCAAGCTTGTGAGATGCCTTAATCTTCTTCGATTTGGCCTTAGTGCCTCGTATGCTAGTTGTCTTCCTGTAAGACAACTCTACAAACTTTTCTTGTTTTTTGGCGTCGTCTCCACGGCGCCGTCTCCACGGTACGGGATACAGAGGCCTTCTGAAGTGCGGGTTGAGGTGGAGTCATCGAGGCATGGCCGTGTGAAGATCGCGACACTATAGGGTTCAAGGCGATGTCCCTCTTGGTCCACTGGACAAAAGTGTGCAATGTAACCCCTAGTGTTATGATGTCTTCGTTTGGGCGCTTCTCAGCGGAATGGACATCAAATTATCATGTACCATGTCCACCTGGACCTTGGCGTAACCCTTTGCCAGCTGGGCACAGTGCACCACTATCTCCTTCTAGCATGAAGACACCGCCCCTGCCCAACCTCAACTGGAATGGACCCAACCAGCACTTGGAGTTTGCGGGCGTGGGCATTTATAAACCGATACACAATTAGCTAAGGCGTTCTACAGGTCTATCTTTGGAGCATCCCAGAGATGTACATTACCTAGATGAGGTCAATAGGTAATTGGGCGTCGCCAAGTTCACCAAGTGCGGGCGTAGATGCGACGCTACTCTAATGTTGATGGCGACTGGCTCCCAAAATCATGAGGGCTTCTTGTGACCGGTTGAGGATTTGATTCATTTGTTCCAACAATGTTGTTATTTGTGCTTGAAATTGTGCAGCAATCTGTTCTTTAAACTCCGCTTTCCACTGTTCCTCGCGCTCGGCCTTGGATCTCTTCCGACTCCTATATGCCTCGGAGTTGTGTGGGAATCCATGCTTCCAAGGTACGTAAACCCCAAGGTCCTATGTGCGACCTGGGTGCTCCTTGTTTCCCAGGGTTACGGATAATACATCCTTCTTCCTGACTGCTTCAAATGAGCATAGGGAAGATTGGGTACTCTATGATTGCTGCAAGATGCCATCATGTTGATTTAGACCCTACGAAGTTATGAACTTATTAAAAATTAAGTAGTTTGATATATCTTACCATGCGTTGGCACACTCCCTCATCTGCCGGGTTTGTGAAAGGGATGGCGCCCGACGACATGGTTGATGCCCTCGCTCTTAACCAGTTTTGGGCACGCTTGTCTCTGTTCTCGGCAAATGGCAAAGAGACCTCCGACTGGATTGCCTCATCACCCTCACTCATACATCTCATAATTTTACTCGCGTACCCAGCGGTGCCAAGTCTATAGGGGTGAATATTTTGTGCCTTGATAGTCTCGTGTCGCTATACTTCGCTGCTGAAATTTGTCCGTCGTCTTCATTCGCACAAAAACGTCCTATGTATCCGACAACACAAAACTATACTTTGTGCTGGGCGTCCTATGATCCTTAACACAAAACTATGTATTCCGAGACAAGCTTGCTCTTGAACGTCTTCCAAGCGTGTGACATCGTGAGGAACGTATACTATCGCACGAGTTCGAAGAATTCTAGTGGGATCTTGAGCAATGTTGTAATTTCAGTCTACAGCTGTGCTTTCTCTACATTCGTCAGATCCTTCCATTTTTGTGGCATGATGGGGACTCGTTCCCTTACAAGTATACCGCAGGTGGTCTCGAATGTTGCCACTGCTTTCTGGGGAAGCAGAGGGACCCTAGAGGGACTGACGACCGTGATGGTCATTTGGCCCATAGGTATTTTCAATATTCCTCTGGCATGTCGTTTAGGTACCACTTTCCTTGAAGATCTAGATGTATTCGGCGACGTCGATGATGGTTGGAAAGACGGTGCAGACGTCATCTCGCTTACTTCGGTGTAGGCGTCATCTCGCTTATTTGCTATCTCGTAAGATTAACAAAGAAATATCTCACAGTGCTAGCTAGAGTCAATCAAAATAGCACAATTTGAAACTTCTACTAGCACAATCCAAAGCGATGATCGCACCTTGATGGGAGGTGTGGACGAAGAGGGAGTCGAGGTCGGGGGAGTGAGGCATCATCGAGGTCAGGGGTGGCGTCGTTGTCGAGGTCGCAAAGGGATGACGTCACGCAAGGAGGAGGTCGGGGGTCGCAGAGGGATGACACCGACGCAGGGAGGATGTCGAAGGTCACAGAGAGATGACGCCGGCGCGGGGAAGGAGGTCGAGGGACCACAAAGTGTGCTCTGAGGAGTAAGGACGCAAACCCGAGAGTGTGCTCTGAGGAGTAACGGCGCAAACCCTAGCGGGGCCCCCTATTTATTAATGTATATCACAGATGGTTCTCTAAGAGAATCGTCTGTGATATCATATATCACATACAATTATAATAAAGAACCATTTGTGATAAGCGATCATATCACTAACGTTTCTATTCCAGAACCGTCTGCGATAAGCGATCATATCACAGACGGTTCTATTCTAGAACCTTCTGTGATAAGCTCTATGGTCGTAGGCTTTACTACGACCACCCCCAGGTCGTAAGCATATCACAGACGGTTCTATTCTAGAATCGTCGGCGATAAGTGAGCATATCACAGACGGTTATATTTAATAACCGTGTGTGATAAGAAAGCTACGACCACTACCTGGTCGTAAGCATATCACGGATGGTTCTATTTCATGACCATCTGCGATAAGCAAGCATATCACAGACGGTTATATTTTAGAACCGTGTGTGATAAGAAAGCAACGACCACTACCTAGTCGTGAACATATCACAGACGGTTCTATTCCAGAACCGTATAAAATAAGCGAGCATATCACATATGGATATATTTAAGAACCGTGTGTGATAAGTATCACATACAGTTATATTACGGAACCGTCTGTGATGCTCAGCGCGGGAATTTTTGGAGTCGTGCGCGCTAGGCAAAAAATTTTGGCGCCTTAAGAATCGATGTGCTATATATATCATAGATGGTTTATTCCATTAAACCGCATGTGATGGTTTGTTCTATAACTGAAAAATTACTATTCTATTTTTCGGCTAGCCTCAGAAATGCAAGCCATGTCATCTGAAAATAAGAAAGCAGATACAATCACAGATGAAATAACTTCTTAATTAGTGAATCAATTACAATGGAATAATTCCTTAATTACATGCACCGAGTTTATTAATTACAATGGAGTAATTTTCCAAATAGGTGTTTATTACACTTGGCTATTTCGTTTTTAAAAACAACCCTTCATGATGATTGAAGCGCATATAGCTAGCTTCCTCACGCAGTTCTTCCTCGAGCTGATGTTGTCTCCGAAAGGAGGCAACTCGTTAAATTGAATATACTACTCCTCAACCACGATATTCTTAACTCCAAAAATCCTTCCTTTTCCATGAATAACTACGTGGCGATTCTTATTTACGGGGTCCTTTACATAAAAAAACTTAAACAACTTGCTTAGCGAAGTATGAATGGTTCATCCTTGTATCCAACACATTCGAGGTCCAAAGTAGTGACGCTGTACTTGTCGACCTTCACACCCTGTGGCAGTTTGACCAAGTGGCACCGAAACAGTAGGATTTTGAAAAGTACGTAGTCGAGCTCTCAAATCTCCTCTACGAACCCATAATAGGAGCTCAACCCAGCAGTATTGAAATTCTCGTGAATTGCATCTATGCAGACACCGCTGTTTTGGACTGTGGTCTTCATATCTTGAGCTGTCATATAAAATGTGTACCCATTTATGTCGAATCTTTGCCATGTCATAATTGTAAATTTTAGACCTTTTGCCAACCGTGGCAGCATATCATCACTTGATGATGGCCTCCCATTGAATTGCACCTTTAACCATTCGATGAACCGGCAGTTGTGCCCTCTCGTGATCCAAACCTTCGACCGACCTGGATTCTGTTGGTGTAGCATATCTTTTTACTCGTCGATGTACGAGGAAACTTGGGTCATGTGTTGCAAGACCGTGAAATAGGCTTGAGCGTACGCGTCCAAATTGGGAGTGATTGCTTTCCTTCCGATGGTCCCGATACCCTCCGATTCTGCCGGCGATCCTCGTGGTGGGGCGAGATAGAGACATTTTACACAAATTTTGAATTTTGAATTTGTTGATTTTAAGCACGAATTGAGCCATGTAGTTGACCACGAACTCAATGACCTCTTCCGGCCTCCCCTTGCATAACATACTTCGATGATTGACACGAACTCAATGACCTCTTGGGCGATGATCTTGATCGAGATCAATTTCAGACATAGTACTTGAGAATTCCCATGTACCTCTTGAACGGGTACATATGATGTTGGAACACAGGGCCGCATATATTTATCTCTTTCACAAGGTGAATAATGAGATGGACCATGATATCAAAAAATGATGGAGTGAAATACATCAAAGATGACATAGATTCATCACCACCTCGGCCTGCAGAGCATCTAGTTCTTCGGGATCGATGACCTTCTGAGCAATTGAGTGAAAAAATAACACAACCTCATGATTGCCACTCGGGACTTGTTCGGCAAAATACTTCTAATTGCAACAGAAAGTATTTATATCATTAGAACATGACAATAATGAGACTTCATACCAATTAATTTTAAATCTTCCATAGAAACAAGTTTCTTCATGCTGACGGAGTAACCAAATGGAACTTTCACATCATGTAAGCTCGCACAGTTCCTTTCTCTCGGCCTTGGACAGAGTGTAGCAAGCTAGAGGAAGGTACATTCATCCTTTAACGGTCTCTTTCGGTGCTAACTCGGTTCTTATGTTTTTATCTACCAAGTCACGTCGTGCATTGACATCATCATTTGTTTTGTCACAAATGTGCAGTAAGAGACCAATCAAGCTATTACATACATTCTTCTCCACGCGCATAACATCGATGTAGTGACGAACTTCTAAGTGCTCCCAATAAGGTAAGTTCCAAAAAATTGATCACTTCTTCCAGATGTTCTTCTGACGGGTCCTCAATTTACATCCATTTCCAAGCGCAACATTGATATCCTTAACCATAACATAGACCTCTTTCCCTTTAAAAGCCCTTGGAGGTGAACCGTCCTCCTTATTTCTATCAATTTGTTTCTTCATCTTGCGGTATGGGTGATACATGGGAAGGAACCTACGGTGACACATGTACACAGTTTTACGTGAGTTGTTCAACCACATACTCTCAGTATCATGTAAGCAATATGGGCATGCTTTGGCTCCTTTTGTACTGAACTCCGATAGGTTACCAAGGGTAGGAAAATCGTTGATGGTGCAGAACAACATGACGCGTAAAGTGAAGTTCTCTCGTTTGTACGCATCCCATACATGTACCCCTTTGTTCCACAGTGTCACAAGACCTTCCAGCAATGGTGCTAGGTAGACATCAATATCGTTCCCAGGTTGCTTCGGCCCTTGGATAAGTAGTGACATCAAAATGTACTTCCACTTCATACACAGCCAAAGGGTAAGGTTGTATATACATAGATTCACAAGACAAGTGTTATGTTGACTGCTCATGTTACTGAAAGAATTCATTCCATCTGTACTCAATCCAAACCTTGTATTACTCGGTTCCGCACCGAAGTCTTTGAAGCTCCTATCAAAGTTTCTCCACTGGGTAGAATCAGTAGGGTGTCTTGTCTTTCCACCTTTCTTATGGCCCTCTGAGTGCCAACGCAGCAATCTTGTCTCCTTTCGGTTCGCAAATAAATGCTTCAAACAGAGAATTATAGGCATATACCACAACACTTTAGCAAGAGGTCCTTGCTTCACCTCGATGCCCTCGTCGTCATTGGAGTGATTCTTACGCTTGTATCGGATGCTTTGCACACCAGACATACATGCATCTCTGCATATTCTTTACGGAAGAGAATACAATCATTCAAACATGCATGTATTCTTTCTACTTCCACTCCGAATGGACAAAGAACATTCTTAGCCTGGTAGGTAGTTCTGGGCAACATGTGTCCCTATGGAAGGATGTCCGCTAGGAGACATAGTAACGCCGTGAAACTCTTATCGAGCCAACTATTACTTGTCTTCAATTTTAGTATTTCAAGAATGGATGACAACCTTGTGAATTTCGACTTGCAGTCCGGGAACAAAAGTTTCGTCGAGTCCTTCGTTAAGCCATCAAATTTACCGAACTCTCTCTCACTATAGGCCCCTTATGCATCGCGTAGTATCTGATCTAGATTGTCATCATGCAACCTACCCTCATCGAAAGCGCAGTCCACATTCGGCGGCATATCGTTGTCTCCCTCGACGATGTTACTACCTTCCGATGTAATCTGCTGTTCACCGTGATTGGTCCAATATCTTACTTTTTTAAACTCCTTCAATCAAGTGCCCTTTGATCTGCGCCGGGTTGGTAAATATCTTCATATTATCGCAATCAATGCATGGACGGTACATAAATTTTATCCCATTCTTCAAGATATCCTGCTCAACAGCTCTTCTGAAAACAGACACACCATCAATGTACTCTTCACTCATACGGTTCTCAACGTACATCCAGCTTCAGTCCATCTGTGCTACACACGTAACAAATTAGATTAATGCACGCAACTACGCACTCTTCATATTGATCAAACATACTACAAATTGAATAGGGATTAACTCAGGGCAAATATAAAGGATTACATGTCGTTACCCTTGGAGTTCACCACAAAGATCCCAAATATCCCGTGAGATCTATTCCTGTTGACCAACCTCTCTTTCTTCCTCCTTTCCTTCTCCTCCCTTCCTCCAATTCATTTCATGATATAGTCAGAACTGAGGCTCACTATGCCCCTCATTGTTCTATTGTAAATATTAACTACCAATAACCTCATTGGATGATAAACCTAGCTATCATCGATCTCATTAGATTATATAATGCATATAATTAGAAGCAAATACTAACCTTAGATCACCAAGAATAAATAGATCTACAAGCACACACTTGCAAATCTACGATATTTAATTCTTTCACAAAATACCCCAGAGCCTATCGCCTCCTTCAAAGCAGTCGCACGCATATCAGAGATAGATCTCACTATAGACATATCTGTCTGGAATCGGGATGACCAGATATTTAATTGTGTATACCACAAATCGTTCTTAAAAAGAATTGTTTGTGATACATACCACAGACGATTTTAAATAACCACCGTCTATGATAACTGTAGGCCTCTTAGACGGTTCTTGTTACAAACCATCTGTGATAAATAGCACAGACGGTTCTTAACAATACCCGTCTGTGAAACTGTATACGTATCACAAACGGTTCTTAACAAGAACCGTCTGTGATATGGGCCATTAAATATCTGGTCGTCCTCGAATCTAGATCTATTTGTAGTGAGAAATATCTCTGATATATATGTGGCTGCTTTGAAGGAGATGGCTGGCTCTAGGGCACATTTGTGAAAGAAATCTCGTAGATTTTCAAGTGTGCTTGTAGATCTATTTGTTCTTGGTGATCTAAGGTTAGTATTCCTTTGTCTCTAATGTGGTTGCTTCGAAGAGAACGGCAATTACGCCTAAGAAGCAACCAAACCCACCACAAAGCATGAGGTGATGAGATGGTAGCGATGGTCTACTTCATCGAACCTGACACTCTCTCCTGGCAGCTATGCTTCTTGAACTTGCAGGGGCTGGTCATACCGTGGTTGTATTCCGGCTTGGCACACTCTTACTTAATTAGCATTCTCTGGCTGGTCGTTATGACCAGCCCCTACGGGTTCAAGAAGCATGGTTGCTAGGAGAGTGTGTCAGGTTCGATGAGGTTGGTTGTGTCTGCTGTCTCATCCTCCTTATGCTGTGTGAACGACCCCAAAAAAATCATACTTCGTGGTGGGCTTGGTTGCTTTCTTAGGTGTACTCGTTGTCTATTTCAAAGCAGTCGTGCTTACCAGAGACGGTTATGGTTAAAAACCGTCTCTGATACACATCACAGACTGTTCCAATTACAAACTGTGTGATAAATAAGCATCACAGGCGGTTCTTGTTAATAACCGTCTGTGATAATTAAATATTACAGACTGTTGTAGTTTAGAACCGCCTGTGATACGTATCACAGACGGTTTTTTCCTAATAAACCGCTTGTGATAGTTCCTTCTATATCTAAAAATGTTCTGTTTTTCTCCTGCTAGCATCAGAAGTATCACTAAAAAAGTATTGCTAATTTTACAAATATCTGGAGCATACTAGAGTTGAAGATGGAGCGCATTCTGGACAATATCAAGTGGGTGGAGCAGATTGTGTTTGTGCATGCCTCATAGTTGTAATTTATGTCATATTTGTTAAGTAGCCGGGTAACTATATCACAGACGGTTCTTATTAAGAACTATATGGGAAGTGTTCACTGTCACAGACGTTAATTTTTTAGAACTGTTTGTGATAATTCGCATACATTTTTTTAAATAATAACCGTCTGTAACGTATGCGATTTTCACATACGGTTATTCTTAAGAATCGTCTGTGAATTATCAGATACGGCCCTATTAACAGACCATCTGTAATAATTATATATCACAGACTGTTCTTGTGATAAGTACATCTTTAAAAATCATCTACGATAAAATATTCAGAATAGTTTATTTTGTACTATAGCGTGCTGCCGCAGGTGCCTGCCGGAGCTCGGGCCGGTCATGTTTGGTGATCAGGTCGCCGTGCCGGCCTGACACGGCCAGGTCGCACGTCTAGTTGCGATGGTTTGGTGATCATGTTTGGTGATAGTGTTTGATGGGGAATCCTATTACTATTTCTGTGCTGCATGCCGTGTGTTCCCGTTGTTCTGACTTCTGAGCCAGGGCGCCCACGCACGCAGTTCAAAGTGGACGGCAGCTGGATGCTCCGGCCCGGCCGGCAGGCAGCCAGCACGTACCGTTGCTGCTGCAGGTAACACTATTACTATAAAAAATTCTGTTCCATCGATACCGTAACTTACAGGTAGAGGTTACACATGTACGCAGTGTACATGCGCAGTTTCTGATTTCATCGTATTCCCAACACGAAACACCACTACCAATGTGCTGCAGATTCTCCATGTCATTTCTAACTCCGATGTAGATAAGTGCCGGAGACGAGTAGAGTAGGTAACCTACGTAGCATGCAGTGCAAGTTTGGTATAGATTGTCTGGTGAGCCATGGTTCCGTAACTATAGATGTTACGTTTACCATGCCTTTCAGCTTCTACTGTATATATTCTAGAGATTTGCTAAACAATATTTTGTATAAACTGACCGGCTGATAAAACAGCCGAATTTTGTATAAACTGACCTATATTTTAATGATTATGCAGTGGGAATGTGTTTAGGGCTAGATGCAAATGTTTATCCCGAAGCTTTCAGATGTATTTTGACCATTTAATGACTAGCTTAGCATATGCTGCCCTCCCCTATAAACCCAACCACCTTCACCACTATGGTTCGTGATAGCCGGTACGCACCATCATCGCCTCACAACTCTACTAGCTAGCCGTCTTGTATTGCCATATACATCCATTGCTGATGGTGCCAGTCTTGATGACTTGATGAGTGCTCATAACTACCTATGGTACCCATTTTTCGTTTTATTTTGCTTCCATTATATATAGGCACAATCCATCTCACTCCATATATACTGGATATATAGAATCTCGCGCTATGCTGCCCTCGTGGAAATAGGGCTATCATTATGAATGATACGAAATTAGTATATGGAATAATGATATACCTCCGTGTTATGTGTGTATTTTTTTTTGTTGCGGGTCTGATAAGGGCATGAATGTAAAAAAAAACATGGTTACTAATGTACACTTGTTGTTACCTAAATTTCTATGCTAAGGTGAGGATGTTTTTTTTTTTTTTTGTAGCACATGCTTGCCTGTATAGTTTTAGACTGGTTGCAATTGTGATGTTCATGTAATTCTAGAAAGGAAGGCGATCTATAACTATAGTCACGTACTCACGTGGCGCTATTATTGTGTATTCTATGGGCCTAGGGAGATAGATAGGCTACGTGGGTTGAGGCACATGCCCATTTTCGTTTATATAGTGGAAATAAAAGCTCACACAGTCTTTGATCCAGAGCGTGTAGCGTGGGTATTAAAGACCATTGTGGCGTATGGGCATGGTCGAAGTAGGCGTTGGGTGATTAGATATGTAAATCGGGGGGATGCGCTAAGAGTAGCGAGCTCTGATCCATCATTTAGATCGTGGTCCAGTTTGATCTATCCTCTTCGTTAGTGTTTTGTGAAGAAATAAAATTGGCCATCCTTGTGCACCATCTTTGTGCACGGGGGAAAATCCATTTGGAGAGAAAGAAACAACAATCAGAGCTAGAGCTTTCAAATAACACAGAGCTCTTGTGTTTCATGCTTTAGCTGCTTGAAGTGTCCATGTAGTCAATCACCCGAATGATTCTCAAACGTGGAATTTTAAAGTGTTCTATGGGGCCTGGTACTACCGGAAGTGGTTAATTGGTAAACCAAAAGCCTGCCCCAGTGAAACACCATGATTATTACATAGCAATTAAAGGATATATACACATAGACACACGACATGCAGGAGGTACGATGGATCAGCAGCTTGTCGACATGAGCAAAATAGTAATCGACGTAGCGTCATCTGGACGATAACGTTCTGCGACCATGTGCTTCAGGCAGGTAACAAATTAAGTAATCAACTATTCTTCATGGATAAAAGATCGTTCATTATTCCTGCATGAAAGACAGAACATATCAGTGTGGGATAAACGTAATGGGATACTATGTATATGTAGGTACGCAAATACAATGAGAGGTGAGTACTGATACTCCCAGCATGTGACATGTATAGGAAGGAATCCACTGTTTTGTATGCAAAGATACCTTATTTTGTCTATTAGAGCGCCATTTTTTCGCGCATTGCAGAGGCAACTTTCTCGGTAGTTTCCATACTTTTAAAGATAAGTAAACATGTTTATGTATAGCACATTAAATCACACTGATTGTTTTGATTATCTGGACCAAACAGACCTAAAGAACATGTTTTCACTAAACACTTAAAGAAAGGCAGCAATAGGAAATATATAACATTTTTTATTTTGTGGAAAACAGGCCCAATTCCTCCTGATTATGATGTCCTAAAATAGGGGGGAAATAAGATACAAAGTACTTTAATAAGAAAGAAAATGAAATGACCGAGTAAAGATACTAATACTTGTTCTCTAGCTCAAGAAACTCAAGAAAAGTACATCTAGTAAAACATCGATGAACTTTTAGCTTAAGCTCTGAAAAATTATATAGGCTTGCAAAGAAAATGTAAAAACATATAAAGATGAACTCTGTGAGCAGCAATGTCTTACCATCAGGTTAACAAGAACCGTCTGTGATGACTTAGATTATCACAGACGGTTCGTATCATGAACCGTCTGTGATAAGCATCTCATCATAGACGGTTCTTAATACAAACCGTCTGTGATAAGTTCATCACAGACGGTTTGTATTAAGAACCGTCTGTGATTTTAGATTTTACCATGGCAGCCAATCCTCTGCCGTGGTAGAATTTGGGCAGTCAATCCTCTACCGCGGCACACAATTCTCTGCCGTGGTAGCCAATCCTCTGTAATCCTCTGTCGTGGTAGCCAATCCTGTGCCATGCCCAAATCCTCTACTGCGGCAGAGGATTGGCCGCGCAAATCCTACCACGGCAGATGATTGGTAAAATCTAAAATTCCAAGCCATGTTAAAATCTAAAACCACAGACGGTTCTATGATACTTTTGTTTTGTTGGGCGGAAAAACAAAAATTTGCACTTAATGGGCGGGCTGCCGAAAATCTCTTTATATTAACAGACTCCTCCATCTCCTCCTTTGCCATCTCCATCCCCTCCTTTGCCATCTCCATCCCCTCCTTTGCCATCTCCATCCCCTCCTCTGCTATCTCCGTCTCGCCTTGACCTTGCGCTCCAGCCTCCCCCGAGCTCGTCGCCCGCGGCCTCCTCCACCTCGCCCCAGCCTCGTCGTCGCCGTCCTCCCACGACCTCGTCGCCCCCGGCCTCCTCCACTTCATCGCCCCGTCCTCCCCTGAGCTCGTCGTCCGCGGCCTCCTCCACCTCGCCTCGGCCTCGTCGTCGCCGGCCTCCCACGACCTCGTCGCCCCTGGCCTCCTCCACTTCGTCGCGCCCGTCCTCCCCTGAGCTCATCGCCCGCGACCTCCTCCACCTCGCCCGGCCTCGTCGTCGCTGGCCTCCCACGACCTCGTCGCCCCAGCCTCCCACGACCTCACTCTCTCTACTCCCCCTTTTGCTCTGTGATGTGGATTACTACTGATGTGTTAGTGCTCTGTGAATGGATTGAGTTGATGCTACTGTGATGCGGGTGATGTTGTGTTGTTTTTAGTACTCTGTGAATGAATTGAGTTGATGCTACTGTGATGCTATAGCTATTGTGGGAAAGCTAACGAAAAGTTCAATCCAAAAATCCATATCAGATTCATTCGGGAGGCTCCAAACGAAGTGAAAACCTATTTTCGTTTTTTTGTAATAGAAAAAGCTATCACAAACGGTTCTAAATAAGAACCGTCTATGATAATTACTATCACAGACGGTTCTTATTCAAAGAACCGTGTGTGAAAATAGACTATCACTGACGGTTGAAAAACCGTCTGTGATGACCTCATATCATCACAGACACATAAATTTAGACAATTCAAAAACCGTCTGTGATGAGGTTTTGTGTACTAATGGAATGTAGAGAAACCAGTGGACTACATTGTACGATGTACGATAGAATAAATATCATCACTTACTAAATTGGTGATATGAAGTATTTCAATGTTGCATGATTGATGAATTAATAACAACATATTTATAAATAATGGAATATGGAAGCTATGCTTGTAAGGAACACATTGGATCATACATTGTAGTGTCGGTTCAAGTGCCCCGTCCCTCCACCTGTATGAGCAGTTAATTGAGCTTTGCAATTCTTACAAGTTGCGAACTCTACCATTTGGCCATCTTGAATTTCCTTGCTCCGGTCATGTGCTTCCAGCATTCCAGCCTTCCCCAACGTTGTAGGTGTCGGGCATGGACCTACAAACACTGTCATCCGTGGATGGGGTAGAGAAGTCTGGTGTCCCAATCGGGTCCGGACTGCATTGGTACTCCTCGTAGCCTTCTGTACCATCCATATGACGGTCCTCCATGTCGTAGTCTCCCATGCTTGGGGAGAGCTGACGAGCATCAATGGGAGAGGCGGCAGGAGGAGGACTAGGGGAGCGGTGGCAGCAGATGTTGTGGCTGCACCCGTTGCTGCTTTCATGCTGCGACTCCTCGATAGCATAGCGTTACCAAGCATGGCCACTTCCTCCGCCGACTTCATGCTTTGACTCCTTGGTATCATACCTGATATCACTACCGAGCTTTCTATTGTACAGACTATTGAGAGCTTGAGACTACTGAGTATAGCACTAAAGCAAAGAGAGAGAGTCAGAGAAGACAAGCTATGCTTTAGTCGGTGGTGAATAAATGAGCAAAGAGAGAATCAAAGAAAAGAAGTTGTGCTTCGGTAGTGAAGAAATGAGCAAATGTGCTTGGTTTTAGAGGAGCAGAGAGGAAGAATATCGCATCTGCCTGTTGTCTTGCCCTTTGCCTTCTTTCTCTGCTTCGTCTTGTCACTAGAATGGGGCAGACTACAATTGCCTCTCTCCCTCTCCGCGTGTTGCTTCTCTGCCACTACCAGTAATCTTATCATCGGCCACGTCTGCCCCCACACCCCAAAAACCTCCAGCCTCCCTATCCTAGTGGCTGCTCCCCACGGGCCTTAGCCGCCTCTCGGGCTCCGCCAGCCTCGCCTCCACCTCGCGGTGCCGGCGACCCCGCCCACCCTCGGGCCCCCTCGGGTAGGGATGAAAACGGATCGGATAGTTTCCGACCGATCCGGACGAAAACGGATTCGGATTGTCTCGGATCGGATTTTTCTCGGATAATTTTCGGATCGGATACGGATTCGGATTTTTTGTCGAAGCGGAAGCGAATACGGTAGGCATGCTATCCGGCGGATACGGATCGGATCGGATTATCCTGATAAGACAAGTTCGGATATCCGATTTCGCCAATAGAAGAGGATTCACCCAAAAGGAAAATGAGATTTTAATTGATTTTCGAATTTGAAAATGCAACAAATCAAATAGCCTTTTAGAAAATAGCAAATAGAGTTAAAAAAATTCTAGAAAAAATCAGAAAAATTCCTTAAATTATTTTGAACTTAATAAAATTAATTGCAAGTTAAAGTTAGTTTTTATTTTTGCACATAAATTATTTTTAATTTCAAAAAAATATGAACAACCTTTTAAAATCCAGAAAATTCAAGAAATTAATTATTATTATTTCATTTTCACTTTAAATGCAATAAAATCCCAGAAATCTCAATAATTTTTTTTGACATTGAAAACTAGGAAATTAAATAATTGACTTTATTTCATTTATTTTTTCTTTTTAACCAAGAAAACTCTTTTAAATCTCAAAAAATCCAATAAACTAATAACTTTATTAATTTTATTTTTGGTAACATACTTTGGGATGTTACAATCATTTACGATAGATTAACTATATAGCCTCATCAATGTTAGTGTGAACTAAGTTTTATGTATGTGATAAGCTAAGTGTGAATGTGTGATGACTTGTGACTTTGTGAGTTCTGACTTATAAGCTAAATATGGTAAACTAGGTGTTATGTTTATGATGAACTAGTTAATGCAACTTGTTAGTGCCAATGTTATGCGTGGTTGCTGAAAATATGAATAATTCATGAATGTGTTGCATCAACTGAACTAGTTATATGTTTTCGTTAATTTCTGGCATACAATTTAAGGGGTTTTCATGTTCCGAAAATAATCCGCGATCGTATTCGTTTCAATTCGTATTCACACCGTATTCGTATTCGATATTATTCGTATCCGTATTCGTATCCGGAGTATCCGTATTCATATCCGGATCCGGAAAAAAAATATGAAAACAAATATGACAGAGTCATTATCCGTCTGTATCCGATCCGTTTTCACCCCTACCCTCGGGTGCCTGCGACTCTGCCTCGGCCACCCCTGAGCTTCGTCGGCCTTGGCTCCACCTCGCGGCACCGGTGACCCCGCCCCCCTTGGAACCCCTCGGGTGCCTCTGTCTTCGCCCTCGCGCGCAGGCTCTTCCACCTTCACGTCGCGTCGACCTTAGGCACGGCGGCTCCACTTCGCGGCATGGGCTACCTCGTGTAGCCTAGCCTCGCCTCTGCCCCCTCCCCTCCGGTGCTCCTAGCACTGGTTTCGTGCGTTCGCCGAAGGTGGCTCGGCAAGCCTCTACCTCGCATGGGCCACAGCGCACAGGCGGGACGACGAGGCAGAGGCAGGCACGAGGTGGAGGCGGGCATGCGGGCAAGGGCGGCGAGGCAGAGGCGGTGGAGGCAGGCGCGAGGTGGCGGTGGACGGGTGGAGGTGGGCACGCGGGGCGGGGCGGCGAGCCCTTGGCTGCCGTTGGCGGTGGATGCAGAGGACGCAGTTGACGAGGTAGACGACATGGGCGGGGTGAGGGTGAGGGCGACAGCCACGACCATGAAGACTCGGCGAGGTGCTCTTCTCTCCCTTTCTCTCTGCCGTTGCCGCCGTGCCTCCGTGCCGCCTGGCCTGCAATGTCACTTTCATGACAGGCCAGTCCGAGCACAGCCCATGGCCCAACTCCCACATGTGACAACTTGACCTAATCAAGTGCATGCAAATTCCCATTGTTTGACCCCACAAGAGATTTATGCTTTGGGCACTCTCACGGGTCAAAGCATCTGCTTAAATGTGCCTTAAATTCTTTAGGCAAGGCTGGTGTGCCTACCTAGACTAGCCACGCATATACAAAACAGCAGACACACGGGTAGTACTGATTCATCAATAGAGTATAGAATCCACTTTGTTTGACGATGAAGCTGAATTAAAGACTCGTTTAATTTGTCAAAGGCCGGCCGGCGCACAATACAAGTGTGTCCTATCGATCGATCAGCTGGGGTCAGCGATATCGCTGCGGTTCCCATCGAGTATCCCATCTCGCTGTCGATCTGGGCCGTTCGATCAGAGCTTGTACGCATGTAGTGGTATAGAGTTTCTGTGTACTTGCATATCCTTAATACTACGTTAGCCTGCCTAGGGCATTCCCAACAAGTTGTTAATATAGATTGTCACCAGAGAAGAGAATGAATATTAGATACAAGCACACCAATAATCTGTTACTAGAACTTGTTACTAAAGGGTTATACAATGAATTAATTATTACATAGGACCCATCTGCCACCCCCCCCCCCCTCCTTTCATCTTTCCCACTTCCCCACCTCTCCTTCATTTCTCCGAGTCTGAGTGCTTAGCCTGTTACTCAGGTCATCTGCAATGTGCTATTTTAGCCAATTCAAATGAAGAAAGAGAAGAGGTAGAACCGAATCAATACAATAGAGCAATCAGTTCCAACAAAATTTATTGTGGAACCGAACCCTCTTCTTGAAGCGATGCGTAGGGAAAAAAATCCTTTGTCGTTGCCGTTGCCGTTGCCATTAACATTGCCGTGCACCTGGATTGTTGTTGGCACACACCACTGCAGTATGTTGTCGTTTGGGTCCACTGCGCCGTAGGCCGTCGGGGAGGGGGTGTCCTGCGTCAGGCTCTCTACAACCAAATCTACTGGTCTTTGTCTCAGAAGGTCGTTGCTCAGGTGCTCGTCGCCAGTGAATCAACCCGGGGTGGAGAGAGGGGAGCGGTGGAGCGACAAGAGTGAGGGGTGGGCGGCGTTGTCCATCAATAGCGACAAACTAGCCGACGATGGTAGTGGAGGGCGGGGATGGGACTGTGTGTCCGAGAGAGATGAGAGGATCTGTATCGAGATAAAGATGACGTGGATGTTGCAGGGGATGGGGGTTCAATTGTTTTTAATGATGTAGGTCCCACAAGAGAGGAGACGATTCTATGCACTAGAGGTAAAAATAATAATTTTTGTGAATACTTACGTTACATGCTATTGAACTTGAATCAATTCAATACATTAGAGATATTCTCATACGAGAAGCTATTATTTTTTCTCGCTTCCTCTTCTCTCTCGCTTCACAAAAATAATAATAATAATAATAATAATAATAATATGGTTTTAGGAGCAAACAAAAAAAAAAACTATTGGGAGTGCCCTTACCCCGTACATCGTAGTTAAGGCGAAAGCCATTCAATTTGCCACTGTTTAGTCACTTTCGTTCCCAGCACAATGCAGTACAGCTAGGCTTCGATCATGGGAAAACCCGAGTACAACCTTCCTTAATGTTGGCAGGCAGGTCCATTCAATAAAACCCATGGTCACTTTATTTGACGCGGACCGGACGGAGGACGCACCCGTATCCTTTTGCCAAATGAGCTACGCTCAGCTCTCAACCCATTATCACTTTAATTCCCATAAACACTGAGGGTATCTACGTCACTGCAGCCGAGTCAAGACATGATCACACACCATTAGCATGAGAAAACGAAGAGGATGGTTAAGTTGCTGGATGAAAGCAAGCATTACATGCAAAGGAAAAAGCCATCATCACGTAATGATAAGCATTCAAATTTTTTTTTTGCTGTTTCTGCAGAGTGTATCTCCACCGCTGCTTCCATTGCCTACCCCACCTGCTGTGATAGCAACAAAGGAAAACGAGGGGAGAAAAAACACCTTTAGATAATGTAAGCACTCATAAGTAGAGGTGCAAATGGAGTGGATAGATTCGTCTGTCCAAATAAATTTGAATCTTATTCAAAGCATGAAACTAGATATCTGAGATTTTTTCTCCGATTTTGGATTCAGAGCCCGTTAGTTTTTGCCAGATACGAAAACGGATTCGGGAATAAGGTATCTGTCGGATTCGGGGCTATCCAGATAATTTATCGGATAGTATCTAGTAAATACTATTTCAGATATCCGGTAAACTCTAGATCCAGTGGGCGAAGAGAGAAATCAGCCCATGAGGCTTTCCGGATTTAACTATTTTTAATTTTAGAAAAGTACAGGAAATTCAAATAAGCTAAGAAAAATTTCAAAATTTTTATATATTTTTAACATAAGGAACCTAAATAAGATATTATTGAATTTAATATATGTTTAATTTATTCATATTAAATTATTTTTATTTCTGAAAAATTCTATCTAAGCTTTGTTAAATTCTAGAAAATTATAAAAAGAATTTATAAAACCTTATTCTAAATAAAATATTTTGAAAAAAATAAAAATTAGAATGCTACAAACTTGCTACCAGTCAACATTCTGTGTATCCCTAACTAGTTATTGATATTGGTCCGTAGGCTTTGTATATGTTGTATTTATCTTATTATATAGTTGGCTACTTATATTTTGGACATCTTTTGTACTGTTATCACTATGACTTGCTATTTGCTACTACTTTTTAACTAGCCACCGTGACAATGTGATGTAGTTAAATTTGCTTGTTGAATTGCTCATGTAGTTGCATTTAGGACACATAGTATGGTTGGTTGATCTTTATATGTGCGACATATATAGTTTTTGTTTTCGCGCAATATCCAGCTAACTATTCGTGACCGAGATAATCCTTATTTGATTTGGTATGTATTCGCTCTGTATTCGTGATCGAGGCTATTCGTATTTGTATCTGATATTGTTCGTGTCCAACTCTGATTTTGAAAAAAATAAAATAAAATACAAGATAAACAATATCCATCCGTATTGCTCCGATTGCATCCATCATTGTCTACTAATTCCCCAGCAGATGCATGGATTTTCTGCGCTGCTAACAAAATGCAGTACAAAGCTTTCTTAACTCCTTTCATTAGAAGCCATTCGAGGATATCCGAGGAGACTGTGGTAGCTTTCAGTCACTCACCTTATGGGTGTCAACAGATCTAATACAAAATAAATATTGGTCTTCTCGTATCGGTATCTGTATTTTCTAAAATAAATACAATTAAACACAAATTTAAATATTATCGAATACGAATATTGTAACGAATACGAATCGAATACCTTCTCAATTCGGTAACTTACATAAAAACAAGATATTTATGATACTTTATCATTGTACATAGCACACTTAATTATTCTATTTATCTATTTCGCTTAAAAACATGAATTCACGTTACTAAAAATACACATCCAACTAATTAGCTATACTGCAATAAAATATGTATATTATTTTATTGAATTCGAATTTGAATATGAATAGTGCGAATAAAATAATATTTCATATGGTAAAAGTCCATAGCATATTCACATCGAATTTTTTATGTGAATACAAATAAAATATGAGAGAAATTGTTAACCGGATGTAAAATCTAAACCATATTCGTATCGAATACAGTAGTCGGATAAAATGGATAATTCGTATCTAGGGGTGAAAACGGGTCAGATATTGCTCTTTCCATATCCTATCCCATATTTTTATCCTGGATTCGGAGTAGGATACAGATACAGATTTCCAGGGATGTAGGCATGGGGCGGATCGGATTCAAATCGGCCGCAGATAACTTGACGGATTTTGTACACATAAATAAAAGATATTATTTCACCAATAAAAGTGTCAAATTATACTACCTATTAGAGAACTATTTATCCTACTTACCAATATAAACATAATCAAATGTAAATTCATATTATATATTACTGGATGACTATAAAACCATAGAGGAAATTAAGGGATGTTGATGTTTATAAGATATCCTATTAAATACGAATACAAATAGGATATTGCTTTTCCCATATTTTAACCTAGATTTTTCGAATCCGGATACACATAGGATGCAGATCGAAACTAAAAATGATTCCCTGTATGGAATTTTTTCCGAATACATCATCGAATCGGGTGGAAATTATTCGTCCCATTTTCACCTCCGTTCGTGTCGGATTGACACCCTGACTCACCTTGATAACAGCTCTGTATCGATTTTATTCACCTTGTTCATTGATTAGGCGGTCTGCGTAGATGAGGGATTGTAGCATATTTTCAACTGTCAACGAAGCAAATCATAACAAGAGTTTAATACGAAACAACTGTCTTGCAATTTTCTTATTGTGATTGATACAGGACATTGATTTTAGATCCAAAGAAATTCGCTCATGAGATGGTAACATGTTATTATTGCCCCCGGGGACAAAAAAGTAAGTAACGAAGGTCCCAATAAAGGGTGTAATGGAAACACCCTATCTTTTCACCATGACTAGGGTTGCAACAGAAATATAAGGGGTGCAAGGCGGGGTGAGACGGGCACTGAATCGGAGAAAGAAGAGCGGGGCGGCGATGGTGGAGATGCGAGGAGCCGCGGATACATCGTGGCTGACGCTATGGTCTCAGTCCGCGTAGGGGTTTTGTTGGTTTTTTTTACGTATGTAGATGTTGTATGATCCTTCTGCTGTGCGGAAATAAATTTTTTTTTATTAGTTAAGATAAGATAAATATAATGGGTTGGAATTTTTATTAGAAGGGACGCATGCAATGAGATGTTACGGAGTATAATGTTCCAACTGCTGCTTTGATGGTGCGAAAGATAGTTCAATCGAAGGGCCCAGTTTGCTCAACGTGGTTCAAGCCAGTGGTACAATAAGAATGCACCTTCCCTGTTTTCTCGTCCTCAGTACAGAGCATTGATTTATTTTTGATTAACCGGTATGCATTATAATGGCAGATCGTAATATATTTCAATGTACAACCTTGATAAATCAAACGTGGTTCAAACCAACGCTCTAATAAAACCGTATATTCCGCATTTTCTCATTCTGACCAACACATAGCATTGATTTATTTTGATTCGTCGTGATCCATTGGCCAGGATCATAGTAGTTATTAGAGCAGGCCAAATGGTTGTGCCTGCCGGGCCGGTTCAAGACATGAATGTTCTGGTATGAGGTTGTGCTTGGGCCACTACCTTGGCATGGTGGGCCGGCTTGGTATGGTATGAACAGTGTTGGGTCGTGTTAGGTACGGTATAAGCCCGACACAGCCCATTTGGCCCGCCACCGAGGGAGGGAGCTGGGAGATCGGGCGGGTGGCACCGGCGCGGAGGGAGGAGGAGGAGGCAAGGCGTGGACGCGAGGTGCGGAGAAGAAGAGGAGGAGAAGAAGGGGAGGCGAAGGGGAGCCGAGGAGAGGAGGCGGGCGGCGGTGCGGCGTCTGGGCTGCGTCAAGCGTCGGCCGAGAGAGGAGGAGCCGAGGAGGTGGTGCGGCACGACCACGTGAATCGGTGCGGAGGGAGGAGCTGAGGAGGCGACACAGGGGGCGGGGACGACATAGAGGAGGTGGGAAGGGGCAAGCAGAAGATCGCCAAGTGCACGACGCGCACGCAGGCGGCGAGTGCATGGGGAGGAAGAGAGGGCGTGGGCAGGCGGGCTCGTGGCCGTGCCTGGCACGCCATGGCCTGATAATAATCTGTCCATTGGGTTTTTTTTTACCGTTTTTTATGTTTGGGTCTTTAAAATGGCAAAAATACAAAAATACAAAAAAATTTCCTACAAATAGCCACCATACCCCCCTCATTTAGCACTCCTCCATTCTTCATCCCCATTTTAAAATTCTATGTGAAAATTTAAATTCGTGTTGAGCTAATTTGGCAAAATTAAAAAAATATGCCAAATTTATGATAATTCAATTTTCAGCACCAAGTCAACAAAAGAGGTATAATACTATTTTTTATACTTTTATTGTTAGTGCTTGTTATGCTAAGATGAAAGTAATAATGGTGTTAGTTTCGATTTTGCAGTTTTCGTTATGGACAGTCCTTACGACACCTTTACTCTTAGTGATTACAGACTTTCTCTAGAGGTGAAAACGGATCGGATACGAACGGATAATGGTTCTTCCATATTTGTTTTCATATTTTTTCCGGATCCAGATACGAATCGAATACTCCGGATACGAATAATATCGAATACGAATACAGAGCGATTACAAATTGAAACGAATACGGTCACGAATATTTTTTGGAACATAAAACACCCTTAAATTGTATGCTAGAAATTAACAAAAGCATATAACTAGTTGATTTGATGCAAACATTCATGAATTGTTCATATTTTCAGGAACCACACATAACATTGGCACTAACAAGCTGCATTAACTAGTTTATCACAAATATAACACTTAGTTTACCATATTTACCTCATAGTCATAACCCAAAAAGTTATAAGTAATCACATATTCACACTAAGCTTATCACATACATAAAACTTAGTTCATACCAACATTGATCAGACTCGATGGTTAATCTACACACAAATGACTATAACATCCCAAAGTATGTTACTAAAAATAAAATTAATAAATTTATTATTTTATTGGATTTTCTAAGATTTAAAAGAGTTTTCTTGGTTAAAAAGAAAATAAAATAAAATAAAGTCAAATATTTAATTTCCTAGTTTTCAATGTCACAAATAAAATTTATTGAGATTTCTATGATTTTATTGTATTTAAAGTAAAATGGAAAAATTAATTAATTTCTTGATTTTTTGGATTTTAAAAAGGTTTTTCCTATTTTTTTAGAAATTAAAATAATTTATGTGCAAAAACAAAAACCAAATTTAACTTGGAATTATTTTATTAAGTTCAAAATAATTCAATGATTTTTTGTGATTTTTATAGCATTTTTTTTAAACTCTATTTGATATTTTCTAAAATGCTATTTGATTTGTTGTATTTGTTGAAATTCAAAAATCAATTAAAATCTTATTTTCTCTTTTGGGCCGAAATCCTCTTCTTTTGGGCTGAAATTTGATATCAGAACTTGGTTTTATCCGAATAATTTGTATTCGTATCCGTATCCGCCGAATATCATGCCTACCGTATTTGTTTCCGTTTCCGACAAAAAAAATCTGAATTCGTTTTCGATCCAAAAATTATACGAGAAAAATCCGATCCGAGACAATCCGAATCCGTTTCCATCCGGATCGGTCGGAAACTATCTAATCCGTTTTCATCCCTACCTCAACCCAACTTGAAGGGCAAGACGAAGTTTTGTTATCAGGCTCCATGGCAGCATCTCCAGGGCAACTGGAGCAAAGAAGTTGAGACCATTTACATTGGGAGTATAGGCGAATTTTGACAGGACAACCAAGCAAAACGAACATAGAAATGAGGTATCATATGCTATTTACAAAATTTATCGCAATGAATTATATGCAAGGTCTACAGGTGGAACAGAGCACTTGATTGGACATGCTGCAAGATATAAGGTCAAGCAAGGATTAGTGATAAGGTAGACACAGCTGCAGTATAACTCTGACGGTACGGTACATAGCTGGGACTACGATCCTGAGGTAGCCCACCAATCTCTCTTCGTTTAATTGCTTCTAAGGATTTACCGTTAGACTTTGGGGAGTCTGTTTCTTACCAAAATTACATTAGGATTGCACATAATCCTAGATTTTCTTTCATTTTTAGACAGACAATAACTAAAGATCTAGTAAAAATACTAAAATGAATGATGTAATAAAATAAAGGAACTATTTAGTACATGCACATTTTTAGTGGTTCTGACCTCGGGCATATGGAGTGGTCTGGCTAGGGATGGTGATCTTAGTGTAGTTGCTCATTATGGTAATGACGATAGGGTAATGGAGAAAATAATTATAGGTTTAAAATTAATTGATGTAGCACACACGGTTGAGAATATTACGGACTGCATTATCAAAGTCGTGAAAGACTTTGGCCTTACAGACAAAATATTCTCAATTAGTTTAGACAATGCCGCTTAGAACTCTAGGGCTATGGATATTCTTATTCCAGTGTTGAGTACATATGCCGATTTCTTCTCACTACATCAACGATGCGCTTGTCATATTATCAACCATATAGTAAAATGTGGTTTGTAGAAGTTGAGTCCATATATTAAAGCTTGCGCGATGCGATTTCTTTCTTGAATAATTCTAATGTAAGAATATCACAATATAAGAAATTATACAGGGCGATGGGTGTACGTCTAAGAAAGTTCGGTTTGGACATGTCGGTAAGGTGGAACTCTACTTACCTGATGCTTAAGAGTCTTTTACCATACAAGAGCACTTTCTCTGTTTTTATTCAAACACACTATAGAGCACTAACGATAGTATACTATTGACTTAGCAACATTGATTCATTGCTGAGAAGATACTATAGTTTTTTTGAATGTCTCACTGCTGCTTTGTCTGCTGTCTACCATCCAACATCTCCGATCATTGTGTATAGTATTTTACAGATTGCTACTCAAATTGAAAATGTATGAAAATGACTTAGTTTTACGTGATGCTATTGCTTCCATGAAAAGTAAGTACCTTAAATATTGGAGAGAAATCACTTACCTATATGTATTTGCATTTCTTTTAGATTCTAGAGGTAAAATTGATGCATTTGGCAGTGTACTTGATCATCTTAGTGATGCTACAGAGCTAGACTATACTAACTATTTTCCAGAAGTTCATTCTCGGTTATACGAGGTTGACCAAAGGTGTGAAAATAAGTTCCCGAGTCCGCCAGCAATGACCTCCAGTAGCCCCCGCCTCAAGTAGCAAGAAAAATATGTGGAGCATGATTTTCGTTGGCTCTTCCTCCAGGTCCAAGTCTTCTTCTTCTACACCGCCGCCTACTCAGCCAAGACCCACAAGGAGTGGGGAACTATCCACCTATCTGGACAGCTGAAGAATCTAGACCCGCCATTATGAGTTAATGGAGTGTTTTGGTGATTAATGACAAGTCCAATTGTGAGACTAATATTTCTATTGCTATATCTAATGTGTAGTCTCATTTGGATATAAATGTGAAATTCAATGAGGTATGCATTCAATTTGTACTCTTATATAATGTTGCATTCCTCGGATCCAAAATATAGGTTGAACTCCACCATAAGT